>JASKUP010000094.1:0-1279000 GCA_030448955.1 Trichopoda pennipes
ATCTCTGCAGCCACCGTTGTTAGCTCTTCGAACGTCAGGTGAGATTGCCCGAAAACACGGATTAGATGATATTTTGCGGACTTAACCGCTGCCTCCCACAGACCACCAAAGTGTGGAGACCTAGGAGGTATATGACGAAACTCAATACTGTGCGCTGCGCAATATTGGGATATTTTTTCCTGAAGTTGCTGGCTAAAAAACACATTTTTGAAGCCTTCTAACTCCCTGCTAGCACCAACAAAATTTGTAGCGTTGTCACAAAACAACTGTGCGCAACTACCGCGACGTGCAATAAATCTCTTCAGCGCTGCAATGAATGCCTTTGCAGTCAAGTCGGAGACAACTTCCATGTGTACCGCCTTTGTACAAAAACAAATAAAAACAGCCACATAGCTCTTCGTTATTCGGCTACCTCTCAGTTTCAATGTTGTAGCTATCGGACCACAGAAGTCTACACCGGCTACTGTAAATGGCTTAGAAATAGCAACTCTTGCTGCGGGTAAATCACCCATTATCTGGCTGGCCAGTTTTGGACGACATCTAAAGCATTGCAAACAGCTACTTACAGTGGAACGTATTAGCTTCCTTGCCTGTGGCACCCAAAATCTCTGTCTTAAAATCGCCATTAAAGCTTGAATGCCAGCATGTAAATTTTTGAGATGTAGATATCTAACATAGCATCTGACTAAGTCGCTGTTGTATGGCAGTAAAATTTGATGCTTGGCATCATAAGGCAACTCTGCATTGGACAGTCTTCCTCCTACTCGAAGCAGTGGTATACCATGTTGCTCTTCGACAAAAAGGCATAAACTCTTGTATTTATTGTTTAAAGGTAATTCTCGTTTTTTCACCAGTACGTCTAATTCATCTCGGAAATAATAGCGTTGGACACAGTGGACGATTCGAATCAAAACTTCATCCGGACTTCCAGGTATTAGCGATAGGCTACGTTTTCTAAATGCAAATCCTAACAATGCAACCTTACACTGTAATTTTTCGAAGTCGCTTTGATTTTCCATCCATTGCAGTATATTTGGTTTTTCAGTGTGAACCACCATTGCAGTAACAACTCGAACTCTTTCTTGATTTGTTTCACAGCTCGTCCGCCTTGATTTCTTTACTGGCCACTCACAGGATGGTCTCTTTAAGAACTCAGGCCCTGTAAACCAAATAGTCTTCATAAGTTCACACGCATACGAACCTCTAGATACTATATCTGCAGGGTTCAACCCTGATGGAACATATCGCCAGGCTGCCGTTTTACACTCATCTTGAATTAATGACACTCTATTTGCAATAAACGTACTCCAATTCGATGGATGTTCGCTAAGCCAATCCAGAACAATCTCCGAATCAGTCCACAAATAAATGGAATCAATATGCCAGGGAAAATTAATTTTTGTTTTTACTACTAAACGCGACAAAAGCTCCGCTGCCATCAATTCGAGTCTCGGCAACGATTTTGTCTTTACAGGTGCTACTCTAGACTTTGCACTCCACAATCGTACTGTAACAATATCGTCTTTAAAAACAGTGCGCACGTACACACAACATCCGTAGGCTCTCTTTGACGCATCTGCAAACCCGTGCATTTCAACACGGTCAAAATTGTTTTCTGATAGCACGAACCTTGGAATTACTACATCTTCGACGCCCTTCAGCTTTTCTCTATACTTAGTCCACTGACTATGCATATTCATGGGTAGGGACTCATCCCAATTAACTTTTGAAATCCATAGATTTTGCATAAAAATTTTTCCCTTTACTACCACTGGATTAATCAGGCCTAGAGGATCGAACAACATGGCTAACTCTCTCAAAACTTTCCTTTTTGTCACTACTCCCAAGGGATCCAATGATGGCCAAACATATCGAAACGAGTCTTCTGCTGGAGACCAGGCGATTCCCAGAGTTTTGATAATTTCAGAGTCGTTTAAACGGAGAGTCTTTTCTTTATCCTCCACTGGAATAAAATTGAGGAACTGCTCGTTATTTGAATACCACTTTCGTAGAAAAAGGTTGGCTGAATTCATAACAGTGCTAACTTGGTTATATATTTCGAATATTTCACGTTCATCGTTCGAACCAGTAATTAGGTCATCCATATAGAAATCCGATAATATTACCTTTGACGCTAAGGGATATTCGCCTGCACAATCTTCACCCAACATCTTTAAACACCGTGTCGCAAGGTATGGTGCTGAGGTTGTACCATAGGTAACCGTACGTAATCGGTATGCTTTAACCGTTTCTTCTGATGATGATCGCCACAGAACAGCTTGGTAATTTGCATCTTCGTCCGTGACCCACATCTGTCGATACATTTTCGCCACGTCTGCAGTTATTACATATCGATAGCACCGAAATCTTAAAATGATTGATAACAAGTCGTCTTGAACTATTGGGCCTTTGAGCATCACATCATTTAGCGATAATCCAGAGCTTGTCATACAGCTACAGTCAAATACAACTCGCAGCTTTGTACTAGTTGAATCTGGCCGCACTACAATCTGATGTGGGGCAAAATACTTAATATTTTTCATGTCACTTTTTTTAACCTCTGTCATATGGCCGAGATTTAAGTATTCGTTCATAAAGTCCATATAACTTTGCTGAATACTAGGATCTTTTTTTAGTCGTTTCTCAAGTGCGAATAATCGCCTTTCTGCAGTAGCATATGATTCACCCAGATCTGACACCGAAGCTTTAAAAGGCAACTTTGTAATAAATTGACCAGATATGTCTTTCCTAATAGTGTCCAAAAAGATTCGCTCACACTCTTTTTCTTCTTCTGTCCAAAAGTTTTGTTTCTCGGTGATTTGTTCTACTTCCCAAAATTTCTCTAGTAGTTTGTCAAGCTGCAATTCATCCAGGTGGTTGTTGCCTAATATCAAGCTATGACGCTGGCTAGCTACGATACATTCATCAGCTTTGCCTGAGACTATCCAACCCAATGTGGTTTTTTGAAGTCTTGGAAGTTTATCGTCCAGTACTATACGGCCTATTGCCAATAAATCAAAAAATATTTCGGCTCCTATTAGTAAATCAACACGCGCTGGTATGTTAAAGCTTGGATCTGCCAACTTAATATTCTTAGGAATCTGCCAGCTGGAAATATCAAAATATTTTTCAGGCTTTGAAGTTGTTATCTTTGGAAGTAAATAAAATTCGAGACTGTATTCGTAATCGTATAAGCTTGACTTAATCGTAGCTAGCGTACGATTTCTAAGAGTTGTTGTGACTTCTCCAACGCCATTTGCTTCAACTAGACATGATGACTTTCTTAGTGACAATTTATGGGCTAAATCCTTGCACATTAAATTAATTTGTGAAGCTGAATCCAATATAGCTCTTGCCTGATGATATTTACCACAGTTGTCCTTCACTAATATCATGGCAGTAGCTAAAAACACTTCTGGCTCAGCTGACATACTCAACACTGAAGAGCGAAATGTTGATGTAGATGGTACTTCAAAAGATGTTTGCCGCAAGGCAACCTTATTGTTTACCTCCGTTGAGGTAGGTTTATGTAACAATTTATGGTGGGGAAAACTACATTCCGCACATTTCGCAGCAGTACACATTTTCTGCAAATGTCCCTTTTTCAAACAATTAAAACAAACCTTAGCTTTTCTCGCTACCTTAAAGCGATCACTAAGATCCATTTTCCGAAATTCAAGGCAATCAGCGAGATCATGATAGGTCCCACCACACATCTTACATAGCGACCTCGACACGGTCAACATAGTGGGATCACCCCGTTTGCCCTTAGTACATTTTTGTTGAATTGTAGGCTTTGTTTCCACATGAAACTGTTTTGCCTCTCTAGCTTCTAAATTTTGACAGCGCCTTGATAAAATGGAAGAGCACTCCTCCCAAGTGGAGATCTTGCTGTAGTCCACTGACTCCTCCCATTTAACTTGCGACTCCTCGTCAACCTTTTCCATAACAAGATGAATCACCATTGCCTCGGCTATCTCTTTGTAATCGCCTATCGATAACATAGCACTCACATGTGCATTAACTGAGTCTACAATTTGTCTAATGTGAATAGCAGATGGTTTATCCGCCTTCTGAAGAGCAAAGAGTGCAGAAATGTGCTCCTCGAACATCAAGCATTTCTTGTCAAAGCACTCTTCCAGCCTCTTCATTGCCTTTTGGTAATTCTCTTCTGTCACGTCAAAGTCCGCAACTGCAGAGAGTGGCCTAGAACCTAAATGTTCTTTTAATATCAAGAAACGCTCGCAATCATTTAGGGTCTCGTCCTGATGGATCAACTTATTAAATAATGTTATAAATTTAGGAAATTCAGAATACTTCCCTTCGAAAATTGGCATCTTTATCTCCCGTCGATGTATTCGAGCAACTCCTGTCGAAGTGGTAGCATTAAAAACACTGACATCGGCAACTGGCGGACCGTGGGTTGGCAACATCGATCTAATTTTTGCTTTTGTGGTCACATACGCATCTTCAACATCACCCACAACAGCAATATTTGCTTCTATCTCTTCTTCTGTGCACAGCTTATCAATGCTTGCCTGCAAGCTCATGAACTGTTTGAAATATGCTTCCAATATTTCAAGTCTGCACTCCAGTTCTTGTGATGTCAAGGTGGAACCCTTTTTGGCAATCATTGTTCTAATACGGGTGACATTACCTTTTGTGCTGGCCCTTACTTGTTTTAATTCTGCCAGTTTTTGTGCCGCCCGCTCACTATCACTATTGTTGGCAACCTCTATATTATCTCCAGCCATCGTGTAAGCTTTTATTAATCAATTGATATTAGCTTAGATTTATATCCAGATGATTTATAGATTTTGTTTTTATTCCTTCCAAGTTTTAGAGCCACTGCTGAAAGGTTTAATTTAATAATAATGGGTTGTTGTCCTTGCTTTATGACAAGCTTGCAGTTTAGAGATCACTATAGACGAATACTATACTATACCAATTATTAATAAAAATAATACTAATTATTAATAATTTGTTGAGACCACTGTCCCGGGTTTCGGCACCAAAATGTTAATCACGTTATTTTACTGATTACTACTTTGAATAAAACCACTTTGTTTTATTCTATTTATTTAGTTTATTAAAAAATGGATCCTGCTGCACGATTGCTTCTTCGAAGGCCTCTTCTCTCTCTCTCTTTATGCATTTGTCCTACTCTTTCACTCTATGAAAAACATTCTAGCAGCAGGGATTACTCATTTCATATAAAACTACTAAACTACTAAAATTCACAATATTAAATATTAAATATGCATAAATTCCTAATTAATTCCAACTCCAAACAACAACAAAAATAATAATAATTTTTGTGTACCTCTCAATAGTGTGTTGATAATTCAATTCAATTGAATTTAATTTATTTAAGTAAGTAATATAATATTTACAATGTAATATACAACTTAGAAAGAGTTTAGACACCTTAGCCTTTTCAACTTAGAAATTATATTTACAGGGAATTGCTACTTATAATTTAATAATAATATTATATACATAAGGAAAAATTTACAAAAACTATTTGATCAAAAAAAAAAAAAATTTTTTTTGGAACGTTAGTTAAAACTTAACTCTAATTGTTAACAGTCAGTTCGTTAATATGATGATGTTCAGGTTCTTCGCTCTTGGTAGTGTAGTTTAAAGTTAGTTGGAGTAATCTTTCATGAACCATATCAATATTATGAATGGAGTGCAGACGATATGTTAAAAAATACCATGGCAGATTGTATATCATTTTTAGAAGCTTGTTTTGACATATTTGCTTTGTTCGCTTCCACTTCACAAAGAAATGATGATGGTTTGCGGGCGTCTTACAATATCTCGTTACTTATAGCAAAATCCGGAAAACCGCATAGTATCGGAGAGAAGTTATTTTACCAGCCGTTGAAGAGGTTTTAAAAACTGTTTTACACAAACCTGCATCTGATATCATTAAAAGAATTCCCTTTAGCAACACTACTGTTGAAAGACTTATTGATGAAATGAGTTCTGATATTGAAAGCTTCTTATGTAATTATTTGCAAACGACCCATTTCTCTATACAACTGGACGAGTCAACTTTACCTGATAGTGCAGAATTATTATTGGCATATGTTCGTTTTATTATGGATCAAGAAATATACGAAGAACTGCTCTTTGCAAGAATTTAGATAACCGACACTAAAGTTGAATCAATATTTCATGTTTTGAAGGATTACTTCATTGAAAAAGCAATTCTTTTATCAAATATAATATCAGTAGCTACAGATGGAACACCTGTCATGGTAGGACGTTGTCGTAGATTTATAAGCTATTTAAAACAAAATGTGTCAGGGGTGTTAGCAATACATTGCGTCATTCATCGACACCATTTAGTTGCTAAAAATTTTAGTGTTAGATTGCATGAATCACTTCATTCAGTCATTGATGCAGTAAACCGAATCCGAAGTAACGTGTTGAATACGCAGCTATTTGCGCAGTTGTGTGAAGAAAATGACGAACACTTTCATCAATTACTCCTACATACTGAAGTACGCTGGCTGTCGAAAGGCTTATGTTTGACAAGATTTTTTGCACTTTTTGAGACCATTTTAGAATTTCTGGATACTAAAGATACAATTTTGAAAGAAAATTTAATGAAGAGGAAAACAGACATCGCCTATTTAACAGACTTGTTTACAAAATTTAATATGGTTAATTTGCAATTACAAGGCGACAGTTTAAATTTGATTAAAACAAAGTCCATCTTATCAGTGTTTCTTGCCAAAGTTAAACTAATGAAACAAAATAATGGACGGGGCGAATTTTCTCAGTTCCCCAATTTGTCACAGACAAGCTGCCAGGAAGACGACGTTTCAACTTACGTTCAACAATTAAATGCCCTCTATTCATTTGAATCTAGGTTTGAGGACATTTTGACTATGGTAATACCAGCGTGGATATTTAATCCATATGGTGAAATAGAAGAAACGAATGTCATAATACAAGAGGAACTGACTGAACTAAGTACAAAGGAACAACTTAAGGTTCAGTTTAAAAACGGATATCAGTAATTCTGGCTGCAAAACAACATACCCGTTACTTATCCCGTATTATAGAATATAGCGAGAAAATTTTTAATTTCTTTTCCATCGTCATACCTAGTGGAAAGGGGGTTCAGCGCTGTTACCAATCTCCTAACAAAAAAAAAAGAAATAGACTGGACATCATTAGCAGAGGAGATTAAGAACTAACCCTTACAAAATCAACGCCAAATGTTGATAATTTATTATTAAAGCATCAGGTTCAACCTTCTCACTAAAAATATTGACTTATTGCTTATAATATTTTATTTATAGTTTATTTTATGTTTATTTAATGTTACGTATATTTTACATAAAAGAAACAAAATTTTATTTTGAGTAGTTTTAATTTAAATTCAATTAATAAATGTATAAATTGGCATGTGTTTTTACTTTAAGGTTTTAACATTAAACTTCACTACAGTTAGAAATTTACAGGAAATCAATATCAGGTAGGTAGGGAATCTACCCAACACGGAAAAACATGGCAAGGGATGTACGACACAAAAAATTTTTTGGGTAACTCTGTTTTAGACGAATGTCAAGCTTTTCACATTATTAGAACAAAATTGTTTCAATTTATTCAACCATCAAGCTGTTTAAAAAAATATTAATGATCACAACATTGAAATTTTCCATAAATTCATATTAAATTTTAATCTTCTTCATAAGTTATAAATAAGCTAATCTAATTTTACGAGACGAAAGCCTTAGTAGCTAATTCTCCTTTGCTTTGTTAGTTACTATTATTGTATTAATGTAATTAATTACTAATAAATAAATAAAATAACTTTTTTATATGTTTTTGTCAATTCTTTTCAAAAATTTTTTCAAATTGTTAATAATTTTTGTTTTTTTATAAAAAATGTATTTCCTGAAGAAGCGAAATATGGAAGAAATATATTGTTAAAATTTAATAAAAAAAATACCGTTAAAAAGCTTATTATATATTTAATTAAGAAATAAAAAAGGTTGAATAAAAATAATAATCAAATATTTTTAATTGCAATTCCATATTTCTTATGATGAATTTTATTTAATTAACTTTAATTTTGATTTATAGAAAAACTATTAGTGGTTAAAATTTTATATTTCGCATTTTATAAAACAATTTTGGTTTTTTGGAAAACTCATTTATAATGGTTGCAAAAACAACAAAAATTACAAAAAAGAAACTTTATCATTTTCAGCCATAAACTTTTATAAATTTTTAATTAGAAATTCATTTCAAATTTTCAACACCGCATCCTTTATTTAACAAAACACACAATAAAACTTGTTACAAATATTCTATTCCTTATTTTGAGTGGGAAAGAGGGGTGAAATCTTTGTTGTTGCTTAGAAAACAAATTATAGTTGGTAGATTTCAGGTTGTAAATTAATTTGCTGTGTATAAGAATAATTTATACTTTAAACGTTAGAATGTGCAAACGATATGTTGGAGTGTTTTAATTTCAAGAAAATATATGTTTTGACTAATTAAATTGTTTTATTTTGTTTTATTTTACATTTCCCTTCTTGCGGCAGAGAAAAGATTAAGAAGATTTATATCCTTGAAGGGGGAAAAGCATAAAAACAGGCATCAGCAATAACAATTATATTTAATTATATTTAATGTTTTAGCAACATAACGAACACAGAAGTAACACAGAAGTGACATATAACAGATTTGAAGCTGTCAAATTGAAAGACAATAACAACATTTATAATCAGCATAAACGAAAAGCAATTTTCGATTATTCTTTTTTTTTTGCTTTTGGTTTTTATACTTATAAAATTTAGGGGTAGAAAATTTATTGTTATTCAGTTTTTATATGGAGGATTTTTATTAGTGAAATAAATTTATGCGATTCTTTAATGAATTTAAGTGTTTGTGCTATGTTCAATAACTTTGAGATTGTTATACCTGCTAT
This sequence comes from Trichopoda pennipes, assembly GCA_030448955.1. Lineage (NCBI taxonomy): Eukaryota > Metazoa > Arthropoda > Insecta > Diptera > Tachinidae > Trichopoda > Trichopoda pennipes. The sequence continues at coordinate 8,957 of JASKUP010000094.1, forward strand.
CTTAAAGTATTGCTGTTACAATTTCAATAACAACAAAAAAGAAAAGAAAAAAAAAGGTTGGACAAAACTGTTATAATAATTATGCTGCCTTGACAGTTAAAATTTTTCTTCACGGTTTAGCAGGAGTTTTACTTTTTAACACCAATAAAATTATAGCAAAATAAATTTTCACTGACCCTGTAATTTTATTTTCATAAACAGTAAATTTTTAATAATTTTTGAAAAAACCGCTTGTTTACTGCAAGTTTATTGGCATTATGGGTAAAGCACATTAATTGTTTCAAATTTTATACATATTATGGGTGGGCAAATTTGAGGTTAGTAAGTACATTGTCAAATGATTCAATATAGAGAATTGAGTCAACCTTCCACATTTAATTAGCAAAAAGTTAGGAAATTTTAAACATGGAACGCTATGCTTTTAAACAATAAATTTTAGTGGTAAAAATTTTCTATAAAAATGGTGTAAATTTCACTGTATTACTGCCTTAGCAAATTTTTCTCACAATCAGGTTCCTTCAGAGCCCATTGTAAGTCACTTAAGCGCTAAATTCGAGACTCACGATATTGCTGCAGAGAAAAGACCAAAACAATAAGCTTGTAGTGTCTGTAGTAATGCAAACATACAGAGCTGCGGTTCAACAAAGTATGGAGAGTGAACCTATAACATCAACTCGTCGATATTCGCAACTATTAAACACCACTGGAGGCACTTTGCGTACTTTTTGCATAAAGATCTTTATCCTCACACTTACAAAGTTTAACTCGTTCAAGAATTAAATGCGACCGACCATTGCTTGCGTTTAACGCTTGAAGTTGTTTGAAAAATTCAACGAAGGCAAGGCATTTTTCACAATATGGAAATTAATAATAGAAAATAATTTTGTATTTTATTTTTAATATTCAGCATAGACACTGCTGGCCTATTTTCTTTGGGGTTATCTGTTGCCTGTTTAAAAAATTAAGCAAAAGCAATGAATTTTTCAACAAAATCAGCTTTAGAGATGAAGCTCATTTTCACTTGAGCGGCCATGAAAAGAAATAAAATTGTCGCATATGCGGCTCAAAAAATCCACAAGCACTCCGCGAAAAATCATTAGGTGGAAAGAAAGTGACTTAATGGTGCGATTTATGGTCAGGCGTCATCATCGCCACTGTATTTTTTCAAAAAATCAGCAAGGCAACGCCTTTGCGGTAAATTCTCTACGCAGCAAAACCATGATAATCAGTTTTTATGGCCACAATTCACTAATGTTGACATAAGTGACCTTAGGTTTCAGCAAGACGGCACCACAAGCCACACAGCCACCCAAAGATGGGAAATGTTCCCGTCACGTAAATTCCCGATGTGTTGTCCATGGCAATTAGTCATTTCGTTCTTGTGAATTGACACGGCTTATTTTCCTTGGGGTAATTTTTCAAAAGATCGACATTTTGTAAACAAATCTCAAATAATTAACGTTTTGAAAGATGAAATTCGGTGATGCATTGACGAGATAAGCAAAGCTTTGATGCAAACTACGCTTCAAAATTTTTCTAATTATTAAAAATGAAACATTATAATTTTTATTATGAATTTCAGTCCTTTAAATACAAAGTCAAACATTCAAATCCCTTAAACAGAAGCAATTTACTCCATAATTATATTTAAATGCCTGTAATTAATAAAAAAAAACAAATTTATCTGTTTTTCATGTTGGCTGCTTATTAATAATTTACGGATAATTATAATATTTTTAGTAGCAACGAAAGCACATAAAATAAAACAAAATTTACAAGTCAAATATTTTGAACAAAACTCTGTCTTCTGTACTACCAAAAATAAAAAAAAAACCAAGAAAAAGCAGGAGTTTGCGCAATAACAATAATTATTCAATCCCAAAATTTAGTTGGTGCAATGAATGCCCTGTTTGAAAAGACTTCAGTAAATGAAATAATTATTTACGTTCTTCCAACAAAGTAAATATGTATTTTACATTCAAATAGTGGGAGTAAAAATTGTTAAACTGTTGCCATGGGGGTGGATATTATGGCCATATTGAATAGTTCATGTTTCTTTTTTTTTGGCAGCCGAAGTAAGCGGGCTTAAGATAAAGTTTGTTTTAAAAGTTTCACCTGTGTAAACGTAAATCATTTTAACATTCAACTTTTTTATTGCCGAATAGAAATTTTCATTTTAACCTTTACGTACAAGAGAATATGAGAATAAGAGAATTTTATTATATAAATAGTTTAATATATGTTTAAGTGTTTCAGTATCTGTATGTGTGTGCGTGTGTAATAGCAGCTAGATAATTAAATTACTTTTCACTTTTGATGTCAACAAGTCAAGTCTTCTTAGGAAAATGTGTAATTTTCTAACAAAATAGTAATTTTGAACAAAATCATTTATGAAAGATGAGCCATGATTTCATGAGTTGTATTTGTACAGCAAAAAAACAACAACAACAAGCAAAACTAAAATTATTTATGAATTCTCATATGAGAATTAATATTCATGTCAACACTGTAGTATAACAGTTAAAATGTTATTTGAAATTTGTGGAGAAATGAGAAAGTTTATTAATTAAAAAAAAAAAACAAAATTATAAATCCTGGACAAATTTGAGGTTAGGAAGTAAATTGTCTTTTGACAACTTCAGTGCTAGTGATTTCAGTATAAAGTAAGATATGGAAATTAATCACAGAGAATAATAGAGCATGGGGCAAATATCCACCTCCAGCATATTGGCAGACGTCCGCTCTTTTGCATATTTAAGCTCATTTGGCAAAAAAACTTTCATCTAAATCATCAAAAAGTTCTCTACTTTTTGATGATCGCCGACCACTTAGAAAAAGTTTTTACCCCTAATTGCACTAGCTCGGTAATCGATCCCTATAACATTGCTGGTGTGGTACAATGGCCTCTTAAATTTCGGATGTCTGCAATGATTAATCTTATTTAGGGGATGGAAGTGAAGAAATAACACGGTTGCGACAAAATTACGGCAACAATGATTAAGAATTTGCCTGTTTCTGCTGCCCGTTTTATTCTCTTCATGTTTAATTCCATGTTACGAGTCGGTTATTTTCCCGCATGTTGAAAATTGTCGAATTTGGTTATGATTCTTAAGCCAGGCAAGGATGCCACACAGGCATCATCATATCGTCCAATAAGCCTGCTGCCCATTCTTTCGAAAATGTTCGAGAAAATTTAGTTACACACAAGGATGGTAACGTAATAATTCCTGATCATCAGTTTAGATTTCGAAGGAGACATAGTCCCATTCAACAAGTGTACAGAATTACTAATTTAATTAGAAGTGCTTTCGAGAATAAACACTACTGCTCCGCGCTATTTATCGACATATCTCAAGCCTTTGACAAAGTCTGGCACGAAGGTTTATTATTTAAGATCACGCAGTTGCCACCCGTGTATGTGCATAAATTGCTGAAAAGCTATTTGCACGGGAGTTATTTCCAAATAAGAGCCCAAGCCACAATTTCTTCACGTAGAAAGATATCCGCTGGCGTACCGCAGGGAAGTATTCTGGGGCCGTTTCTTTACTTACTGTTCACAGCTGACATGCCTATGAGTGAAGTGACTCAGACGTCTACCTTCGCCGACGACACAGCGTTTTTGAGTATCCACAAAGAGTCGACAGTTGCATCCCAAAGACTGCAAGTCCACGTCAATGAGCTTGAAATTTGGCTACAAAAATGGCAAATAGGCGTTAATGCTTCTAAGTGCGTCCATATAACGTTAACACTGAGAAGGGAAAATTGCCCACCCATCCTGATTAACGGTGTAAGAGTGCCGGAACATAATAATGTAAGATATCTAGGCTTACACTTGGACCGTCGCCTTACGTGGTCCTATCATATAACAAATAAAATAACCCATTTGAAACTCAGATCTGCACAACTTCACTGGCTTATTGGCAGTTTGACTGACTGTGTGGCTTGTGGCGCCGTCTTGCTAAAACCAAAGGCCACTGATATTAACATTAGTCAATTGTGGCTTTAAAAATCGATTATCGTGGTTTGGCGTTGCACAGAATTCAAGGTGACAGGCTTTCATTGCTTATTTGCGAAAAAATACGGATCGATAATGCCGTCTTACCATGAACCGCATATAATGATTTTGCGGGGACTATTTGTAGATTTTGTATGCCCCCTATGCCACAAATTTGTTTGTTTGCATAACCGACAAACTGCAAATTAGCCTCTTTACTAATGATGATTTTGTTGAAAAATGCTTTATTTTTCTTGCAGACAATTTTTCCAGCAGGCAATTTACAAACGTTGAACGGAAACCATGAAAGAGTTAAATTATGTAAGCGTGAAAATGAAGATCTTTATGCATAATATTGCGCAAAGTGCCTCTAGTGATGCTCTATTGCTGTTAATGTTCCAGGCTTATTCTCAATATTTTGTGGTATAGCGGCTGTGTTTCCATCACTACGGCCACTATGAGCATATTGCTTTGGTCTAATGTCAGCAACAATACCGTAAGTCTCGAAATTAGCACTGCACTGTGGTGTCAGTAAGAGCCTGATAACGAGGATAGGCCCCTAAAATTTTATGAAGTGATACAGTGAAATTTTCACCACTTTGATATTAAATTTTCACCACTAAAATTCTTTGCTTAAGATTGTAGCATCCCGTGATCAAAATTTCCATACTTTTTGCTAAATAAATGTTAAAGGATGACAGCTCCAGTCTTAACAGTAAATCATGACGTAGAATGAACATTCTTACTTCATATGTGCCCACCCGCTACAGGATTAGACATAGAATCACATCAACATCTTGGGGGTTTGCCCTTAATCTGACGACGGTCTTACCACTGGATGTTGGTAATGCTTTAGGTGCACACACGCCCTAGTAGTAATTTTCAAGAGCATATCAAGCAGGGCCATACCCCTCGTAGGCTTTAAAAAGCAACCAACTTAAACCACAGCCACCACGTAAATTCCCGAAGGTTTTCACCAATAACCCTGCGGGCATGTGTGATAGGATTTATATAAGCACCGAGCCATGGGGCCATAATCTGATGGTGGTTTTACCACTGGATGTAGGAAACAGGCCACCCACGCACTAAGACGCCTACACACTAGGTGCATATAGGCCTTAGTAGAAATTTTCGTGTGCATGGTAGCATGGCCGTGCCCCCACACCTGCTAAAGAAAAGTCTTCAGTAAAAGAGTAAAAGACTTCATAAAAGAGTTAGAGTAAATAAAATGAAGAGTTGGAGACTATCCAACTCATAATCCTGGTACAAGCGCAATTAGGTTCTTCAGAACTTTCTTCAAAGCCCGATTAAACTACCAGCAACGACTTTGCTGCCCGAGAGGTCTCACCAACAACCAGAACAGGACCGTAGCCCTGAGGGTAACTGCTTCCCCTGATATCAGTGTGTGTATAATAAGTCACTGGTCAGGCTTCGAAAGTTCTATGTCTCTTCCAGTATCGGGCTCCTGCTAGCCCAGGTAATTGGTGTTGCCTTCTACCCCCGAAGGCACATGTCAAGATGGGGTAAACTGAACAAACATCCCCATAACGAAAATTATTAAGGCCGTTAATAAGCTTTTAGAATTATGTGGTTATGGTTATGCTTAAATATTTGGAGTGCGGATCAACTGGTTAAAATTCCCCAGAGCACTCTTGATTAAGGTATCTAGATAAAGGGTTACCAAAATTTGAGGTTAGGAAGTAAATTGTTTTTCACATGATTAAATATCGAGAAAGGAGTTGTCATCCTTTGACGTTTATTGAGTAAAAAGTTGGGAAAATTTAAGCATGGAACGTTACACTCTTGAGCAAGAAATTTTGGTTATGAAAATTTATTATCAAAATTGTGAAAATTGCACTGTAGCACTTTGTAAAATGCGAGCAGTTTTCCTTTGTTATCAAACAGGTGTGCATCGCTAAATCGAGGCTTTCGGTTTTGTTGTGAATCGCTTATTGGAAAAACTGAATGCAAACAACGCATTTTTGAACAATATCATGAGAAAGGAATTGTCGCATGTGGGCTAACAAAATTCACAAACAGTCCTTGAAAAACCATGAAAAGAAAGTGATCGCATAGTGGGGTTGTGAACGGGGGGTATCATCGGCATCCTTTGTGGAAAATGAGCTGAAAAATGCCGTCACAGTAAATTCTCTGCGACACCGAACCCTGCCGGCAATTGGTTCCCTTGGTACCGATGTTTCATGTCAACTAGTAGGACCTCGAAAGGCTTTTTTATTTCTCTTCCAGTTTGGGTTGGCTGCCGCCTTTTACCCACAAAACCACATGACAAGAGGGGGAAAACATTCATTAAGACTGCGCCTCCCACCCTGCGGGGTGTGGGGGTAACAATCACATTTTCTACAGATGCCATCGTTAGCATTATTTAGTGTACGTAATTGTTTGGTATAAAAGAAATAAAATATACGTAAACAAAAGCCTCCTTCCAATTAATAAATGTGGGATTAAAGCGGTATACAACGCAGCAAAGGGTTAAGGACTTTGACGTATGAGAGTCGAATGCAGTTGTGTTACAGAGTTGAGTGCAGTTGTGTTACAGAGTTGAAGGCAGTTTTGCTTCAGAGTCAGTTGAGGACAGTTGTGAAAGTTGTGGCAGTGGAGAGTACAATTACCTTAAACTTTTTTTACAATTATCACAATTACATTTAAGTTATTACAATTACATTTAACATTTTACAATTATTACAAATAAATATTAAACTTTTCTACATAAATATTAAAAATGTATTTGAATATTTTGCTTCAATTAACATTCTCTTCTGATCACTGCTCTTCTGATTTCTGCTCATTTTTTCATATTATTTTTCTGGTGTAATTTAATTTAAAATGTTTTTAAATTAAAATTTAAAAAATGAACAGCAAAACTTAATATTTGTTGGCCAATTTGTTGAAATCAAGTTTTCTATTCTGCTCAATTATTCAAACTTACAGAGTGACTCATTTATTTTATTTTTGTTTTGTTTTTGTGACAATTGATGCTGATACATCTATCAAATGACTCTAACAGCACAATGAGAGTAAATGTTACAATCAGTGACCAAAAATAATTTTGCATTTTATTTTTTATTTATTTCGCATAGATTTTCCTTTAAAGAAACGCTTACTGCGCTCTATTTTAACAATATAAATAATTTATTTTTCTATTTCTTTATTTTCTTATCAAGTTTATTGGCATGAATTATTGCCTGCAGATAGCAGCTAAATGAAAATAAATAAAATTTTAGAAAAAGCGTAAAAAAGTTTTATAAACGTTAAAAAATAATTTGAAAATGAAATGAATCAGTTAAAAAACGAACTAACGAACGAATTAATTGGATCAATATTTTGATTGTTAACAAATGTTAGCAGACTTAAAACATTTATAAGATAAATGTTCAATATAATAATACAATATACTTTATTTTTAGCTTAAATTATGCTGTTAAGGCATTTGACATGATTGTGCATACATACAAAAAGATTGATAAAAAATTATATAATTAAATTTTTATTTCCAATGAAATATTTCGTTACGAAAATGCTTAATTTATGTTCTGTTATTAAGTTATAAAAATACAATTATCAATAACAAAACTAAAGTGAAATGATATATTGTAAGAAGAAGTTTCTAAGGAATCTAATGAGCGCAAAGCAACAACAATATTCTACATTGCAATTCCATGAACTAAGATTAAGAATCAGAAAAACAAGAAGACACACAACCAAACTAATACCAATACTGAATGATGATAACAACAGCATCAGTAGTAACTACAATGAATTAAAGTTTTTTAGTTAATTTTAGAACCGCTCAAAACAGTATATAGAGGCTCCCTCTCCTGTGGGCACAAAAACGGAGTAATTGTGAACGCAATTAAGTGAAGATACAACAACTGATTCCGCAGCTCACCTCCACCATTGGAATGTTAATGTAACCATTGTTGTTTTATGTGTATAAAGACGTATAATAAATAATCGTCAAAAATTTAGTTTCCTCTTTTGACATTTCTTTATTTAAATGTTGGGATATTTTAAGCATGGAACGTTATGCTCTTGAGCAACAACCCCCCCCCCCCGGGGACTCATTTATCTTTATGGATTACTGAACCATTTAGAATTGTGTCAACGAAGGCATAAGGGACTCCCAGCCCCCTGAAGGCGAGCAAGAAGTCAACTGGAAGCTCCAAGTTATTTCCAAGAGAATTAGTAAGTTACAGAGGTCCGCTAATTGTCTCTTTAGCCTTTTAGCTGTTTCTCTGACTGATTATTGAGGTTGGGCCTTCGGGAGTATCGTGGTGGTTGTGGTTTCACGGCCCCTAATGAATTTGATTAGGGGGCCAGGATCATCTCACGTTTACTGAGAACAACGGGTGAATGATCCGTTTCGAGTGAGCATGCTAGTCATGTGCTCTGGACCAGGAGTTGTATAGTCTCCAACTCTTCAGCAAGAAGTGGTGGTTTGCGACCCTGGTTCGGAACTGCTAAAATTGCAACTAGAATTGTGAAAATTTAGTGGTAAAAATTTCACTGTCTCATTATGGCTTCGCGAAAATTCGTGCAACTTTTTCTCATAATCACACTACTTTTGAGAGCATTGTGCGTAACTTAATCTCTAAATTTGAGGCTTAAGGTATTAATGCTGACAATAGATCAAAGCAATATGATCGTAGTGGCCGCCGTAGTGCTGGAAAGATGAAATGTGGAAGATAAAAAAAAAATTTCATCTTCACGCTTCTAAAGTTTAACTCGTTCAAGAATTAGAGCCCACTGACCCAATATTAGTGTCGAATATCTGTAATTGCCTGTATGAAAATCAAGCATTTTTCGGAAAAAAATCGTCCTAAGTAATCAGGCTTATTTTCAATTAGGTTATGTAAACAAAAATAAAATTGTCGCACATATGGATTTCACAAAATTCGCCAACCGTCCTCGAAAAACCATTAAATCCAAAGAAATTGATCGTATGGTGCGGCTGTTTGTATTCAGATTACATTATTATCCCCACCCCAGCGTGAATTCTCTGCGCTACCAAACGTTGATAATCAATTTTTTGTGGCCCCAATTGGTTAATGTTGATCTTAGTGACTTTTGGTTTCAGCAAGACGGGGTCGCAAGACACGTCACAGCAACCCAAGCAATTCAACTAAAGCATGAATGGTCGCGTAATTTCTCGAGGTCATTTGGCTGACTCGCTCTTGCGATTTAACGCCGCTGGATTATTTTCTCTGGAGTCATTTAAAAGCGCGAGTTTATGTGAGATAAACAACTGTACCTCTGAAAGATGACATTCGCCACTGCATTAACGAGTTAAGCGAGCGAAAAGTTACTACAAAATGTGCCACAAAATTTTGTAAGAAGAGCGGACGTCTGAAATTTCTCGATTTGGCGATTTCAATTGGCTGACTCGCTGTAGCGATTTAACGCCGTTGGATTATTTACTCTGGAGTCATTTAAAAGACCGGTTTTATGTAAACAACCCACTAACAACTGAACCACTGAAAGATAACATGCAGCCCTGCATTGGCGAGTTAAGCGAGTTGCTAGAAATTAGTTTTCGGTTTCCTAGGGCGAGAATGACGCTGCTTTTAATCCCCAGAGGTATGACCACCATCTAACTATGGCCTACAGCAAGGAGTAGATGTAAATCTTATCACTCATGCTCTTGTGCAAAGGATTTTAGTTGAGAAAATTTAAAATTATGAAAATTTCAATGTAACATTGAGCGGAATTCGCGCAAACCCTCGTAATCAGGCTCTTTTTCGGACCGCTAATTAAATTTAATTGCTTCATTCGAAGCTCACGGTATTGTTGCTTACAACAAACCAAAGCCACTGTACAGCAAAGTGTTAAAAATAAGCCTGGAACATCAACTCGTTGACGTTCGCAACAACTTGACATCACTAGAGGCACTTTGCGCAACATTTGGCATAAAGATCATAATCTTTACGTTTATAAAGTTCAACTCGTTTAAAAATTAAAGCCGACCGACCATTATGTCGAACGTTTCAATAAAACGTTTTTAATAAAATTGTTACACACGGGACTCACAAAATGTACAGTCCGGGAAAACTATTCCATTCCATTATTTCGGCGCTGCATTGACGATATAAGCGAAGCTTTTTTGCCAAATGTACTTTTAAAGTTTGTGCAGAGCTCTGACGTGCTAGAGGTGAACATTTGCCCGATAACATATTCCATTATGAGTTCTCATATTTCTACTTTCTGTTGGTGTAAATAAAACTGAGTTAGTTAAAAAAAGTGTGCTTACTTCCTAACCTCATATTCTTTCCTTTACTTAAGTTTTAGCTAAAATTGTACAGTTGTATGTGCGCCTTTTCCTGATCTTAGATTAAGTTTGGCAGGCAGCTATTTTTCCACAGCCCACTTGATTTCATTTACTGGTGCCTTTGTATTACCTATGAAATATAAAAAAGGGAGGAAAGAAAGAGAAGACGAAAATTAGGGTATAAAAAAGGAGATAAAATTAACGAATAAGTGTTAGAGGAGGGAGAAGGAAGAAGGAGTCGAGTGTGGCCATAATGGATGTAAAGGAGTAAGCTGCCGATTACGGTAATCCATCAAAGGACAGAGTTGCAGAGTGAAGGTATGGGTCAGAAAAGCAACCACGGTGCTGATCCTCCCCGGTCCCAATGATAAAACAGTAGACAAGTTACCAAAATACCGTTGAACGAGTTACCTCAGTCGTAGGCTTTCCAGCTTGTGGCACAGGCAGAGGATATATTCAATCGTCTGGTGTTCTTTCTAGTTCCGAGAGCTTTTGCAGAAGTCATTATACCGAAGACCCATTCTTCTGGTATGTGTTCAAACTGGCAGTGTCCAGCTACCAAGTCACATAATTGCAGCCGCAGCAGTGCAACTACCTTTTTCCGATCCAATGAGGGCCAAGTTTTAACTGTAGACATAGCAAGTCAGCTCGTTGGATAATCTAACGGAGCAGCGTCAATACGCTGTTTGCAAGCAAATAGTTGGATGTCTTTTTGCTGGGCTAAGTAAAACCAACCAAACTACTTCAACACCTTGTCATGTCCTTTTAAAGACTAGTGTACCTTAGAGAAAACTCCTTAGCCTGTAGCTAATACCAAATTACCCAAATTATATTTTGTAATGTAAAACTTAAGTTTGAACAAACAAGCAACCAAATAAACAAACAAACAAACAAACAAATTGTTCTATCTTCCTTAAATACTCTTATAAAGCAGTTGTGGCTTTTAACATTTATTTGGCAATAAATTTAAATAAAAACCCATTAATGTAGCATAACTTAACTGTAAAAAGGTCATTATAACCTCTACAGCTCCCTTAAGAAACTTTAAGAAACCATTTTAATAATAAATGTTTTTTTTTTACAAACTGTTTGGTGAACAGCTGCTTCTTATAAATGGAAGACTTTTGAGTCCTGGGCATGGCAACAACAACTTTTTTTTTACTTTTAAATGTTTAGTTTTCGCCTATAAATACTTAAGACGGTAATTAAAATGATTTTGTTTGTTAAAAAGCCACAAAGGATTTTGCCTTTGTTGTTTTTGGAACCACAAGATTTTTAGTTTGAAATGTCTTTAAAATCATCATAATTTACTTAAAATGGCACCCGTCCTCTTCTAGTTTTTAAAATGGCCATTTGGGAAAAAAGGCTTCATTTATAACTGTAAATTGCTTTAAATTATTGTTGTTGTTGTTTTTTAAGTTCTTAACTGTTAAAAGTTTTTGTAATTGAATTTTTCCTTTGCAGTTAAGTTAAATTAATTTAAAAGAAACTTTTAACGCATTAAACACATTTGACACAGTTGGTTACACGAAGCACTACACGAGCAACTGCATTTTTATTTGCCGCCGTGTAGCCAGCGTTTTAATTACTTTGGAAGTGGAAGCAGTTTCATAAACATCTGATGTGTATGGCTGCGGGAAATTTAATAAATTTTATTTATGTCATTCATATTGATCATTTTCGTGTAGCTTGTGCAATTAAAGTTTATATCCGGTTTTTTAAAAGCTCTAAGTTGCGTTAGGTCGTCAACATCGGCTCGATAGCGTAGAATTATCTTGATAGCACAGTCTCGCTTTTCTATGCTATCATCAAACAACATTGATAACAATATATTTTCCAAATGCGCATAATATGACTTATCTGTAATTACTTGACTGACAATTTTGCGTAAACGAGGTTCTAGAAATCGTGACCAAGTAATGAACTTGAAAAATAATGAACTACCGTACACGACAGAGCTGTAGTACTTGATACTGAAGTACATTGGCACATAATATTTAATTATAAGTTCAACCAGAATTCTTAAATTTGCGTCTGGAGTTTCCGTTGTCACATATAATCGTAATAATCAAGCGACCTTGGTGAGCCAGCGAGAATGTACAATTTTCCCTGGTTTGATGTTAGCCAGATCCAGCGAAACCACGCCGCTAGACATTTCATGGGCCATATCGTATAAGTACTTCGAATCGGTGGAAGATTCAATTTCGTCGTATAATTCCACCGTGTGGGCCAGTATTTCTTGGCTCACCGTCAGTACATATTCCAATTAATGCATCCAGTGTTTTTTTTTTATCGTTGAAAAAATCATTTAATTTTGTTGTTTTGTATTACGCGGTTTCATGTTAAAGTCTTACGTAACCAATAAGTTCAGAATTGGATTCTCTCAAAATAACAAGATGAGCTTCTTTTATCATCCTAGTATGATACTTTTCATCAATTTTAGCTCTCGTTAAAGTATCATCCTTTCTGCCATCGAATGAAAACGCTAACTAATTGGTAGCATCTAACCGTTTGCGACGCACTTTTTGTCTGCATTTCTCTTTTTCGCTGCGAACTTTCGATTTATCCATGATGAGAGGTTTGCCATGATTGTCTTTCATTCAAAAATCTTGGAAAAGAGCTGTTGCCAATGCTGATGCTACTCTATCAGGCACACCAAATCTGTCACATATTAAAGCAATCGTATCTTTCTGTGTATTGTGATCTTTCGCCTCTATCCATATCTTCTTGACCCGATGGCGGTGCGTATGTTGAATCATCGAGATATTGGTATGTTGGCATTGATGACATAGACGTTGCTCCTTGCTCTTCTATTTCCATCACGAATGCATCTACTGTAAGTCTTTTGTGATTATGTTGATCGTGCAGAAAATCTTTGAGGCGTTCTGGAACTAAGCATGTTCCAATGTAAATAATGTTTCCAGAGATTTTACATACTCTGGAAATTGTTGGGTTAGGTTTTTTCTCTTGGTTTGGTCTTGATATTTGTCAAGTAATCTATTCAATTTATTAAATACACTTTTTTCTGCATTATTTCCATACCAAGTTTTTCCCAAATTCCAACCAAATTATTTTGTACTTGAATAGTGAATCATGTATAGGAAAACTTTTTTTGTTCTGTTTTAGCACTTTCGCTTGAGTAAAAATAATATCTCAAGATATCCAGATGGGTTGGTAAATTAAGATCAGTCAAATCACTAGACACACCAAAAACATCATGCCTGGGTATATGACTCATTGGGTTTTCGATAGTTCTTGATGTTGTAGTTGCTTCATCTTGCGTTGTAGAGGATGGTAGATTCACTATAAACTTTTTGATTTCGAATGGTCTCTTCACTTCTTATTTTTTTTTTTTAATTATTTTTTTATCTGAAATAAGCACACTTCGAGTTCTTCACAACGACTTAATCCATTCACAAAAACTGTTGTGTTATATTTATATGGTCTACAAGACATGGTAAAAATAATGAAATGGTAATTTCAATTTTAGCTCTAACCGATTTTGTTGTCAAAACTGCATGTAAATTAAAGGTTAGTGAGGGTTGGCCATACATTTTGACTCGATTGAGGCACTCTAAATGGATCAAAGACGGATTTTTCAAAATTTGACCCAAAATAAAAGTTTGACTCAAAACTTGGAACATCAGAATTCGTTTTAGAGGTATGGTTCCTCGGGCAAACTTTGTTATTTTTATCCCTAGAATACGATTTTCACTGAGCAGTGGGCAATTTTTTTGCCTCCCCACAAATCGACCCGGCCTAATGTATATATATATAGAATACTTTCCCTTTAACTTAACAAGTTTGCATACAATAATACTGGGACTTTTACAGTAACTCCCTAAACTTAGGCCCTAGAAAAGGTTCACTATTTATGGATATGAAACCGCGTTTATATTCTCTTAATATTCTTAAGACTATTAGAAGAGTGTAATTTTTATCTTAGTATTTGATGTCAGTACGACAGCCATTTTTGTTTTGTGTGCTGCAGAGACACAAGCCCACACAATTTATGGTAGCAAAAGTTCTCCACCATTTTATAATTGTAACTAAGTAACTTTTTTCTTCTTCTTCCTATTTTTCTTGTTTCTTTTATTACTTACCCTTGTTTTATTTATTTTGGATTACTTACAGACGTCAAACAGCAGAAGAGCGTGAAGCCGAACGTCAGGCTGCCAATCGTTTGATGTTGTCACTGCAAGCAGAGGCGATAAGTAAAGGTTTTGCTCCACCACCATCTGCGCCGCTAACATCACAAACTGTCAATGGAGCACCATTGGCCGCATTGCATGGCTTACAACCCTGGGCAGAAGCGTCGCATGCAGCGGGTTGTTAAAAAATGATGAAAAACATTTTTAAATGAAACTTGAGTCACATGTGATAAAAAGAAAAATGTAAATAATCAACAAAATTATATGTAATACAATAAAAAAAACCACTTAAAACTGTATTAAAATTAAGGGGAAAAGAGTAAACAATTTAGATTTCTATTAAAGTAGTTTTGCCTAAGAACTTCAACAAAAATCTTTTTTTTGTTTTTATTTAAGTTAAACTAAGTAGAAATCCAGCTGTTGTAGCTCCTCACAAAAAAAAAATATGTAAATAGAAAAAGAAAACATAAAACTTTAAATAGTTATGAGTATTTTTAAGTTATTTTAATTATTATGAATTAATTATAAAAATAAAGTCAAATTTAAAATAGCTATTGCAAGCAATAGCAACAGAAAATTAAAAAGTAAAAGAAAACTAAAATTATAAAAAATAAATATCTCTTATTCTTTTTTACGGTCTTTTTAAATTAAATTAACAATATATATTTTTTTCTTTTCGATATTTCGCTTTCCTATGGAAAGCTTCTTCAGGAAAAAAAAAGTTTTTTTTTTAATTTAAAAAGACCGTAAGAAAGAATAAGAGATATTTATTAAAGACAAAAAAAGGTCGATTAAAAAACAACAAAAATTATAAAAAATAATTAAAAATAATGCACTAAAAATATATTTAAACTATTTAGCAATAAATTAAAATTTTAAATAAAATATTAATTGCAAAAATTAGTATTAAATATTTTAAAAATAGTAAGTCAAAAATCATAATTGTATAATTTGCTTGTAATTTTAAAGGAAGAAAAGAAAAACCGAAAAAAATGCTTCAAATTTCAAAAACAAAAAATATAAAAAATTTCTTTAAAACAAAATCAACAAGTTGGTCGTTTTATTAAAAGATTTTCCACATTCATTGTTAAACCATTTAACTTCACCAGATGACTTCAACTTGTAATACTTTTCCATTTCTCTCGTCTTTACTTCGACGTCAGTAATAATTCCTGTTTTTATTTTGTTTTTATTCATCTCTCGTGAGAAACATTTCCTAAAGAGAGAAAAGATATACTTAGAAAGAAACTAAATAATTAATTATATGTTCAATACTAATTTAAATTGATTTTAAATGAATTCTTCCGCAGCAAATACTTTGATCCTTAATCATGCCACCTGTTTCACTTTAATTTTTTAAGGGAGTTTTATTTTACAATTTTAATGTTTTATATTCTGAAAAGGTTTCTAGTTTTTCGAAATATTTTAGTCGTCTTTGTTATTTATATAGGGGTTTTCAACAAGAAGTTTGTTTTTCAATTATGGCAACACCAACAACATTATTGTTTTGACATTCAGTTTTTGACGTTTTCGTAGTAGAAGCCTTGACAATTGTTACAATAAATTCAATTTCGCACAAAAATCCCATTAAAATAATTAAAATCCACTATGAAAATAGTGGTTCTGTTAAAGTTACATTTCGTAAAATTCGTGACAACATAATCGACCATCTAAGACCTCTATTAAGTATTTGGCCGTTACAGGCTCGATACAAAATGTGTAAATACCAACGCGTGTACCACCGGGTCATCCAATTTAAAATATAGCAGCCGTGATCCACAGTGTTGAAGCAGATCCAAATTTTTGAACTTCTCGACGTTCTCAATAATTGGGATTATCCAAAATCACTACATGGCGAAATTTGCGTAAGCATTTGACTTTGAAGCCTTACAGGGTTCAACTAGTGCAGGAAGCCCACCGACCATTCACCTTGCCGCAGATTCGCTCAATTCATTCAAAAACTACCGGCTGGTTTTTCTGAAAAATCATTTCTTCAGACAAAACACATTTTCACTTCTCAGAATATGTCAACAAAAAATATTGCCACATTTGGGTTTTTAAAATCCTAGAGCGATTATTGAGAACTCTTTGCCCTATATAATCTAGAGGCATGTTTGAGCCGTTTTCTCCGTTAAGGATGGAAATGCAGTAACGATCAATGGATCACGCAATCGCGAAATGCTAACATTTCAATTTTGTCCTATCATTGACGACGTAGATATCACAGACAGACGGTGCCACACGTCTCACAGCCAATGAATTGCAAACCAAACTCTCCGATCGCATAATTTCATGACAATCAGCAATTCAGTGAAGTCAGATTGTGTAATTTAACACCACTGGATTATTTTTTGTGGGGCTACGTTAAGTAAGGACAGAGTCTGTACCAATCGTCAATCGAATCGATTTCAGCCTTAAAACTCAAAATCCATAATTTGATTAACGAAATAGAACCGCCATTTTGCCAAAAACTGATTAAAAGCTTTGAAGAAAGAATCGACATCTGTCAGCTTGGTCGTGGCGGACATTTGCCAGATATCATTTTTCATTCATAATTTCTGAACTTTTCTCTTCGTAATACAATAAAAATTTGAATCATCTTAATCAAAATCTCTTGTTTTATTTTGTTTTAGAAACAAACTTGTTGTTGAAAAACCCTTTATAATATATTCTACATGAAACATGAAACATGGTCTTATTCTTATTTTTTCCCTTAATCAGAGTTTCTAATAAAAAAGAAAAGTTGTGGTACCAATTACAATAATTAACTACAGTCAGATAAGGATAACAGAAAAGTAAGTTTAAAAAAGAGCTTTTAGCTCTTCAAACAATTATTGAGTTGAATAGGCCAACTTATAAAAAAACTTAGGTTATGTCGAATGATCTGTTCAACGTAACCTCAGCACTCAATTTATGCAAACTAACCTTAAAATTTCTAATACATATTTTTATAAATTGTGGGTTAATTTGAGGTTAAAAAGTAACATGACTTAAAACACCCACGTTTTTGACAACTTGAGTTTGATTTTACCAATTTAAAGTGGAAATATGTGAATTAATTATATAATGTGATATCGGATAAATTTTCTACTTCTAGTACATTGCTAGGCGTTCGCTCTTTTCACAAAACTTTAAAGCAGATTTTGCAACAAAGTTTTGCTTCGAATTTCATCTTTCAGAGCGTCGTTTATTTGTGAGTTATTCGCGTAAAACAAATGGCCCCAGAGGAAATAAGCCAGCGGTATTAAATTGCAAGTTCAAAGCGTCCAATTGACATCGCCAAATCGAGGAGCTACGTGTCCGGCCAATTTCTCATGCAATAACTAAATTGCTTGGGCGGCTGTGTGGGTTATGACGCCGTTTTGCTAAAACCAAGGTTCGCCGCTGTCAAAATTAGCCAATTGTGGCCACAAAATATACGTTATCTAGGTTTAGTAGCGCAGAGTATTCACGGTGACTTGGTTTCCTTGCTCATTTTCGAAAAAATACGAGCCGGGGATGCCGTCTGACTACAAATTGTATCATACGGTCACTTTCCTTGGATGTAACGGTTTTCTTAGGACTATTTCTAGATTTTGTTTGTTTACTTAACAACTTCATTAAAAAGGATCCTCGTCAGTAAAGATGATTTGGTTGTAAAATCCATTGTTTTCGTTCAGTTTTTCAAAGATCCACTTCACAAACGTTCAGTGCAAATGGTCGGTCAGCTTTATTCTTGAGTGACTTAAACTTTATAAGCGTGAAAATAAAGATCTTTATGCAAAATAATGGGCAAGAAGCCTTTAGTGATGCCCAATTGTTGTGATATAACAGCATTATTGCCAACGCTTTAATGTAAAGCGGCCATATTTTCATCACTATCGTGAGCCTCGAATTAAGTCATTAAATTATGTACTGCATGCAACTGATTGCATTTGACTATGGGGAAAAGTGCGGGAACTTTATTTGACACAGTCAAATATTCACCATTTTGGTTGTAAATTTTCTGAACTGAAAATCTTTGCTCAAGTGTGTGGTGCTCCATGCCTGGAATTTTTAACCTTCTACTAAATAATGTAAAAGAATAACTATTCAATTTTTGACATTTAATCATATCACAAGCAATTTACTTTCTAACTTCAAATTTGTCCAACCATTACCTGGTATATAGAAAAACGGGGCCAAACGAAAGCAAATTACTATTTGTGATAAGATTTACATCTGCACCTGGCCATAAGCCTTAATCAGATGGTGGTCAAACCACTGGGAATGAAAAGCAACGTCACTCACGCCCTAGGAAGCCGACGACTAATTCTAGCAACAGGTTTTCCTAGTTGCAATTTCAGTAATTCTAAATCAGGATTGCAAACCACTACTCCTTGCTGAAGAGATGGAGACTATACAACTCCTGGCTCAGAACACATGACTAGCATGCTCACTGCTTCCGGATCATTCACCCATTGGTGTTATTAAAGGCGAGATGATCCTGGCCCACATAATCAGTTCATGCTTGGGGCCGCAAAACCACAATCACCACAATACTCCCGAAGGACCAACCTTAATAATCAGTCAGAGAACAGTTAAAAGTCTAAAGAGACAATTAGCGGAACTCTGGGGCTTACTGATTCCCGCGGAAATAACGTGGAGATTCCAGTGTACTCTTCCTGGCCTGTAGGGGACTGGGCTCCCGTATACCACCAGCTGCACAGGTCTAGATAGTCAAGTATTGTATAAAGACCGATAAATGTGCCCCCGGGGGGGGGGGCAAGTTCGTATTACAAAAAATGTTGTTCTTTTATTGCGTTATTCAATGGCTACAAATATTAGGACAGCTTATTTAAAATAACATCCATTTGCTTTCCGCCACGGCTTGAAACAATGCGCTCACTCCTCGATCACGAAACGCACTGCATGGAGAGGGCTCGTTTTAGTAACTCAGAGTTTCGAGTAGACCAAGTTATGTAGTTTAACGGTTTAGGGTCTGTACTATCAGTTAGCTAATGATCCGTTAATATTAAGTGAACGTTATTTTTGAGCCACAGTTTAGTCGAAAAGTCTTCGTGGAAAGTTCATGGCTTGTTGGTGAATATTAATAAGGTTAAGAGGCTTCGAATGCTATGCCTCGTTGGATGGTTTCGCGCAAAAATACCATACCACTACAGATGAAGGATGGTGCGCTCTTTGAACTCTCGGAATGAGTTGTATGGCAGAGCATACATATGATTGTTTTGTTTATTTAACGATTCTTCTACGGTGAAGATTTTGTCACCAGAATCTGTGTGTATCGGCTGAGTAACGCTTCCGATTTCCATTAAAGTTTTTCTTTCAATGCGACCTTGAGCAGATGTCCTGTATGATGTGATAAGGTTTACATCTGCACCGGCAGTGAGCCATAATCAGATGGCAGCCATTATTACTGTGAATGAAAAGCTATTCACGCCCTAGAAGGCCTTCGAATCCGTGCATTCTCCGGTCACTCCTAGTAGCAATTTCAAAAGCTCGAAGTAGGTCGCAACCTTTATTTCTTGCTAAAGAGTTGGAGACTATCCAACTCCTGGTCCAGAACGCATGAAGCTTAATATAATTAAGAACACAACGGCATTCATACTCACTGGACCTGAACCATTCATTGTGTTCATTGTAAATGATCTGACCCACAAACTCTCACGAGGGCCTCGAAACCGCAATCACCACGATACTCCCATATAGGGGCCAACTTCAATAACCAGCCAGAGAACAGCTAAATGTCTAAAGAGACAAATAGCGAACTCTGCGAGCTCACTGATTCCCGTGAAAATACGTGGATTGTCCAGATGGCTCCTACTAGCCTTTAAGAGGCCTGGGCTCCCTTTTACCCCGCAAGACACCAGTCTAGATGGAATAGTAGGCTCCAAAAAGACTATCATGTGCCCCCGGGGGCGTCGCCTATATACGCTAAGTGCTAAATCTTCTTTGATAATGGTAAACTTGGATTATTGCAAAATTTGCATTTCACGCGACAAGATTTTATGTTTTCGCTGCGGTTTGTGGTCAATTCCTTTCCTCACGGCTTTGATCGATTCTGCAGTGCTCAAAGTGCGAGAACAGCTAGATCTTTGACGGTCTCTTACTCAACCAGTATCTTCAAACGACTTCACAGCATAATACAAAAATATCAAGCGATTCCAAGCCGTCGCAAAGTTAGTAAAATATCGCCTTTTTACGTGTTGCATTTCAGTGGGATAACTACAACAATACGCTTTTCGATGTCGGCCCATTCCATGATTTTAGGCAATTAATTTTAAAAAATTTTTACGTTACAATGAAGTATAAATATCTATGGTAATGTTACGCAATCAATACGAAATGAATGAGTCCAAAGTTGTATTCGTAATGAGTGCGCTCAGCTATGCACTTGGCCAAGTAAAATATATAGGGGTGTTTTTATAAAGGTATAGAACTTTGAAATAAAATAAAACAAAAATGAATTTTTTAAATTAATATGAAGTTTAAACCGGAGATCTAATTTTCGATGACATTTTTCATTTTTAATAGCGAATTAATTTTTGACTTAATATCTGACCCTAAGCCCATCTTATGCGAAATTTTTGTTATGCCTCTTATGGCGTTCATTTTGATCGAAACAAAATCTAGTTTAAAATTATGTGGTTCGACGATTTTGAATCAGTTAGAATTAATTGTCCAGAAACAAACTTGTCTTTAAAGACACCTTTTTACGTGTACACTGAAAAAAAAAATTCGTATTTAATTACTAAATTCAAAGGACCTTTTTTAGTTATTGTAATACAGTGCACAAAAGTAAAAATTAATACAAACCAATACAATTTAAATTAGGAAGAAATAAAATTAAAAGTAAACACAAAATTTAATTTAAAACTTGACAAATATATTTCATAGAAGCAATTAAAGCAGCAATTAAAAAAAGTATCAAAAAAAATTTTTGTTAAGAAAACATCATTCATAAAAAATTAATATATTTTCTTTAAAACGAACTATTAAATGAATTATGTTCTATTCAAAAGAAACTTCTGGAAATCAATTTAATTATTTATAAAGGAATTACAAAGCTCTCAATAGCCTCCTTTATTAATCTATCATTTTCACCTGGTTCACCATTTTATCTTTGTTCCCAAATAAAAAATGAATTAAAATAAAACTACGGAAAAAATTAAGCAGGAACGACATCATTTCTCATCAATACATTTGATTGATTATTGACCAAACTTGTGGACACTTTCATGTAAAACTAATCTGTTCATGTACAAACATGTCCTTTTAATGTAATCTGAAGGAAGATGTATAAAAGAAAAAAACCACATCCTTTTACAAAAGAACTCCAAACAGAAGGAGATGATTTTTATTTCACTCAAATACAAAATAAAAAGAAAAAGGAAGACAACTAACCAATCAAGGATTAACTTTCGTGTATGTTAAAATGAAGGCATGTGCTAAAAACCAAAATAAACTTTTTCTATAAGGTGTTTTTACAGAGGTATAGAATTTTCAATTGGAAACAGTTTTTTGAATGGCGGCCATTTTATCAACTATCAAGTGATTTGAAGATGGTTTGACATTTTAACATGATTAGACCGACGCCTGAACAACGCTTCCAAATTGTCCAAATACCGACACCCCCGGGGGCATATTTATATGTTCTTTATAGAACTTCGACTATCTAGACACAGTGCAACTGGGGGAAAAAAGGAGGCCAGTCCCCTGAAGTCAGCAGGGGTACAACTGGAAACTCCACTTAATTTCCACGGGAATCAGTAAGCTCGCAGAGTTCCGTTATTTGTCTCTTTAGACATTTAACTGTTCTCTGGCTGATTATTGAGGTTGGCCCCCATATGGGAGTATCGTGGTGGTTGTGGTCAGATTTTTTGTTTAATATGGTGGCCAGGATCATTTCGCCGGTAATGACACGCTAGGTGAATGTTCCCAGATCCAGTGAGCATGCTAGACATGTGTTCTGGACAGGAGTTGGAAAGTCTCCAACTCTTAAGTAAGAAGTGATGATTTGCAGCCCTGCTCTGGAATCATCGAAGTTGCAACTAGAAAGTTCTGTTGCATAGAATTATAGCTTCGGCTTCCTAGGACGAGCATGACCTTCCAAATTATGCAGTGGTTTGATCCACCATCTGATTAAGGCTTCATGGCCAGGCGCGGATGTAAATCTAATCACACGTTATCCAAATACCGACCACCGCGGGGGCACATGATAGTCTTTTTGGAGCCTACTATTCCATCAAGACTGGTGTCTTGCGCGGTATAAAGGAGCCCAGGCCCCTTCAAGGTTAGTAGAAGTCACCTGGACAATCCACTATATTTCCACGGGAATCAGTGGCCCGCAGAGTTCTGCTATTTGTCTCTTTAGGCATTTAGCTGTTCTCTGGCTGATTATGGAGGTTATGGCCCTTTTGGGAGTATTGTGGTGGCTGTGTGTTTCAAGGCCCTCGTGAGAGTTTGTGGGTCGGATCATTCACAATGAACACAATGAATGGTTCAGGTCCAGTGAGTATGAATGCCGTCGTGTTCTTAATTATATTAAGTTTCATGCGTTCTGGACCAGAAGTTGGATAGTCTCCAACTCTTTAGCAAGGAGTAAAGGCTGTGACCTACTTCGGGCTTTTGAAATTGCTACTAGGAGTGACCAGGGAATATACTTATTCGATGGCCTTCTAGGGCGTGAATGGCGTTGTTTTTCATTCACAGTGGTAATGGCCACCATCTGATTATGGCTCACTGCCTGTGCAGATGTAAATCTTATTACATCATGTCCAAATACCGAACCCCTAGGGGGTACGCAGACTTAATGGGTCTCTTTCCCATCTTGACATCTGACTTCCAGTGTCGGGCAGGAGCCCTACATAGCACTCTCGGAGTCCGACCTGTAGCTTAGAAACACAACTGGCACTGCACGAACTAGTGGCCCGCAGGGTTACGGCCCCGCTCTGGTTATTGGTGAGGCTCCTCGGGGAACAACGTGGTGGCTGTGGTTTAAATCGGGCCTTGAAGAAAGTTCCGAAGAGATATTAACGAAAAGAAAATGTTAACATCCAAGTAAATGTCCTAGTTGTGCTTGTAACAGGACCAGGAGTTGGATAGTCTCCAACTCTTAAGCAAGGAGTGGGAGCACGGCCACCCGTGCACTGAAAAAAATCATAACTAAGGCATATATATATGTGCACCTTAGGGCGTGAGTGGACGCTTTTTCCTACACTCCGATCACTATCGAATTATGGCCACGAGGCTTGGTACTGGTGTAGATCTTGTGACGCTCTGTCCAAAGTCAGATTTTCATATGCTTACAGATACGACCACAAACAAAAGTTCCATATTTGGAGTCATGATAAACCTCAAATGTATGTTAAGATACGGTTACATCTAGAAAAAGTGACTGGTTGGTGTGGCTGTGGTCCGTACTTCTTTGAGACCGATGCTGGTCAGAATACAAGTCAATGATGATCGCTATAGAGCCATGATTACTGATTTTTTCGTTTATCAATTGAACATCCACATGGTAACACAGCTGGTGCTGGAAACTTTTCATAACCCCATAGTTACACGTTACGCATCCATGAGTAGGCCTAGAGGATCGTGGATTAAACGCAGCTAGACTATTTTCTGTGGAGATATTTTAATTCGCTATTTTATACCTAAAAGCCTGTTATTGGCAGTGTACGGTTACAAATGTTGGAATAAATGCCATCGAAAATTGGATCTCCAGATAAGATTGCATCCAAAACAGCCGGGACGCTCCTATACCAATGTGATATT
Source organism: Trichopoda pennipes (assembly GCA_030448955.1). NCBI lineage: Eukaryota > Metazoa > Arthropoda > Insecta > Diptera > Tachinidae > Trichopoda > Trichopoda pennipes. The sequence goes on from JASKUP010000094.1 coordinate 33,141, forward strand.
TTAATTATAATACTAGAAGATTATTCATCGAATAAAGTAAATTTCAGAGCAATTAAAAATATTCATATTGATTTTGTTACATTTCAAAGTGTACTATACCTCTATAAAAAATATCCTTTACTTTTCCAAAGTTTGAGTTTTTCATATGACGAATAAATTACAAATTAAAAGTGATTTTTATTTTAACAAAAGCCACAAGAAAAAGAAATGGTCTGATGATAAATCATATGGGCTCAAAGGAGGGGGTTTGCTTCTATTGATACAAACTTTGAAGGCTATGGATGTATACCTGTAATTAACTTTGATGGACATGCAATAGATTAAGTTTGGGCTATAGTCAAAAGGTACTTGGATGGGCAGACTTGCAGATCTACATATAAAATAGACTTTTTTATTTTCACGAAAAGGAGGAAAGGATTTAAAATGATGAATTACATTTTTCTCTTTAGGTTTTTGGTTGCCTCTTTCCAAAAATTCAATGGAAATCTTGTCAATTTGGCTAAAATATATTTTAGGCAAAAATAATTTAATAAAAAGAAACATTTGATTGAAATTATTGTTTAATGTTTAAGACGAATGATGGCAGATATTTTGTGTTTTTTGTCAAAAATCATTTTCGTATGAATTTGTTTTAATTTTGAATAGCATTTTAGCGTTGGTAAGTAAACGTGGCAATAACTTTCAAAAAAAAATTTACTAATCCACAAAAATTCTTACAATCACTCAGCCACTCCGTGTGAAAGTCCAGGAAAGATTTAAATGATGAGAAATATAAATAATCTTAAATGGAAATCACCAAAAACAACAATTTAATTTTCCCATACAAAATATTTCTAGCCGTGAAACATTTTTGATGTCTATTGTTAAAAATTGTCATTTGGCTGTCAAATATTTATATGTGCTTGGACGTGAAACGGGCTTTAGGAGACTATTATCTCATTTTAGGTTAACAGACGGTATTGTGCTTTAATTTCAAATATTTTATAGGATAAACTTTCTTCCATTTATATATACAACATCACATCAATATGTTTCCCCTCGATTCCATAAGATTTGTAGGTTAGGTATAGGTATGACATGTCTGAGTTTGTTTTGTATCGTGTGCTCTGTCAAACGTTGAATCCTACACTACATATGACTGCCGAATTTTTTCGGCAATGGTGCTGCACCTGTTACTAGGGGTGATATGGATAGTATAGATAAGAGAACTTGTTCCCGAAACTCGTACATTTTTGCGTTTGACTCGATTTTCGTTGAGCGCGCTTCCGTTTGCGGTCGAATGGCCAGTGAATCGCATTATGCATTTCAGGGAAAATTTATTTTTTTGAAGAACAGTCTATATGTGGAATAAACTTCCTCCACAGGTCTTTCGTCACTTTCATTGTGGGAAAATTCAAATCGAATGTCCACAAACACTACTCCCTCTTTCCTCCTCCCCATAACCTATTTTCCTAGTTCTGGTATAATACATTGCACGAGTAGGGGTCGTCCCCTGAGTACTAATCGAGCGACAAAAAAAAATTGTTTTCTATTAACGACCAAAAACATCGATGTCAATACCATGATTTTCACAATTCAGAATGAAATACCCGGCGAAACGATAACATATAAGTTCATGGATACTATGGTGCTACCACATGCTCTTACTTTAGAAATTGGAGTTTTTCTTTGACAAATAAAATCACCACGGAGCCCAAACTCTCAGTCAAGAAAGTTATGAAAAATGTTATAGAAGCATAAATGTTGCCTGCAAAATTCAAAGGTGAGGACGTACTGGTGTATTTAATTTTAATAATTGTATGATAGGTCCTATTTATATTAGGTTAGCAAATTTGAGGCTAGGAAACACACGCTTTTTTGACAATTAAAAATAGAAATATGAGAATTAACAACGAAATATGATATCAGGCAAATGTCCACCTCCAGCACATCAAGAGACGTCCACTCTTTTCTCTAAAAATTTATGGGCGTCGTTTTGCAACAAAGCTTAGACTATCTCGTTAATCTTTCGGAGAATCAGTTATTTCTGGTTGTTCACAGCTTTTCAAATAGCCGCAGAGAAAAATATCCAGCGACATTGAATCATTTGAGCGTCCAATTGAGAAATTACGCGAGTGGGCAATTTTTCATTCAATATGTGAATAGTTTTTCGTGACTGTTTAGCTTGTGACGGCGACTTGCTGAAAGCAAAGGTCACTGATGTCAACATTAGACATTGATGTGATTTGATTTACATCTGCACCGACTAGGTAGTCATAATCAGATGGTGGTCAAACCACTTTGAATGATTTGCAAACGTCATTCACGCCCTAGGAGGCCATCGAATATGTATATCCTCCGGTCACTCCTAGCAATTTCGAAAGCCCGAAGTAGGCCGCAGCCTTCACTCCTTGCTAAAGAGTTGGAGACTTTTCAACTCCTGGTCCAGAACGCATGAAGCTTAATATAATTAAGAACACGACGGCATTCATACTCACTGGACCTGAACCATTCATTGTGTTTATTTTGAATGATCCGACCCCATATAGGGGCCAACATCAATAACCAGTCAGAGAACAGCTAATTATCTCAAGAGACAAATAGTGAACTCTGCGAGCGTACTGATTCCCGTGGAAATATGTGAATTGTCCAGGTGACTCCTACTAGCCTTTGAGGGGCCTGGGCTCCCTTTTACCCCGCAAGACACCAGTCTAAATGGAATAGTAGGTTCCAAAAAGACTATCATGTGCCCCCGGGGGGAAGTCAACATTAGACAATGATAGCCACGACAAATTGGTTATCATAGTTTGCTAGCGCAGAGTTTTTGCGATAACAGTGTTTCCTTGGTCATTTTGCCGTCTGGCAACAAGCCGCCCCATACAGTCACTATCTTTGGATTTAGTGATTTTTCAAAGACTGTTTGTGGATTTTGTTAACTCCATAACCCCCGAAATGAAAATTAATTTTATAACTAAAATGACTCTAGTGATGCCCAATTGTTGCGAACGTCGACGACTTGATATGACAAACTCTTTCACAGCACTACGCTGCACAACGGCTATGGCTAATTTACACACAGCGACCCCAGGAGGAGCCTCATTTACAATCAGAGCCCGAATATAGTTGCTCAACGTTCCATGTTTAAAATTTATTTTTACTAAATAAATGTTAAAGTATGACAACACAATTCCTCACATTTAGTCATTTGACAGACAGTTTGCTTCCTAACCTTAAATTTTCCCACACATTCAAAATGTTTCAGTTAATAAAAAAAAAACAAAATCAAATAAACTAATTTTTAAGTTGTTTTCTTTTTCCGTATGACTGGTAGGCTTCTTATTCTATTGTTAGAATACAATTCTCATTTAATCAATATTTAGCGGTAGCGAAATAGCTACAAGGGTATGCTTTTCCCACAGTGCTAATATCACGAAATTGTTTGTTGTTAAAAATAATAGTATAATTTCAGGAAATCAAGCAATTTAATGACTCCACCTAAATTCTGTTTTAATAAAATCACAATAATAATTTTGGCATTCATTTTAAAATATATTTGAAAAAATGTTAATTTCAGATACTTATGGGTGTTTTAATGTTGATACCGTCATGACCGTGCTCAATTACCTCTTCACATTGTTTTTCTAACTGCAGCTACAATTTATAATTTCATTTTGTTGCATTTGCTACGCTAATGACTTTTATCTTGACTGTCATGTCGTCTGTAAAAAATAAAAAAAAATTTCTATAAACAATAGAATAGTGAACCAAAATGTGGTAGATAGCATGACCGTTAGCCAATGCACAGTGGTGTAAAGTGAAATAAAATTACTCTAAAAGTGACAATTCTCTAAATAACTAAATTTTATATTTTTTTAGTATTAATATTTTTTTTCCATACGCCTCTTGGGAGCATATGGCATTCACTTGGCACCGCCATTTTGTTCTGTTTGACGCTTTTCTTTTGCATTTTTTCATGTGAGATTGCATTGTCGAAGTTCTTGGGTCACTGATCGATGACAGGTGCTGTTAGGACGTCCTGTGCGTCTTGATCCATGCATATTCCAATCGAGGGTCATGCGAGCAATACTGTCATTGCCGTGTTCTAAGCGTGTATCCTATCCATTTCAATTTTCTTCTCTTGATTTGCACCATTATGACTTCTTCACCTGTCCTTTGCCATAGTTTGATGTTCGATGTTCTGTTTGGTCAGAATATTCTTGATATGATTCTGAGGCATTTGTTTAAGAATACTTGCTGTTGTAGATTAACCATCGCATCCGCAGTTCTAGCATATGGTTAAATCCACTATTAGCAGATTATTATGTGAGCGTGTTTTCCTTCTTTGAGGTTCAGAGGTGCTCCTGTAGGCTAGTAAGTACTGTACTAGCTTGTTAGTATGGGGGTTGTGGGTTCGATTACCAACGAAGACCTTGGTTTTTTTTCACTACAAAAATTTAAAATTGACTGTCGGTGTGGCTGCCCAGCGATGAAGGCATAGTCACTGGTCGCTGTGCTGTCTTTATACGGCACGGTACTTACTTAAGTAAATAGGCATTGTTGCCTGCTACTTCTCTTTTAAAAAAAAAATTAGTTTCAGATCCGTTATTCTACCAAAGTTCTTCCATACATTAGCTCAAAGTCTATTGCACAAAGTAGTGATTTGTTACAAAAATATTTAAATAATTATTGCGAATTGTTAGAAATTATATTGATTTAAAATAAAAATATATTTTTAAAACAAATACTATATCGGGTTTTTCAACAAGATGTTTGTTTTTTAATTGTGTCAACACCAAAAACATGATAATTTTGACATTTAATTTTATGACGTATTCATAGTAGATGCATTTCCAATTGTCATAACGAATTCAAATGAAAATCGCATTAAAATAATTAAAATCCACTATGGAAATGGTGGTTCTGTTAAAGTTACATTTCGCAAAATAGGTGATATTTTCGAACAACATAATCCTTCTTCTCAAATCGCCATTAAAACATTTAGTTGTTAAAATTGAGTCGACAGGCTCGATATAAAATGTGCGAACACCAATGCGAGTTCGCCCGGATCGTTAACAGAAAACTTCGCAGCCGTGAGCCACAGCGTTGAAGCATATTCAAATCTGTCAATTCCTCGACCTTCTCAACAACTGGGGTTTTCCAAAACCACCACATGGCGAGTTTTGCGTAAACATTGGACTTTGAAGCCTTACAAAGTTCAACTGCTGCAGGAATTGAAGCCTACCGACCATTCACATCGCCGTAGATTTGCTCAATTCATTTAGAAAAAAATATTTTTTTAGCCGAAGCCCATTTTCACCCATTTTTTTTAGAAGAGAAGTAGCACTTCAGGCAGCAATGCCTATTTAGTCAAGTGCCATGCTACATTCCTTAGGAAAGGGATAGAGAAGAGATGAGACAGGCGGTGAAAGTAGAAGGATAGTTACGGAAATTAACTATCGTATAAGACAGCACAGTGATCAGTGACAATGCCTTCATCAGTGGGCAGCCCCACCGACAGTCAGTTTTTATTTTTGTAGTGAAAAAAACCAGGGTCTTTGTTGGCAATCGAACCCACAACCCCCAGTCTTATAAGCTAGTAGGTAGAAGCACCCTGGGCTTCTGAAAATCCTAGAGCGATTATTGAGAAGTTTTTGCATGCTCCACGTGTCACTGGTATGATGGGCCAGGCTCTTTTTCGAAGATGAGGCTGGAAATGCGGTAACGGTTAATGGGTCATGCTATCGTGGAATGCTAAAAACTCAATTTGGGCCTTTTATTGACGACGTGGATATCACTGACATGTGGTTTAAATAGGACGGTGCCAAATATCACGCAGCCAATGAAATGATTAATTTATTGCAAACCAAAGTTCCTGATTGCATAATTTGACGACAGTCGGCAGTTAAGTGGCCAGCCAGATCGTGTGATTTATTACCACTGGATTATTTTTTGTAGGGCTATGTTAAGGACCAAGTCTATACAGAGCCACTCAAATGGACTTCAGCCTTAAAACTCAAAATCCATTTTTCCGAAAAGTTATTAAAAATTTTGATGAAATAATCGACATCTGTCAGCGCGGTCGTGGCAGATATCATTTTTCATTTATAATTGGCAAACTTTTATGCTTTTAATTCAATAAAAATTTAAATCATCTTAATTGAAATTTTTTGTTTTAAAAAATAAACTTCTGGTTAAAAAACCAAATTACATTCAACAGGTTTATTAATTTTCAACAGCTGTTTATTAAGCTTCTCGTTTTTCACTTCAAGAACGTTAACAAGCTACGGAAAATTTAATTAGATATACTTTCTAGAGGACTGGGAATTTTTAACAGTTTTATGTGTGCTTTCTTACAGAATTTGATTCCTTTAAAAATAAAAGAAATAATTTTTAATTTAATAAAATTTTATTTGATTTAAAAAAAAACTTATATTTTGTTTTGTTGTCATTTCTATTAAAATTAAGATTATTTAATTTTAAAATTTTATGATTTTATGATTTTATTTTCATTAAGATTTAATACAGTGTACTCGAGGCACAATTTACACACAATTTTGCATCCTCTGTTGCGAACAATTTGTATCTTTTATCACTGTAACACACTACTGTGCAATGACAATGATAACGACGACAACAACTTCATAATGTCTTCCATTTAAATTTATTTGTTATTCCGCCATTTAGTGCCCTGGTAGTTTTTCAGTTTATTTGATAAGTAAATAATCATTAGACATATTTATTTTTTGTTGTACAACAACAACACAATAACAAAGGTAACGGTAATAATAAATAATAAAGAAACATAAATAGTTATGGACTAATTAATGTCTAAAACAAACTCATTAGGCTGTCAACGTCAAATAATAATAAAAATATTTTTTTACCAAACAAACTGTTGTTGATTTTAACTCATTAAAGTTGTTGTTGTTCTTTTGCTCTGCCTTTAACTAATAAACAATTTAAGAAGTTGCAAGATTTTCCCTATTTGGTATTTAAAAGAAGAAAAAAAATTGTTAATTTGAATAAAAAGCAAAATTAAATTGCTTTGCATTGGCAGTTTATAATTATAATTTTTGATTAAATGAAAGAGAATGGATGTTATATTGATAAATGTTTTATTTAATGTCGGCAATTATGTATGGAATACAATATCAGATAAATGTGCGCCTCTGTTAGTCTTACAAATGCGACCCGATTGGACTACATTTTTCATTACATTCTCACACATTTCACGCTATATTTCATTAATTTCATCAGGAATATTTTGTTTAAGTTGCTCAAGCGTTTCTGGTTTGTTTGCATAAACCTTGTTTTTCAGACATCCCCACAAAAAGAAGTCCAGAGCAGTGAAGTCAGGCGACCGTGGAGCCCAATCAACATCACCATTTCTTGAAATAACTTGTTGTGGAAAAAGGTGTCGCAGTAATTCCATTGTAATCCTGGGTGTATGCGATGTACCACCGTCTTGTTGATACCGCATGTTAATCAAGCCCAAAGCATGCAGTTGTGGCGCTAAAAAGTTTTCAATCATTTCACAATATCGCTCCCCATTCACAGTTACCGTTACGCCGTTTTCGTTTTTCAAAAAAGTGAGGTCCAATGATTTCTCCTCAACAAATTGCACACCAACCAGACTGTCACTTTTAATGGATGCAAAGCTGACTTTTGAATAATGTAAGAGTTTCCCATTCTGTTTAATCAAATAAAACTGTGCCTCGTCACTCATTATTATTTTTTTTATGAAAATCGGGCTTGTCTTGGGCGAGCTCTAATATCCTGTTGGCATATGTATGGCGGCGTAAATGGTTTTGTGGAATAAGTTTTTGTGTCAACTGAATCTTATATGGAAACAAATGCAAATTTGTGGCCAAAATTGTTCTTTGAAGAATAAGCTCCTGAACACGGCGTCAAGGGCAGGTTGATGGATTGTTTTCAACCCTTTCTTGAACAGCAGCGATCTTGTAGTTCGTTGTGGTGCTTGCTTGGGCCCTCTTTCTTTGAAATCATACACTTCACGGTAAATAGTGCATTTTGTTGGCATGTTGTTTCTTTTAATAATTTCAGATAACTTTCTCATCGTCACAGTAATCGATGATTGATTTTAGTAAAATGTTTTAACGATTAAAACACATTGGTTTATCGATTATTTTTCCATAACAAAGGCCGGGGCACATAGAATCAGTCATGCGTTATACTTTGACGTATTCAACTGAAGCCAAAGTAACGACGGATGATGTTGACACAATGAGTACTTTGTTGACGGATAAGAAATCAGCTGTTTTTTGTTTGTCTTTCGTATTTTATATTTTTTTTTTGCAGCAAAGCTTTATTAAAGTGCAGATTTGAAATGGAGTTAGATGACATCTTGGACTTTCTATTAATGATAATTTGTATTCCACCATTTATTCCATTATTTATTATTATAATTTATAGTTTATGTTAAAAATATTTAAATACAATAGAGCGAAAACAAAAAAAAAACAAGAAGAAGAAGCAAATGAAAAATGTCAAAGTACTCAACGTACGTCAAAAGTTAAAAGTACTTTGCGTTGACGGAGACGTATTGATTGTGACAACGCTGATAAGAAAACGTGTATTTCAACTTCCTTGTCAGTTAAAAAATACAACGTATGACGGATGACGGATTCTATGTGCCCCAGCCTTAAATTTGCCACTTGTCTACTTCACGCTTGGCAAATATGAACTGTCAAGACTTATGTTTTCCAAAATGGCGGCAAAAAACAAAGTAGTACTCCCAACAGACACCCGTATGATAACTGTAACTTGCTTGTTAGCACAAAAACTCTTTGGGAATAAATTCAATTGATCGCATAATTTCACGTTGTCAAACCAAGAAATAGCCTGCAGGATCGTGCGATTTAACGCCGCTAGACTATATTCAATGGGAATATGTAAAGTCACTAAGTCTACGCTGATAAGTCCGAAACAATTGACTACTAGGAGCATAACATTTGCCGTGTTATTGCCGGCCACAAATGTACGAAATTAGGTCTCCAGATTAGACTGCGTCCAAGCCTGCCATGCTAGTCATATAACAGAATTTATATTCAAATTATAATGCCAGAAAAAGATTCTTTGGAGTAAAGTAAATTTTTTGACAATTTAAAAACTCATCTCTGTTTTATTCTATTTAAAAGCTCTAGACCTCTATGAAACACCCTATATTAATACAAATTTCACTTGTTTAGATTTTTTATAGTTGTACTCCCTCATCTTGCCTTAAATTTGAAGTCTAAATAAAAGTTTTATATTTAATTTCAACTCTCCAATCGCCATTTAAAAATTGTTTATCCTGTTAAATATTCATGGAAAGAAATGAAAATCCAAAATGAAGTGAAATGAAATGCAAAACTTATAAAAATCTTTATTTTTTTACACTCTCACTCACCCCCCTTTTGACCTTTTGCAGTTAATAATTTTAATATCCAACAAGAACAAACGGAATAAGAAAAGATAAAAACGAGATTTATATTCACAGGAATTACTTAAGGGTCATTTAGAAATCTTTCTAAAAAAATATCTTTTTTAAACAATAATACAATTTGACGTTTTAATTTCATGATTTGGAGAATATTTAAATTTTACAACTACAACCAATTGAAAAAAACGAACAACAAACAAAATGAAATCTTAATTTGACGAGGGCTAAACAATCTAAACAAAATATAAAAATAATTTCATTTTATAAATGTAATTTTATTTTTATTTCTTCTTTTTCTCTACTTAATTCTAAGTTAAATGAGGGAAAGAAGGCCTACAATCAGTGTGAAAGCTCCACGAGTTAAAACAAAAAACTTGCAAATTTGTAAACATCTCATCCACAAATTTTCTGACAATTAATCTTTTTTGTAATTAAACTTAAAAATCCTCATTGTTGTTGTTTGTGTGTGTATGTGTGTTGCTTAATAAAACAGCAGAAATGTAAAGTTATGAATAATTTAAATTTATTCAATTGCCTCGTGTTGCGTGTCAAAAGAAAATGAGAAATCACTTTTTAACTTTCCCCCTCTTTTTCTGGTTAATTTCAGTGCAATTGTTGGAAATGAAAATCAAAACTTCGTTGAAATATTTTTAAATGAAGTTGTAATAAATAAAACTAGAAACAGCGTGAGCTTAAGAAACAATAACAATATAAAGGGGTTTTCAACAAGAAGTTTGTTAACTAAAACAAAATAAAACAAAAAAGTTAGATTAAGATGATTCAAATTGTTATTGTTTTACGAACAGAAAAGTTCGGCAATTATAAATTAAAAATAATATCTGGCAACGCTGACAGATTTCGCTTCTTTCATTCAAGTTTTTAATTACTTTTTGGGCAAATGGCAGTGCTAGTTTGCGCATCACATAATCACATCATGGATTTTGCGTTGAAATCTTTCGTTTAGCTTCGTGGTGTTAAATCACACGATCTGGCTGGCCACTTAACTGCTGCTTGTTGTGAAATTATGCGTTCGAGAAATTTGGTTTGTAATAAATTAATCGCTTTATTGACTGTGTGACGTGTGGCATCGTCCTGTTGCAACCACATGTCAGTGATATCCACGTCGTCAATAATAGGCCAAAATTGAATTGTTAGCATCTTGGGATAGTGTGATCCACTGACCGCTACTGCATTTCCAGCCTCATCTTGGATATAAGATGGCCCAATCACGTCTCCAGACCAGATAGTAGCACACCATACAGTGACACATTAAGTATGCAAATGCTTCTCAATAATCGTTAACATACCCTGGCAAATGAAAATGGGCTTCGTCTGAAATATGATTCAGAAAAACCAGCCTGTTGCTTCTGAATGAATTGAGTGAATCTACGGCGATGTGAATGGTCGGTAGTGGTTTTGGATACCCCCAATTGTTGACAAATTTGGATCTGCTTCAGCACTGTGGCTCACGGCTGCGATGATTTTGTATCGAGCCTGTCGACTTAAATTTAACTACCAAATTTTTAACAGTGGTCTCAGAAGGACGATTATGTTATCCGAAAATATCACAAATTTTCCGAAATGTAACTTTAACAGAACTTCCATTTTCATAGTGGATTTTAATTATTTTAAGGCGATTTTTGCGCAAAATTGAATTCATTGTAACAATTACCAATACGTCTACTACGAACATGTGAAAAAACTAAATATCAAAACTATCCTGTTGTTGACGTTGTTACAATTGAAAAACAAACTTCTGGTTAAACAACCCGATTTATCGGATGGGCAAATTTGAGGTTAGGAAGTAAATTGACTTAAAAGGCACCGATTTTTCGACATCAATGTAAACTGGGAATATGGAAAATAATAATGAAATATAATGTTTGGGAAATGTTTGCCTCTAGCACGTCGGGTTTTTTAAACAAATTTAAAAGCACATTTTGCAACCAAGCTTCGATTATGTCTTCAAAATATTCACTGAATTGCATACGTCAGAGCATCAGTTGTTGATGGGTTTTATTCGCGTAAACCCAGTCTTTCAAAAGGTCCCAGAAAAAATATTTCTGCGCGTTAAATGAAAAACAACAAAGCGGCCAATTGACATCGTCAAATTAAAAAATTATCCGACCTGATAATTCCTCACACAATAAGTGATTTGTTTGGGTGGCTGTGTGGCTTGTGGCGACATCTTGCTGAGCCAAAGGACACAGATGTAAACATTAGCTTATTGTGGCCACAAAAGTTGAAAATGTTGGTTCTGTTAAAGTAACATTTCGTAAAAATTCGTGATTATTTCGGACAATATAATCGTACTTCTGAGACCGCTATTAAGAATTTGGTGGTTAAATTTGAGTCGATGAGCTTGATTAACAATGTGGGAAGATCAACGTGTTTTTTTCGACTCCTTTAACTGAACATATCGCAGCTGTGAGCAACAGTGTTGAAGCAAATCCAAACTTATTTATTCCTCGACGTTCTCTACAATTGGGGATATCCCAAAGCATCACATGGTGAATTTTGTGTAAGGATTTGATTTTGAAACCCTACAAAGTTCAGCTGGTGCAGAAATTGAAGCTGACCGACTATTCACATCGCCGTTGATTCGCTCAATTCTTTTAGGAATAACCGGCAGGTTTTTCTGAAAAATCATTTCTTCAACAAAGCCCATTTTCACTTGTCAGGGTATGTCAACAGGCAAAATTGCCACATTTGGGCTTCTGAAAATCCTAGAGCGATTATTGAAAAGCCGTTGTGCATGCTCGACATGTCTCTCGGGTGGTTTTTTTCGAAGATCAGGCTAGAAATGCGTTAAAGGTTAGTGGATCACGCTATCGCGAGATGCTTACAACACAGTTTTGGCAATGTGGATATCACTGACATGTGGTTTCAACAGGAATGATACCACATGTCATACAGCCAATGAAACGATTAATTTATTTCAAAGCAAATTTCCCGAACGTATAATTTCACGACAAGCAGCAGCTTAGCAGATAATATCAATGGATTATTTTCTGTGAGGATATGTTAATGTGTGATGTGATTTACGTCGGTACCTAGCGTGTGTATGCCATAATTCGACGGTGGTCAAAAAACTTGGGCGATATGATGCGTGCGCCGCGCCCTAGGAAGCCGAAGACTAATTTCTTGCAACATATTATTTCCAGTTGAAATTACGGAGGTTTCGAAACAGGGTCGCCAACCACCACTCTTTGCTGAAGAGCTAGAGACTATTCAACTCATGGTCCAGAACACATGACTAGCATGCTCACTGGATCCGGATCATTCACCCGTTGTTCTCAGTAAAGGTGAGATTATCCAGGCCCCCTAATCAAATTCATGAGGGAACGCGAAACCACAACCACTACGATACTCCCGAAGAGCCAACCTCAATAATCAGACAGAAAACAGCTAAAAAGCTAAAAAACCTATTAGCTGAACTCTGGGGCTTATTGATTTCCGTGGATATAAGGTGGAATTTGCAATTAAATCCCTGCCACCTTTCAGGGAACTGGGCTCCTTTTTACCCCCGTTGGAACATTTATAGATGGTTGAGTAATCCATAAAGAAAGATAAATATGTCCCCGGGGGGAAGGCTGTGTTAAGTCTATACTGAGCCAATCGAACCGATTTAAGCCTTAAAACTCAAAACCTGTGATGTGATTAACGCAATAGTACTGGCATTTTGCCAAAGGTGAATAAAAACCCTGATGAGAGAATCAACACTTGTCAGTGTTGCCAGATAAAATTTTTTATTCTCAATTGCTGGACGTTACTCTTTGTAATACAATAAAAATTTGAATCATCTTAATCGAAATTTTTCGTTTTAGAAAACAAACTTCTTGTTGAAAACCCCTTTATAAGATTCGATGCCGAATACCACACTTTTTCTGCTTTATTTATTTTGGTGATTTTCTATTTTATTTCAAATTTAAAGGTGAGAAACCTGGAATTTTTCCCAAGTGAATATTAAAATAATGTTTAAGTTCTCTAAAAGAATACATTTAGGAGCTCATGGAGAAATTACCAAACAGTTAAGAAAACCTTTGCCAAGGCTAAAGGCAGAAATAAATGTGTTTTTATAAATAAATGAAACCAAGGCAAAACAATCAAAATTAAAGTCCAAAAAAAATAACAAAATAATAAAATGAATCCTCCCTACCAGAAATTTGGGTGTAAAGTAACTACAGGACGGTTTAGCAAGCAAATTGAAAGAGTGAAGTGTAGTCTAAGCTTAACAGTTATTTTACAATAAAAACAAGGACAGCAGAAACACGAAATGATTTCCTCCGGTTGTGGGTTGACAAATGTGAAACTGTAAAAATAAATGAGTATTGAAATGACTTGAAATAAAATCAACCATGTTACGACATGATAAAAACAAATTTGGCAAACAAACATTCTCACAGGTACTTTCTTCCTTCATGGAATAGCTATTCAAATGCTTAGTTTTTTAGGATATAAATTCCCCAAGGGCCAAAATAAACAAGGCATCAGTAGAGGATCTAAAAAAAACGAATGTTTTTATTTTGTTGTTACACAAACAAAAAATCATTTGAAATTGATGAACTTGTTATAGCAAATACAGCTCTCTGACACAGCATGCATGCCTGTGTATGGGTGAGTGTGTGAAGATGTTTGTATGAGTTTAAAAAACGTTTTATTGCACATCAGTTTGTTAAAATGAAATAAATGTTTTTATATTTTTTTATTTATATTCCATTGAGTTGTAACAAGTGGACATCATAAACAGGGTCCTTTTACAAACGAACATGTCCTTTTATTTCTCTACAATCCTTCATTCATCCCTTTCCAAATTCTAGTCGCTTTGTTTTTGAAAATTGTTACAACATTGAATAATTGCTTTGTGATGTTTTAAGCCAGTTACTTAGTTATTCAGTCCTAACGTCTGTCTGTTAATTAAAGGGGTGGCAATAAAAATAAAAAAAAAAGAGTTCCCTTTTCTTCCTCTTCTTGTATATCACTTGGCTTGCTTGTGTAAGTGAATCGCAATTGATTTTTACTTATTTATTTTGAGGTTGCACGGGTATCATGTTGCAAATCGTTGTGACAATTGTTTTGCTCTTTTAGTTTATTTGTTTTTATTTTATTGTTTAATGAAATTGTCTGATTGCTTTATTGTAATTGGTGTTGTCAGTTTTAATGTGTGTGTGTGTGTGTTGGTTTGCAATTTTCAAAAGGGTGTTGCATGTTTATTTATTTCAAATTAACTTTGAGTTGTTGTTGTTGCGCCTTAAAATGTATGATTTAAGGATTAAGGAATATTTGATTTGTTAAGAGTGTCAATTTTCAAGAGATTAGAAGGGAATTTGAAAACATATTTCAATAATTACTTTTCACAATTAAAATCAATGTTATTGGGGAAATTGCAAATCAGATATATTTTGAAAGTAATTTATTGAAAAGTAGTCAAGTTGCACTTTTGATTAAATTTTATATTTTTTTGGAAATCTTTTCCCACAAAGAAAATTGTTGCCTACATTTGAAGCAACAACTAAATTGCGTTAAAAATATATTTCAACTTAAAAAGAATCTAGTACCTGTTCTTTTTTTGTTATATGTTGTTCTCATTGGAGTTCAACATAATATGCTAAATATTTCCTATTTTTTCAAATTTACTTATTATTCTTGAGGGAATAGATTGATAGAAGTCGAAACGCGGGAAAGGATAAAACTTGCCTGGCTTCGATTCTCTTTCCGACTCCATATTGAAGATTATCGACAGTTACCGGAACAGAGTGTGATTTGTTTTACATCCGCACCTGGCCATGTAGCCTTAATCAGATGGTGGACAAACCACTATTGTATAATTTGGAACGTCATACATGCGTCCTAGATAGCCGAAGGCATAATTCTAAACAACAGAACCACCTAGTTGCAACTTTAATGATTCCAGGACAGGGCTGCAAACCATCACACCTTACTAAAGAGTTGGAGACTTTCTAACTCCTGTCCAGAACACATGTCAAGCATGCTCACTGAACTGGATCATTCACTTTGAGTGTCATTATCAGTGAAATGATCCTGGCCACCATATTAAACAAACCTGTTATGGGGCCTCGAAACCACAACCACCACGATGCTCCCATATAGGGGCCAACCTCAATAATCAGCCAGAGAACTATTAAATGTCTAAAGAGACAAATAATGAACTCTGCGAGCTTACTGATTCCCGTTGAAATAAAGTGGAGGGAAGTTGCCGGAACAGTGTAATTGTTGTTGTTGTTGGTGATTTTAATGTCCACAACTGTTTTTGGCTTTGCCATTCAAACTTTGTGCAATTAGTAAATGAGCCAACCCAGATTCCTTGTGTTGAAGGGCACCACAGTAATACGATCCACCTTTTTCTAACTTCACACCCCCAAAAGTATGAAATTAGTGCACCTCTCGGCAATTCCAATCACTGCACCATCTCCGTCTCCTTTTCATATTCACTAAATGTTTAAACTATATTTTTTATACAATTTAATTGAAAACTTTGTTTCTTGGACAATAATGTCGATACCATAGCGGAAATGGTTACAAACATCATTTTGTTTGGAATGAAAACTTTTATTCCTTTCAAAAAAAATTTCGATTAAAACCAGATCAAAGTCTTGGTTTAATTAGACGTGCAAAAAATTAGTGTAGACCAAGAGAGCAAGTATTCTGTATCTGGCGTAGAAACAAAAACGCAGATACTGATTCTCTAAGCAAAAGGGCGAGATCTTCATGTGGAAAATCTATACGAGGAGCGCCTTCATACTAAAGATCTTTTTACTCCTTGGGGTAACAAGAGCTTTTGATCATTTGTTAAAAGAGTAAGGAATAATTCTAGTTCATCATCATCTAGCTCATCTAGTTAAAAGAGTCAGCTCATCAAATATAGATGACATTGTTATCATTATTCACTGTAGGTGTCCTTTAATAAACGTTAAGTTTACAGAGTTCTTTTATTACACACAACTTTTAGATTTTTTAATAAATTACACGACTTGTTTAGACGAGCTATTTATTTATTATATTTATCACTTTAGCGCCTAATAGCTGCTGTATCAACTTTTATCTCTTCGCCCGATCACGTTCACAATTGAACTAACTTCCAACTGTTGTGTTTTCACTCGACAACATTCACATTTCAATTGTGCTATTGCCCAAAAAAGGAAGTTTTTATATTTTGTTTTGAGTGCTAATAACATTTACTCGAAAACTCTAGTTCCACGTATCACATATAAATCATATAAATGACATTCTTATAATTATTCGGTCTACGTGTTTGTTTGGTAGTTTCTCCTTGTTCTGTGTTAATTGCTTTTATTTTCTGTTTGTTAATCTTAGTTCATCAAATTTTACTGTAGCATGTTGTTGTTGTTTTGTGATCATAAAATTTCTTAGAAACTTCTTAATTTTTAAACAGTTACAATTTAACTTTACTATTTTAATAATATCATTTATAACTTAAACTAAGCATTTTGGTAACAATATTTTTTATTGTGATAGAAGTGTCTTTGATAATTAATTATGTGAAATAAAATATCGGTGAAACATTCGCCACGGTTAAAATGGCATATCTATTGCCGATAGTCCATATTTTCAATGACTCTGATATAAATTTGACGTTCAATACCGTTATTCTGCCGAATTAGCTTTTCTTTTATTTTCGGAATCGTTCTTTACTTTTTGACGTGCACTTTTCCTATTAAATATCTCCAAAGAATGCAGTCTAATGGTGTCAAATTACATGTTCATGGTAGCCAATTGCATAAACATGAGATAATACGGCCATTAAATTTCTTGTGCAAAAGAACCATTGGCTGTGTGGCAAATGGCACCACACAACTTTCAGGACCATATCCTAAATATCGGGCTACAAGAAGTCCGTTCTCAGCTATGAACAGCGAACACCATTCACGATAACTGCTTGTGGGCACATTTGGTCGATTATGCTGACCAACAAAATTATAATGCACATGAAATGCATTTTGATTTGAATGATCATTTTCATAAAAGATTTCAGCATAGATCTGTGTTCGGAAATTGTGTAGTACCTGTTACTATGGGTGATATAGGTATTAAGGAATCAGAAGCTCTTAATGTTCTTGGCATGAAAATTCAGTGTGATGTTCGATGGAGTAAACACATTTTTCAGGTTTCTAAAAAAGCTTTCAAGTGTCTCGATTTTCTAAAACGGTGTACAAGGCACTTCACTTCATCCGATCTTCGTACTGTGTGATTAGATTTACATCTGCGCATGGCCATGAAGCCCTAATCAGATGGTGGATCAAACCACTGCATAATTTGAAACGTCATGCTCGTCATAGGAAGCCGAAGCCATAATTCTATGCAACAGAATTTTCTAGTTGCAACTTCGATGATTCCAGAGCAGAGCTGCAAATCATCACTCCTTGCTTGAGTTGGAAACTTTCCAACTCCTGTCCAGAACACATGTCTAGCATGCTCACTGGATCTGGGAACATTCAGCAGGTAGGTGTTATTAAAGGTGAAATGAACCCGGCCACCATATAACCATAGACTGTTATGTGGCCGCGAAACCACAACCACCACGATACTCCCATATAGGGGCCAACCTCAATAATCAGTCAGAGAGCAGTTAAATGTCTAAAGAGACAGATAACGAACTCTGCGGCTTACTGATTCCCGTGGAAATAAAGTGGAGTTTCCAGTTGTACCCCTGCTGACTTTAGGGGACTGGGCTCCCTTTTTCCCCAGTTGTACAGGTCTAAGTTGTTGCTATCTCCAAAGACCATATATATGTGTCCCCGGGGGTAACCGATCTTCGTACTATTTATACTACATATATCCGTCCAAAGATGAAATACAATTCTCATGTATAGGACGGTGCCCCAAAGTTTATTTTGGAGTTGCTCGGCCGCTTACAGGAGAGGGCCAAGAGGCTCATTGGGTATCCAACTCTATTGACTCCCTAGAGCATGGGCGCAATGTAGGTTGTATTTCACTGTTTTATCGGTACTACAATGGTAAGTGCTCTAACGAAATTATATAGAGAGAACATTGAGAAGGCAAATGGCCGAAACCGGTTTGTTCACAAACCAAATTTGACACGGGTTGACGTAAAATCATACCCAAACAAAGTAAACCCCGTCGGAGAATATACGTACATATCGAAATTAGGGAACTTTTTCCGGAAACTCGCACGTTTTTGCGTTTGACTCGATTTTCGTTGAGAGCTCATCCATTTGTGGTTGGTTGGTTAGTGAATCGAGCTACGCATTACAGGGAGAATTTGTTTTTTAACAGAACAGTTCGTATGTGGAATAAACTCCCTCCACAGGTCTTTCCTGTCGCTTTCAATGTGGGAAAATTCAAATCGAATATCAACAAACACTACTCCATTTTTAATAAAGACTTCCTTGAAGTCTGTTTTGTTGTTTTCCTTAAAAACTTGCTGAT
The DNA here is from genome assembly GCA_030448955.1 of Trichopoda pennipes. Taxonomy (NCBI): domain Eukaryota; kingdom Metazoa; phylum Arthropoda; class Insecta; order Diptera; family Tachinidae; genus Trichopoda; species Trichopoda pennipes. The sequence goes on from JASKUP010000094.1 coordinate 51,991, forward strand.
TGTATCTATATAAATATTGTAAAGACTATTATTTATATGATCTGTATTAAATAGTCCATCTTTACTGGTTTAATGAACGCAATTTACTAGTCCTATTTATAACAAAATAATGTTGTGTTAAATAAACTTTCTTGTCAGCATTTAAGAGAACAGAATTTAAAAATTGTCAATACTCTTCCGGATCTCTTCTCAATATATCAAACAACATTTATTTTATAAAATATCAGATGCAAATGTAATTTTTTTATAGAAATTTATTCCTTCTTACAATAATATAATAACAAATAATACACAATAAAATGTTTAACTGACAGCAGAGTTTAGTTTGTTTAAGTTGTTGATTCCAATACCCACATATCTAAACACTATAAACAAAACAATTAAAACAATGTTGCCAAATATAGCCATAATAAAGAAATCTAGACGCTTTAACTCGCTCAAAAGTAGAAATCGCAGTTGCGAATATTAATGCCATTATGAAGTAGTGTTATGTGGAAAGGTATATACTGATGTGACGGCCAAAGAAACCTCAACTTTTATTATTGGCTAAATATTTGGTGCCAAACAAACCATTACCAACGCTTTTTAATTCCTCCACTTAACGTCCTTCCCGACTGTTTGTTTGTGTTTTTTTAACATCATTTTAGCGCGACTGGCCATATCTACCTAAGTGTTCATTAATTTAGACTTAAATAAAATTTGTTTCTATTTGTAATTTAATCACTGTTTTTACCCAAATTTAAGCCGAAGTACTTTTCCTGAACCTTTTTTAAAACAAAAAAATCCTTGACTTCTTTGCCAAACATTTCAATGCGATTTTCATTTTGTAATAATCGACATGTTGATTGCAATTTGTCAGTAAACTGAAGCATTTTTGTCAACAAAACCAAAGTATTTTATTTTAAACGCACAATGAAGGCTCCCTATTGGATACCTGTGACTGGTATCAGTCATAAAGTCATACAGTGCACACAAATAGAGCATAAGAATTTCTCGCATTGAGAAACAATTTTCAAATTTCATTTCATTTAAAGCAATTTCGCATGCAGGCCAAACTATAAAAGCAATTTCAATTACAATTGCTTCAATAACAAAACAAACAAAAAACAACAATAATAACAATGCAATATCACAAAATAACATTAACAGTGACAAAAATGTTTGTCATGATGCATAGAAAACAGTAAATGTAAACTTTGATGACACACTCTCAGTGCGAGTATTAATCGGGGGGCATTTGCAACTCAAGGGAGATTTCACACACATGATAAGAGTCAGATGCAGATACAATGAATACAAACATGACAGTCACGAGTACAACAATACAAACACCATGTAAATATATTTGAGTATATTTGATATCCTGGGAAAACAAATTACTGTATCATAGCTTTTATTTGTACTCGTATGTATAACTGTTGGTGTTGTTTTTGTTGTTATTATTGTACTTGTCCTTTTGCCTGTTTGCTTATTCACTTTTTGATATTTTTTGTTTTACTTTTTGCAATAGAATTGAATTGATTACAACTCCCATATAATTTCATTTTAATGCAATTATCCTTTTACACATCCAGTCTTTCTGCTTTGAACAAAAATATTGGATAAGTGAAAAACGTGTATCCGGCATTCTTAAATATTTCGTTATAAAAAATATTTTGCTTTTAAATAAAAGTGAACTTAAGCGTGGCTTTGTTATTGGAATCAAATATCTATACACTCGAGTACTACCGATAACAAGGTTGCAAGTTCTAAAATTTCTTATATCCTGTATACACGAAATAAAACAACGCTATCGCACTTGTAGCGTTTTCTCTGCAACGAAAGCACCATTCAATTTTTGTGGCATAATTAAATATACTTTAGATTAGACAGATACTTTACACATGCCATATTTATCAGAAGACCGACAAAAATTTTCCATATATTTAAACTTAAAATAACATTTTATCTTTTAATGGGTGGGAAAATTTGAGGTTAGGAAATAAATGTTAATGATTAAATTTTAAGAATTAAGCTCTTACCTTATGACATTTTTTTAGTAAAAAGTTAGGAAATTTTAAGCATTTTTATTGTGAAAATTTACTATCAAAATTGTGATAATTTCACTGTATCACTTCGTAAAATTCGAACAGCTGTTCCTCATAATCAGAGTTCTTCTGATACCGCTGTGTGTAATGCACTCGCTTAATTCGAGCGCACCGTATTGTTGCTTGCAACTAACCAAAAATCGCAGTGATCATAGTGATGCAAAGCCTGAAGCATCAATTCGTCGCTGTTCGCAACAAATGGGCATTATTAGAAACTTTTTGCCCACATTTTGCATGAGGATCTTCAACCTTATAAAACTTAACTTGTTCAAGAATTAAAGACGACCATTGCGACCAAAGTTTGCTAGTTGCCTATTTGGAAAACTGAACGAAAACAACGCTTTTTTAAACAAAATCACCTTACTTTAAATAAGGCGGTTTTTCTTCGTTCGGACCAGCACTCAGGGGATGACTCCTACTCATGCAATGCATTTTACCAGAATTAGGAAATTAGGATATGGGGAGGAGGAAAAAGGGAGTAGTGTTTGCTGACATTTGATTTCAATTTTCCCACATTGAAAGCGACAGGAGAGACCTCTGGAGGCAGTTAAATCCACATACGAACTGTTCTGTTAAAAAACAAATTCTCCCTGTAATGCGCAGCTCGATTCACTAACCAACCGACCACAAATGGATGCGTTCTCAACGAAAATCGAGTCAAATGCAAAAACGTGCGAGTTTCGGGAACAAGTTCCCTAATTTCGTTAGAACACTTACCATTGTAGTAACGACAAAACAGTAAAATACAACCTATATTGCATCGATGCTCTTGAGACTCAATATAATTTGATACCCTAGCGTCTCCAATGAGCCTCTTAGCCCTCTCCTATGCGCGTTCGGGCAACTCCAAAATAGACTTTAGGGCGCCGGCTCATACATAAAGTTGTATTTTCTATCTTGGCATGAATATAGGTGGTATAAATAGTACGAAAATCAGATGGAGTGAAGTATCTCTTACACCTTTTTAGAAAACCGAGGCGTTTACTCCATCGAGGTGTTTACTCCATCGTATATTACACAGAATTTTCATGCTAAGAACATTAAAAGCTTCTGATTCCGCAATAGCTATATCACCCATAGTAATAGGTACAGCACAATTTCCGAACACAGGTCTATGCTGAAGTCTTTTATGAAAATGATCATTCAAATCAAAATGCATTTCATGTGCATTATGATTTTGTTGGTCAGCATAATCGACCAACTGTACCAAATGTACCCGCAAGCAGTTATCGTGAATGGTGTTCGCTGTTCATAGCTGAGAACGGACTTCTTGTAGCCCGAAATTTAGGATATGGACCTGAAAGTTATGTGGTGCCATTTGCCACACAGCCAATTAACTAATGGTTCTTTTGCACGAGAAATTTAATGGCCGTATTATCTTATGTTTATGCAATTGGCTACCATGAACATGTAATTTGACACCATTAGATTGCATTCTTTTGAGATATTTAATAGAGAAAGTGCACGTCAAATAGAAAAGAACGATTCCAAAAATAAAATAAAAGCTAATTCCGCAAATTAACGGTATTGAACGTCAATTATATTTCAGAGTCATTGAAAATATGGACTATCGGCAATAGGTATGCCATTGAAACCGTAGCGAATATTTGATCGATATTTTGTTTCACATAATTAATTATCAAAGACACTTCTATCACAATAAAAAAAATTGGTACCGAAACGCTTAGTTTAAGTTATAAAATATATTATTAAAATAGTAAAGTGAAACAACCTATTGTGTCTGTTTACAAATTAAAAAGTTTCTAAGAATTCTTATCAACACAAAACAACAATAACATGCTACAGTAAAGTTTCATGAACTAAAATTAACAAATAGAAAATAAAAGCAATTAACACAGAACAAGGAGAAACTACCAAACAAACACGTACACCGAATAATTATAAGAATGTTATTTATATGACTTATATGTGATACGTGGAACTAGAGTTTTCGTGTAAATGTTTTTACCACTCAAAACAAAATATAAAAACTTCCCTTTTTTGGGCAATAGCACAATTGAAATGTGAATGTTGTCGAGTGAAAAGACAACAGTTGGAAGTTAGTTGAATTGTGAACGTGATCGGGTGAAGAGGCTCGTCTAAATAAGTCGTGTAATTTAATTATAACTCTAAAAGTTGTGTGTAATAAAAGAACTCAGTAAACTTAACGTTTCTTAAAGGACACCTACACTGAATAATGATAACAATGTCATCTATATTTGATGACGTTAAATTAGAGTTTTCAAGTAAATGCTAAATAGAACCGCTCAAATTAGAGCATAAAACTTGAAAAATGTGTTTTATCCATCGAACATCGCACTGAATTTTTATGCTAAAAATATCAAGAGCTAACGATTTCGCATATCACTTATAATAATAGGTGCAGCATTTTTTAACACAGTACTATGCGTAAGCATGCAACATTCCGTCTTACGGGCATTAAAATCCCACTTGGAGATCGCTGCGAGTTCGTGATTGAGCGTATCATTCATCTTTTAGAACTCACCTCCAATTGGTTCGGTCTAGTACTGAATGAATACGAGTGAGAAATGGTGCTGTCTAGCTCGGTCGGTGGTTGACTGCTTTCCTTTTTTGGGCAATAGCACACTTGAAATGTGAATCTTGTCGAGTGAAAACACAACAGTTGAGAGGTAGTTCAATTATGAACGTGATCAGTTGAAGAGGCAAAAGTTGATACAGCAGCTTTTAGGCGCTAAAGCGATAAATTTAATAATAAATAGCACGTCTAAATAAGTCGTGTAATTTATTAAAAAATCTAAAAAAGGTGTGTAATAAAAGAACTCAGCAAACTTAACGTTTATTAAAGGACACCTACACTGAATAATGATAACAATGTCATCTATATTTGATGACGTTAAATTAGCGTTTTCAAGTAAATGCTAAATAGAACCGCTCAAATTAGAAACATAAAAGCTCCCTCTCTTGGGCAATAGTCAGTCTAAGTGTCAAGTTGAGATACAACAGTTGAGAGTCAGTCTAGTTGTGAACGCGAGACAAAAGTTAATACAGCAGACTACAGCTATTGAAGTGTTAAAGTTACCACATCATATTTTTGTGTATAATCGCGAATAGTATTTAAATAGCTCCTGTAAATAAATCGTGTAATTTAATTTAAAGCACTAAAAGTAATTATTTAGCATTAAAAGGACTAAATAAACTTAATATTTATTAAAGGAATATACGTAGTTTTATGCAGATAATTATCTAGAAGATTTGGTTTTATTTACAATTTAAATCGCACGCTTTGTTTAGACCACTCCTTACATTTTAGTTACTTATCCTGGATTGTATTAGAATATTTCGCTTGAATATTTCAAAAAATAATTTTGCAAGAAATAACCTTTTTATAACCGAATCTAAGTTTATCGCACAGGTTATCATTGTCACAATCGTGCTCATAGACATCAAGACAGACAAGTATTAAGGCACAAGCCATTTCCATTACTTTAGTGATATTTAACAGGGGATATAAAAGCACTTGACAATAAACAGAAGTTAACCTCTTCAAGTCACCTCATAACAACTCACCCCATTATATGCTTTTAATATAGAATTTTTCCTGCATTCGCATAAATGATTTCAAAATGTGAGTCTTTTTGTTGTTTATGATTTTTTGTTGGTGTATGATTTTGTTTTATAAAACAATTCATCTCGTGCTGTGTATGGATGGATTTTCTTTTATATGATTTTTGATTGCAAATGTATTTGTGTGAAATATGTTTGTTGTAGGTTTTTAATTTTCTATCGTTTCTCATTGTAGTTTGATGGCTTTGTGTCGAGTTATGAACTTATTATATTCCCCAATTCCCAATACTCACATTGCGTCCAGAGACTTTTATAGCATTTTGCCGACGGCTTATAATGTAAGTGCTTGTGTTATTCGCTGGCGTTTTTCTTTTTTCATGATCCCTGAGGAACGATTAGCTTGTTAGGAATTCAATTTGAAACAATGTTTTTGCGTTCATAATTTTCTACTTTTGCCTGTTTAAAAGCAGACAATTTAATTTCTTTATTTATGCCATGACGAGTATTTATCTTTTATTTGTTGTTGTTGTTTATTGTTGTTGGCTTGCAAACCTGCTCACTTCCCTGCAAAACAAGTTCATTATTCTCTTAAGTTTAAGTGGTGGGTGTGGTGAGAATCTGTTTCGTATGAATAAGAAACATATTTCGATATCATTGATAAATGTGTTACTTTTAATAAATGTAATGAGTTTTATCAATCACCCTAAAAAGTGGTGGTTTTGAAAAAAAAAATATTGCTGTCTGAGTGTTAATTAAATTGTAGCCGTGCAACTCCTTTTAAACCTGAGTTATTATCAACTATTAAAATCTTATTGGATGTTTATTATTTCAGCGTTATACTTTTTAAATTTCAAAAACTCCTATTCTGCCGTGATATTTTTTTGCCACAGAAATAATAGCGTGTAATTATTTAAAATTTTGCAGTTTATTTTTTGGTATATTAAAGTGTAGTGTTTTAAGTTACAGTGAACAGAATATAGTTATTTCAAACAATAATTTAGTCCTGCTAAACAAGTTTTTGTTAGCGTTTGACCATTGAATGTTTGCAACACACTAAATAATTTTTGTTAAACTATTCACCAAAATTAAAGTTTTTCAACTATCACAAAATAAAACAGTTGTTATAGTTATAATAAATAACTAAGAATTAAAGGTTATTTTTATAGAGGTTTAGAACCTTAAAATGGAATAAAATAAATATGAATTTGTAAATAAAGATAAACCACCGGCTTTATAATTTCAAAACGACTTCTGGGATATGAGCGCCTCGGCTGGCTGGAACGTAGTGTACTCTGAAAGTCTAATTTTCGATATTTTTTTCCAACGTATAGCGGCAATAATGCGACGATTATTTTTCTCCAAGTGGTGAATCCTTTCGGGATTATTGACATAGACTAGCGGCTTGACGGACCACCACAAAAATAGTGTAGCGGCGTTAAATCGCATTATCTTGGGGGACGATTCACGGATTCGAAAAGTGAAAAGCAATCATATGATTATGAGACGTAATCGTAATGTAGCACAACTACCCCCCGGGAACACATTTATCGGTCTTTATAAAACTTCGACTATCTAGACCTGTGCAACTGGGGGAGCCCAGTCCCAATTGTTGGAAGTTAGTTCAATTGTGAACGTTCAATTGAAGTCAGCAGGGGTACAACTGGAAACTCCACGTTATTTCCACGGGAATCAGTCAGCTCGCAGAGTTCCGCTATTTGTCTCTTTAGGCATTTAGCTGTTCTCTGGCTGATTATTGAGGTTGGCCCCTATATGAGAGTATCGTGTGGCTGTGGTTTTACGGCCCTATTACAGGTCAGTTTTATATGGTGGCCAAGATCATTTCACCTTTAATAACACCTACCTGGTGAAATGATCCTAGATCCAGGGAGCATGCTAAACATGTGTTCTGGACAGGAGTTGGATAGTCTCCAGCTCTTCAGGAGTGGTGGTTTGCAGCCCTGCTCTGAAATCATCGAAATTGCAACTAGGAAAGACCTGTTGCTAGAATTAGTCTTCGGCTTCCTAGGGCGTGAGTGGCGCTGCTTTTCACTCACAGTGGTATGACCACCATCTGATTAAGGCTCACTGCCAGGCGCAGATGTAAATCATATCACGTAGCACAAGTTGTGTAACAAGTCGCGCCGTCGTGTTGAAACCACAGCTCCTGCAAACTGGCTGATTAATGAAATGTTAGTAGTCATGGCTCCATACTGTTTATCATGGACTTAAGAATTCCAGCATTCCATCAAGCACACCAATCAGGCTTTTTTTATGTACTGACAATATACACTTAAGGGCTATCAACACTCCAAAAACCCAGAAGTTTTGTTAATTGTCGTATCCATTCAAACAAAAGCAAGCTTCATCGCTAAACAAAATGCTCTTATCAAAATTAGGACCAATGGAGCTTATTTTTGGCCCACTTTGCGCAATTTTTTTATTATTCAAGTTGAAGGGCCAAATCAAACTAAATATAAGCCTTTTGAAAGCTGGCAAAATGGTCGTCAGTTAAAAAGTGTTGCCAACTTAAATAACTATACCTGTTAAAGGATTCATTCAAGAGCCCTTGAAAGTAGAGGCAAACACAGTTGAACATCGTAAACAAATGTCCAGTAATACTTGCTGGCCATAAGGATCTCACTCTGATTTGAATGCTATTTATTACATAGGACTCCTTGATAAAGAGAGAGAGAGAGAGAGAGAGAGAGAGAGTGAGAGAATCGATAAATGTCAGTTGAAAGACGGTTAAGCAATTCATTGCCAAATCGAAAACTTCTTTTACAAGAAAGAGATTAAACCGAATTTTTAACAATAAAAGACGGATGAGCGAATTTATATAGGGTAAAGCGAATTTGAGGTAAAGCACTATTTAAAATCTAAACTATTTTTGGAAGTGGTATTACATAATTTACTTAATTCGTAATGTAAAGGGTTTTTCAACAAGAAGTTTGTTTTTTAATTGTGGCATAACCAACAACATAATAGTTTTGACATTTAAATTTTTGACGTGTTCGATGCATTGGCAATTGTTATAATGAATTCAATATTGCACGAAAATCGCATTAAAATAATTAAAAATCCCCTACGAAACGTGGTGGTTCTCTTGAAATTACATTTCGTAAAATTAGCGATATTTCGGACAACATAATCCTCCTTCTAAAGTTATCAAAAATTTGGTCGTTAAATTTGAATTGCCAAGTTCAATACAAAATGTATAAATACCAACGCCTGTTCGTCTGTGTCGTTCAACTAAAAGCATCGTAGCTGTAAGTTACAGTATTGAAGCAGATCCAAATTTGTCAGAATTCCTCGGCGTTCTCAACAATTGGATTTATCCAAAAGGATTTGACTTTGAGGCTCTAAAAGATTCAACTGGTGCAAAAATTGAAACCGCCCGACCATTTTCATTGCCGCAAATTCGATCAATACCATCAGCAACAACCTGTTAGTTTGTCGGATAAAATCATTTTTTCAGACGAAGCCCATTTTTACTTGGCAGGGTATGTCAACAAGCAAAATTGCCGCATTTGGGCTTCTGACAATCCTAGAGAAATTATTGAGAAGCGTTTGTATACTTAAGCTGTCTTTGTATGTTGCGCTATGTGAGCTGGAGACGTGATTGGGCCGTTTTTTTTTCCAAGATGAGTTTGGAAATTCGCTATCGCGAGATGTTAACTACTCTATTATCGACGATGTGAAAATTACTGACGTGTGGTTTTAACGGGACGGTGCCACATATCTGTCACACAGCCAATGAAACGATCAATTTATTGCAAAACAAATTTCTCGATCACATAATTTCTCGACAATCAGCAGTTAAGTAGCCAGCCAGATCGTGTGATTTAACATCATTGGATTATTTTTTGTGGGGTTATGTCAAAGATAGAGTCCATACGGAGCCAATCGAATCGATTTCAGCCTTAAAACACAAAATCCATGATGTCATTAACGAAATAGGAACGCCATTTTCCAAAAAGTGATTAAAAGCTTTGATAAAGGAATGTCGTGGTGGACATTTGCCAGATATCATTTTTCATTCATAATTGCTGAACTTTTCTCTTCGTAATACAACAAAAATTTGAATCATCTTAATCTAAACAATTTAGTTTAGTTTTAAACTAACACAGACACAGACAACATAAACACAAATTACAGTGTTGCAATGGCCATCAATTAAACGTTTATAATAAATTTAAGTTGTGTTTGTTTTATTTAAATTTAATTGTTTTGTTTTGTTAATTGTCAAAAAAATAATATATAAATGTGATTAATGGTATATTGTAAGTAATTATTTTTTTGGTATATTAAAAATTGTAATAAATTAAGATTTTAATTTTTAAATAGACGAAGCCCTTGAGGAAGTCAACAAAAAATTGACGAAACGTCGGGCAAAAGTGAGATAGATAAACTGTTTTTTTATTGACACAAATATATTAGGCCTGATTAGCTAAAGCTTATGAAATCAACAACACAAAATTTCTGGAATGGCCAATTAATATAAATGATTAGTTTAGTTTTAGTTTTTTTAGAACACAAACTGCTTGTTGAAAAACCCTTTATATTACTACTACAACGGTTAAAAAAGGAAGGCCATATACATAAAGTCATGGCTATGATGGGGTACTCTTTAACCTATTTTATTCAAACGCACTGTGTGTAAATTTCAGTTGTCTGCTTTAAAAGATAATATCATAGAAATATGTATGTTGGGACACTTCCCTTACTTTTTCTAAATTTTCTTTTAAGCCAATTTTTTTAACTTTTTATGTCCTGTATTCCTGGGCATAGAATACAAGACATATGTACGAAATCAAAAATATTTCACCATTTCAAAAGCAAACTTCATTCTATTAAAAAATAAAATTACTTTAAAAAGTTTGTTATATGTATAACAAAATATAACTGTAAAATGCTTTTAAAAGCTTTATTATCATTTAAGTAGCTGTCAGTATCATAATAAATAAATTGTACCCATTAAGTGGTCAAAATCATGATGACAGAGGTCGAGTGATTTCACACTTCATTACAAATTTTAATGGTTCTCGTAGCGTCTATACATTTGATTTTTTATTGCAATTGTTGTTCTTTTTTTTTCAATCACTTCCTTTACGTAACAAATAAGGACAACAACCAACATATTGGCTTTGAACATACAGAATAACATTTCAATTCAATAAATTGTTGCTTGTTTTTACCAAACAGCCTTTTTCTCTCATTCAGTTCAATAAAAGTTTACGACTTGTTTTTGTTTTTGTTTTTGTTTTTCATAAACGTATAAACAGAATGGCAGCGTTTAATGCCTGTAAGTACAAACGTACGAATAGTAAATATTTCCAAAGTGTTGGTCTTTCAATTTATTGCCAATATAAATTTAACAAATGACAATAAAAATTGAAAATTGATTTTATAATTTTCATTCATATAAAACACACGACTCCACTTTGCAACACTGTTGCAAGTTTGTTGTATATTTGTTCTCTCTATTACTTCTTGTCAGAGCTGTAAATGAATCATTCTCTTTTTAAATTAATTCGTGAATCATTAATGCACTACTGAATTACCAAATTTTGAATTAATTCGTTTCACACAAAAAAGAAAAAAATGAATTGGATGAAATGTGAGTCAATTCAAGTGAATTTGATAAAAATGAATTGCAATTCATTTCGAAATCAAATGAATTGGTCAAATGAGTTACACTTCACTTCCAATTCAAATGAATTTTTTAAAGTTAATTTCAATTCATATCCAATTCATTTGCATTGAACTACAAAATTACAAAAAATTATTACTAATTCATTACCAACTAGTTTGAATCGAACTGAATTGATTTTGTAAGTAAATCTGCAGTACATGATAATGATCATTTTGTCATTCAATTAATTTTTTATGTAAAAAATAGGAAGCATTACTCTCGTTTGTATATCTCCTGGTAAAATTTAAAGACAAAAAATTCTTAAATTTGAAATTCCCATGATAAACTGGAATTGTCAGGTAGCTGCAGAATACCAATTGAATTATTATGTTCCCATATTGATAGGATTTTCGCCGATCCTATCAAAATGGTAAAACCATATTTTCTTTGATTAGGCGCGGATCCAGGACAAGGCCTTTGCATTATTATACTAATGCTCCGTTCCTTTTCCTGCTCTATTTCTTATTTTTCTAAATGACCTTCTTGTCAAACTTTCTACTCTATTTACTCTTTCGCAGATGACAGAACCATTTGTCATTCGTATTCATTTAGTAATTGGCCGATCCAGTTGGAGGTGGATTCCAAAAGGCGAAAAGGCAACAATCTCGGAATGGAGTCGTGTAAGTAGAGTCTATTGTAATGCTCGTAAGACGCAATGTTGCATGCTTACGCATAGATCTATCTGTATACCCCCCGGGGGCATATTTATGGTCTTTATAGTACGTAACAGCTATCTAAACCTGTGCAACTGGGGGAAAAAGGGAGCCCAGTCCCCTGAAGACAGGCAGGGAGTCAACTGGAAGCTACACTTTATTTCCACGGGGATCAGTGAGCCCCAGAGTTCATTATTTGTCTCTTTAGACATTTAACAGTTCTCTGGCTGATCATTGAGGTTGGCCCCTATATGGGAGTAACGTGGTGGTTGTGGTTTCGCCGCCTCATAACAGTATAATCGTTATTATGGTGGCCAGGATCATCTCACTGATAATGACACGCAAAGTGAATGATCCAGTCCAGTGAGATGCTAGACATGTGTTCTGGACAGGAGTTGGAAAATCTCCAACTCTTTAGCAAGGTGTGATGGTTTGCAGCCCTGCTCTGGAATCATTAAAGTTGTAACTAGAAGATTTCTGTTGCATAGAATTATAGTTCGGTTTTCTAGGACAAGCATGACGTTCCAAATCATGCAGTAGTTAGATCCACCATCTGATAAAGGCTACATAGCCAGGTGCGGATGTAAATCGAATCACACAGATCTATCTGTTTTCGGAAATGACGATATATGTATTATGGAACAGGACGCTCTTGATGTTCTTGGCATGAAAATTCAGTGTGATGCTCGATGGACTAAACACATTTATCAGGCTTCTAAATAACCTTTCAAGTGCCTTGGTTTTCCAAAATGGTGTAAGAGATAGTTCACGCCACCCGATCTTCGTACTATTTATACTACCTATATTCGTGCAAAGATAGAATACAACTCTCATGTATGGTCCGGCGCCCCAAACAAAGTTTATTTTGGAGTTGCGCGATCGCGTATAGGAGAGGGCCAAGAGGCTCATTGGGAACGGTAGGGTATCCAACTCTATTAATTTCCTAGAGTATTGACGCAATGTGGGATGTATTTCACTCTTTTATCGTTACTACAACGGTAAGTGCTCTAACAAAGTTAAGAAACTTGTTCCCGAAACTCGCACGTTTTTGCATTTGACTCGATTTTTGTTGAGAGAGCATTTATTTGTGGTTGATTGGTCAGTGAATCGCACTACGCATTACAGATAAAATTCGTTTTTGGCAGAACAGTTTGTTTGTGGAATAAACTACATCCAGTTGCTAGTTTTGGCACAATGCATGTCATAAGTAGGAGTCATCCTCTGAGTGCTGATTTTTATTTTGGTAAGAAAAATTTCCATTTTTTATTCTCTCTAGATCTAGTCTTCAATTTAATTGATTGCAACTCATTTTTATTTCATTCAAATGAATTTAAATTTATTATTTTAATTAATTTGAATGAAGTCAATATCAATTCAATTCAAATGAATTGGTAATGAATTGCAATTCACTTTAATAAATTCATTTGAATTGTAAACGCATTAAAATTCATTTTTGCCCGATTCGCTGGAATTTATTCAAATTTCTTTCAATTCTTTTTTGTAACAAAGTGAAATCAAAAATGAATGATTCCTTTACAGCTCTGCTCTTTGTGTTATAAATTATTGAATACCAGTAAAAATTTATAGGAAGTTCATTCCTGCCATTACAGTTATGGCGTTTGATATGAAGGTGGTTTGATTGACGTAGTGGTGGTGGTTTTTGCTGTTGATTGAATTGAATTTATTCTTAGTTTTGTAGTGTTAAGTTGTTGTTGTTTTTGAGTTAAAAACTAATTTAAAATTTAAAAATTTATTGAATAATAACTTTATATTTTCGTGTTCATTTTTCAAAACCGCCTAAAATGTGATAACACTTGAATGGAAGTATTTATCACTTTTACAGAATTCGAGAGTAAATTGATAATATTTGTTATATCGGTTGTTCTTTGTAGAGATATAAAACATTAAGTTGGCATCACTTTTTAATTAACTGCCATTTTGTTAGCTGTCAAATTATTGATGTTTAGTTCAATTTGGCATATCAGCATGAGTAGACTGACGCCTGAAAACGCTTCCAAATCGGATCCAAAATAAGATTCCCGAATTTTGTTTAGCAATAACACGAATAACAGACATATAGAGTAAACAAAAAGGTAACAAAACAATGAACACTAAGGAGGACATGGACCAAATTAGCAACAATTACAATTTAATTTTACAGTGTTAAGGTATGCATATACCTTAATAGATATTTAATTAAATAATAATTATCAATTGTACTCAAATGATGTTTTTAGAATAAACATAAATATAAATACTCCCTGAAGAAGCCGGGAAATACCGGCGAAACTTACTGGTCACTAATCGACCAGTAAGCCAAGTAAGTAGGAAAACACAACAAAGATAATAAAGTTCCCTTTTGAGTGGCAACGTCATTAAACCGGATTTGGAGTGATGACAATCATTAAAAACTGACTCTTCGATGAGCTTTATGGGCCGATAGAATAATCGGTCCATACTTTTTTAAAGACTATGCTGGACAGAACGTTACAGTCAATGGTGAATGCTATAGATCCATGATTACTGTCTTGTTTTCTATCAATTGGTCAACCAAAATGTGCAGGAATAGTGGCTTCAACAAGACGGCTCAACATGTCACACAGCTAGCGCCACAATTCAATTTCCCTCCAATAATGTGCGATTTAACTGCGCTAGACTATTGTCTTGCTGACCGCCATAGAGCCATGACAACTGACTTTTTCGTACATTAATTAAATAACCATGAAGTGGATTAACAGTGGTTTCAATAATACGGCGCAACATGTCACACAGCTCGTGTTATAAAGGAGGTATTTAAGGATTTTTTAAGGAAACGTATGGTAAGCACTTAGTTTCTATATTTAGACCCGTTGCTAGACTATTTTCTGAAGGGATATGTGAAGTGAAGTAACGTGCCGCTGTAGGATAGTAGGTAGTGTACTAGCTTATAAGACCGGGGGTTGTGGGTTCGAATCCCAACAAAGACCTTGGTTTTTTTCCCTACAAAAATAAAAATTGACTGCCAGTGGGACTGCTCAGTGATGAAGGCATGGCCACTGATCACTATGCTGTCTTATACGACAGTTAATTTCCGTAACTATCCTTCTACTTTCGCCACCTGTCTCATCTCTTCTCTATCCTTGACTTGACTAAATAGGCATAGGCATTGTTGCCTGAAGTGCTACTTCTCTTTAAACAAAAAATAAAAAAAAAAACGCAAAAAGAGGTGGACAGCATTCGCTGCGATATTGTTGATATGCGGCCACAAATGTTGCAAGCGGAAATAGAAAATTTTACCTTCAGGTTATTCTAGGCTCGAGCCAACGATGACGACCATATGCGAGAAAATTATCTTTCGAATAAAGTAAATTTCATGTCGATTTAAAAAAAATTAGCTTTGTTTCATAGTTTTATATACCTCTATAAAAATACCCTTTGTTACCAAAGTTAATTTAATCTAAGTAATGCGTGCATAAATTTGAGGTTAGGAAGTAAATTTGCCCAAAATAAAAACACACCATTTTATTTTGACAATTTCAGTTTTTTGTGCTTCAAAATTTTGTGAAGAGAGTGGATGCCTGCCGACGCGACGATGTACACCGAATCATCAGTTTGGATTAAGAAGAGAGCACAGAACTACAGATCAAAGGTAGTAAATGTAGTTAAAAAAAACCTTTGAGGAGGAAAAGTACTGTTCAGCGATTTTTGTCGACATTTCATAAGCTTTTCACAAAGTATGGCATGAAGGCTTATTATATAAGTTAAAGCTTTATTTAACTTAACAACTATAATGATATATCAGTTTTTGATATATCGGGTATTTCATCAAGAAGCTCGATTTTCAATTGTGTCCACACCAACAATATGATAGTTTTGACATTTAGTTTTTTGACGTATTCGTATTAGATGCATTGACAATTGTTACAATGAATTCAATTTCCAATGAAAATCGCATTAAATAATTAAAATTCACTATGAAAATGGTGGTTCTGTTAAAGTTAAATTTCGTAAAATTCGTGATATTTTCGGACAACATAATCACTCTTTTGAGACCGCTATTTAGAATTTGGTCGTTAAATTTGATTCGAAAAGCTTAAAACAAAATGTGCCAACACCAACGCCTGCTCGACGGGGTCGTTCAACTGAAAATATTGCAGCTGTGAGCCACAGTGTTGAATTATAGCAGATCCAAATTTGTCAATCCTTCGACGTTCTCAACAATTGGGGTTATCCAAAACCACAACATGAAGAATTTTACGTAAGGATTTGACTTTGAAGCCTTACAAGCTTCAACTAGTGCAGGAATTGAAGGAATTTTTTTTGCAAAAATCATTTTTCACACGAAGCCTATTTTTTTTCTTTTGTTAGGGTATGTCAACAAATAAAATTGCCGCATTTGAGCTTCTGAAAATTCTAGAGCGATTACTGAGAAGCCCTTGCATGCTTGACGTGTCACTGCATGGTGCGCTATGTGGTCTGGAGGCTTAATTGGGTCGTTTTATTTTCCAAGATAAGGCCAGTAACGGTTAATGGATCACGCTATCGCAAAATGCTTAATAATCAATGTTGGCCTATTGTTCAGAACGTGGATATCACTGATATGTGATTTCAACAGAAGAGAGCCAATGAAACGATCAATTTGTTGCAAACCAAATTTCCCGATCGTATAATTTCACGACAATCAGCAGTTAAATAGCCAGTGAGATAGTGTGATTTAACACCGGTTGATTATTTTTATGGGACTATGTTAAGGACAGAGTCTATACGAATCGATTTTAACCTTAAAACTCAAAATCAGTAATGTGATTAATGAAAAAGGACCACCAATTTGCCAAAAAAAAATTATTAAAAACTTTGATGCAAGAATTGACATATGGCAGTGTGGTCATGGTGGACTTTTGTGTGATATCATTTTTCACTCATAATTGCCGAATTTTTTTCAACGTAATCCAATAAATATTTGAGTCATCTTTATCTAAATTGTTTGTTTGATTTTGTTTTAGAAAACAAACTTTTTGTTGAAAATCCCTTTTTCTATTGTACTTGAGTTTTTTCAATTATTATTTTATTTTGACTTTCATTACAATCTTTAACCCAGCAGGTTTTGTAGCATATTTTAGCATAAAAATAAAAATATCAGCCTCCCAAAATTTTAAAATTCACTTTGACTCTAATGAAAAACGTAAAAGCAAAAACAATTAAGCATTAAACGGATAGAAGTAAGAAAAAATAATAATAAAAACGTTAATTACTTTTGCCAAACGACATCGTTACAAACAATTAAGTGGCAGGCAGTAAAACGAATTTAATCGCAACATTTTATGATTCTCATAACAAATCGTCAACCACAAAATTGTGAAAGATCCACCCCAGTAAATGATACAAAACATTTAAAAGATGTTAAACTAATGACAGCCATTTAGGCAGGTGTATTAAATGAAAACAATTTGTTTAAGTAAATAATGTTTATTATACTCGTACTCGTTCCTATTCGTAATTTATTCGATCTAACATGAAAAGAATATAAAACTAAGTTGGAAACACTTTAAAAAATATCTGTTGGATTAATGTATCAAACGTCGGTGTATAAGACATTTAATTGTTTAACATGATAACAGGTTGATATTGTAAATTACCAATGTAGAGGTTTTAAAATTAGTTAAGAAAATAATAAACGTAAAGTAAAAAACATAAAATATTAATCAAAAACATTGTTCGTTTTTGATACTAACGATTGTCATTCAGTTAAGCGACATTTAGAAAAGACTAATAACACACGAATCAAATTTATCCTGAAAAAATTATTATTTAAATTGCAGGCAGCAATTTCTACTTGAGTCCAATGAGCTAACGAATTTATATTGAGTGGGCATTTTTGAGGTTAGGAAGTAAATTGTCTGTCAAATGATTAAAATTCAAGATTTCAGCTGTTATTCTTTAACTGTTCTTTAGTAAAAAGTTGGACAATTTGAATCATGTAACATAACATTCTTAAGCAAAACATATTAATTGTGAAAATTTACTAGAAAAATGATAAAAATTTCACTGCAGCACTTTGTAAAATTTGAGCAGGTTTTCCTCGTAATCAGGCTTCTTTTGCGACCGCTGTGCATAATTTAATTGCTAAATTCAAGGCTCAAGAATTGTTGTTGGCAATACACTAAAACAATACTCTTGTAGTGATCGTAGCGATGCAAACATAGCCCCTATACAGCAAAGTGTTGAGAAGGAGTGTCGCTTATTCTCCACACAAAGCTATTGTTGCAGCAGTCAAAGACTTTTTAACTTTAATATGGTTTACTCTAAGAATCGAGATTGACTTTGAACTAAAGCCGGGAAGGAGCCCCTACCGCTTTTTTGAAAATAATAGACTGAACGATAATGATTGCTAATAAGCGATCAATTTCATTTAAATATGAAAAATGTACTCATTCGTTCCTTTATTTTAAACACTTGTCCTTAAAGTAATGAAATTAAAGACACCTGCAAATGGATAGGGAATAGATAAGAAAGTGAAAAAATGTAAGTTTTTGTGGCTCAAATAGCTTTGAAAGACGTTTCAAATTTAATCAATTCTAGTTTTCAAAAATTTAAATAAAATTAAAGCAGTTTTTAAACATGTTTACTAAAATAACTTCAACTAGTACGCAAAAAAGCAAATCTAAATACACTTAAATGCAACTGAAACAAAAACGATTGTGAGGATAAAATTTCCCTCTTTAAATTTTCTTCCTGAATGATTTTGAAGTCAAAAACATTCAGTAAAATTTCGATTAGCTATTGTGCATACACCTATAAACAATCTACGGAGTTCTTGGCTAGTTAAAGGTACTGGATAGTTCGGCGAATGTCTAACCGTGGTCTTGATAACAACAGCAGTTAAATTAACGATTTCAAAGGCAATATTTAAGACTTACTGACCAGGAAGCTAGCATTGAGAATAACAGTTAAAATGATTGCTTGAAACCAGAGTTCATTGGGGCATGTGTGATAAGGTTTATGTCGGTACTCAGCGTGTGTATGCCATAACTCGACGGTGGTCAAATCACTTGGGCGATTTGTTGCGTGCGCCGTGCCCTAGGAAGTCGAAGACTCATTACTAGCAACAATTTATTCTAAGTTGGAATTTCGTAGGTTTCGAAGCAGGATCGCCAACACGCACTCCTTGCTGAAGAGCTGGAGACTATCCAGCTCCTGGTCCAGAACACATGACAAGCGTGCTCACTGGATCCGGATCATTTACCCATTGTTCTCAGTAAAAGTGAGATGATCCTGGCCCCTCAACCAAATTCATGATGGCCGCGAAACCACAACCCTACTCTCGAAGAGCTAACCTCAATAATCAGACTGAGAATAGCTAAGAAGCTAAAGAACCAATTAGCTGAACTCTGGGGACTACTGATTTCCTTGAAAATAACGTGGAGCTTCCAGTTGACTCCCTGTCAGCCTACAGGGGACTGGGCTCCCGTTTTTCTCCCGTTGACACATGTACTGACGGTGAGTTTCCTTAAAAACGTATTAATGTGCCCCTGAGGGCACATGTGGGGTTATGTTAAGACCAGAATCTATACGGAGACAATGGAATCGATTACAGCAGAGAGGGAGGGGGCATGCCACAAATCTTCGGATCATGAATCTTATTTCTCACAAAGAAATTTTTCTTTGATTGTATTGAGGATCACTCTAATTCATCTCAAGCAGCCTGTAGTTTATACTAATAGCTCTAAGAGATGAACAAGAGTTGGAGGAGAAGCTTACATAAAGATATTTGGTATAAGAATGAACTTCAGACTCCCAATTAACTGTAGGGTATTACAAACAGAACATATCTGCTATTAAGAAGTGGTGATCTGGTTAAGGTACCATATAATATTCAATAGGAATATTTAAAAATTGAACTGACTTGCTTGACTCCACGGATATTCTGGCCCTCATTGGATTGAAATAAGTCGGCCGCACTGCTACGATTATCGGTGGTGCAATTGGATAACTTTTTAGCTGCAGTTACTGGCACTGAATGTTTTGGACCAATGCTAGAAGGATACGTCTCCCACACAACAATATCAGAAGCTGTGGAGAGGTGGAACACCTCTACCTGGTCTCCGTACTGGAATACCTACGAGGCTCCACTGTCAGAGGTATTTTGGGAGCTTGTCTAATGTTTATTTATTAGTCCCGGAAAGGATCAGTTCCTTTCTTAAGGTGCAGTGGTTGCTTTTCTGACTCATACCCGTTCGCCGCATCTGAGTACACTGATTGATTGCTAATCCTGACTAGCGGGCCATATTCGGCAGGTTACTCCTGTATATCTATCGCGCCCACATTTTAGTCCTTTTTTTTTCTCCTATTCTTATCCTTTAACACTTGTTTCTTCTGTTTATCCCCTCTTTTATATCCTGATTTTCTTCTTCCTTTATTTTCTTCCTTCTACATACAAATAATACAAATTTTACAAGAAATAGATACAAGAGGACTGTGAAAACACAGCTGCCTGCTGGGCCTAACCTATATTAATATGAAGAACTAATATGTATCCCTTAAATTATAAACATCTTTAAATTGTGCCTTGAATAATAACTGAATTATTTCCTTTTTACACATAAATATTTATTTACAAAAGTTTCTACAAAAATTTACAAACCAGCCGAAAATAATTTTTTTTGTAAATTTCCATAAATTATTTAATTTAATTTTAATTTATTTTTAAAATTTTTTATATTTTTTTTTTAAATTTTTTGTAGCCTTTTAATCTCTGCTTTGCTAAAATTCAACTCATTTATTTTAAGTCATATAATATAACATTATCGTAGCATCACCATTATCATTATTAACATCATCATCACGCTATCTGCATTATTTTAAATGTGGAAAACAAGGATATATTTTAATGTTTCCCGTAATCAGTTGTATCGATTATAACGCCGCCACCAGCACCAAGTTCTTCAAACAATTCACTTGATTGATGATTCCTACCATATGGATTATTGTTTATGTTGTTGTTGTTGTTAACGTTGCCGTTACCATTTTGACTGTTAGGAATAGAGGGATTTTTGTTCAAAGCAGAACTGGCTGAAGAATGTAAAAATAAAGGATTTCTAATAAAATGCTGCAACTGTAAAAGACATCTGAAAGTAACGGAAATATAAATTAATTTAATTAATTATTTATTAACTAATAAGGTTTTTTTTAGTTAAAGTTTTCATACCTTTCCAATCTTTTTTCATTTACATCTTGTACTTCAAACAATTCGGACAGACCTTCATCATCTTTGTGAAAGAGATTATTAAATGTTGTTGCTGCGGCCGCTCTTTTGCCATTAGTCCAGCCTCTGGAATATTGAAATGTTTGACCCATACACGCCATGGAGAATAAAAAAATAAACAAAGGCAACACAACAATGCGTAACATGTTTGCTGTAGGGTTTTTGCTTTAAACTGTAAAGAAAACATTTAACTAATAAGATATGGCATCTCTTTGGTTTAGGTCTGAGATATTTCCCTGTAGTTAGGTTAGAAACCACAGAAAATGTCCACTTTGTTAAGGAAACAGAATTTAAAATTTTTGTTATAATTAAAAATTTATGCCGTTATAACGAGATCTACGGGTAAGAAATACAAAAAAACGAGGTACTTTTTTAGGGTGCCCAGGTAAATAATTAAAAAGTTCAACATTTTTAATTTTTACATATAAAAAGAGAAATACAACTTAATTTAATAGAAAGTTCTTAGTGTAAATCATGGAAAATTACGGAAAATGCGAAATGCGGTAAAATCTCTCCGCAAAAGTTGGAAAATCTAGAAATTCGAAAATTGATTTTTTGTGTGAATGAAATTTTGTGTGCAATTATTCCTTAATTACATTGTCGTCTTTGTCGCGGCAAATCCAGAAGTTGCAATTGACCACACACATTAGAGTCGCGTTGCAGAACGACCCATCGGCTACTGAATTCTCGAGACAACTGCTGGAGCTTGGTAACGGCCAAATTCCTGTTGATGTTTCGACTGGATTGATATCGTTTCCTGAAAATTTTTGTAAATTCACATCGTCCAAGGAGGAACTCATCAGCAAAGTGTTTCCCGGCATTGCAAAAAATTACAATAACCTCGATTTGATTGGTGAACGGCTGAACATCGATAGCTTAAACTTAATTATTCAAAGTCAAATCGCAGGACAACTGCATACGTACATAACATGATAAGATTTACATCTGCACCTGGCCGTAAGCCTTAATCAGATGGTGGATCATTACCACTGTGGATAATATGTAGCGTAATTCTCGCCTTAGAATGCCTTCGGATACGTATATCCTCCGGTCACTCCTAGTTGCAACTTCAAAAGCCCGGAGTAGGCCGCAGCCTTCACTCCTTGCTGAAGAGTTAAAGACTATCCAACTCCTAGTCCAGAACTTATGAAGCTTAATATAATTAAAAACACAACGGCATTCATACTCACTGGACCTGGACCATTCATTGTGTGCATTGTGAATGATCCGACCCACAAACTCAAACGAGGGCCTCGAAACACACAGCCACCACGATACTCCCGAAGGGCCTACCTCAATAATCAGTCAGAGAACAGCTAAATGCCTAAAGAGACAAATAGCGGAACTCTGGGGCTTTACTGATTCCCGTGGAAATATAGTGGATTGTCCAGTTGGCTCCTACTAGCCTAAGGGGACTGGGCTCCCTTTTACCCCCCCCCCCCCCCCCAAGACACAAGTCTAGATGGTTGTGTGATCCATAAACACTTATAATGTGCTCCCAGGGGGCTGTATACGTACAAATCTCTTGACTGCGTGACCGACGAAAATGAAGCGAATTTTTTAACTCGCTTGATGTACCAGGAGCTGTGCCGCATAATTTACAGTTGCAGGTGGGATCGATTATAATCATGTTGCGGAATCTCAATCCTCCAAAATTGTGCAACGGTACGCGGTTGTTGGTTAAAAAGCTAATGAGCAATGTGATTCAGGCGACAATCATCAAGGGCAAATTCAACAAATTATTCCAACTGACCTTCCATTCCAATTTAAGCGGATTCAATTCCACGTTCAATTGGCATTTGCGATGGCAATAAATAAATCGCAAGTGCAATTACTAGAAGTCTGTGGGATTAATCTTGAATTTTCCTGTTTTTCGCACGGTCAGCTGTAAGTTGTTTGTTCGCGTATTGGGAAATCGTCTTCGGTTTTTGTTTTTACGCCGGAAAACAAATCGAAAAACATTGTTCATCAAATCGCTCTCTATTGATTCCATTTAAATAAATCGCATTGGAAATTTAAATATTTGTGTTGTATTATTACACTCTAAAGTTCGTCTGAAGGCTAAAATTGGGGCAAGGCGAAGTTCGCCGGGTTCGCTAGTTTTTTATAAATTCATCATATTTTACCTATTACATA
Organism: Trichopoda pennipes; assembly: GCA_030448955.1. Taxonomy (NCBI): domain Eukaryota; kingdom Metazoa; phylum Arthropoda; class Insecta; order Diptera; family Tachinidae; genus Trichopoda; species Trichopoda pennipes. Next base: position 75,346 of record JASKUP010000094.1, read on the forward strand.
GCAGTTTGTAGTGTTTTTAGGCTTTATAACTGTTAAAATCGCCACAAAGCAACAATTCAAAATATTGATTAGGAAACTAAAAGTTAATCCAAATGTTGTTCGTGGTATGAGGCTTTTTGGTGAAACCAAAGCCACTACAGATGAAGAGCGGAAGGGAATTACAGATAATTTAAATAGCTATGGCTCACCAAAATTCTCTCCTGATGAATAGCGTCAATTTAAAGTAATTGACATGGGATTTTTAAATGCTCCCCTCTTGTTTCCACGTCTTATAGATCTTTTTCTTCAAAAAATAGTTTGTCTGTGCTTATCATCATTAAAATAAAATTTCTTTATATTTAAATCGTTCGACTGTTTACAAAATGTCAAAATAAAGACTATCGGTATTTTCATAGCAACTAGTAAAAGTTACCATGTGTAATGTTAACTTCAGTAGCATTGCCCGTTCCCAAAGCAACTAAACTTTGGCTACTTCCGCAGCAGTGCCATAATTAATTTCTTTTTAAGCCGAAAAAATTCAAGAACAGAGGAAATTATGCAGTAACGATTGAGGTTATGTTTCAACAAAAAAGGAGTCGTTATTTAAAATATATAAGATAACCACGCCATAAATTTTCAAGCGCAAATCTTTCCTCCACGATGAGTGCTACATCAGAGCAAGAACCGTGATGGAAATTTTAAATTCTTAACAAAACTATGAAATTGATGAATTTAGCGTATAAAATTTATTTTCAAAAATTATTTTAAATTTATTTGTTATTTACACTCAAGCATAATATAAATCTAATAATTTCTTTTACACTTACACTGATTTAATTAAATTTTTATTTTTTGCAAATATTTTCGAGCTTCTTGTACGAGTTGTAAAATAAAACTGAATGATAAAATAGATTTAGTCCATGGCTTTTATAGTTATCCTGCCAAAATACTGCAGGTTAACAATAATTATACTTGAATAAAATACACTGAAAGAAACAGTTATCAAAAGTAAACAACATAAAGCATAGTTTTCAACCAAATTCTTAAATTGTTTTACTTTTCGATTGCAGTGAATAGTCGCAAACGTAAAAGAATTTTTTCACAAATGTCTTCATATTCCTTGGCGTTCAGTGAATCAAAATTAGTACTTAAAATAAGTGCAATTAGATGACTTTGATTTCGTGTAAAAATGTTCTTAGTCGTAGAATCTCAGCACCCAGTTTCCTTTATTTCTTTAATAGACTTTTCGTTATATTAAGTTATTTTATTGCAAAATTAAAACACAACACTTTAGAGTTTTCTAAATTAAATTAAGCGATTTATTCAATTTAAATACTCACAAAATTACACGATGGTTACTTTACCACTTTAACGCCGAAAAGATGCTTTATTATTTTTATATCTTCACCCAACGATGTTTATACTTTCATTCATTCTATTTCCCAGCAGATGGTGCTTATATATCTGTTTGGAGCGTTTCTCGCATATACAAGAAAATTCTACTTCAACATCATCACATACTGTTGTTGTTATCGTCATTCAGTGGCGCTTGTTTGGCTGTGTCTTATTTGTTTTTGTTTTCTTTTGTTAAACTTTTTGCTTAATAACCATGTTGTTGTTATCTTGTGCTTGTGTGCATAAGATTTTGCAAAAGACACAATAGGTCATTTCGTTTACATTTGTTGTACTGATAACTATCAAATTATTAAATTAATTATCGTAACAATACTAAACTGATAGGTTTAAATCTTCACTGGACTTCCAAAAAAAAAAAAAAAAACAGCCAAATCGATAAAAGAGCTAATATTTTTGTGGATGTAAATTTTTGTGGCCGGTTTTTCTTTTATTGTAAAATTACTTTGCGTTATTTTTTTGGGAAATGTCCTCCTTTGGTGAAATTTAAATTTGTTCTGAATTTGCCATGTTTGTTGACAATGGGATTAGTAAAATCTTGATTTTTTAAATAAAATATTTTATTAATATTGACTCTCTTTAAATATGGATTTGCCCCAGCAAGCATATAAAGGGGTTTTCAACAAGAAGTTTGTTTTCTAAAACAAAAAATTTAGATTAAGCTGACTCAAATTTTGATTGTATTACGAAGAGGAAAGTTCGGCAATTATGAATGAAAAGTGATATCTGGCAAATGACCACGCTGACAGATGTCGATTCTTTCATCAAAGTTTTTTATTACTTTTTGGCAAAATGGCGGTCCAATTTCTGACTGAAAACAATTCGATTGGCTGCGTATAGACTCTGTCCTTAACATAGGCCTGCAAAAAAAATTTCCAGTGGTGTTAAATTATACCATCTGGCTTATTGTGTTGAAATTATGAGATCGGGAAATTTGGTTTGCAATAAATTGTTCGCTTCATTGGCTGTGTGACACTGTGGCACCGTCCTGTTGAAACCACATGTTAGTGATATCTACGTCGTCAATAATAGGCCAAAATTAAGTTATAAGCATCTCGCGATAGAATGATCAATTGGCCGTTACAGCATTTCCAGCCCCATCCTCAAAAAAAAAACGTCCCAATAACGCCTCCAGATGACATAGCGCACCTTACAGTGCCACGTTGAGTATACAAAGACTACTCAATAATCGCTCTAGTAGTTCAAATTTAGCAATCTTATATGTTGACATTCGCTGACAAGTAAAAATGGGCTTCGTCTGAAAGAATGATTTTTTCAGAAAAACCACCCGGTTGTCCTTGAAAGAATTGAGCGAATGTACAGCGATGTGAAATGGTCGGTCGACTTCAATTCCTGCACCAGTTGAACCTTGTAAGGCTTCAAAGTCAAATCCTTACGCAAAATTCGCCATTTTTTGGTTTTGAATAACCTCAGTTGTTGTCAACGTCGAGGAATTGACAAATTTGGATCTGCTTTTACACCGTGGGTCACGGCTGCGATGTTTTTAATTGATCGACCCGGTCGAAAACGCGTTGGTGTTCGCACATTTTGTATCGAGCCAAATTTAGGGACCAAATTCTTAATAGCAGTCTAACAAATACAAGTATGTTGTCCGAAAATATCACGAATCTTACGAAATGTAACTTTAACAGAACCACCATTTTCATAGTGGATTTTAATTAATGTAATGAGATTTTCGGTTTGCCAATGTCAAAACTTTCATTTTGTTGGTGTTGCCAATTGAAAAACCAAATTTCCTTGTTGGAAAACCCGACAAAATGTGGCTATAATTCTCGTATAAGTCATTATTATATTCCCCATTTTGGGTGGCAACGAGATTTTTGATAGAAATTTTTGAATGAACATTTATTTTTTTTAAACCTTGACTTTCTAATTTTTGTTAAATTTTAACCCGCTATTTTGGCGGATTATTGGTTTCTTGCACATTTTGCTTTAACATGCGGATTATGCCACAAAAGACTTCAATGAATTGCAACTATAATTCTCATATGCCACAAAAGACTTCAAGGATTTGCAACTATAATTCTCATATTCTTTTTTGTCTTTGTAATTTATAAAAAAAATTTGACATTTAAAGGAAGCATAAAAAATATTTTTCACTCAAATGCTCTAATAATTCTATATTTGTTATCCTCTCTATAATCAAAACTTCATCAGGACCGAGTTTCAAAGAGAGGCAGTTGCTTTATAATTCTTAGAATGAAATAAACCTTAAAAATCTTCTTGAAATTATATTCCGCATGTACTTGACTTTTATAAAAATCTTCTTTATTTCCTTTGCAAGCAGATTAAATGTTATTAGCTGCCAATTGTTTTTAGCAACTTTACCGAAAAGTAATATTTAAATCTGGGAGTATGTTCGAACAAGGCATAAATGTATGTTTGTAGGTGTAAAGGAAGATAATGATAGCATTTGTTGATTAAAAAACAAAAAATTAACACTTTCACTTGTTCGAAAGGATTCAACAAGCATCAGCACTTTAGCATTCAAATTAAAAATCTTTTCTTTTGTTTTATTTTAACGCCTTAACCAATTTGCCTTAAAGTAATTGTAGATAAACAGTAAAAAGAAAGGATTTGGATTTGTGTTTTTTACATATTCTTGTGTGTAATAAATTGATTTGAGAGGATGTATTTTTACCCAGTTAATAGTACAGCATGTTTTATTTAGTTCCTACTTGTTTAATGGAAGCCATTCTTTTACAATGTGATTTCTAGAAAAACCTGGTTGAATGAAACTTTATTCCAATGGATGGGCAAATTTGAGGTTAGAAAGTAAATTGCCGTAAAACAATTCAATTTTATTGATAGCAACGCAGAACGCAAATTAATAATGGAATATAATGTTGGGCAAATGTAAAAGTGACAATTTATTTCTCCACGTTTGTTTTATTTTCACAACTTCAATGAGAAAATATTACCGACATGCCAGAGACGTTACATTTAAGGTACATAGATAATCCCCACAGTACCCAGAGTAATTTGGTAGACTTAAATTGCAAGAAGTTTTGTACATCACAATGCAAATCTCTGCATGCATTAAAACACAAGTTTTTGGAAAGAAATATAATTATTCAATCCCTTGTAGAATTAAACAGAAAAGTGATAAAAAATTTCTTTTTTACTTATTTATTTGTTTGAGAAAATGATTTCATAACTTTTCATAACTCTTTCAAGAAATAAAACTTCCCTAAAATATTTTTTTTATTAATATCATTAATACAAATATTTATCGTTATAAATATTATAAACTAGTGGACCTGGCTTTAGAGTAATAATACAACACAAATATTTAAATTTTCAACGTGATTTATTTGAATGGAATCAGTAGAGAGCGATTTGATGAACAACGTTTTTCGATTTCTTTTCCGGCGCAAAAACAAATAACGAAGACGGTTTGACGACACGCGAACGTGCAACGTACATAAGGCATTTCAATGGTGCGAAATCCGACTCCACTAATCAGTTTTTTACAATTCAAATAATGAAGACAAACAAAAGATATTGTCGAAGAATGAAGAAACGTACGTAAATAATTAATCGTGTTGTCACTATGGTACGAATAACGAAACGCACAACAAAAAAATACGTACAATCGAGGTCAAAACGTGTGATAAAAAAAGAGGCCCGATAAATAAAAAATTAAGCTTTTTCACATTTTTCCGCAATTTTCGTTTGAAAAGCCATTAAGGAATAATTTCACAAAAATTCCATACAAAAAATCTATTTTCGATATTTTTGATAAATATTGCACTGAATTTCAATTGATTGATTTTGAATGCGTGATGTACGACTATTCGGAATCAGTTTTACAATACACAAAACTTGTATAAATAGTAGCAAGAAAAATAGCATATTTACTATATAAAATTACAATGTCAAAATGACACCTGTCAGATTGCGCAAAGCCTCAGTCAACATATAATTAAGAAATAATTGCACACAAAATTTCATACAAATAATCAATTTTCGATTTTTCCAATTTTCCAACTTTTGCGAACAGTTTAACAATTTTTCGCATTTCGCATTTTCCGCAATTTTGCATGCTTTACACTAAGAACTTTCTACGTTTTGATTTGGAAAGCCATTAAGGAATAATTTCACACAAAATTTTCTTCCGTAAAACCTCCCGCTCGAAAATACGAACAACTGACAAAAATTTTTTAGTAATCAGTCCAGCCGTTCTCATTTTACGAATTACTATATATTTTTTACACCATTTTACATTAAAGTAAGATAATTTCAATACTTAATGTTAACTCTTTTAAAATATTTGAGATTTTTAAGGTTAACTTACAAGAGAGTAAGGTTTCAAAATGATAAGTCGACAAACGACCGCTCTTTTCACAATTTTAAAGTAGTATGCAGACTCCAATTTCATTGTGCATAGTGTCAGTTGCTTATGGATTGTTCACGTAAAACCACTCTTTGAAATGACACTAGAAAAATAGTCCAATGGCATTAAACTATAAGAATGAATAGGTCAAGAATTTGTAATAACAACATTTTTTGGGTGGCCGTGCGGCTTGTAGTGCTGTCTTGCTGAAATCATTGATGCAATTGTGGCCACATACAATTGGATATCACGGTTTGGTAGCGCAAAGAATTAACGGTGCCAGCGTTTTCTTGCTCATAAATGCCACTTTACCACTAACCGCACCATACGGTCACTTTCTTTAAATCTAATGGTTTTTCGAGTGCTGTTTGTGGACTTTGTGAGCCTCATTTGCGGTAATTTCGATTGTTTACGTAACCGCCTAATTGAAAATAAAGCTCATCATGAAAAAGATGATTTTGTTGGAAAATGCATTGTTTTCGTTCAGGTTTTCAACGGCTATGCTACGACCACTATGGCCACTGTGGTGGTTTATTGTCATCAACATACCATGAGCCTCTAGTTTAGTGATTAAATTACGTGCATCCGTCTCAGAAGAAGCCTAATTATGAGGAAAAGCTACTCGAATTTTAAGAACTGGTACGGTAAAATCTTCACCATTTTGAGAGTAAATTTCACAACTGAAATTCTTTGCTTAACAGTGTACCGTTTCATGTTTAAAATTTCCAAGCTTTTTAGTAAATAAATGTAGCAGCAATAAAACTTAACTCTTGTCATTTAATCATTTGACAGACAGTTGACTTCCTAACCTGAAATTTACCCATCCGATATATTAAATTAATTATCGAGGTCACACTTTACATTTATTATCGACAATTCGACAATTCGACAATCGACAATCTTTCAATTCTTTTGTGGTTACTTATTCAAAGACACTGGACTAAATGCAAGTTTTATGGCTTTTAACGAGTATGCTGTGCTAAATTAGTAGCCAATAGCTTTTAATATATTTTTGAATTTTTCATCTTGGCTCATTATATCCGCTATTATGGAATGGCTTTCATTCGAAATAGATATTGCGTAGCTCGTTTGTTTTACGATCAACATAATTGACGTAACAATCGACATTATCCATTAGAACAACTAATCCGATTATCTATTAATAATTATCGCGTTAGGATTTCTCTTAATAATTATACGAGGGCTGCTGTTTATATTTCTGGCCTGGTAACACTGACTGTTGCTGGTACACTACTATTTATTGGCCAGAAGTCTTTGAGAAATTTCGGGAAAAATCAAAGAAAAGACGCATCATTATGCATCACGACAATGCGAGCTGTCACCGATCGGCTGAAACAATGGTGTTTTTGACAGGGCAAAACATTGAATTGATGGGTCATCCGCCGTACAGCCCTGACTTGGCACCTAATGACTTCTTTTTGTTTCCGAACATCAAGAAAAAACTACGTGGACAAAGGTTGCCTATACCTGAATAAGCAGTTTCTGCATTCAAAACCCATGTTTTAGAAGTACCTAAATCGGAGTGGAAAAAGTGCTTTGAAAATTGGTTCCAACGCATGCAAAAGTGTATAAATCTCCATGGAGAATATTTTTAAAAACAATAAAATAGATTTTGTCTTTAAATGCTTGTGTTTTCATCCTAAGGCCACAAATATAAATAGCAGCACTCGTATGCATCCACAGATCTGTCGTAAAATAGAAGGCATGGCTGCTGTAGAACGTAGACTATAGGAAAACCCGAATTAGTCTATCCGCCATCGTGCATTGTATATATGTCTACTTTATAGAAGATTTTGCGAAAAACGCAAACCCTGACTCCGCGTTAGAACACGGCTTGAAAATTATGAACAAACAACCAGAAACGACAGAGAAAAATGACCACATTATTTCATTTACTGGTGGAGAAAATCCAAACAATTTAAAGTCTTAAACGCCTTAAAGCTGCTGTAACAACGTTTGTGTCTTCACTCAATCATGTTCACAATTAAACTGACTGTTTGGCCCAACAGAGGGAGCGATTATATTAACGTAGCAGGTTATTGTTAATTTATGTTTATAAAATTTCTTAGAAACTTCTTGATTTGTAAACAAACACAATAGGTCATTTCACTATTCTTTTCTTAAAAATAATTATCTTTTTTATAACTTAAATTAAGCATCTTCGCAACAATATAAAGCATCAGATAAGGATATGTCAACGAAGCTATGGCGACCATTTGGGCAACGAGCCAACAAAATGCACTATTTATCGTGTAGTGAATGATTTCAAAGAAAGAGGGTCTGTAGGTGATACACCGAGGCATAGACCACAAGATCGGCTAAAAACATTCCAAATCACTCATCGATTACTGTGACTGAGAAAGTTATGTGAAATTTTTGGTAGAAATAACGTGCCAACAAAACGTACTATTTGTGGTGTAGTGAATGATTCAAAGAAAGAGGATCTGTAGAGTGATAGGCCACAGCATAGACCACAACGTACTGGAAGATCAGCTAAAAACATTACTGCAGCTCAAGAGAGTGTTCAAAACAATCCATCAACCTCAATTCGACGCCGTGCTTAGGAGCTTGGTCTTAAAAGAACAACTTTGGCCACAGTTTTGCAAAAGGTTTTGCATTTGTTTCCATATAAGATTCACTTGACACAAGAGTTTCTTCTACTAGACCATTCACGCCGCCGTACGTATGCCAATAGGATGTTACAGCTCGTCAGTGACAACCGCCATTTTCATGAAAAAATTATAATAACTGACGAGGCACATTTTCACATGAATGGATATGCGAATAAACAGAATAATCGCTTCTGGGGAATGGGAAACCCTGAAATTATTAAACAGTCACCTTTGCATCCATTAAAAGCTACAGTCTGTGGTGCAATTTGGTCAAGAAAAATATTTGGACCTTACTTCTTTGACAGTGAAAACGGCGTAACAGTAACTGTGAATGGGGAGCGATATAGTGAAAACTTTTTAACGCCACAACTGCGTGTTTTGGGCTTGATTAACATGTGGTATCAACAAAACGGTGCCACATTGCAAACAGCTAGGATTATAGTGCAATTACTGGAAGAACTCTTTCCACAACAAGTTATTTCAAGGAATGGTGATGTTGTTTGGCCTCCACGTTCGCCTGATTTGACTGCTCTGGACTTCTTTTTGTGCGAATATCTGAAAAGCAAAGTTCATGCAAATAAAACAGAAACGCTTGAGCAACTCAAATAAAATATTCGTGATTACATTCATGAAATATCCCGTGAAATGTATGAGAATGTAATGAAAAATATGCTCAAAATGGCTCGCATTTGTGAGGCTAACAGAGACGAACATTTATCTGATATTGTACTCCATACATAATTGCCGATATTAAATAAAACATTTATCAATATAAGATCCATTCTCTTTCATTTTATCAAAATTTATTAACAAACAAAGTAGTATACCTTTCCGGGGGATACCCTGTATTATTATCTGTTTAGGGTCAGATGATATGACCTGCACCGAAGACAATTGATTCGTTTGGAGAGAGAAATCCTCAAAAAAGGACCGGATATTAGATAAAACACAAGGCCATAATCTTCTATCATAACAAAGCCGGTTAAAATCTATTTGGAAAACAGTGGATGGGAAGTATTGGCTCATCCGCTTTATAGACCAGATTTATTTCGATCGATGCAGAACTCTCTGACTAAAATACGGTTCAATTTAGCACAGGGTACCAGCAATAGGTTTTATTCATTCTTCTCTTCAAAAACGTGGCAGTTCTTTTGGCGCGGAATCCATATGCTAACAGAAAGATGGGGAAAAGTACTGGCTTACGAGGGATAGCCAGTACTTATTGTGTTATTATAATAATTATAATAAATACCTATTATTTATAATTAAATTATTTTAAAAAATCAATTAAATTTGGTTTTTTTAAAGCTAAAAACAAAAACAACTACTCTTAAGGAGAGTTATTTTGTTTTACTCTCACTAAGAGATTTTAAATCTAATAAAAATAAGGAAAACAGAATTAAAAACTGCAACAAGTTGTTGTGTTGAGAATATAACGAACAAAACAAACCGTTAGAAATGCAATTTAATGACATGCGCAGTTAATGAATTTTTCTTACAAAGAGAACTCAAAAACACAAAACAAAACTGTAGAAAGTAAAGTTATTTGACAATTTAACCGAAAAAAGTGAAAAAGGTCAGCAGTAACAACAAAAATTAAAAAAAAAAATAATTATAATTTAATAATAAATGGTAAGTTTATAATGAAATTACTTCACTTTAAATAATAATAAGTTTTCGATACAAAATATTTTATTTAATTTGTTGAGCAGCACAAAAAACATTACAAATCTTAACATTGGAAAAATCAATAGTTTTCCATATGTCGTTGCGTTTGTGAGTCTCAAATTTAATTGTATCTCGTCTGTCTGTCTCATCTGTTTCTAAGTTTTATAATTAAATGAATAAAAAACAAGTTTTATTTAATTAACTTTTAATTTGAATCTTTAATTTAATTTTAATATTTTTTCAGCAAACACTATCTCGTCACTAACAGTGGGTCTCTGATAAAATGGAAAATATGGGTCGTTTACGCAGGGTAAGTGTTATTTGTTTTACCATTTAAATGCATTGTAAACAAAATATCCGCATATTTTTTATGTATTTACCTTGAAACCATTCGCATTAATAAATTTTCATTTTTAAGGTTTAAAAAATAACAAACTTAAAAATTAATTAAATAGAAGTTAGTGAAACTTCTGTTGCCGATTTGTATGCCAGAATCGTATTGATACGTTAATGCAAGTGTTGGGAGTTTTCTTGCCAGTTGTAACCCAGTAAACAAAACTTCTTTAACTAGCTTTGCCATCAATTTTACAATTCGTATTTACAACAAGACCTATCATTTTGACTGTATTTGAAAAATTATATTGAGAAATAAATTGCCAATTGTCAAAATTCTATATCTCTATGACAACCAACTTATAAGAAATTCAATTATGTTAAAATTCTGCAAGCAAGAAATGAGTGTGCAAATTTGATATTAGAAAGTAAATTGCCAATTGTCAAATTATTTAGTATCAAAAATTGAGCTGTCATCTTTTGACATTGATTTAGTAAAAAGTGGGAAAATTTTACGTTAGACAAAAAATAAATATCTGTTATTTTTTTTTAACGGTCTTTTTTGATTAATTTAACAATATATATTTTTTTCGATATTTCGCTTTTCTAAAAAGAAAATATATATTGTTAAATTAATTAAAAAAGATTTAAAATATAAAAAGGTCGATTAAAAAAATAAAAAAATTAAACAAAGAATTTTAATTGTAAAAATGTACTATCAAAACGGTGTATCACTTAATACGAAGAACTTTTCCTCGAAATCAGACAGCTTCTGAGACCGTTCTGTCTAATGTAATCGCTAAATTCAAGGTTTAGGGCATTGTTGTTGAAAATAATAATAGATAATGTATATATTGATCTATCTTTAATTGCTTTTGTGGCATTCATTTCTCAATGTTGCTTAAAAGGCCGCTATCCAGAAGATTTAATTTGTGGCAACGAATCCGTAGTGCAATTAGAGTTAGGAATATCGTCAATCAATTGAAAGCGGATGAAAAAGAAAAATCACTTTAAAACAGCGCCGTGTTAGTATGGCGCGACTTTGAACATGACAAATACAAGAAGAAAAACAGGCACTCGGCCAATGAAACACCTGGTTTAACAACGAGAAATCATCGAGCAAATCAAGCAATTTCCCCCCGGTGGCACATGATAATCTTTTTGGAACCTACTATTCCATTTACACTGGTGTCTTGCGGGGTAAAAGGGAACCCAGGCCCCTCAAAGGCTAGTAGGAGTCACCTGGACAATTCACATATTTTCATCAGTACGCTCGCTGAGTTCACTATTTGTCTCTTGAGACAATTAGCTGTTCTCTGACTGGTTATTGAGGTTGGCCACTATATGGGAGTGGTGGTTGTGGTTTCGAGACCCTCGTGATAGTTTGTGGGTCAGATCATTCATAATGAACACAATGAATGGTTCAGGTCCAGTGAGTATGAATGCCGTCGTGTTCTTAATTATATTAAGCTTCATGCGTTCTAGACCAGGAGTTGGAAAGTCTCCAACTCTTTAGAAAGGAGTGAAGGCTGCGGCCTACTTCGGGCTTTCGAAATTGCTACTCGGAGTGACCGGAGGATATACGTATTCGATGACGTTTGCAAATCATTCAAGTGGTTTGACCACCATCTGATTATGACTACCTAGTCAGTGCGGATGTAAATCAAATCACATCAAGTCAAGCAATTCAAAAACGTAAAAGTCAAAAATCAATGCGTAAGAAAAATTGCTTGATTTTAATCGAAAAGTATTTGATTTTGATTGTTCATTTGACTACAGCTTTCAAATTGGCTCAATGGAGGTTGAACTTTACTAGAGAAACACCTGGATTGTGCTGTCTCAGTGACAAGGTTAAATTACCACCAGTCATTACGTTCTTTATCTTGTCGGGAAACACCACAATCACGCCATTTTCTATCGCACACTCAGATATATAACGGATGCTTTCAAATAACTTCATTTGGAGCAAATTTTTTTTTTGCTAAAGAGAAGTAGCACTTCCGGCAACAATGCCTATTTAATCAAGTACCGTCGTGCTACATTCTTTTAGGAAGAGGATAGAGAAGAGATGAAACAGGTGGTGAAAGTAGAAGGATAGTCGGAAATTAACTGCCGTATAAGACAGCACAGCGACCAGTGATTATGCCTTCATCGCTGAGCAGCCCCACCGACAGTCAATTTTTATTTTTGTAGTGAAAAAAAAACCAAGGTCTTCGTTGGGAATCGAACCCATAACCCTCATACTGTCAAGCTAGTACACTACCTACTAGCCTACAGGGGCACCTAATAATAAAAGAAATATTTGCAATGAAAGCAGATTCAAAGTAATAGAAAAACTAATCATATTCCCTTTTCATGCACAAAAATCATCTACAGATTCAAGGGCGAATTCATTTAGCACTCAAAAATCTCAAGAGCATTATGATTCATGCGAGAAATACTAAACGAAAAGTTCAAAGGTGAGGATGTTCTCATTATGAGAATTACAATGATCCTAACCGATATGACAAGTCAATTTCCGAGTCGTCTCGCATACGTCATGGCGTCAATAAACCACAAGGCCAATCATTGAGTGTTTGTGGACTAAAGAAGGAATGTTTTGCACACACCGTTAACTATATGTCGCATGTTTCCGTGTCGGAAAACAATACGCTTAGACAATATTGGGGAGTGCTTCGATAAGGGAAAACGCAATTCAAAATCGAAACAATCGCCACCCATCCAGTTAATATTTCAAAACAAAGAAAAAATTGCAATGGACAATTGACCACAGATTATCGGAATTTTTAATAACGCAGAGCAACACCTGCGAGACGAAGTTCGTCGGACCCACTATAATGAATAACACAAGTATTTAAATATCAATAAAATTGAAAAGAAAAACAACTATTGCCCGATCAGCTAAGAAAAGAATTAAAGGATGAAGTCATCATTACATACAGAAAAACTGACAAGTTGGTGTGCTTTATGAGCTGGTGGAATCATTGTACTTTTTTAAAAACAATGCTGATCAGAACGTGTACAGTCAATGGTGACTGCTATTGGGAAATGATTACTGAATTTTTCCTTCATCGTTTTTTTTTAGAGAAGTAACCCTTCAGGCAACAATGCCTATTTAGCCAAGTACCGTACTACATTCTTTAGGAAAGGGATAGAGAAGAGATGAAACAGGTGGTGAAAGTAGAAGGATAAGACAGCACAGCGACCAGTCACTATGCCTTCATAGCTAAGCAGCCCCACCGACAGTCAATTTTTATTTTTGTAGTGAAAAAAAAACCAAGGTCTTCGTTGGGGGTCCAACCCACAACCCTCATACTGACAAGCTAGTACACTCCCTACCAGCCTACAGGGGCACCTAAATTGAGCAAGCATGATGTGCAACAAATGTGATTTCAACATGACGACACAACATGCCAGACACACACTTCGCGTCACAATTGATTTATTGAAGTAAACGGTTGGTAACAGCATGATTTAATGTTTCACATCCGTGAACCGGCTTTCAAAGCTGTACGATTTAATTATTTTCTATTGGGATATGTAAAGTCACTAGTCTACGCCGATAAACCTGAATCGATTGACCACTTGGCGGACAATATTCGCCGTATTATTGTCAATATACGGCAACAAAAGTTGGAAAATCATCGAAAAGTTAACCTGCAGATTAGACTACGTTTAAGCCAGTCGAAAATTATCTATCAAATAAAGTAAATTTGACGTCAATTAAAAAAGTCATCCTTATTTTATTCTATACCTCCATCTAAAAGACCCTTTACAATAATGTAATTTGAAATCACATATCTTAGATTATCAGGTAAATGGTGAAAACAATTGCGATCCATAAAACGATCTATAATTCAAAACAATTGCGATGTCATCGCTTGTTGCTATTTCATTTTATTTGTTTGTCAAAACGAATGTGATTTTATTTCACATTCCGAACATGACATACAGATTACGTACATTCGCCATATTAAAATGGCGTTTGCGGGAGAAATTACAAAAAGTGATAGAGAAGAATACGTGGTAAGTTTTTTGGAAAAGGGCTACCAATCAAAAAGAACTTTTTTAAAGATGGCACAAACGAAAGAGAAAAATTTTCCCAAAATAATGCTCCAGCAGATTAGTTCACTATTAAACATTTTAATGCAACCTCGACCTTCTTCTTTATATATTTTCCAATTCATCTGAACTATTAATTGTTAACCAAATGCTTTGAAATCATAAAACATAAATTTGCTCACTGGGTTTAATTTTGATTTGTTCTCTCCCGCAACTAGCAACAACAACAACATGCAGTTTATTTAAAATTCCAAACATGTTTGGCCCATTGTCAACAGACAAGTTGAAAAACAAACTAAACATTACACTGACCACTTTAATGTTATGTACTACATAACACTTACACTCCACTCCCCCCGCACGCTCTCAAACATTTGGTTTTAGAATTTTTATTTAGTTTATTGCTAAAACTCACTGTTAACGGTTCAACGGCTTAAAGTTTAATTTTAATTGAATTAAATAAAATAACGATAATAATTGGATTTAAATAATATTTTTTCATTATTGTATTTTAGCCGGCCACTGCTGGTGCCAGTGATACGCAATTTTTGTTAAAGTCATCACCGAATATATTGGAAAATTTTCCTTACGAAGATTTTACATCGTGTGCTTTAGATCGAACGCAACCGAAACGTATGACGTCACCGCCCCTACGTCACCAACCCATGAAACGTTCCAAGTCGCCATTATTTTGTGACACCTTGGAACGTCATGCCTTCATGCAAAATGTAGTCAACACTAAACCTTTTAGTAACTACGAGGCACGTTATTCCTCACCCAGCCAGAAGGAGGCGATTGTGAGAAAAAGTTTAGAAGAGATTTCTAAAGATATTAAGGAAATTGAAGATTTTCTAACCGCAACGGAAAACGCTTTGCGTAAGGAGAAGGAAATGGAGCGTGCAGAAATGAAAAAGAAACGCTTTAAAGGTGAGGGCGGTCTTAACAAAGAAAATAAGTCTCCCTCTCCAAAAACAATGTCGCGTAGGAATTCTGCAAAAAGCATTAATTTTAAAATCAATTCTTTTCGAAATCGTACAAAGAAGCCAGGATCACCGCGTTTTATAAACTCGCGTTTATATTTTCGCAATGGGCGCATAGGTTGCTTAGAGGCTGAAAATGCTGTTTCAAATGTGGAGAGTACCCATGCTTTGGTTAAGCATATTTTAAAATATGAAAACGAAAAACCTTTGGTGAGTCCTGAAAGTGTTAGAAGAGTCTTAAGTGCTGCTACATCAACTTCTCCAACTCCTGCGGCTGAGGTTTTATCCAAAAGGCATTCTTTAGTGGGCAACGTTCCTTGCACTTTACCCGGACAAGTTGTAGAGACAGTTAATCACAAGCATGTTGAATCATTTGAAATGCAGCCATTGCAAGATGTTATTACAAAAGCCACTGGCGAAGTGCTCTTAGATTTGGAAGATTCTGGAGTACATAATTCACCACAAACTGAAAGTTTTAATTCAAGTAATCAGCCGCTTGTAGACGAAGATGAACAGGATGTGCAAATTTGTTATAATGAATTGCCTGAAGTACCTAATGAAGAACTGAATATGGGAGCTTTAATAGATAGTGAAATGGATCGTGTAGATACCGATCCACTGGCTGCAAGTGCCAGTATCAATTGTCTTTCCAGTGCTGGTAGTCTAGACTCAGAAGGCCAACAGTTTTTAAGGGATCAAGTCAGACATTTGGTAAGACGTTTCACGGCTAGAGCAAATAAAATGAAATCACGCATAGAAATGCCACCAACTCCCAGTAGCAGCGCTTCATCGCCCTCTCCTCCTTCACCACCATTAAACTCCAAACGTACTTTAGCCAATTTAGGCACTCAAACGCCAACTAAACGATCAGCCATTATAACACCGCTTCAGTCACCCAATAAAAAACCTTTATTTGTGGCCGACACTCCCAGATCCAATGTTTGGCTGTGCTCTAGTCTATGCAGCAGTAATGATGACCACAGGACTTTAGATCCCCAGGGTAAAGTTTATATATCGTGGCTGTGTGTGGTTTCCATATCATTTCTTTATAACGCCTGGGTTATTCCCTTAAGATCAACATTCCCCTTTCAAACTCCCGAAAACACAAACATGTGGTTGATCATGGATTTTTGTGCCGACATTATTTATCTCTTGGATGTGGTTTTCTTCAAGCATCGCATAATGTATTTGTTTGAAGGCTTTTGGGTTAAGGATAAAAATCTCACCCGAAAAAATTACATGCGAAAACTACAATTTAAGGTAAGTTAGCGACTGTTAAGCGACATAAAAAAAATAATAATGGTTTTTGGCTTGTCCGTGATTAGCTTCTACCTTTTCCCATCTCTCTACTAGCATATGGATTCCGAGCCAAAGAACTGCTCCGGCAAAGAATGAACCAAACCAATTTCTGATACCCTGCTCTGAAGTGAAGCTTATTTCAGTAAGGGCGTTCAGCCTCAATCGAAAAAAATGGTAGTCAGAAAGAGCAAGCAAGTGAGTCAGCACTTTCCATTCACTTTTTTCCAAATAGTTTTTGACCAGTCTTGCAGCATGTGGCCAAGCATTGACATGGTGGAAGATTATGACTTTGTATCTGGTCGTTTTTCGTTAACTGCCCTCTTCAAACGAATCAATTATCTTCGGTACGGGTACGCTGTGATCGTCTGACTCAATTTCAACAACTCATAATATAAAACGCCTTTCTGATACCACCAAATATAGAGCACTACCTTGCCGTTATAATTATCCGGCTTCGACGTTGATTTGGCTGGTAACCCACTTTTCATTAGATTTTTTGCACTTGGGGTTATCGTAGCGTCTCCATTTTTCATCGCCAGTAACAATGCAATGCAAAATGCCTCCTTTTTGAAGCATTCAAACAAAATTTACGACTGGTATTAAATTGTTTGGAATTGTTCCACCAGTTGTCTTCTTTTCCGTCTTTGTTGGCTGTTTGTTCAGTATGAATGGCGAGCGCTTTCAATGTATAGACATCATTTTCAAGCCGCGTTCTAATCTGTACTGGTGATTTAGTGTTCGGGTTTACGTAGTTCTGTTGTTAAGATCGTATCTACTCATGTAAGTAAAACTTTCACTATTTCCGTCTTTTATTATTATCTAGGCGCATGTGTCCGCCTGAGGTTGTTTTCCGTTTGTTCGGCTGCATGAGTGGTTTTAGTGGTGTGAAATTTCCGTCTGAAGTCGTGTTTACCTATTCGTTTATAATGTCACTGTTAAAAGTTTTTTTTTGTAGATTTCCCTGTTTTCAAGAATGAAGACTAGACGTTCTTCAAGTTATATAGGACCCAATCTACTTGGTTTTGAATGAATTCTAAAGCATTTAAACGTAGGGAAATAACTTTTTATGACTCCCAACGAAAATACAAGTTCTTCTTGCATTTGACGACAAGCTTCGCCGAGTTATGCTTAGAATTCCTCATCAAACTTTTTCGGCTGACTAGGTTCCTTCGTGTCTTTGATTCGAAATCACCCCTTATGAATCCTGCAAACCATCGTTAACAAGTGTGATGGATGTTAACTGTAGGGTCATGCTTACCCCCGGGGGCACATATGTATGGTCTTTGGAGAAAGCAACAACTTAGACCTGTGCAACTGGGGGAAAAAGGGAGCCCAGTCCCCTGAAGTCAGCAGGGGTACAACTGTAAACTCCACTTTATTTCCACGAGAATCAGTGACCCGCAGAGTTCTGTTATTTGTCTCTTTAGACACTTAACTGTTCTCTGGCTGATTATTGAGGTTGGCCCTTTATGGTAGTATCTTGGTGGTTGTGGTTTCGCGGCCCCATATCAGTCTATGGTTCTATGGTGGCCAGGATCATTTCGCCGTTAACGACACGCTAGGTGAATGATCCAGTCCAGTGAGCATGCTAGACATGTGTTCTGGACAGGAGTTGGAAAGTCTCCAACTTTTAAGCAAGGAGTGATGATTTGCAGCCCTGCTCTGGAATCATCGAAGTTGCAACTAGAAAGTTCTGTTGCATAGAATTATGGCTTCGGCTTCCTAGTACGAGCATGACGTTCCAAATTATGCAGTGGTTTGGTCCACCATCTGATTAAGACTTCATGGCCAGGCGCGAATGTAAATCGAATCACACAGTTGTAGGGTCATGCTAACAATCGATAACTTTCCTGCAAAACCTTTTTTTAGGCCCAAAATTTAACATTATTATAGCGATATATAGCGAATACCAATAAAGAGTAACTTTTCTTATCACAGCTGGATCTTTTGTCATTGCTGCCCTTGGAATTGTTGTATTTCAAATTTGGCACTAAAGCAGTTTATTTACGATTCCCACGTTTTCTGAAAGTGCAAAGTTTCTGGGAATTCTTTAAACTTCTAGATCGTGTTATATCTTCACCGCACATTGTGAGTATTTGTGCTTTCCGGCAAGACTTAAAATAATCTTCTTCTTATTATTATTATTATTATTTAACGTGTCATAGGTACGAATCGCAAAAACTTTACTTTATATGCTGTACATGATTCATTTGACAGCAACGCTTTATTATGCCTACAGTGACTATCAAGGTGAGCAATTATTTTATTTTTGTAAATTTACTTGAAAATAAATTTAATTTTTAATATGCAGGTCTGGGAGTTAATCGTTGGGTATTTAATGGTAAAGGACACCCTTATGTACGCTGCTTTGCATTTGCTACAAAAACGGCAACTTCTATAGGTATGATTAAGACTATTTTACTGAAGTGCTGCCAAATCTCGTTTACTTTCATTTTTGAACAACAGAAATAAGAAATAAAAATTATTTGATACGATCTGCTAATGGGTAAGCAAATTTGAGGTTAGGAAATAAATTGGTTTAGTATCTATACTTTTGTTTTTGAAAACTTCAGTAATAAAGAAAGAAGGGAACTAATAATGCATTACGATGTCGGGCAAATATCCTCCTGCAACAGTTCGATAGACTTCTGTCCTTTTTCCAAAATGTAAAGAACATTTCGCAACAAAGCTTCGCTTTAAATTTCATTTTTAAGAACGTCTGTTGTTTGTGGGTTTTTTACGTAAATCTTTTAAACATACCCAGACAAAACATAATCCAGCGACGTTAAATGATACGAACCAGGTGGCCAATTGGCATCGCCAATCGAAAAACACGCTACCGGGAAATTTCTTATACAATAACTGAATTGTTTGGATAGCTTTGTGGCTTGTGGCACCGCCTTCCTTAAACCGAATATCACTGATGTCAATATTACACAATTGTGGCCACAAAAAAATCGATATCACGGTTTGTAGCGCAGAGAATTCACGGTAACGGCGTTTCTTTCCTCGTTTTCGAATAAATACGGGCCAATGATGTCACCTGACCACAAACCGAACCATGCGATTCACTTTTGTTGTATGTAATGGTATTTCGACGACTGTCCGGGGATTTTGTGAGCCCCATATGTGACAATTTTTAAATGACCGCCTAATTTAATATGAGTCTCATGAATAAACACAACTTTGTCGAAAAAGGCACTGCTTTATTCAGTTTTTCACACAGCCGATTTAACGCAATCAATGATCGATCGACTTTAATAGTTAAACGAGTTGAACTTTATAAACGTCAAAATGAAGATATTTACAGAGTTTTTATTTGTGTACGGTTTTACGTCAGCCCTCGTCAAATTTGGTTTGTGAACAAACCGGTTTCGGCTATCCGCAATCTTCAGTGTTCTCCTTATACTTATGTTTACACAAAATGTTGCGCACGTCAACGAGTTGCTATTCCAAGCTCATTCTTAACACTTTACTATACTTTACACTACATCCGCTATCAGCATATTTTTTCGGTCTATTGTCAGCAACAATACGTCGCCACGGGAAAGACCCGAAGTCATAGACGAAGCTTTGTTGCACAATGTGCTTCAAATTTTTATGAAAAGCGTAGTCGTTTGGCGACGTTCTTGCGATGGACACTTGGCCGAAATCATACTCGATTATTAATTCCCAAGCTTCTGCTTTAGAATTGGTATCAACAAAACTAAAGTTTTCAAAAACAGCTCTTTGCTTGGAACCAGTTTACTTTCTAACCTCAAATTTTTTCATCCTTTACATATTCAAAAATTTAATATTCATGATTTGATTTCGAACGTATTATGGCCCAAGCAGAAAAAGAATATTAAGCTGCTCTTATTTTTAAGGGTTGAGCCGGTTAGCAAAAGCCTTATGGCTGTTGTTTGTCCATTAGTTTAGCTGCTTAGCCGTAATACAATTTTTTCTAAAATATTTCATTTTAGGCAAAAACCCAAAACCGGAACGGGAAGGAGAATTCGTTTTCATGACGGCTGCCTGGCTAATGGGAGTTTTTGTTTTCGCACTACTGATAGGTCAGATACGCGATATTATATCAACAGCAACTAGAACCAAAAACGAATACAGACAACTGGAAGATGAGACTCTAGAATATATGAGACGCTTGAATTTGCCTCAAGATGTACAGAAAAGGGTGAAAATGTGGTTTAAATTCACCTGGGATCAGCAGCGTACCTTAGATGAATCGAATATACTGGACTCTTTGCCTATAAATCTTAAAACAGATATTGCCATATCGGTGCATATACAAACTTTATCGAAAGTGCAACTCTTTGCCGATTACGAAGAAGCATTACTTAGAGATTTAGTTCTGAAACTAAGAGCTGTCACCTTTTTGCCAGGTGATTATGTGTGTCGTAAAGGAGAAGTGGGTCGGGAAATGTACATCATTAAGTTGGGTCAAGTTCAAGTAATGGGAGGACCTAATAACGATACCGTATTGGCTACGCTTTCGGAAGGCTCGGTCTTTGGTGAAATTAGTTTATTGGGAATTAATGGCGCCGATCGTCGCACCGCTGATGTACGTTCGAAAGGTTATGCAAATTTGTTTGTGCTCTCAAAAAGTGATCTGAGTGAAGTCATAGCTTATTATCCAAATGCTCAGGCCATATTAAAAAAACGGGCACGTGCCTTAATGCGTAAAAATGCTGCTAGGGAAAAAGAGGAAAGAGCACGCAGTTCTGAACAGGCTGATGTTGTTATTGGTAATCCAAAAACTCCTGAAAATCCACCAAAACTTTTGCAAACTGTTATACAGGCCTTACCCTACGAATCGCCAGCAGTTATGCTAATAACCAGAGGATCAAAGCGCATGCGCAAACAAAGGCACTCCATGAAAATGGAAACTATAGAAGATCGTGAGGTGGAGGATATAAACGAAAGTCATCCCACGAAGGCTAGAGATAGCTTAATCTTGCCCAAAGACTCACGCTCCTATTCGCCTGATCTTTTAGCTTCAATACAGCAAGAGTTGGAAAATAAAAATCAGTTTATAAATTTAACCGATTCGGAGAAAGCCTTAATTATATCAACTTCGAGTACCAATTCGATAACTGTAGAGGATATTGAGGAGTACGGAAAATAAATATAGAAATACAACCAAGAGCCAAAGGAACTACGACTTGAAATATAAAATGAAATAGTCTTTTCTCTTTTGAAGGGCTTTCTCCTGAAATAAGAAAATATTTAAAAGCGAGGGCAAATTTGAGGTTATGAAATAAATTGACTTAAAACACACACTTTTTTCGACAACTTCAGTATAATTGCTACCAATGTAAAGTAGAAATATGGGAACTATTAACGCAATATGATATCAGGCAAATCTTTACCTTAAGCACGTCGGCAGACGTTCGTTCCTTTCACATTCTTCAACAAAACTTCGCTTATGTCGTCAATTCGACGTCGAAATTCATCTTTCAAAGTATCAGTTGTTTTTGGGTTGTTCACGTAAACCTGGTCTTTCAAATGGGCTGAGAGAAAGTCATTCAGCAGCCTTAAATCACACGAACTAGGCAATCAATTGTCAAAACCAAATCGAGAAATTACTCGACTGAGAAATTTTTCATGCAATAACTGAATTGTTTGGGTGGATATGTGGCTTGCGATGCCAACTTTCTGAAATTAAAGGTCAGTAATGTCAACACTAAAAAAAATACGGGTCGATGATTCCGCCTGCCAACTGTGTGATTAGATTTACATCTGCGCCTGACTATGTAGTCTTAATCAGATGGTGGTCAAACCACTGCATAATTTGGGACGTCATGCTCGTCCTAGGAAGCCGAAGACTAATTCTAGCAACAGGTCTTTCCTAGTTGCAACTTTAATGATTCCAGAGCAGGGCTGCAAATCATCACTCATTGCTAAAGAGTTGAAGACTATCCAACTCCTGTCCAGAACACATGTCTAGCATGCTCACCGGATCTGGGAACATTTCACCAGGTAGGTGTTATTAAAGGTGAAATGAACCCGGCCACCATTAATACTGACTTGTCTGTTATGGGGCCGCAAAACCACAACCACCACGATACTCCCATATAAATGTTAAATGTCTAAAGAGACAAATAACGGAACTCTGGGGCCTACTGATTCCCGTGGAAATAAAGTGGAGTTTCCAGTTGTACCCCTGCTGACTTCAGGGGACTGGGCTTACTTTTTCCCCAGTTGCACAGGTCTACATAGTAGCTCTCCATAAAGACCATATATGTGCTCCCGGGGGGTAGATTCCGCCTGACAGTAAGTGCACCATACAGCCAGATGTGATACATATTAGCGTCAGCACCTGGCCATTTGGATCTAATGGTGTGTAAAACGTCCACCCGCTGCCTAAGACGTATAGACACTCCAGTAAAAAAATTTGAAGAGCACAGCAAACAAGTCCGTGCCCCCGCTCCTAGCTCGAGAGCCGAGGACTGTCCATCTCTATGTTACATGCGTAACATCAGACATTTAATGTTACCATCCGTAATATCTGTTCAGAGGCTTTCAAAAGCAATCGATTTTAAGCCACCACCACCACGTTTTTCCTCGGAACAGGGCCGCAGACCTGAGCGCTACTGGTTCTAGTGGTACCAGTGTGTTCAAGTCAATTGATGGGACCTCGACAGACCATTTTTATTTCTCTTCAAGTTTCAGGCTTCTGCTAGCCTAGAAAACTTGTTCCGCCTTTTGCCACCGAAAAGAACCATCTTGACTGCGTGCCCCGGGTGGACGGGCTATGTTTAGGGTTACTATCTTCGGATGTAGTGGTTTTTCGAGAACTATTGGTGTACTTTGTGAGACCCATATGTGACAATTTTGTTTGTTTAAATAACCGCCTAATTGAAAATTAGCCTCATCACCATTTGATTTTGTTGAAAAATGTGCTATCTTCGTACAGTTTTTCGAACAGCCAATCCAAAGGGGTTCCACAAAAACAATGTTCGGTTAGCTTTAATGCTTCAACGAATTGAACTTTACAAGCGTGAAGATCTGTAAGCAAACTGTTTCGTAGAATGCCTCCAGTGGTACCAAATTTTTGCGAACATCGACGAGTTGATGTTCCAGACTCACTTTCACGGTATAACGGCTATGTTTGCATCAGTATGACCACTAAAAACGTAATTTTTAGTATTTTGTTAGTAACAATACCATGAGCCTAGTATTTAGCGATTAAATTAGGCACAGCTGTGTGAGAAGGAGCCTGATTATAAGGAAAAGCTGCTCAAATTTTACGAAGCGACACAGTGAAATTTTCACCATTTTGACAGTAAATTGTAACAATTAAAATTTTTTACTCAAGAGAGTTACGATGCATACTTACAATTTCCCAACTTTTTACTACATAAATCTCAAAAGCTGGCAGTTCAATTCTTGACATTTAATCACTTGACGGACAATTTATTTCCTAACCTCAAATTTTTCCACTCATTATATGTTAAACATAAAGGTCTGGCACCGCCTGTTTGAGGCTCCATTTGGCTTTAAATAAAAATTATTTTTAAACACAATATATTTTTGATGTAAAACATTTACTTACTTTGGAGAAATATAATTATCTACCGTTGATGTAAAAAATATTTTTTTTTTTTATTTGAAAATTTAATTGTTGAATCGTTAAGGTTCTTAGATAATTTTAGCATTAACCTAAAGTATAGTTATGCTATAAATTCGAAATTTGCTTAGGAATTATAGTTTGCATGCAATTTTACATTGTTTGAGGGATATACAGCTGCGGATATACAGCACCAGTTGTAATATTCTAATTCTAAAGATGTAAAAATTTCATCTATTTACTAATATCATTTTTTTGAGTGTAAAAAGCAGTTACATTTTTTATGTTAACTCAGAGTGTGTGCATTTGTTGTCAAATTTCGTAACTGTAAATCAGTTACAAATTATTTTTTGTCAACACTTATAATTTCGTGGAGTTAATAAAATAGCACCAGTAGGCAAAATTTTGTGAAAAAAAAAACTAAAAATGGAAGGTGATAAAATTTTTTTCAAATTCTTTTTATAAAATCGTGCAATAATTTTATAAAAATCGCAGAAAACATTGTTCCTCTGAAAAACGTGAAGTAATAAAAAAATTTGCTTCCGAGGATAAATCGTATTCCCAAAAAAAAAAAGGAATTACTAGGCTGTTTCAATAAAATGATAACAAATTCCCTAAGATATGAGAAAAAAGTTGAATTCCGTGGTAGGAAGCGAGTTTTGTCACCCTTAATAGTAAAAGGGTTAATACGGACGACTAAAGCAAATCCCTTTATGGCAGCTACGGAGCTCAAAAAAACATTGGAAGTGCCGGCAAGCGTGGAATCTATTCGCCGCAGACTTCGAGATAACAGCCTCAATGCCTGTAATCCTCGAAAAGTGCCGCGCCTTTCCTCTAAACATGTTGCTAAATGAATATCTTTTGCTAAAGCACATCTAAATTGGCCAAAGGAAAAATGAAGAAATATGCTATGGTCTGACGAATCCAAAATTGTTCGTTTTGGTGGAAAGGGTTCTGGATGTTTTGTCTGCAGGCGGCATAACAGCGAATACAAGTCACAATTCACATCAAAAACTATCAAACATAGATGTCATAGTATTATGGTATGGGGTTGCTTCGAGGTATCAAGGTACGGGTCCTATATATTGGATCAAAGCCGTTATGGATTCATCGGTTTATGTAAAAATCCTTGATGAAATTACGCTGCCGTATGCTTCCTACGAAATGCCGCTGGTGTGGGTCTTCCAGCAAGATAAAAACCCCAAGCACACCAGCAAAATGGCAAAACATGATTCAACGATAACTCTATCAATGTAATGAAGTAGCCTGCATAGTCCCCAGATTTGAACCTTATCGAAAATATGTGGACGAACATAAAGAAGCATTCATACTCACTGGACCTGGACCATTCATTATGTGCAGTGTGAATGATCCGACCTAGAAACTCAAACGAGGGCCTCGAAACACACAGCCACCACGATACTCCCGAAGGCAGCTGTGGGAGGTTGTGCAGAAAATTCGGAGTTCCATCAAAGTTGAAAGATGCCACCAGAATTTAGTGGATTCCTTGGGAAGGCGTTGTGCCGCTGTAATAGCAAACAAAGGGCACGCGACAAAGTACTGAAACCATACAATCAATTTACCTATAAGATATCCGAGTATAATTTTTGATTTATCTTAAGAAAGACCACTATTTTTTGTTAAAAATTATTTGAAGTGTCATTATTTCGACTGTGTAGTTTTTAAGTTTCCTGTTTAAATAAATTAACGTATTATAAACTGTTGAAAAAAACCGAAATAGGTTTCTTGTGATAATAAACCATTAACATCAAAGAATTTATTATTTTGTTTTGAGTTGAGTTGCATCGGCCCAACAGTTAAACAAATGTAAATGTAGTCAGTATAAATTTGTGTGTGGTGCTATTATATTGACCGCAGCTGTATGTCACTCACCCTGCCCTTCTTCAAGCTGTTATAACAATTTTTAAGTACCGCGTATTTGCATAGTGCTATAAAGGGTATTCATTATAGAGGTATAGAATTTTGAAATGAAACAAAACAAAGTTGATTTTTTTGTAACTAACATGAAATTAACTTTATTCGAAAAATAATCTTCTGGCATTATAAATTAAAAATGACTTCTAGCATATGACCGCCACGGCTGGCTCGGACGAATTGTTACCTGGAGAGCCAATTTACGACAGATGACTTTTTCCAACATTTTTGACTGTATATCGGCGATAGCCTGATACAACATTTTTCAACTCAATGATTTGGGACTCAATTAGGAGAATTACAATGTAAAAGTAGCATCATTAGTTATAAGTTGGCTGCATATAATTTAACGGAGATTATTTAACTCAGTTTTCGAATAAAACATATTTTTTTTATGGTTTTTATAACTAAAACAAAATTGATTAATCGATTACTTTATTTATTTAAAGCAATAAAACAGAATATTAAAATGAAACAAAAAATGGACTAAAATGACAATAACTGACTAGTTGTTGTTATATTTCTTAACTTATATATTAAACAATTATCTTACTGATTTGATAATTCAAGTAAAATGCTGCATATAATTTTTCTGTTTTAAATAAAAAAGTTTATTTAAACTCCGTATTTCTAACTAAAAAAGAAATTATCTACAATTTTAATTATATTTGTATAAATTTTGAGATTTTTCATTTAAAAAGAGATAATTTACAATTATACAATGATTTATTAAGCTCACAATTATATAGTCTGACAGGGAAAAATTCTTGGAATTTTCGTTTTCATTTTTTTTTAAATAATTTACAGTTAAATTTTTTTTTATAAAATTATTTCAAATTAAGCAAAAATATAATAATTTTAATTTTAACACAAAACAGCCACGAATTTCTATAACAAGTTCTTTTTTGCTAATATATTTATTAAGTTCACAATCTGTAGTAAGTATGCTAAGTCATCGCATTCCACTGTGGATGTAGAAATGTTGTAGGTAATTTCTTTTTCTTATACTGTATACTTAATGCCATAGGACGATAACAAAAGTTATTCCCATAACTATGATTTGAATTTAATATATTATTTAATTTTTATTATTTGCATTATTTTCATTTGAAGTTTTTAAAAATTTAACAATAGAAACTGCAATGGCGTATTTTTAACTACAATCTACAATAGGTTATCAACTTATTACTTCTGATTTTAAACGGGCACAGGCAAAGATTTTATAGGCCCCACTTTATTGTTCTTACTTTAATAAAAGGCTTAACTCATTTTGAGAACAAATAAATCTTATTTAAGCAATAGCATACATCTAGGTGCACTTATAAATCTCTCTCTCTCTCTCTTAAAACAAAGAAGTGTTTAACATGTAATATATTATTAGGAAAATACTTAGTTTAAGTTATAAAAAATAATTATCAGTAAAAAAATAAATTAAGTGAAATGACCTATTGTGTTTGTTTACAGATTAAGAAGTTTCTAACACAAACAATAACAACATGCTATATTAAAATTCCATATACATGTTGAAAAGTCAAAAAAATACTAATGCAGAACAAAAAGACCCAAGCAGACCAAGCAGGCGCCTACACTGAATAATGATAACAACATCATCTATATTTGATCTAATGAGTTAAAGTTTAATAGTAAATGCTAGAATCGCTTTAAAAACAGAATATAAAGGCTTGCTTCCTTAGGGCTGTAGAGTCAGTATATTTATGAACATTGTCGAGTGGAGATACAACAGTAGATAAAGTCACTTTAATTGTGAATAAGATTCAGAGAAGACATAAATATTGATACAACAGCTTTTAGGCGTAAAAGCGGTAAAGTTACCATCATATAATTTTATGGATACCGCGCGTCTAAATAAATCGTGTAATTTAATCAAAACCTCAAAAAGTTGTGTGTGATTATTTTGCGATAAGGAAACTCAAAAAACTTAAAGTTTACTAAAGGAATAAACGTAATAACTCCTGTCTGAAGTGTGATTGCTAAAACATTTATTTAAATAATAAATGTAACACGTGAAGTCGCTATAATAAATAACTTTTTATCACGAGTTATTTAAGTTCTTTTTGGGCTGTTTATTAAAATAAGCGAAATACGTTAGTTAACAGTCAATTCAAACCTTTTTATCATTAATTATTAATTATAATTATTACAAAAAAAAATGTCATTATTTAACAGCTTCCCTTTTAAGTTATCTTGGGAGAAGACGAGAAAATTATATTTCCTAGAAAAGCTACACCAGCTTTGATTTAACCATTTCGTCAAATTCTCTATGGAATTATAAAATATCACTAAGTTTACATCTTGCATTATCGTCTAACACATAAAGCCATGTAGGGCAAAAATAGATCCTATGCTCCTCAGTTTTAGGCATCTTGTTAAAGTCGTACATCCAAAGTGAAAATCTATTATGTTATTTTCCCATCAACTTAACGTTGTTCTAACTGAGCAATAAAACGCCAATACATCCATAAAGACTAAACCTTTTTATTTTTAATCCTAGATGTATTTATGTTGGTACTTTTAATATTTAAACTGTACTATACGGACCTTGAAATCTTTATTTTTCTATTCCGCAATTGGTCAGATTGTGTTACACTTTAACCGTCAGTACCTAGTTGTATGGCTCTAGCCTGATACTGGTCTTACCATTAGGTGAAATACTATGCATGTACCTATGCTCTCAAGGTGCATAACATATGTCAGGTGACAATTTCAGAAGCACAATAAACAGGGCCGAAGACTGTCTAAACTTCTGTCGCCCCCAGCAAAATGACATTCTGTTGCAAATGCAACAGCACATCGGAAAGAAAAAGCCACATCTTCCTGCAGTTTAAGTTTAAGCCAAAGCCACTATGTTAGTGCCCAAAGACCCTCACAAATAATCAGTACAAGGCCGTAGCTCTGAGGGCTGCTGGTTCTCATGGTACTATTTTATAAGCCACTGGTCGGACCTCTAGTGTCCAATTCTTCCAGTGTCATTTGCCTGCTAGCTTAGGCAACCAGAGCCGCCTTTTATCTGCTAAACGACCAAGCTCCTTCGGAAACCACTGCGCATAATTCTATTGCTTAACTCCAGGCTCAAAGTATTGTTGCTGATAATAAACCAAAACAATATACTCGTAGTAGCCATAGTGATGTAAGCATAGCCGATGTATAGCAAAGTGTTGAAATTAAGCCAGGCTCCAAATAATTGGGCATCACTACAACATTTTGTATAAAGACCTTTATCTTAACACTTATACAGTTTAGCTCGTTTAACAATTAAAACCGATGGACATCGAACGTTTACGAATTGGATATTTGAAAAACTGAACGAAAACAACGCAACGCATTTTTCAACAAATCACTTTTAGTGATGAGGCTTATTTTCAATTAGGCAGTTATAAAAGCAAACAAAATTGTCGCGAATGGACCTCTCACAGTTCACAAATAGTGCTCGAAAAACCATTACGTCTAAAGAATCTGATCGTTTGGTGGGGTTTGTAGTCAGATGGCATAATTGGCCCTTTTTTTCACAATGGGCAAGAAAATTTTGGTGAAACTTGGACATTTGGTAGAGGTGAGCATTTATCCGATATTGCATTCTATTCCCCCCGGGGGCACATAAATATGGTCTTTATAGAATTCCACTATCTAGACACAGTGCAACTGGGGAAAAAGCGAGCCCAGTGCCCTGAAGACAGGCAGGGAGTCAACTGGAAACTCCACTTTATTTCCACGGGGATCAGTGTGCCCCAGAGTTCATTATTTGTCTCTTTAGACATTTAATAGTTCTCTGGTTGATCATTGAGGTTGGTCCCTATATGGGAGTAACGTGGTGGTCGTGGTTTTGCGGCCCTATGACAGACAGGTCAGTTTTAATGGTGGCCGGATTCATTTCACCTTTAATAACACCTACCTGGTGAAATGTTCCCAGATCCAGTGAGCATGCTAGACATGTGTTCTGGACAGGAGTTGGAAAGTCTCCAACTCTTAAGCAAGGAGTGATGATTTGCAGCCCTGCTCTGAAATCATCGAAGTTGCAATTAGAAAGTTCTGTTGCATAGAATTATGGCTTAGGTTTGGTCCACCATCTGATTAAGGCTTCATGGCCAGGTGCGGATGTAAATCAAATCACATCAATTACATTCTATTACTAATTTCCATATCTCTACTTTACATTGGTAGTAATAAAACTGAAGTTTTCAAAAACAGTGTGTTGTAAGCCAATCAACTTCCGAGCCTCAAATTTGCCCACCCAAAATAGAGATGATTCTAGGTGAAGATTTAATACTCTAAAGTCTACTCTGATGGAAGATGCAAGGCCTAATAATATTAGGAAAAAAACTAACTTCTACACAGGTCTAAAATTCTTTCCAAAGGGAACAGCAAATGGCCCCAAATGGGCTGTGAAAATACAGCTGCCTGCTGAACCTACATTTATTTTACAGACAGTGCCCAGCTGATTTTAAGGCAACAATAAATTACCAGCAAAATCAATGTAGCTTGATTTTGTCTCAATTCATGCTGCCAGTGAAACTGAATCTGTAACCGAAGTGAACTCTTAGATCGAAAAGAGATTAAAGAAATCACCTTGTGAAAGCAACACTTGAATTGTTTCAATAAAGATTAATGACCTCAAAGCACTTCGAATACAAAATTGTTTTCATTGGATTTAAATTGCTCGCTTCTTTTTAAAAATGACAGAAGAGAGTGTGAGAGAGAGAGAGAGAGAGAGAGAGCGATGAGAGTTGGCCTTTAGGCTTATGCCTGCTTAAACAATTTTTTAATTTAAAATCAAATAAATTTTTTAGTGTTTTTAAAACACCCATAAATATGAAATAAAAATAATTAATTAACTAATTTAGGATATACATATTATTTAATAATATATACACAGACATTAATTTAAAATGTATTTTTAATTTAACATTTTAATTTTGTTTCCACTTTTTTTAAAAATTTATTTTTATACTTTTGCTTTAATACGGAGTTAGCCAGCGCATAATAAAACAAATTTTATTTTAAATATTTTAGTATTTATATGAGTGTGTGGTGTATGTGTGAGTTTATAACACAAAAACAAAATATGTTAAATTTGGTTTTTAAGCTGTTTTACAACGAGCGTTTTGATTAATTAAGCGCATTTGACGGTTATTGAGTTTTATTATATTGAAATTTGGACGACATCTATTAATTTAAAAAAAAATGTTATTGTTGTTCTTGTTGTTTGGGAAAAAATGTGCTACGAATTCAGTTTATTCAAATTTGTGGTATGCTGTAACTTGATTGTTTGAATTATTTTTTGTATATTTATATATTTTTTGTTTCTTTCTTTTTATTTAATTATTTTAACTTTAAACGTTTGTAGGACTAGGCCTGGCATAATTCATATGCGCATAAGAACGTAATAGCCTGTTGTAGGGATATTGAGCTGCTGGCCATAAATCAGGTTTTTCAGTCAGGGTATCAGACAAGGCTTGCAAAAGGACATCTAATGTGTTATATAAAATAATGGTAATTATAATTAT
Organism: Trichopoda pennipes; assembly: GCA_030448955.1. Lineage (NCBI taxonomy): Eukaryota > Metazoa > Arthropoda > Insecta > Diptera > Tachinidae > Trichopoda > Trichopoda pennipes. The sequence goes on from JASKUP010000094.1 coordinate 107,094, forward strand.
ATTCTTATAATAATTAAATTTGATTTGATATAAAACTTACGTATGACTTTTTGTTCTAAATCCAATGGTATGATACCCAATTCATGTTCACGTTCAAAGAAATCCATAAGTTTTTTAATTTCCCTTTGAGCCTCGTCACCGTGTGCTAAGGATTCAGTGAACATAATCTAAAAATGAAATATAAATGTCTTTATAAAACAAGTTAAAACTAATCAAGCTTGTCATATACTGAAGAAGTATTACAAAATGAAAATTTCTATATCAAAATCAAAATAATTATTGAAAATCAAAAACTTAATTATTGTTTTAAGTAAATTCAAAAAAAAGTTTTTTTTAATAAATATCTGTTATTCTTTTTAACGGTCTTTTTTAATTAATTTAACAATATATATTTTTTTCAATATTTTGCTTTCCTATGAAAAGCTTCTTCAGGAAAAATTAATTTTAATAACAACAATAAAAAAAAATTAATTTCGGGTTTTTCAACAAGACGTTTGTTTTTTAATTGTGACAACACCAGCAATGTGATAATTTTGACATTTAGTTTTTTGACGTAGTCGTAGTAGATGCATTGGCAATTGTTACAATGAATTCAATTTCGCGAAAAAATCGCGTTAATATCCCTTACGAAAATGGTGGTTCTGTTAAAGTTACATTTCGTAAAATTGATGATATTTTTAAATCAACATAATCGTCCTTCTGAGACCGCTATTAAGAATTTGGTCGTTAAATTTGAGTCGACAGACTCGATACAAAATGTGAAACCACCGCAGCCATGAGCCAGAGTGTTGTCAATTCCTCGATGTTCTCAACAATTGAGTTATCCATCAACACATGGCGAATTTTTGGTAAGAATTTGAATTTGAAGCCTTACAAGGTTCAACTGTTGCAAGAATTGAAGCCGACTGACCATTCATATCTCCTGTAGATTCGCTCAATTCATTCAGGAACAACCGGCTTGTTTTCCTGAAAAATATATTTTTTTTAGACGAAGCCCATTTTTATTTTTCAGGATATGTCAGCAATTAATATTGCCGCATTTCGGTTTCTAAAAATTCTAGAGTGATTATTGAGAAGCCTTTGCATGCTCAAGGTGTCACTGTATGGTGCGCTTTGCGGTCTGAAGGCGTGATTGTTCCGTTTTTTTTCGAAGATAAGGCTGAAAATGTGGTAACGGTCATTGGATCATGCTGTCGCGGGATGCTGCTCCCCCCCGGGGGCACACTTATGGTCTTTATAGTACGTAACAGCTATCTAGATCTGTGCAACTGGGGGAAAAAGGGATCCCAGTCCCCTGAAGACAGGCAGGGAGTCAACTGGAAGCTCCACTTTATTTCCACGGGAATCACTGAGCCGCAGAGTTTATTATTTGTCTCTTTAGACATTAATAGTTCTCTGGCTGATCATTGAGGTTGGCCCCTATATGGGAGTAACGTGGTGGTTGTGGTTTCACGGCCCCATAACAGTTATAATGGTTCTTATGGTGGCCAGGATCATCTCACTGATAATGACACGCAAAGTGAATGATCCAGTCCAGTTAGCATGCTAGACATATGTTCTGGACAGGAGTTGAAAGTCTCAAACTCTTTAGCAAGGTGTGATGGTTTGCAGCCCTGCCCTGGAATCATTAAAGTTGCAACTAGGTGGTTCTGTTGCTTAGAATTATGTCTTCAGCTTCCTAGGACGCATGCATGACGTTCCAAATTATACAATTGTGGTTTTTCCACCATCTGATTAAGGCTACATAGCCAGGTGCGAATGTAAAACGAATCACACTATCGCGGGATGCTAACAACTCAACTTCGGTGTATTATTCAAGACGTGAATATCATTGACATAATGTTTCAACAGGTCGGTGTCACGTGTTCAATGAAACAATCAATCATATTTCCCGATCGAATAATTTCACGTCAATCAGCGGTTGAATTTCCAGCTAGATCGTGTGATTTAACATCACTGGATTATTTCTTATGAGGCTATATTAAGGACGAAGCCAATCGAATCGATTCCAGCCTTAAAACTCAAAAACCGTGATGTGATTAACGAAATAGGATCACAATTTTGCCAAAAACTAATTAAAAACTTTGATTAAATAATCGATATCTGACAGCGTAGTCCTGGTGGATATTTGGCGGATATCATTTTTCATTCATAATTTTCAAACTTTGCACTTTAATAAAAATTTGAATCATCTTAGTCTAAATATTTTCTTTTATTTGGTTTGACAAAACAAACGTAGAGGTCGCTCAATGTTCGTATATTCATTTATGATCAATCGCCCTTTCGATGTCTTGGGGAAACAGTAGAGGCGACTTTGATAATAAGCTGGCCTCGTAGTTCTGCAAAAATTTTACATTTCGTAGGGCTTTAAGAATTTGCAAAATTTTTTTATTTACTAAGGCAAAAAAGGGTTTAATTGATCCTTCCCTGATTCCTAACATTTTAGATTTATTAAATACAAAAAATATTTTGTTCGAAGATCTAAACAAATTGTGGTCGCCTCCAAACAAAAACTTATTTAAAAATATTTAAAAATTTCATTTACTGTTTGGATTTTTTAATTGCAAAATAAAACGCCAAGAATTATAGTTTCTTTTTATGGCAATACTGCTAAATATTACACATTTTGCTGCTATACACAAAATCTCATTCCTGGAAATTTTTCCATATGCTGCCATACAGCACGACACTGTGATATCTATTTATAGGTGAGTTAAAACGCCTACATTCTTTTCATATATTAGGTGAGCTAAAAAAGTTGGCAAAATCAAAGCATAAAACCTTACACTCTTTAGCAAAGAATTTTAATTGTAAAAATTTACTGTCCTCGTAATCTGTCGCGTAAGTGTTGAGAATGAGCCTGGAACATCAACTCATCGACGTTCGCAAGAATTGGGCATCACAACAGTTCTCATAAAAATCTTCATTGTCGCGTTTATAAAGTTCGGTTTAACATCTGTGATGTTTGGTTTCAGTAAGAAGGCGCCACATTGCTCACACAGCCATTCAGTTATGCCAAGAGAAATTTCCCAGTCTCATAATTTCTCGATATAGCGATTTCGTTCTTGCGATTTAACGCCCTGTTTCCAGGACCATTTGGGCTTTACGCGATCAACCTACAAACAACTGACGCACTGAAAGTCACTGCATTCAGGAGGAAAGCGAAGTTCTGTTTCAAAATGTACTACAACATTTTATGAAGAAAGCGAACGTCTGTCGACGTGCTAGAAGTGGGCATGTGCCCGTCTTCATATTCAATTGTCAGAACCTTAAATTTGCACAGCCGTTAGAACATTGCCACTTAAAACGTCTGAAAGATTGAGAGAGAAGTCACAAGCTTATAAAAATAAACTAACACCCACTAAAACGAACTTTTCACAAACTTAAAAAATTCCTTATCGTAAATCAATTTATTAGTTGTCCAATTTGTTACTTACCCGAGCTAATTTGTAAATAATTTCTTCCAAATTGTATTCCTTGTTCTGGCAATCGGTTATTTTAGGACGTCTAATTTCATTCTCATACTCGCCATTATCTATGAACATGAAATGTCAACGAGTAGTTGACTTTTAGTTTAAAATATTTAAGAAAATAAATGAAACTGACCTTGTCGATTTCCGGCATTATTCAGGGCCTGTAGTTTGTGCCACAAGGAAATGCTGTCTAAAGTTTTAGCAAGACTTATGCTGTCAGAGTCGTCTAGATTTTGCTCCAAATTTAAATAGGGTAATGTGGGCTTAAGAGTCGTAGTTGTAGTAGATGTTGTTGTTGTGGATGTAGTTGTAGGCAAAGATTTAGGAATGTAACTTTTCTATAAAGAAAATTTTAAAATTATTTGTCTTGATATAGAATAAAAAAAAAAATATGGCCACCTTGATGGTATTGTGTCTGATTTCTTCGGGAAATATGCGATCAGTATAAGACTTTTGCAAATAATCAATGCCCACTCGTATTTCATGTAGGAATTTTAAGGCATCTTCACGATTCATCTAAAATTTAAGAAAAATCTTTAATAAATAAAAATTTAAATTTTTCATAAATCTGTAAAATATAACCAAATTTTGTTGTATCAATTCCTCTACAGCTCTGGCCACGCCAGCTTCATCGCCGGTCCAGAAAACATATTGAGCCATATCAAATGAGGAATATTGACCATTGCCGTGCCTTAACAAACTCTCAGCCGTCTAAAGATGAAGAAAAAAAGTTTTGTTTTATATCAAAAGGCCTCTAGCCCACCAAGCTTTATTCAAATTAAGAGAGAACGAAATAAAGCGTTTTTGTTTTTTTTTTTTTTAATATTTTGAGGTGCATAAGAATTTTGTTTGCAGTTTGCATTTGGTATTTTAAGCCGATTGGGTTTTTGAATGCATTCTAAAGCCAACTTAAAAAATCCTCTTCAATTGTTAAGGAGGAACTGTAAAAACTCTTTATATAAAAACCTTGGGAGTCATATGAGCTATTGAACGACGTGAAGTCGATTTACGTAGGGCCGATTCGTCTATAATAACATCCCCAATTAATTGACGTTCGGGCTCTGCTTCTTTATTGGTTTTTTTATTTGATTTTAAAGGCCTCGTAGGATGAAATTGTGATGGTGCTCGTGTAATAGGAATTTCTTCAGGAACTTCTGCTCCCGCAGAAGCTGGCAGATTTTCAGAAACTTCATCGATACGTTCTACAGGTGCTTCAACGTTTTCTATTGGTTCATCAACGGTATCTGAAGATTTTTCATCTTCACTAACACCATCTTCACTTTCATTATCATTATCGTTGTCATCAACATCATCATCGTCATCGTCGACATCATCCTCTGCCGAGCCAGCGGAATTTGCCTCAGGAGCTGGTGTTGTTGTAGTAGATGTGCTAGTTGACGTTGTTGTGGAAGCTGTTGTAGTTGTAGGAAGAACTTCTGGATTTTGGCCATAAACTAAACGTGCGGCACCATGCATACCACCCAAACGGCACTAAGAAGCAGTTTGTTCATTATAAAAATCCTCTAAACTGAAATTTTGGAAAAGAAATCTGAATTACCATTTAGAACGCTTACCTTAGCCTTAGGTTTCTCGCCAATATTTTCAACTTTGCCACCATCATTGCTTTGCAAGGTGGGTGGTCGATGGGCACCCATACCTTTGGGCTCACTGGCTGGTATTTCGGGAGTTTCAGCTACATTTTCTATAACAGCTTGAGCTGGTCCCTGAGTGCTTTGTACATCTGGCTTAGCTGATTCCAATTGTTGTTCAAGTTCCGGCAAACTTTCCTCCACTAAGGGCACAACTTCGTCGGCCACTAAATCATCTTTCTTTTGATGATTAAAACTTACGGAATTATCATGATGGATATCACGCAATTGCTCCAATAGCAGTACATCATCGTCAGTCTAAATTTTTTTTTTTATTTATTTTTTTTTTAAATTATTACCAAAACTTTAAATGGACGTTACGTTACCTGTGGGAAACCCATATTTTTGTTATTAATTTCAGCTTCAACGGATCCTGAAAAAATGTTTTTATTTACAAAATTATTTTTAATTTAATATAAAATGCAATATTACGCATTTCACATATTACGTTGGCATTTAATACATAACATACGATAACATAGCATGGTGGTAAGCAGATTGTATAAGTAAAAAACACAAATTGTTGAACAACAACATTATACAACCCCCGTCAAATTTGTTTAGAGCTTATTTTGTTACACACTAAAATTACGGTCACATTAAGCAAATATTTAACAGAAATCATTAAATATTTGTTTGCTGTACTCTGACCACAAAATATTGTGGAGGGCAAACAGCAAAATAGCCGATTCTTAGCAAACAAAATTATTTAAATAGATTAGCGACATGAATGTATTGTTAAGTTGGAGGAGAAAGTTGGTTTATTTTTGGGGTCACCGAGGAAAAGCTGGATATAATTTGTTGGTGACATGTATGGGAGCACGATGCAAAGCACAAAATCTGCCTTGAAAAGGAGTAGAAAGGGTTGGCATCTTTTGAAATTAGTTCGCCGTAAATAGAGAGTTTGATGGACACTTCAGTGGTCCCTACGGCTGTCAAATATTTGGCACGTTTTTTGTCAAACAAACATTTGAGTTTACAAAGCCTTTCCAAAAACAAACAGTGGCAACAGTGTTGTTACTTAAGTAAATAAAAAATACTGGATGAATTGGTATACAAGTTCATAATGTCGGTTTGGAAAACATATGACATAACTGTCAACATAAACCATAACTATATGATCTGTGTCAATAATAACAAAATGGTATTTTAAAGGGTAAGCACCTGTCATTATAATCCAGCATCCGACAGATGCCAACGTGTAATCACACATCTTTTCCCATCGCCATAATAATATTAAACTTTGTGCCTAAAAACCATCTTTCATTTGAAGAAAGCGGCTGCTGAAAGCTCTCGATTATTGGTAGAAGCGTATAGTCAAAATACACCAACTCAAAAAACTTGTTAACGATGGTTTGTGCGATTCCAAAGTGATGATATCGAAAAGAAAGGCCTGGTCAGCCGAAAAAGGTTGAAGATGAGTAATTGAAAGCATTAAACGACGAAGATTATTGTCAAACATAAAAGGAACTCACATTATTATTGGGATTCACACAACAAGCTATTTTCCTACATTTGCATTAGAATTCATGCAAAATCAAGGAAATTGGTTCCCGTATGAATTGCAGTCGAGAGACCTTAAAAGGAGATTTCACTTATCGGAAATTACACTACAAAAATGTCATTTCTGCATCGTGTTGTTACTGGTAATCAAAAATGGATACATAACGATAACTCCAAGCGTAAAAAGTCATATGTAATGCCCAGCCAACGATGATCTGTACTTGGTGGGATCTTAAGGGTATTTTGTATTATGAACTGTTGAAATCGAGTCAGTCGATCACAGAGGACATGTTCTGAAGTCGATTGATTCGTTTGAAGAGAACAATCAACGAAAAACGACCAGAAACGAGGTCATTATGATAATGCTGTTTTTCCATCCACTGAGAAAACAGTGGATGGGAAATTTTGACTCAACCGCCTTATAGCCCAGACCTTGCAATGGGCACTAAAAAGCTTTCATATATTAGATGTTAACGTAAACGCATCATCAGCAAACAAATCGAACTCACCGGTAGTAGTGTTGGCGAGGGCAAATTAAGTTTTCTGTTTATTAAAGCTGTACGTCCGTTTGAACCCACATCAATATATTGGGAAAATTTGAGGTTAGGAAACAAATTGGCTGTTTTTTGACAACTTTAATTTTATTGACATTAAAATAAAGTCCAAATATTATTAATAATGGTATATGATATTAGGCAAATGTCTACTTCTAGAATGTTTGCACCCGACCGTTCTTTTCACAAAATTTTTTAGCCATAATTGCAAAACTTCGCCGAATACAATACAGTGCCGAATTGCATCTTTCAGAATTTCAGTTATGACAATCAGTTGAAGGACTGTTCAAGTAAACCTGATCATTCTAATAGCCCCACAGAAAATAATCTACCAATGTTAAAACACGATTGAGAAATTGTGCGACCGGGAAATATTTTATGCTATAACTGAATCGTTTGGGTGACTGTGTGACTTGTAGCGCTGTCATGCTGAAATTAAATATCATTGATGTCAACATTAGTCAATTGTGTCCACAAAAAATTGTTGATTTTGATTTGGTAATGCAAAGATGGCGCATGTTTTAAACAATAAGAGCCGATGATGCCGCCCTAACACAAACTGGACTAAACAGTCACTTTCTTTGAAATGTAATGGTTCTTCGAAAACTATTTGTAGATTTTGTTAGCCCTATATGCGGCAGTTTTATTTTTTTACCTAACAGCACTAAAGATTATGATGAAAAATGCATTGTTTTCGAACAGCTTTTCAAACAGCCAATTTCCAAACGCTCGAAGCAAAAAATGCTCGGTTGATTTTAATTTATTATAAGCGTGAAGGTGAACATCTTTATGCAAAACGTTGGGCAAAGTGCCTCTACTGATGCCCAATTGTTGCAAGCGTCGATGAGTTGATGTTACAAACTCATTCTCAACGCTTTTTCGTGCAGCTGCTATTTAGTGATTAAATTGCTCACAGCTGTTTCAGAAGCAACCTGATTACGAGGAAAAACTACTTTAAAAAATGGAAATTTTCACAATTAAAATTCTATGATTAAGACTGTCAGAGGATGACAACTCATTTAGCAGACAATTTACTTCCTAACCTCAAATTTTCCCGTCCGATACCAAAACCGATACAATGCGTCGGCAATATACACTGAATGAAACTAAACACGACAGCAATTAAGCTTTGTAGTTATAATAAATACTTCGAGAATTGGGTGGAGCATTTATCATAATATGTTTCTCATCCAACAAACTTAAAGAATCAGGAAATTCCACAACTTTAAAAAAAGACTCCGAAATGGCCGCGTAGTTCTGTGGTCAATTCTGTTTTCAGCGGCGCCATTAATATCTTTATTATTTATACACACTTGATTATTTTAAAATTTGTTTATACACATTTTTTTTCTGAAGATGCCACCCAACGGTGTGGCGAAATATTGAGAATAAAAATAAAATTTATTTAATTTTAATTACTTAAACTTTTTTTTTGTTTTTTAAAGAGAAGTAGCACTTCAGGCAACAATGCCTATACCTATTTAGTCAAGTACCGTGCTACATTCTTTAGGATAGAGAAGAGATAAAACAGGTGTTGAAAGTAGAAGGATAGTCAGAAATTAACTGCCGTATAAGACAGCACAGCGACCAGTGACTATGCCTTCATCGCTGAGCAGCCCCACCGACAGTCAATTTTTATTTTTTATTTTTTTTTTTTTTGTAGTGAAAAAACCAAGGTCTTCGCTGGGAATCGAACCCACAACCCCCAGACTGACAAGCTAGTATACTACTTTGCGCTTAAAAGCAAATGATTTATAAAATATTTTTGTTTATATAGTTGGGGCAAATAAATTTTTGATAATTTAATTAAATATATTTTTTAATCAAACATTTGCTTAAGTGTGACTACGGCTCAAACAAATGTTCTCAAATGTACGAACAAACAAAAATAAGCAAATCATTTTAAGAAAATTTTTATCAAACAGCAAGAAACAGTTTTGAGGCAAATATTTGTCTAATGTGACCGCGTGCCTTTAGTTTAGCGGAAAAAATATATGCGTATACTGCATAGGTAGGCGTTAAATAAAATGAAATATTTAAAGTATACAATTTTTAAATGTTAGTTGTTTACACATATTTTTTCTATACATTTTCTTTGAATGTAAAGAATCTCAATTTCTTTTCATTAAGAATTCATTTTTATTTCACACTAGCTGTACCCCGCGCGATTTTCTACGCAACTAACTAAAATATATTTTAAGAAAAGACATTTCACAAATATTCAATTAATTTTTAGTCACTTCGAAAAAAAAAACAATATTGCAGCGTTTCTTTTTAATACAATTCCATCTGGTACGTAAAGTAGTAAATCAGAAGGTTTTCCGACGCGTGAGCAAGCCACATAGAGCTGCCCATATCAGAGGAATGCATTCTCTAAATTTAATTCACACACCTGCAACGATTGCCCTTGTTGTTTGCGAAAATAAGTCGCACTAGGACCAGCAACCGCTTGAATTCGAATGGCATAACTGTCGGGATCATTGGGATACGTGACAACGTACGGCTTGCCTTGCAAATCTAGCGATTTCAAAAATTCAATTGGATAGTTGACAGCTTCATCTTCATTCAGCACAGTATCGATGAATTTAAATGTTGCCGTTTCGCCGGGCATTTTACTCTGATGGTGAAATTGAAATTGACATCAATGTTTTTGGCCGCTAATATAGCATAAGTACTAAGTCACTTATGATTATTGTAGTTCTGTGCAAAGTTTGGAAAACTTTTTGCACTAATTCGTCTATGCTTTCTGTGATCTTACAGAAGGCTGGCAAGTTTGTGGGCCGTTCACACACGTAAGGAAGTTTAATCATTAAGGGTGATCACCAAAAATATCCGCAGTAATTTTTATTGTAGGATTCAAAGTTTGTCAGCGCTAAACATACTCAGTCGTGTTATAACTCTACTTAACCTTCAAATTTTGAATTCGAGGGGAAACATGTCGATGTGATACTAAAGCACGTTGGTTTATAAAATAAATGGATGAACTTTGAGCGTACAAATATTTAAAAGTGAAGCACAGCGCCATCTATTGGTCAAAGATAAGATTGAAGGAGACTTAACCCACAAATTTTGGATTCAAGGGAAAACATATCGATGTGATACTAATGCACGTTGATTTACAAAATAGATTGATGAACTTTTAGCGTACAACTATTTGAAAGTGAAGCACAGCGCCATCTATTGGCCAAAAATAAGATTGAAGGAGAATAAATTGTCAACTCGTTTCAAGTATAAACACAATTAAATATTTGACAACCTAATGACAATATTAAACAAAAGACAACAAATGTTTGGAAAAATATTCGATAAACCAACGTGTTATTAAAATCGATCATCGGTTACCGTGACGATGAGAAAGTTACGTGAAATTTTTGAGAGAAACAACATGCCAACAAAACGCACTTTTTATCGTGTAGTAAATGATTTCGAAGAAGGAGGATCTGTAGATGATAGTCCCAAGCATGGACCACACTGCACTGCAAGATCGGCAAAAAATATTACTGTTGCTCAAGAAAGTGTTCAAAACAATCCATCAACCTTAATTCGATGCCCTGCTCACATTGCCAATAGGATGTTACAGCCCACTCATGGCAATCCCCATTTTCATGAACAAATGAAGTTCAATGACGAGGCACATTTTCATTTGAATGGATATCTGAACAAGCAGAATAAGTGGTTCTGGGATACCTCCAAATCGACTATTACTTTAGTCAGGACGAATCATTGGACATTACTTCTCCGAAAATGAAAGTGGCGTAACGGTAACTGTGAATAGGGAGCGATATTGTTATATGACTTGATTAAAAACTTAACGTCACAATTGAATGATTTGCTCTTGATTAACATGTTGTCCCCCGGGGGCACATAAATATGGTCTTTATAGAATTCCATTATCTAGATACAGTGCAACTGGGGGAAAAGGGAGCCCAGACCCCTGAGCAGGGGTTCAACTGGAAACTCCACTTTATTTCCACGGGAATCAGTATGGGAGTATCGTGGTGGTTGTGGTTTCGCGGTCCCATATCAGGTCTTTTGTTTAATATGGTGGCCAGGATCATTTCACCGTCAATGACACGCTATGTGAATGATCCAGTCCAGTGAGCATGCTAGACATGTGTTCTGGACAGGAGTTGGAAAGTCTCCAACTCTTAAGCAAGGAGTGATGATTTGCAGCCCAGCTCTGGAATCATCGAAGTTGCAACTAGAAAGTTCTGTTGCATAGAATTATGGCTTCGGCTTCCTAAGACGAGCATGACGTTCCAAAATATGCAGTGATTTGGTCCACCATCTGATTAAGGCTTCATGGCCAGGCGCGGATGTAAATCGAAACACACAGTTAACATGTGGTATCAACAAACTGATGCAGCATCGCATACAGCCTGGATACCAATGGAATTACTGCGAGACCTCTTTCCAAAATAAGTTATTTCAAGAAATGGCGTTGTTGATTGGCCTCTACGTTCGCTTGAGCTAACCTTATTCGAAATGATTGTAGTGTAACCTTTTGTTTGCCACAAAATAATAACAACACACAAATGTGGTATAAGAAGACATGTGTCAATAATCGGTGTAATCTACTTTATTTTATAATGGCGCTGTTATATCTTTGGAAAACAATAACGTCTATGTCATCTATTGTCTAATGTCTGTTTGTTGAAACACACATTTAAGGAAACACACATTTAAGGAAACTCAATGTGTGTTTATTTTAAGTAGAATTATGTAGCCATCACTATATGCTGACAAATATGTTACTAATCTAATAGTCAATTGCTGTATTGTCTCTTAAACACAGTTGAGGACAAAAATATTCACACATCAAGTTAAATCTTTTTAAACTCAAAAACTTACACTTTACTTTCTTTAGCAAATTCTGGAATTGAAATGTGGTCTTGAAGGAAGGGAGCATTGTATAATTGTAGATAATATAACGAAGATATGCTTGGCTTATCAAGAGCTATTCAAGACTAAGCAATTGTTTGAATATTAAGTTTTACTTCTAATAAAGGAAAAAACTCCTTAATTACTATTATAACAACTCTGTTATTAATAGTTAAATGAACAAAAATTTACGCTATTCTTTTTTCAGCTGCACACTACCACGGGAAAAGTTGTCTCAATTTTTTTTAAACCTGAATGACATTTTTCTAGTTTTTCTACAAGCAATTTTGAGGTTAGAAAGTTAATTGGCTTAAAACATATATTGTTTTTGACGTAAAATATGGGAAATAATAATAATAATGGGAAATAATAATGTAAAATATGGGAAATAATACTGGAATATGATGTCGAAAAATATCAAATGTCCTCTACCATGTCGGCAGACATACGCTTTTTTTACAAAATTTTTAATCACATTTTGCAACAAATCTTCGCTTATCTCGTTAATGCAGTGCAAAATTTTAGAGCGCCAGTTGTTTGTGGGTTATTACGTAATTTGATTTACATCTGCGCCTGGCAGTGAGCCTTAATCAGATGGTGGTCATAACACTGGGAATGAGAAGCAACATCATTCACGCCCTAAGAAGCCGAAGATTAATTCTAGTAACAGGTCTTTCTTTTGATGATTTCAGAGCAGGGCTGCAAACCACCACTCCTTGGTGAAGAGTTGGAGACCATCCAACTCCTGTCCAGAACACATGTCTAGCATGCTCACTGGATCTAGGAACATTCCACCAGGTAAGTGTTATTAAAGGTGAAATGAACCTGGCCCCATTAAAAACTGACCAAATCTGGGGCCGCGAAACCACAACCGCCACGATACTTCCATAAAGGGGCCAACCTCAATAATCAGCCAGAGAATTGCTAAATGTCTAAAGAGACAAATAGCGGAACTCTGCGAGCTCACTGATTCCCGTGGAAATAACGCGGAGTTTCCAGTTGTACCCCTGCTGACTTCAGGGGACTGGGCTCCCTTATACCCCAAGATGCGCAGGTTTAGATAGTCGAGCGTTCAATAAAGACCATAAATGTGCCCCGGGGGGATTTGTGGGTTGTTCACTTTTAAATGGTCCCAAAAAAAATAATCCGGCAGCGTTAAATCATATAATAAGGCCGGCAATTAACATCGCCAAAAAGAAAAATTACGGAATTATTTTGGTAACCGGATAGCTTGTGGTGTCGTCTTGCTAAAACTAAAGATAACTGATGTCAACATTAGGCAATGGTTTTCATTATTTGTAAGCACTTTTGAGAAAATGTGGGTCGATGATGCCACCTAACCGTAAACCGCACGACATTTTCTTTGGATGTAATGGTTTTTTGGAGACTGTTGTTTGTCTATATTACCGCCTAATTGAAAAATGAGCTTTACACTAAAGATGATTATTTTGAAAAATGCGTTATTTTCATTCAGTTTTTCAAGCAGCCAATTCGCAAACATTCGAAGTAAACAATGGTTTTGGTCGGCTTAAATTCTTGAATAAGTTAGACTTTATAACCGTGACAATGAAGATCTTTATGAAAACTGTTGCATAAAGTGTCTTTAGTGATGCCCAATTATTGACGACTATGACGAGTTGATGTTTCAGGCTCATTCTCAGCACTTTACTCTACAGCGGCTATGTTTGCATCATTATAACTACTGCAAGCGTATTGTTTTGGTATGTGCTTAGATCAGTACGAAGAGAATACTGAAGATGGCAAACGGACGAAACCGGTTTGTTCGTAAACCAAATTTGACGAGGGTCGACGGAAAACCGTACCCAAATAAGAATATTGTTTTGGTCTTTTGTCAGTAACAATACCTTGAGTCTCGAATTAAGCAATGAAATTATGTACAGCGACTTTCGTAGTTGCTTGATTACGAAAAAAATAGCTCGAAGTTTAAGAAGTGTTACAGTGAAATTATCACCATTTTTACAATAAAATCGATTTGGACAATAAGGGTTGTGCCTGTCATTTTAATTGTCATTATTCAATAGACGCAAAATTGTCAACAGACATTTTTTTCAATCGCTATAATAATGCCGAATTTTGTGCCTAAAAAACATGTCCTTGATGACCTTTTGTTATATGAAGACAACGGATGCTTAATTCTTTCTTCCTTTAAATGGAATGCTCTATGATTAAAATTTCCCAACTTTTTACTAAATAAATATAAAGGATAAGAGTTCAGTTCTTGACATTTAATCACTTGACAGAAAATTTATTTCCTAACCTTAAGTTGGCTCAACCAAGCAGCAACTTAAAATGGCGGCTTTTATCGACAAAATTTAACATTTTCAAGCCTGAATTCCAGGCAAAACTGCATGCCACTTTTAACAAAGTTAAAAATTCCTTAAACTTTTGTTGTTGACCGAAAATTTTTTCAATGTTTTAAAATTCATACTTTTTTGTATTTATTTCCACACACTTCCAATGCGGGTCCAAAACTCCACTTTAGTAATTTTATTAATTAAGCCCGATATTGAATTCAGGTAAACAGGAAAACAGGAAACAACTTTATTTTAAAAATGCTTCACAATTTAAGAAAAGGGAATTTTTAATCCTGGAAAAAGAATTCCTTAAACTGAAAATTAGCTTCATCATATGAACAGAGTGTGATTTGTTTTACATCCGCACCTGGCTATGTAGCCTTAATCAGATGGTAGACAAACCACTATTGTATACTTTGGAACGTCATACATGCGTCCTAGATAGCCGAAGACATAATTCTAAGCAACAGAACCACCTAGTTGCAACTTTAATGATTCCAGGACAGGGCTGCAAACCATCACACCTTGCTAAAGAGTTGGAGACTTTCTAACTCCTGCCCAGAACACATGTCAAGCATGCTCACTGGACTGGATCATTCACTTTGCGTGTCATTATCAGTGAAATGATCCTGGCCACCATAATTTTCATAAATCCCTTATGGGGCCGCAAAACCACAACCACCACGATACTCCCATATAAGCGCCATCCTCAATGATCAGTCAGAGAACTATTAAAAGTCTAAAGAGACAAATAATGAACTCTGCGGCTCACTGATCCCCGTGGAAATAAAGTAGAGCTTCCAGTTGTCTCCCTGTCTGACTTCAGGGGACTGGGCTCCCTTTTTCCCAGTTGCACTGTGTCTAGATAGTGGAATATTCTATAAAGACCATATTTATATGCCCCTGGGGGGTTCATCATATGAACAGTGAAACAAAACTCCTAAGGGATATCATGGAAAGGTGGAAAATAGAAGGGTTTATTTTTGTTAAAAGTAAGTATTATCTTCGAGACGCCAAGTCCGCAGTAACTTTTCAATAACAGATGTTGCTAAAATACCCAAAATATATTGAGCCGAAAAGTCAAAAATTTTATATTCAGAAAACAGAGCCACTAATTTCTTTTAATTCGAGTGCAGTTAAAGACATTAAAAAAAACTAATTAAAATCTAATTTAAGTTTTTAAAATTACCTATGGATTTTCGCATGACCAAACAAAATAGTCAAGTGGCAACACTGAAAGTCATTTCAATTAAAAGTACGTTTTTTTATTTACGCTCATATTACAAAAGCAAAAATCATTTATATGTTTTCATTACAAGTCAACATTTTGCCCACCAGCGTAATTGCAATATAACGGGATTAAACAATTTTTAATAGAGTTTCCGGTTTCCCCTATTAACACAAAATTTCTTTTTAGCCAAGAACAACAACCAAGACAATAGAATAAAACAAAAGTGTGGGCTTATGTAAATGTGAAAGGAATATTCAGTGGCATTTACATAAAACGACACAAAGAATTAAATTTCAGTGAAAAGAAATTTAAAAAAAAAGAAATTTTCAGCGATGAGTGTTTTAGAGGGTTAAAACAACCCCTGAAAAATAATTTCTTAAGAGCTCAATAGTTGGATTTAAGCCAGAAATTTCTTACACGATAATTTTGTTGGGTTACGCATACAAACAACTAAACAGCAACAACAAAAAAAAAACAAAAAAACAAAGTAAATTATATTTGCATTATAATATACTAAATTGTTTTTTCACTGTTCTTTTTCTTTAAAAGAAAATCAATAATTAAGTTATTCTTGACGAAATAGCAACGCCAACCAAACAAAAGATCAAGTTAATTTCAATACAACGCGCAACTAAGTAAAATAAACAATTAGGAAATTCATAATACTTACTGTGTAAACGGGGCATTGTCAATGTGGGAAAGGACAAGCTGAAATCCAATAGACACATCCAAATGCTGAATAGACCCAGGACAAAAGTTGGATTATGTAAATTCATATTGAATGAGCTAAATAACAAAACAAAGTATAAAACAATCAACAAAGAAAATATACTTGGAAATAGAAACAACAATTGTATAAATTACATGTTCATATTTATATTCTTTACTTCTATCTGTTAACTTTTCATTCAAAGTAATGACAGTATCTCAGCATAACAGGCTGAGATAGTTTAAAAATAGACATATTATTTTTGTATGTTTATTAGTCAACTAGCATAACAATATGTTATAAATTACAGTGCTTAGTGATAATGTAAAGTTAATTATAATACAATAAAAACATAAAACAATTAATGATATAATCTGTGTAATATCCAGAATTAAGATAAATAACAGAATAGATAATGCAAAATTAACTAAAGTTTACAACAGTGATAGAGCGATTAACGATAGACTTATAGCAAAATAAATGGTAACAATTACAACTCTAATCAAACAAGACGTTTGTAAAATAATTATAATGGTTATACAATAAAAAATAATACCCTGCTTATTCAATAAAGATCTCAAGATAAAACTTATCTTCATATAAAATATAGTATTTAGTAAAATAATTTAAGTAAATCCTTTTTAAGCAAATAAGCATTTCTCAATATATTTCAACAAGAACATTATTTTTCAATTGCGGCAACACCTACAACATGTTGGTTTTGACATTTAGTTTTTTAACGTAGTCATAGTGGATGCATTGGCTATTTCGCACGAAAATCGCTTTAAAATATTTAAAATCCAGTATGAGAAGGGTGGTTCTGTTAAAGCTGCATTTCGTAAAATTCGTGATATTTTCGGTCCACATAATCGTCCTTATGAGATCGCTAATTAAGAGTTTGGTCGTAACATTTGAGTCGAAAGGCTCGATACAAAATGTACGAACTCCAACTCTTATTCGAACGGATCGTTCAATTGAAAACATTACAGGCATTAGCCGCAGTGTTGAAGCAGAACCAAATTTGTCAATTCCTCGACTTTCTCAATATTTGAAATTATCGTCACATGATTTTCATGCCTTACAAGGTTCAACTGGTGCAGGAATTAAAGCTGACCAAACATTTTAATCGCCGTAGATTCGCTCAATTCGTTCAGGAACAACTGGCTGCTTTTTTGAAAAAAATCGTTTTTTTCAAACGAAGCCCATTTTCACTTGTCAGGGTATGTCAACAAGTAAAGTTGCCACATTTGGGATTCTGAAAGTCCTAGAGCGATTATTAAGAAGCCTTTGCATGCTTAACGTGTCACTGTATGGTGCGCTATGTTTTCTGGAGGCATGATTGGGCCGTTTTTTTCGAATATGAGGCTGGAAATGCGATAACGGTCAATGCATTATACTATCGCGAGATGCCAACAATTTAATTTTGGCCTATTATTCAGGACTAGGATATCACTGACATGTGGTTTCAGCAAGACGGTGCCACATGTCACACAGCCAATGAAACGATCAATTTAATGCAAAACAAATTTCCCGATAGCATAATATCACGACAATCAGCAGCTAAGATCAGCCAGCCAGATCGTGTGATTTAACACCACTGGATTATTTTTTGTGGGGCTATGTTAAGGACAATAGCAAATCGAATCGATTTCAGCCTTAAAATTCAAAAATCAAAGATGTGATTAACGATATAGGACCGCCATTTTGCCAAAAAATTATTAAAAACTTTGATGAAAGAATCGACATCTGACAGCATGGTTGTGGTGGACATTTGCCAGATATCATTTTTCATTCATAATTGCCGAACTTTTCTCTTCGTAATACAATAAAAATTTGAATCATTTTAATCTCAATTTTTTGTTTTATTTTGTTTTAGAAAACAAATTTCTTGTTGAAAGACCCTTTATTACAAAAAATAATACCTTACTTGTATTTTTCACAGTCAATGAAGACATCAAGATAAAAATTAAATAAAAATTAGTATTTACTAAAATAACTTATATTAGCAAGTGTTGCCGAGTTTCTGAATATAGATGGCAAACAGTTCCAAAAACTGGTTGTCGTTGATGTAGCAATAGATTAAATGTCTGTCACGTTAAACTATTGTAAAAACTAATCTATCATATAAATATGACGGGTGTTAAAAAACTATGATTCTGCATTTAGAAAGATCGAATATCATTCCAAAAACCATTTTATGATGAGATATGATCGCACCGGTTATTCTGAAACATATAGCGAGAAATATTATAGTATTCTACCATCAGTTTGCGCGGGCCGTGCTGTTTAAATAAGCAAAAATTTCACAATCCTTTGGCAATAGCATACGTATAGCAATCGGAGTAGTATCCTTCATTCTATAGCCCATAGCGTGCGAAACTTTTCGTATATTCTTGCCAACAACAGTATTAATGCGACAGTCCATGTCAATCTTCCATTAAAAATTACACGTAAATTAGACGCAGAGTTCACGAAATTAATCTAATTGCCGTAAATTTGCACATGAATATTATCTAAAGTTCTCCTGGATTTATAGAGGAGAATAGATTTCAACTTCAAAGCATTAATATAAAAGCCAATATTCATTGAGCAGCAGTTTATCATATTTAAATCGTCCTTTATTCCTCCCACACAGATGGAAATATCTTTTACGTTACTCCATTTGTAAACCTGCACATCACCAGCATACATATGCATTATAATGCTGATAGCAAAATCAGGTAAGTCATTTATGTAAAGGCAGAAAAGAAGTGGATAAGATTTCCTATCATTAACATACACTATCTGAGATCGGTCAGCAAGCTAGGAGGATATAAGATTACAAGCCGAGTTTTTGACTCAAACCCCTTTCAAGTATAAAAAATGTGAATAGTTAAAATGTAAAGTATACAAAAAATTAGTTTAATTCCTTTATACTTTCAAATTGCTGGAACATTGTACTGTCATTTTAATTTGAAAATCGCAACAAATTTAAGATAATAATATAGTCTAACAGACTTGAATTCATTCATTTTCAAACTGCATAAATGAAAACCACATGTAAGTTATCCACAAATTAATTCGTTACTGCGATTACCTTCTTATAATGGATTGGAAAATCTGAGGTTAGAAAATAAATCGTTTGTTGAATGATTAAATGTATAGAATTGCGCTGTCATACGTTAACATTTATTAAGCAAAAAGTTGGGTAATTTGGCAGGTGGTACCCTTCACTCTTGAGCAAAGAATTTAATTGTGAAAATTTATTATCAAAATGGTGACAATTTCACTGTATCATTTCGTAAAAGTCAAGCAGACTTCTTTTGAAACCGCTATACGATTAGAATAATCGCTAACTTTGAGACTCACGGTATTGTTGTTGGCATTAAACTGTAAAAGTTGAAACGGCTGTGTGGTTATGATTTTCCCCTTTGCTAAAAGATGGCAACGTTCTTTCTCTCTCTATCAACCTTCGCTCTATCTCTCGCTTTAGTCTCTGTAATATTATTGCCAACTTTTTTTTAAATCGACACTGATCTGGTGAAGAGCTTTTGACATTTTACAAATTTAAGAGATTTTATTATAATTTTGTTTGTAGTTCCTTTAATATTTTCTAGTACCGCATTTTCAACGACACCAGAAATCTAGGCAAGAGTCTCGAACTCATGATCTCTAGTTCTAACTAATTAAGCATCTATACCTGTAAAAATGAGTCAATGATCTTGACTTAGAGATATTTAATGTTAGGTAAAATAGATGATGGTAGTGGGTGGACAAATTTGAGATTAGAAAGAAAATTAACTGTCAAATGTTTACATGTCAAGAATTGAACTGTTATCCTTTGACTTTCTTTTGGGAAATTTTAAGCATAAAATGTGACAATATTAAGCAATGACTTTTAATTGTGAAAATTTACTATCAAATTGGTGAAAACTTCATTGTATCACTTAATAAAAATCGAGCAGCTTTTACTCCTAATCAGGCTCCTTCTACGACTGTTGTAAGTAATTTAATAGTTAAATTCGAACATTACGGTATTCTTGCTGACAATATACTGTCGATAAGGAGCCATACTAAAAGTATTGTCGGTATTATAATGAGCAAATTTGAGGCTCAAAAATAAATTGTCTGTCAAATGATTAAATGTCAAGAATTGAGCTGTCATCTTTTAACATTTATTTAGTGAAAGTTTGAAAATTTTAGGCATGCAACGTTACACGATAGTAAAACTTTCATTGTATCACTTCATAATCCGGCTCCTTCTGAGCTCACTGTGCATAATTTAATTAGCTACATTCGACGCTCACGACATTGTTGCTGAAAGAAGACCTAAACAATGCACTCTTTGTGGCCGTAGTGAGGCAAACATAGCAGCTGTACAGCAAAGTGTCGAGTATGAGCCTAAAATATCAGCTCGTCGATGTGCATCACAAGAGGCACTTAACGCAACAGTTTGCATATAGACCCTCATCTTTACGCTTATGAAATTGAAAAATTAAAGCCGACCTGTTTGAAAAGCCGAACGAAAGCAACACATTTTTCAACAAAATCATCTTAGTGATAATTCAAATAAGTGATTTTCAATTAAGCGATTTTGTAAACAAACGAAATTGCCGCATGCGGGGCTCACAAACTCCACAAACAGTTTGCGAAAAATCATTAGCTCCAAAGAAAGTAATCATATGGTGCCGCTTCACAGGAGACATCTTCGGCCCGTACTTTTTCGAAAATGAGCAAGAAAACATCGTCACCATGATTTCTCTGCGCTACCAAACCATGATAATCAATTTTTTGTGGCCGGAATTGCTTAATGTTGACATCAGTGACCTTTGGTTTCAGCAAGACGGCGCTTCAAGTAATACGGTAACAGAGTTGTTCCATGAGAAATTTCCCGGTTGTCTAATTTCTCTATTTAATGATATCAATTGGCTTCCTCGTTTTTGCCATTTAACGCTGCTGGATTATTTCCTCTGAGTCCATTTGAAAGACCGAATTTACATGAACAGCTCACAAAGAAAGAAAGATGAAAGATGACATTGGGCGCTGCATTGACGAGATAAACGAAGCTGTGTTGCAACATGTGCTTATGAAAAGAATAGACGTCTGCCGATGTGCTGGAAATGGAGATTTTAACGACATCATATTTCGTTATGCTTTTAACTATTTCTTTATGCAAAATATTACGCAAAGTGATGCCCAATTGCTAGAAACGTCGACAAGTTGATGTTCCAGGCTTATTTACAACACTTCGTTGAACAGCTGCTACGTTTCCATGATAATGGCCACTACAAGCGTATTATTTTGATATTCTTTTAGCAGCAATACCGTGAGCCTCGAATTAAATTATGGACAGCGGGCTTAAAATCAACCTGATTACGTAGTGATACAGTGAAATTTTTACCATCGTGTAACGTTCCATGCTTAAAATTTCCCAACTTTTCATTAAATAAGTGACAAAGAATGACAGCTCAATTCTTGACATTTAATCATTTGACAGACAATTTACTTTCTAACCTCAAATTTGCCTATAATTTTAGTATGGCACCATATCGGCAGTATTTGAGTGAGCAGCAGTGTATGAATGCCCTAAAGGAATGTTTTGTTTTTCTAACACAGATAGTATTTCGTAAGAGTTGTGTAGTTAAACAAAAGCAACTAAAAGGAAGTCGAAAAATAGAACTAAATAAATAATATTAAATTTCAAATCAAATATGTACTTTTGCTTGTGGGTACAATTCAGGATTAATTTCTTTGATTTTTAGCTCCCTCTCTTTCTCTCTCTCTCTTTTCTTGTTGCTAAAAATAGTAAATAGCAATAAACACAACAATGCATAAATTATTTTAAAATCGATAACCAAAAAACAAAAAGTAAATAAAAAAGCAGCAAAAAAACAGTAATATAAACAAGTTAAGCAATAAATATAACATTTATAGAATACAAGAACTCAATAGAAATAAAATAAAATAACAAGAGCCAGCTACGAAAATGTTTATTGTGCCAAAAATTTACAATATAATAAAATGTTTAAAAACTATAAAAACAAATATAAATAAATCAAGAAACCTAAGTTTAAACAATACAATAATAACTGTATTAAACAATAAATAAAGGCGGAAATGACCAATTTCTTACATAAATCTCTGCTGCTGCACCCACTCTTCATGTCAAAACATTTTCTAACAAAATTAAAAAATTGAGTTCGTAATGCATGCAGCGCATAAAAGTATGCAATACTTTATATTCGATACGCCGCATATGAAGTTAAACCAGGCCAAAGGTAATTTTCAATGCTTCAAATTTAAATTTTATATGTGTTTTTGGTTTTTATTAAATTGTTGCACTGTTCCATAAAGTTTTTTTAAGCCAGAAACTAACTGCCAAAACCATTTAAATAACTTATAAATTACAAACGTTTAAACGAGCAATTTTAAAATTACTTTCTAAAAAGGGGGGCACAAAGCCCCCAACGTAATTTTAATTCCGTACAAATAACCAGTTTTATATTGCAGTTGATTTTAAATCTCATTCTCTCTCTGCTTTTATTTCATTTACTAAAATAATAATTTCAGTTATAGATCAAAACCCAAGAATATAAAAGCGATAAAGTTTGTCCTCCTCTATTTTATACGTCAATTTGATAAGTCAATAATGAAAAAGATTTCAAATATAAAAAGTTATTCTGCAAAGAAGGCCAAGAACGAAGGTTTGAGGATAAAAATCACTCCTAATTTTTCCTCATACATTCATATGGCCATTTCACTCATATAGCTCATCACTCATAGCTCATCATTACCCCAAATTTTTTATAGAAAATCAAAGAGTGTTATACCTCAAGTAAAATAGATAAAAGGAGAGTTTTTATTGAAACAACACAGCAAAAAGACAACAAAACTCCACAAATTTGGCGTAAAATCCACTAGTGAGCTATATGAGCCATAGTAAAATGCTCTCCCCCTCAGTAATACATTTCAAATATATTTTTTTAATAATAAATATCTGATAATATTCTCATAAAATATTTATTAAAGGAATCTAGCTCAACTTAACGTAGATTAAATTAAATATGATTCCAAAGAATAAAATTGTTTACGAAAGTATTTACATAATATTTTTTAAAATTAAAAAAAGAAAAAAATAATATAAAACTATAAAATCACCGCTCATCAGGCATTCTAATCTTTAAGTAATAAATTTATTTAATTGGTCTTGTCATATTTTCTTAACTAATTAATTTAAATTAATTGTAGAAAATAAATGTTAATATTAAAAAAACATACGAATAATTTTGTTTGAGTTTGAAATAGAGCGAAAACTGCAGAGAAAACAAACAAAAATGGCGTTTTCTTTTTCTAATTTATACATTTTCTTCTAACTCCAGGCAATACTGGTTATCTCCAAGAAGAATAATTAAAAACCTTCATAATCATTTTTAGTAATTTAATCGAAATAGAAGTATACAATTTAATATTGGGTGGCTAAATTTGAGGTTAATAAATTAATTCTCTATCAAATGATAAAATGTCAAGAATTGAGAATGACATCCTTTGGTATTTGTTTAGTAAAAACGTGGGAAATTTTAAGCATGGTACATTATACACTAGAGCAAAGAGTTTTAGTTCCGAATATATATTATCAAAATGTTAAAATTCTCCAGTATCACTTCATAAAATTCGAGCAGCTTTTTACTCATAATAAGGCTCTTTCTGAGATCACTGCTCATTTAAAACATAAAACCGACTGACCATTGTTTGCCTCGAACATTTTTAAATTGGCGGCTTGAAAAACGCAACGAAAACTATGCATTTTTTAACAATGTAATCTTTAGTAATCAGGCTCATTTTCAAAAAAAATCCACAAACAGTGCTTGAAAAACCTTTACATCCAACATTTTTTACATTTTTCTGAAAATTGACAAAGAAACTCCATCGCCGTGAACTAACTACACAATCAAACCATGATAACCAATATTTTGTGGCAACTGTTGGCAAGTGTTGACATCAGTAAGAGATAAGGTCCACACACGCCCTAAGGCGAATACACACCTAGGTGCATACAAGCCTTATTAACACTTTTCAAGAATGCTGCAGCAAGGCCGTGCCGCCTCTCCTTGATCGAGAGTTGAAGACTATTCAACTTCACGTCCTGCTACACGCGTAGCACAGACTTTGGATGTTACCCATCCCATTCAATAACATCTCTTACAGAAGCTTTAAAAAGCAACCGATTTAAATCGCAGGTACCACGTAACTCGCCCAAGCGCCACAGCAATAACCAGGTTAGTGGTTCCCGTAATACCAGTGTGTTCAAGTCAACTGGTTAGACCTCTAGAGGTCATTTTTTCTCTTTCAGTTTCGGGCTCCTGCCAACGCAGATGGCTGGCGCCGCCCTTTACTCCTCAGAGCACATGTCAAGGTGCAAAAGAGTCCCTCAGGGGGGACATCAGTGACTTTTAATTTCAACAAGACGATGCCACAAATCACAGAGCCAACTAGTTATTGCACAATATCCTTCCCGTTTTGGCGATGTCAGTTGACAAGATTAGCGGATCTTTGTTGCAACATGTGATTCTAAATTTTGGGACATCTGACGAACATGCTGCCCATCATATTCTATTATTGATTCTCATATTTTTACATTACATTGGTTTTAATAAAACTAAAGTTGTGGAAAAAAAGTGTGCATTTTAAGCTAATTTATTTCCTAACCTCAAATTTGCCCAACCGCTATTAATCTCAGATCCGCAAATAAGATGTGCCAAAGAAAAAACGAAAATATTCGAGCCTTTTAATTTCTGGACGGAATACACAGAAATGCTCTGTAAACCTTTCTCAAAGCAAAAAAGCCAATAATTTATCTTCGAAGATGTGATTTCCATAGAACAAGTTAATGAATTTCAAAAGCAAAGGCTTGATATGAGTCTGCCATGTAACTCATACACAGAAGAAAGCTTTAACACGCGCATTGCATTTTTATTTTTTAATTTTATCTTTAAAATAATTAAAATATAAATAAAAAATAAATATTGTTCAGAGCCCTGCCGGTTGTTACAACAAAATGTGTTTGGCCACTATATTTTGCTTAAACAAAACTTGTAACCGCCAACCGCTTTATGAAGTAAATTTTGTTTCAAAATATTTTTTTAAATTTCACTTAAAACGTTTCGAAATAAATTGATTGAAGTATTCTGTACAATTTTGCACGACAATCGCATTAAAATAATTAAAATCCACTATGAAAGTGGTGATTCTAGTAAAGTTACATTTCGTAAAATTCGTGATATTTTCGGACAACATAATCGTCTTTCTGAGATCGCAATTAAGACCGGGACGTTCAATTGTAAACAACACAGCCGTGAGCCACAGTGTTGAAGCAGATCCAAATTTGCCAACTCCTCGACGTTCTCAACAATTGCGGTTATCCAAGACCACCATATACTTTGTATATTTTTGCATAAGGATTTGTGCTTGAAGCCTTACAAGGTTCAACTGGTGCAGAAATTGAAGCCGACTGACCATTCACATCGCCGCAGATTCTCTTAATTCATTCAGGAACAACCGACTGGTTTTTCTGAAAAAATCATTTTTTTAGACGAAGCCCATTTTCACTTGTCAGAGTATGTCAACAAGCAATAATGTCGCATTTGGGCTTCTAAAAATACCAGAGCGATTATTCAGAAGCCTTTGTATGCTTAACATGTCACTGTATAGTGCGCTATGTGGTCTGGAGGCGTGATTGAGCCATTTTTTTTCGACCACCATTTTGGTAAACATTAGTCTTGACAGCTCTTATTTGGCAGTCGAGAAGTAGATACGTGGCAAATTTATAATGGAAAAATATTCGATAAACCAACGTATTTTAATCGTTAAAACATGTGACGATGAGAAAGTTACCTGAAGTTTTTAAGAGAAACAACATGCCAACAAAACGCACTATTTATTGTGTAGTGAATGATTTCGAAGAAAGAGGGTTTGTAGGTGATAGGCCCAAGCATTGACCACAATGTACTGCAAGATCGGCTGAAAACATTACTGCTGCCTAAGAAAGTATTCAAAACAATCCACCAACCTCAGTTCGACGCCGTGCTCAGGAGCTTGGTTTTCAAAGAACAAAGATTTGCATTTGTTTCCATATAAGATTAAGTTGGCACAAGAGCTTCTACAAGACCATTTACGCCGCTGTACATATGCCAACAGGATGTTACAGCTCGCCAATGACAACTCCGATTTTCGTGAAAAAATTATAATGAGTGACAAGGCACACTTTCGTTTGAATGGATATGTGAGAATAAACAGAATAGTCGGATCTGAGGAATGGGAAACCCTAAAATTATACAACAGACACCTTTGCATCGATTAAAAGTGACAGTCTGGTGTGAAGTTTGGTCAGCAGGAATCATTGAACCTTACTTATTTGAAAATGAAAACAGCGTAACGGTAAAATGTGAATAGAGAGCGATATCGTAATATGATTAAAATCTTTTTAATGCCACAACTGCATTCTTTGGGCTTGATTAACATGTGGTATCAACAAGACGGTGCCACATCGCATACAGCCAGGATTACAATGGATTAACTGCGAGACCTCAAGTTATTTCAAGAAATTGTTGATGTTGATCTCCACGGTCGCCTGAGTTGACTGCTTCGGATTTCTTTTTGTGGAGATATCTAAAAGCAAGGTTTATGCAAACAAACCAGAAATGCTTAAGCAACTGAAACAAAATGTTCGATATGAAATTAATGAAATACCGCGTGGTGAAATGTGTGAGAATGTAATGAAAAATATGCTCAAAATGGCTCGCATTTGTGAGGCTAACAGAGACGAACATTTATCTGATATTGTACTCCATACATAATTGCCGATATTAAATAAAACATTTATCAATATAAGATCCATTCTCTTTCATTTAATCAAAAGTTATAAACAAACAAAGTGGTATCCCTTCCCGGCGGACACCCTGCACTTATTATAGCTTAAGCAGTACTCCATAATATTGGTATCGAAGAAGAAGCTTCTGTTCGTGATAAAAATTAAAAAAATGTTTGCTGTCTGTCGCTATATATGTAAATATTGGAATCTTTAGATTATAGTGATCCAGCCATAGGTTACCGAGTTCTTTACTTGTTTAATTTTTCTTATTGCGTGGCAATGCATGTGTTAATTTTTCAAAATCGTTTAATTAATTAAAGACTATTGCAAAATATTTTCTTATAAGTAAAATAAGTTGCCAGATGCGTTTAGTAATAAAACTATTATTTACTTTTGCTTCACCGTTAGAAGTTAAGTGACATGCAAATGAAAACAGTAATTAAATCGCTGATTAGTTAATAAGCGATTTTGGAATAAGAATTTTTAATAACGATTTATTTAGTTGAAATAACAAATTTACTGATTTGCAGATGATAACAACATTAAAAATTTTTCAGAATAACACTGTTAACATTTAAAACAATTGAAATGTTTATTGATTCCAACATTCGTTTTCTTAAAAGAAATGAATATAAAAACTGATTTTTCATCAGCCATGATTTTTTATTTATTTTATGTTTTAGGAAAATTTATTTTTGCATTTTTAAACTTATTTAATTTGAAATTTTAAAAATTGTTAATTTAAAATTTTTAAATTTATATAATTTTAAACGTGTCTTTAAACTTATGTGAACAAAAATTGATTTTAATCCATTTTTCTTTTTGCAACAAGGTCAAGTCCTAGCGGCGCCGGCTCTATTTTAATGCGCTAATGCAACGTTTAATTTATATAGCAAATTCAAAAATTTATATAATATATTTTTTTTTATTTTATTCATTTAATTCCTTTGCAGCTCTGTTTGCCTTTATTACCTGAGCAAATATATATTTTTACTTTTAAATCAAAAAGTTACTTAGTATATTTAATACTAAAATATTAACACATACAGACACACGCAAGCACACAAATAAAATAAACTCTCGTAACAGAAAATTTTAGACTGCAAGAGTGGGATTTTTTACAAACTGTGGCATTACAAAATTCTTCCTAATCCTTTTGAAATTAAGAAAATTAATTACACAAAGTTAATGATAATGATAGTCGTGTTATTTAAGGTTTTTTTGTTCTAAAATTAAACTTAAGCATCTCTATAAAATCTCAACTTTTAATCATTAAAAATAATTATTTATTACTTATACGCCACCAAGCTGATTTGAAAAAATTTCAATTTTATGCTCAGACTCTACATTATAACTTTATTTACCTTTTCTTTTATAACAAAACTTTTACTGCTCTAACTTTGTTACTTTTAATATCAATCAATTTGTGTATAGAGTATACTTTTTTGACCCGTTTTTTGTTTCTTTTTATTTATATTTTCTTTTTTTTGTAGCACTAATTACGTTTTGCTTTATGGTTGACTGGAGTAATTGTTCACAAATAAATATTCTTTAATTTTTATTAGTTTCTTGCGTTTTCGTCTGTGCTTGCCAAATGTTAAAAAGACTTTAAACAATTTCAAATCATGAAATGAGATACTTTCCTTTGATTTTTTCCTGAACCTATGACAACAGCTTTTTGGCCAAAGCTTGCAAATTACATATAAAAAGCTTAAAAGCTTTTTACAACTAACTGCAGGTGCACAGTGAGTGACAAAATGATGAAAGCTTAAAAATCTTACTATTTCAATATAAAATGCATTTCAGGATTTTAATGTTCTCATAAAAAATTGATTTCTTTCCCAAATCTGGAAAGCGATATTAACCACGGCTCCTTTTAATAATTTTTTATTGTTAAAAAAATGTTTTCCTTATTTTTAACTACAAAATTACGAATTAATGAAGAAAATATAATCATTATAAAAAATACTGTAAGTTTTCAATTCTTTATTCAATATGAAACCGCTTTCAAGCACTTTAAAGTCTTTGGACTTATGCCAATCAGTACTACGAGATTATGCATATGACGTAGCCCAGACCTACTGCGCACAACATAATTTCATAAATTTTCTATAAAAACTTTCATCAGAATTATATTTTCTAAATAAAAATTTCATTAGTAATAAATTTTCTTTATAAAAATTTCATCATTCATAAAGTTTCTATATAAAAATATCATTTGAAGTAAATTTTCTATTGAAAAATAATCAGCAGTAAATCATCTATAGAAATTGTAATACTAATTTAAATAAATTTTCAAAGAAAAATTAAATCAGTAATAAATTTTCTATAGAAAAATTAAAACAGTAAGAAATTTTCTATGGAAAAACCAGTAATTAATTTTCTTTAGAAAATTTCATCAGTTATAAATTTTCTGTAGAAAAATTGAATCAGTAATAAATTTTTTCTTTGTAGTAAAATTAAATCAGTAAGTAGTTTTGTATATAAAAATTTTATCAAACATAATTTTCTATAGAAAAATTTCATCAGTAATAAATTCTCTATAGAAAAATTTCATCAGTTATAAATTTTCTATAGAAAAATTAAATCATTAAAAATTTTCTATAGCAAAATTAAATCAGTAATAAATTTTCTATTGAAAAAAATTAATCAGTAATAAATTTTCTATGGAAAATTGAAATCAGTAATAAATTTTTTAATCAATTTTCATTAGAAAAATTAAATCAGTAATTTATTTTTATTGAAAAGTGAAATTAGTAATTCATTTTCTATAGATAAATTTCATCAGTCATAAATTTTTTATAGAAAAATTTCATCAGTCATTAATTTTCTATAGAAAAATTCCATCAGTCATAAATTGTCTATAGAAAAATTCCATCAGTCATAAATTTTCTATAGAAAAATTCCATCAGTCATAAATTTTCTATAGAAAAATTTCATCAGTCATAAATTTTCTATAGAAAAATTTCATCAGTAATAAATTTTCTATAGAAAAATTTCATTAGTCATAAATTTTCTGTAGAAAAATTACATCAGTCATAAATTTTTTATAGAAAAATTTCATCAGTAATACATTTTCTATACAAAAATTTCATTAGTCATAAACTTTCTGTAAAAAAATTTCAACAGTCATACATTTCTTATAGACAACTAATATCAGTCATAAATTTTCTATAGAAAAATATTATCAGTCATAAATTTCTATAAAAAAATTTTAACAGTCATAAATTTTTTAAAGAAAAGTTTGTTTAGCCATAGTTTTTCTAAACAAAAATTTCATCAACCATAATGCACAACATATAAACAATTTTTAACTGTTGATGTAATTCGCCTAATTGACCTTTACTGTATCACTGCTCCCACGTACCTGTGAATTTTAAAATTTTTGTTGGTTTCTTTAAAAAAGTTCAGTAAATAAGAGAAAAGTTCAGCAAAGAAAAGAGAGTTTTTCGGTTTTTTTTTTAGCAAAATAAATTTCTTGACTTCATTCTTTCATTTGTACTGATTTTCTCTGTTTTGTATTTGTTTGTGTTTTATTTTAGTTTTAATGTTGTGGTTTTTTTATTACAGTATGCTTATTCCTATATCCTGCTTTTAATTCTAACAATGGCTTGCGGTTATTCTATTTTTAGCTCAACAAAAGCTGATTAATGGTCCTTTGCTTCCTTTGGACTTGTTTTGTTTTTCTGGTATGTGGAATGATAAAACCATATGGCGCTCAAATGTAAATTAATGATTATTTAGTTTTTTGTTTTCCTATTTTTATTACATGCAAAGGAACCCATATGTCCAGTCTAAAAAAAGATTTAAAAGGTTTTTTATTCTTTAATGATTTTTAATTTGAATTAAACTTTATAGGAACAGGAACATTTATGTTCCAAACGATAATAAAAACATGTTTTTATTTATTAAGCCGAGACTGGAAAGCAATTTAATAATTAAAAATTATTTTGTTTTGATTTATTTATGGATTATTTAAATATTCAGTTAAATAAAAAATTTTCAATATCCATAATTTTTTTAACTTTTTTATAAAAACTTTTTTATAAAAATCAAATATTAAAAACTGAAATTCATTATTAAATAAAGCAAAGCCAAGGAAAAAAAAAACAAGCCAAAAATTTCTTGATCTGTAGCATTACATTTAGATAAATCTACTGTAAAACGTATACCATTCACTATTGTCCTTTAGCATCTACTGTGATGAAGTATGCATAAGATGTTGCATTTGATAAAAAATCGATAACATATCTTTTGCTACAGCATTTGCTAACGTTTGTATAGAATAAACATAGTAGAATAACCATTATTTTTTATTTAGTCTATATCCATGAATATTTTCTCCATATTTGCTATAGAAAAATTTCATGTCATAAATTTTCTATAGAATAAAAATCATCAGTCATAAATTTTCTATAGAAAAAATTCATCAGTCATAATTTTTCTATAGACAAATTTCATCAGTCATAAATTTTTTATAGAAAAATTGCATCAGTCATAAATTTCTATAGAAAAAATTTATCAGTTATAAATTTTCTATAGAAAAATTTCCTCAGTCATAAATTTTCTATAAAAAAATTTTATTAGTAAATCATTTTCTAAAGAAAAATTTCATTAGTCATAAATTTTCTGTAGAAAAGTTCCATCAGTCATAAATTTTCTATAGACAACTAATATCAATCATAAATTGTCTATATAAAAATTTTATGTCATAAATTTTCTATATAAAAATTTTATGTCATAAATTTTCTATAGAAAAATTTCCTGTCATAAATTTTCTATAGAAAAATTTCCTATCATAAATTTTCTATAGAAAAATTTCCTGTCATAAATTTTCTATAGAAAAATTTCACAAGTCACAAATTTTTCATCAGTCATATTTTCTGTAGAAAAATTTCATCAGTCATAAATTTTCTATAGAATAATTTCATCAGTAATAAATTTTCTATAGAAAAATTTCACCAGTCAATTAATTTTCTGTAAAAAAAATTTCACCAATCATAAATTTTCTATAGAAAAATTTCATAAGTAAAAACGAGGTAAAATAGTAAACGTTTGTTGTGCGGTACGGGTGTTAGCGATTTATTAATTTCAGTGTTAGCACACATTAGAGTGATTTGGTATCCTTAGTTTTACATCAATATTTGGCCGTTCTCCAAAATATTAGAAGTAAAATTTGAATAGTAAAATTTTAAATTGCCATTAGTAACTACAGTAACAGTAAATAACATTAGAACTTTATTGAAAAAGACGAAACAAAAACTGGACTTGTCGAAAATATTTAATTAAGTACTTGGCAATGTATTTATTTTAAGATGTAGAGAAAGCTAAAACTCTAATTGTCATATATACACTTCAGAGATGTTGCGTAAGATTTCCGAAATACGGCATTTAAATTTATTTAATTTTAAAATACTTTGTATATTTTATATCAAAACACTTATTTAAAATATTTTATTATTAAACAAAATATTTAACTACATCCGGGAAAGGGATCAACGCGATTTTTACGTAGAACAAATTGAATTTTACGATTCATGTCTTCATTGTATATAGCTTTACATTTTTCGAAATTTACACGACGTCTGACCTAAAATTAAAAAGTTAAATATAAGTAGGTAAAAGAAACCTATAGGACTTGCTTGCTAGTTATACATTATTATTTTTATTTGATATTTATTTATATTTATAAACTTACTTGGTACGGTTTCTCATAATAACGAGTGCGACGAAATTGGTCGAAGATTTCTTCTTTTCCCAAAATTCGATTTAACAAACGGCAGGCTTCCTCTACATTGTTATTTTGCACCAGAACAGTGCGAGCCAAGAATTGAGCGTGTCTCATTTTCCTTAAGCTAACAAAATTAAAAAATCTTTTAACAAATAAAATTAAATAACAAATCAATTACCTGCCAATGCGTTTAGAGAATATAAAAATTTCAAAATCATATGCTCTCTCGAAACAGTGACTCTACAACTGTAATCATTCACAATTTTCTTCTCCTTTTACACAAACCATAATACATTACTTACTTATAAAAACATTCCAGTAAATGTTTATCTATGTATAAATAAACAAATAATTTATAAGTAAAGGTAATCTTACTTAGTACGGTTTCTCGTTATAACAAACGCGACGAAATAGATGGAAGATTTCATCCATGCACAAAATTCGATTTAACAAACGGCAGGTTTCCTCTACATTGTTATTTTGCACCAAGACACTGCGTGTTAAAAATATAGTGTGCCTTACTTTTCAAATTCTATCAAATCCAAAAATTTTTTATGCAGATAATATAAATTAACAGTGACTACTTGCAATGTTTTAGGTGTACAAAAATGTCAAAACCATATGCTCTCTCGAAACAGTTACCCCACAACTGTAATCATTCACAATCATCTCCCTGATTTTAAGCACAGCGTTGTACATAACTGTCAGCTAAAAACATTCCTCTACATTTGTAACCCTGTTTTCTAGTGTAGTTTATATTTGTGAATGGATTGGAAAAAACTTGTGTCAATTACGAAGAATAAAAAATATTTTATGGCATAAAAAATCATAAAATTAAAAGTAAAGCCACTAATTAAGGCATATATTTATTCCATTATAATAAAAAGGTCTTATCTCAATTGGCGTGTTCATTTTAGATATTTTAAGGTGTGAATTAAAAGAAACCTACACAGCTAGGAGAAAATAATATTGATGTTTTCTGCTGATTGATTGTGCATTTTTTGTGTTTACCCTTTCTTTAGTATTTTACCTTTTATTTGCATTTTAAGATATTCTTTTTGTTTAAATCTAAACTAAAAAAAAACTAGAACTCAAATGATAGTTATAAACAATTTTTACAGTGTGTATATTTTTGATAGTTAGAAAATTTATATCCAGTCACTTTTTGAGCACGTCATAGTTCGTTCGCTTTATGTGTTTTCAATGTTTTGCTAATACCTAAGTACATCTAAAAAAATGTTAACATATGACTCAACCACTTTTACAGCTTGGCAGATATAAGTACGAGTTAATTTAAAACAGCTTTTAGTAAGTGTATGTGTGGTGTGAATTTAAACCACTTGTCAACTTCTTCCTGTTCGTGCTTATCGTGTTATTTGCTGCTGGTTCTGCCTGTATTTATAAGTTTAGGCAGAGAAGGCTTTGTGATTACCGTTTAACCAAGCCAGTCTTGAAAAATGGTAAATGTACCTCCCATACCTCCGTTGTTAAGCAGTACGCCTCCGCCCATTGATTTCGGTGAGGATGATGAAGATGTCTTACCAACCCCCCTGGACGTTGGTGATGATGATTTTGGCGACTTTTTAAGCGAGGATGACACAAAAAGTAACGGTAAGAATATTGTTTGTTGTGTTTGTTTCAATCAGTTTATCGTATCAGATTAAATAAGATTAGATTTCTAGGAATAATCCTGGCATAATTCAAATCGTGCTCCTTCAATAACATAATAAGTAGATTTGGTTCTATTTCAGAAAAAATTTGAAATGATTTCAGCATGGTAGTTGGTGACGGATTAGATAAGGGCTTCCAATGGCACCTTGAGTTATTATTATTTTGCGGTTATTTTTTTAGATTAATTAAACCTTAAACAAAACTCACAATAATGCAAAAACTAATTACATATGCAGTCCGTAATATAAAAGTACAACTTCTTTGCTTTTTTTCTCAATACCTCTGGAAGTTTTTTGGTTTAAAAAACAATTAACTATGATTAGATATCCCATAGCAAGATAAGTTAAAAGCTAATCAATCTTTAGCTTTAATGTTTACTGTCTGTTAATATCGCAGAGCTAAAAATTATGTGTCTTGTTAAAAAAGAAACAATTTGCTTAGATCAATACCACAGTTATAAGATGATTTTTTTGAGTTTTCTGGAACGTTGCAACGAACTGCCTCAATAATGAAAAGGCTTCGTACCCTTGAAGAATAATAGCATTCGTTTTTCGAAAGCATAAAACATGAAAGTTAAATAACAAATAAATATGATCTTTGTACAGTCGCTGACATCAAAAGTCGGACAACTAATTACAGAAAAATTCATATAAGTAAATGTAACAAAATAAAAACTACCTACTTCAGATTTATAATGAAATAAAAATCACACTGCAAGTCGGACAGTCTTTAAATTCTTTTACTTATGCAATAACTAATATCTACTTGCATATTCTTTTTGATTTTCTACAGCTTTTAATAATATTCTTGCAATATATTCCACTAATTTTTTGCTTATATCCGAAGTTATTTGGCTCCATTACTCCTAAAGTACAGCCTTCAGCTAGTTTTTATTACTGCACAATCAGTAATAAGTTATAGATTACGTTTATATTTGAGTCTGGTGCAAATGTTTTGATGACTTTAGGGCAGTTGTAAAGCAGCCAGTTCTTTACTAAATATTAGTGATGTCAGCTTAGGGTTTTTGTCTTGATTAAACTTAAGATTATTAGCAATACCCAACTTGCGCGCACTTTTCTTTACATTAGCTTTTAAAATGTCAAGGTACATGTCTTTGTCCATAATGCCTTCTATAAAGTAAAGCTTTCCGATACCTGCAGCTGCTATGTACTCCCCACACCATCACTGATAAGCCTCCATGGTTCACTATTTTCTTAGTGTTTTTGTGTAAAAATTCTTTACGCGCCACGTAATGTTGGCCATTGGAACTAAACAAATTAAATTAACTTTCATGGGGAAAAAATATCTGTAAGATTTTAAAATGTTCACAGGAAAAGCCAACATAACGTGGCTTTTTAACTACGCGTTATGCGATTAAACCTTCTTCGATTAAACCATATCCCATTAAACCTTACTCAATTTTGTGTTTTATTAAAACTATTCTTATTGTATCGACATATGCTTCATTTACAAAATTTGTTTTAATCATTGTGGTAAGCATTGGAGCGAATTATAAACATCTCATCTCTCGGGAAAAGATTTAATTTTATAGTGAGGCGTGGTTTATTTGTAATTCTGTTGTCTTCTTTATATCGCATAATGATGTCGTCTACAGTTGATTTGATTTTAATAATGATACTTCCGATTTCTCATCGGGTCTTATCTTTTTAATAGTTATTAATAACTATTTTTCACTTTTCCAATGTAAACTGTTCAATTGTAATAAAAATATTTTCACACTACGCGAGCCAATATTCAACTCTGACTACTTATAATATAAAAATAATGAAAAATGAACAAATATAACGGTAGTTTAAATTAATTTTTTGCTTTTCCCAACTTTCAGTGTGGCCATAGTTTTAGAATTTTTTCAAATTAGTACCGTGTTGAAAAATTCTTGACATTGTTTTTACCACAAAATTTTATTGTGTAGTAAATGCTATATACAAAACATTCAAAAGTTTTCCAAAATTAATAAGCTGTTATCTAAAATAGTTGATAAAAATCTACTAATATTTTGAGCGACTTTTAGTGTGAACCACTGTATATTTATATAATTTAGTTAAAACACTTTAACAATGTATACAAAATGTAAATAAATAAGATTTTCTTTTGAATAATTATTGGAATCTTTTTATTACAGAACCCCTGCCTTCACCCATACCACCTTCTGTTTGTGATTTACCGCCCGACGACGAAGAAGACCTGACAAATCACATAGCAAATTCATCACCAACATCAACGGATTATAATATAAGCAGAATTTCTAAAAATAATACAAAATTTACAAACTTTAGAGAGGCATTCAATTTCAATGTGAGAAATGCAAACAATGTTACTCGAAACGTTTTGCAAGATGAAACCCAAATTCCCTTAGAAGTGGAAAATAAATATCAACCGAAAAATGCTTTTGATGCAGAGTCAAATATATGCGCAACAAATAACCAAAATGTGTGTTTTAAACGTAAAAGTATTAAGGATTTAACATTTAAATCATCTTTAAATGATGAGACAAATGATAACTGTGTACAAAATGTGGTATCTATCGAGGATGTAGAAGATGATTTGAGTGATGATGAATTATATTCACCAAAAACACCAAAAAATTTTATTGAAACAGATAATTTAAATGATTATTTTAAAATAGAAGAAATAAAGACGCTAAACTTAGATAAAATTGACACAAATTTAAATGATGGAAAAGCAGCTTCAAAATCAGTGAATTTTTTGGACAATAATGAAACTGCTCCACTAGAAAATGAAAATGGCAATGAAATTAAACATTTTTCAGTTAATAGTTTTATACAAAATAACTTTGATATGCCACCACCTCTACGGAATGATCTTAATTATGTCGATGATGAGGGTGATGATGATTTTGGCGAATTTGCTGATTTCCAGGAAATACATTTTGTAAATAATTCAGTACCTGTAAATGACATTAACTGCAAGAAAAATAACAATAATGAATTAAATGATTTAAATGACTTTAACAATCAAAATCAAACTGAGGACTATAATAAAAATGAATCAAAATACTTAAACCAGTTATATGATTCTGGGAGATTAGATCAAGAAATATGTGATGTTTCTTTTAACAGTTTAACGGATTCACAAAAACCTAATATTAAGCCTGAAGAAATGTCTGCACAGAGCTCATCAAATTTAGAAATATCTCAGGAAATTTTAAATAATACAGCCGAAGAAGTTTGTGAAGACAAGTTTTTCTTAAAGAAAAATAAACAGTCCTTAGAAAATTTAAGCTCCGAGG
Organism: Trichopoda pennipes; assembly: GCA_030448955.1. Taxonomy (NCBI): domain Eukaryota; kingdom Metazoa; phylum Arthropoda; class Insecta; order Diptera; family Tachinidae; genus Trichopoda; species Trichopoda pennipes. The sequence continues at coordinate 144,928 of JASKUP010000094.1, forward strand.
AGAAGAATCATTTTGGCAATGTAGCAACAGGAGTAAATGATAATTTTGGAAAATTTAATGAGTACTCTGACTTATCCCAAGGTTGTAAAAATAAAAATGCAACAACAACTTTTATAAACATTGAAGATTCAGCAAATCTTACCAGGAACATCTCTAATGACGATGATGAAGAATTTGATGATTTTGCGAATTTCGAAGCACATCAAGTAATAAAACAAGCTAATGAAAATGGTTCTCTTTACAAGGATAATCAGAATGGTGACACCAACAATGTTGATCATGATGGTGATGATGATGATGATGATTTTGGCGACTTCAATACAGCCGAACCTATAACGCCAACTGCCTCTAATGTAACATTCACTAAAACTAGTCAAAATGCAAATACCGAAACACTCGCCTTACCATCAAACAATCTTAATGAACGGATATTAAAGATATTAAAATTAATGTTTATTCCAACCGCAAATCCAGTAGACGAAAATTCTGCTGAGCCTAAAACTAAGAAAATACAAGATATACCATTTACATCCATCGATGCGGCTAAAGCTTTAGAATATCAATGGCTAATTTCGGATACACGTCACTCCTTTATTAGATCTTTAGGCATAGACTCAAGGAATATTGTAAGTGTTTGTGTTTCTGATTATTTGTATTTTTTTTTTTTGCACGGTGTCACACTACGTTTTATATCTTTTCCCCAGCTTTACGGTGATAATTGGAACCCGTTGTTACCTCGTTTTGCAGCTAATTTGAGTTTTAATCCTTTAAAACCCCTGAAACCTGTGCAACCTTCTAATGGTATAGGGGAATCTACTTCCATACTAGAACCACTTTCTATCAGTGCCTCAGAAGAGAATCGAGAAACATTAGAAATATCAAACAACAATAAAAGGGAGGCATTGGATTTAAATTGGCATTCTCCGGTTACTGCAGAGCAAACAACTGAAGGTAGGGAAAAGCGTACAAGAATTTATTCATAAAAATTTTGTAACACATCTAAAGTAAGATCTGGCACTCTATTAATGATAGTGATAGTAGCCCCAAATTATATCCTAATTTAATGGTCATGCGAACTTTTTTGCTTAAGATGGATTTTGATCACTTCTTTATATTTTAATACAATTATATCTCGGTATTCCATACGGAATATCTCTTTTGTGTCTGAAGCAATGTTGTACATATTGAATAGGAGAAGAAAAGAGCGGAACCAACCCTCTCTTAAAAAGCGCATTAAGTGCCTTAAAAATCGCAAAATTACATATTTGTCCCCCATTTTTCACCTTTTTGCTCAATAAAATCCTGATTTTTTTTTTTGATAATTTTGCATGAAAATAAAAATTCCGATTCATATTACAGCTATTCTTACACAGAAAATATAAGATTTTTATTTGGTGGAAAAAGAATTTCGGACATTTTCAATTATGTCAATATCCATCTTTGTTAAATTTGGCGCTTTTAGTTCTGATGATCTTGTTTTCATCGTACGCTGTTCATATGCATGTTCTAGGTCTGCATTATCATCAAAGTTCGGCATAATATTCAAGGACATCTTTTGTTTCTTCATGGCGTCAGCCAATTTTAGTATCACCTTCATCTTCAAATTGCATAATTTAAGAACTCCACTAACACACCTTCCAAAACATGCCTCAAATTTTTCTTTTCAATCGCATTTTCCATTGCCATAGTCAACTGGTGGAACCGTTCCTTGTTCGTCCGTTCCTGAGGTAATTGTGCCAAAAAGGTGGAAATACATGAAATGTAATTTTAACGTCATGAATGCATTGACTTTTTCAAAATAATACAGCAAACTTGTCAACTCGAGTCTGTATGTCATCTCACTGTACATGGTTCTTTTCTAAAACGCTTTCAATAACTTGTTTCAAGTTATAATGGTTCGAAAGCATATTTGTGAAAGATTAATTTTTCATTAATTTTCGTGAAAAAAAAGCATTTCCGAAAAAAATTAAATTATTGGTAATGCGAATATATCGAATATCGAAGTGAACAAATTTAGTTACGAGTTTTTGAAGGATGGATTTCAGCTCATCCTTATTTCATATATAGCGATGGCAATCAAATATCATCTACATCCTTTATCAAAGGTTGTTTACGTAATTTCAACTGTTTCTCTAAAGCTGAAAGTCCATACCACGCGTTCTACGCGTACACGCTTTATACGCGTCTGTCAAAAAAGTAGAATCAGTGTAATTGTATGTGACAAGTTACACAGCACATCGCATAGAATGCTTATGACGCATAGAACGCATGAAGTAGGTTTACTTTCTACATTTCTACGCGTCGCAAGCGCCATGAAAAAATGTCGGCTGTTTTTGACGTTGTATCATTTCTGTTATTTTGATTTCTCAAACGTTGCTGCAAAAAAACCACTCACTTTCCAAAAACAAGGGACGCACCCAAAAGCGTCTTCTTTTCTCTTGAAGTTTTCCATAGGTCCTCATTACACAAAATATCATATGCACAACTTCAATAATTTCTATAAATTCTTAAAAAATTTCAATTTCAGTTTTCATTTTTCCAAAAATTTTTTTTTTTATTAGATCAAATTATTTACACCACAGCTGATCATAACTAAAAACTTGGCGCATAAAAAGCGTTGCATGTAACTTGAAGTTTGAAAAGCGTAGAACGCGTAAAAAGCATCAAACTCATACAAAGCGTGTACGCGTAGAACGCGTGGTATGGACTTTCAGCTTAACTCGGGAGTTCTTGCTTTCCACTTTTTACATTGATAATTATTCCCTGTGTATCGTAAATCCCAATTACAAAGAAAACCGCCCTTTAATATGATGCTTTGTTTTATGTTGACAACTTTTTGATCACAACAAATCTTGTATTTGTATTTGATTTTCCCCAAAATTTCGTCCAATGCTTCATACGTTTTTTGTACTCAAAGCGTCATAGTAAAAGCGGTAATGTATATTTTTGTTTTACATTTTTGCTTCTGTTCAATCCATAAACAGAATGGACATGACAAAACCAGAGAACCAGACAGGTCTTGCACTCAAATTACTGGCTTCATAAAAGAAAACTGTACAGCTGTTCCATGTATCCACATTATAACAGCGTTTGCCCCAAAAATAAAAAACAAAATAAATGATTCAGAAGTTTTTATTTTTAAGCTACTTACACGAGCAATTGTCATAATTGAGTCCCAGATTAAGAAATATTTTGTGAAAATATTATATATTAAATTATTTACGAAATATTAAAAAGCTAAATTATATATAATTATTATTTAAAATAGTTTCTAAATAAAAACATGCGTCTGAATAACTTTCATTGTAGCTTTCAAAGAAAATCCTATTACTCCTGCTTTAATTTCGTCTACGGTAACGTCTACATCGTTTATATCTAATGAACCGCCGTCAATAGAACCAATCTCATTAACAATATTGGAAAATACTGTCGACAAAGAGGAACATTTTTCAAACACACCACCCATGAGTGAAATGGAATCTGTTACCACATTTCCAACTCCTATACCAACAGCCGCAATTAACATTGAATTACCAACAACTCAAATAGTCAAAAATATAAATGATTTTGACTTAAAAGAGGTGGAGGAAAATGTAAAAAATACACTCAATATAAATGAGGTAGTGGTGGCGTCTACATTCACTGGATCCTTTAAAGAAACTCATATTTATACACCGCCCAAAACGAATGATTTTGAAACCAAATATACAATTGTAACAAAGTCGACTACATCATCTTCTCCTACGAAAGCTTCACCTATAGATTTTGATTATGAAAAGGCTGCCATGGGCGTAATAATAGATGAAACCGTAGTTAAAAAGGAGTACAGAGACGTGGAATATAATCCGCCATTTAGCATGGATTCTCTAAACAAATCCATCACAGCCAAAACTGATATTTTTGAAGCGAATACTTATGTCAACTCTGATGAAAACATCTTAAGTTTAACTGATACTAAAATCCCGATGAATGAAGTTGCTGACCAGGATGAACAAGAATCTAATGATGACTTTAGTGAATTTCAATCGGTATCAAGTGAAGTCAACTTTTCCACAGCGGTTTCTATACCAAAGATCACAAATCCCGTTAATGTACCTAAGAATGCAACAGCTTCACATGGCGGTATGATTTTGAGTCCGGCCATTTTAATACCGCAAGCAATATCTATGGAAAATCAAAAACCTAAAATTGAATGGGGTGAATCTACAGCCTCTATAAATCCCGAAGAGTTAGCACGTATTGAGGAATTATTTCCCGAACCAAAATCACTTAAATCCTCCAACTCATCACAGAAATCTACCCCTACCCACCAAGTCGTATTTACGCCCTCTATTAGTGCCACAGTAGCTAATAAGGAATTAGAAGGCAACATTAATGATGACGATGATTACTGGTCCGATTTTGTTTCAGTAACTGTAACAAATAATACAGCTACTAATAGAATGGGTAGCAATAATAACATGTTAAACAAAACGCCAGCCAGTTCGCCATTTAAGCAAAGATCTCCCGTTGTTTCCCACAGAATAACAACAACAAAAACAGCAGCAGCAACAGCAACAACAGTAAATAGTAACTCTAACAATGATGACGAATGGTGTGATTTTGTTTCGAGTGCTCCACCATCACAGCAGCCAAGCATGTATAGAGTTCCTCAATTTAATAGCGGTGCCTGGCAGAATGCTAATTTCTATAATAATCCTTTAAGCATGTATCACAAGGGACCCTTAAATATACCCGCATCAACATCAGCAACAACAACAGCTAATTCTGCTCAAAAATCTTTATATAATAACAACAATAACTACAATATATCAAAGCGGACATACCAACCTGCAAGTAATTTGTCAGGTGTTATGATGGGTAACAATCAACAAACACCTAACAATGGTTATCAGCAACAAATACATGTTATGCAAAACTTTTCTACAGCCCGAATACCTACTCCAGAACGTCTTACTACAGCAGCGGGCGCAGTCAAAAATAATCAATTTCAATCTATAGGCACAGCCAAAGTAGCACCCAGTATAGCCTTAATACCCGATTTGGGATTTGTGGCACCAGCCATACCCACTCACACCTCGTTCATCAACTCTTTACCCAAACCAAGTATTAATACGAAAAAATGACGTTTACTTAATTATAATAATCAGCAAAGTCACGCTACACACAGCCGAAACAGTCGAAATTCCCAATTAAAACCTCAACATTCCCATATAACGAATGGTTTTCAAAAGACAACCGCTTTGGCAACGACCGCCATTATGTCTAAAAATTCTTATCGTTCCAATAATGCAAATGTGTGTGTATCTAGTTATAGCGATGATATTCTAATATAGAAACAAATTGAAGTAATCTAAAAAGCACTTAAATGATAAAATCGTTCGTTCTTCAGGTTCTACTTATTTTTATTCCTTTTTTGTTTTTATTTCTTTTGTGTTTTTTTTTCTTGATGAATTTAATATAAAATTTATATGATTTGAATAATTTATATTGAGAAAATTGTTAAAAAAAAATATACAAGCTTTCTCAAAAAAAAACTGGTTTTTGAAAAAATGAAGCCTTTGTACTTAATTGTTGTTTGTTTTAATTATTATTTTATATCAGTTTAATTTTATGTTTAACATCAATTTTAATCTTGTTAAAATGAAAACGAAAACTGTTTGGATTTGTTATTTGGCATTATTTATTATGTTTATTATTCGCTTAAAAATTAATGAGCTTGTAAATATTGATTAGTATTTAAAATAACTATTATAAGTTAAAATATTTTGTTTCCTTGTTTTAATCTAAACTTCTGTTTTACCGTCGTACTTTAGGGACTAAAATTACAGTTCTTAAAAATTATAGTCTTAGTTTGTTTTTAAATACATTTTAATCAAACTTATCAGCAACTATTGAAAATGTGACAAAAAAAACATAATATATGTATAGTAAAAATAAATATAATAGATTGTTATAAAATATTTAAAACGAAAAACAAAATGTTTTATTGTAATTAATATCATTTGCCATTTATTTCCAAGGTATAAAGTCATTTTGGATTTGTTTGAAAATATTAAAACAAAATGAATGTAGACGAAGGGCTGTACTTAGAAGTCAATGTGGTAATCAATAAAAAATAATGTTTTTTTTTTTTAATTTAAAATGTTTATAAAAATTGGGAACGGTTTTTTTTTACAAGAAGCACATCATAGCCCCACAAAAAATATGCCAGTGGTGTCGGGAAATTTGGCGTTGCAGTAAATTGATCGTTTCATTGGCTATTGGACTTGTAGCATCGTCCTGTTAAATCCACGTGTCGTGATATCCACGTCATCAATAGTAGGCGAAAATTGAGTCGTTTAAAAAAAATGATTTTTACCGAAAAAGCAGCCAGTTATTCCTAAATCAAAACTGCACTAGTTGAACGTTGTAAGGCTTCGAAGTTAAATCCTTATGCAAAATTCACCATGAGGTGTTTTTGGATAACCTCAATTGTTGAGAACGTCGAGGAATTTACAAATTTGGATCTGCTTCAATATTATGTCTCACGGCTGTAATGTTTTCAGTTGCACGACCCGGTCGAGTACGCGTTGGTCGTCGCACATTTTGTATCGAGCCTGTCGAATCAAAATTAACAACCAAATTCTTAACGTTTTTTATTTATGAATTATTATTTTATTTTATGAATTATTTATGCCTCAGCGCCAAGAGAAGGCGACATCTGACAATATTCAAGTTCATCGATTGTCTAGTTGCTCTTCTTGTATAAGCACCAACAAAAGAAAACTCAGTAGAGCTGAATCCAATACTATTTAAGACTTTGTACACATATAGTAATAGCTGTTGCTTGCATATCTTTGAAATAATTCCATTATACAATAATGCAATGGAAGATTGAAAACGATTTTTCATGCTCTGTTTTGGGCTGATTGTAACGAACGCATAGACGAATTTAATCTATTTTTCGATTTTTGGTGAATTTATCTTAAAAATTCACATAAAACTTTTTTGTTGAAATAAAACAATTACTTAAATACTCATTTTGTAATTATTTTGAATAGATTTCTAATTTTTGTAACAGCAAACAGTTTTTGCATTTATTAGATGCAAAATTCAGAAGGCCCATTTAATTTTGCGCTAGTAAAAAACATATACAGAAATTCGATTCAATTTACACCATGGCTGAAAATAACGGCTACAAATGCACTACTATTCGCAAACTTCTTAGAGAATACAACACTAAAAGCAGGAATAAAGTAGACAAACAGACAACCGATACAACAGGACGGCATACTTTTACTTACACAGGACCAAAAATATATAGATTAAAACTAACCTTTTTCACAAATAAGGTTTACTCACAGTATTAAAAACCGGCAACAACTTGAGACATAATCTCAAGACCACGACAGAAACAATTGAAAAATTTAGTTTCAGCGGAATATGCAGACTTACTTGTACCTGCAAACATACTTATATAGAACAAACTGGACGAACACTAAAACAAAGATTTACAGAACACATAAGATCATGCAAACAAAAAAGAGAAGACTCCAACTTTGCATTACACCTTGACACTGTAACGACATCTTTTCGCTGGTTGCAGGGATAGCTACAGCGGAGCCCAGGGTCGTTGCAATTTTGTTGTTTATTTTTCATCCGCCAGTAAATGAAATACTATTGTGATTTCCTGTCTTATCTGGCTTTTTTGAAGTCAAAGGCGAGCGCTTTCGATGCGATAGCATCATTCTCAAGCCGCCTTTGTTTTAAGAAAAGCCGTGGAAAGATGCTATCGCATCGAAAGCACTCGCCTTTGTCTTCAAAAAAGCCAGATAAGACTGGAAATGGCAATTCTCAAGCAGTATTATGGTTTGTACTCGACAAACCACAATGCGGAATGATGCTATCGCATCGAAAGCGCTCGCCTTTGACTTCAAAAAAGCCAGATAAGACAGGAAATGACAATAGCGTTGCAATTTTGCTTATTACCTACCTTCTTGATCTGTGAAAGGAATGATACTCAATGCTTTATACACGTTAGAAAACTTATCACCACGTTTATTTTGTCAATTCTTACAACGTAGATGGTTGATAGTAGTCGGTCGGGAGTTGTAGCCGAAAAACGGGAAGTCGACTCGCTCAGGCGATAGGCAGCAGCGGTACAGGCAGTAGCGGTAACGGCGGCAACGGTAATAGCGGCAGTACCTGATAGCGGTAAAGTAAACGCTACACCTAGAAGCAGTGATCGCTGGAAGTTCTTGGCCGTGTTGAGTAATAGTGAGGGAATATTAAATAACGCAACAGCATCAGTCGCACGTTTAAGCCAACACCGGTAGAAGACAAACTTCCGTGATATTGAAACTTCCACCAATTGCAGCCGTACTGTCGATATTGCGGCGATCTGCTGATAAGAAGTTATTACGGAATATAAATCTCCTCCAAAAGACCAAGACCTGTTACCTGCGCTCCGACGTTCCCGACCGTTAATTTAAATCTTATTTTATAATTCATAAATAAATACATGAGCTGGTGTTTATTGTAAGATCGTGTAAGTGAAAACGAGAGCACGTCTTTCACCGTTACAACACTCACGGACAAAGACCAAGAGAAACAGATGAATTTATGACATTACAACATCCTAGCAAAAAGGGCTTGTAGCCGTGACATTATAAACGAACAGGTAAACACGACCTTAGACACAATTTTCACACCACTAAAACTATTCATACACTCCAACATATGAAAAATACTCTCACACGGATACACGTACCTGAATAATAATAAAAGATGGAATTTATTACAAATTAGCCCCGCATAAAATACCAGGTGACGAGCATTCTACCAAAAGAGTAGATGCGACCTTAATGAAAGAACTATCTAAAACCGAACACTGACTCACCAGTACAGTTTAGAAAACGGTTTGAGAATGATGTCATCACATCGAAAGCGCTCACCGTTCATACCTAACAAACAGCCAGAAAAAACGAAAAGGAATGACAACGGCGAGTAAATTTAAGAGGTTGGGAAACAATTATTATTAGATGAACAATTTTATGTTTTTTGAACATGAATCCATAAAAGATATATAAGAGATCCATACCGGAAAAAAGCGTTTGCCAATTATTTTTAGAAAATCTTTTTAAACCAAATAAAATGAAATTTTTTTTGCTAATTTTTGAAATATTGAAGTATTTTTATGTTCTCTAGTACCACGAAAACTTTTCATTTAATTAATTTAATTATCATCTCAATGTTTCCTATTCATCTTCAAGGAGTTGCTTGGCGTCTATATCCAATTCCATGGAAGTGGAATTCCATTTTTGTCGAATTCTGGATGTATATGAATTAGAAGTGCACAGCAAAATTGTAAAAAGGTCTTTATTGGTACTATATTCACATATTTTTTTGTGCTGTGCTCGCGAAAATATCTGTAATCCTTGTTTCTTTCTTCTTGTGCTTCTTTAGAAAGATCTGCAATCTATTACATATTGTGCTGAGTAATGTTTTCTCCATAGTATAGTATTTTACGGACTCCCTAGATCAATTTACATACTGACCAATTTTCATGCATTTACCTTCTTATAGCATGATATTGCTTGCAATATGATTTTATAGTGTTTTATTAATTCAAAATCTACTCCTAGAATAATGCAACAGTTTCAGAATCAGCAAAAATTTTCATGCACATAGCACACACACGCACACATGTGTACGTATCCCACTCCCATACCTAAAATATACGACTTGCAAACAGTAAAGTCGTTGTAGCTCCAAGAACCGCAAACATAAATTTGAAACGTTTTGCTATTTTGAGTTATTTTAATGCAAAAAAAAAAAATAACAGTACTTTGGAGTTTTAAATTAAATTAAACGATTTATTTACTTTCAATGCACACAAAATAAACACGATGGTAAGTTTGTTGTCTTTACTTGATGATGACTCAACTTGAATTAATTCATTATCCCATCAAGTGGTGCTTTGTTTTTAAGCGTTTCGTGCACAAACAGGAATATTCTACTTTAACATCACCCCACGCCTGCTTGGCTGTGTGTTTTGTTTTCCTCTGTCTTAGTTGTTTTTGTTTTCTATTGTTTATCTTATTTGGTAGAATTTCTTAAAGCGTGTTGCTGTTGTCTTATGGGTATAAGATTTCTTTAAAAGCTACGCAGTTTGTAAAATACACAATGGGTCGATCGTTTACTTTTTTAATGATAATCATTTTCTTTTCAACTTCGTAACAATATTATAGAACCTTTAAGTTAGGTACTATAACATAGTATAAGTCTTATCACGAGGTTTTTCTTTAAAAAAAGTTGTATTCCACTTAAAATCGTGATTGCGGTATATTTTAGACCTTTAGTGCAATGCCCAGATCGGAAATTTTAGTAACGTAAGATTAAATGAAGCGAAACAAAAAATAAATGTTCAATAATATACGCAGCCACAAAAGTAAAGCCCACTTGAAGTTCAAATATGTTTTAAAATACATTGAATTTCAGCTTCTCCTCAAAAAGCGCGATTTTGAGCACCCTTTCGAAGAGAAATAATCGAAATAAAAACTCACATTTTTGAATTTCGAAATTCTTTTATGTTTACTTTTATATAAAAAATAAAAATTAAATTGGTGACACGAAAGCAAATAGGGGTTTGGCCGCCTTTTTGTGAAATGTCATCAAATCATAAGAATCAAATCATAATAACCAATTTTTTGTGGGGTCACAATAGGCCAATAATAACATCAGTGACCTTTTGTTTCGGCAAAATGGTGCAATAGTCTGCAAAATAACTCAAATAATTCAGTTGTTGCATTCGAAATTTGCCGATAGCGTAATTTGTCCTCGTTCTTGTAATTTAACTTCGCTGCATTTTAAAGGACGGGCTTACATGAACAACTGACAACGGAGACAACTGACGCTCTAAGAAAAAAATTCGGCGCGGTATTGTCAAATAAGCAATGATTTTTTATAAAATATACTTAAAAATTTTCGGAAAAGAACTTACGTCTGCTGACGGACTAGAGGTGGGCATTTTTCTAAAGTCATATTCTATTATTAATTTGCATATTTCTACTTTTCAATGCTATCAATTAAACTGAAATTGCGAAAAAAAGTAAGTATATTTTAGGCCAATTAACTTCCTAACCTCAAATTTGCCCATTATAATTACCCAACTCTTTACACCATGGGATGAAATTAAAAATAATTCTTACACATTTTTTTAATTTATACGGTGACGTACACATATGTACATACATCATGTGTAAATACAGACATCAAATATTTATATATATTATTTTCAAACACTCTGACAAATCAATAATAAGTTAGTACCCAATAAGCATTTTGGCTGGAATTCAAGTGAAATTACACTTGAAATCCAGTCACAATTTCTAATTTCCAGCGTTGAATTACAGTTGAAACACAGTTAAATTCAATAGCGAATCTAGCAAAATTAACCATTGAATTGCAGTCGAACAAAACAGTACCTTTACAGTATAATTGCAGCCTTGAATGACAATGTGATTCAAGTCGAACCGAACCTGTTTTTATAATTGAATTCAAGCATGAAATTGTAGTGGAATTCAAGTCGAACCGAACCTATTTTTACCGTTGAATTCAAGCATGGAATTTTAGTGTTATTCAAGCAATGTTCCGACAGCATTTAAATAGTGTTATAAGGCCATAGTAAATTAACTCACCCGAACCCATAGCTTCAATATCTGGACATTTCGAAGTGCTCTTTAAAGTTCGGGCATCCGATGGCAAATCCTTATGATGCTGGGGAAGGATTTGCACTAAACTGTTTATTGCAGCATTCGGAATATTATGTTGGATCGCTCATACAGCCAGCTGTGTTTTTAAGTCCCTGTCTTCCACAGAATTAATTTTAGTATCAGATATACCATCTTCTTCTATAAATGTGCCCTCACAGATAGACGGTTCATCGTTCAAAGCGAGGTGGACATCGTTGGAAGCTATTCCCATTGGTTGTTCATTTCCCAGAATATGCTGATTCTGGGTAAGCAGTGCAAAAATTTTACGAGCATTTGATTTTGGCTTTGACTACATACCTTTATATTTATTTATTCCAAATTTCTTTATATTGTTTAATTTTCGATTCTTTACTCTTTATTTTCGTTTTGCTTATTTTCACTTTAAAAATTTTGCGACTTTCGCGTTGTAAAGTTGTTCACCATTAATTAATAATATTTAATATTTATTTATTAATATTATAATATTTTATGATTGACATTTAGCTGACTCTGACTATTTTTAACAAACTTCAAACAGACTGGAAAGCGGATGGATTTCAAATGTAATTCAAGCTTGAATTCACACTGGAAATCCAACATTGGAATTCACAAAAAATTTGTGCTTATTGGGTATCCATAGTGCCGATTTATTTTATGTTATTTACATATGTGTGTATGCATGTATGTATGAGTGTGTTTATTTTTATTTCTCTTATAAAAAAGAAAATATTTCAAATATATTTTGTTATAAAATTTAAGTCGCCAGTTGCACGAAAACTATAAGCAAAATGACAGAACAGAAGCCCACATACAAATTAGATGAATTTGGCTTAGTAGATTATAAGAAGCCTTTGGGCAAGGAGCAAGATTGGAGAACGTCCACTTATTTGGGTCATAAAATAATTAATGACACTATGCTGGGCAATAAGTTGCCGATTACACATAGAGAAACAATGCCTTATGAGGAAGATTCTGTTTTAGAGAAACAAAGGAAATCGGATTATAAAACTAATTTTGAATGGAAGGTAGGAAACAAAAGTTTACGTCAGAATCATGTATTACATATATATTTACATATACACATGTATATACCTAAATGTGTATTAATGTTTTAATATTAAAATGCTTATTTGTTTAGTTTGGAGATCCGAACGAAGTGCGAAACGTAACTTTAGCTGGCGAAGTTCTCTATATGAAACAGTTTTACGATTGCAATCTTAAGTTTTTGAATCGTCCAATGCGACCGGCCAGCAGTGTTACACATTCCGATTATCTTTGGCAAGCACAAAAGCATACTGCACCTCCAGTTAGAGATAGAATACCTACAGCTCCATCTACTACAAAAGTGGTTATTGAACCTTGTAAACATGGCTATTCAAAATATTTGGATACGTCTGCTACTACCTCACGTTTAGATTATTGCTATCGTTCTCCCAAAGATATCTTGAACGGGATTGGGGCCCAAGATATTATAACATTTTATAATTGGAAAAATATGGAAAATCGTGACAAAAAAGTATTTCGCACAAAAGATGAGGTATTATGCGATAATTTTCCTGCAAACGAGTGTCCAAAAAGACGCAAAGAATATACCAATCAAGTTAAGCCAGTACCAAATTCAGGTCTCACTACAGAAGTACGAGAAAATTATTTAAAACCCAATGAACGTACTTTAATTTTTGATGCTACTCACATTAGAAATGATTTGACTTTTGTATCCAGTGAGCCATCAATGAAAAAAACCGAATACGGTATATTGGGTTCAGGAGAACGTACCCAAAAATATGTTTAAAATAAACAACAAAAAGCTTAAAATAGATCAAACAAAATAAATAATTAAAATATAAAATACAAAAGAATATTTTTTAGCACTGTTAGATATAGAGACTTCCTTTTCGCCGTCATAGTGGCAAGCATTGAATTTAAGTACATACTGCTGTTTGTTTTTGGAGTACATTCTCTATCTCTTCTTTTTCTTCAAATTCGAATGTCCCAATGTCGATATCACTCCGCTTGAATTCATTAATTAATCTCCTTTGCAGTTCTTTCTGCCTTATTTCCTGCTTACGGTAGATCCAACTTACTCAGCTCTTATTTTAGCTGCTCAACTTTCAGTTGGTCAAACTTTTTAATTTGTAAACAGAGACAATAGGTTATTTCATTTACTTTTTTAGTGATAATTATTTTATTTTTAGACTTTTTCTGTCACTTCCTGTAGGCAAATTTTAGGCTAGGAAGTAAATTGTCTATCAAATGATTAAATGTTAACAATTGAACTAACATCCTTTGATATTTATTTAGTAAAAAGTTGAAAAATTTTAATCATGGAATGTTACACTCTTGAGAAAAGAATTTTAATAGTAAAAATATCAAAATGGTGAAAATTCCACTGTATTACTTCGTAAAATCCCAGCAGATTTTCCTTGTAATCAGGCTCCTTCTAAGACCGCTATAGGTAATTTTACTGCTAAATTCGAGGCTTACGGTATTGTTGCTGACAATACATCAAAACAATATGCTGGTAAAGGACGAAGTGATGCAAAGCTGTACAATAAAGTGTTTAGAACGAGCCTGGAACATGAACTCGTCGACGTTCACAGCAATTGGACATCACTAAAAGCAGTTTGCGCAATATTTTGCATAAATACCTTTATCTTCACGCTGAAGCTGGGAGAGATGTTACCGAATAGGATGGGTAAAATCCAACGTACGATGTTACGCATGAAGCAGGATGTGGAGTTGGATAGCCTCCAACTCTTGAGCAAGAAATAGGGGCACAGCCCTGCTGCCGCGCTCTTAAAAATTGCTACAAAGGCGTGCATGCACCTAGGTATAATCAGGCCGTATTTTTTTTTTTAAAAAGAGCAAGGAAACGCCATCAATGTCAGTTCTCTGCGCTACCAAATATGATAACGCATTTTTTGTAGCCACAAATGGCTGATGTTGATATCAGTGACCTTTGGTTTCAGCAAGATGGCACCACAAGTCACACAGCCACACAATCGATGCAGTTATGGTATGAGAAACTTCCCCGTCGCATAATTTCTCGTTTTGGCATGGTCAATTAGCCGCCTCGTTCTAGTGATATAACGTCGCTGGATTATTTTTTCTAGAGCCATTTGAAAGAGCGGGCTTACGTGAACACCCGACAAACGACTGAAAAGTTAAAAGTTAATTTTATTGTTACGATTCAAAACGTAACTAGCAAGTTTTACATTCTTTCCATTTTTAACAACTTTAGTAACTGATGGTTTCCAAACGCTGCTTTAAATAACCATTATCAGTGCGGCATATATTAGGTTACAGACAAGGATTTCATTTCCCGTAAAACTGCATTCACTGCATGAAAACAATATAAAAATCATATTTTACAACATTATTGATTGAAAATCCACAGTTCTGGTTTCTAAAATCGATGATTTGCGATAACTTAATTTAAAAACTATTGTTTTTAAACTAACGATTTTCATCACAAACGTAGGAGTAACTAACACATTGCTGTTAATATTCGCTTTGCAGACTTTTTATCAAAAGTAAAAGTGAATCGGTTTTCGCAATTTCAAAACAAACGCATTCAATGATCATGTATTAAAGGCGGAAAACGATAATGTACGATATTTAGTGAAAATTAGCTCTGTTATTAAAGAATCGAAAATATTTTTAATGCAACTAAGAATACTCTCAGCATTTGTCATTTAATTGGAAAATGTAATCTAAATTTTCAAAACAAAACCTTAAATTTAACATTATAGGAAAATCAATAAACACTGAAACACTGAAAAATATTTGATAAATCATTAAAGCATTTTAATGATATGATTGAAAACTGTTTAACGCAATAACTGCACGCTTTGGGCTTGATTAACATATGATATCAACAAGACAGTGCCACATCGCACACAGCCAGTATTATAATTTAATTACTGCGAGACCTCTTTCCACAATAAGTTATTTCAAGAAATGGTGATGTTAATTGGCCTCCACGGTGGCGTGATTTGACTGCTCTGGACTTCTTTTTGTGGGGATATTTGAAAAGCAAGGTTTATAAAAACAAACCAGAAACGCTTGAGCAATTCGATAAAAAATATTTGTGATGATATTAATGAAATACCGCGTGAAATGTATGAGAATAGAATGAAAAATGGGCTCGCATTTGTGAGGGTTAGCCTCGAACATTTATCTAATACATAATAATTGCCGACGTCAAATAAAACATTTTTCAATATAAGATCCATTTTGTTTCTTTTAATCAAAAATTATAAACAAAGTAGTATACCTTCTCTACGGACACCCTTTTTTTTGAGAAGTAGCACTTCAGGCAACAATGCCTATTTAGTCAAGTACCGCGCTGCATTCTTTAGGAAAGAGATAGAGAAGAGATGAAACAGCTGATGAAAGTAGAAGGATAGTCGGAAATTAACTGTCGTATAAGGCAGCACAGAGACCAGTGACTATGCCTTCATCGCTGAGCAGCCCCACCGACAATCAATTTTTATTTTTGTAGTGAAAAAAACCAAGGTCTTCGTTGAGAATCGAACCCACAACCCCCATACTGACAAGCTAGTACACTACCTACTAGTATACAGGGACACCTGTATACCCTGTACATATTATGAAATATAATTGTTAGAAAATAAGAAATTTGACGTAAAATAAAGTGAAAAGTGGTTCGTTAACAAAACTGATTAAAATTTCAACGGACGTTAAATGAATTTGATCGTTATGGCAGAAACATACTTTATTGCATATTTCTATACAATATTGGGGTAAAATTCACTGATGAGCTACTTGAGCAATAGTGAAATTACAATATGGATGTGCTCTCCCCCATTACAATACATTTCAAATATTTTTATTTTTATTTGAAAAAATGTTTTATGAGAATATCATAAAATGTTTATTTTTTAATGAAAATTTTTGTAACAAATATTTTGTGAAAATATCATGAAATATTTATTTAAAGGAATCAAGCACGAATAAAAATTGCTTAATAAAAATAATTATTATTTAAAAAGAACTTTAAAAACCTTCTTGCACATGGAAAATAAATTACTTTTTATGAGCATCCTTATTTTTAAGTATCCCTATCGATTTGGCAGTAAATGCAATAGAAGAAAAATGGAACGTTTAAAAAAATTTTCCATAGATAGAGAACTATCTATTTTTAATTATTCTCAAGTTTCGTATAGAACAGATAGATAGATTGATAGATATATAGAAAGATAGAGAGATAGATAGATCCAGCAAAAAAAAGCTTTCGATGGGCTCTCCAGTTTCTCCAATTGTGATTGATATAGCCATGGAGAAATTGTTAGATAACATTAATGGAAAATTAAATGTAAAACAAAAAATTATAAAAAATATGTTGATGATTTGTTTTATTTTGTATCTGAATCTGCAATTAACAAAATATTAGAAACATTAAATGAATTTAACACTTCAATAAAATTTATAATTGAAAAGGAATGTGATTCAGAACGTCCATATTTGGATACCTTAATAATAAGAAGAAATAAAAAATACTATTGATATTTCCCATTTTATCTGGCTGTTGTTCTTTTGGTGCTAATGGCAACGCTTTCGATGTGAAAAACAGCATTGTCAAGCCATGATACAATTCGTACTGTATTCCAATACGATAACAGTATAACAGTTAGTAATTTTATAGAAACGATTTTAACATAAGTAACAAAGAATTCCATAGGAAGAAAAGATTAGAAATTTGTTAGCTGAGAATAATTTTCGAATACAATTAACTAATAGGTTGATTAACCAATTTAATAAAAGGACGAAAAGTATTATAAGAAACGAAATAGAACCCAAAATACATAAATCCATAACTTATTTACATACATGTTTTATCCTTTATCTAATACAAAATAATCACACAAAGCTTCAGGAAAATTTTTGTCAAACAAATTAAAAATAATCAAAAATAATTTCAATTTTTTTGTTACAAATATAAATAAATATTCTTTTCAACGGTCTTTTTAAAATAACAATATATATTTTTTTCCCGATATTTCGCTTTCCTGTGGAAAGCTTCTTCAGGAATTTATTTTTTATATTTAAAATAAAAAATAATTACAATATAAAAAATAATTTCCTGAAGAAACTTTCCACAGGAAAGCAAAATATCGAAATAAAAATATATATTGTTAATTCAAAAAGACCGTTGAAAAGAATATTTATTTATATTTATTTAAAATATAAAAAGGTCGATGAAAAAAATAAAAAAATTTTTTTGTTACATAACAATTTTTTTTAAATTTTCACGTTCTGTAATTCAAAATAATAATAAAAGCATTTTTCCAAAATTTTTTTTCGTTATTTTTTTTATTTTATTATATATATTTTCATTTCCTGTTTCTGAAGGTGCCACATAATGGTGTGGCGAAATATTAAAAATAAAGATCTAATTTATTAAATTTTTATAATAATAAAGCAGGTCAACAATTTGTAATTATAATAATAATTGATTAATTTTAAAAGAGATATAAAAAAAGACTAAGTCTTTTTTTTATGTTTTAATGTTTGTGACATTCTTATGTCTTATATGTTCTTTTTAGCTTCTAACATTCGATAGGTAATAGTAATTTGTTGAGTTTTTTTTATTGCAAAACAAAAACTTTCTAGAGTTTTAAACGATTTATTTTGACGGTCTATTTACTTTTACACACACAAAAAATCACGATGGCAACTTTGTGACTTTAAGGCCTAAAAGCTGATATATCAACCTTATGTATTTACTCAACAACTGTTTTATTAACTGTTGTGTTTACTTAACAATATTCATACTTCAACGCTTTATTGGCCAAAAGAGGGAGTTGTATTACTAAATCGAAAATTCTACTTCAACTGTAAATGCTGAAATGCTACTTCAGTGTAAGTGCTTGTTTGCTTGTGTGTCTTCTTGTTCTGTGTTAATTGTTTTTATTTCCTGGTCGTTTATCGCAGTTCATGGAATTTTACTGAATGTTGTTGTTGTTGTTTTGCGTTCCTAAGATTTTTTAGAAACTTCTTAATTTGTAAACAGATATAATAGGTCATCTTTTGTAGCTTAAACTGAGCATCTTCGTTACAGTAATATTAACTTTAATAGTTTTTAAATATTTTTTATTTTACGTTTAAAGGTTTTCACTTTTAATAGTAAATAAATCCTAAGATTTTAAATCAAATGATTTACAGGACCCCAAAGTATCATACATTAAACTGGTAGAGATTTAGGATATCTCAAAACCCTGGCAATTTTTTAATTTCAGAATCACGAAAAATCTGGAAATTTCAGAATTTGGATTTTTAAATATTAAATCCAATTGAAATCCTGGGGAAAAATGTATTTCAATATTCACAGAAGAAAGTTAGTTCATAATAAAATTTAATTAAATTAAAAAATCAATTTTATATTTAATTAAAAAAGAACTAGAATTGTTTAATTGGATCCATTAAACCATATAAAATCCGTAGCCTCATATAAATTTACTAATAATAAACATTTTCTGGTTTTTTCAGGCTGGCTTTTTGAAACTCTAACAAAGATAAAATTAATTCTATTAATAAACATATCAATCGAAATAAGGCCATCAAGCCTCAAATTAGGTGCTGCCTCACGTCAAAAACATGCCTACATTTCATAGAGAAAACTTTTAAAAACTTTTCTAGATAAAACCGGTGTTACTCTAAGGTTCAAATTACATACATACATTTTGTTAATCATATTACCCAATTTAAAACATCTGAATACTTGACTCGCAACCCCTTGCCATATTTCATGGTCACATATGAATCATTTATTCATTCATTCATTAATATATCTTAGCTAACAACAAACTATTTTTTGCGACTTGAAAAACGAGGAAATACTCACGCATTGTATAATTTCATTTTCATTTTTAATTAAATTTACTCGTTCTGCTCAATTTCTGCATTATTGTTATTAACGATCTAATGAAACAAACAAAAAACACTTTTGTATTAAAAAATACAACAGTCTTGGAATTAAACTAGTTTATTTGAGAACGTCAAAGAATGCAGTCAGATTCGCCATAAAAATTTCGAAGCGTGTTGGAAAAGACTTTTATTTTATTTCGTCTTTTATTGCAAGAAAAAAAATACCGTAAACAATCATTTTGTTTACTTCTAAAGGTGCAGGACACCCAAATAAATCATCATATTAGGACATATCAAAATTCATTCATATCCAGAAAAAAATATAAAAAATAAAAAATTGTGTATCCTGAATTTCCCTTAAAAACATATTTCCCGCTAGCAAGTTTAAGGTTAGAAAGTGAATTGCCTTTAACCACGAATTTTTTTTCATAACTTAAGCTTTATTGATACCAGTGTAAAGTATAAATATTGGAATTAATAATGGAATATGATGCCGGCGCAAAAATTATCTTTAGCACATCGGCAGACGTCCACTCTTTAAACGAAATATTGATATTTGCTTATGTAACAAAGCTTAGCGTATCTCGTCAATGCAGTGCCGAATCTTATCTTTCGGAGCTTGTTTTTAGGTTGTTTCCCTAAGCCTGGCCCTTCGAATAGCCTGAGAGAAAATAATCCAGCGACCTTAAAACATAACATCATAATAGCCTAATTGAAACTGAGCTCCACCTCTAAAGATGATTTTGTTGAAAAGTGGGTTCAGTTTCTCAAACAACCAATTTTAAAACGTTCGATGCGGCTTTAATTCTAGAACATGTTGAACGTTACAAACGAGAAGATGAAGATCTTTATATAAAATGTTACGGAAAGTACTTATAATGATGCCCAATTACTGCGAACGTTAAGAAGTTAATATTCCAGGCCCATTCTCCATACTTTACATCACTACAGCCACTGCGAGAGTATTGTTTTGATTTATTGTCAGCAATAATACCGTAATCCTCGAATTAAGTGATTAAATTTTATGCCTAAAAGCTGATCGAACATTACGAAATGATACATTGAAAATTTCACAATTTTGATAGTAAATTATCACAACTTAAATTCTTTGCTTAAGAGTACAACATTTTATGCTTGAAATTTCCCAACTTTTTACTAAATAAATTCAAAGGAGGACACCTTAATTCTTGACATTTAATCACGTGACAGAAAATTTATTTCCTAACTTCATATATTGAATGCAATATGACTAATAACACTGACCTTTTAGATAACTTTTAAATAAGATCATCATGCCAAATTAGGCTAAAAGCTTTTATAATTCCAGTGCTCTTTGTATAATTTCTATTATCATATATGAAATTATAATTCTTTTTATTTAATGGAATATAAAGTGTTCTTTTCCAAAATTAAACCGTTCTTTTGGCAGAAGGCTATTACTCTCAATAAATTTATTTAGCTTCTCAGTATAATTTTTTTTCAAATATCTTGTCCAGACAATTTAGCATGCTAATAGGATGATAATTGCTAGCTAGTTTAACATTTTAACCAGGCTTAAATATAGGCATAATCTTTGCAATTTTAAAAAGTTTTGGAAAACATCAATTTTTTAAGCAGCTTAAATAAGTTTGTATAAATAAGAAATAATGTTACTGAAGTAGCACCCTGTTGCCAAAGTTGAAAAATGTTTCAAATAAAATATTTTTCTAGAGAACTAATTTTACTTTTACTGTAATAAATATAGATTTGGCTTTTTTAACGTCAAAATCAACAGATCTGGCATGCATGAACACAGGTGTGTGCTTATCAAAATCGATCCCATTAATTTTCTTTCTCTCTCTTTTTCATTACTCTCCTGATAAGAGACTCCACTTAAAACGTATACATTCATTCATACAAGCAATGTTAATAAACATAATTTCAAAACATGTTAATGGCGAAATAGGTATGAGTTGTTTAACCTGTTTATCTAACGAATGCAACAACATCTAGATACTTATTATTTCTTAGTTTGTTTTGTTTTATATTTTTACTTGACTTCTACTACGGCAATAAAAACAGTTAAAACTAGAAACAATTTTTAGTAAACAAAAAAGTGAAAATTAAATTCAAAACAAAAAATTATAAATAAAAGTGAAACTTGAAATAAACATAACTAAACATAAAATAGTTTTAAAATAACTAAAAGATACAATTTAAAAAAAATTCAAAGTTTAAAAGAAGAAAACTGTACATTCACACGTATTACAAAACGGAATAACACAAGACAAAAAACTACAATACAATACAATACACAGTCATGTCTTATGAAGCAGAGCGAGCTTTGGCTTATTTTTACCCTTTGGTTATAGCTTCTTCAGTTATATGCTGCATTACATCAGCTGTAGGCTGGACGCATTGGCGCTATGTTCTAAATGCCTGTCCCGATTCAAATTGTGGTTGTTATTTACATGCGCAATCCACCTACCATTCATTTCAAGGCGGCCCTATAGCATACTGTTATTACGCCACTTACGGTCTATTACTGCCTTTACTCTTCTGTATCGTTTTGGGCAGTTATCATGTGTATCGTGTTTGTATGGGCACAGCCAAGAGGAAGATAGGAACAGCAACAATAAGACAAAGGTCAGTAGAATAATGTGTATTACTTTAATAAGTCTAAGTACATACGTATGTGTGTGTGTGTGTTTGTCTGTGCCTGAGTGTATGTGCA
This sequence comes from Trichopoda pennipes, assembly GCA_030448955.1. Taxonomy (NCBI): domain Eukaryota; kingdom Metazoa; phylum Arthropoda; class Insecta; order Diptera; family Tachinidae; genus Trichopoda; species Trichopoda pennipes. The sequence continues at coordinate 167,266 of JASKUP010000094.1, forward strand.
TTTATAGAAATTATAAATTTAATTAATAACATTTATAGATGCAGTATGGAAGAATGACGAATGTTCTTTGTGTTCTACATATACAAAATTATTCTAATACTGGTCATAGGTTAAGTAACACATCTAATTTAACTAAATACATGACTGACAGTGTGACAATAGCTTACAAATAGTTTACAAATATTAAATTTGTTTTTTGTAGCAACTGATTGAATTTAATTTTCTTATTTTAACTAAAAATATTTTCTTTTAAAAGAATTATTGTTAATTGAATTTAATTTTAGTTTTTCAATTGGGAATATAATTTTGAACAGATTAATGAATTTTAAATTAACAGTTTACTTTAATTTAATTAGTGCCAGTTTTTGTTATTAATTTCAGCATTCCTACATTTTTTCTTACTCAGTGAAGAATAAAACTTTTCAAACTTATAAGTGTGTTAATATAAAAATAAGTTACTAGGTATACATAATGAACGAATCATATCATTTTGGGGGGCAATCACTATACGTTACTAGCGGAAGTCCCCTTCTTTTTCTAGCGATAAAATATTACAAAGATATTCCTGTTTCTCAGTTCACCGGTCCACTGTGGCATATATTTTGAAAAGGCAGCCAAAAATCGTATTTTTTATAGTTCCCGATTCAAAGCTTTATTACATACTTGAAAGTAAATACCAGAATACCTCGGGACCCAATATAGTATTGATCTATTTCAAGAATATCACAGCGAACAAGGATATCCAAAATAAATTTTGTATAATTATTTAGCTCATAAACTATTAGAACCAAAAAAATTAAGTTTTCCTGTCCTCCAGAAATGTTTAAACTTTTCATAAAAAAAGGTAAATATTTCTCTAAAAACTATGGCCTAATAGAGCATAACTTCTTGCCGTAAAACCAAAGCAAAAAATCTTTCACCAGTTTGTAGTCCGAACCCCCCCCCCATTATATATGCGCTGGATTGCGGCCGTAGGCACCAGAATAATTTTTCTAACTCAAGGTCAGATATTCGACCTTTTTAATACAAACGTAAAGACAACAAATTTTTATGAAATCGTCTTCTTGAGTATTTGATCCTTCTCCTTTTGGCGGACCCTGCCCACAAAAAAAAGCAGTTTTAGAGAAATTAACATAAAAATAATCAACTCCGGCACATATAAATAGACATAATTTGTGTAGATACAAATTCATATAGATAATTTTAGAACACGTCATTAAAACATAAACGAAAACATTTACTTGCAGTCATAAATGCTTTTAAAAAATTAATTCGATTATATCCTGTAAATACAAGCAGTACTAAGGAAGCGTGCTGTGCTTTGGAAAACGACTTTAGGTACTATATTAGACCAAAACGCTTAATGACAGATAAAGTAGCAAGTACATCTCCTTAACCAATTTGAACGAGTAAATCGAGTGATAAGAGGTATTTTAAGTAAAATAAGCGATTCAATTGATCATTCTAATTGGTCCTCAAAATTATTTCATGTTGAGTATGCTATTAACAACACAGGTCTACTAAGAATACACCAAGCCATTTATTATTTGGTATAAAACAACGAAGCGTAATAATTGATGAATTAACAGAGTACATGAAGGCAGAAAATCAGATCATAGCCCTTTTACAGCAAAGTGCTGAGAACTAGCCTGATACATTAACTAGTCGACGTTCGCAACAGTTGGGCATCACTGACGGTGTCAAAACTCTTGAGCATGCACATACAATTGCTCGTGGGAAAAACATTGGGATTCTAGGTTTAACCCACACACTTTTAGCGATTGTCTTTGGGATTTCTTAATCGTCACTGCGAATTGCGAACTGGAAATTGGAGACGTTTAAACTTAAATGGTAAATCACTTGGTATGATAGGTATCCTTCAAACTTTCCTATAATTATTATTGCTAAGTTTTTGCCATCAGCGTTTTAATAACCAATCTAGTACCATCGCATAGTATTGGGTGATTCAGGTTACGTAACATGACTATTACCGCTCCAACGTTAAGCTGGAAGTTATGTGGTGGCATTTCCGGTAAGTTTAATGAATTCAGGAACTCTACGGGGTAGTTAACAATATTTTCGGGATCGGTATTGGAACCAATCGATTTATACGAATACCATTCATCATTAATTAAGCTTTCGATTTTTGAACGTATTTGTTTTTTGCAGCCAAAATGTTTCTTTCACTTAACCAAAATTAATCGCTATAATTTTGAGCAATGTATGTAAACAGTTTTGCAATTAGTTCGTCTTTAGACGTTGTGAATTGGCAAGAGCCCATTGGAAAGGAAATCTGGCCTGTTGTAGATTCAGTCGTTTTTTTCCACTGCCAATGTCTAAAAATATATAAGAATAGATAGATAAACCTAGACGTAGATAATCATTCAAATTTTAAGAAATGTTGACTGCTAACAAAATCGTTCGAACTTTAGCTTTTATTTTTTACTTTATGGAAGAAAGATTCTAAGTCATAGATATTTATGTCAAAGTATATTTTACTTTGACATAAATATCTATGACTTAGAATCTTTCTTCCATAAAACAAAAAAAAATCAATCAAAAAAAACAAAAAACAATTTTTTACTTTAGCAATAAAATTTTAGAACAAAAGAATTTTGATATGGATTTTTCAGCATATAACCGATATACATATGTATGTATGTATCGTTAAAATTGCATCGAGTAGAAAATTATGTTTTAACTTCAAAGTGAAGTGTCGGTGACTTAATATTTTTAAGACGGATAGTGAGGGCTTAAAATACATCAAGGTTTTTCTTCTCTTATAAAAGCTATTAATTTTAAAATTATGTGAATCAAATCACACGAAAAATTTTAAAGCACCGATAATGTGCATACATACATATGCCCATATGTATGTAGAATATATATTCAAATTTTCACTTTTAGTATTATCCAACTATGAGCACTGTTTAGGAATTTTATTTATGTTTTCACTAACCTGACTTAATACATAGTATATTGAAAAGTGAAAATAAAAACATGTATAAAAAAATTAATACTTTTTCTTAAAAATGTGTTAAAAACTTTAGTTCTTCGAGTTGCTCTCTAAATTTTCTCATGCGAAGAAAAATTACTTCGAAATAAAGTCTAGTTATTGAAAACGTATCGTGTTTGTTGGACTCTCCTGGCAAATTCTATAACATAAGTAAAGCTTGCTGATGTTTATGAAAATGTATGTATGTATATGTACATATGTAAGTCAATTTTATGGTATAAATTTATATAGTTTTAGGAAAAAAACTGTAAAAATTAAACTTAAAATGCATATTTTTCTAAATTCAAAACAAATTGACCAAAGGATTTGAACTTTTTATTTTTTCCATACAAAATACATATTTCAAAAGGGTTGAAAAACATGCAGTCTATTTACATACTTGTGTACATGTGATTTTATTGTAAGATTTTTTGAAGATTTTGAATTGAACAAAATCTTCAAACACAAAAATACATTTTTGACTGTTGACATGTTAGAACAATGTTTGGTTTCGCCGAAGTTGAAGATGTTGCCTGTCTTTATTTGGTCTTTTATTTTGTTTTCTTTTCGTTTTGTGTTTTTTTTTTTCAATTTCATCAACGGGTTTTTTAGCGTATGCTAAGAATGTATACGTGTGTTTGCACGTATGCAAACTCATTAGCATACAAACAACCATAAGCTTCATCAAACCAGTTCGAACGAACATGTCGAGTTGTGAATAACTTATTTCTGTTTACAACAACAACAGAAAATTAATAAATGCATTTTCTAAGTTCTTCGGAAAATTTTATAAATTTTTTTTCATACAAACCATCTCTTGAAAATTTCGAATCGAATAAAACAAAAATCAGCCAAATCGCTTCAGCCGTTCTCACGCCAACTCATTACATACGTGGACCATTTAATTTTTATATATATAGACAATGACGGCGAGACAGCACAATCAGTAAGAGAAACACCAGCAGCATCTTCTTGTTTTATTTATGGAGCTACAAGATCCAAGATGAATAAAATCGAAGAAGTTCAAGCAATTGGTATGTCACCACTTTATGTGCGTATTAAGCTGATGGAGTGTCTTTTGTATGTGGCTTATCGTGGGAGAGTCGACTTAAATACTCGTCCGATAAAAAAAGCCTGAAAATATTTGATAAAGCGTGAACTTAAAGATAAAGTTGGAATACAGGTTGTTACTGTTAAGCAAGGCTCTGATACGACAAATTCAGGAAGTACGTCACGAAGATTCTTTGCTAATCCTGCTTTGATTTCCGAAATCAAGGGTCTAGATGAAAATATAATCAAGAGGTTTTCAATAATTATCGAAGCAATAACAATAACCGCGGTAGTAGATCCAAAAAAGTTGGTGATTTTCGTTGCACTGTACGAGTGGTACAATATGCTACCTACACTTCACAAAATTCGGATTCATGGAAAAGATATAATTGAAAAGTGTATTTTTTTCGTAGGCCTACTATTCGAAGGGGCTCAGGAAAGTTGTAAAAAAGACTATAAAAAATATTACCTTAGACACTCCAGAAAATGCAGTCGAATTGCCACGAACGAAAAAGATATTACGCACCGAATGATGGTAACATCAGATGCCATTATCTCACATTTGACGCCTTTATTTAGCCAGAAAAAACAATGTGTTATAAGCGACGAAGTTAAGGCTCTTTTAGAATAATAAATTAAAAATAGATTTAAAATAAATAATAAATTAAATATGAACTAATCTTTTAACGGTCTTTTAAATAATTTAACGATTTTATTTTTCTCGATATTTCGCTTTCCTGTGGAAAGCTTCTTCAGGAAATTATTTTTTTATTTTCAAAAACAAAAATTATAACAATTTATTTATTGTTTTATTATTTATTGTTATAATTTATTGTTATAATTTTTGTTTTTGAAAATATAAAAAATAATTTCCTGAAGAAACTTTCCACAGGAAAGCGAAATATCGAGAAAAATAAAGTCGTTAAATTATTAAAAAGACCGTTAAAAGATTAGTTCATATTTAATTAAATAAATAATAAATTAAAAATTAAAAAAATAATTTAAATTTTTTTGTTAGTTATGGATTTTTGCATTGTAGGTAACGATCTACACTTCTCTAACTTTCTTTATTTTGACTACTTTTGTGTATGACTATATAAATAAAACTAAATTTATGATGAAATCACTACATTTTTTGATAAATATATTTTTTTCCTCACCTCCATACAAAAATCCCCAGTGTGCGCCACCACAATGCACCCGGCCACCTAAAGATTTCAGTTATTGCATGAGAACTTTTTCCGGGCGTGTAATTTCTCGATTTGGCGATGTCAATGGGCCGTCCCGTTCTTGTAATTTAATGCCGCTGGATTATTTTCTCTGTGGGAATTTGCAAGGCTGTGTTTACGTGAACAACTGACATTTTGAAAAATTAAATACGGTTCTTCATTGCAGAGATAAGCGAAGCTTTGTTACAAAATTTTGTGGTGGACGTCTGCATTATATCATATTCCATTATTAATTCCCATATTTTTATTTATTATTGGTATCTATAACACTGAAGTTGTCGAAAAATGTGTGTGTTTCAAAATTTAATTGTTAGAACCATTTAACATTATTTATATTTTTATTACACTGTATGCAGATATAAATGTGCATTTCCTTTTTGACATAAGTTCGTGTGTAACTGTATATTGCATATATTTAAATATCTGAAATTAAGTATTTTATTTAATTATGTACAAAAAAGGTGTAAAATATACAAATAAACTTTTAAACTTTTATTTAAAATGATTGTTTACGTATGTTTTTGGTTTCTATTTATAGATCTGGTGACATGGTTGTTGTAACAACAGAGTCTGAACTTTCCGATAATGACATATCACCATATTATTGGCTTCCAACCAGTGCCATTGCATGTTTTATGGCCGTATACACTTTAATATATGCCAGCATTTACACTGATGGTTTTGAAGTCACATGCAAGCAATATCGTGAATCATTGCTAAAGGAAATACAGGGAGTGGGCAATATTGTACCCGTAATTAAAGGTCGTCTTTCCTGTTCGGCTATATTTGATTTTATGGACTATTTGGTGCAGAGTTCTTCGTTTGAGAGGCGTAAATATGGATTCATTAATAGCTCAATATGCTTTCATATGAATTTATTTTTTGGCTGGATTGCAGTGTTAGGTTGGATTGTTATAGCTGTTATTAATATAATACAAACTAAACGAACAAAACCAGCACGAGTTTAAATTTAAGATGCGTTAATTTAAGTATACAGTGAACAATTATTTATATGAAGTGCGATATATTTAATAGAATGTTATACATTTACATATTTTTATAAACATATTTTAAGTAGTCTTGCTAGTTTTTTACTAAATCTCTTTTTTTTTCTTCAAGTCTTATATTGTGTTTTGTTGTAAGGTATAGAACGCATTAAAAGATTATGAAATAAATACCGTTATGAGTAAATTGCACATCAAAACCTCAAAACCCGTTTTTTATGGAGTGATAAATTTATTTGGCAAATATTATTTCGCAGTGATTTGCAAATAACTTGTGAATATAATGGTAAAAATTTACCAATAGAGGTTAGCGATTTTTTCGTGTTCCTTACACCTGTACTTGAAGAAATTGACCATTTTGACAAATGTAATATGCCATGTAATATTTAATAATTTTTAAACACTTTATATTTTGTTTTATTATTATTTTATTAACTCTAATGATCAGCCGCTTACGCGACCGGTTCTTTTTATCATTTATTGACGTGCATTCCCACATATGAAGTTGATCAGGCTTCTGTTGAGAAATGCTGTCCTTTTCATTATTTTGAACGTTCTCTTTATTTCTATCAATTATTTTATTTTTATTTAGCATGCTACACGTTATTGCCAGAGTTTTTTTTCTTTTTCATCAATACTGATTGGAATCATGGTTTTCAAAATGTCTGAGTTGATATCTAGTCGTGATAGTGCATCTGCATTTGTATTATTAGCTCCCTTTTTGTATTGTATGTCAAAATCATAGTCTGACAGTTCTTATGCGAGTCAGTTTTGAGGATGGGTTCTTATGTGAAAATAGGGCGACTAGTGGTCTATGGTCTGTTATAACAGTGAATCTTCGTCCGAAAAGATATGGTCTAAAAAATTGTATGTCCCAGTGAATGCCTAAAAATTCTTTTTCAATGACAGATTTATTCTTTTCATGTTTGTTTAAGGATCGGCTTGCATAGAATATTGGTAAGTCTTCTCCCATTATATTCTGTGATAAAACTGCGCCTAGACCTTGGTTTGATGCGTCTGTCGTCAGTATAAAAGGTTTTACGAAATTTGGGTATTGAAGTATTGGTGGTGTTATTATTTTATCTTTTAGTGTGTCAGGGGGGTTTGGCGGTCTTGAGACCAAATTAATTTTGCATTCTTTTTTAGAAGTGCATTGAGACACATTGCTATATTAGCGAAGTTTTTAATGAATCTTCTGTAATAATTGCAAAATGCTACGAAACGTCGTACGTCGTCCTTGTTTTGTGGTACTTTGTAATTTTTGATGGCTTCAAACTTTTGAGGATCTGGTTTAACGCCCTCTTGAGTTATTAGGTGTCAAGGTATGTGACTTCACGTTGTAAAAAATGACATTTTTGTGCATTTAGCTTTAGTTTGTATTTCTCTAATCTACTTAAGACTTTTGTAAGATTTCTATTGTGGTGGCTGGCATTACAGCCGAAAACAATTATATCATCTACATAGAGGAATGCTTCTGATTCGAGACCTGATAACGCTATCGTGAGCATACGTTGAAAGCTGTTAGAAGATATGTTCAGTCCGAATGGTAGCCTTGTAAATTGGTAATGACCCGTTGGTGTCGAAAATGCCGTGCAAGGGCGTGAATCTTTAGCTAGTTTGATTTGGTGGAAGGAGTTAGTCATATCGAGTATTGAAAAATATTTGGCGCGTCCTACTTTGTACAGAATGTCATCTAGCCGAGTTAATGGAAATTTGTCATTAATAATTTTCTTGTTTAGTCTTCGAAAGTCTACTACTAACCTCCATTTTGATATGTCCATGTGTCCCTTTTTTGGAACTAAGAGAGGTGAATTGTAGGGGCTTGTGGATGGTTCTATTATTTTTTCCTTAAGCATGTCTTGGACTTTTGAATTTATTTCGTCAGTATGTGTATGGGGGAGACGATAGTTTTTTGTGTATACTGGATTGCTGTCCTAAAGTGAAATTCTTTGTGTATAGAAATTGTTTGCGGTTAATTCGTCCTTTTCTAAATGAAAAACATGTTGAAGTCTTTTAATTATTGAAATTATGTCATTTTTGTCCTTGTTGCCTATGTTGTCCCATGAATAACTTTCTAGTATCTTTTTCAAGCGTTCTTTATTCTGTTCCTCATTGTGATTTATATACAGTATTTCATACCTATTTAATGGTACGTTTTGAATCCTTAAGTTTTCTATAGTTACATCTTTTTCTGTCGCGTTCAGTATTTTTATATGTTTATTGCCCTTTTTTGGAACAATAGTATTTGCCAAGTATACTCCCTTAGCTATTTCTCTATTTAAAATTACTCTATCCTCATCCAAATTTATGTTACAGGGTAATATTGTTTCTGTTCTAGCGGGTATTTCCAAGTGGTTTACACATAAAGAACCAGCTTGAATTGGTAAATTGAATATTTTATATACTTGTCGTAGTCAATGATGCAATTGTATGCATTAAAAAAATCCATACCTAGTATTCCGTCTGTTTTTGTTGGAAAGTTATTAGGAACCAGTTGAATTTTATGATGTATGGTCTCGTTGTCTATGTCTATTGTTATTATGGTAGACCCTATTGTTTTTATTTCATCTTTAGAAATTCCACTTAAGTTGCAGAAGTCATGAGTCTTCAGTATAATTTTTGAGAACGTGTTCTTTGCAAAGGGATATTTCCGCTCCTGTGTCAATCAAAAATTCTCGGTCTGTGTTGAATATATTCAGTTTTATGTAATTTTGATAGGCAGGTATAATATTGTATATTCTTCTATTGTTATCTAATTGCGGTGTTCCGGAGAAGCATGATGGATGTTCTCCGGATGTAAGGAGTTTCCCTGGTTGATTGTTTGATTAATATTCCTATTTGTATAGTTCGTTCTGTTTTCAGTGTTTGAATTAAAATTAGAATTTCGGTTATTCCTGTCGCAATTTCGGTCATTGTTTTGGTACCTATTTTGTCCGTTGCGAGGGGGTGTTTTTGTTAGAGTTGTTCCTGTAGAAAGTCTTCCTATTCCAATTGTTGTTGTTATTGGGGTATCTCTGATTCTGGTTAGTTCGTAAGTTGATTTTGTCGTAATTGTTGTAAGATCTATGGTTATTTTTGTAGTAATTGTTTCTCTGTCTGGTTGTTTGGTACATGACTTTTGTTTGAGTTTGGGTGCAGTCGGCTTCTTCTGCAATTTCTACTGCCTCTGAAAAGGATTTTACCCTACTGGAATCAATTGTTTTAATGATATCTCTGTCTGTTAGGCCGTTTTTGAATGCATTAAATGCAATGATATTGTTTGATTTTATTATTGTGTCCCTGCTGTCCTCACCTATACTAGAGATTTAAAGTTCGTTAAGTTCTGATATTAGACTACTAATTTTATCCGCGAACTTTCTGATGTCACCTTGCTGCTTAATGTAATTTAATTTATTCAATATATTGTTTGGTGTTTCCCTTGATTTGTAGCATTTTCTTAATTCTGTGATTAATTGACCTAGTTTCTGGTCTAATGCAAATGCAACCATTCAAAAAGTAATTTGAATAGTTGTTTACAACTAGCCGGTCAACAATTCGAAAAGTAATAGACAGAATAAAAGCACAAAAACTAACACTTTCACTACCAGAAAATAATGCACAACCATAAATAAGACCCGGTATCAAATATGACTTACCCAGCCACAACGTTCGATAACTGATCATGAGGTGTGCACAATAGTTAGGCAAGTTAAAAAACATATGTTCTTTATTTAGCGCAGAAAAAATAGCTGAAAATATCTCCAACAAGCGCAGAGATCCAGTAAGTGTATTCACTATAAGAAGACGACTTAATGACCACGGGCTTCATGGACGAGTGCCTAGAAAAAAATCTTACATATCTAAAGTAAATCGTACCAAACCCAAAAACTTTCCTCACGCCAATCTTAACTCTCCACAATAGTGACCAGAGTAAATTCAAAATTTTAGCATGTAGTTGCTGTTTTCTGTTCATAAAATTTCTTAGAAACTTTTTAATTTGTAAACAGACATAATAGGTAATTTTATTTTACTTTTTTTTATAACTTAAACTAAATCTCTTTATAGTCCTGCTGTCCAATTAAGCCTTATCGTCCCGAATAGGCTTAACATTACTTCGACCATATTTGGTCAACCGTTCCAGCTGAACCATTTTCATTTCAGGTCGGTAAGTCACGTCATTCAATTTCCCAGTGGGCTTCCAATTTAGGGAGCAGTCTTTCTTGTTTTGTGGGTTAAATATTGGCAGCAGCTGTTCTTTTGCCAATCTCTCTGTGTTTGCTGTTCGATCATACTTGACTTTTTTTTTAAAGAGAAGTAGCACTTCAGGCAACGTTATTTAGGAAAGTGATAGAGAAGTAAAAGAAATTGCCAAGAAATTAACTGTCGTATAAGACAGCACAGCGACCAATGACCATGCCTTTATCACTGAGCAGCCCCACCTACAGTAAATTTTTATTTTTGTAGTGAAAAAACAGCCAAGGTCTTTGTTTGGAATCGAACCCACAACCCCCAGACTGATAAGCTAGTACACTACCTACTAGCCTACATTCATTTATCGCTGGATTTTAAACGGGGTTGCGGACAAGCTGATGAAGCTTCTACAGGTCTTCTTGTGCCTGAAGAGTGCTTCCATTATTGTCATGTGCATTGCAGTTTTAGTTCTGTTTCAAATACAATTTTTGCTGAACTACGTGAGGTTGAATCAAGAACAGCTACTCGGTATGCGAGTAAAAACTTGAGTACATTCTCGTCCCAATCCTTTTGATGTGTACTGACCATTTTGTTGATAATTTCTCTGAAAACTGTTGAATCTTTCTACCTTGCCATCAGACTGTGGATGCAGTGTTCGCACATCTCTTTCAATATGGCCGACTAGAAATTTCGTCCCTGGTCAGCATACAGTTCTGTTAGAAATATTTTTCTCGGTTTTTGGGAGGTGCTTGCATGCAAGCACGTGCACGAAAAGCGTCAGCACCATTTTTTGCGCTAAAAATGTGGCTGAGGGAAAATAAATATATTTTATTGCAGATATTGCTTAAATCGTGCGAACTACTTACCCAGTATACGATGCAAAGAAAAAGACGAGTATCGCTTTTTTAAAGCAACATCGATGTCCGAAGCCAGCTTCAATTTATTGCGTACTCCGTAAGTCAGCTTGTTAGTTATACGCAATGATGAATATTTGGCGCAAGGATGTAATATCTAAATTCTGGTTTGGGCATATAAACTTGGAATTTCTACTATTCGCAAAATAATATACAAAATGTGTCAAGCAATTCGGAATGATCTACATAATGTGTATTTGTCATATACTGTCAAAGCACTCAAATGACTCTCCTTAATGTATTGACATCGCTAACCAACCTATTACTTGTAGTCAACAGAAAGAGAAATAAATTTAAGCTTGTGGCAACTACAATGGTGTTCGTGTGGACCTGCAGCTGGGTTGTCACCAGATTAATTGTTTCCATAAGGATGTGTGTTTTAATTTTGACAGTTTGTAGTCGGTAGCTTGCTGTTTCGATTATATTTGTGTATTGCACCAGACCTTTTGACAATAATATTAAACATCTGCACATTCACTACTAACTGATTTTTTAATTCACTTTTGACACATTAGCCAGCTGATAAGTTCTGTTGTTGAAAGTCTTTGCCGTTTTGCCTTAAAATTGCAATCTCCTAGGTCTTATTTTAGCCACAGGGCACAATTTTAAAGCCTAAAGAAAAACCAGGCAACACTGTTTTGTTGTAAAAAGTCGGGATGTCTCATCCTGTACAAATAGTCTCCCAGCAGCGAAAGTATCCTTTTAAAAATATGCGTTTAGCTGATCATACCGTGTTGGACAGAATTAAAGGACGTTTTGATTGTAAGAATTGCAATCGCTCGAGAAAGTTCTTTTGCTACAGCTGTTACATTCCGGTGGGAAATATTAGCAAAGTGCTGCCACAGGTACGACTGCCTGTCAAGATTGATATTATTAAACATAAAAAGGAGATAGATGGCAAAAGTACGGCCATACATGCCGCTGTTTTAGCTCCTGGCGAAGTAAGCATTTACACATACCCCGATATACCCGATTATAGAAAAATGGAAGATGTTGTACTTATATACCCGAGTGTCAAAAGCGTAACTGTTGCTGAGCTGTTTGAACGTAATGTGAGACTTTGTAAAGAAAACAATTTTGGCTTCCCTAAAGGCCATAATGTTGGTACATTGCTGAAAAGGCGAGTGGATGAAGTAATTGAAGAAGTTGTAAATGTGTATATGGAGGAAATTAAGCAATATACATTTGAGAATTTACCTATAAAAAAGGCAGTATTCATCGATAGTACTTGGAACCAAAGTAGAGGTATTTTCAAAGACGAGAGGGTTAAGTCGTTAAAGCCAATACTATTACAAAATAGATTTTCTCAGTTTTGGCGTCATCAAAAAGGCAGTCCTCGCTGGTATCTAGCTACTATTGAAGCTATACACCAATTCCTATTAGAGTTACACGTCAATGCTTGGGGATTAAACGCAGAATACAGGGGACTAGATAATTTGGAAATCGGAGCCAGCTTTTACAAAACTGCCCGTTTAGTTAATGAACTTGCGAATAATATGGAACCAACCACTCCTTACAATGGCCAATATGATAATTTAATGTTTTTCTTTGCAAATATGTACGATTTAATACATAAATATTACGATCACAATGAACTAAAGTCATATCGTAGACCTATTTGAAATCAAGAAAGCCAATTACCACTTAAATAAATTGTTAAAATACTTAATTTTATTATAGCATTTTAGGTTAAATAGAATTATTTTTTCTTTTTCTGTTTGCTTTCTTCCTGCCCATTTCCACCATCGGATGCTTCAGGTCTAGGCTTTTGCCAATTTAAAGGGTTACGTCTGAACATAGGCCAGGGTGGTATGGTCAGCTGAAAATAAGTGACATGTATGATTATTTCTTAATTGTAAACATTTGAATAACCAAAACTTACCAAAGAAGCCAAAACAAAACCGGCTCCTAATATGTAAACTGTTTGAGAAAACTGTTGAATGATAGCACCCCATATTAAACCCACAACACCGAACAGAGTAATTATGAAGCGAGAATATCTCTCAGCCTTTTGTTGACCTACAAAGTCCTGATATAAAATTATAATTTGAACGGATTTGTAAAATAAAAATTATATGTAAATACCATATGAGTCTGAATATTCAACATTTTAAATATATTCTTAATTGCAGAATATTTCCCAAATAAACACGTCTACAGTATACAGCCGTCAAAATTTGCTGCTTCTTTTTGTACTTAATTCATGTTGAGGAAATTAATTACACTTTGTTTCAAATTATAGGTGACCCTGTGCCATTAAAAACTTTTACCCAATTGGCAATACCACATTAAGGCATATGGGATGATAACAGTAACAATAGAAAGAGATATTGTTAATTTATCATATATGAATATATAAAGGCGGGTATTTACGAATTTATTTTTTGTTGTAGACAATTTATTTTGTTTCTTTACTATTATTTTTTGAATTATTTATTATTATGACTACTTAATAATTCTTTTGTTTGGGTGTTACAATCATAATCACCGCTACCGTAAGCAACAAGTGAAATGTTTGTTCCCCTGAAACTTTTATTCCACCAGACGCTAAAAATGCTGCCGTAAAATTTGTTTTCCCTTCATAGAATAATTGTTTAACAGAACCAGCTATCGATTCACAGTGAATTATAAGAAGCGTTTTTATATTATTATTTTTTATAAGAAGGGTTTAAATTATTATTTTATATTTTTTAGTAATTAATTTTAAGCACAAGGTCTTATTTAATAAAAAATTTTTTAAAAACTTTATTTTTTATTATATTTTCGATATTTCGCCACACCGTTGGTTGGCATCATCAGGAAAAACAAAAATAATAATGAACAAACAAATTAAAAAAATTTTTTGATTAACAAATTCAAAATAATCAAAAATTTTTTCAATAAACAAAACAAACAAAAACAATAAAAAAAAACGACAAATTGAAAAAATTTTTTGTTTTACATACACACAAACAAATTTTCAATACTAACAAATTTTTAAATGAAAACCAATTTTGAAAATACATAACACATTTACAAAACAATAGTATTTTACACATATATTTTAAAACATAAATTTAATATATGTGTAAAATACTATTGTTTTGTAAATGTGTTATGTATTTTCAAAATTGGTTTTCATTTAAAAATTTGTTAGTATTGAAAATTTGTTTGTATGTATGTAAAACAAAAAATTTTTTCAATTTGTCGTTTTTTTTTTATTGTTTTTGTTTGTTTTGTTTTTTTGAAAAAATTTTTGATTATTTTGAATTTGTTAATCAAAAAATTTTTTCAATTTGTTTGTTCATTATTATTTTTGTTTTTCCTGATGATGCCAACCAACGGTGTGGCGAAATATCGAAAATATAATAAAAAATAAAGTTTTTAAAAAATTTTTTATTAAATAAGACCTTGTGCTTAAAATTAATTACTAAAAAATATTAAAAAAAAGGTCAAAAAAAATTATAACTATTATATATTATTATTTTATGTTAAATTGACTGAAAAAATAATATTTAGAATTGGATAAGTGATTTTAGTGCAGGAGCAAGAAAATAGGTAACAAAGATTATTCGCTTACATATGCGAACCTCTAACCATTGGTAGTTACTCGATGCCCTGTAAGTGACTATTTCAATAAAAACTGTTTTATGTAAAATTTTATATTAAAGGCTGGGGCACATAGAATCCGTCATACGTTGTATTTTTCAACTGAAAAGTAAGTTGAAATACACGTTTTCTAATCAGCGTTGTCACAATCAATACGTCTCCGTCAACGCAAAGTACGAAAGTTGGCCAGCTTTTGACGTACGTTGAGTACTTTGACATTTTTCATTCGCTTCTTCTTCTTCTTGTTTTTATTTCTTTTCGCTCTATCGTAGTAAAATATTTTTAAAATAAATTATAAATAATGGAATAAATAATACAAATTATCATTAATAGAAAGATGTCGTCTAACTCCATTTCAAATGTGCACTTTAATAAAACTTTGCTGCAAAACAATATAAAATAAGAAAAACAAAAAACAGCTGATTTCTTATCCGTCTACAAAGTACTCATTGTGCCAACCTAATCCGTCGCTACTTTGACTTCAGTTGAATACGTCAAAGTATAACGCATGACGGATTCTATGTGCCCCGGCCTTTAATGTATACAGCACTGCAGAGCATATAAAGCTGTGTTTTCTTATTTACTGTATGTGGATAGTAGTTATCTGGCCTATCCTTAAAAATCACATAATTTTCCACCAATAGTGGAACAATGTGAATGCTTGAGGTTTTTTCAGAGAGCGCATACGAGAAAGAAGTAGCATGGTGCCTAATTATAAAATTCAATTAATTCACTGTGATAGCATTATAATGTTGATTTTTTAAACTCTTCCGTTAGCGACCCACAAGCAATAGATATATTATTTTGCATTCTATTTACCATAACACTTTGTTACAACAATTTAAACACATACCTTGTTCTGAGACAATTTTTTAAAACTTTATTATAAGTAAACAATTAAATTCACTTTGCCTTTTAATATTTGTAATATCGGAAATACGTGAAAAGGGAAAAAAATTACGTGGAAAAAATCATTCACAATAGGGGTTAATACCTACTCTTTGTAATTCGAAATTAATAAAAGAACATTTTCTTTGCACTAATTTCAATATGTATATTTTTCTCATTTTAATTTTAGCTCTAAGATGAATACAATCAAATATTAACATAAATGGTTGCTCGTTTTCATATATGTGATATCTTAAATAATAGATTTAAAAATTGTAATATCAAAATTAAGAAAAAAAAATATATGCGAAAATATGGAAAACGTTCCAACATTGATATGACAAATAAAATATTTAATGTAAAAAACAAAAAACGGAATAATTGATACCCAATAAACAAGAAGATTTAATCTTAATTACACTTGTTAAATATCCTAATCATCGTCAGTTAATTCCAAGAATTGAGTACAAACGTCGCGGCTACATTCACCTTTGCTGTTGAAAAGGAATTTATAATAATGCCCATCAGCGCATATAGCTAAGTAAACAAACAGTTATGTACATATAGTAATGGGTAACAGCTTTTTTGAAGTTATATAATATACATCTACCTACCTATAACAGAATTAGGATCCGAACCAAATGCACAAATGCAAGGAGGTTCTTTGGGTATGGAGAATTTTACAAAGCTCCACTGACTGGAAAAGTATTTTGGTACAATTGGTAATGATGGTTCTTTGGTTTTACTATCATCCAAATTGAAAACGTGTATAGTACCATGGTCTGAGGAAACAACCAGCATAGTAGATGTATGATTGAAATTTATGCAATATATAGTCGCCTGATTGCTGCCACGTCTAAGTTCGTTTACTTTTTTACCTGTCTCTGTATCAAAGATTCTAATGAGTGTACCTTTTTCACTGGCTGTAGCTAAACGAGTGCCCTGTAGATTAAAGGCGATACAACAAATATTGGCTTCATGTGCTACGACCTCCAGAGGTGCTCGTTCAGTGTTGCCTAAATCAACAATCTAAAATATTTTTAAAAAGTAAACTAATAAATTTTATATTAAATTTAGCAGGCTATTAAAATTATTATCAACAAAATAAAAAAAACTATTACTTTTTTTTGGTAATTTGCAAACTTTTTTAAACAATTTTTATACAAAATTTGTTATTATTGTTAATTTTCTGATAGAAACTTAATAAATAAAATGAAATAACCTTATTTCAATATTTATATTTTACAATTTTTTGAGTTTATGTTTCGGTAATTATAAAAATTAGTTTATACAAAGCTATTTATATAACGGTACATATACCATCCGTCTTTTATAGTGATACCAATACGTGCCCAATAGTTTTTTTTTATATAGTATTTATTTTATTTTGAATAATTTAGTGTTGATAATTTTTCATTCGGAATCTTCAGATGGTGAAAAATATATATTATTTTGTTTTGAAAAAAATAAATTTTATGTATGTATATCAGTACTACATATAAAGACAGATGGTAAAATGCCTGACGGAACTGATTCAAAATTTAATTTTGAATTAATTTTATAAATTAAGGTGAACGGGAAATTTACGTTATAAAACATTATAAAGGACGGTTTGGTACTTTATAGAAGTTTAATAGCATTTACTGACTTCTAGACATTCTTGAATTTTGCTGGTTCAGCCGTTGCGAAAGTTCTGAATAGATTTTAAATTTAAACTACTATTTACGAATATAAAAAAAAATAATTTGTGTTTAAATAATAATCCTATTCCTTAAAATTTAATTGCAAAGCATTAATAATCTTTAGCGTAATATAATTAATAAACAAAAACTAAATTACTAATTAAAAATTGTTTGTCTAATCATATAGAATCATAAACCGATTGGCTTCCCAACTTAAATCCTAAATATTTTTTATAGTTACTTTAATAGTTTGTACTGACAGCAAATTAAAAAAAATGGTTTTTGGATTATCAATATTCGAAACTCTAATTCTTCCTTTTATGTGTGTATCTTTTATAACCTTTCTGAAAAATATTTACGATAACATATCTATATGCTTGCTAAAGTCGTAAGCAATTGCAGCATTTCCTCATAATATTTTTTACCTAGAAGAAGCAAAATCATTACTTCTTTAATCTAACAATAATAAAATATCAAGAAAAACAGTGATATTGTTAATTAGTTCAATACAGCTTATTAGAGTATAAGTTCCAATAGCTACTATATCCAATTTCAATATATGTATATATTTCAACAATAAATACTTTTTCATAAATAACATTTGTTCAAGATATCAAAATTGAAAGTTTTTTGTAGAACGCGTGAAGAGAAACTTTGAACCGAGCATTTAAACCATCTATCTTACTTAAAAGTTTCATCAGCCAATACGGCAAATGAAATGCACAACTGAAGATTAAATCACAGAGAAAACAAGACCTTAGCAATAATAACAGATCAATTTAGTTAAAATTATGAAAAAAAAACTTATTTACTCGTTTCTTACCTGAACATGGCCAGTACGTCGCGCTGGGAATGCCAATAAGCTTTTATTGCTATGAGGACACAATACACATAGGCCATGGGGATTAGCGTTCGTTTCAAACACATGTAATTGTCGCGGCTGTTGTGTAAAGGTAAATACCTTTATAAAGCCAGCAAAAACAACAACAATACGATCCCGTCTTAAACGCACCGATTTAACGGGTTGATTGAAATCCAGTGAGATGGCCGGAGCCTTTTTTAAATCATCCCATATTATGAGTTTATTGGGAGGATATAGAGGACGAATACCGCCACCAACAACGGCCAAATAATTGCATCGAAATAACATTTCCACATAACTTAAACCACCCTCGGGATAATATTGCCGTTCTTTTTCTTTCAAGGGATCACTGTTGAACACACGAAAGCCGGAATCAGTAGCACATGCAAAACAACCTAAAAATTGTTTAAACAGATATATAGATATATTTTGAACCTTCTGCCGCCAACAACAAAATCAGCCAACCTTGATCCTGGTTAAAGCCCACATACAGTAAGCCATTACCGTAAGGATTGTGATCCACCAAATTCATGGTGTTTTTGTTTTTTATTTTAACAGATCTTTCAATATACTTTTTTTATTATTTATTTATTGATTATGGGGTCAAATCTAAAAATTTGGATGCAATAATGATTTATGGGTTTTTGTTGTATTTCGCCACCAAAAACTACCTTGCACAAACTACTACGTTGTTTTTTATTCCTTTCGGTTTTTGCGATTATTTTTTGTTAAAAAAACACTCTATTATTTAGTTAAGTGAAAAGTGTATATTTAATTTTTCATATCTTTTGTTATGTTATGTTGCAGAGTTACCTAAACCAATTTTATTTGACACCATTTTTGCATTTATTATTACACGTAGTTGCCAGGTTATACATTTTTTGATAAATTAATCATACTATAATATATTTTAACTCAGTATCGGTCTTTTCAATAACAGAAAAGAAATTATTAGTAGAATTATCGAGTATTTAAAGAGATCCACATATTTTTAAAATTAAACTAATCATGTCATAGTGGTATAAACTCGCAAGCCCCAAGTAATAATTTGGCTAAGTGAATACTACCCAAAATAGCCTGCTCATTCTTATAATTTTGTATTGGTAACATTGAAAAATCGTTTAAACAAACTATTGTGAAAATGAGTGAAAACGCAAAAACATCTCAAAAGGACAATATTTCAACTGTGGAATGCCCAACAGACAAAAATGAAAGAGCGTCGTGTAAATTTGGAAGGCAATGCTTTAGGTAAATGACATAAAAAGTAACTTGATAGCTTACAAGTAGTTGTGTTATTTTGTAGGCAAAATCCAAGGCATCGATTAGATATGGCCCACCCAGGAGATGCAGATTATATTGTCCCAGATATGCCAGAACCTAATGAAGATGCCACCAAGTGCAAATATGGTAGAAAATGTTATCGACTAAATCCCGAGCATTTTAAAAACTTTAGGCACCCTCGTAATAGTAAGTATTTTTAGAAATGTGAAATATATGTTCAAAATTTGACTTGTGGTTTTTTATTTTGAACAGTCAACATACAACAAAACTATAGAAAATATTGCCTACAGCGTCAGGGCAGAAGAGATAGCGATAGCAGCTTCGATTATAACGTAAGTGATGACGACCCATTTGCTGGAGATTCAGGGAGTTCAGATTACGTGCCCAGTGATGGGGAGTAACGAAATAGATATTTAAATAGTTTTAACGTTTTTAATTTTTCACTTCAGAATATAAAATAAATGTTTTTAATAAAATCCTTCGTCTATATCCTCTACGGGCTTGCTATCAAACACAGCTCCCCATTTTGCGGCTTCGCGCCCACGCACTTTAACATTGTAGCAAACATGTTCTGCCTTGAGTACACTTTGACGCATAGTATATATTTTACGGGACAACTCACGGCATCTATGAACATTAAGACTTATGTAACTGCAAAGAGATTTATATAATGGGTATAATAATGTGTAATTGAATTATAAAAATGTTTACCCGCTATAACACTGTTGCAAAACTTTGCATGTTGATAAACACGTATCAGTTTCTCCGCTGCCCAGAGAATTGATGCAACGACGCATTAACTCACCAGTAAGATCAGCGAGTCCTAATATATATTCAGTGGGATCAATAAAAAACGAAAACTTATTTTCAATCCGTTTCTCCTTATTAGTACTTTCTTCACTTTCCTTATTCTTTTCTAATTCTATATAATTCATTTGCTGCTGTAAATCCATCCAATCAGAGATTGATTTCTCGGTGTTGTTGTCGCATGTTTTGACATCATCAGCACATTTTAAATATTCCATAAAAGTGTAAGCTTCTATAAATTCCTGTAATCCGGGAGAATAAGCGCCGCGATAGTGGTAGGGATCTTGATTGTCCAATTCCTTAGCAATAGCCTTAAAGTTTACCTCAATAAGCTTTTCTAAACGTTGTTGGGCTTCCTGCAATGCCTTCTCTTTGTTTCCTTTGCGAGTATCAATTGAATGTAAAAGAAATATAATACGTTTCGATTCAATAGTGATATCGCGACTGATTTTTACTATACGCTCATAACGGTCATGTTTGTTATCCAGTTCATTAGCATATGCTTGGAATGCTTTCAACACGGGGTTATTTTCGTTAATTGTAGGCTTTTCCTTAGGCTTTTGATGTTTCCGATTGTTTTGACGAAATCCTGATTGGTTAAGCATTTTGAAGTTTTTTTCGGTTGAAACAAATATGGATAAATATTTTTTATGTTAGACTGTCTTTTAAATTATGTTTATATTTAACAATGCAAAAGTTACCGGTACTACAATACTATCAAGCCGAGCACTGAAAATCAACGGTTAGCCGCTCGTTTAAAATTTCAAACCGCCGATAGCATATGACAGCTTATAATTTGTGCGCCTGTTTTAATTGCTACGCCGTGGTCGTTTGCCAACAGTCCTCAAAACAGTACAAAACAGTTTTAAAGTTCTTTTTAAAGTCAAAAAATATCTTTATTTTAGTATATATTTAATCTCTAAATTATTCAAATAAATATTCAATTTAATTCGCTAAGCTTAAGATTTTTTATTAGAACTAATCCAATGTTTCATTTATGTGGCATCGTCAGAAAGTAATAAATATGAAACTTAACACTAGTATGGTGAGCTTATCCTTAATATCTAGATATCATTATTAAACTTTAAACGTTTTTATTTATATTGCCCCATAATCATATTCAACAGTACAGTATAATATAAGAGTTGAAAGATTTTCATTATTTAATGTCAACCAATTAAAACTGCTTCAATTTAATACGTATCGCATTTTAGGCTATAGTATTAAAAAAATTAATAACAGGTTTTAAAAATAAAGTATTGTCTAAAAGAAACCGTTTTTAGTGTGATTGTGTTGTTTTACTAATTTATTTTTAAATCATATACGCGTAAAAATTTATTTTAAAAACACCAAATTTTCGTACTGTGTAACAGAATATTAATATGTTTGGCCTAAGAGACCGCATTACTTTACTGAATGAAATATTTTTAAATATTCTGATAGCAGCAAAAAATAAAAAGTGTTAAAGCAATTTTAATTTCATAATTAGTTGGAATTAAATAAATTGTTATGGTAAAAAATTAAAACTATTGGTAACCCTAAAACATCCAAACAAAACACAGCTGACATCAAAACTGCCAAGTGGTCAAGATAATTTATTTTTATTTGGAATTATAACATAGCATAGTTTTTCGTAAAGGAAAAATGAAAGAACAAAATATTAATAGCTCCCTGGATTCGAAAGGAGAGTTGTGTTTCGATAAGAATGAATTTCTTAAGGTAAGGCGGTTGAACAGTTTTAACAACAAAGTGTAACTTATTTCTAATTTAGGAAAAATTTTCTGTTGATGAATTTTTACACAAAAATCGAAATGTTTCTAGTCTAGAGTTATTGAGAGATGATTTGGGCTTATATTTAAAAAGCCTAAGGGCTTCTATGATTGATCTTATAAATGAAGATTATGCAGACTTTGTCAATCTCTCGGCAAACCTTGTAGGCTTAGATCAATCTATTGACACGATACAAAATCCTTTAGAAAAATTTCGTGACGAAATAGCTGGTATTCAAGGCATGATTGATGAAAATATCGTTGAAATCAATGCGAAATTGGAAAAAAAACGACAATTAAGGGAGCTTAAACGAAATTTACAAAGTTTAAAAAAAGTATATGAAACCACTCAAAAATTGGAAGATTTGCTGGCAAACCAATTGAGCGGTAACCAAGTAAAGTGTGTTCACATGGAAAGAGCTGCCTTAGAATTGGTGCAATTAAAATTTAACGAGAAATTCTGTGTGGATTATTTAAGTGAAGAGCAGTTAAATAACATACACAAGTTGGAAGGCTGTGTACATCAGAAACTTCGTTTGCTTCTTAAGGAAGCATTAAAAACATCTAATTCAACTTCTACTGAACCATTAGAAAGATGTCTTCGTATTTATATAACACTCGATGCTTGTTCAGTTGCTGAAATTGCTTTTAAAGAAGATTTTGTTGCTCCCTATATGGCGGATATAATTTGCGAACATTGTTTACAACAAACTCCTCAAGGTTTAGCTGGAATTTATAGTAAAGTTTTAAATTTCATTTCTTTACATATGACCGATTTGTTGAGATTGACTTTGTATACTGATAAATTGAGAGGTTTCAACTTTTTGATACACAGTTTTTGGTCGGATGTTGAAATGCGTTTGGAAACAAATATGTCGTCTATATTTGCTCCTGGTAATTCAGAAGTATTTTATGCCAAGTATATATGTACACGAGATTTTCTGAACAAAATCGAGGAAATTTTGATGTCTAAAGAAGCTGTTAATGCTTTTAGGCAACATAAGCAGACAAAAAGTTTTCTATCTCGATGGAATTTGCCAGTTTATTTTCAAATTTGTTTTCAGGTAAATATAGTTAACAAGCGTTATTAATGGTGGCAAATTAAAAATTAGGGAGTAAATACACTTAAAACATACAACTTGATACCAATTTAAAGTAGAAGTATGAGAAATAATGAACATCTGCACCTTGGCAGATATCAGCTCTTTTCACAATATTTTGAAGCATATTTTGCAGCAAGGCGTTGCTATCACTTTAATGCAACGCCGAAGATGAAACTTCAGAGCGTCTGTTTGTAGGTGGTTTACGTAAACCAGATTTTTTAAATGGGTAAATTAATTGTTTGAGTGCCTACGTGGCTTGTGACTGAAACAAAAAATTGGTGCAGAGAATTCACGGTGAAAGCGTTTCTTTCTAAACGGTTACATTAATTGTATGTAATGGTTTTTGTGGACTTTGTGAGCTCCATATGCGACAATTTTGTTTGCTCATCTAATTAAAAATGAACCTCATCACTATAGATGATTTCGTTGAAAAGTGCGTTGTTTTCTTTTAGTTTTAAAAAACCAATTTCATAAGCGTGAAGATAAATATCTTTATGCCAAATGTTGCGCAAAGTGGGTTTAGTGTGCGCAATTGTTGCGAACGTTGACGAGCTGATGTTGGAGGCTCATCGTCAACACTTCGCTGTACTGTGGCTATGCTTGCTTCATTATGGCTACTACGAGCATATTGTTATAGTCTATTGGGAGGAGCAATGCCGTGAGCGTCGAATTTAGTGACTAAATTACGTACAGCATTTACAGAAAGAGCCTGATTACGAGGAAAAACTGCTCGAATTTTACGAAGTGACACAGTAAAATTTTCAGCATTCTGATAGTATATTTTTACAATTAAAATTCTTTGTTAATGTTAATTCTTGATATTTAACCATTTGACAGGCAATTTACTTTCCAACTTCATATTTGCCTACCCTTCAATTCAATTTAAAACCAAAGCATGAAGATGCAAGCAAAAACCAGTTTTAAGCAACAATTTACGCTTTCTATATATATTTAAAAAAAATGTTTACTGATATTTCAAATCATGGAAAAATCGAGAGAACACAGAAAAGTTTAAAAACATGTTAATTATTTTATATTATATACATAATTAAATTTTATTTCATTAACAGGAAATCGCCGGACAATTTGAAGCTTCGTTGGAACCCATTCTTACCGAAGAAACTTTTAATAACTTATCAGATCACTACGAACTCAAACCATTTACACGTGCGCATCAGGCCATTATTAAATGCTGGTCAGAAGGTGTCTTTTTGTCAGAAGTATTTCCGAAATTTTATAAATTACACATTCAGATAATATTACGATTATCACGATGGATTGAAGATGCTTTGCATGAAATCAACACTAAAAATAGCTTAACTTCTGTGCAAACTAAGAAAACCTATATGTTGGTGGCTTTACATTCCGATATTAGCAAATTACTTGTTGTATTGCCACAACAGCAAAATATGGTATTGAAAAGTTCATGCTCATCAACACTCCAGCAAAGAGTGCAAAAATTGAATGTTGTCAATGATTCGGTAGTAAAAGCCTTTTGCGACTTAAACGAAATTCTTAACCGACATTTAACGGAATTACAAAAATCTCTAATACAAAATTTGATATTAAGTTGTGGTCCAGAAAATGTCAAACAAGTCAACGATTTGCCACGTTTATATCGTAAAACTAATCGTGATGTACCCACGCGTTGTTCAGCATATGTTGAACAAATGGTTAGACCTTTAAAATTGTTTAGTGAAGAGTATGAGCCGAAACTTGGTAGACAAGTGATTAAGAAATTGCTGGAAAGCGTTTTAAACAAAATAACGAAAGAGTAAATATTAGCCAATGTTGAAAAATAATTATAAATTTATTTATTTTTTCTTTTTATTGAAGCTATCTGCTGGCTGTTAATGAAGTATTGACTTCAGTACAAAAAACCGAAGAATCGTTAAGACGCCTAAAGAACCTTAAGGGTGCTGCTTCTGCTTCTTTAGCAAGTCAAAACCCTACAACTGGTGCCATGTCAGATGATTATAAAATACGTTTACAGTTACGTGTCGATGTCTCTGCTTGGACTAATGAATTGTCAAAACTTGACTTTATGCCTAGCGATATAGATAATTTACTTGAATTAAATTCAATAGTTGAGGAAAGTATTAAAATAAAATAATAATAAAATAAATCAAACAAATAAATGTTAAATTTTAAGATTTGCACTATACATTTTTTTTAATTAGAAATAACGGCAGCATTTTACATTAGTTTTAAGTTTTCGTGTCATTATGAAGTTTTGGGATGGCTTTGTTTTAGTTTTTTCTTAGATTGCAAATTGAGGGAGGATTGATTTAAATTCACTGTGAGAAATAATATTTGATTTTGATAATCAAATTAACTAATTTTTAATTTTACAGTTATTATCATCTTCGATAATAACATAAATTTCGACTCGTTCTGGGCGAATTAAAGATGTTTTAGAGAAAAAATAATGTTCTGATGATCACAGATTTCAAATTACTTGTATTTAAGGGTATTCTGAAAACCGGAAGAGTTTTAACTTTTCGGTGTGATTTTATCTTTTCGAAAACACAATAATATATATAAAATTTTTTATTTATTGAAAATTAATTAGTGTTTTCGTCAAAATATCAAGTGAAAGTAAACAAAAATTGTTTTTATACATATAACTATTGCCAAAAAAGACCTTTTGCTTGATTGTTGTCAATAATAGATTTAAAAAGAAAACAATTAAGAGATAAACAAGTTAAGAAAAGATATTTGCGAGACTTATCGAATCCATTGGATATGATAATAATGTTGTATTTAAATGTGATAATCTAAAGCTCGTTCGTTTTCAGTCCAATATCATTTTACAGCTTGCAAAATGTTCTAGTCCGGCTAGTATCTAGCTTATTCAGATGATTCAGATTTAAGCAGGCCGTTTAATCGTTTGCAAAATTATGTGGATTAAAAGAAAGTTTGTGTGCTGTTTGGTTACAAATTTCTGAAAATCAATCCGGACCAAATGCATCGAAAACAAGTACGCTTCGCATTTTAGCAATAAGACATATATACTTCAGCCTTAATGCAATGATGGCATTGTCTAAAATGTGTTAAATTATAGATTTGCGACTATGAAATACGTATTATGGGCGTAGATGCTTGCAGGTCTGATTGATGTCATAAGTCTTTTTTTGGAAAATAAGCGATGCTTAAATATACTTCTCTACGATACATTTCTAAGTCATCTGAAATGCTTGGCTCTTAGGGAATTTTAGGTACCCGCTAAAGCCTTATTGAATAGCCCCAACAAAAATCCTGCTTTCGGAACTACTCAACATATGTACGTTTAATCGAAGACATACCAAAACCAAAAATATAATTAAAAGAAGTATTGGTGTTTTGAAAAGCTGTTTTATATGTCTTAATCGTCCATCTAAAATTTATAGTCATTATGTAATATACATATGTATATACACTATATAACTCTTAACGATGAGATTGCTGTAAGATCTGCAGACGATAATTTAGAAACACGACGAATACGATTACTCAGGAGTTACTATACGAGATAACATAGCCCACAGTATGTATTTATTGAAACGTCCACCACCCACCTGTTTTACCACATTCTTATTTATTGTGAGCCATCTGAGGCTTTTAACTTAACTCCATCTCTACCCGAACCAAAAAGAAATATATTTATTTGTACATACTTATGTATTGCACATATGTATGTATGTATGTATGATTTCTATAATTTTAACTCTTGAAATACCTTTTGGTAGGCTGAAACATCCTTTGATGGCGGTTCCGAAACATTCAATTGCACCCTTCACAAATCCTCTTGCCAAGTCTTGCTGCTGCTCCAAACATTTTATATAAATATCTACCTAAATGCTATTTTTATGTTATCTCCATTTTCTATTTTATTTGTAATACTTAAGTGATGAAATTTTTTTTGATTTTTAAATTTGGAGCGCACACATAGTTCTTGGTTTTTTAGAGCACAGTTGTAATTTTAAAATTAAGAGTAATTTGAAATATTGTGATTCATAATATTTCTGAATAAAAATACTAATAAAAAAGCACTGGAAACTTCCTATATATAGCTGTTCAAATGCAATAAATTAATAAATATATTTACTCTTTTTACATAGTCAAAAGAATTTGTTGTTTACAGATTATTTTATACAATTTCGCAAGTAAAATTACGTTGATACAGCTGATGTTGTAAATAATTAAATCTTTACTTTTTAATTATTTATCATATTCATGCTAAGGCTTTTGTTAACATAATTTAATTAACACTACTCATAATGAAAGAAATGTTTAGTAAACCAAACAAATAAAAAACGACATAATTTAGGTGTTAATTAAAAGAATATTTGTTGTATTATTTTAATATACATATATATTTTTTTTATTAATAAGGCACATTTTAGAAATATAACAACGTATATTTAAACAAATAAACATTGTTTTTACTTAAACTAATATACATGATTTTGTAATATGATGAAAAGGACCAAAAGTCATTTTGGATATATAATAGCAACTTTTTTCACAACATTAAATAATTAAATTCTTTGAATCAGTAGTTTCTAATATATAAAATAGAAATAAATGCGTAATATCCTGGTTTTTTTCAACACTTGTTGTGTGTTTTAATCATGTTGATATATTCAGCATAATTTTCCTTACTTGGCCCTGTGAAAAAAATGATGTGAAACAAGAAAAGACAATTTCCATATTAGACTTAAAATATTATAAATTTAAAAATGCCATAATTATAACAAAACTAAAAAAAGGTGGATTGAGGTTTAAGAAATAATAAAACTAAAAATTTTTCTTTTTGTTCAAAACTATTTGTAGTAAGCTTACAGGTGGATGGCAACTCAATTATAAGCAAAGCCACAAAAATAAACAGAAACAAACAAAAATATAACAAAAGCCATTACAACACAAAATAGTAAGCCATGCATTGAATTTACAGTTTCAATTCCTCGGTATCTGGAAGTTTAGCAAAGAAAGATTCTACGCGTTCTTCTGTTACGGCTTCTAATGTTTTGGGGTTCCATTTGGGCTTCTGATCTTTATCAATGAGTAAAGCGCGCACGCCTTCCTTAAAGTCACTATTTTCTAAATGGCGAACGACCATACGGTATTCCATATTAAGACATTGTGGCAATGAAAGCTTGGCACCTAACTCCAATTGCCGGAGAGTAACCTTTAATGAGGTAGGTGACATTTTAAGCAAAACCTGTAAAACAAATTAAAAAATTATATTACTTTCAAAAGCAAAAATGGTGGTAAAAGGGTGGGCAAATTTGAAGTGAGGTAAAACATTTTGACTACTTCAGTTTAGTAGAAATATGTAAATTAATAACGAAATATGACTTAAAAGCACATTTTGCAACAAATGGTCCAAGAGAATATTATCCAGCGGCGTTAAGTCGCAAGAACGAGGCGGCCAATGGACATTGCCAAATCGAAAAATTACGCGACTGGGAAATTTCTTACGCCAGAACTGAATTGTTTGGTTGCAGCCCCGTTTTGCTGAAATAAATGGTCACTGATGTCGACATAAGCCAACATTAGCTTCACTTATCTTGTTTCATCTTTCAGAACGTAGGTTGATTGTTCACGTAAGCTTGGTCTTTTCAATGGCCCAGCGGCGTTAAAAGACAAGTACAATTGAAATCGCCAAATTGAGAAATTAGACGACTAGAACACTTTTCATGCAATAACTGAATTGATAGGGTTGCTGTGTTGCTTGCTGAAACCAAAGGTCACCGACTTCAACATTAACAAATTATTTCTACAAAAAATTGGTAGTCATGGTTTGATAACGCAAACGTTGGTCAGTAGGCTTTAAAATTTGAACTGTAAAAAGGTAAAGATAAAGATCCTTTAATAATGTCAGATTGCTTGCGATCATCGACGAGTTGGTGTTCCAGGCTCATTCTCAACACTTTGCTGTACAGTGGCTTCATTACGGCCACTAAGAGCGTATTGGTTTGGTCCAATTTCAGCAACAATACCGTGGGCCTCCAATTTAGCAAATTAACTAAGCACAACGGTCTCATAAGGAGCTTGATTACAAGGAAAAGTTGCTCGTACTGATACAGTGAAATTTCTTAATTATTGACATTTAATCATTTGATCGACTATTTACTTCCTAACCTTAAATTTGCCCACCCATTACTTCAACTGATGTCTTTTTTTAAGTGAATTGGCGAGTATAAGTACATAACTTTTTAGAAAGTTAATAAAAAATCTTATTACATTATATGAATTATAACTTTCAAACAATTTCTGACTGTTTACCGAGTAAAGTATATTTTTTCCCCAATTGCTAAGTGTGTTTAATTAAAAAATTCTCTAAGAACAATGAAAACCGAAGCTATTCAACATACATATTTAGAATAATAAAAAATTATTAACAGTAATTAAGACAAAACATAATAAAAATTTTAAATTAAATAAACACAAGTTCTGACTGCCGTATTTATAAAAAATAATTTAGATTTCAAATCTATTTTCAAATGAATTTTGTACGAAAAATTTCTTTTAAAATACATATTTTAAGTGTTTATAAATACGGCAGTAAATCTTTATCTTCAATGTTTTGTTTTTGTTTATAAAAGCTATAGATGACTAAAACTTATCACTTTAAAAAATTTAGAATAAAATATTTCAATTACTGTATTCTAATAATTTTTGATTACATTTTTTTTTTAAACCCTGTAATAAACAATACATGAATATGTATAAATGTTATACCAATTTACATATATACGTGGCAATTGTAGCAATTGCTTTAGCTGATAGTTGATACACATCTACATGCCTATAAAAATATTTAAATAAAATTAAACAATATGTATGTATTGAATGTAATATTATCTAACTATGATTCTATAAATAAATTTCAATTTAAACTTTTAGCATACACTACGTTGTTGAAAACATTATATGGCTTATTTGTAAGGACTCACCTCTGCAGTGTTTTTTGCCCACTCACTACCATCGTTTTTAAGATTCTCAATGATCTCTTCTACGCTTTCAGCGGCAAAGCATTTATTGATTTTTTCCAAATAGGGTTCCAAGGCAAATGGTTTTGATGAGGGACTATGAAATTTGTTCAAAATTTCAGAAACTTCATCAGCATCCGGACAATTAAGTAAAGCTGATTCCAATTCACCAATTTTTGAACTGTGGCAATAATGAGTAGCAATGTTAGCCTTGAAGACATCTTCCCCTTTCAGGCGTACACCAGTAAGTCCCAAATAAGAACCAAGTTTTCCTTGCAAACGCGGCAAGAAATGTGAGCCTCCAACATCGGGAAATAGTCCTATAGCTGTTTCGGGCATTGCAAACAGAGTACGTTCAGTAGCAACTCGATACTTGGCATGCACCGACAAGCCAACGCCTCCGCCCATTGTAATGCCGTCCATAAGTGCTATGTAAGGTATAGTGTAGTTGCCTATTAACGCGTTTGTAGTATACTCTTCACGAAAAAAACTCTTGGACTCTTCACTGGGCCCTGATTCAACTACAGCACGCACATCACCACCGGCACAGAAAGCTTTTTCACCAGTGCCTTTGATAATAACTAATGACTTTGTTTTTTCACATTTCTTTAAGTGTTTATAGATTTTGCGTACCATATCCAAGTTAATAGCATTTAAAGCCTTAGGACGGTTTAGAATAATTAAACCTATCAAAAAATTCACCATTATTTTAAAAGTGTAATGTGATATAAAATAAAAAATACCTTTATCAGATGATTCTGTGGCCAAAACTGAGCCCGACATCTTACGGATGGCTTGTGTGGCAATAGGATTAGCCAACAAAGGTAGGGTGCGATGGCCAAAAGCATAAATGATACTGTGAATAGGCTATATAAACAACATTATTCAAGTAAGAGGATAAGTTTCTTTAATACACAATTAATTTTTACAACGTAAAACACTTTTCACAGAACAAAAACCATACCATCACATTTCATTTACGACATACTTATGTACTTATATCAATATCTACTGAATAAATTACATTCTCACTAGTTCGTCAAAAGTTGTTGTGGTTGTTTTGTCTACTTACCATATTGCACGTTGAATTATTAAATTTCTTCCCAAGTTCAGCGAGATTGCGCATTCAATTTTCTTGGGAGAACTGACCGAAAATGACCACAAAATATACTTTGTTGAGTTGATACAAATTTAATTCTTTGTCCAGAGCGAATTTATTAAAGGTTGAAGCTTTTTAACACATGGTACATTAATTCATCAAATATGTTTAACAGTTGTTTTTGACGTTTAAATAAAATATATATAGTTTAACATCTACTTTTATTTTGTATAATAAAGAATAATCACCCATTGAACTGAACTTACCTGATGAATCATTGTGCTTTGCTTACAATAAGTCAAACACTGCTGATAACTGGGGTTGAGCGATCCCGTGATTTTATAGAACGATGCTATTAGTGAACGTCTTATTTAAATCATTTTTGTTTTAATCCCCATTATTATTTGAAAGATAAGATAAAAAATGAATTTTTTTCTTCGGAAAAAACCAAACGAAATAATATTCATTTTATTTACTTCTCAAATTTCTTAAAACCTGTTGGGAGTTTTGTGTTTGATTTATTTAAAAAAATTATTTCAACCCAAATTAATCTTTAATGAACTTCTTTATTCAAAACGTTTGTATAAAGTTTTTTCTATACTTTCTTTTCCAGTCTACAAGTCGACTCATGCGACCGAACTTTAAAGGAATGTTATCAAATTATAAAAAAGTAATTTTTCAGAATTAATTTAACTGGGTAGTTTTATTAACCCATTTCTGCCTAATGGGTATTTAAATAACCAAAAAAGTAAAGAAAGAAACAAGTGCTAGTGGGGGCCAGAAGTTATAATTAGGCTTTGAGCTACTTTTTTTATCTAGAAATACAGATTAGTTAGCCCAGAAAAAAGTACAAACTTTGCGTTTTTCCTTTATGGAAACATACGCCGAAAAAGCGTTGCCACGGAAAGGAAAATATCAACAACCCCCACCCGCCCGTTTTATATAGCTTCAGCCCGATATCCCCACTACAATATACAAATTTTAAAGGAGCTGGTAAACACACCTGCTCAGCAGACGCTGAATAATGTAAATGGCCATTCTAAATACCCAACAGACTTTAATAAGTTTTAAATATAAAAATTGTTTCCATTTAAAAATAGCTTTTGCGAAATTTGATTTGTCTGGAACTGTTACATTGTGATAGTGCTGGACACATGGATCTAGGTGTAAATTTACCAGGCATTTCCAACATCCGTATTCGGTTTTGCCGCCGCACTGCGGACAACGATGACTGACGAGTGAAATTTGCAGATCAAATGATCAATTCGATGATGCCTAAGCCCTATTTGTGGCCCAGAAGTCAACATTTTCCCAGAATATTTATTTGATTTCACCATTATTGACTTTACTCGGAAATAAAATTGCGACATTTAGGGTTTTTTATCATATTTGCGACAAAGACAATATAGCAGTATGTGACTACCATGTCTGTATCGAAAGAATTTGTTAATAATGGCCAATACCACCTTTTACCAAGAACTCGAATGCGTTGATAAAAGTTCTTTCTCCAACGAACTCATGGCGCTGTCCATCATACCTTTTCACGCAAGTCGTTGATGTATGACTCGATAAATTTGATAATAAGGTAACGATCTAAAATCATAACAAACAAAGAATAAAGTATTTTAATGTATAATGTACCGAATTATCGTTTCAACGAACAGCAGCAAGAGAATTGTTCATATTCTTTTGGGTATTTACACATCCAAATTCTTTTGGGTATTTACATATCCATGTTCTGTCTTGGTTATGTAACGGGTAAAATTTATTTTTTCATTCCAAATTTTTGTTAAAATTGTACGTTGGACAGGCATTAATGGGTTAATAAATCTAAACTTGAATAAGTGAAATACTTTTTAATGTAAAATTAGTCATGTTCTTAATCCTAGTAAAAACTTTTCTTTTAAATTTACTATACTACTTTTAATATTTTTTTATCTAACTTTATTAACTTTAATACTTTTATAAATAAACAATACGTAAAAGAAGACAATAATTTTTTGATTAAACTTATTCCGTATGAACTTTCATTGCTGGCTGAGTTTTCTTTAAAGCCTTATTAGTGGTATCGAGCGTATTATCGTATTCATTGAGTTTCTTAGCTAAAAAGTAAATTTCAGCCAGGGCAATAATTAAAGCACACATGATGCCTAATAATAAACGTAAGCCGAATTCCAAATTTCCAATAATTAGATTTATACCAAGAAAACCAAAAGCGAAGCCTGCTACGACAGATAGTACAAACTGAAGTACTGCTATAACTTGGCTATTAATGGCTTTGACTAGAAAAATATAAATATTTGTAGAAAAATTACTTCTTTGAATTTTACTAGTACTCACTTTGGTAGGCCACAGTGTCCTCGGGATAGTGCTTCAGTACGGCATCTACATTTTTGGTCATTTTGCGATATTCTAAATTCTGCTGTTCTTCACGTAGTTTTTTGCACCGTGCTTCTAATTCAGGATTTCTTTTAATTACCTCATTTTGAGGCAATTCTAATTGGCAGGTTTCTACAAAATCGTTCAGATAAACATCAACACCTTGGTCCTTGCGAACTTTAGCCACAAAGTTGCTTAGCCAACGTAAATCACTTAAATATAAATACACCACATCTTTACTTGATTTTGTTTGTTTACTTTCTTTTTCCGTATCATTATATTCCTTGTTTTTGGATGAATTTTCGGAAGCTGTGACTTTAAGTAGTTCCTTTAAAAGTTCAAAATTAATATCTTGCTTTTTAGAAGTTGTGTTGTCGCTAATAGTTTCTACAATAGAGGGAATTTGTATGGATTTAACTTGTAAAAGCCCGAGTATATTTTCGGGCACTTCCTTCAAATGGTTTTTATGCTCATCGAGGAAATTTATAAGCTCCTTAGATGCTATCATTTTAATGCGACTGTCTTTAATAGTAGTTATAGAGTCCATTCTCGCAATCTTTACTTAGGTATATTAAGTTTCAATTGTAAATCTGAATATAAATCATAAATTTCCTCCTCTTTTACAGCAAAAGAGTTATCTACTCGCTGATAATTGTGTTTTATTTGCTTATCGATTTCTTCTTGGCGGTGTGCTCTTTCTAATCGCGCTTCTTTTAATATATCACCAGGCTTTTTGAAGTACAAAAGATTTGGAAAATTAAATATAAAACTATAAACACAAATATAGACAATCTATATTACCTTATTTGGTTTTTGCAATGCAGTAACTAAATTTTGTACTTCACCAAGTAAGCTGCTTAACTTGATGTTAATATTATTTAAATTGGCGGCCCCAAGGCTGATGAATCTATCAGATATTTCGTACTTCAGAGATCCTACAGTTTCTGTTACTTTAAAGAGTGACTCTACCTCAGAATCGTTTCGTTGTGTTTCAAAACTTTTAAGAAATGCTTCGATTTCACCATTTACAAATACTCTGTGGTCTAATATGCGATATTGAGCATTATAAATATCTACAAAATAAATAATAAAAAAATAAAAATACCAAAATTAATATGCAATTGCAATGTTTTTACCTTTTCCAAGCTGCGTTATCATTTTTCTTTGAATTACATCTTTTTTAAAATGTCACATGATAGTAGTTCAATTCGCCTTAATAGAACTGAAGTGTTGTCAATTCTAAGAACTAAACGCAAGCGTATAGAAATCGACAAAAAAAGACTAAAATTTTATTTTAGCAACTGTTTTATTAACACTGCCGTTATTTAAATAATAAATTGATATCTATTAGAGATTTGCCATACAAAAAGAATTCCATTGTTGAACTTACTCTGTAGTAAATTCTTATAATGAAAGCTACGATAGCTATGAAATAACCCCTTGGAAAGTGGCCAGCTATCATTGAAACGATGAAAGTAACAAAAACAAGTTGAAAACGATGCGTAACTCATATTGTGTAAAAGACACTTTAATAAAGCATATAAAGAAAAATAAATTTATGTTTTTGGTACATCCGCCGAACATTTTTTAATAAATATTTATTAGTAATATAGCTACATGATCACGAAAGGAGAATTTATTGCTTTCTGTGTAAGGGAATGCTTGTCAACAATAGCTTTGACATGAGTATTGTTCAAGTTATTAGTCAACTTTTTTGCAAGATGCTCACATAAGTGGGATGAACTGCTTAATTCGACCATTAACTTGTTTCAGAAAATTTAAAAAATAATGAAAACAAGTTTATAGTAGTTATAATTTTTTTGACCTTTTTTAATATTTTTTTGGAATTAATTTTAAGCACTAGGTCTTATTTAATAAAAAATTTTTTAAAAAACTTTATTTTTTATTATATTTTCGATATTTCGCCACACCGTTGGTTGGCATCATCAGGAAAACCAAAATAATGAACAAACAAATTGACCTAGTGCTTAAAATTAATTACAAAGAAAACAAGTTTATATTTAATTTTGAAAAGTGTAAGTGTGTAACTAAAAAGTATACTTGAAAGGTAAAAACGAGGGGCTATTTATTATGCTTCTATAGTTGGCCATCAAGACATATTGTTAATTAATACACCATGGTTAGGCATGGCCAACAAAAACAAATCAGTAGTGACGTCTCTTTCGAAAAACGCTTCTGTTGCATTATTAAAAGTTGCCAACTTTTCGTTGAAAATACAAACTTTGACAGCTCGTACGTGCATTTTATAACAGCACCAAAAAAGCATCTGGTGGAAAAAGAAATATCGGGCAAACATTAATAATTTTACAGAAGAAGTTTACCATAAATAATTTTTATTGTGCTTGCACTCGATATAAATTCCTAAAAAAAAATGAGCGAAGATTTCAAGCTGCCTAAACGCTCACGCAAACGTACACGTGAAGTGAAACGTAAAGCCCGACCAGAATTAGACAAAGAAGGCTGGACAGCCTTGCGCTATGCCGATTGCTTTGAACCTTTTTGTAAGGTCAACGATAATGTTGAACGCATAAGTGAGTTTGAGGTTAGCTGCCAAGAGTTTATAAATCGTTTTGAAGAACCCTATAAACCGGTGGTGATTGTGGGCAGCCAGGAAGGTTGGCAGGCTCTAGATAAGTGGACACTACCACGTTTAGCCAAAAAATACCGTAACCAAAAGTTCAAATGCGGCGAAGATAATGAGGGTTATAGTGTTAAAATGAAAATGAAATATTACATTGAGTATATGCAGACGACCAAGGATGACAGTCCGTTATATATATTTGATAGTAGTTTTGGAGAGCATCACAGGCGACGCAAATTATTAGAGGATTATGTAGTGCCCAAATATTTTCGCGATGATTTGTTTAAGTATTGTGGTGAAGAACGTCGTCCTCCTTATCGCTGGTTTGTAATGGGTCCAGCTAGATCGGGTACAGGTATACATATTGATCCATTAGGCACTAGTGCTTGGAATGCATTAATAAGTGGCCACAAACGTTGGTGTCTTTTCCCAACTCAGACGCCAAAAGAAATGCTAAAGGTGCCCTCCACTTTGGGAGGCAAACAGAGAGACGAAGCCATAACATGGTTTAGCACCGTCTATCCCCGAACAAAGCAGCTAGATTGGCCGAAGGAATACGCACCACTTGAAATTTTGCAAAAGCCGGGAGAGACTGTTTTTGTACCAGGTGGCTGGTGGCATGTTGTTTTGAATCTGGATGATACTATTGCAATAACGCAAAATTTTTGTAGTCGCACCAATTTTTCTATCGTGTGGCATAAAACAGTACGTGGCCGCCCAAAATTGTCTCGTAAATGGTTACGTGTATTACGCGAAAAAGACCCAGAATTAGCAAAGGTTGCTGAAAGTATTAATATTGATCAAAGTACGGGTTTTGCTTCTGATAGCTCAAGCAATTCGAGTTCATCATCTTCGAGCTCTTCATCGTCAGGCAGTGACGTTGAAGCTGAAGGGAATAAAAGCAATGACGATTCCTGTTCCTCGAATACAGATAGCGGTCAAGAGAGTTTAACTGCCAAAAAGAAAAAGAAGAGACGTATGGGTGAAAATATGTCGACTCACTCATGATGGCCGCCGCATTTGTGGGGATGCGGCAGATGCAATGAGACTAATAGAAGCAACACGAATATTGACTATTTAAATACAAAAACTCAAAAGAATCTACCTATACATAGAGTATTACAAGCTGACAAAAGTTTGGAGCCAGAAAAGAGCAACAATTGTCTGGTAAAATATCTAAATTGGCATCTATTAAATTTAGGACTGATAAAAAAAAGTTAACATTTAAGTACCACAAGTTAATAATGTAAACCATTAAGCACATGTTTGCAATAATTAAACATAAAAATAATTCTTTATTTGTTTAATCATATGCTTACTTAGATTATATTTCCGATTTAAAGATCAAGTTCATTTTCCCATGACTTTTTAACTTTCAGTTTTAAGTTCGTAGTATTTTGGCATTTTTATTACATGATTCTACTTTTAAGTATTTATAAAGCAAACTTTCTTCTAATTGCCTACCTTATGCTGACCTAATTGTTAGTCCATATAATTTCCCCCATTTTGTAGTTGGAATTTTTCATGTCTGAAACTTTAAACAAATGACCTAAGAACATAAGAACAAAAAGTATAAATGTAGCCTATTGATTTATTTACCATTAACATTTATGACTAATATGAACAATTAATAAAATTATTTAATTTAATATGGGCGTTTTTTTTAATAAATTTTTAGGGATAAGTTGCATTACGTAAAAAATTGTCAGGTAAGTACAGCAGCTAAAATTAAAAAGTACTTCATGCATATGTACAGTGTTGGAAAAAAATAATGTTAAATGCTTTTATCAGACATTTTTTATTCATGTTATGTTTCAAAAAATTGTGGTTTAAACTGTTTTCCAACAATCGAGAGCAGAAATCCCTTAACTAAAAACAAATGACCTGAAAAAAATTGTAAGAGCGCTATATTTTCTTTAATAAAAATCATAAATTTCGGACTTTTACCTTTATGCACAATATTTTATCAATATTTAGTCAAGCTTCTATCATCTTTCTGACATTTTCACGTCGGCGTGATATGCTTTCAACAAGATTCGTACAGAATTCCGGATTTTTTGACTACCATTCGTCGTTATTTTTGTCCACATATCAATTTTCTCTTTAAGCACCCACCCACCCTCTTTAAGGTACGGCAATTGACACCGCTAGTCCAAAGCAAAGATTTTTTTCTTGAAGCCAATGTTTCACTAATTTTGAGGAATGTTTTGGATCATTATCCTGCATATTTTCCTATTTTAGTAGTATTTCCTCTTCAGCAAACGGAAGGATTTAGTTTCTGAATACGAAGGTGTTCCATGACGTCCATTTTTTTAACTATCCAATAAAGTCTACCAGCCCCAGATGATGAAAAACAGCCGCATAAGACGAGACTCCCATAAATTTGCCCTGTTCCTTAAATTTTAAAATCAGATATTTTTTAGTAGGAGTGCAGTGCTTGACTCAACCAAGTTTAACCTACCATCTTTTTTTGAGCGAATAATAAGAAAACTAATCTAAGTATTTCAATTACATTCACTTTATTTACTTTTTGCTAAGCAGTTTCAATTATTTTTCGCTTTTAATGTACATAAGTGTTTTCCTTCTTATGATTTTTCCAGGGTTCAGAATTTTTCATTTATGAACATTCAAAAATTAACATTCATGATATTTTTCATAAATGAGAAATCTAAAATTTTATATTTATTTTTCACGCGCATAAACGAACAAGAAAAAATGTTCTGCTTATGTTCATACATGAATGCGCACAATAAGAATTATTATTCTTATTCATATGTGATAAATGATAAATCAGCTACTTCTCATTAATGTTCTTTTTCATAAATGTACATGTTCATTTATGAACGTTGAAATTTTATAAAATTTCTCATAAATGAATGTGAAAAAATTTTCTACCTACGATCGCAGTTTACCGTAAAATGTAGTAAAAACACATGGGTACATATTAACACAAAATACAATATTGCAATATATTCTAAAAGAAATAAAAAAAAACATTTTTTTTTCTACATACGCCGACAAAATTGCGCATTATCAAATATGTGCGTTTATGTACGCGAATGCTTAACGCACATATTTTTACGACCTTTTCATTTATGAAAAATTATCAAAATTATACATATTCAAAAATGAACACTTGTGTGTTTCTCATTTTTTCACTTATGAATAGAAAGAAAAAAATAAATCGTCGCATTCATAAATGAGAAAACGCAAAATATTTTTCAGTCTCTCACACATGTATGAGAAGAAGCAGCTAAAAAATGAAATGTACATAT
The DNA here is from genome assembly GCA_030448955.1 of Trichopoda pennipes. NCBI lineage: Eukaryota > Metazoa > Arthropoda > Insecta > Diptera > Tachinidae > Trichopoda > Trichopoda pennipes. The sequence continues at coordinate 206,940 of JASKUP010000094.1, forward strand.
TCATACATGTATGAACAGTGAGTGAACACTTCGCTACTCTGGATTTTTCCCAGCAAAGTATTAAGCGTTTTACCATAGATTATATTTGTGGTTTTACGAAATTTAACTGAAAAGTCACAAAGTACAAAAAAAAGTGTTTGAAAACAATTGAGACGAAAGCCTTAGTAGCTAGTTCTCTTTTGCTTTGTTAATTACTATAATTGTGTTATTGTAATTAATTATTAATAAAAATAAAAAAATATTTGTATTGATTTACCGTTAACAGTACTTGCCAAAAAATGATAACTTTTCCAAAAAATTTAATAACAGTTCTTATTATTTTTTGCAACACTGTATATTATAAATAATCAGCTGTTTAGCACTCATTTCGATTTATTTTAAATTTTATTTGTTCTAAAAACCTTATTTAAGCAACATAAATAATTTTATATTCTTTGCAACATATTGCTCAATTTCAAAATATTGCTAATAAAAGCTGGTAATTTCCAATAGGTTTTGAAGCGTGTCGCCGATTGATAAGGAGACAGTCAACATGTGAATAATATGACGGTGAAGCTTTTTTCAACGGGGAGTGATTATGTGTGGACAAAGGAAAATTCCAATACGGTGTTTACTTACATATACATACGTATTAGTCCGGTAAATGAAGTAAGTTTTAAAAAGGTGAAGGCAAGTTCATTGTCAGCATTGATCCCAATAATAAGATAAAATCATTGCTTAATAATAAACATAATTTGGAACCAGCATAACTTACGGTTATCAGACTAATAAGGAATTACGCTTTTTACAATTATACTATATTGGATTAAAATTGGCTTTCTGTTCTTCCAGTTATATGACGATGGCAGTGGGCAGTACGTTAGAAATTTAACCATCTGATGTGTAAATATGGATTTTTATAAATGATCTTGTGTTTTTCTCTGTTGAAATAAAAAAAATCATATTTCAATTTGTTTTTTAACCAATCAACTAGCGCAAAACGGTATGGTCGAGAGCAACGAAAATTATTTCAATTGTCGTGAATCAATATAATCAACAATCATGGATAACGCCGTGAACATTTACCGCAGTCGAGTTCAGGGTAAAAAGTGACATTTGCCATTATTAACAAATGTATTCAATGCAACTGTGGTAAATGCATGGACGCTACATTGCCTTGGTCGCAAATTTAAGAAACAACCTCAAATGTCGCAACTTGATTTCCGAGTAGTCGTCAATATTGGTGAAACCAAATGATGAAAATTCCGGCAAAATGCTGAAATCTGGGGCACATAGGGAGCTTAGGTACTTCGCATCGATCATTAATTCGGAAAACTATCCCCTCATCGTTGTCCGTAATTCGGCGGCAAAACCAAATACGGATATTTGGAGTGTCTGGCGCAAATGAGAGTTTTTGAAGTTCCCTATTTTCCTTTGTGTCGCAAGGCTTTTTTTGATATAGGAAAAATGTAAATTTTTCCTCTATAGAAAATAAAGGCAGAATGCAAAATGTTTACTTTCATTTGACCTAATCTCTATTTCTAAATAGAAATATAAATCGAAGCCGTTCTATAAATCTGGCACTCAATGGAATTTCACTACTTTCGCCACCTTTTTGGGTATTTAAATACACTTTAGGCAGGAATGGGTTAAACGTTCTGTAACTGACTGAATTTTTTTTAACAAAACTATGAAATATAAATTGTGTGTTTGTGAACACATTTTCGAAGTTATGAAAACTTTAGTCTTTTTCATCTCTCCGACGGTGTTTTTTTCCGGTGACAGTAACAGTCTCTATATATTGAACAGAATTAATTTAGCAGCTTGATTATGAATTGAATATTTATATGGAATTTTTTTTTCTTATTTAAATAAGGATGCGGAATTTAAAAAAAAACGTTAATAATTTAAACAATTTAATTAAAAAAATGTTTTGCACAGAAAATAAATTTGCTTATTTGCAAAAAAAAATACCTTAAATTATAAGGTTTGAAATACAACCCGTAGGTAAGAATAAAAATCCAAATACATTTATCGCATAAGTACTCGTATTTTGTATCTTAAGCGATTGAATGATTAGTAAAACTTCACGTTTTAATAGAAAAACAAACTAAAAAAAGTGCTGCTCTTTCTCACTAAAATTTTTCAAGTTTTAAAGATTTTGTTTAAAATTTTTTTTATTGTTATCATTTATTATCTTTATGGTTTTTGTATTTATTGTAGTTTGTTGTTGTTGTGTTTTGTTGAGTTTTTTGTATGAATAGTGTGTTACCTCTTTATTCTGTTTGTAAATGTATTGTTGTTGTTTGTATGATTTGAGAGTAGGACAAAAAAAAGGAAAACAATGGCTGCTGCAATTACAAATATTGTATAATGCTTCGTAAATGGTGTAAAATTTAATAAAAATTTTGTTTGTTTGTATGTTGTTTTGCCATCACAATAATTTTGTTTTCAAAACAATCAATCAACTTAATCGATATACTGTGCTAACCAACGGAAACCTTCACCGTAGCCTTGCCTTTTCAGTACCGAACACATGAATAATTCCAAGGGACGACCGGGCAGATCTGAACGGGCTACTTTACCCTGCAATTACAAATAATGATGATGAAAAGTTTTGATTTTATTTAAAAGTATTTTAAAAGCTTTTCATAATATTTGGCAGACAAATTTGAGGTTAGGAATTAAAATGGCTTAAAACACGCACTTTTTTTCAAACTTCAGATTTATTGATGCCACTGTAAAGTGCGAATATGGGAATTAATAATGGTTAATAATATCGAACAAATGTCCACCTATACCATGACGAGAGACGTCCGCTTTTTCACAAAATGTTGAAGCACATTTTGCAATAAAGCTTCGGTTTCATCTTTCACAGGTCAGTTATTTGTGTGTTGTTCACGTATACCCGGAGAAAATAATCCAGTGGTATTAATTCACAAGAATGAGGCGGCCAATTGTGATCGTCGAATTGAGAAATTACTCACGCAATAACTGAATTGTTTGTGGCGCCGTCTTGCTGAAACCAAAGGTCACTTATATTAACATTAACCAATTGCGGTTTGTTAGCGCAGATAATTCATGGTGACGATGATGCCTATTGACCATAAACCACGATCACCTTTGGATGTAATGCCACTTTCTTTGAATGTAATGATTTTTCTATGGTTGCTGTAGATTTTGTGAGCCCAATTGAAAATCTGACTCATCACTAAAGATGGTTTTGTTGTTTTCGTTCAGTTTTTTAAACAGCCAATTTTCAAACGTTCGACGCAAGCAGTGGTCGTCCACTTTAATTCTTGAACGAGTTGAACTTTATAAGCGTGAAAATGAAGATTTTTATACAAAATATTGGGCAAAGTGTTTCTAGCGATGCCCATTTCTTGCGGACGTCGAAGAGTCGATGTTTCAGGCTCATTCTCAAAACTTTATTGCATAGCGATTATGTTTGCATCACTACAGCTACTACGAGCGTATTGTTTTGGTCTATTGTCAGCAACAATACCATGGGTTTTGAATTTAGTGATTTAGTCTCAGAAGGAGCCTGATTACGATTTTAGGATGTGATACATTGTCATTTTTGCAAATTTTAATCGTAAATTTTTACAATTATAATTCTTTGGTCAAGAGTGCAATGTTCCACGCTTAAACTTTCTTTTCTTTACTTAATAAATGTCAAAGGACAGCAGCTCAGTTCATGACATTTATAAATTTGACAATTTACTTCCTAACCTCAAATTTATTCATCCTGTATATGTACGTACCTTGCCGGTAGTTAATTGATAGAGGCCAAAAACATTTCTTAGCTCGTCTTCACTGGCAGCACCAGGCTTATCGATTTTGTTTCCTAAAATCAATACAGGACAGTTTGACAAGGCTTCATCTGTTAGAAGGGAATCTAACTCATTTTTACTTTCTTGGAAGCGACCACGATCCCAGGCATCTATCAAAAAGACTATAGCATCTACTGCTGGGAAATAATCTTTCCACACACGACGTGCTTATTGTATTGTAAAAAAATAAAATAAAAATGTTATACTTTTTTTTTTAAACTTCAATTAGTTTTAAATTTCAGTTTTTGGCTTGCCAAGCGTTACACTAACATAAACCAATTTTTAAATTTACGATAGCAGACATTTATTTGTATTCAGCCACATGAACTTTTCTAATAGCTCTATTTTCGGAAGCAACCAAAGTTGAAAGGAGTTGCCAAAATTACATTACGGATGGCATTTTTTTTTGATGACGATTGTTATTTTCGGTTGTAAAATAGGGAATTTACGGGCAACCGTTATTTGGAGGCTGCTGTGTAAAGTTAAAGGAAATTAATTACAGAAAATTTCAGCTGCTTGAAAACAAATAACACTTAAAGCTTTTCAAAACATTGCTATGAAATATTTATTCTGTGTATAAATTAATAATTGTAACAAAACAAAACCTAGCTACTCAGTCTCAAAAACTCAAACCTTAAAACTACGATCACGCTGAAAATCCTTAAGTTTTTAAATTCGATTGTTTATGCATTAATTAATATTTGATTGCATATCCTTAATGATTTTCTAGTTTTTAATTTTGTTGAAATAGTTTTTACTCATTTTTTGCAAAAATCAGACGTTATTTGGCTCCTGTAATACTTAGTCTCTTTTGTATACGACGTCTTAACTAGTCCCCTAAGTGGTCGATTACGTTTATATCTGTTTTTTTTTTTAAGAGAGGTAGCACTTCAGGCAACAATCCCTATTTAGTCACAACAGTGCTACATTCTTTAGGAAAGGGATAGAGAAGAGATGAGGCAGGCGGTGAAAGTAGAAAGATAGTTACATAACCTTCAAGCTCTTATTTTTGTTTTTTTTTGTAGTAAAAATAACCACCCCTACATTGGTAGGCTAAGTACACTACCTACTAGCCTACAGGGGCACCTAATGATGACCTTAGGGTCAGCTTTCATTTCCAGAAGGCCCATGTTATCGGAAATTAACTGTCGTATAAGACAGCACAGCGACCAGTGAACATGCTTTCATCGCTGAGCAGCCCCACCGACAGTCAATTTTTATTCTTTGTCGTGAAAACAGCCAAGGTCTTAGTTGGGAATCGAACCCACAACCCTCAGACTGATAAGCTAGTACACTGCCTACTAGCCTACAGGGGCACCTAATGATGGGCTTAGGGTAATTATAAAGCAACCACTTCTTGAATATCAGTGATGTGTGCTTAGGATCGTTGTCTTGAAATAACTTAAAATTATCAGCATTACCCAACATACGCGCACTTTTCTTAAAGCTAGTTTTCAAAATATCAGGATACAAGTTCTTGTCCATGATATCTTCTATAAAGTGAAGGTACATGCATCACTGTTTTCTTAGATTTTTTGTGCAAAAATTCTTCATTATCTTTACGTCATACGTAACGCCGGCTATCTGAACCAAACAAATGGAATTTGCTTTTATCCGTAAAAAGAAATTGCAACTTGTTAAAATGTTAATAGGAAAAGCCGTCATAACGTAGCATATAAATTTGACCTTACTCGAAAATATTATTCGATTAAAGCTTATTTGTATGAATTCTTGCTTCACCGTTTTCTTAGTGTTTTTGTGCAAAAATTCTTCATTGTGTTTACACCATACTTAAAACCGGACAACGGAATCAAACACATTAACTTTGCTTTCATCCGTTAAAAGAACCTGTAAAGTGTTTACATATTGATATTTTAATTTTTGACACCGAGACATGGTTTCTACTGAAACGCTTTCATTGTATGCAGCACAACAAAAAAAATTTTAATATTTTCTTACTGCGGAAGCAAATAGCTAACTGACCACTTGTAAGAAATGAACAAATATAACGGTAATTGAAATAAATTTCCTTTGCCTGACTTTTATTATGTAGTAAATGCTTAATTAAAAATATTCAAACGTTTTTAAAAAATGACAACAATGACATCTAAAATAATTAATAAAAATTTACAAATGATTGGCTCGACTTTCACTGTATATCCTCTTTAAAGAGCAAACTCTTGGCAAACATGATAATTCTAATTATCTTTCTACTTGATGCCATGTCTGGCACGTCTTCTTTTTCAAAGAATAGTTCGACTGAGCTTATCATCATTAAAAATAAAATCTCGTCCTGTTAAACTGTTTACTTTTTGAAATTAAGCGTTTGATTGTTTACAAATACTTTAGTTGTTATTATGTCAAAATAAAGATTATCTATAACTTTGTAGCAACTAGAAAAAGTTGCCATATGTAATTTTGACTTTAGTGGCGTTGAATGTTCTCAAAGTGATTGAATTTTAGTTACTTTCCGCCATAGAGCCATAAAGTTCCAAATTGAAACAAATGAAGTAAAATTTGTTTAGCTTACCTTGAGTGTGACCGCCTAAATCAAATGTTGTAAAACGCATATTTCCAATAGATAATTCTTCCGATGCTATGTTAAACATTTAGTTTAATTTGTATATTTTTATATTAAGATCAAATAGACTTACTCGGATGTAAAGTTGGTACATGTTGGGCTAATTTATCGTCTTTGAGCATATGCAATAATGTTGTTTTACCAGCATTATCCAAACCGAGGAACAATAATTTACCAGATTTTTTCCAAAGACCTATTCGCATTAAAAAAAGAAGAAATACTTAAATGTATATTTGAGCTTTATATATTCTATATACATATGTAATCGAGTTTTTTGCATAAACTAATAAATTAAGCACAAGCAGAAAGATTATATTGAAAAAAGTACACTTAAAACGCCTGTGCTCTAAGGTGGCCAGATATAAATTACGTAAACAGTATTTATAATAGCTTGAATATAACTAAATTATATGGACAATTAGTCGAACTGCGTTGTTTTCCACAATAAGCACGTTAAAACATAAACTCGTTAAGACCGTTAAATTATTAGGGGTTTCATAAAACGATTAAATTAGAAAATCGAGTCGAGTCACGTCCAAAATATGGAAGGTGGCGTAAAAGTGGAATATAGTATTAAGACAAGAAAGAATTTAATCAATGTTAAAATACATTTAAAAAAAATAAGCATGAACATGACGTTTAAACTACCCTAATGCTAATTTTAATTGTGGAAATTTTGTAAAATACAAACAGCTGTTCCTCATAATCAGGCTTCTTCTGAGACGGCTGTGACTAATTTAATCGGTAAATTCTAGGTTGACGGTATTGCTGCTAGTGATGCAAACATAGCCGCTGTACAGCAAAGTGTTGAGAATGAACCTGGAACTCATTGATGTTCGCAAGGAAAGGTCATCACTTTGCGAAGACACTTCGCGCACCATTTGGCATAAAAATCTTAATTTTCATGGTTATACAGTTCAACTAGTTTAAGAACCAAAACCGACCACTTTTGTTTGCGTCAAACGTTTGTGAATTGGTTGTTTAAAAAACAAAACGAAAACAACACATTTCACAAGGTAATCATCTTTAGTGATGAGGCTAATTTTCAATTAGGCCGTTATGTAAACAAGAAAATTGTTGCATATAGGTGGCTAACAAAATTCACAAACAGTCCATTACATACAAAGAACTTTACTTTTTTCGAAATAAAAATTAACTGCTGATAAGATTTACTAACATTAGCCCAGCGTAAAGGCATTAATGTTTCTTTATTTTCTTTTTTTTTTTTTTAATATTTTTGGCATTTTCAAATTTTTATCTGATTTTGTCTTCAGAGTGATTCGATTTTAAAATTGAATCGTTGCAAAAAACTCGTGATAATTTAGAACGGACTTAACGCGTTTATGCGTAGATGGCGGAAACAACTAAATTAGTTGAGCATCCATAATATACGTTAATGAGAATTACAAACATAAAAGTCCGGCATTTTAATTCTAGCAAAATTTATAAAAATCAACAATAAAAACAACAATGTCGACAACTTTGCAAGAGACTGATTAAGTAAAGATAAAATAAAAGTCAACACATGTTGCGACTGTTGGTAGATAATTTTAATTAAATATATTGTTTCTTGCTTTGTTGGCAACAGTTAGTACAACAAATGCATAATTAAAATTATTTAAAATTTGCAAATTAAATTATTTATTTTGAAAACTTACCCAAATATCCTAAAACGCCAGTGAACCAATCCCATATAAACATTGTGTATAGTGTGGTTTTCCTATGCTCTTATTTTACAAAAATGAAAATGGGAACGGGAAGCAGATTTAGTGAATTTATAGGTAAAGAATGTAAAAGTGCGGCAGCGGCGTCGACTGATTTTTTTTGCTGCTTACTAAGCTAAAAGAAAAAAACAAAATGGTAAGAAAAGAGAAATTTGGCGCAGCAAAGACAATTATGACATTTTTAAGATATTTTAATAAAAATCTTAATTGACGAACAAAAGACTAAATAGATAAATATTCAAAGTTACATAGCCATGATGTGTAAGTATGTAATTTTATGGTGACAGAAAAATAGGTTGACTGAATGACCGACACATTTTCACTGATACGAATTTTAAAAATCGACTGAACAACAAAACCTTGACATATATCCATTCTCCTGGTGCACTAGTTTATTAAAACAAGTTTTATTATTAACTTTTAATTCCAAACAGGAAATGTTTAAAATTGTTTTCATTTTGATGACTTTTGCACTTTAGACTTTTATATTTCAAGTAATATGCGCTGAAATGGCCATAATAATTTGAATAATTTTTCCATTGCTTTTAGTGACATTGGAACTTAAAACATTTTACCGCTTGTGTTATTTTTGACAAATCATTGAGTTACTAATCATACCCCAACACTGTCTTCTGTACTATATAAACGAGCCAGCCATCCAGCGCTTTTCTTTGCTACTTTTTCTTTCTTCCTAAAAATTGCTTCGCTCTGCCATAAATATTTTTTAATAACTTGTCTTACCTAATATTAATAAATTAGAGATATTAATTTTCAGCTAAATGTTGAAAATTTTAAAATAATTTATAGAAATAAGTTTCTTTTTTATTAATTCTTCACTAAACTGTCCCGTATTTTTTTCATTTAACCACGAATATCGAAAAAGAAGACACGACAGCAGCAGCTGGTAGCGGTTGTAAAAATGTGTAGTAAATTGAAAACATCATGCGATAGGTATGTTCAGTGCAGAAAGATAGAGAATATATAACAAGAAAAATTTAGCAAATACTTTTAATCTAAACATCTCCATAATTAATATTTATGTAAATTATAAAAAAAAAATAAATAAATATTCACAACTTATATAATTACATACAAATGCTTACATGGACTTTTAATGTTATTTCTATTTATCAATATTATATGTGTTCACTTTAATTTTTATTTAAATTAATTTATATACTTGCATCATAACTCAGGAATAATTTTTTTTGGTCTTTATATTATACATAAAACAAATAAACTAATATATAAATAAATAAAATATCTTATTATCATACTGCGCGAAAGTAACGGTTATTACAGTAAAATTGTGCTGCCAGACTAAAACTTTCAACTAAATGGAAATAAGGTTAAAAATAGTTTTTAACTAGGGATTGTTTTTTTACAATTATGATATTCATGTGCTCTAATTTGTACTCTATATAATGTAGATTAGGAAGCATAGATGATTATGATTATTCTAAGGAATCTCGTTTATTTGTCTTAAGAAGTAAAACTGAAGATAGTATTAAATCCCTTATCATCTTATTTTGAATTTATTTCCAGCTACCAGGTGTTATTTCTTCCTTTTTGTTAATACTAATTAAAGATTTTTTAAATATAAAATTATGTACACTATTCATAACTGATCGGAAAATCAATGGTATTTAAAACATGTGAGTAAAGTTCGTATTATGTTTATGGCGTGCAGGAGTACAGTGTAGCGCAAAATGGAAAAAAAATAAGTGAAAAAATTCTTCCTGAATTACCGTTATTTAATGGGATGGGAAATTTGAGGCTAGCAAATAAAATAACCCAAAACATATACTTTTTTTGACAACTAATGAAATATGAGGCTGGGCACATGCCCAACTGTAACACGTTGGCAGATGTCCGCTCTTTATCACAAAATTTTTAAGCATATTTTGCTACAAACGTTAGCTTATCTCATCAATCCAAAGACGAATTTTATCTTTCAGAGCGTCTTTCAAATGGTCCCAAAGAATATATGTACTTCTGCGGTGCTATATCATACGAACGAGCCGATCGGAAAATTTTCATGCTGGTCGCTGATGTCAACATTAATTAATTGTGGCCACAAAAAATTGATCATCATGGTTTGGTGTCGCAGAGAATTCACTGTGACGGCATTTACTAGCTCATTTTTTACAAAAATACGGGCCAATAATACCGCCCGTTCACAACCTCACTATGTGATAACTTTTTTTGGATATCGTGATTTTTCGAGAACTGTTTGTGAATTTTGTGAGCCCACAGACGAACATTTGTTTGTTTACATAACCGCCTAAAGATAATATTGTTGAAAAATGCGTTGTTTGTATTCAGTTTTTCCAATAAGGAATTCACAACAAAATCGTGAGCCTTGATTTAGCAATGATATTACGCAGACCGGTCTCATACTCAAACTGTTCGCATTTTACAAGATGTTACAGTGAAATTTTCACAATTTTGATAATAAATTTTCGTAACCAAAATTTCTTGCTCAAGAGTGTAACGTTCCAGGCTTAAAATTTCCTATCTTCTTACTCAATAAATGTCGAAGGATGACAACTCCTTTCTTGACTTTTAATCATGTGACAGACAATTTACTTCCTAACCTCAAATTTGTCAACTCTTTATTTAGATACCCTAATTAAGACATGTGTCTATGATCCATTAGTGTTCTAGGGAATCTTAACCACTTGATCCACAATCCAAATATTTAAACATAAGCATAACTACATAACTGTAAAAGCTTATTAACTGCCATAATAATTGTTGTTAATGGGATGTTTGTTCAGTTTGATTTTAAGATTATTTACTAAGTAGATCACATACCTTTATATTTTCTCCTTATTTTTTGCTAATAATATTTGTTGCAATAGTTTTTGTAAGAAAATTCTCAAGAATGTAAATATCAGTATCTTTATTATACTTTAGTTTTAAAGATGATAGAATAAAAAAAATAATAATAACCATGCAAATTATTTAATACTGTAAACTACATGATTTCAAATGCTGAAGCGTCAGGTAGTGCACAAATAAATTTATTTTCTGGAATCATGAAATTGTTTAGATGTTATATTCAAGCAAACATCTGGTAGCACTATCGTACAGCTGCGCCATCTAGTGTAAAATATTATTATTGCATTGCAATGTGAATAATAAAGAACTGTTTATTTCATGGTTTATTTGATTTTCAAAATATTAAAAAAGTTATATATTTTATGTATCATTAACTAAATAATTGATATGACAAATTGCGAAACACAAATCTATTAAATAATACATTATTTTCATGTAGTTTTTAAGTTGTGCAATATATTCGTTTTCACATATTTTAAGTTAATCATTGTCCGCGCCATGACGTCTCATGGCTTGCAATGTGATATCTTCTACCTGAACATGATTGGGAGTTTCCAAGGCATAGAGAACAGCTTGAGCAACATCTTCAGCATTTAGTTTGGGCAAATCAGCCACGGTTTTAGAATAAACGCTCAGAAAATCTGTGTCGACAAGTCCAGGATTAATGCTCTAAATAGAAAAGAAATATTTTTAGTAAGTCGTACGCGAATAAATTAAATGTTTTAAAATTATAAGTTTGTCTTTTTTTTAATTATAGAACTTAAACCTGGAACACTAAACCATACCTGTGAGGTGTGGTGATCGTGTACAATAAACAACACAATCTCTTTTAAGCGAAAAAGGCTGGACCGTACTCTAACAAGGAACATATTATGAAGGAATCAAAGCGCGAATAAATATTAAAAAGCTTATGGAATACCTCGAACAGTTTTTTACCTCAGAGGTGATGGATGAAATATTTCTTCATACCAACGAAGCCATGAAAGGTAAGGCGATTAAATATGAATGCAAAGCAAAGGGTGAGCAAATTTGAAGTTAGGAAGTAAATTGCTTGTCAAATGGTTAAATGTCAAGAATATAGTTATCACCCCTTGACATTGAGTAAAGAGTTGGAAAATTTTAATCACGCAACGTTATACTCTTGAAAATTTACTATTAAAATGTTGAAAACTGCTCTGTGTCAATTCGTAAAATTCGAGCAGATTTTCCTCGTAATCAGGCTATTTCTGAGACCGTTATCTGCAATTTAAACGCTAAATTCGAGGCTCACTGCATTGCTGCTAACAATAGAGCAAAACAATACACTCGCACTGACCGCAGTGATGCAAACATAGCCGCTGTATGTACAGCAAAGTGCTGAAATTGGGCCTGAAACATCAAGTGGTTGACACTGGCACTAGAGGCGGTTTAGGCAACATTTTGCATAAAGATCTTCATGCTTATAAAGTTCAACTTGTTGAGGAACTAAAGCAGACCGATCATTGTTTGCGTCTAACGTTTCTGAATTGGCTGTTTGAAAAACGAAACGACCACAATGCATTTTTCACCAAAAATCATCTTTAGTAATAAGTTTATTTTCAATCGGGCGGTTATGTAAGCCGACAAAACAGTCGCATATGGGGCTCATAAAATCCATAAACAAAAAGTCCTCGAAAAATCATTACTTCCAAAGAAAGTGACCTGACCGTATGGTGCAGTTTGTGATATTCAAGCGGCTTCATCGGCCCGTATTGTTTCGAAAATTAGCAAGAAAATGCCACCATTGTGAACTGCTACCAAACCATGATTAAACATTTTTTGCGGCCACAATTGGTTAATGTTGAGATCAGAGACCTTTGCCTTGAGTTATTGGATAAGAAATTTTCCGCGTAATATCTCAATATGGCGATGACATTTGGCCGCGATTTAACACCTTTGGACTATTTGCTCTGAGGCCATTTGAAAAACCCGGCTTACGTGAACAACCTATAAACAACTGACGCTCTAAAAAAAGAAATTTAGTTGCAAACTGTGTTTCAAAATTAAGTGAACAGAGCGAATGTCTCCCTACATGCTAGAGGTGGACATTTATTCGATATCATACTTCATTATTATTTTCCTTATTTATAGTTTACATTGATTGATATCAATAGAACTAAAGTTGTGAACAAAAGGTTTGTGCATGTGTTTTAAGCCAATTTACTTTCTAACCTTAAATTTGTCCAACCTGTAAAAATTTCACACATAAAGACCGGTTTATATTCCGCATTAACTATTCTGATCGATTTTATTATTAAAAAGTTGTTGTATTCAATAAACATGAACAACCAAGTTGCGTTCTAACGGAAATTATTTTCGAATGGAAGTGAGCTCTGTGACATGTCGGATAAAATGATTATTCTAAAAAAATTTCATTTAAATATTTTCTCCTATTATTTTACAATTACTTTGAATATAATTAATTTGTTGTTCTTGATGATGCCACCCAATGGTGTGGCGAAATATGGAATAAAAAAATAAGGTATATAAAAATGTTTATATAAAGACCTTGTGCTTAAAAAATTAATTATAAAATATTAAAAAAGGTCAAAAGACTATAATTATAATTACTTTCCTTATTCAATATACAGTTTTATATTTTGCTATTCTTCTCTGAAATATATGTATGACACTAAAAAATATATATTATATTGTTTTCTGGAAAAAAACTACTTAATACACGATTTGTTGGATGGAAAAAATCCTTTTTTTAATGACAACATTTATTCATTCACAAATAGCTCTTCATTTTGTCACTATCAGAGTTATTCTTAAATAACCATAGTTTTCAATATTCCATTAAAGTGCCAGAGAGCTGCTGTTCTTTTTCCCGTTGTTATTTTTGCTATAACTTATAACATCTCTTTTTCACCCCTTTGTGTTATGTTGTTGGGCTGTTGTTTTGTTGTTTTTTAATGTTTTTATGAATCCAATATAAACGTCAGTTAAATTACATTTTAATTGCAAATTACGGAATATAAAAGAACTATATATTTTGCTTTTCATGGCAGCAGTGACGATGAGTATAACGATAAACTGGTCTATACATTCATAAAGGCTGATGACGGTAGTGATGATGGCTATTCCCATAACTATTTCATATCTATATATTCGCATATATGTTTCAACATATAAATATGCAACAACAACAAAAACAAAAAAAAATACGAAAAAACAAAAACAAAAAAAGAAAGTTAGCGTAGTAATGTTGACGATGTGGATAAGTGTCCTAGAGAGTAAAAGCAACAAGCAATTTTTTATACTTGTTTCCCATTTAATTACCCGCAGGCACTTACTATTCCACATAGGCATTCACACACAATAATATTTTTTACTTACTTGCATACATTACATACAAAATACAACATCAAGTTTACTTCTATAGCAGAAATAGCTCTGATTTACTTTACTCTTAAATTTATATTTTTTTTATTAGAGAATTATTTATTAAGCGTTTGGTCAAACTGAAATCAGTAATATCTCAAAAATAAACTATTCAGATATCACTTTTACTTAATAGAGATATGGATTTTAGTCATGTTAAATCTATTTAGTCGATAACAAATGGTGCTAATAGTACTAATGGATGTATTAGCACCTGAAATAGTGATCTTCTGATCTAGAATTCTAGTATCTAACTAGAATTCTAGATTATTTATAAATATCGAAAAAATCGTGTTTTGATGTCTTAACCCGGCAATTCCCACGCCTTCGCCAAAGGGAGAAATATATTTTTTAATTCTAAATAATAAAAGAACGTCTAGTTTACACTAAAAAAAAATATTTTGTACTTTGGTGCCATGTATGCAGTCAACAGCAGTAGAGCGATGTAGACTTAGGCTTATTAATGCCCCTATTCCGGTTCTTCACTTTTGTGGTAGTTTGGTCGTCTTTGATGATTTCGCATTGTCGTTCTCAACTAAACTGCAAGTTGGCTATTCAGTTGTGTATCTGTTTTTTCATGGTATTGCCGCTCTCAACTTTGTTAAAGTATGGTCCTAAAAAATATTGAATACACACTCTGCTTAATTGTAGTTGTGTCATAATCAGTTGGAGTGAAATTTTTTTAAAAGCGGTGAAAATTGAAATCAAAATGGAGAGATCGTAAGTATAAATTTTTGTAATAAATTGTTCGCAATTTTTAAACAATTAAAAAAAAAGGAAGCGTAATTTGAGCGGGTTGTCCATATTATGAAGAAGAATCGGGAAATTGCTCGTGGAAACCGAAGTTTGGTGCAACGAAAAGTACGTGCAAGGAGTTATGGGAAGAGTTTGATGTAGAATTAAATAGTTTGGCGCCACCGATAAAATCATCTCAAGAGTGGCAACGTGTAAGTGTGTCAATAGAATAATATTGAACAATTATTGTTATGTACCTTTCTTGCATATACTTCTCCACCTCTGATAATAACACTACATTAAGCATTCCCTATTGTAAGTAATTATTGTTTACTTATTCCTATTTTCTTAAATATAATAAAAGTCAGTCAGTGATCGAACTTCAAGCGTTTCAATACATCACATTGGTTAAAATTGATTCGTATATACGAACTTGTGTTATTACACATGAAAATAAAATCTGAACCATTTTTATTTCTTATATTTTCTTAAATATAAAATCTGGTGTATTATACCGTTAATAAAAACAATAAAAAAAAACTATTATTTTATCAGTATTTATTGAAAATAAATAATTAAAAAAATACAAATAATTTTTTTTTTGGATTTTTGTGAAGTTTTACCTAAACCAAGTTCTTTTAAATAATAAAAAAAACAACAACAAAAAAAAACACAAAAACAGCAAAAAAAAAAACAATCATCATGCCAGACAGTGTACAAAATAGTACTGTTATGATTTATCATCCAAACATTCCTCAATTTTCTCCCCGGAATGAATCTTGGGTTTTATGGAAGGAAAAATTTGATATTCATATTGCTGAAATGAATTGTAGCGAGGAAAATGCGAAGAAGGCTACTCTTTTAAAATCAATAGGAACAATTGTGTATGAAACACTACATAATTTATGTAGTCCAGATGCGCCTGTATCCAAAACGTACAAAGAGCTTTGTAACATATTAAAAACGCATTATACTCCACCAGTCCTAGTTTATCGTGAGCGAAAAAACTTCACACAGCAGCACAAGGTGAAAAAGAAACAGTAGCGGAATGGCACGCTAGAGCAAAGAAACTAGCACTCTCTAGTAAATTTGGAGACAATTTAAATGATTTTGTTTTGGATCGTTTCATTATGGGGATAAATAACAAAATATTTGAGCGACTATGTGAAGAAGACGAAAAATTAACAATTAATGAAGCACTCAGCTTTTAATTGGAAGATCGATTAGAACTCGACTTGATCTAATTAAATCACCTCTTGTTAAAGATAAAATAATAGAGCAGCAACATAAAAGTATTTCAAATTATAAAGGCAAGAGATCAGTCACGTTTTTAAAAGGTCAAAATGTGTTCATACGAGATTACACAAACGTAAATTCAAAGTCTTGGGCCCCTGCTATTATAAAAGATAAGACAGGTCCACGTTCATATCAATGTATTCTTTCAACAGGTAGAATTATAAAAAGACATACTGATCAAATAAGGGCAGGAGTAAATGAGAATCAAAATATTCAGAATGATCATGAAAATCAAAATATTCAGAATGATTTATCAGATTTGCCATCATGCTCATATGGATGAATTAGCTTGTAATTTAGAAAATAATGATAACTTAGATACTAATACTAATGATAATTTGTCAAATTCAACTCAAAGCAGAGAAAGTGAACATGTATACAGAAGAGTACTAAGACCCAGAGCAAACACAAGATAAGCATAAATAAATGTAACTATTTGAAAACTTACTTTTATAAATTTTATACTTGTAATAAATTTAAGCCCCTTAGTCATAACATTTATTGAATGCTCATAAAACCGATATAAAACTGATTTCGTACGAATATTTGAATGTTATAAATAGAGCAGTTAATTTTCATTGAGTTACATAAAATTTGTATGTATTCTCCACCTCTGATAAGCATAAGTTGGGTTTACTCTCATACGATCAAACTGAGTTAAGTGGAGAACCGTAATAGGGGCATAAATCTTAGCTGTACAACAACTCAAAGCCAACGGTGGCACTAATGTCTTCCTGAAATGTATTTAGAATATCTCGATCGCTGCCCTTTTTATCACATCAAGAAAAAACTGAGGTACTTTTTGACCAATTTTTTACCGTAATCTCATCCTTTTTCTTGTTCGGAGCGGGTTTCTGGACTTCAATGTGTTTTGATACTTCCGCCGCAACTTGATCTGCTGAGTTATCTTTTCTGTTAATTCCAGTTTAACCCCTGTGAGCAATATTCGGCTAGTAAGGTGAATGAAATTAGTATCATTGTAATCTAAATTATCTTCATCTGTGAAGTCACCATCCTTAGAAGGCAACAAAATAATATCACCAAGTTTTATCTTCCATAACGCAGAAAAGCAATAGACACAATTTTGCAAAATATTGTTACGTTTTTAACGTTCGTCTAACGTCTATTCTGTCAATAATTTTATTGCAGATTTTCAAGAAACAGCCCCAATTGGTTGACTTGAAGGTGGTCATTACCTGTGTTTTAACGATCAGTTATAAATAGTTTGAAAAGCTGACACATATATGCCATAAACTACTGCATCTGTTACTATGGGTGATACAGGTATTACGGAATTGGAAGCTTTTGATGTTCTTGGCATGAAAATTCAGTGTGATGTTCGATGGACTAAACAGATTTCTTAGGTTTATAAAGGAGCTTTCAAGTGTCTCGGTTTTCTAAAGCGGTGTAAAAGATACTTCACTCCATCCGATCTCCGTACTATCTATACCACTTATATCCGTTCAAATATGGAATACAACTCTCATGTATGGGCCGGCGCTCCAAAGCAGGGTTCAGAATTTTTCATTTATGAACATTCAAAAATCAACATTCATGATATTTTTCATAAATGAGAAATCTAAAATTTTATATTTATTTTTCACGCGCATAAACGAACAAGAAAAAATGTTCTGCTTATGTTCATACATGAATGCGCACAACAAGAATTATTAGTCTTATTCATATGTGATAAATGATAAATCAGCTACTTTTCATTAATGTTCTTTTTCATAAATGTACATGTTCATTTATGAACGTTGAAATTTTATAAAATTTCTCATAAATGAATGTGAAAAAATGTTCTACCTACGATCGCAGTTTACCGTAAAATGTAGTAAAAACACATGGGTACATATTAACACAAATACAATATTGCAATATATTCTAAAAGAAATAAAAAAAAAACATTTTTTTTCTGCATACGCCGACAATTGCGCATTATCAAATATGTGCGTTTATGTACGCGAATGCTTAACGCACATATTTTTACGATCTTTTCATTTATGAAAAATTATCAAAATTGTACATATTCAGAAATGAACACTTGTGTGTTTCTCATTTTTTCACTTATGAATAGAAAGAAAAAAATAAATCGTCGCATTCATAAATGAGAAAACGCAAAATATTTTTCAGTCTCTCACACATGTGTGAGAAGAAGCGGCTAAAAAATGAAATGTACATATTCATACATGTATGAACAGTGAGTGAACACTTCGCTACTCTGCTCCAAAGTCTATTTTGGGTTTACTCGACCGCGTACAGGAGAGTGCCAAGAGGTTCATTGGAGACAGTATACTCTACTCTATTGATTCTCTAGAGCATCGACGTAATGTGGAATGCATTTCACTGTTCTATCGTTACTACAATAGTAAGTGCTCTAATGAAATTAGGGAACTTGTTCCCGATACTCGCACGTTTTCGCATTTAACTCGATTTTCGTTGAGAGCGCATCCATTTGTGGTTGACTGGTCAGTGAATCGCACTACACATGACTGGGAAAATTCGTTTTTCAGCAGAACAATCCATATGTGGAATAAAATCCCTCCGGAGGTCTTTTCTGTCACTTTCAATCTGGGAAAGTTCAAATCGAATGTCCACAGACACTATTCCCTCTTTCCTCCTTCCCGTAACCTAATTTCCTAGTTCTGGCACAATGCATTGCATGTGTAGGCGTCATCCCCTAAATGCTGGTCCGAAAAAAAAATAAACTTCAAGCACTAGGTCTTTATTTTATAAAAAATTTTTAAACTTTATTTTGGCATCTTCAGGATAAATTGTTGACTAACAAATTGAAAAAAAAAATTGTTAGTCAACAATTTTTTCATTTTTTGAGTTTATATACTTTTTTGTTTATCCTGAAGATGTAAACCAATGGTTTGGCGAAATATTAAGATAAAATAAAAAATAAAGTTTAAAATTTTTTTTATAAAATAAAGACCTAGTGCTTAATAATAATAAAAAAACTAATAATTACATTTTAAAAAGGTCAAATAACTATGATTATTATAAAAAATAAACTTCGTTATGCATACATATAGTTTTATATATTTAAATTAACTTTAAACATTTACGGCATCATGTTGCAATAAATCTACAGACAAAAATCCAAATAACAAAAAATTCACTCTATATCGTGATTTCACTGTATAAAATCCTGTAAATATTAAGCTGAAACCGAAATGTCCACTACTAAAAATTTCAATTTTTCATTTTTTTAACTCAACATTTGTTGCTGTTGTTATTGTTAAGAATTAATCGTGAGTGTGTATGTGTTTTAAGTTTTATCAAGCATCAAACGACTGCAAAATACAGTCATTTCAGTTATGGTACAGATGAGAGTTAACACTCAAAATAAAAGCCGTTAGACATTTTAGCACATGTGAGAAAGAGAGAGTGTGAGTGTGTGTGTGTGTATGGAAAAAGTAACTGAGTTGCAAAATTTGTTTGTTGTTCTTGTGCTGGCACACATGTTTTAAGTAACAGCCGCCTTTTATTTTACGTTTATTTTTGACTGTGGCAAAGGTATTTTTTGATTTTAATTCTAAAAATCAAGATTGACAAAATTGTGCTTGTGGTGTAAGGGAAAATCCAAGCCGAAACATACATACATACATATATTTCTAACAGACTGTTGTTGGTCTGGCTGTGTGTTTAACAAAGACTACAAGATATTTGTTTCTTTTACAAAAAGTGTCAACTTAGGTGACATTATCGCTTTTGTGGTCTGGCCTGGTTTCACTTGCTCACTTGTTTGTTAACGAATAATCCTGTTCGTTCATTAGATGCTGATTTGGATTGTTCTTTTTTTCTGGCGCCCATTTGTGAATATTTTTTAAAGACACGGCCAGCTGGGTAAATTTTTTAACATTTTTTCTATTCATTTCGGTTTTATTTAAATTTTTTCTACAATTTAATCTTTCTGGTTTTCTGTTGTTGAATGGTTGTTGTTGTTGCTGCTAGGATGTCAACACAACACAAAAACAAAAATTGAAGAGTAAAAAAATGAAAAGTAAAGCAAAAATAATACAAAAAATTTGTGTGACTGTTCCTTTTTACATACACAAATACACATAAACACACACCCACACACCCACACACACACATGCATACATGCACTATATAAAATTTTGTTGTCCAGATTATCAAGTGGAAAAAGCTGCCGTTGATGAGGACAACAATGATGGCATTGGTGTACATAAAGAAAATAAAACAATTGTAATTGGCATAAAGTGGGTTGTGCTTAAAATTGATTGCTGTTGCTGATAATTGAGCTTCAGTTCTTTATATTTAAAAACTTGATTGAAACTCAAACATAAGAAGAAATGTAAGGAACTTCATATACTCACACACATGCAAATATTAAACGTTAATATGTGAAATGTGAAAACTTCGTCACGCAATTATAATATTTCTTAAAACAAATTGTTCATTCGTATGAACCACAAAGGATAGGCAATCTAGGAAATAAAATCCTTGCGTTTCGTTAAGGCGAAATACTCTTATCGTTCGTCGACAATATTATCACAAACCAAAATGCACCAAAATGCACTTATTCACACAGCTTATTATAAAGGATATTCAATATTTATGCAGGATTTTAGTATGCGGAAAGGTAAATAATATATTGGCATAATTGCCAACAGTTTCTTTTCAAGAAGATCACTCAATAAATGCTTTGCCAGGCAGTATGCTTTTGTCCTTAGACCATGCTGTACATCCAACTCAGAACTTGATTTGAGAATGTCCATGTGGTTGACTGCCGTCATATTGTTAAATTTCGGATTGGATGGTAACAATTTCGACTTGCATAGCCTCCTGTGCTGGGTATCTGCCAGACTGTACAATAATTCTGTGATTCACCCCAACTTTCGTTGTTGAAGTCGATTTAAATTCCTAAATGTCTGGTCTGGTCTTTTGTAGTAAAATTTTTTTAGGGTTTTAATTTTCAGGTTTTTTTTTAATTATCTGGGAATGTTACTCAATTTAATTAATCATGTTAAGTTCCTTCGAAGGTATTAAAGCTTCCTCGATTCTACTTTGCGCTAGCTGGCGATCGTCGTTGATATTTAGCTTACGTTTAGAAAAAATTGCAGAGGTGGCTAGGCGGGATCTGTTCCTTTATTGGAACCAGGCCGATGATGACACTTTAGTTAAAATTATCGTAGATGTTGCTGGGTTGGGGACTAATTTGTATGATGGTCCTCCTTCTGGGCCTACGCAGTCTTGGTAGACACCTTCTCACCTTGAAATGTAGCTTCTGAAGATGCGATAGCCCGAGAGCTTGTCATAGTTCTGTGTATTTTCTTTTTAATTGTTTTTTAAGAATTGGATTTTCTATCCACACGTTTTTGTGTTTAACTCGCTTGCACTACGCATTACAGGAAAAATTTGTTTTTTAGCAGAACAATCCCCCCAAAGGCCTTTCCTTTTACTTTCACTATAGGAAAGTTCAAATTGAATGTCCACAAACACTACTCCCTCTTTCCTTCTCCCTATAACCTAATTTCCTAGTTTTGGCACAATGCACTGCATATGTAGGGGTCATCCCCTGAGTGCTGGTCCGAAAAAAAGTCGTCTAAGCAGGTAAAAACAATCGAGTCGTTAAGCAGACTTAAGCCAACCTTCGAAAAGAGAAGTTTGCGTTAAATTTCCAAACACTGTCACTCCAGTATCTATATCCTCATTTGAAATAGTGTGCAGATGACACACTAATTTCAATTGCCGTAGATGTAGCCGCGTTGCGGAATAAACTGTAAGTCGGCCTCGGTAGTTTACTTTTTCCTGATCTTTGACACTTTGATTATCTTTCTTTCTCCCCCCTCCTGCTCTCTCTCTTTCTAGGTCTTCTAAGCAGGTAAAAACAAGTGCGGCCTAAGTGAGATGGCTACATAGATACCAAGTCTTAAGTAACCTTCGAGAGGAGGAAGAGGTTTTAATAAACTTTGTGGTAAATTTCTAAAACACTATCTCTCCAGCATCTATTTCTTTATTTGAAGCAGTGTGCAGATGACACACTAATTCCAATTTTGCGTAGATGTAGCCGCGTCGCGGACTAGACTATAAATCGGCCTAACGGGGTTGCCCGATAGCTTTTCATACTTTCCCTGATTTTTGGCACTTGTATTACCTTTCCTTTCTTTTCTTTCTCCCCCTCCCTCTTCTAAAAAACGAATCGCTAAGCGGACTTAAGTGAGACGACTATATAGATACCAGCCTAAAGTAAGCTTAGAAAGGAAGAGGTTTTAGTAAAGTTTGTGGTAAATTTCTAAAACACGGTCTCTCCAACATAAAAAAGCCACTATTGCTCATAATTTGAGGTTGGGAAGCAAATTCCCTGTCAAATTATTAAATGTCGAGAACTAAACTGTGATACTTTCACATGTATTTAGAAAAAAGTTAGGAAATTTTAGATATGGAACTTTACACAATAAGTTTTTATTACGAAAATTTCATATTTCACTTCATTAAAAATTTCACTGTTTTACTTCATAAAATTCGAGCAGCTCTTTCTTATAATCAGGTTCCTTCTGAAAACGCTGGGTATAAGTAACGGCTAAATTTGAAGCTCACGGTATTGTTGCTGACAATAAACCAAAACAAAACGCTCGCAGTGGTCGTATTAATGTAAGCATACCCGCTGTAATACAAAAAGTGGAGAATGAGCCTTGAACGTCAACTCGTCTACGTTCGCAATAACTGGGCATCATTAGAGGCACTTTGCACAATATTTTGAATAAAAATATTCATCTTCACGCTTATCTTCTCTGCAAACAAAGCCGCTGTAAAGCAAAATGTGGAGAATGAGCCTGAAACGTCACCTCATTAACGTTCGCAACAATTGGGCATCACACGTTGCGAAACATTTTTAATAAAGATATTCACGCTTATCTTTACTGGGCCCATTTGAAAGACTTCGTTTACGTGAACAATCCACAAACAATTGACGCTCTGCAATATGAACGTCGGCGGTGCATTGACGAGATAATCGTGGTGATTGAAAATTTTGTGAAAGAGCGGATATCTGTCGACATAGCAGAGGTGGCCATATGCCCGATATCATATTCCATTATTAACTTTCATTTCTTTACTTCACACTGGTATCAATGAAATTGAAGTTGTAAAAAGGAAGTGTGTATTTTTAGTAAATTTACTTCCTAACCTCAAATTTGCTTTGATTTGTCAATGATGTCAACATTAGCCAATTGTGGCCATAAAAACTTGGTTATTATTGTTTGATAGCGCAAAGAAAACACGGTGATGACGATTCATTCCTCGTTTTCAAAAAAATATAGGCCGGTGATGTCGCCTAGCCACAAACCGCGCCATACGGTCGCTTTCTTTGGATATACTGGTTTGTTGAGGGTTGTTTGTGGATTTTGTGAGCCCCATATGCGACAATTTTATTTGTTCACATAATCACCTAATTATAAATGAACGTCGTGTCTAAAGATAATTTTGTTTAAAAATGCGTGGTTTTCGTTCGGTTTTTCCAGAAGCCAATTTACAGACGTTTGACTCAAGCAATGGTCAATCATGTTTAATTTTTGAACGAGGTGAACTTAGTGAGCGTGTTGATGAAGGAAGATGTTTATGCAAAATATTGCGCAAGGTACTTAATTATTGCGAACGTGTACGAGTTAATGTTCCGGGCCCATTTGCAACATTTTGCTGTACAGAGACTAAGGGCATCACTAAGGGCACTACGAGCATAATGTTTTGGTCATCTTCAAAAATACCTATAGCCTCGAATTTAGTGATTAAATTACATGCTGTGGTCTCAGAAGAATCCTGACTACCAGGAAAAGCTGCTAAGATGTTGCGAAGTGATAGTTATAAATTTATAAGTATAATTAATTTGTAATTTATATGGGTACGATTTTACGTCAACCCCCGTCAAATTTGGTTTCTTGGTCTTAAGTGTTCTCTCTATTCTATAGACGCAGGTTGACGTAAAATCATACCCAAATAAATTAAATCCCGTCGGGGTATATACGCACATATCATTATAATTTATACTTTGATTTAAAAAATAATCATTCCGAATGAAATTTTTAAATGAAAAAAGCTAAAATTTGTTTTGTTTTTTTTTTTTTTTTGGTTCAAGCAATAGTGGAACACCCTATTCATGTATTCGTAAATTTTTTAACAAATAACACATGTTCCAACTTGTGAATGATGATAAATTGATGGCTCCTCTTCATTCATTTGGTGTTGCTTGGTTATTTTACTTGAGTCAATATTTACTTACTGTTAATTTTATATTTAATTTGAGAAAATGTATTTCCTGACGCACTGTTTGACACAGTCCTGTGATTGCATGTTTCGTTGCTGGATAAACACTGAATAGAGGCACGGGTACGTCTGGTATACGATGACCCAGGATGCTAAAGTGCAATGAAATTTTTACGTAGTTACGAATCATTAAAAACAGAAAGAGAGAAAAAGGAAAAATACAGAATGTAATAAATAATAGTATCGATTTTTGGAATAAAATTTATATGGATGTAAATATGCTTAAAAAGGACTCGTGTTCGTATAATTAAAATAAACGGATGCTTAAAATATCTTCACTTAAGGGCACGGATGGCAACCAATGCATAAATACACACACACACGCACACACTCATCTTATGTTTATTTAAAAATTTTTTAAGGCTCTTAATAAAAACCTTTAATGGGTCTTTTACCAAAGTATGTGTGTGTGTGTGTGTGTGTAGAGATCAAGTGTTATTGGATGACATTAAAGGAATAAACAGCATTGTATGACATTTTAATGAAATTGAACCATCAAACGTTATTAAAATTTGTTGTTGTTGTTTTTTTTGTTTTCCACAATAAATTGCGTCAATCAATTACATGCTTTACTTTGTTGTTGTGTCGAAAAAACAAATACATACACACAAATAGTTTCCACGAAAAGAGATTTTTTAAATTAAAATTTATGAGAGTCATTTTTATTGTTTTTAAAGTGCGCTCATGATGGTCATTTTTAATTCCTTTTACACTTTAAGCAACAATTGGATTTCCGATAAAATTCCCAGTAACTTTTGTCATAAAAGCTATGCAACGTTTAATAAACAATTTCAATGCAGATAAGGATGTGAAGCAGAGAGTCCCTTTCATGCTGCAAATAAGCATGCTATAATCGAAAGAATATTTTTCACAAAAGCAGTGCCTAGTTTAAGGGATTCAAGAGAATAACAAGCTTATTGGGTGGGCAAATTTGAAATTGGGAAGGCAATTGTCTGTCAAATGAGTAAATGTCAAGACTTGAGCTGCTATCCTTTTATAGAGGGTGTCCGCCGGCAAGGTATACTACTTTGTTTTGCTGCCATTTTGGTAAACATTAATCTTGACAGTTCATATTTGGTAGCCGTGATGTAGACACTTGTCAAATTTATTATGGAAAAATATTCGATAAACTAACTTGTTTAAATCGTTAAAACATTTGATCTAAATCAATCATCGATTACTGTGGCGATGAGAGTGTTACTTGAAATTTTTGGGGGAAACAACGTGCCAACGTACTATTTATCTTGTAGTGAATGATTTCAAAGAAAGAGCCCTAAGCATGGACCACAACGTACTGCAAGATCGGCTGAAAACATTACTGCTGCTCAAGAAAGTGTTCAAAACAATCCACTAACCTCAATTCGACGCCGTGCTCAGGAGCTTGGTCTTCAAAGAACAACTTTGGCCACATTTTTGCACAAGGATTTGCATTTGTTTCCATATAAGATTCCGTTGACACAAGAGCTTCTTACATCGCCGAACATATGGCAATAAGATATTACAGATCGCCCATGGCAACCCCGATATTTATGATGAGGGACGAGGCATATTTTTATTTGAATAAACAGAATAGTCGGTTCGGGGGAATGGGAAACCCTCAAATTATTCAACAGTCACTTTTGCATCCATTAAAAGTGACAGTCAGGAGGAATCATTGAACCTTACTTCTTTGAAAATAAAAATTACCTTTAGTAATTGTGAATGGTAAGCGATATTGTGATATGATTGAAAACTTTTTAACACCACAACTACATGCTTTGGGCCTAATTAACATGTGGTTTCAACAAGACGATGCCACATTGTAATCGCAGGATTACAATGGAATTACTGCGAGATCTCTTTCCACAACAAGTTATTTTAAGAAATGGTGATGTTGATTGATCTCCACAGGCGCCTGATTTGACTGCTCCGGACTTCTTTTTGTGGGGATATCTGAAAGGCAAAGTTTATACAAAAAAAAAACCAGAAACTCAAACAAAGTATTCGCGTGAAATGTGTGAGAATGTAATGAAAAATGTGCTTAAAAGGGCTCGTATTTGTAAGGTTAATATTCCATACATAATTGTCGATATTAAATAAAACCTTTATCAATATAAGATCCATTCTATTTAACTTAATCAAAAATTATAAACAAACAAAGTAGTAAACCTTCCCAGCGGTCACCCTGTATTTGTTTCGTTGGGAAATTTCAAGCATGAATTATTATACTTTTGAGCAAAGAATTTTAATTGTAAAAATTTACTATCAAAATAATGAAAATTTCGTTGAATCACCATAAAACTCGAGCAGGTTATTCACGTAATCAAGCTCCTTCTAAAACCGCTGTGCGTACTTCAATAGCTCATAATAGTACAACACAATGTACTCGTTGTGATCTTAGTGATGCAAAACATAGACGCTGTACAGCAAAGTGTTGAGAACCAGCCTGGACCATCAACTATATAAATAATCGTTGACGCTCGCAGCAATTGGATATCACTAGAGGCATTTTACTCAATATTTTGCATAAAGTACAACTTGTTGAAAAAATAAAGTCGACCGACCACTGTTTGCTTCAAACATGAATTGTCTGTTTCAAAAACTGAGCGAATATATCCAAAAAATGTAACCGTATGGTGCTGTTTGTAGTTAAGCGATATCAGCAGCCTTTATTTTTTTCGAAATTAAGCCATCACGGTAAATTATCTGTGCTTTTAAGCCATGATAACCAATTTTTTTTGACACAATTGGTGCCACAAGCCACCCAAAAAATTAAGTTATTGCATTAGAAATTTTCCAATCCCGTAATTTCTTCATTTGACGATTTCAATTGGTCCCCTCGTTTTTGTGATTTAACTCCGCATGATTATTTTCTTTGGACCTATTTTAAAGACCAGGTTTACGTGAATTACCTACAAACAGCTTACATTTTGAAAGATGCAATATGGCGCTATATTGATAATTTTGTAAAAAGAGCGGAAGTCTTCGGACGTGTTAGAGGTGAAGATTTACCTAACGTCATATCCTATTATTAATTTCCATGTTTCTACTTTACATTGGTGTCAATGAAACTGAAGTTGTCAAAAAAATGTGTGTTTTAAGCCAAATTACTTTCTAACCTTAAATTTGGTCACTCTTTATAACATATTATAAAATTGTTGAAGTTTCAGTTTCAATCTCTGATGTATTAGGGACACTACGAGCGTATTTTTTTATCTATTGTCAGCAACAATGTCGTGAGCCTCCAATTTAGCAATTTAGTTACGCACAGAGATCTCACTAGCAGCCTGATTACGAGAAATTCGATTCGAATTTCGCAAAGTGATGCCATGAAATATTCACAATTTTGATAGTAAATTTATGCAAATAATATTAAATAAATAATTTTTTCAAGCGCAAGCCACTCAATGGTGTGGCGATTAATTGAAAATAAAAATAATATTTATATAATTTTTTATAAAAAAACCTTATGCTTAAAAAAATTACTTTTGAAAGATCAATTATTATTCACAATTAAAATTTTTTACTTAAGTGTATAACGTATTATGCGTAACATTTCCCATGGCTTAACTAAAGATATGTCAAAGGATGACAGATAAATTTGTAACATTTAATCATTTAACAGAGAATTTACTTGCTAACCTTTAATATGCCCACCGATTGTTTTGTTTAGAAACTTTTTGCTCATCTTTAGCAACATAGAGAACCACTGTACATACAAGTAAATTTCAGTATAAATAATTTTTTAATAAGCGAAGAGACTGCCAACTTTAGTTCACAAGAGTAATTAAGTTAAACAATAACAATAATAACTCAGCCAGCGTCCAATAGATATAAAGATAAGTTCAAATTAATAACAATCACTCCCACTAATGAAGCAACATTTTTTATGAGCATGAGAGGGAATGTTTATTCTTTATATTCAATGTTAATTAATAATTTCCAAGCAAATGATTTTTTAATATTTTTAAATACATATGCAGACATACATATATGCATAAGTACGTACATGAAACATACATTTATGTACATAGAAAAAATTGCAGACTTATAAGTTGGATTTTAAAAAATGGAATAATTAAAATTTAATTTTTTTATAATTTTATATTAAATACAAATTAAATATAAGCATATGAATAAATTCTGTCGAGAGAACTGACCTTAAAGAGCAGGCAAGAATGAGAAAAAAAAATTGAAAATAAATTTGTATTTGCTTAAAACAGTTTGCGAAACTAGGTTGCAAACAAAAATAAACAACACATTCCCATAAACACATGTATACAAGATATGAAAGTATGTAAGCAAATAAATCTGTTAGTGGTATACTAACATTTGTGTGCGTGTATGCGTGTATGAGTGTGCATAATATATTGAAGGCTTAAAGTGTATTTCTGTGCAATGTTTATTGATGTATACAGGCATGAAATGACATTATGCATTATATCTGGTAAATACTTAATTGTGTTTAATAATTGAGTTATTCTGCGTTTTATTTTTGCTTAATGCTAAAATATGCCGCCAACACAAAATTGAAAACACATTGAAACACATCCATCTACACGCCCGCAGGCAAGATGATCATAGTAAACAGCAACAACTAAAAGAATCACAGATTTCTGGTAATGCAAATACATATATATAAAAGAGCACTTTTTACAAACAACAAAAAATAAAAATAAATAAAACAAAAGTTACACACATACATACATTCAAAGGGAAACAATAACAATCAATTTCTTGTTAATACGAAATTAATCAATATGATGACAATAAAAGGCACACAAACTGTCATTTCAATTAGAGAGTTTTTTTACGCCACATTAAAAAACCGCTTGGCTGTTCCCGAATGAGTATGAAAATTATATCAAGATGAAAATGCAACAAAATGTACAATATTTCACACGATATTTTGCTATCAATCAACCCAAATCAAAATTCACCATCTATATGAAGGGTTTTTCAATAAGAAGTTTGTTTTCTAAAACAAAATAAAATAACAAATTTAGGTTAAAAAGATTCAAATTTTTATTGTATTACGAAGAGAAAAATTTCAGCAATTATGAATGAACAATGATATCTGGCAAATGTTCACCACGACCCCCACTGAAAGATGTCGATTTTTTCATCAAAGTTTTTTCAATCACTTTTTGGCAAAATGGCGTCCCTATTTGGTTAATCACATCACGGATTTTGAGTTTTAATTCTGTAATCGATTCGATTGTCTCCGTATAGATTCTGTTTTTAACATAACCCCACATTCCCCCCGGGGGCACATTGATATGTTTTGATGGAATCTCACCGTCATTACATGTGTCAACGGGGGTAAAAGGAAGCCCAGTCCCTCTCAAGGCTAGCAGAAGCCAACTTGACAATCCACTAAATTTTCACGGGAATCAGTAAAGCCAAAGCGTTTAGCTACTTGTCGTTTTAGTCTTTTAACTGTTCTCTGACTGATTATTGAGGTTGGCCCTTCGGGAGTATCGTGGTGGTTGTGGTTTCGAGGCCCTCGTTTGAGTTGTGTGGGTCAGATCATTCACAATGAATGGTGTAGGTCCAGTGAGCACGATTGCGGTTGTGTTTTTAAATTTAATTAAGCTTTATGCGTTCTGGACTAGAAGTTAGATAGTCTTCAACTCTTTAGTGAAGGCTGCGGCTTGCTCCGGGCTTTTGAAGTTGCAACTAGGAGTAACTGGAGGCTATACGTATCTGAAGGCCTTCTGAGACGAGGATGACGCTACATTTTATCCACAGTGGTAATGATCCACCATCTGGTTATGGCTTACACAGCTAGGTACAGATGTAAATCTTATCACACATAACCCCACAAAAATAATCCAGTGATGTTAATCACATGATTTGGTTGGCAACTTTTTTTTCTTCCGCTCAGATCAGTATTCAGGGGATGACCCCTACTCATGCAATGCATTGTACCATAACTAGGAAAATTGGTTACGGGTAGGAGGAAAGAGGCAGTAGTGTTTGTTTACATTCGATTTGAATTTTCCCACATTGAAAGACCTCTGGAGGAAGTAAGGCTAAAAAACAAACTACGCGGTCGGGATTCGATCGATGATTGTGTGACATGTGGCACCGTCAAAATTGAGTTGTTAGCATCTTGCGATACCGTGAACCATTGACCGTTATCTCATTTCTAGCCTCATCTTCGACTTTTTCAGTTCAACGACTCGGTCGAACACGTTGGTTATTCGCAAATTTAACGACCAAGTTCTTAGTAGCGATCTCACAAGGACGATTTTGTTGTCCAAAAATATCACGATTTTTTTGAAATGTAACTTCAACAGAACCACAATTTTCATAACGATTTTAATCAATTAATGCGATTTCGTTCGAAGTTAAATTCATTGTAACGATTGTCAGTGGATCTACTACGAATACGTCAAAAAAATGCTAAAACTATCATGTTGTTGGTGATGCCACAATTGAAAAACAAACTTCTTGTTGAAAAACTCGATACTATAAATAAAATAATCCAGGTTTGCTTTAAGGTTTTTTATTCTAAAAAACAGCTGAAGAAAAAGGCTGAAATCAAACATTAATCGCTCGAAGCTTAGCTGCCTGTAATTTTGCTAAAAATTTAAAAATATAATCACTTAAAATTATAAACCTTAATTTGGATAAAATAGAACTCGAATAATTATTACCTCTATTTCGTAATAAAGCGTTTACACTAGCAATTTTTTTTGACATATTAAAAAAACTCCATACAAGGCATTTTGGCGATTATGAGAGAGCAAACAGAATAATTTTTGGCAGAAATTCATTCGCATGTGTGTGTATATGTATGTGGTTGTTGTGCTCTTACTTTATCACAATTTTAGCTAAAGGAATAGCAGCGTAAAGTATTTAATATACATAAAGTGCATTGTGGCAAATTTTAATGTTATTTGCATTAAGCTTTTAAACACAAACAATATGAACAAGGAAACGGAAAATAAAATAACAATATCTCTCTATAAGTATCTATAATTCTGCGCTAAATTGTGTGTCTGTGTCTGTTTTGAAATTTATTCTCCTTTCATTCGGTACATTAACAATTTCTAAAATTTCTAACATATAATGTCTCTTATAGTTTTGTAAAAAGTAAAATCCTTTGACTTTGATCTGTATACTTATTTAAATTTTATAAAGGCAGGACTTTAAGCATATTTTCAAAGTTTGGACATTTTTAATTTCCCACTTTGTATCTTGCAGAAAGTCACGCTGTGAAAATTACTTCTCGTTAAATAATCGTTTAATTCTTATTTATTAAATCGGTGCTTATCCGATTTAGTGCCACCGCAATAAAGTTCAAGCTGCGTTTTGCATTCTGATATGAATACCCCTAATAATTCCATATTTATTTCATTATTGTTCTTTTCATCTACAATTAAATAATCGGCCTCGCAAGGTAAGAAATTAAATTACAGACACAGGGACAGGGACAAACACAAACACGCGTGCAATAATGTTGACAGTCTGCTGGCTATTAATTAACAGGTGTATAATGCCGTCTAGAGAAAACAAAACAAAGAAAACAAATATTTAAGTGCTGGAATTATTTCTGTTTTTAATTAATTCTGTCTTTAAAATGCAACTTCATTTGCCGTAACAAAAGCACAACAATAAAATCCAAAAAGGGAAACAAAATACTAACTGACCACATTAAGTACTTTTTTAAGTTTTATTCAAATGTAATTTAAAGTCGCAGTGAAACGAAGTAAAAAGTACACGCAGCTGCATATGAAATGTAAAAACAGACAGGTTGCGTATGCCGTCAGTGTTGCCAGTTAAGTATGTTAATTAATGTTTAATGACATTTTTTTTTCTGTTGCAAAAATAACAACAGCAAAAATAATTGAAGCAAATTAATGTGAATGAATGCATTGTCAGCAGCTAGTTAAGGTCTCGACAAAAATATACAACGGAATTTTGTCGTGCTTAATACAGTCCCAACAAAAATATGCTAAGGCGCGACACTTTAACTGTTAAAAAAATGAAACAACTAAAAAGGCAAGCAAGGAGATATTTTATACTCATCTCAGCCAATTCAAGCTGGCGTTCCCCAGGGAAGTGTACTGGGGCCGCTGCTTTATTTGCTATACACGTCTGACATGCCAACGACTGACAGCATTCATACTTCAACTTTTGCAGACGACACAGCCTTTCTTAGTGTTCATGAAAGTCCTCAAGAGGCCTCTCGAATACTACAAGACCACTTGTACAAATTGGAACGGTGGCTCAAGAAATGGCGAATAAAGGTTAACGAGCAAAAATGCAGCCATATAACGTTCACCCTACGCAGAGAAACTTGCGCATCTATTACGATAAACGGTAAAATAATTCAACAACTAACCAACGTCAAATACCTTGGCATACACCTTGATAGTCGACTAACTTGGAAAAGCCATATAGAAGCAAAATTAATTAAAATGAAGCTGAAAGCGATACAAATCAATTGGATTATTGGCAGAAACTCCACATTAAGTTTGGATTGTAAACTCCTGCTATACAATGCAATACTGAAGCCCATCTGGAGCTATGGTATCCAGCTATGGGGCGCTGCCTCAGCCTCAAACGTAGACAAAATTCAAAGGCGACAAAATAAGATCCTACGTATGATAACACATGCTCTTTGGTATATCAAAAATTCGAACATACACAGAGACTTAGAAGTGCCTACTGTCAAAGCAGAAATTAGTAAATACGCTTCTACGTATTTAACAAAGATCGCAGTCCACCCGAACCCATTAGCCCGCAACATCCTGTATGACCATGGTTACACTCGACTGAAGAGAAGGAATATATGTGTTCTTAGCCGAACACAAGACAATTGATCACCAAACTGCGAATAATCATGCAAAATTAAAATCTTGCCTAGCACTGGCTGGACAAGATTCGATTTATTTCATTTTTACCTTTA
This sequence comes from Trichopoda pennipes, assembly GCA_030448955.1. Taxonomy (NCBI): domain Eukaryota; kingdom Metazoa; phylum Arthropoda; class Insecta; order Diptera; family Tachinidae; genus Trichopoda; species Trichopoda pennipes. The sequence continues at coordinate 240,525 of JASKUP010000094.1, forward strand.
AGATTTGAAAACTTATTGTTAGTTCAAAATAATGAAGATACAATAAATAAACAATAATAGTGAAAAAAAACCCGAAAAGGCAACTCTTGTAGTTTTAATTATAAATTCTTCTTTAAAGAAGATTCATTCGGACAGACCTGTCTAAATATTTATTTTCCTACAGACTATTCTGCTTTTCGAACACACCAGACATTTTTAACAGATCTAAAGAATTTAATTTCGTAATCCTGTGGTTAACGGTTAAGATAAAGATTTAAATAACAGCGCCAACATTTTTAATTGTGGCTAAAGACTTTAAAATTTTAGAAAGTACAAAATTTTGAAGCAGATTTTGCAATAAAGTTTCGCTTATCTCATTAATGTAGCGCTAAATATGATCTCTCAGAGTGTCACGTAAATCCGGTGTTTCAAATGGCTGCAGGGAGATTAATCCAGCAACGTTAAATCACAAGAACGAGGCGACGCTGGACACAAGTCTAGATGGTTCGATAAACCAGCTTGTTTTAATCGTTAAAACATTCTATCAAAATCAATCATCGACTACTGTGACGATGAGAAAGTTATGTGAAATTTTTTTGGAGAAACAACGTGCAACGCATTTATTTATCGTGCAGTAAATGACTTCGAAGAAAGGGGGTGTGTAGGTGATAGGCCCAATCATGGACCACAATCTACTGATTACTGATTCGACGCCGTACTCAGGAGCTTGGTCTTCGAAGAACAACTTTGGCCACAATTTTGTACAAGGATTTGCATTTGTTTCCATATAAGATTCTGTTAACATAAAAGCTTCTTCTACAAGACCATATACGCCACCATACATATGCCAATAGGATGTTGTTGTTCAAGAAATGGTGATGTTGTTTGGCCTCTATGGTCGCCTGATTTGAGTGCTCCGGACTTCTTTTTTGGGGGATATCTGAAAAGTAAGGTTTACGCAAACAAACTAGAAACGCTTGAGTAACTCAAACAAAATATTCGATATGAAATTACTGAAATACCACGTGAAATGTGTGAGAATGTAATGAAAAATGTGCTCAAAAGGGCTCGCATTTGTGAGGCTAACAGAAACGGACATTTATCTGATTTATCAATATACGATCCATTCTCTTTCGTTTAATCAAAAATTATAAACAAACAACGTAGTATAGCTTCCCGGCGGACACCCTGAACTTCGGAACCTAAAAATACTGATATTTGATTGCACACATTTTTATGAATAAGATATAAGTGAGTGTTATATTTCGTCTGTGTGACATCATTATTTTAATATACTCATAGAGATGGTATATTATCCTGAGGAATACAATCTTCGACAGTATGCGGTTTTTAAAATAACCCTCCAGTTTACCTTCAATGAAAACTGACCCTAGAACTATTCTTGAATATCTTTAATATCGTCCCCTGATATTTCGTCAATATTTGGTCAATAATCAACACATGAGCACTTTACACACACACAGACATTATACACGTGTGCCTGCGCTTATGGTTGACCATAAAAGACTTTAATATTGTACGAGTACAGTCGTAACATCTTCTGGCATCTGTATAAATATCTAATGGAATTTGTATATTCATATATGCACATATGTATATACATGCTTATGTGCGTAAGTGTGCGTGAAATGCTTTTAAGTTCACTTAATGTGTTAATAAGGTGGTAAATTTCCTTTTCATTATTCAACGCAATTTTCATCATGTCACAAATTGTTTTCGGCAGTCTGAATGCAAACATTATGAACTCATAAGGAATTAATGTAACGTAACTTCCTCTCTTCTGCCCGATTGCTTCGAAGACAATTATTATTGCGTCGCAAGAATACAATTTAATGGATTGTAGAAATACAAACATATTTACTTACATGTAAGTAAACTGAAGTTAATTTTTAATTGCAGACATAAGTTTTAAAATTGATGTGTTGAAAAGGAAAATAATTTTAGTTAAAATATTTAAAATAAGAACCTTAGAAAATAATAAATTAATTAAAAATTTAGTTATCGTTTAAGCCTGAACGTTTCATTAACGCAAATTTAAGTAAAATAGCGAATAGAGATCACTACTGATTTATTTACGTAATCGAACGATTCACTTATAAGAAAATCTTACGTAACTCTGTCCTATTTAGAAAAAGAAAAACGCTAGAAATAATATTTTTAGGTGCCACACTATCACATTAAATAGCTGCTACTAAAAATGCAACTCTGATGGTACGGTAACTACCAAGTCACAAGATGTTTTATAACATTAAAATTTTTGACAGTTTAGCGTATAAATGGGAAGCTAATGGCGATTTTGACTATATGTGCTATAAGTATCACATATGATTTCTAGCAATAATAACAAATATTGTATTTTGTAAAGTACACATCTATCACAATAATTTGGTATTTGAAAGACGCCAAACTGTCAACACTTATATTTTTCAATCACTACAATAACGTTGAATTTTGTGCCTAAAAACATATTTTGTGAGGAAGAAGGCTATCAGTTCTTTCATTTAAAGAAAACGGCAGGGGACAGGTATTGATTGTAGGTAGAAATCTACGTTCAAAACTGGGAATTTCCATACAGTAGACAAGCAGAAGAATTGGAAGCGTTGCTTGATGAAGATTGCAAGAAGATGTTGCATTATGATTGAAAGTCACATTAGTCATTTCCTTACGTTTAGAAACATTGGGATTAATTGAGAAGCAATTGAAGCCAAGATGGGCTGAAGGGTGAATTTGAATGTCGGAAATAATGCTTAAACGCTACAAAAAGAAATCATTTTTGCATCGTTTTGAATAAATCTAATTTGTTGCCACTTGGAATAATTTGAGAATACGTAAGATTATTAATCTTAGGGACTTAGCACACTTTCGGCGGAAAACTTTTCGTACCAGTGAATTATTGTCTGAATTCCGTTATGCTAGATTAAATATTACTCCTTGTATAGTCGAAGAGTTATTTCCGTAAGTTGGGGTATTTTAACTCTGTGTAAATTTTAAGCAAAAATATGGCTTCTCCGGGATTTATCTATACAAGTGAATAGTATCGATTTGGAGAACATATGGCATAACTATCACAAATGGTTTGTGTCAGGGTAAACATTTCTCTTTATATTTCAGTACTCGATAAACTCCAAACATTAAATACACATTATTTTCCATCGCTATAGTAATGTCAAATTTTTGTGCCGCCCCAAAAATATGTAATGCGGGATATATGGATAACCTTCTTTCACTAGAATAAAACGGCTGCTAAAAGCTATTAATTGTTGAAAGACGCTTCAAAAAATTTGCGAATGATTGTTTGCAGGATTCAAAATATGTGTTTTTGACCCAAAAGATCAGGTGAGGCCTGATCAGCCGAGACGTTGACAGACAATTTTGCTTGTTGGAAATAAGAGTTGAACAATACAAAGAGAAGTAATTTTTGCTTTGTATTATTACAGGTGACGAAAAATGGAAACATTACGATAACCCCAAGCTCAAAATATTGTTACGTTTATACCTTTTATAAATGTTTTGTTGTGAGTTCTTTATTGCAAAATAAATAACACCAGTTTTTAGAATTTTTAAATTAATAAATATTTTATTTACTTTAACTACACAAAGTTGACACTTCAGAACAATTTATTTAAAATGCACGTCATTACTTGATAAGGTTTAATTTTACCTATTTATATTTGTCCACTTAAAGTCTAGAAAATTTAAGAATCTTCTACTCCCTTTGTATCACATTTTGTTGTTGTATGTTATTTATTCGATGTATAGGCACCTGTATGTCTGTGTGTATTTTTGTTTTTGTTTTTATGCTGATAAGGTTTCTGCTTGGCATTTGTTTCAATACATTTGTTGTTGTCTTTTGCAGAAAAGGGTTTCTTAGAAAACTACGCAGATGGTAAACAGCATACATGTTTGTTGTTGTCTTTCGCGTATAAAATTTCTACGCAATTAGTAAACAGAAATTTGTATTTGTCTTGCATGCCGCGCAGTTAGTAAACAACATAACAAATTGTTGTTGTGTGTGTATAAAATTTCTATGCAGTTTGTAACTAAAAATTTTGTTGTTGTACCATAAGTTTTCTTAGCAAGCCACGCAGTTCATAAACAACATACCCAGTTGTTCGCTTTATTGCTTAACTATTTTATTTTAAAACTTAAGCACGACGACGCATCCGTAACAATATCAATGTATGTTAAGCCCGGCCAACAAGCCAAATCAACGCCGAAGACGAATATCCATGACTTCAAGGAACTGGTCTGTATTTTGTGGGATAAGCAGGGTGTATTGTATTCTGAAATCTGGTCAGACAAACTCAGGGGATCTGCACCGAAAACAATTGTTTCGTTTCAAGAGAGGAATAAACAATACACGACCAAAACGTTCGACCAGAACTAAGGGGATTTCTACCATTATGACAACGCTTGGCCGAATCCTGCAAGGTTGGTAAAAAACTATTGGGCAAACAATAGATGAAAAGCTTTACCTCACCCATCTTATAGCACAGATCTTGACCCTTCTAAATACCATTCGTTTGTATCGACGTACCCGATGTCCGCCGGGAAGGTAATTTGATTGTTTATTTGATTAAATGAAAGAAAATGGATCTTATATTGATAAATGTTTTATTTAATGTCGCCAATTATGTATGGAATACAATATCAGATAAATGCCCGCCTCTGTTAGCCTCACAAATGCGAGCCCTTTTGAGCACATTTTTCATTACATTCTCACACAGTACACGCGGTATTTCATTAATTTCATCACGAATATTTTGTGTGAGTTGCTCAAGCGTTTCTGCTTTGCTTGCAGAAACCTTGCTTTTCAGATATCCCCACAAAAAGAAGTCCAGAGCAGTCAAATCAGGCGACCGTGGAGGCCAATCAACATCACCATTCCTTGAAATAAATTTGTGTGGAAAGAGGTCTCGCAGTAATTCCATTGTAATCCAGGCTGTATGCGACGTGGCACCATCTTGTTGATACCACATGTTAATCAAGACCAAAGCATGCAGTTGTGGCGTTAAAAAGTTTTCACAATATCGCTCGCTTGGATCATTAATTAAATACAAAGGTGGCTGTTGAATAATTTAAGGGTTCACATTCGCCAGAACCGACTATTCTGTTTATTCACACATCCGTTATGACGCTTTCATTTTTAAGTAAGGTCCAATGATTCCTCCTAACCAAATTGCACAGCAGATTGTGACTTTAAATGGCTGCAAAGGTGACTGTTAAATAACTTGATGATTTCCCATTCCCGAGAACCGACTATTTCTGTTTGTTCACATGTCCATTCAAATGAAAATGTGTTTCGTCAATTATTATGATTTTTTCATGAAAGTCAGGTTTGTCATGGGCGAGCTGTAACATCTTATTGGCATATGTACGGCAGCGTAAATGGTCTTGTGGAAGAAGCTCTTGTGTCAACTGGATCTTATATGGAAACAAATGCAAATCGTTATGCAAAATTGTGGCCAAAGTTGTTCTTTGAAGATCAAGCTTTCTGAGCACGGCGTCAAATTGAGGTTGATGGATTGTTTTGAACACTTTTTTGAGCAGCAGTAATGTTTTCAGTCGATCTTGCAGTACGTTGTGGTCCATGCTTTGGTCTATCACCCGCAGATCCTCTTTCTTCGAAGTCATTCACTAAACGATAAGTAATGCGTTCTGTTTCTCCCAAAAATTTCACTTAACTTTCTCATCGTCACAGTAATCGATAATTGATTTTAATCGAATGTTTTAACGATTAAAACGATATTCTCTGACAAATTAATAATTCGGTTTCGGAAAAAAAATTTTGGCCAATTAAAGAATTGAATTTGTTTTATAACTTTTTGGCGTTATTTCGGGAAAAAAGAAGTTATAATTTTTACTTAAAATCTTATATTTCTTACCTGTTCATTACTATAATATGCCCCTTTGTTGTTGTTGTTGTAGTCCGCATTAATTTTAGTCCTTCTCGCAAACAAATTGTAGTGGCATAAACATTTAAATCATATAAATCCTTTAGTTCCTTCGAAGTAGACTCTAAATAATTATATTAAGAATGGAGTTCAGTTAAATTCGAAAAATGTTTATTTTTTAATAAAAAAACGATAACATTGAATTGTTAACTTTTTACAATTTTATTAAAAGATTTTAATTACCGGTTAAAAAGTTGGCTTTTATTATGCCAGCATTACAAATTAATATACTGATTGCACCATGATTTGTGCGTATCCAATTGAAGGCTTCCAAAATGCTGTTCTCATTGCTTAAATCGCAATGGTGAGAGTAAATTTTACCATCTCCCACAATGTCATTTTTTAACTCCTAAAAGAGAAATAATTTAAATTTAGAAAATCGATTTTTTAATTATCTGTTTTTGGTTAATTTTATATTTTGAATATTATCTTCTTATTTGCTATTTTTATCTCATTTAGATTTGCAACAAATAAATTAAATAAATAAATTGATTAATTCCATATTAGCTTCTGCTCCCCCACCTTCCTCTGCGATAATCATTATTTTATAAAACTTACAAAGTCCTTTTCCGAAATGCTCAAAGTTAAATTCAAAGGTGTTTTGATATTAAATTCTTTCCTGTTTATAATACAGAAGAAATATATCCTTATTGTAATGGGTGGGCAAATTTGAGGTTAGGAAGTAAATTGTCTGTCAAATGATTAAATGTCAATTAAGCTATTATCCTTTGACATTTATTTAGTAAAAAGTTGGGAGATTTTAAGGAGAAATTAAGTTTAATGAGGTATAAAAAAAAGAAAAGCCAACCTGACAATTTGAAATTAATTTAGTTCTTCCAAAGATTTGGAAAAATTTGGAGCCTAAAGTAAATACGGGAAAGTGTACATGTAAATAAAGGGCTTTGCAACAAGAAGTTTGTTTTGATAATTCAAATTGTTATCGTATTATGAAGAGAAAGGTTCGGCAATTATAAATGAAAAAAGATATGATGCAAATATTCACCACGACCACGCTGATAGATGTTGATTTTTTCATCATTATCAAAATGGATTGAAAAATCCATTTCGGCAAAACGGCGGTCCTATTTCGTTAATCACTTCATGAATTTTGAGTTTTAGGGCTGAAATCGACTCTGTTTCGACTCGGCCCTTAACATAGCCCCACAAAAACTAGTCATGTGGTATTAAACCACACGATCTGGTTGGATACTTAACTGATGAAATTGTCGTCAAATTATGTGATGGGAAAATTTAGTTTGCAATAAATTGAACGTTTCATTGGCTGTGTGATATGTGACATCGTGCTGTTGAAACCACAGGTCATTGATATCTACGTCATCAATAATAGGTCATCTCGCGATAGCCACCCCCGGGGGCACATTCATATGTCATCATTACATGTGTCACGGGGTGTAAAAGGGAGTCCAGTTCCCTAAAGGCTAGCAGGAGCCAACTGGGCAACTCCACGTTATTCTACGGAAATCAGTAGCCCCCGAGTTTAGTTTTTTAGCTGTTCTCTGACATATTATTGAGATTGGCCCTTCGGGAGTATTATGGTGGTTGTGGTTTCGCTGTCCTTATAAAATGATTGAGGGGGCAGGATGATCTCACTTTTGACCGAGAACACAGGGTGAATGATCCGGATCCATTGAGAATGCTTGTCATGTGTTCTGGACCAGGAGTTGGATAGTCTCAGCAAGAAATGGGAGTGGCGGCCTGCTCCAAGCCCTCGAAGTTGCGAGCGTGATGCTACATATCACCTAAGTGGACCCCCCGGGGGCACTTTTTTTTTTATTAAAGAGAAGTAGCACTTCAGGCAACAATGCCTATTTAGCCAAGTACCGTGCTACATTCTTTAGGAAAGGGATAGAGAAGAGATGAATCAGGTGGTGTAAGTAGAAGGATAAGACAGCACAGCGACCAGTGACTATGCCTTCATCGCTGAGCAGCCCCACCGACAGTCAATTTTTATTTTCGTAGTGAAAAAAACCAAGGTCTTCGTTGGGAATCGAACCCACAACCCCCATACTGACAAGCTAGTGCACTACCTACTAGCCTACAGGGCTAGTGACGGCAATCTACTGTCATCACATGTATCTTCGGGGGTAAAAGGGAGCCCAGTCCCTTTCACGGCTAGCCAACTAGAGCCAACTAGACAATCCACTATATTTCCACGGGAATGAGTAAAGCCCCAGAGTTCCGCTAATTGTCTTTTTAGCTGTTCTCTGACTGATTATTGAGGTCGGCCCTTTGGGAGTATTGTGGAGTATTGTAGGTTTCGAGGCCCTCGTTTGAGTTTGTGGGTCGGATCATTCACAATAAACACAATGAATGGTCCAGGTACAGTGAGCATGAATGCCGTGGTGTTCTTAATTATATTAATCTTTATGCGTTCTGGACCAAGAGTTGGAAAGTCTCCAACTCTTCAGCAAGGAGTGAAGGCTGTAGCCTGCTACGGGCTTTTGAAGTTGCAACTAGGAGTGACCAGAGGATATACGTATCTGAAGGCGAGGACGACGAGGATGACGCTTCATTTCATCCACAACAGTATGATCCACCATCTGGTTATGACTTACACAGCTAGGTGCAGTTGTAAATCTTATCACGTACATCACCCAAGTAGTTTGATGCACCATCAGGTTATGGCTCACACAGCTAGATACTGATGTAAATTTCGCGATAGCGCTAGCGCATTTCCAGTTTCATCTTCGAAAAAAAAAAACGGCCCAATCATGCCTCCAGACCATATAGTGCACCATACACTGACACGTTGACCTTGAAAAGGCTTCTTCAATAATCGCTCTAGGATTTCCAGAAGCCCGAATGCTTCTTTTCAGAAAAACCAGCCAGTTGTTCCTGAATGAATTGAGCAAATCTACCGGGATGTAAATGGTCGGTCGGCATTAGTTTTTGCACCAGTTAAACCTTGTAAGGCTTCAAAGTTAAATCCTTACGCAAAATTCGTCATGTGGTTGTTTTGGATAACCCCAATTGTTGAGAACGTCGAGGAATTGACAAACTTAGACTTGTTTATTTATTACTGTGGCTCACGTCTGTGACGTTTTTCGACTCGGTCGAACACGCATTAATGTTTGGATAAATAAAATTTAACGACCAAATTCTTAATAGTGGTCTTTTGTCCGAAAATATCACGAATTTTACGAAATGTAACTCTAACAGAACCAATATTTTCATGGTAGATTTTGATCATTTTAATGCGATTTTCATGCGAAATTGAATTCATTGTAACAGTTCGCAATGCATCTACTACGAATACGTCAAAAAACTAAATGTCAAAACAATCATGTTGTTGATATAATACAATTGCAAAACAAACGTCTTGTTGAAAAGCCCAATACAAGTCACAGAGACTGCTGATCAGCTACAGTATGCCTTCAAAAGGTCAACTATCAGCCAATAGACGCTCGTTTTCACAAGCTTCAACATCAATAACCACAATTCCATTCTATTCGAAAAATTTGAATAGAATGTCAGTTACACATATTCATTTTGGCTAACTAACATCTATTAATTTAGTACGACGTGCCAGGCCAATAACAATAACACCAGAATTTGCTAATTTCAAAGCAATTTTAGCTCCAATTCCACTTGAAGCTCCTGTTATTACAGCCACTTTTGTTTGCCAGTATTTAGACATGATTTTACTTTTAATCAATTTAAACACTCTCGAACGCCAATAAATATAAAATCACTGCCGTTAACTTAAAATAACATTTAATTGCTGCGGCAACTAGTTGTCAACTGAAATGCATAATTTATTGCAGCGGCTCTAATATAAATTTGAAATTTGTGATCTCTGATCATAATGTTAGATTTTCCCTATACAAAAAAAAATGTTTTTTTTCCTAAACCATATAACAAAAATTAATAATATTAAATTTCTTCTGATAGCTGTATATGTGTTAGTGTGTGTGTGTGTCTATTTAAGTGTTTGTGGCCGTAGAAGTTTTGCGATATAATTTTTTTTTTAATTTTTAGTTAAACTTGTCGCTTTTGTGATGAGAAAACCCCAATAGTTTATTTATTTATAACCATTTTCAATTCATTGATTCAATTTTTGCTCTCGCTCTCTCCCCTCTCTCTCTCTCTCTTTTTCACTGTTTAAGTTTTTCTATTATTTATTATTGGTGCAAATAAAACTTCAATTGAAATAAAGTTTTAATACTCTACAATTTTAGTTTTAGCAATTATTGGCATCACTTTATTTTGTACAGGTAATATTTCATTGTTAATTCCTATATTTCCACTTTACTTTGGTATCAATAAAATATTAAATTTGTTAAAAAAATATGTGTGTTTTAAGCTAAGTTAGTTTCTAACCTCAAATTTGGCCACTATTTTTGATTGTGATTTTTAGAAGTTAAAAAGTTAATACCACTAAAGCAGTGGGGCGTGGGGACGATCGCATAATTTAAGTTAAGTGGTCAGCTAGATTGTGTGATTTAACACCACTGAATCATTTTTGGTGGGGCTATGTTAAGGACAGAGTCTATACAGAGCCAATCGAATCGATTTCAGCCTTAAAGGTGTAATTAACGAAATAGGACCGCCATTTTGCCAAAAAGTGATTAAAAACTAACTTGGATGAAAAAATCGACATTTGACAGCGTGGTCGTGGTGGACATTTGTCAGTTATCATTTTTGGTTCATAAAATTAAAATTTGAATCATCTTAATCTAAATTTTTTCGTTTTAATTTGTTTTGGAAAATAAACTTATTATTGAAAGACCCTTTAGAATAAAAGTAAAAGGAGTAATGAGTTCAAGTCCCAACAGCGTGTTGAGTAGTTTTCTCTTTGGTCGAAACGAGTCTTGATTAGATGCCGAAAACGGCTGATGCTAAGCAGTGGTAGATAATATAATTCAGACGTGTAATTAAACATGAGATTAATGGCCCTTCAGGGAGCCTTAGACTGAACCGGTTAACACGGCGTGCTTAGCTTATTTTTTTTCTTAGGTGATCCCAACCCTTTCCGCCGGTCGTGTATCTTTACACAAGGAAAGTTTTACGAGGGCTGCTATTTATATTTGTGGCCTAAGGATGAAAACTCAAGCATTTAAAGACAAAATATATTTTATTGTCTTTTAAAATATTCTCCATGAAGATTTATACACTTTTGCATGCGTTGGAACCAATTTTCAAAGCACTTTTTCCACTCCGATTAAGGTACTTCTAAAACATGGGTTTTGAATGCAGAAACTGCTTCTTCAGGTGTGGGAAACCATTGTCCACGTAGTTTTTTCTTGATGTTCGGAAATAAAAAGAAGTCATTAGGTGCCAAGTCAGGGCTGTACGGCGGATGACCCATCAATTCAATATTTTGCCCTGTCAAAAACTCCATTGTTTTAGCCGATCGGTGACAGCTCGCATTGTCGTGATGCAGAATGATGCGTCTTTTTTTGACTTTTCCCGAAGTTTCTCAAAGACTTCTGGCAAACAAATAGTGGTGTACCATGCCGAATTAATCGTCCTACGTTGCTCTAATGGCACAGTCGCCACATGATCAATAATGCCGAAGAAACAGGCAACCATTTGGTGGGATTTCGCTTGTCTTGAAAGACCCATACGGTGGATTGCTGTTTTGTTTCAGGATCATATGAGTATATCCATGATTCACCACCTGTGCAGATATTATAAACTGCTTTTGATAAGTCTGCATCATTTTTATTTCGGACCAGCACTCAGGGGATGACCTCTACACATGCAATGCATTGTGCCAGAACTAGGAAGTTAGGTTACAGGAATAAGAAAAGTGGGAGTAGTATCTGTGGACATTCGATTTGAACTTTCCCAAATTGAAAGTGACTGGAAAGACCTCCGGAGGGATTTTATACCACATACAGACGGTTCTGCTGAAAAACGAATTTTCCCTGTGAAGCATAGTGCGATTCACTTGCCAATCAACCACAAATGGATTTGCTCTCAACGAAAGTCGAGTTAAACGCGAAAATGTGCGAGTACCATTGTAGTAACGATAGAACAGTAAAATGCATCCCACATTGCGTCGATGCTCTGCAGAATCAATAGAGTTGTTTACTCTACTGTCCCCAATGAGCCTCTTGGCCCTCTCCTGTACGCGGGCCAAAATAGGCTTTGGAGCGCCGGCCCCTACATGACAGTTGCATTCCATTTTTGGACGGATATAGGTGGTATAGATAGTACGGAGATCAGAGGGAGTGAAATATCTCCTACACCGTTTTAGAAAACCGAGGCACTTGAAAGAAAGCTTCTTTATAAACCTGAAAAATGTGTTTAGTCCATCGAACATCACACTGAATTTTCACGCCAAGAACATCAAGCGCTTACGATCCTATAATACCTATATCACCCATAGTAACAGATGCAGCAGTTTAAGGCACATATGTGTCAGCTTTTCAAACTATTCATAACTGCTCGTTAAAACACAGGTAATGACCACCTTCAAGTCAACCAATTGAGGCTGTTTCTTGAAAATCTGCAATAAAATTATTGACAGAATAGACGTTAGACGAACGTTGAATACCTCTTTCGTCTAGATTCTGGTAAATTTCTTCAGTGACATAGTGTATAGAATATATAGAATTTCATCATGCAGAGCGTCAGTTATTGGTGAGTTGTTCATGTAAACCCGGTCTTTCAAAAGGCCACAGAAAATTCAACCCAGCGGCGTTAAATGATCAGAACGAAGCCGCCGAGAAATTACGCTAACGGCATGCAACATTGCGTCTTACGGGCATTAAAATCGACTCTATTCACACGACTCCATTTCAAGATTATCGCAAAATCGTGATTAAGCGTATCATTCATGTTTTGCTTTTTGGAACTAACCTCCAACTGGCCTGGTCTATTACCAAATGAACACGAATGACAAATGGCGCTGGCATCTGCAAAAGAATATAAAGAGTTGAAAGTTCGACAAAAAAGATCATTTAGAAAAATAAGAAATAGGGCAGGACATAATATTCAAGGGCATGTTTTCTTTTGTTCTTTTTTTAAGAGAAGTACCACTTCAGGCAACAATGCCTATTTAGTCAAGTACCGTGCTACATTCTGTAGGAAAGGGATAGAGAAGAGATGAAACAAGTGGTGAAAGTAGAAGGATAGTCGGAAATTAACTGCCGTATATAAGACAGCACAGCGACCAGTGACTGCAGCCCCACCGACAGTCAATTTTTATTTTTCTAGTAAAAAAAAAAACCAAGGTCTTCGTTGGGTATTGAACCTAGAACCCGAATACTGACAAGCTACCTACTAGCCTACAGGGGCACCTAGTTCTTGAGTTTGTCCACCAATTTCAGTGGTCACTATTAAGTTGTTAATGCAGAAGTTCTTATTTTTGGGGCTACTTTCACGTGCAATTCTCAGGATTGAAACCCAAATCAATAAGCTGAACAATGTTGTACTGTACTGTATCGTATCGTATTTAATTTCTTTAATTCCAAATAATACTTTTTACATGGAGCAGAAGGAAAATATTAAATGGGAAAAAGTTCGTGTAGGGTGCTTGGTGAATTGATGACATGCACAATTCAATATTTATTTGCTGGCTTCAATTCTTTAGTCTTTGTTAAATGCAACCATTTCAATCCATTCACTAATCGTTTTTAATTAATTGCAATTTGCAAAGAATTTTTGCATGCATAATATTATCACAAACACTAACACAAACGCAAACACAAACACAAATACACTTAAACAGACACAAAACTACTGCACACGAGTAGTTTAGTTTAGTTTGTTCTACATTAGAGTAAAAGTTTTTTTGTTTCTTTATTGTTTAAAAGTCTGTACAAATAAATTAATGCCGATGTGTTTGTATTAGTTTATAAGCACGTACAAAATGAACATTTGTGAGTTTGGGTTTTCAATAAAACAAAAAATTATTTAAAACATAATTGATTGCGTGAGTAAATATGTATTTGAATAATAAGTTTTAAAAGTTTAAACGTTGTATGTATGTGTGTGTGTGTGTGTATGCCTGTGTATGAGTTGTATGTTGTCTATTTTAATTTATGTGTTGTTTGTTTGACTGTGCTTCAGCCTTTCGCGAGCACACACGGTGTGTGCACCCATTTAAATAAATGGATTTTTGTTTGTGGTTTTTATTTTCTCTAAATCGCTTTGGAATTTTTATTATTTTTCAATTATTAGTTCTCGTTTTTGTTATTGTTACTTTGCCGTTTTGCTATTCATAATAAACCATTTGACCACTGGTTGATTAAACATTAATCTGCTTAGTTGGTTATGAATTTCAATAATCAGACTCGTTCTGCATTTATTGCATTTATTTATTAAATCTCAAAATACAAAAATTTATTCTCCCAACGTTTTAAAAATCCAGTTTTGCTGTTATTGTTGGATTATGTATATAAAACAATAAATAGAGCAATTAATGAAAGGAAGAAAATTATTAATTAGAAAAAAAAACGTAAACTAAATAATAACACAAGGGCTAATATTCTATATGCATCTGTAAAAAAAATATATATGGGGCATTCCATATGGGTAATTAAAATTTATGAATTTTAAAAATTATCTTTTTACGGCTGTATGCATAAAAAACGCCTTCTTGAGCTTTAAAGTACACGTTAGTTAACAAACACTTTAAGGCTAACAGACGTTTGTTAAAAAATGGTATTCAAAAACAGTACTTTAGCTAATGTATGCTTTAGTAAAATTAGTATTTTGATTCTGGCAATGCCACTATTTTCAGTTGTCACGTTGTAGTTAACGACGTATAAAAATGAATATTATTTATCCGGGTAGTTAGACCCATAAAAAATGTTTTTATTGTTTTCAGCAAAATCAACATATTTTTCGTTTGTTTTTTTATTAATCTTTTTAATAAAAAGCAAATCACCCAAAAAAGGTTAATTTGCAAGGCTTACGAAGAACTTACAAAGAATTTGTTCATATTAAAAAAATAATTATTCGGATAACGAGCTTTGTTTTGATTATATGTACATCAATAAAACTTTTGTTTAAAATAATTAATTATAATTATATTTTTGTAAAATATAAAATAAAGATGTTAAGATGTTTTATATTGAATGGTATGTTATATTTTAGTTTTTATTATTATATGTATAATACAATTTGTTTTAATAAACATTTTTAAAAATTTTTGGAATAACAAAGTAAAACTGTCAATTCAGCCGTTTACAGTGAAAGTGGCATAAGTCACAACTGAACAGTTTCTTTTTTTCATTTTTAATAAATTTGATATTAATAAGTTAAGAAGTATTGAGATTTGTTTGAGAGGAGTGTTGATAATTAACGGTGTAACCAAAATGCTTATTTTGAAAATGGCGTTAGTCGCTGTACTAAGGAAATTAATTACGGAGCTTAGTGTGAAAGAAATGGAAACATGTAATAAGTGTGTGTGAACTATTGTTGTGCTTATTGGACTTATTTTTATTAGTTCGAAAGAATAGTGCAGTTTACTGAACTATATTATAGTGATGTCTAATATACCTCACATAATTAGCATTATTTTGTTATTTTTTTATTCTCAGGCGGTTGCTTCGTGTTGTATAAAATATCTAAGAATGTCACAACTCAAAAGCATATTATTGCACATAGTGACTTATGTAAAGGACAAAATAGTAATAGTAGTAATAGCCCCCTGTCGAAAAAATTCCTCACAGTACACAACATGGAGAAAAAAGATTTTATTTCAACACAATCATTAGAAAAATCCGTTCCAGCAAGAAAACTAAATACAGACTAGTTGAAATGGCTAAAAATTAAAATGTTTTATAAACTAATTTAAAATAAAAAAGATGACAATAACAAAGAAACTTATGCCACTATTAAAATAAACGGCTCAGTTTATTGTAAACAAAATTTGTTTTGTTTTTGAACTTTCAATAATAAAATTGAACTGTCAATTTATTGTAGGTTTAACGTAGGTTTTTCCTACTTTAAAGTTAACAAACGTATGTTAAGATAAAAACGTTTTATGAATACAACTTTAGGAAATTGTGCTTAACAACGGCATTTAAACCTACTTTAAGTTTTTATGCATACAGCCGTTAGAGTTTTATGGGATATAATTTTTTAATTTTTAGTTTCTAATAGTAATAAACGCAAATAGATGCGTTAATATCAGGTTTCTTAGCAAGAAGTTTGTTTTTCTATTGTGGCAACACCAACAACATGATAGTTTTGACATTTTGTTTTTTTGATGTATTCGTAACAGAACGAAAATCGCATTAAAATTATTAAAATCCACTGTGAAAATGGCGGTTCTGTTAAAGTTACATTTCGTAAAGTTTATAATATTTTCGGACAACATAATCGTCCTTCTAAGACCGCTATTAAGAATTTGGTTGTTAAATTTGAGTCGACAGGCTCGATACAAAATGTGCGAACACCAACGCGTGTTCGATAGGATCGTTCAACTGAAAACATCGCAGCCGTGAGCCACAGTGTTAAAGTAGATCCAAATTTGTCAATTCCTCAAAGTTCTCAACAATTATCGTTATCTGTTTTAAAATTTGTTCGGCAATCGTACATTTTTATTCTGTCTTAAGTAGACATAACAACACTATTCTCCCTGTAATACGGGTAAATTTTGTAGCTATATAAGTACGACTAGTATCGAAAATCTCTCAAACTGAAAGTAAAGTTCCCTTTAATTAAATATACTTCGATACCTCTATAAAAAATACCCCATATAATATGAAATGACCCATATAAAGGGTTTTTCCACAAGAAGTTTGTTTTTTTTTGGTTGATTGTCGTGAACGTATGCGATTGGAAAATTTGATTTGCAATAAATTAATCGTTTCATTAGCTGTGTGACATGTGGCACCATCCTGTTGAAACCACATTTCAGTGACATCGACGTCGTCAATAGTTGGCGACAGCATATCGCGGTAGAGTGATACATTGACCGTTACCTTATTTCCTGCCTTATCTTCTAAAATAAACGGCCCAGTCATGCCTCCAGATCACATAAACACGTTGAGCATGGAAAGGCTTCTAAATAATCACTCTGGGATTTTCAGATGCCCAAATAGAGCAATTTTGCTTGTTGGCATACCCTGACAAGTGTAAATAGGCTTCGTCTGAAAAAATGATTTTGTTCAGAAAAACCAACCGGTTGTTTGTGAATGAATTAAGCGAATCTATGGCGATGTGAATGGTCGGTCGGCTTTAATTCAGTTCAAGTATAATATTGAAATAAAAAATATTTTCAATATCTGACCAGCATGGTTTTTAAAGAAGTACGGACCAATGATTCCACTAGCCCATAAGGCACATCAAACAGTTTGTTTTTCCGGATGTTACGGTGTCTCAACATACAACTGAGGACCATCATCATTCTAAATCATATAGTTTTATTTATTGCATCCATGATAAACTTAGCTTCATCGCTAAACAAAATTCACTTATAAAAATCGGGATCTTCGTTTGGTGGGTCCATAATTTTTAAGCATTGTTCAGTCGTCAGTCTATTTATGTTGCAATGCCAAACCAAACTCAACTTAAATCACTTGACAGCTGGCAGAATGGTGGCCAGTTAGAAAAGTGTTGCCACTTTAGCAAAGCCTTTATAGAAAAGCGCCCTCTATATTATGTTTTACATTAAGCAGAAAAGTTTGCGTTTATCTTTTTCGTGGTTGTTTACGTAATTGTTTACTTAATTTTACAAATTATTCATTTCAGCTGTATGCTGATTATAAATTTAGTTTTTAAAAACTTTTATGGCTTCATTATGGTTGGTAAGTAAATACACACACACACGTAGATATACTCATACCCACTAAAGTTAGCTGAAATTTTAAATAATATTCATGAATATTTATTATTTTCACTATATAAGCAGGTTTCCATATAGGACGGGTATTTTTTAATTATTTTACATTTTTACAAGGCGTTAGCCGGGAAGGTATACTACTTTGTTTTGCCGCCATTTTGGTAAACATTAGTCTTGACGGTTTATTATTGGTAGTCGTGAAGTAGACACGTGTCAAATTCATTATGAAAAAATATTCGATAAACCCACGTATTTTAATCGTTAAAACATTTTATCAAAATCAATCATCGATTACTGTAACGTTGACTAAGTTATGTGAAATTTTTGCGAGAAACAACGTGTTAATAAAATGGACTATTTATTGTGTAGTGGATGGTTTTGAAGAAAGAGGATCTGTAAGTGATGGGCCCAAGCATAGATCACAACGTACTGCAGGATTGGCTGAAAACACTATTGCTGCTCAAGAAAGTGTTCAAAACAATCCATCAACCTCAATTTGACGCCGTGCTCAGGAGCTTGATTTTCAAAGAACAACTTTGGCCACAATTTGGTAGAAGGATTTGCATTGGTTTTCATATAAAGTTCAGTTGACACAAGAGCTTCCTTCAAAAGACCAATTACGCCGCCGTACTTATGCCAATAGGATGCTACAGCTCAGCCATGATAACCCCAATTTTTATGAAAAAATCATAATGAGGGACGAGGCACATTTTCATTTGAATGGATCTGTGAATTAACAAAATAGTCGGTTCTAGGGAATGGGAAACAGTATCCATTAAAAGTGACGGTGTGGTATGCAATCTGGTCAGCAGGAAAACGTACCGGTAACTGTGAAAGGGGGGCGATTTCGTGATATGAATCATTTAAAACATTCTTTGTGTTTTTTTCAGACATCTTTTATGGGAATAGATTCCACTAAGAGCTTATAAGTCAAATATAATTATGCAAGATCTGGAGCTATTAATAATAAATAAGTAATAAATGGTCCTTTAGGCTTGAAAAAACCTCCAAAGGAACATTTGAACTTGAATTTGAACTAAAAGGAACTTTTGAACTAAAAGGGGCTATTGAATGAAAAAACTTGAACTAGTTCATGTTTAAGTTCATTTAACTAAAATCAGCTGTTAGTAAAAGAAATTATGTAGCTCAAGCCTAGTAAATAAGACATCATTATTTCAAACTTCATCGACGTTAAAGCGTCTTGTGATCTGAATAGCTGTGCAGATAAAAAGTTGTTGTAGTTCGACTTTCGCTGTATTGACAAATTATAGTATGAAGACACAGGCTCGATAAAGAAGGAACCTTGTGAATATTGTTAGACTAGACTACGTACAATCTAGGTGGGTGGCAGGAGTTCAAAAGGACAAACGTTGTGTTAAGTAATTTATAAAGAGCCCTTCACAATAAACCTTTTAGTCAGTTTTAATTTCAGGTTAAGAAGTAAATTCGCTGAAAACACAAATGTTTTTTGGGAACTTCAATTTTATTCCCATATTTCTACTTTCCATTGAATAGTAATGAAATATGATGTGACGCAAATGTCTTCCTCCAGCATGTCGGCAAATTTCCGCTGTTTTCACAATATTTTGTTTGTGGGTTGTTCACGTAAACCCGGTCATTTAAATGACCTAGGGAAAATCAATAGAACGAGGGGACCAATTGACATAACCACATCGATATTTATCGACCGGGAAAACTCTCATACATTAAGTATATTGTTTGGGTGGCCATAAAGTTCACTCATGTCACTGTAAGTCATTTGTGCCCACAAAAAATTGGTTTTCATGGTTTGGTAGCTGAAAGGATCATGGTGACGCCGTTTGCTTACTCTTTTTTGAACAAATACCAGCCGATTATGCCACCTAACAACATACCGCACCATACGTGCACTTTTTTGGATGTAACAGTTTTTCAAAGACTGTTTGTGGATTTTGTGAGTCCCATTTTTACATAGCGGCTAATTAAAAATTGGCTTCATCAGTAAAAAGATAATTTTGTTGAAAATAGCGTTATTTTCTGATTATTAATTTTCGTTCAGTATTTATTTCAGTATATAGTTCGGTGTATATAGTTGAGTATAGCATATGGTTCAGTATGTAGTTCAATATAAATTAGTATACGTTTGAGTATATAGTTCATTATGTAGTTCAGTCTGTGGTTTGGTATATAGCTAAGTATATAGTTCAGTATATAGTTCAGTACATAAATCATTATATAGTTCAGTGTATAGTTAAGTATATTGTTCATTAAGTTAAGTTTATAGGTTATTATATAGTTCAGTATACAGTTCGGTATTAAGTTTATTATATAGTTTAGTTAATAATTTAGTATATAGTTTAGTATTGATCAGTGTACAATTCAGTACAGTTCAGTTAATAATTAAGTATATAGTTCAGTATATTGTTAAGTATATAGTTCAGTATATTGTTTAGTATATAGTTCAGTGTATAGTTCATTATATAGTTAAGTTTATAGTTAAGTATATAGTTCAGTATAGTTCAGCATACAGTTTAGCATATAGATCAGTATATAGTTCGGTATATAGTTCATTATATAGTTTAGTTAAAAATTTAGTTAATAATTTAGTATATAGTTCAATATAGATCAGCGTACAATTCAGTATATAGTTCCTTATATATTTCACTTTGTAGTTTAGTGTATAGCTCAGCATATAGATCAGTATACAGTTCGGCATATAGTTCCTTTTATATTTCAAGTTTAGTGCATAGTTCAGTATATAGTTCAGTATACAGTTCGGTATATAGTTCCTTATATATTTCAGTTTGTAGTTTAGTGTATAGTTCAGTATATAGTTCAGTATACAGTTGAGTATATAGTTCCTTATAAATTTCAATTTTTAGTTTAGTATATAGTTCAGTATACAGTTCAGTATATAGTTTAGTATATAGTTCGGTATATAGCTCCTTATATATTTCAGTTTGTAGTTTAGTATATAGTTCAGTGTAGGTCAGTATACAGTTCAGCATATAGATCAGTATACAGTTCCTTATATATTACAGTTTAGTATATAGTTCAATATATAGTTCAGTATACAGTTCAGTATATAATTTAGTCTATTGTTGAGTATATAACTTTAAGTATCTCTAGTGAAGCCTAATTGTTGCAAACGGTGGCAAGTTGATGTTCCAGACTTATTGTCAACACTTTGCTGTAGAGCGGCTATTACTTCGGCGACTACGAGCTTATTGTTTTGGTCTATTGTTAGCAACAATACGGACTAGAATTTAGCAATTGAATTACGTACAGTGGTCTCAGAAGGAGCCTAATTATACACTGAAATTTTCACCATATTGATAGTAAATATTCATAATTAAATTTCTTAGCTCAAGACTGTAGCGCTCCATGATTAAAATTTCTCAACTTTTTACTAAATAAATGTCAAAGGATGACGGCTTAAGTCTGTACATTTAATTAATTGACAGACAATTTACTTCCTAACCTTAAAATAACCCACTCTTTTTAGTTATGCTTTTCTCTTTTCATTCCTTAAGAAAAATGAATAAATTTTTGGAATGTCAAAAAAGTCCAAGTATATTGCCAATATTCAGTGGAATAGCTAAAAATTTTGAAAGTATAATTTAAGCCAATAGAACTGATAGTGTCACAAAATAAGTCAAGGCATTAGCACTTAATCCTATTGAAATCCTTTCAATCACTAATGATCTTTGAAAAAATTTTATTTTTGTTATAAAATTTATGGCTTTTAAAGGTCCTGTGGCAAAAGAAAGTAAAGTAGAATTGTTAACAGAGTTACTATTTCTTTGTTATGTCTTTGTATTTTTGTAGCCAATAATTTAAAATGTACTTAACAAAATCTGCTCAATCTGTTCTGGTGGATGAAATGGTTGATATTCTTGAGTAAATAAATATTTTCATATTCATAAACTTAAGTAGTTATAAAAACCAGCTCACAAATCTTTTTCCTTTCATCAAAAGACAACATTTAGAGTCACATTTCGTAGAATACAAAAAAAAACAACAAAAATAACAACAAACAAAACAGAAACCATCAAAATTTCAATCTTTATGATTATTCACAAGTAAAACATCTTGAGAATTTCTAATGTACAGAAATAATAACAAACGAGATACTTATGCATGAGTTCCTTCATTTCTTTCTTTTTAATACTCTGTTCAGCATTTGTTGTTTTTTTTTTTGCATTAGAATTGGTTAAAGTGAACGAGATTTGCAAAGTTTATACTTTTTGGTTTCTTTTCTTTATATTTGTTGTTATTGTTGTTGCTTTTTTGACAAACAAATTGAAAGTTTACAACTGTCAGTGAAAAAAAAATTGAAGAAAATAAATTTTATGCTTCTTCGTCACATTTGTTGTCCGCATTAAAATATAAGTGGCAATTTTGGCACAGTGGGCGCCCGGTCAACAAACATATTACGGTAGCATAATATCGTCGACTTTTATTTAACTGTGAAGCATGTTTTGCTTTTATTTTATTTAATTTTATGTATTCCAGCATTCGACTTGACTGAATTTGTGCTCACGAGTTGGATTATTCCAGCAAAGTTCGAGCTTGTTAATATCTTTTTGGCAAACATAAGTCTTTAACCCATCCCCTGACATCTTGAGTACGCTATGTAAGCGAAAATAATAAAGCGATAATTTTGTTGAAGAATGCGTTATTTTGTCGGTATATATTTCAATATATAGTTCAGTGTGTAGTTCAGTATATAGTTCAGTATATAGGTTTTAGTTCAGTATAGATTAGTATACAGTAAAGTGTATAATTCATTATATAGATCAGTTACTAGTTTAGTATATAGTTCAGTATATAGTTCAGTATATAGTTCAGTATATAATTCAGTATACAGTATATAGTTCCGTCTAGATTAGTATACAGTTTACTATATAGTTCATTATATAGATCAGTTTATAGTTTAGTGATCATTATATAGATCAGTTTATAGTTTGGCATGTAGTTCAGTATACAGTTCAGTATATAATTCAGTATACATTATATAGTTCAGTATAGATTAGTATACAGTTCACTATATAGTTCATTATATAGATCAGTATATAGTTTAGTGTAAAGTTCAGTATATAGTTCAGTATATTGTTCAGTATATAGTTCAGTATACAGTATTTAGTTCAGTATAGATTAGTATACCGTTCAGTGTATACTTCATTATATAGATCAGTTAATAGTTCAGTATATAGTTCAGCATATAGTTCAGTATACAGTTCAGTGTATAATTCAGTATACAGTATATAGTTCAGTATAGATTAGTATACAGTTCCCTATATAGTTCATTATATATATATCAGTTTATAGTTTAGTGTATAGTTCAGTATATAGTTCAGTATACAGTTCAGTATATAATTCAGCATATCTCTTTATACTGTCTCTAAGTGTCTCTAGTGAAGCCTAATTGTGGCGAACGACCCGACATGGTGGAATTAACTTCATTATGTATAAGGATCCAGAATAGAAGCTTTTGTCGTTATATAAAGAATATTTTCATTTTTAAAATAAGTCTTTATTAAAAAAATTGAAGCTTGACGGGAGAGAATTTACTCTAATAGAATTTACTCGCTGATGTTACTAAAGATTAAGTGGAAAAAAACGGTCAACCTAGTCAATCAATTACGAAGAAGCTTTGAAAATAACGGGTTTGGGGAAATTTGAGTTTAGGAAATAAATTGTCTGTCAAATAATGAAATGTCTAGAACAGAGCTGTCATTTTTGACATTGATTAAGTAAAAAGTTGGGAAATTTTACGCAGTGTACTTTTGAGCAAAAAATTTAAATGGTGACAGTTTTACTCGTTCAAGAATTAAAGCCGCCAGAACATTCTTTACGTCGAAGATTTGTGAATTGGGTATTACTTTGCGTAACATTTTGCATACAAGTGGCTTTTTGAAAAACAAAACGAAAACCAACGAATTTGTCAAAAAAAATCGTCTTTAGTGATGTGGCTCATTTTCAATTAGGCGGTTGTGTAAACAAACATAATTGTCACATTATGGGGCTCACAAAATCCACAAATAGTTGATGAAAAACCATGACATCCAAAGAAAGTGAGCGTAAGGCGCGGTTAGTGGTCAGGCGGCATTTGGAACCCGTATTTTTTAAAAAATGAGCCAGGAAACGCCATCACTGTGAAGTCTCTGCGCTATCAAACAATGATAACAGTAGTTTTTTGAGGCCACAAATGGCAAATGTTGACTTCACAAGTCACAAAGCCGCCCAAACAAAATGAGAAATTTCCCAGTCGCGTAATTTCTTGATTTGGCGATGTCATTTGGCTGCCCCATTCTGGTGATTTAACGCCACTGGATTATTATATCTACAGGCATTTGAAATACCGACCTCTTATTTAGCGATTAAAAACGCACAAAACCCCTAAAAGAAGCATGGTTACAAGGAAGAACTGCCCAAATTTGACGAAGTGCTAGAGTGAATATTTCACAATTTAAGTTCTTTGTTCAAGAGTAGAAAGCCTTTTTCGTAATAAACGTCAAACGATAACAGCTGAATACTGGACATTTATTCATTTGATAGATAGTTTACTTCCTAACCTTAAATTTGTCCGCCCATATGTATTTACATAGTTCCTTAAGGCAGCCTTAAAGACCTGCTGGGTCTTTTAGTTTAATGTCTCAGAAAATCCTTAGACATGAAGGGTAAGACACAGCCTGCTTTACTCAACTTTGCTTTATTTCCTCCTTTTAGTTTAAATAAATTCTGTGTCGTGTGTGTGTTTGTGTTGTGTTCCAAAAGGAATTAGAAAAAAAAAATAAAAATTGTTTTTTTTTTTTGGAAAATTTTAGCAAAACTTTAAAAACTCATGAATAATAATCGAGCTGAGATGAATTGATTTTAATAAGAAGAGAGAGAGCGTGATAATCAAATGCTCTATTTTCTTTGCGGTTTTTTTTTTATTAAATTTTCATATTCATCGCCGTACAACTTAAACAAAAAGCAAGAAAATTAAAAAAGAAATTAATTTTATGAATATTTAAAAAATTTCCTCTGAACGTTGATTGGGTTTTGTTGTGCTAAGAATTTGGATAAATTTTCCTTAAATTTGTCCTTAAATTTTGGTTCTCGCTAATTTTGTGTCGGGGGTTTTTTTCAGCTGCACGTTTTTTGTGAACGACTTCTCAACAAGAAGTTTGTTTTCCAAAGCAAAAAAAAACAAAACATTTTTATTGCATTACGAAGAGAAATTATGAATGAAAATTGACATCTGGCAAATGTCCACCACGACCACGCTGACAGATGTCGATTTTTTCTTTAAAGTTTTTAATCACTTTTTGGCAAAATGGCGGCCCTATTTCGTTAATCACATCACGGATTTTAAGTTTTAAGGCTGAAATCGATTCGATTGGCTCCGTATAGACTCTGTCCATAACAAAGCCCCACAGAGAATAATCCTGTGTAATTAAATCACACGATCTGGCTGGCCACTTAACTGCTGATTGTCGTGAAATTATGCGAATGGAAATTTGATTTGCAATAAATAGATGATTTCACTGGCTGTGTGACGTGTGGCACCGTCCTTTTGAAACCACATGTCAGTGATATCCACGTCGTCAATAATAGGCGAAAATTGAGTGAGCAACTCACGATAGCGTGATCCATTGACCGTTACCGCATTTCCAGCTTCAACTTCGAAAAAAACGCCCCAATTACGCATCCAGATCACATAGCGCACCATATAATGATACGTTGAGCATGCAAAGAATTCTTAATAATCGCTCTAGGACTTTCAGAAGCCCAAATGTGGCAATTTTGCTTGTTAACATACCCTGACAAGTGAAAATGGGCTTTGTCTGAAAAACTGATTTTTTTAGAAAACCAGTCAGTTGTTCCTGCATGAATTGAGCGAATCTACGGCGATGTAAATGCTTGATCGGCTTCAATTCCTACACCAAAGTAGGAATTGAAGCTTCAAAGTCAAATCTTTACGCAAAATCGTCATGTGGTGGTGTTGGATAACCCCAACTGTTGAGAACGTTTAGGAATCGACAAATTAAGATCTGCTTCAACACTGTGGCTCGCGGCTGGAATGTTTTTAGTTTTGAACGATCCGGTCGAACACACCTTGGTGTTCGCACATTTTGTATCGAGCCTGTCGAATCAAATTTAACGACGAACTTCTTTAATCGTTCTTCAGAAGGACGATTATGTTGTCCGAAAATGTCACGAATTTCGCAAAATGTATTTTAACCGAACCACCGTTGTCATAGTAGATTTTAATTATTTTAATGCGATTTTCGTGCGAAATTGAATTCATTGCAACAATTGGCAATGCATCTACTGAACGAAAACAACACATTTTTTAAAAAAATCATCTTTAGTGATGAGGCCGAACCAAACTGTGGCAAATTGAGCTCACGAGATCCACAAATGAACCTCGCAAAACTATTACATCCAAAGAAAGTGACCGTATGGTGAGGTTTGTGGCCAAACGGCATTATCGAACCGTATTATTTTGGAAAGGGAAGCAAGAAGACGCCCTCTCCTCTATCAAACCATTATAACAAATTTTTGGTAGCCACAAATGTCTAATGTTGTCATCAGTGACCGTTCATGTGGCCACAAGTCACCCAAAAATTCGGTAACGGCAAAAGAAATTTCTCGCTCGTGTAATTTTTTAATTTTTTTTAATTCAATTGGACGTCTAAATCTTATGCTTCTACTTTGCTAGTTGTGACCATTTAAAAGACCGAATTTACGTGAACAACCCACAAACAACTAACGCTCTGAAAAACTAAATTTAATGCTGCATTGAGGAGATAAGCGAAGCCTTGTTGCAAAATGTGTTCAAAATATTGTAGAAAGAGCGGAGGTCTCTCAACGTGCTGGAGGTGGACATTTGTTCGACATCTTATTCCATTATCAATTTATATATTTCTACTTTACCTTGACATCAAAAAGATGAGTGTTTTAAGCCAAGAATCAAGTAACGTTAGCATTTATTATTATTTTCAGTTTTATTCGACCTTTTTTTAAATTTCTATTAAATTTTAATCTTTTTACTCGGTCCTTTAAATTATAACGCTTTATTTTTCTTTTTTTCTTTTCAAATTGTTATAATTTTTAATTTTTGTTTTTCAAAATATAAAAAATAATTTCCTGAAGAAGCTTTCCAAAGGAAAGCGAAATATTGAGAGAAAAAAAGAAAAATAAAGCGTTATAATTTAAAGGACCGAGTAAAAAGATTAAAATTTAATAGAAAGTTAGCATTTATTAATTTTTCATTTGTCCGCTTAACTCTGCACAGTCTATCCAAGGATATGCCAACTTAATATGGAATTGACTATATCATTCGTACAATTCGTCAATTTCTAGCTTTTTCTTTGTATGTGTAAGCAGAATATAATCGATATAATCGCTGGAAGTAAGATTTGATGTGCAAGGTAAATATGGCAAATATTGTCTTTCTCTGAGAAATCACGAAAATCTCAGAGAGAGAGCGAGCCAGAGAGAGAGAGAGAGAGAGAACAGATTTTACTGTTAATGATTCCATCAAAGAGAATTATTTGTTGTATGTTTACAAGAACCATATTTGTGTTCTGTGTAATAATCTATGATAGCAGTAAGCAAATTATAGTGTTATTAATAATATTTTAGTTATTTTTAAATTCAACTATTTAATATTCAATTCAATCATTTACTAAGTTATTATTTTTCATCTGATTGATTCGCGACTTAATTCTGATAAGGCCCTATTGTTTTACATAACTCAAGAACTACTAGTCGGATTTTACTTAAACAAATTTAGAAAAATCAAGAATTACAAGTACTTTCATCTGTTTATATAACGTTTCGCTACATAAGCAACAGTTTCGAAGTTATAATTAAATGTATGAAAAAAAATTATTTTTCGCCTAAAAAGTTATTTTTTTTTAATTCATAAAAAATCCAAAACGGTAAAAAAAGTGTCAAGTCCAATTACTTTCGCGTAAAGTCGTATAACCTATGAACAAAGTGAGACATAACTCATGAAAATCGATGAACGCGTTTCGCTTTTATGCACAATTAAGTAAAGGTATGAATTTAAAAAATTTGCCCGGGATGTGCACAAAAAAAACATTGATTATTTTTTTATGATTCTCGTACCATACAAAGAATTCACGAAAGAAAAAACTAACAGTTATCCGCAAGTTCAGGCAGTGTACCTCTGCAAAATCTGTTGAATCATACTGCTTAAATAATCCTAGAGACCAAGTCAGCAAAAGAAATAAATAAAATTGAAAGCGGAAATGTAATAATGTTCTATAAATGGGGATGTGATGGGGCATCTAGTCAAAGCGAATACCAAATTTCTGACTCTCATTTATATATGACATCAGCTGTACCACTTAAATTATCATTAAGTGATGACATAAATAAATTAGTATGGAACAACAATAAACCTTCTTCCACACAGTATTGTAGAACAGTACAGTTTGCATACGTTAAAGAGACACCTCAAGTTATATGAGAAGAAAAGAGAAGAGTCGATGAGATATCTCAACTAAAAGAATTTGAGTTAACAGTGTTAAAAGCAAATAGTCGTAATTTTAAAGTAAAACATGAATTATATTTTACAATGATTGACGGCAAGACAGCACAATCAGTAATAAAAACACCAGCAGCATATTCTTGTTTTATTTATGGAGCCATAACATCCAAGATGATGTTAAGAAAGGCTCTGGTACGACAAATTCAGGAAATATGTAACGAAGATTCTTTGCTAATCCTATTTTGATTTTCGAAATAACGGATCTAAATGAAAACATAATCAAAAGGTTTTCAATAATTCTCGAAGCTATAACAATCACCGAGGTAGTAGATTCAAAAAAATTTGATGTTTTTTGTTTGGAGACGGCAAAAGAGTTTGTTGCATTGTAATAGTGGTACAATATCCCCCACCTACAATTCTGACTCATGTCAAGGATATAATTGAAAAGTGTATTTTTCCTGTAGCTCTATTATCCGAAGAGGCTCAGGAAAGTCGTAACAAAGACTATAAAAAATATCGCCTTAGACACTCTAGAAAATGCAGTCGAATTGCCACGAACGAAGAAGATATTATGCACCGAATGATGGTAACATCCGATCCCATGATTTCACATTTGACGCCTTCATTTAGCCAGAGAAAGCATAGTGTTATAAGCGACGAAGTTAAGACTCTTTTAGAATAATAAATTAAAAATAGATTTAAAATAAATAATAAATTAAAAATTAAAAAAAAAACATTTAAATTTTTTTGTTAGTTATGGCTTTGTACAGTGCAGGTGGCGATCGACATTTCTCTAACTTTCTTTATTTTGATTACTTTTGTGTGTTACTATATAAATAAATCTAAATTTGTGATGAAATCACTACATTTTTTAACAAATATATTTTTTTCCTCAGCTCCATACAAAAATCCCCAGTGTGCGGCGTCCCAAAGTCTATTTTGTAGTTGCTCGACCACATACAAGATAGGGCCAAGAGGATCACTGGGGACAGTAGGATATCCAACTCTAATGATACTCTAGAATGTCGGCGCAATATTGATTATATTTCACTGCTTTGTCGTTACTACAATGATAAATACTCTAGAGAAATTAGGAAACTTTTTCCCGTTAATCGTACATTTTTTTATTTAACTTGATTTTTGTTAAGAGCGCATGCATTTGTGGTTGATTGGCCAGTGAACCACATTATGCATTTTTAGCAGAACAGTCCGCATGTTGAATGAACTGCCTTCAGACGTCTTTCCTGTCATTTTCAATGTAGGAAAATTCAAGTCGAATACAATACAAGCACCACTCCTTCGTTCCTCTTCCTCATAACCTAACTTCCTACATTTTTAAAACGGTGTAGAAGATGCTTCACTCCATCTAATCTTCGTACTATTTATATTACCTATATCCGTCCAAAGATGGAATACAGCTCTCATTGATGGGCCGGTGCTCCAAAGTATATTTTAGAGTTGTTCGACCGCGTACAGGATATGACCAAGCGGCTCATTGGGGACGATAGGATATCCAATTCTATTGATTTTCTAGAGCATCGATGCAATGAAGGTTATATTTTACTGTTTTATCGCTACTACAAAGGTAAGTGATCTAGAGAAATCAGGGAACTTGTTCCCGTATTCGCACGTTTTTGCGTTTAACTCGATTTTCGTTAGGAGCACATCCATGTGTTGTTGATTGGCCAGTGAATCTTCGTTTTTTATCAAAACAGTTCGCATGTAGAATAAACTCCTTCCAGAGATCCTTCCTATCACTTTCAATGTAAGAAAGTTGAAAGCGAATGTTCACAAACACTACTCCTCCCCATTACATAATTTCCTAGTTCTCGTACAATGTTTCAGCATAAGTAGCGGTCATCCCCTGAGTGCTGGTCCGAGAGAGAAGAAGAAGAATTAATAGAGATAAATAACTTAATGTGAATAAATATATTTTTGTAGTTTTTTTATACTAATTTATTTGGAGATAAATTATCTTAAAATTGATTGATTGGGAAGATGATGTTTATAACTTGTCCTACCTGCTGCTGGGGTCTATTCTTTTCATATTTTCTTTAAAAAAAATACAAAAATTTGTATTTAAATTTTTCTTTATTAATAATTTTAGATATTCAAGAAACGTGAACTTAAGCCTGATTAAAATAGATCGCAAAATATATCATTTCAAAAGTCAAGTAATTAAAAAAATTTTAATATTTCTAAAATATTATTTCAAGCAATTTGCATGTTTATTATTACTAAACAATCATGAGCTTAATGATTCCAAATCAATTGAGGAAAAACTGAAAAACTCAAGATTTTTGTAAAGTCATAAATTTAGTATTGATGAGCCCTCATCTTTAGCAAGGAACGTTTCAAGCAATTAATATTTGCATCATATGCTTATGGGTGTAATTGTTTATTTGTGTTAGTGTTTGTTGATGTTAGTGTTATCTTTTTTTTACTTAGGGTTAAACTTGTTCTATCCAAATGTCAAATACAAAAATCAAGATACTAAAACGAGTTTTTTTTATTTTCCTTATTTGATTTTATCAACAACAACTTTCTCTTCAAGTTGCTTAAAGCACACACAC
Organism: Trichopoda pennipes; assembly: GCA_030448955.1. Taxonomy (NCBI): domain Eukaryota; kingdom Metazoa; phylum Arthropoda; class Insecta; order Diptera; family Tachinidae; genus Trichopoda; species Trichopoda pennipes. The sequence goes on from JASKUP010000094.1 coordinate 271,308, forward strand.
ACACACACACACAAACGGTAACACATTTGTGTACTTGACAAAATAATAAAAGCAAAAGTAAATAAAAGAATAATAAACAAGCCAAATTAAAGAAGGAGAAAATGAACAAAGACAGAACAAAAGGCCATGGCCCACCATCATAATAAGAAATAAAAACAACACAATGGGTCAAAACAATAAGAAAAGTAATATATAAAAATAAAAACTAAAGCAACAACTGATGTCTTAATACATTTATGTATGTATGTATGTATGTATGTATGTATGCATGTATGCATGACTTTGTATACATGAGTTTAAGTACAGGAATACGAAATGATGTTGGTATTTGTTTTGCTGTTGTTTCAAGAATAGCCATTTAAGCTTAATCTCTAAATATTTGTGGGCTCTAGTTTCTTAAATAATTTTTGTGTTGCCGTACACTCCTTTGTTTTCTTAATACGGCAGCTGTCTACAAATGTAGACACAAATATCTTAACACACGTAAATAAATATTGAATATCTGCCTGTGGCCCCAAACTCCTGTACTAAAATCACACACTAAAGTCATAATAATACAGGACACTACAAAGAAAGTAACAAAGAGTTCTGTTTAACTGTCTTATGCTTCTTTTTTTCTTTTTGTTGTAAATTGAATTTGTTTCGGTCAAATTCTTTCTTTAATGTTTCAATATTGTGTTGTTGTAAATATCTTATGAACGTTAAAAGATGTCGTTGCAAATAGCCATGTTAAGGCATTCGGTGTATTAGCAGTGGTGTACAAAACTAAGGCTCCATTGAAGTTATCGAAATTCAAAGTTACGCTGAGATAAGAAGAACTCTTAAATAATGAGTGTCCTCTAGCTAAGTCATTCAATTTTTAATATTGGCATGGCTTATTGAAACTTTATCGATATTTTGTAGTTAAAACAGCACCACCCCTTCTTACTCTCAATTACGATTTGAAATCAGAGATTTATTTTATCTCTTTTTTTCCGTTCGGACCAGAACTCAGGAGGTGACCCCTGCTTATGCAAAGCATTGTACTATAACTGGAAAATTAGATTATGGGGGAGGAGGATACAAGAAGTAGTGTTTGTGGACTTTCAATTTGAATTTTTCCATATTGAAGGTGACGGGAAAGACCTCTGGAGGGAGTTAATTCCACATACGAACTGTTCTGCAAAAAAAAAAAACGAATTCTCCCTGTAAAGCGTAGTGCGATTCACTAGCCAATCAATCACAAATGGATGAGCTCTCAGCTGCCCCTGCAGGCTAGTAGGTAGTGTACTAGCTTGTAAATATGGTGGTTGTGGGTTCCATTCCCAATGAAGACCTTGGTTTGTTTTTCACTACAAAAATAAAAATTGACTGTCGGTGGGGCTGCTCAGCGATGAAGGCATAGTCACTGGAGGCTGTGCTGTCTTATATACGGCAGTTGATTTCCGACTATCCTTCTACTGTCACCACCTGTTTCATCTATTCTCTATCCCTTTCCTAAAGAATGTAGCACGGTACTTGACTAAATAGGCATTGTTGCTTGAAGTGCTACGTCTCTTAAAAAAAAAATCGAGTCAAATGCAAAAACGTTAGAAAAAGTGCCCTAATTTCGTTAGAGCACTTACCATTTTAGTAACAATAAAACAGTGAAATAACAACCTACATTGCATCGATGCTCTAGAGAATCAATAAAGTTTGATACCCTACCGTCTCCAATGAGCCTCTTGGCCCTCTTCTGTATGCGGTCAAGCAACTCCAAAATAAACTTTAAGGCGCCGCCCATACATGAGAGTTGTATTCCATCTTTGGACGGATATAGGTGGTATAAATAGTATGAAGATCAGATGGAGTGAAGTATCTCTTCTTTTAGAAAACCGAGACACTTGAAAGCCTCTTTAGAAACTTGAAAAATGTGTTTAGTCCATCGAACATCACATTAAATTTTGATGTCAAAAACATCAAGAGCTTCCGATCCCATAATACATATACCACCCATAATAACAGGTGCAGCACCATTTCTGAACAAAGATCCTTACATAAGCATGCAACATTATATCGTACGGGCATTAAAATCGACTCTATTCGCACGATCCCATTCGGAGATTGCCGCGAGATCGTGATTGAGCGTATTGTTCATGTTCCGCCTTTTGGAACTCACCTCCATCTGGTTTGGTGTATTACTAAATGAATACGCAGGACAAAAGGGGGTGCTGTCATTTGCGAAAGAGTTTACAGGGTGGAAAATTTGACAAATAAGATCATTTAAAAAAATAAGAAATTAATTGCATATTTTACTTTGTAAATAGTGCTCCAGCTTAAGGTTAGGTACTAAATTGCCCTTCAAATAATTAAATCTCGACAATCGTGCTGTCATCCTTAGATATTTATTTAGCAAAAAGTTGCAAAATTTTAAGCATGCAACGTTACCCTCGTGAGCAAAAAATTTTAATTGTGAAAATTTTTTTTTAAAGTGGTGAAAATTTCACTGCATCTCTTCGTAAAATTTGAAATACTTCTCCTTCTGATAGCGCTGTGCATAATTTAATCGCTACATTTAAGGTTCATAGTATTGCTGCTGACAATAAGCCAAAATAAGACGCTCGTAGTGGCTGTAGTGATACAAACAAAGCCGCTATACAGCAAAGAGTTGAGAGTGAAAATGAAACATTAACTTATCGATCTTTTCAAGTTGTGGGCATTACTACAGGCACTTTGCGCAAGACGCTTATAATGTTCAACTCGTTAAGGCCGACCAACCATTGTGTGCATTGAACTTGTGAACTTTTGTGAATTGGCTGTTTGGAAAACTGAACGCAAACAATACATTTTTCAATTAGATGGTGATGAAACGTAACGAAATTGTCACATATGCGGCTCACAAAATACAAAATACAGAAACAGTGCTTGCAAAATCATTACATCCAAAGAGAGTGACCGCATTTTTTCAAAAATGCACAAGGAAGCTCCATTTTATTGTAGCACAACAACTGGCTAATTGACAGGCTTTATTCTTGTGATTTAACACCGCTGGATTATTTACTCTGAAGTCATTTGGAAGACCGGCTTTACGTAAACAACCCACAAACGACTGACGCTCTGAAAGATGAAATTCGACGCTACAGAGGCGAGATAGACGAAGCTTTGTTTCAAAACGAACTTCAAAATTATGCAAAAAGAGCGCACGTATAATGATGTGCTAGAGACGGACATTTGCTCGACATGACATTCCATTATAAATTCCGAAAGTTTCTACTATTCATTGGTATTAATAAGATTGAAGATGTCTAAAAAAGTATGTGTGTTTTAAGCCAATTTGCTTCTTAACCTCAAACTTGCCCATTCTTTATAACTATTCCTTCCTTTATTGGATGTTTTTAAGAATTTAGGAATTCATAAATTTTATTTTTGGGCATTATGTCGCTTTTATAACTTAGTTTGTATAAATTTTCGTATATAATTGCGGGTTTCTTATTTGCCGGTATTTATTTTCAAATATAAGAACGTTTGTAGATCGAGCTATAGCCCTTTAAAGAAAGGGAAAGCTGAGAAATTCACGCAGCTCTGGTGAACACTTTCAATCTCCTTAGCCAGCCTAACTTACCAACTACGGTACTACGGTAAATGGTAGTCCAAAGGGCTACGGCATTATTGCAGTTATTGATGAGGTCTTTCGGGGAGCATATGCAGGCTGTGGCTTAAACTTATGAGAAGATGTGGTTCTTTATATCCGATGTTCTGTTGCATTTCCAAAGAAATGTCGCTAATGCGGGGCGATGGAAGATTAAATGGTCTCCGATTCTCAAGCAAGGAGTGGGGACGACCCTGCTTGCTAGGCTGCTTCAGTTGCCACTGGGGGTGTGTTATGCTCTTTATGTCCTTTAGGACATGTATTACATTCAGGTTAGGGCTAAATGGTCAGTAACTGACATTAATCTGTATCACAATCTGCATTGGAAAGTTCTTAGTATTTTAAGCAAAAACTAAATCGCCTGAGATTGTCGTAAAGAAAAGTAAAATGCTTTTAAACACAAACATACATTTTTGTATTAGAGAGGCTATATCGCGAGGCTATATCTCCAATAGAAATTAATCGAGATTTTTAATAAATACTTTTTTCGAATACAACACTTACTCAATAACTCATTACTATAGATACGTAGATGCCATCATATGCATCCTCGATAACAAGAGGACATGTATAGAAAACCAACTATCACCATAACTAAAACCACATCGAACCATCCTACACAGACTTAAGTTAATTCCACTTACGCTAGATAAGTACAACAAACAACTAGACACAGTTTACACCATAACTAAAAATAATAGCTACAAACTTCCTAGACAATACAACACTAAAAAGAGGAATAAAGAAGACATAGAGACAACCTTTCCACAAAGAAGATTTACTCACAGCATTAAAAACCAGCAATACTCTGACACATAATATCAGGATATCGACAGAAACAACCGACAAATTTAGCTCCAGCGGAGTATACTTATACTTGCAAATATGCTTCTATAGGACAAATTGGAGGACAACGACTACAGAAAATATATAATCTGTTAAACGAAAAAGAGAAGACTCCACTTTGCATTACACCTTGATATTCATGGACACACACCAAGGGAAATAGATGAATGTATGACATTTTTACATTCTAACAAAAAAAAAAAAGACGAAGACTAAACATTCTTAAAAATACGAAAATCTATAAAACGTACTTTAATAAAAAAAAGACGGAAATATTGAAAATAAGCCACGCCAGGTGGCGGGTATTCTACCTACTAGAGTAGATACGATCTTAACAACAGAACTACCTAAACCCGACCACTGACACATTAGAAAATATTAGAACATGGCTTGAGAATGATGTCGTTACATCGAAACCGCTTGCCGTTCATGCCGAATAAACAGCCAGCAAAAACGAAAAAGAATGACAACAGTACAACATTTACTTCTTTACTTAAACGGCACTAGAACTTCGGATTTGCAAAGGATTTAATTTTCTTTGTGATGTCTTTAGTTTATAATATCGAGCATTTTCACACATCTTGTGTTTTACATTGAAGTCAATGCTTTTGGTTTCTGTGCTATTCGTCGTTCGTCGTCATGTAACGACTTTCTCTCTGCAGTGTTCGTTGTCATTAAAGTGCCATATCTTAGCTAGCCTAATTCATATATTTTGATGAGCTTATGTAAATTATTGTTGATATACAGATGGTGTAGCTCATAAATGGTTCCACATCTATTCCTAAGCTTTTCACAGAGTCCGGAAAAGCAGCTATCGTATATACTTGCCAGTATAATTCTTCTTTTTGTTTTAGAGTGACATCGTTTTTTTGGAAAAATAGTTTGTTCTTCCATATCTAAAAGAAATTTTTCGGCAGGTATTAGTTTTAGTTATTGCATATACAGCGTGTCCCCCGGGAAGGTGCAATTTCTTTTGCCGCCATTTTGGTAAACATTAGGCTTGACAGTTCATATTTGTCAAGCGTGAAGTAGATACGATAAACCAACGTGTTTTAATCGTTAAAACATTTTATCAAAATCTATTATCGATTACTGTGACGATGACAAAGTTACGTGAGATTTTTGGGAGAAACAACGTGTTAACAAAATGTATTACTTATCGTGTAGTGAATGATTTCGAAGAAAGAGGGTTTGTAGGTGATTGGCCCAAGCATTGATCACAACCTACTGCAAGATCGGCTGAAAAGATTACTGCTGCTCAAGAAAGTGTTCAAAAAAAGCCATCAACCTCAATTCGACGCTGTGCCCAGGAGCTTGTACTTCAAAGAACAACTTTGGCCACAATTTTGCACAAGGATTTGCATTTGTTTCCATATAAGATTCAGTTAACACAAGAGCTTCTTCCATAAGACCATTTATGCCGCCGTACATATGCTAATAGGATGTTGCAGCTCGCCCATGACAACCCAGATTTTTATGAAAAAATCATAATGAGTGACGAGGCGCATTTTCATTTGAATGGATATGTGAATAAACAGAATAGTTGGTTCTGGAAACCCTCAAATTATTTAACAGTTACCTTTGCCTGGATTAGTGACAGTATGCAATTTGTTCATGAGGGATCATTGGAACTTACTTCTTTGAAAATGAAAACGAAAAAAATCCCACAACTGTATGCTTTGGATTTGATAACATGTCAACAAGACGTTGCCACATCGCATACAGCCAGGCTTACAATGGAAGTACTGTAAGACCTCTTTCCACAACAAGTTGTTTCAAGAAATGGTAGTGTTGATTAGACTCCACGGTTGCCTAATTTGACTGCTGCGGACTTCTTTCTGAGGGGATATTTGAAAAGCAAGGTTTATGCACAAAAAAACCAGAAACGCTGGTGCAACTCCAACAAAACATTCGTGATGAAATTAATTAAATACCGCGTGAAATGTGTGAGAAAGTAATGAAAAATGTACTCAAAAGGCCTCGCATTTGTGAGACCAACAGAGGCGGACATTTATCTGATTTATCAATATAAGATTCATTCTCTTTCATTTAATCAAAAATGACAAATAAAGTACTATTTACATATTCTTATTACGGTGGACACCCTGTACTTAATTATTTTTTTTTACATTTTTAAGGATTTTGTGGTTGACTTTGAAGTGATACAAACAGCTGCAGTTCATGAATACGATTTAAAACTTGGGAATAAACGTTGGGAAGGGGACCCATTGCAGTGGTAATCTGTTTAGCTAAAACTTTTTCAAATCCAATCCTCAATAACTTCTCTCCTCACTCATATCCCACTGAGTTCTATGTAGTTTTAAAAGTAAGGTTATAATGAATATCCTTTCGGCACTCAGGGAACTTAACCCCAGATCTAGCGGTTAGATATGAAAAGCATAAATCTAAAGGACCGAAACACAAGAATATATTTGTTTCTCGATAGAGAATATTTAAACATTATTCAGTTTGATAGGAAGCAATAGAAGTCTCGAAGGAAAAAATAATAACTTCTTTCGTATTCCACTTTTATAAAAAGTTGAAGCATACTTTTCGCCTGCAGTGTAATTCTATTAAATATATACTTCAATATGTCTCTAAATATCAAAGAAAATAAATGGAATTTACGAAAAGAGAAGTACAAGACATAACTGCGTCAATGTTACAAAAGTCAAATCAATTGAAGACTTTGCTGGGAATCTTTTACTTTCTCTTTGTCTCACTCTCGCCCTCGCTGTCTCTTTCTTACTCTATAACTTTATTTAACATTTGATTTTTATATAAACATGACATCACGTTGTTGCCTGGTGGATATAAAATTGTTTTCATCTCTACTTGACATTGTGTGCGTCTAGATAAATATATTTGTGCGTAGTTTTGTATTTCTTTTATTGCAAATACTTAAATATTTATTTTTATATTCCTTTTACTTTCTTTGTATAACACTAATACTCTTCGTATTATTGTTGCCGTTGTAAGTCCTTCAATATGTTTGTAGTGTTTTATTTTTGAGGTTTTCATTTTGTACACATTAAATTTGACACCACAAATTACTAAATACTCTAAATGTTATTATTTTTCCTTTATTTTCTAAGGACTTTCTCTACCGCCTTGTACAATTTCAAGTACAAAAAAATAACAAAAAACACATTTTAATAAATTTCAAAAGGAAATATAACAGAAATATTTAAAAGTTAAAGCAACTGCACAAAACTGAACAAAATAAGATAAAAATATTAGCTCAAACAAACAAATTACTGAGCAAAAACAAAAAAAAAATGCAAAAGAGAGAACTTAAGCAGCTTAACTTAAGCTTAATGACAAGAAAATAAAAACAAAAAAAACAAAAAAATAAGAAGAACAAATAAAGTTTAGACCGTATTAAATTACTGTGCAAAACATAAAAGTGTAACCACAATGTAAATGAACAAAGTGTGTGTGTTTGAGTGTTTCTGTGTGTGTGTATGTGTGTGCATTTTTTGGGGTTTTGTATAAATTAAAGGTCTTTTATGAAAACCACATTAAATAATATTTTGTGTTGAAGAACAGATTATAAGTTTCAATATAAAAAAAAAATGACACAGAGCAAACGATTCAATTGCAATTACATTGACAAATGGTATCAAACTCCTATTCTGTTCATACAACTCAAGCGTTTCTGGTTTGTTTGCATAATTTTTATGTTTCAGATATCTCCATAAAAAGAAGTCCGGAGCAATCAAGTCAGGCGACCGTGGAGGCCAATCAACTTTGTTATTTCTTGAGATTACTTGTTGCGAAAAAAAGGTCTCGCATAAATTCCATTGTAATTCTGGCTGTATGCGATGTGGCGCCGTCTAGTTGATGCCACATGTTAATCAAACTCAAAACATGCAGTTGTGTCATTAAAAAGTTGACAATCATATCACGATACTGCTCCCCATTCACAGTTGCCGTAATTATCAATAGCCTGTAGGCCCTGTAGGCTAGTAGGTAGTGTACTAGCTTATAAGATTGGGGGTTGTGGGTTCGATTTCCAATAAATAACTTGGTTTTTTCCCTAAAAAAAAAAAAATTGACTGTCGTGGGGCTGCTCAGTGATGAAGGCATGGTCACGGGTCACTGTGCTGCCTTTATACGACAGTTACTTTCCGTAACTATCCTTATAGTTTTCCCACCTGTCTCATCTCTTCTCTATCCCTTTTCTACAGAATGTAGCACGGTACTTGGATAAATAGGCATTGTTGCCTGAAGTGCTACTTCTCTTTTTAAAAAATAAAAACAACTTTGACTGGGCTTCTATTATCAGAATTAAATATGTTTTCAGATAGGGACCCTCCCTGTCAGTCACCCATAAAAGTTAGCAAATTCTTTTATTTTATTTTAATTTTATTTTAATTTTAATCAACCAAATTTATATAAATTCTAACACTCCGCTATCCATTTATCACATGACAATTCGTTGAAGTCATTCTTAGTTAAACAACGTTTTGCCATCAAATGCCGTCTTTATAAAACCTATATCAGATTGGTCAATCCTCGAAGGGCTGGCGACAGTGATTGGCAAAATGAAAGCGCCTATGACTATGAACGAAAATGAAGTTCTACATTAAATATCATGTATCAGGTGAGGTTATTTCAGATGGCTTTCAGATTGAAGAAAGATATAGTATAATGCTGAGATACAGGAGCTTGCAAATAACTGTTCTTTATAGATACAATGTTTCTGGGGAAAATGTGAAAAATATTTCCAAGTACATTTTGATAAGTCTCTGAAGAAGAATTTTGTAGTGAAGCAAGATCTAAAGCTTGGAAACTCCAAAACTTTTTCTACGAACATTATTGATACAAAGCTTCCCTATTAAGTTTTTATACCTCTGGAGGTATTTCAAAAGCAGTATGGCATGAAAAAGACCTGCGAAAGTGCCATAATGGATCTCGCTCTAAAGAGTAAAACAGTCTGAAATCAACATTCCCTTAGTATGGAATACTCAGCTTTTCCAAAGATGTTTTAATGCTTCTTAATCTTTAATAATAATTACTTCGCTGGAATTAAAATTAATTGAAGCATTAAGTATGCAAAATTAATATGATAATAGACCGCATAACCACATTTAAGGTCATAAACTTTACGATTTTCATAAACTTTATCTAAGATGTGCTTATCAACTATTTACAGATAAAATTACAAAGTGGATAATTTAACTCACAATTTAAAGCTTTTAATAATCATAATTCGCTTAACTTTAAACATAAAGTTACGCATCAACTATTCAAACTTTATTGACTTTTAAATGTACTTTTCGAAGGTTATTATCAGTAATAACACTAAACACACTCACAAACAAACATAAAAATCATAAAAGTAAGGCAGCATATGGCACATTAAAATTGATGTTTGAAAAAATAATCAATTTTTATTTTTATTACAATCATCTTAACATAAAACACCTGATTATGTTGGATTAATTTAATATTTATAATTGAAACCTTATGAAACACCGTTAAAGATTTGAAGAAAAATTATTTATTTAACTGAATCTAATACACTGCCTTACATTAATATAAATAAACACATTTAAATTTTACTTCTTAGTGAGGAAAATTGAGGATGAATAGATGGTAAAAAAATTTTCTATGGAAAAGTTAATGCTAGATGATGAAAAAATTTTCTATAGAAAATTATTGCCAGATGGTGAAAAAATTTTCTATAGAAAATTAATGGTAGATGTGAGAAAAAATTTTTTATAGAAAATTAATGCTAGATAGTGAAAAAATTTTTTATAGAAAAATTAATGGTTGATGTGAACAAATTTTCTATAGAAAAATTAATGCTAGATGGTGAAAAAATTTTTTATAGAAAAATTAATGGCAGATGTGAAAAAATTTTCTATAGAAAATTATTGCCAGATGGTGAAAAAATTTTCTATAGAAAAATTAATGGCAGATGTGAAAAAATTTTCTATAGAAAATTATTGCCAGATGTGAGAAAAAATTTTCTATAGAAAATTATTGCCAGATGGTGAAAAAATTTTCTATGGAAAAATTAATGCTAGATGATGAAAAAATTTTCTATAGAAAAATTAATGGCAGATGTGAAAAAATTTTCTATAGAAATATTAATGGCAGAAGTGAAAAAATTTTCTACAGTAAAATTAATGGCAGAAGTGAAAAAATTTTCTACAGAAAATTAATGCTAGATGTGAGAAAAAATTTTCTATAGAAAATTAATGCTAGATGTGAGAAAAAAAATTTTCTATAGAAAATGAATGCTAGGCGGTGAAAAAATTTTCTATAGAAAAATTAATGCTAGATGTGAGAAAAAATTTTCTATAGAAAATTATTGGTAGATGTGAAAAAATTTTCTATAGAAAGTTATTGCCAGATGGTGAAAAAATTTTCTATAGAAAATTAATGCTAGATGTGAGAAAAAATTTTCTATAGAAAATTAATGGTAGATGTGAGAAAAAAATTTCTATAGAAAATAATGACAGAAAATTGATGGGAGATGAAAATGTATATATTTCGTATTTCGTATATATTGTAAGACCTTGTGGTCCTTTTCGGGCTAACTGTGGTCTGGAGACCACAAATAAAAACAATTCTACTTTTACCGTTGGATACCGCATAACCTGACCAACGCACAAAAGGATGCTCGTGTTGATTGGTGTAAGAAAATGTTGCAGAAATTCGCTCAAGGTGCATCAAAAGCAGTTTATAATATCTGCATAGGTGACGAATCATGGATATACTTATATGATCCTGAAACAAAACAGCAATCCACAGTATGGGTCTTTCAAGACGAGCGAAAAATCCCACCAAAGTTGTTGTTGGAAGAAGCACATCAAAGCAAATGGTTGCCTGTTTCTTCGGCATTACCGGTCATGTGGCGACTGTGCCATTAGAGCAACGTAAGACGGTTAATTCGGCATGGTACACCACTATTTGTTTGCCAGAAGTCTTTGAGAAACTTCGGGAAAAGTCAAAGAAAAGACGCATCATTCTGCATCACGACAATGCGAGCTGTCACCGATCGGCTGAAACAATGGAGTTTTTGACATCAATTTTTTAATTGATGGGTCATCCGCCGTACAGCCCTGACTTGGCATCTAATGACTTCTTTTTGTTTCCGAACATCAAGAAAAAACTACGTGGACAACCGTTTCCTACACCTAAAGAAGCAGTTTCTGCATTCAAAATCCATGTTTTAGAAGTACCTAAATCGGAGTGGAAAAAGTGCTTTGAAAATGGGTCCAACGCATGCAAAAGTATATAAATCTTTATGGAGAATATTTTGAAAAACAATAAAATAGATTTTGTCTTTAAATGCTTGTGTTTTCACCCTTAGGCCACAAATATGAATAGCAACCCTCGTATCAGTATGTCTTTATGTTGTTTAATAAATTGTTTCGTTTTCTCATAAATACCAAGAAGAAATTTCTCCTTTATGTTGTTTCTCAAAGACCTTTTGTATAACGCTATTCTATTTGCTATAATGGATCTCTTTAAATTTTTCTCCGTTTAATCTGTAATTCATTGCACCCATTGTTCAATGTCAGCTATAAGAGAAACAGACCTAAAATTAGATTTTGTCACTGTGAATGCAAATGTATGACCAACGAAATTGAGTCTTCAGAACAAGAGTTCTTTAAGTCGGCGTGCTAGTAATTTTCTCTCATCTGTTAATACCATTCAAATAGTGTTAAATGTTGTTGTTATCTTAAAATTGCAAAATTATAATTTTTAGTTTCTTTAGATTTAATTATGTAAAGTTTTGTGGTAAAATTATTTACCTTTTAGGAGTGAAAGTATTATAGGAAAATGCAGTGTTGGTTACCATGATGAAATCGAAAGCTATTAATATTTAATCGTGTAATATAATAATACATTAAGATGGTTTTATTTTAAAATTAACATCGTTTAATATAATAATACATTAAGAAGGTTTTTTTTGAAATCAACGTAACAAAACAGTGTGGTAGAAAAGAGTCTAAAAGTGAAATCGAATATAAGAACACAATTAAAACCTTTCCAATAGCATATTATGAAGTAACCAAGGGCTGTCTTTGATATCATAGCAACAGTCATAAGCCACAGTTCCTCAACGATATCAAATACTAATATGGCTTTTACAGCTAATACTAAATGTGTCTACTTAACCGTAGTGTTATTGCAACACAACAAAAAAAACACAACGTACAATGGCAGTTGTAGGCACTCTACTGCACCATCTGTCTTTGTTAACTTTTTCCACTAATTTATTTCTTTTCAATGCTCCATACAAAAGAGTCTCATATTCCAACATCGAGGAGTTAAGCTCTAAGCTCAAAAAAAGTGTGCTTAAGCGCTTCTTCTGACACGATTCTCATTTGTAAATTCCTAGAACCCTTTGGAACGTTAAAGCAAATAATTTATTCACACAACAATGGTAACACAGCAGACCCTTTTGGAACTTATTCTTTATTAATGAACACTGTCTGCAGATTAGTAATTTAGGAGCTATTTACCATCACTGAGTCCTGTCCTAAGCCCTTTACTATCGGCTGCTGTGATTGCAGATTGCTGGCTGATAACAAACAACACTATTTTACAGAGCTTCTCTTAATTATTAACATTTTTCCACAGCTAAAGACATCAATTAAATTTAAGTGTAGCATGCGTTTGACCATGTAACCTAAGACCCAAGTGATGGGGCTGGATTTTCACACTCATTGAGCGCTCTTGTCTTAGCTTCTTTAACATAATCAGTTATGCGATGAAAATTGTTTTCGTTGTCAAAACTTTTTGAAACCCATGTCTTATTACCCCGTGTCGATTTGTTGCCACATTTTTTAAACATGTGATAAGTTTCGCTATGGTCGTTTTGAATGCATCTTTAAATCGGTAATTTTAACATAACCAGAAGGAGAAGCCGCATAACAAAAAATGTGAGTAAATCTTTCTAAAAATTTAAAAAAGGAAATTTTTAAATTTTTAGAAAGTACATCTGCAGGGGAACGCATAAGAATAATATCCAGGAAGATTTGTTATGGAAACCTATCCTGTTATTGCTAGAGGATGTTTAAACAAGAAATACACAATATTTCGTGCCAAAATACGAAGTAAAATTAAGGAACATTTTCATGTATTAACATCCCGTCTAACGGATTGAAAACTAAATTCTGAGAAAAATCTCAAAATAGTTGCTGGCTGAATTGGAAGTGGAATGGATGTGAGTGCAAAGTGCGTGAAAGTTGCTTCATACCTTGTTTAAAATAATAACAGATCCATCTTTATTTAAACAGAAAATTAAACAAAAATAAATTTCCCCTGCCAAATTCCAGGGATCTGATTTGTTTTTTAAGGATTTTCTGTCTAAATTTTTTGTGTCTTCCCTTTTACTTTCTTCAAATAGCGAACCAAGAAAAGCCATTACTTTTTAAATCGACCGATTTCTATCACGTTTCATATTTTCCAGTCTTTTCTTCTTTCATTTTCATTTTGGCCAGATAATATTTAAAGCTTTTATGACCTTGTAACGATGAAAGTCGTACCTCGTTTTCACCTACACCATATTACTACTTCATTACTTAGTATTATTATTTATTTTAATTTAAAATGAATTACTATTATTACTATACTTATTGTTATTATTATTATTACACGATCTTGAATTCATTCTTTCATTCATTTAAGACAAATGTCTAGTATTATCTGATTCATGAATTATATTGTATTATAATTATTATTAGATTACATTATATTTATAAGATTTAAATTACCGGTCGGAAACGTCGGAGCGGCACCTGTGAATCAAGAACATACAGATAATCAACGCAGTCAGCTGTTATGCAGATCAGAACTCACCGCTGATAGTTGTAATCCAACAATGACTATGAAGCCTTTTGGAGGAATTTTATATTCCGCAATTACTTCTTGCCCACAGACAGTCCACCTGCCGGTAAGAGATCTTTTGGAGGAATTTTATATTCCGCAATAATCTCTTATCGACAGTGCAATTGGTGGAAGTTTATCTTCTACCGGGGATTGCCTTGACCGTGCGACTGATGCTGTTGCGGAATTTTATATTCCCTCAGTATTATTCAACACGGCCAAAAACTCCCCGCGATCGAGGTGTAGTGCTTAGTTTACCGCCGCGGCCGTCTGTGCCGCCGCCATCTTTACCGCCGCCGCCTGTACCGCTACCACGCCTGGCCATAAAGCCTTAATCAGATGGTGGATCTAACCACTGCATAATTTGGAACGTCATGCTCTTCCTAGGAAGCCGAAGCTATAATTCTATGCAACAGAACTTTCTAGTTGCAACTTCGATGATTTCAGAGCAGGGCTGCAAATCATCACTCCTTGTTTAAGAGTTGGAGACTTTCCAACTCCTGTCCAGAACACATGTCTAGCATGCTCACTGGACTGGATCATTCACTTAGCGTGCCATAATAACCATTATACTGTTATGGGGCCGCGAAACCACAACAACCACGATACTCCCATATAGGGCCAACCTCAATAATCAGCCAGAGAACAGTTCAGTGTCTAAAGAGACAAATAACGGAACTCTGCAGGTCACTGATTCCCGTGAAAATAAAGTGGAGTTTCCAGTTGTACCCCTGCTGACTTCAGGGGACTGGGCTCCCTTTTTCCCTCAGTTGCACTGTGTCTAGATAGTCGAAGTTCTATAAAGACCATATATATGTGCCCCCGGGGGGTACCGTTACCAGGTACTACTGCTGTCGCCTGTATCGCAGCCATCTGTGCCACTGCCGCCTGTACCCCTGCCGCCAGTACCACTACTAGGTCCTGCCGCCAGAGCCGCTGCTGCCAGTAACACTACCAGGATCTGCCGCCAGTGTCGCTGCCGCCTGTACAGCTGCCGCCAGTACCACCACCAGGTCCTGCCGCCAGTGTCGCTGCCGCCTGTACCGCTGCCGCCAGTACCACCACCAGGTCCCACCGCCAGTGTCGCTGCCGCCTCCTCCCACATTGCATCGATACTCAATAGAATCAATAGAGTTGGATACCCTACTGTCCCCAATGAGTTTCTTAGCCCTATCTTGCGCCGGTCCATACATGACAGTTGCGTTCCATTTTCGGATGCATATAGGTGGTATAAATAGTACGAATATCGGATGGAGTGAAGTATCTCTTACACCGTTTTAGAAAAACCCAGGCACTTGAAAGCTTCTTTAGAAATGTGAAAAATGTGTTTAGTCCATCGAACAGCACACTAAATTTTCATGACAAGAACATCAAGAGCGTCTTACGGGCATTAAAATCAACTCTATTGACACGATGCCATTCCAAGATTATCGCGAGATTGCGATTAAGCATATTATTCATGTTTCGCCGTGTCACACAGCCAATGAAAGGATTAATTTATTGCAAACTAAACTTCCCGATTGCTTAATTTCACAACAATCAGCAGTTACGTTACCAGCCAGATCGTGTGATTTAACACCACTGGATTATTTTTTGTGGGGCCATGTTAAGGACAGGGTCTATATGGAGCCACTCGAATCGATTTGAGTGTCAAAATCAAAAACCGTGATGTGATTACCGAATTAGGACCGCTATTTTACAACTAGGTGCCCCTGTAGGCTAGTAGGTAGTGTACTAGCTTGTCAGTATGAGGGTCGATTCCCAACGAAGGCCTTGGCTGTTTTTTCACAACAAAAATAAAAATTGACTGTTGGGGGTGTTGCTCAGCGATGCAGGCATAGTCACTGGTCGTCGCTGTGCTGTCAGTTAATTTCCGACTATCCTTCTACTTTCACCACCTGTCTCATCTCTTCTCTATACCTTTCCTAAAGAAAGTAGCACGGTACTTGACTAAATAGGCATTGTTGCCTGAAGTGTTACTTCTCCTTTAAAAAAAAAAAGTGATTAAAAACTTTGATGAAAGAATCGACATCTGCCAAGGTGATCGTGGTGGACATTTGCCAGATATCATTTTTCACTCATAATTGCCGAACTTTTCTCTTCGTTATAAAATAAAAATCTGAATCATCTTAACTTAAATTTATTGTTTTATTTACTTGTTCCTTCAAAAACTTCCGGCAATGGAAAAAGAATATTCATACAGAGACAGCTCTGTATGCGCAGGGTAGGGTACTGCTATATAACTGTGTAATGACAGGTACTTCAAGTTAACTTAATTTACCACGCTTCTTAAAATAGATAGAAGCTAACCAGGATCCTATTACATTTAATAATGATGACTTAACCATTATGCCTGCCAAACGACAGACAGAAAGGTGAAATTAACTTATGCTGATGTGTTGATATATTAGCACCACGAAACCATTAGTGTTGACAAACATGAGACATTATCTTTTATCTCTGTTTTTATCAATTAAAGTTCAACTATTTAAGTTAGAAGTGCATTCATTAAATAAAGTCAGTTGACAAGCAAAGTGATGAAAACATAAAAGCGCTCAAGCAGAACTTGTTTCGAATTGTAGTAATTGAACTTTTAATATGTCATCGATAATAATATTAAATAGAAAAACTAAAAAATGTTTGATTTGAATTAATTTGACACTTGTAAAGGAAACATAAAATTTACACTTGAGTGCTCATCTGCTTATTTGTTATTTTCCCTTGCGATTCTTCTTAAATAACTTTCATACTTTTTTCTCTTCTGCTGCTCCCTCCACTCCTTCTGCTGCTCTAAAGTATTTGCAGCATCTTATGGCCTTGTTAGCAATTTATTTACTTGCTCTTTGTCTGAGTGTGTGTGTGTGTGTGTGTGAATATATCTGTCATATGTCGTCTATATTATATGGTTACCCTTGTTATTGCTGGTTGGTGGCAGGGAACAACAGATGTCATCAACCTGCAGTTGAAAAACCACAAAATGACAAACTTTTTCTTCATGCTGTTTCATTGTTTCGTTTCGTTTGGTTTTATTTTTATTGTTTACATTGTTGATTTTTATTTATCTGCTGTCTTTTTGTGATTTATTTTTTATCATTTAAGTGTGTAAAGTTATAAACTTTTTACTTTTTTTTTAACTTAAAGGAGAGAGTGATAGATTTCCTTGTCTGGATTTACTTTATTTTTCGTTTGGTTTTTATTTGTTTCACTATGGAAAATAAAAGAGACAATTTTTTTCCTTCACATAGATTTTGGACCTCGGTAAAGGCTTTTCGAGAAAATTTCTAGGCTACAAATCGTTTGCCTATTAAAACCAATTTTATAATCTCCATATTAAGGCAGTTCTTAAGCTCAGGAGACTTGTACTATGTTCGAGCATAGTTTCGCCTTTACTTGAACTTTTGGAACATCATTCACCTCTAACCGAATGCCGTAATCTCCCGCCTTCTCCTCACAAACAATATTAAGGAAGTATATTGCCTTCTCTTAAAGGCCACGTATAATTTTGAATAATTTAAAAATTTAAATAAGACTTTTTGTAAAAACGGAAAAAACAGTTTTTAAATTGTGTTTCTGTAAGATAAAAATTTATTTTTTATTATTAATCCTTCATATAAAATCTTGTGGAATTTTATTCAAAAAAATCAGATTAATCCCATAATTCCTAGCAAAGTTTTAATTTATTCCAAAATTCTAAATTCAAACCAGGTTTTAGTGTTTTGATTCTGTTTTATAACTCACAGAAAATCTAATTTTATAATGAGTTTAGAAAAGTGAATTTAATATTTTTCGTTATTTATTTTGTATAGAAATAGTGGTTAAACAAGTTTCGTATAACTTTTTGCATAGAACAGCTATTTTAACAACTTTATCCCAGCATTAGAATTTTTTTTTTCATCCAAAAGAATCAATTTGCGAAACGTCGAACCCTTGTTAAGGATTAGAGGTTTAGAGTTTAAATTTAAACTCACTTTTACCCGTGTGAAGTTCGAGCGTTTAATTGAGAACACGAATTGCTTGCTTTCGTTTCGCTTTACTCTTTGTAGTGAGAGCTAATAACAGGTATCAGTTTGTGATAAGATTTACATCTGCACCTGGCCGTAAGTCCTAATCAGATGGTGGTCAAACCACTGTGGATGAAATGTAGCGTCATGCTCGCCCTAGAAGGCCTTTAGATACGTATATCCTCCGGTCACTCCTAGTTGCAACTTCAAAAGCCCAAAGTAAACCGCAGCCTTCTCTCCTTGCTGAAGAGTTGGAGACTATCCAACTCCTGAACCAGAACGCATGAAGCTTAATATAATTTAAGAACACGACGGCATTCATGTTCACTGGACCTGAACCTATTATTGTGTTCATTGTGAATGATCCGAGCCACAAACTCAAACGAGGCTCTCGAAACACAAAGCCACCACGATACTCCCGAAGGGCCTGCCTCAATAATCAGTCAGCGAACAGCTGAAAGGCTAAAAAGAGAAATAGCGAAACTCTGGGGCTTTACTGATTCCTGTGGATATATAGTGGATTGTTCAGTTGACTCCAGCAGGTCTTGAAGGGGACTGGGCTCCCTTTTACCCCCGAAGACACATGTAATAACAAGGTTCATTACGTGATAAGATTTACATCTGCACCTGGCAGTGAGCCTTAACCAGATAGTGGTCATACCATTGTGAGTGAAAAGCAGCGCCACTCACGCCCTAGGAGGCCGAGGACTAATTCCAGCAACAGGTTTTTCCCAGTTGCAATTTTAGCGGTTCCAAAGTAGAGTTGTAAACCACTACTCCTTGCTGAAGAGCTGAAGATTATCTAACTCCTGGTCCAATACACATGACTGCCATGCTCACTGGATCTGGATCATTTATCCGTTTGTGTTATTAAAGGCGAGATGATTCTGGCCCCGATAATCAAATTCATGCGGGTGCCGCAAAACCACAGCCACTATGATACTCCCGAAGGGCCAACTTCAATAATCAGTCAGCGAAACAGCTTAAAGTCTAAAGAGACAATTAGCGGAAATCTGGGGCTTTATTGATTTCCGTGGAAATATAGTGGCTCCTACTAGCTTAAGGGGACTGGGCTCCCTTTTACCCCGCAAGACACAAGTCTAGATGGTTGTGTGATCCATAAAGACTTATAATGTGCCCCGGGGGGGATAACAGGGATCACACTCATTTTTTAGTTTTCTATCATGTTTGTTCGTGAGCAAAACAGTTTCGTTTGAGCACTTTGTCACTCAAATATGAGCGTCCGCCGGAGCGGTTACTACTTTGCTTATAATTTTTAAATGCAAGATAATAGATCTTATATTGATAAATGTCTTATTTAATGTCGATAATTATGTATGGAATACAATATCAAGTAAATGTCGGCCTCTGTTGGCCTCACAAATGCGAGTCCTTTTAAGCACATTTTTCATTACATTCTCACACATTTCACGCGGTATTTCATTAATTTCATCATGAATATTTTGTTTAATTTGCTCAAGCGTTTTTGGTTTGTTTGCATAAACCTTGCTTTTCAGCTATTCCCACAACAAGAAGCCTGGAGCAGTCAAATCTGCCGACTGGGGAGGCCAATCAACATCACCACTTCGTAAAATAACTTATTGTGGAAAGAGGTCTCGCAGTAATTCCATTGTTAGCCTGACTGTATGAAATGGGCACCGTCTTTTTTTTTTTAATAAAGAGAAGTAGCACTTCATTCAACAATGCCTATTTAGTCAAGTACCGTGCTACATTCTCTAGAAAAGGGATAGAGAATAGATGAAACAGGTGGTAAAAGTAGAAGGATAGTCGGAAGAAGTAAGGCCTACTGATCCCTCATGATACAAATGGATCATTAATGGATACAAAGGTGGCTGTTGAATAATTTGAGGATTCCCATTCCCCAGAACCGACTATTCTGTTTATTCACACATCCATTCAAATGAAAATGTGATTTTTTCATGAAAATCTGGGTTGTCATGGGTGAGCTGTTACACATATTGGCATATGTACGGCGGCGTAAATGGTCTTTTGAAAGAAGCTCTTGTGTCAACTTAATCTTATATGGAAACAAATATGCACAATTGTGGCCAAAGTTGTTCCTTGACGACCAAGCTTCTGAGCACGGCGTCGAATTGAGGTTGATGGATTGTCTTGAACACTCTCTTGAGCTGCAGTAATATTTTTAGCCGATCTTGCAGTACGTTGTGGCCTATGCTTAGGCCTATCACTCTACAGATCCTCTTTCTTCGAAATCATTCACTATACGATAAATAGTACGTTTTGTTGGCACGTTATTTCTAGCAAAAATTTCACATAACTTTCTCATCGTCACAGTAATCGATGATTTATTGTGATAAAATGTTTATAGAATATTTTTCCATAATAAATTTGCCACGTGTCTGCTTTACGGGTACCAAATATGAACTGTTAAGACTAATGTTTACCAAAATGGCGGCAAAATATAGTAGTACACCTTACCGGCAGACACCCTGTAGAAAATTTTAAATACTTTATATTCTATTTTCTCTTCTCGTCCCATTGTGCAGTGATTTAAACTAATATATATGTAAACATATGTGACGGAAAAATCAAGGCGTCCTTTAAAAAGGCCTTCCTTTCTTAAAAGTGCATACTATTCCCTAAGATTTTAATATTATTTGGCAACGCTGGGAGAGTTAAAATTTGAATGCTTCAAAAACATATTAATAAATGGATTCTAGTCTGTGGCAATATTTATAATTTATTATAGTTTGTATAATTTTTTATAATTTGTTATAGTTTGAAATAAATCAGTAAAGGGTGGCCAAATTTGAGGTTAGTAAGTAAATTATCTCACAAATAGTTAAATGTCAAAAATCAAGCTGTCATCTTTCGGCATTTATTTGGTAAAACATCGGGTACCTTTAAGCATGGAACGCTATACACTTTAGCAAAGAATTTTAGTTGTGAAAATTTACTATAAAAATGGTGAAAACTTTAAAATTCGAACAACTATTCCTCATAATCAGTTTTATTCTGTGAACGCTGTGACTAATTTAAACGATAAATTCGAGGCTCACGGCAAAAAAAATATGCACATAGTCACCGTAGTGGTGCAAATAAACCCTTTGTACAGCAAAATGTTGAGAATGACCCTGTAGCATCAAATTATCGAGGTTACCAAAAATTGATTATCACTAGAGATAACTTGTACAAAATTTTGCATAAAGATTTTTATTTTCACTCTTATAAACAGTTTGTGAATTGGCTGTTTGAAGAACTGAACGAGAGCAACGCAAAAAGTGTGTGTGTTTTAAGACAATTTACTTCCTAACCTCAAATTTACCCACTCTCTATTTTTAATTTAAAAATTCAATTAAGGCGAGTTTTGAGTTTGCTACCGAAAATGGGCTTTACAACATTTTTGCATCCTTTGGAGAATATTTTTTGTTTTTTTAAAGAGAAGTAGCACTTCAGGCAACAATGCCTAGTTAGTCAAGTACCGTGTTATATTCTTTAGGAAGGGGATAGAGAAGAGATGTTACAGGTGGTGAAAGTAGAAGGAGAGTTACGGAAATTAACTGTCGTATAAGACAGCTAAGTGACCAATGACTATGCCTTCATCACTGAGCAGCCCCACCGACAGCCAATTTTTATTTGTAGTGAAAAAAAACCAAGGTCTTTGTTAGGAATCGAACCCACAACCCCCAGTCATATAAGCTAGTACACTGCCTACTAGCCCACGGAGGCACCTATTACTCTCTAACCATTTTAAATGCTAATGAAATAACTACCAAATCATGATAATTAATTTTTTGTGCCCACATTTAGCCAATATTGACATCAGTGACTTTTGCTTCCAGCAAGACGCCACCACACAGCCACTCAAGAAATGCAGTAATGGGGAATTTCCCAATTGCATACTTTCTCGATTTGGGGATGTCAATTGATCGCCTAATTCTCGTGATTTAACGACATTGGATTATTTTCTCTGGGGCTTCTTGAAAGACCGGGCCTACGTAAACAACTCACAATTAAATGACTTTTGAAAGTAGAAATTCGGTGCTGCCTTGACAAGATAGGTGAACTGTGTAGCAAAATGTGCTTCAAAATTATGTGAAAATAACTCACGTCTGCTAACGTGCTAGAGGTAAACATTTGTACGGTTTTATATCTCATTTTAGTTCCCAAATTTCTGCTTAACATTCGTGTTAATAAAAATGAAATTGTCAAAGAAAGGTGTATATTTGAAGCCAATTTACTTTCTAACCTCAAATTTGGCCAGCTGAATGAATGTATGGCCTTCCATCAGTCCCTTTTTTGCTTCATATTAGTCCTTCCAGTTGATAACAGAAAAACAAATATCTGCCGTTACTGTACAAAACGTGAGTTGATTTTGTAAATTTTGAGATGATTGCATTTTAGTCCTTGAATGAGATGAATTTACAATAAAAATAAAAAAAGGAAAAAATAACAATAAAAAATAAAGCAACAAATAGAGCAATAAATAATAAAAGAAATGAATGAATGAAGCGATGGATGGATGTATGGCTGGATAAATGAAAAGTGTTTGCGGGAAATTTTTTATTTTTTTTTATTTTTTATTTCGTATTTTGCTAGAGCAGCTAAGTATGTGGTTAAATTGAAAGTGATGACACTAAAAAAGTCAATAACGTTTAAAGCCAACACACACAAATGCACACTTACACTTGCCGCACATCAACTACACAAGTACTTTTACGACATGTTGGTGCAAAACTGGCAATTTTAAAACCAATAATAAAATGAAAATTTAAACTTAAATAGGAAAAACTGGGAATAATGTTAATGGAAATGTAAATAAAAATTGAATTTATGTTCGCATGCTTACGCCATGCGGAGATTGGCTAAAAGCAAATGAAATACGCTTTTAAACGTATTTTATAAAATAAAAATAAAATTGTTGTTGTTGTTTTATTTAAAATATATTATTTTGCCAATAAATAAAATACAAAAATTTATTGGATTTTTCAATAGAAGTACTAAAAAAACAACAGACAGGATTTATTGTTTGTTGATTTTACTAAGAATTACACAAAGTGTAAATAAAGTGTACTTTTCTCTGTTAGGTAATTTATGGTTATCATGTCATTTGTAACACTTTAAAATATTGTGGTGTTTCAATAAAAAAATGGCATTGAAATATTTAAGAATAAAGAAAAGTCAAATGCTATTGCCAAAGTATTCGGAAAAAATCATAAAGTTTCGCTTAGTTTGTTTTCAACTAGAGGTACTAAACCTAAAATATAATCCAAATGGCTAAAAGTGTACCGCTAAATCTTTAAATAACAAATGATCAGGTAAACTATGTAACGACACGTTCTCGCGTTATGCTGGGGTAAAGCTCGCGGCGTCCAGGGTTCGTTACAAAAAAATGTTTTTCATTAATCACAAAAGACACTTTTGTTTTTATAAAAAAAATTCCTTTATTTATATTTCACTCTTAAACTAAGTTATAATTAAACTGCACCACTACTGAGCACGCCAACGATGATCAACCGCTTCGTGGCCCTCAAGAGCTTTCGTCTCCACCCTCCGTCGGCTAGCCTACTGCTTCTCACACTGGAGCGAATAAAATTCTGTTCCAGTCTGAGCAGAATAGTTGGCCTGTCCACCAATTTTTGACTTGTCGCGGTTGTCACGAATAAGATTCTGAGACAACCTTTCCACGTCGAAATTGGTGTTAGCCTATTGACGATTTTGTCCGTCTTGTTCAGCTAGGGCGAATAAAATTCTGGCCTTGCTGACCAAAACGCGGCCTGGCTCTGGGCTCCGTCACCTGGGCGAATAAAATTCTGGCCAGGTGAAGTAGCGACAGCACTTACTGAGCCTGCCGATGACGATCAACCTCTCCGTGGCCTATTGACGGCCTCGTCCGTCTTGTTCAGCTAGGGCGAATAAAATTCTGGCCTTGCTGAACAAAGCGCGGCCTGGTTCTGGGCTCCGTCACCTGGGCGAATAAAATTCTGGCCAGGTGAAGTAGCGACAGCACTTACTGAGCCGGAGACCTTAGCGAGTCTCGCTTAATTCAAAGTCGAATAAGATTCTGGCTTTGATTGAGCGAGCGAAACCTATTTGCAAGACTATTTTAATTAAGTTGAATAAAATTCTAACTCACTTAAAAGAAGTCTTGCCCGGTTGCTTGCCCGTGGCCAACTCCACTTAAAAACGTAATTATCTCGCTTTTATATGTTCCTGCCAGGCACACATACACACCCATACCACTCAACTACAGCTGATTGCTACTGTTTAGGGTTGTGTTTAATGGTATGTTCTTCTTACGGATGTATCCTCGTGTTAATAGGTGGCGCTTCTTAACGGCTATTATAATTTTAAATATTTCATTAACAAATAATAAATGTAATTATAAAATATAATTATGACTTATGTAAAATGAAAAGTGTATAATAATAATGTTCTCTTTTAAAAAAAATTATATAATTCATTAAACAATAAATTTTCAGAAATGTAAAAAGTGTAAAAATTTGTGAAATTCAAAAAAAAAATTACAAAATTTGAAAAACATATATATAGAGTCTAATTGCTCGTGATCGAATTGCTATGTGATCGAAAAACGAGCCTGCCGACTTTTGGTCGTCACAACTACTTTGTATGTTTATTGACAAATTTTAAAGCCCCGGGAATTGATAACATCAATCCTATTGTGATTAATTGTCGTTATAACAAACGTATTTAATTTGTGCTTAAAAGTGGGATATTTTCCAAAACTTTTTAAAACTGCAATTCTTAAGCCACATAAATATGCTAAATTATTTAGCAGTTATTATCCTATTAAATGCTAAATTGTCTCGATAACATATTAGAAAAAAATTATACTAGGAGGCTTAATGGGTTTACTGAGAGTAACAATATTTTGCGAAAAGAAAAGTTTACTTTTCGAAAAGAGCACTCTACAGTCCATCAAGTAAAAAGAATTACAAATTTCATATCGGGCACTGGAATTATGTGTTTGTCTATAGAAAAGGCTTTGGACTCGATGTGGCATAATGGTCTTATTTATATATAGTTCTGCTATCATATCCACCTACAAGAAAGTATTCAAAGTTTTTAATCATTTTAATCATTTCCGGTCTACAAATAGTTTCCACTGAGGTACCACAAGGGTCAAAGTTATCAGTCACATTTTATTCAATATATAAAGGGTAGGCAAATTTGAAGTTAGAAAGTTAATTTTTTGTCAAATGATTAAATACTTTTGGACATTGTTTTTAATAAAACCTTGAGAATTTTTAAAAATGAAACTTTACACTCTTGAGCAAATTATTTTAATTGTAAAAATTTTACTGTATCACTTCGCAAAATTCGAGTAGCTTTTCGTCGTAAACAGGTTCTCCTGAGACCTGTCCATAATTTGAAGGCTAAATTCGAGGCTGACGATGATATTAGTGACAATAAACCAAAACAAATGCTCGTAGTGGCTGAAGTGATGCAAGCACAGCCGCCGTACAGCAAAGTGTTGACAATGAGCCTAATGATTCTAGTCAGTTTTTCACAGCTAATTCACGAAGTTTCAATGAATACAATGGTCTGTCTCATGTGTTACGTACCACGCTTGAAATTTCCTAACTCTTTACGAAATAAATGTTAAGAAATAAGAGCATTCTTACTAACTTACTTTCTAACCCTTTTCAAGCAAGACTTTACACTTCACTTAAAAAATTAAACGCATCACACTATATTTTATTTCGTTATTTGTTATTTAATTTCTGTTATTATTAAAATATTAATTTTTCATTATTTGTTTTATAAAATTAATCAATTTAATTTTATCTCTATCAATATTCTTACAAAGAAGAGATATTAAGTTTGAAAAGAAAATAATTATCACTAAAAAAGTAAAGAAAACGAAACACTGTACATTTTAAAAACTGCATAGTTTTCTACTAAATCTTATATACACAATACAACATCAACATAATATAAGAAATTCTACCAAATAAGCTAATCAAAACAAAAATAACTAACACAGAACAAAACAAAATATCCAAAAAAGCAGGCGCCTAAAATGAATGATAACAACAATATAAGGTGATATTTAAATAGAATAGTCTTGTATATAGGAGAATCGCTTAAGACAACTATATAAGCACCGGTTGCTAGGCAAATCAATTAATTCAAATTGAGTCATCAGTTAGTAAAGATAACAAGATGCCATCGTGTTTATTTTGTGTGTATTGAAAGGATTTGATCGTTTAACTTAATTTAAAACTCTAAAGTGCTGTGTTATTATTTTGCAAGAAAAGAACTCAAACTATTAAAACATTTGTTAAAAGGAATAAACGTAACGATATTAAATTTAAGCATGCAAATACAATCACTATAATTTATAAGACAATTTATAAGGCTGGTTGTGACAATTATGAAATAATCGAGGAAACTACACTAAGAACTGTTAATTACTTTTATTATTATTTTATTATTATTTTATTTAAAAAATTGATAAGCTTCCAACAGTGTAGAAAACAATGAATACGAGTTATACGAGTTAATACAGGGTGTCCTCCAGAAAGAGATACTACTTTGTTTGGCCGCCATTTTGATAAATTTTAGTCTTGACAGTACATATTTGGCCGTCATTTAGCAGACACGTGGCAAATTTATTATGAAAAAATATTCGATAAACAATCGTGTTTTAACCGTTAAAACATTTTATCAAAATCAATCATCGATTACTGTGACGATGAGAAAATTACGTGAAATTTTTGAAAGATACAACGTGCCAACAAAACGCACTATTCATCGTGTAGTGAATGATTTTGAAGAAAGCGAGGCTGTAGGTGATAGGTAGGTACTGTGTCTTTAGATTTACATCCGCACCTGGCCATGAAGCCTTAATTAGATGGTGGACCAAACCACTGCATAATTTGGAACGTCATGCTCGTCCTAAGAAGCCAAAGCTATAATTCTATGCAACAGAACTTTCTAGTTGCAACTTCGATGATTCCAGAGCAGGGCTGCAAATCATCAGTCCTTGCTTAAGAGTTGGAGACTTTCCAACTTCTGTCCAGAACACATGACTAGCATGCTCACTAGATCTGGGAACATTTCACCAGGTGAAATGAACCCGGCCACCATAGAACCATAGACTGAAACCACAACCACCACGATACTCCCATAAAGGGCCAACCTCAATAATCAGCCAGAGAACAGTTAAGTGTCTAAAGAGACAAGTAACGGAACTCTGCGGGTCACTGATTCCCGTGGAAATAAAGTGGAGTTTCCAGTTGTACCCCTGCTGACTTCAGGGGACTGGGCTCCCTTTTTCCCCCAGTTGCACAGGTCTACATAGTAGCTCTCCATTAAGACCATATATGTGCCCCTGGGGGGGTATAGGTAGGTACTGCAAGATAGCCTGCTGCTTAAGAACAATCCATCAACCTCAATTCGACGCCGTGATTAGGAGCTTGATCTTCAAAGAACAACTTTGGCCACAATTGTGCACAAGGATTTGTATTTGTTTCCATATAAGATTCAGTTGACACAAGATCTTCTTTCACAAGACCAATTACGCCGCCGTACATATGCCCATAGGATGTTACAGTTCGCCCATGACAACCCCGTCAATCATAACGAGTGACAAGGCATATTTTCATTTGAATAGATATGTGAAGAAACAGAATAATCGGCAATTTAGTCAGGAGGAATTATTGCATCTTACTTCTTTGAAAATAAAAACGGGTAACGATAACTGTGAGTAGAGAGCGATATCGTGATATGATTGAAAACTTTTTAACACCACAACTGCATGCTTTGGGCCTGATTAACATGTAGTATCAACAAGATGGTGCCACATCGCATACAGTCAGGATAACAATGGAATTACTGCGAGACCTCTTTCCATAACAAGTTATTTCAAGAAATGGTGTTATTGATTGGTTTTCACGGTCGCCTAATTTGACTGCTCCGGACTTCTTGTTGTGGGGATATCAGAAAAGCAAGGTTTATGTCAAAAAAACAGATACGCCTGAGTAACTCGAACAAAATAGTCGTGATGAAATTAATGAAATGCCGCGTGAAATGCGTGAGAATGTAATGAAAAATGTGCTTAAAAGGACTCGCATTTGTGAGGCTAACAGAGGTGGACATTTATCTGATATTGTGTTTCATAAATACAACATTTATCACTATAAGATCCATACCCTCCCGGCGGACACCCTACATATTATAATCCATAGAAATTTGGTGTAGGGTAAATAAGATTCGTTGCAGCTAAAAAAAAATTTTTCCTAAGTTATTGCTAAAAAATCCATTGCCACCAGCTTTGTGGAAACAGTAAGTCATCGTTTTTGTTGGTTTTTTAACGTTTTTCTATTTTTTTCTTTTCTTTTTTGTTCCAACCACAATAAATCCTTGATTTATTTAAAAATTCAATGAAAATAATTTTCTTTACTTAGTGTTGTTTGGTTTGCTCTTCCTCCAAAACAACAAAAAGAACCAAAAAAAAAAAAATGGAAAAGAAATAATCAAAATGGGAATAATTCCATAATTTGTAAATGGTGGATATTTATTTGTTGATTTTGGTTTAAGGAAAAGTCCTTTTATTTTATTTTGTTTAACTTAAAAAAATTTCTTTTCCATTATTTTCACTGTCAACAATTATGAATAGGAATTGTAAAAAGGAAAGAAGCGAAAAGAAAAACGAGTTTATGTTAATTTGGAAAGTTTGTTTTAAAAGAAGTTGGAAGTTGGATAAACTTTAAGAAATCTTTCATTTTTGTCAATAAAATTGATTTTGTTTAAAACACGATTAACATTTAAAGGCGCTTAAAAAGGATTAAACTAAAAATAAATTAAATTTAAACACGCAAAACAATGTACCATTCACCCTTATTCTGTTTGGCGACGGCAATACAAGACGTCGCGACGTCGTTGTTTAACGTTTGTTGTAAATCCCTATTCTCATTGGCAGTATTGCCATTTATCCATGACTGGCGACACATGTTTGGTATTTTGTAAGAAAATTTGACATTGATGTCGCCTTAAATTGCCATTTGATATTGTCGTCTGTGATTTTGATGTCGCGCTGTTATATAAAAAAAAATTAAAAGATTAAAAAAAACTAAAAATATAAAACAAAATAGAAAAATGGAAAAAATTAAAATTACCAACGCCAAACAATTTGAAAAATTAGTGGAAGCAGTGGGAGAAAATCCATCACCTGCCAGGGGATTTCGAAAAGGCATTGATCCTACTAATTTTAAGGAAACAATGGGAAACTGTTGCGAATGCTCTAAATTCCCTTGGCCCACCAAATAGAATGAGTGATGGATGGCAAAAGGTATATTATGTAGTTCCTTACAAATACATTTTTGACAAAATTCTTTTTTTCACATTTGGCGCGACTTAAAATTTAAAGTACAAAAAAAAAGATGGTAGAAAACAAAATGGAATGCAAAACTACTGGCGGCAGCATATTTAATCAACTTATACTGAGCCCCTTGGAAGAAGCTGTGGCAAATCTGCCGAATATTTTGATTTTAATTTATTTTGATTTTTAATTTATTTTAGGTTTAATTTAATACAGATTTTTTTATTTTTTTTAAGAGAAGTAACGCTTCCGGCAACAACGCCTATCTAGTCAAGTACCTTGCAACATTCTTTAGGAAAGGAATACAGAAGAGATGAGACAGGTGGCGAAAGTAGAAGGATAGTTACGGAAATTAACTGTCGTATAAGACAGCACAGCGACCAGTGACTATGCCTTCATCACTGAGCAGCCTCACCGACAGCCAGTTTATATTTTGTAGTGAAAGAAGACATCTAAGGTCTTTGTTGGGCATCGAACCCAGAACCGCCAGACTGACAAGACAGTACACTACCTACTACCCTACAGGGGCACAGTTTATATTTTTATCACAACAATTTTATCAAAAATAGTACACAAATGAATCAGCTTACTCAAATATTAAATATGTGTGTTATATTTTATTAAAATGATCTATAAAGTGGCAACGTCGTTATAAGACTGTTAGTGAATAACAAATTAGTATTGATGTTGTGTTAAAGTGATGTTGCCTCAAAATCGATGACGATGTTGTCGATGCCCAACAAAATAAGGGTGATTATTACATCAACTTCAAAATAATACTTATTAAGTTTTACTCAATGTTATCCTAAGTGAGTTTGAACTCACGTTGTTATCCAACTCCTACAGTTTTTACTTGTATGACAAAGTTTTACTCCAGTTGAAACTATCATTCGAATAAAAGAAACTAAAAGTAAATAAAGAAAACCCAAAACATTCACGTGGCTTAGAGTACGTACTCTAAGATGTAATATTGGGTGGGAAAGTACCAAAAGTTGAGCTGTCATCCTGTGACATTTATTTAGTAAAATGTTGGGAAATTTTAAGCATGAAACGTTACACTCTAGAGCAAAGAATATCAATTGTAATAATTTATTTTTGAAAAGTTGAATATTTCAATGTATCACTTCATCAAATTAGAACAGCTTTTTTCGAAACCAGGCTCCGCTGTGCGGAATTAAGTTGCTAAGTTCGAGGCTCAGAGTATTGATGCTCATAAAAGACCAAAACAATACGCTCATAGTGAGCATAGTGATGCAAACGTAGCCGCTGTATAGCAAAGTATTGAGAACGAGCCCGCAACATCATCTCATCGATGTTCGCAACAATCTGGCATCACTGCAGGTATCACTTTGTGCAACATTTTGCATAAAAATCTTTTAATGGCTTTTTGAAAAACTGAACGAAAACAATGCGTTTTTCAACAAAATCATATTTAAGTGATGAGGTTTATTTCCAATTAGGCGGTTATGGAAACAAACAAAATTGTCACATATGGGGTTCACAAAATCCTTAAACAGTCCTTAAAAAACTACTAAGGAAAGTAACCATATGTGCGGTTTGTGGTCAGACCTATATTTTTTCGAAAAAGAGCGAGGAATCATTTTTAGCGTGCATATTCTGCTCTATCATGCCATGATAATAAATTTTTTTTTTTGGTTACAATTGTCTAATGTTGACATCAATGATGTTTGGTTGCAGTAAGATGGCACTAAAAGCCACACAGCCAGCTAAACCATTCAGTTATAACATGAGAAATTTCCCGGTCGCGTAAATTCTGGATTTGGTGATGACAACTGGCCGCTTCGATTTTGTTTCAGATACAGAAGAGATATTCCGTACGGTATACCAAGATATAACCATGTTAAAGTTCCCCCCGGGGGGCACATTTATCGGTTTTATAGAATACTTGACTATCTAAACCTGTGACTCTGGGGGTATAAGGGACCCCAGACCCCTGAAAGCAGCAAGGGTCAACTGGAAAGCTCCACGTTATTTCCACGGGAATCAGTAAGCCCCGGAGTTTTCGCTAATTGTCTCTTTAGACTTTTAGCTGTTTCTCTGACTGATTATTGATGTTGGCCCTTCAGGACTATCGTGTTGGTTGTGGTTTTGCGGTCCCAGCACGAATTGATTTATGGTGGCCAGGATCATCTCGCCTTTAATCACTTCAACGGGTGAATGACCCGGATCCAGTGAGAATACTAGACATGTGTTCTGGACCAGGAGTTGAATAATCTCCAGCTCTTTAGCAAGGAGTAGTGGTTTGCAACCCTGCTTTGGAACCGCTGAAATTGCAACTAGGAAAGACCTGTTGCTAGAAGTAGTCGTCGGCTTCCTAGGGCGTGAATGACGTTGCTTTTCATTCACAGTGATTTGACCATCATCCGATTTAGGCCCACGGCCAAGTGCAGATGTAAATCTTATCACGAAATAACCATGTTAAAGCATAAAAAAGTGATAACAATCCACCTAGCGGAAAAATTCTTTTATGGAGATTATTAATGTCTAAAGAGACAAATAGCGAACTCTGCGAGCTCACTGATTCCCGTTGAAATATGTGAATTGTCCAGATGGCTTCTACTAGCCTTTAAGGGGCCTGGGCTCCCTTTTACCCCGCAAGACACGTCCAGATGGAATAGTAGGCTCCAAAAAGACTATCATGTGCTCCCGGGGGGAGCAAAGCCACCATATGGCGAATTTTGCATAAGGACTTTGGCTTTGAAATGTTACAGGGTTAACTGGTGCAGGATTTGAAGCCGACTGACCATTCACATCGCCGCAGATTCGCAAAATTCATTCAGGAACAACTGGCTGGTTTTTCTGAACAAAATAATTTTTTCAGATTAAGCCCATTTTCATTTGTCAGGGTATGCCAACAAGCAAAATTGTCGCATCTGGGCTTCTGAAAATCCTAGCGGTGTTATTGGAAAGTCTTTTGCATGCTCAACCTGTCACTGTATGGTCTATGCTATGTGGTCTGGAGACGTGATTGGGCCTTTTTTTGTTTTCGAAGAGTAGGTTGGAAATGCGGTAGAAGTCAATAGATCACGCTATCGTGAGATGCTAACAACTTAATTTTACCAACGTGGATATCACTGACATGTGGTTTCAACAGCACACTGCTACATGTCACACAGCCAATGAAGCGATCAATTTATTGCAAACCAAATTTCCCGATCGCATAATTTTACGACAATCAGCAGATTGTGTGATTTGAGACCACTGCATTACTTTTGGTTGGGCCAAGTTAAGGAAAGAGTCTATACGGAGCCACTTGAATCGATTTCAGCATCAAAATTCATGATGTGATTAACGAAATAGGATCGCTATTTTACAAAAAAGTGATTAAATACTTTGATGAAAGAATCGACATCTGTCAAAGTGGTTGTGGAGGACATTTGCTAGATACCATTTTTCATTCATAATTGCCGAAGATTTCTCTTCGTAATACAATAAAAATTTGAATCATTTTAATCTAAATTTTTTTTATTTTAGAAAACAAACTTCTTGTTGAAAAACCATTTACTATGCTATGCAATCTTGAAGGCAAAAATGACGGGGACTTTTATTTTTATACTCTTTTAAGATCAGTCGATGGTTCCACTATTAATATTTTGGAATCACGATTTATGGCGTGATTCTTTCTTAAGAGGTTGAGGATAGCACGAAATTATCCCAAAGTTTGACAGCTCAGTTCCTTTGAAGTTCATCCCAATCAAACTCAACTCGATTAGTGCACAGGATTCTTTTCAAATAAGACCTGAGGTTTTGATGCTTGAAAGTTAGTGGTTAATTAAAGAATCCCACATACGTTCATAATGTCATAGCTGGGTCTGTCAAACTTCCGTTATATGAAAGTTATATCTAGAAAAATTTGGAAAAATTTTAATCTTTAGGTTGGCGTTCAAAGTCATGTTGCTGTTTTCTTCTGAAATTTAAACAAAAATATTTCTTCTGTACTTTTGTGATCTGTGCTTTTTGTACGTTTTTATGTAAAATTTTTCTACCGCAAACATTTTGTTGTTGGGGATGAAGGATTTTATCCTTAACAAAATTGTAGTTTATTAATGGCAAAATAAAAATAAAATTTATTTCAATGAACGAGTATTAAGTTCACTAACTTGTTATTTTCCTCAAAACATTTTGAGGCAACCAACAATTTTTGAGGTTTTACAATAAGAACAACAAACATGATATTTTGTTTCTTAAGTGCTCATTTTGAAATTTATAGCTTTTTCTATATTTGCCTCCAGAAAATGCCAATAAAAATAGCAACTGGAATAAAATTTAATACTTAACACATTTTAAAATAGTGGCAGCCAATACACTCTGCTATTAAAAAAAGCATGTCAGCTTTATAGGCTGATGACAGAAATGATGACAAATAGACATCAATTTTTGGTCTCATTCACACAATTTTTATAGTTTTTATGTTATTTACACACACACACACATGAAATCCACGTATTCCAGAGGAGCAAAAAAAAAAAACATTTAAATCCTGTGCTCCATGAGCTAAAGAGACTGATGCTCAATGTAATGTTCGAATAACATGATGTTAAAATAGAATTTCAATTACTCATACCAAAACAAACATGTAACTAACAAATGCACACACGTGCCCCTACACACAATAACATTTACTAATATTATACGAGGGTAATTTGATATGTCTTGACAAAATTGTACTGTAGAAAATTTTCGGCATATGATTGAATAAGAAAACTCTGACTGGCTTTTGAAAGAGTAAAAAAAGAGATACAAATCGTACTCGAGAAACAAACACCTAAAAATTATTTTTTCCCTCGGACCCCCCTCATGCAATGCATAGCACCAGAACTAGAAAAATATGTTATGGGGAGGACTAAAGAACTTTCCCGCATTGAAAGTGGCAGGAAAGTCCTTTAGATAAAGTTTGTTCCACATGCGAACCGTTCTGCTAAAAAATAATTTTCCCTGCAATGCTTAGTGCGATTCATTGGCCAATCGATCAGAAATAGATGCGCTCTCAACGAAAATTGAGACAAACGCAAAAGTTTTCGTGTTTCCGGAACAAGTTCTCTAATTTCATTCGAGCATTTACCATTGTAGTGACAATAAAACAGTGAAACACAACCTACATTGAGTCGATGCTGTAGGGAATCAATAGAGTTGGATACCCTACCGTCCCCAATGAGCCTCTTGTCATTCTCCTGTACGCGTTCGAGTAACTTCAAAATAAACTTTGGGGCGCCGGCCCATAACATGCGAGTTGTATTCCATTTTTGGAATCGGATTAAGGTGATATAAATGATACTAAGATCGGATGAAGTGAAGCATCTTTTACACCATTTTAGAAAACCGAGGCACTTGAAAGCTTCTTTAGAAACCTAAAAAATGTGTTCAGTCCATCGAATATCACACTGAATTTGTATGCCAAAAACATCACTAGCTTCCGACTTCGTAATTACCTGATAAGATTTTTTTAATCAGATGGTGGTCAAATCACTGGGAGTGAAAAGCAACGTCGAGGACTAATTCTAGCAACAGGTCATTCCTGGTTGCAATTTTAGCGGTTCCAAGGCCGGGTTGCAAACCACTAATCCTTGCTATAGAACTGGAGATTATTCTCCTGGTCCAGAACGCATGAAGCTTTATATAATTAAGAACACGACGGCATTCATACTCACTGGACCTGGACCATTCATTGTGTTCATTGTGAATGATCCGACCCACAAACTCAAAAGAGGGCCTTGAAACGCACTGCCGCCATGATACTCCCGAAGGGCCTATTTCAATAATTAGTCGGAAAATAGCTAAAAGGCTAAAAAGACAATTAGCGGAACTCTGGAGCTTACTGATTCCCGTGGAAATAACGTGGAGCTGTTGACTCCTTGCTAGGGGAGTGGGCTCCCTTTTACCCCCGCAAAACTCAAGTCTAGATGGTTGTGCGATCCATAGAGACTTATAAATGTGGGCCCGGTTGGAGGGGGGGGTGTTTCCGATTTTGTAATACTTGTATCACCCATACACAGATCTATGCGTAATCATGCAACATTGCGTCTTACAGGCATTAAAATCGACTCTATTTATATTCCGCCCTTTGGAACTCACTTCCAACTGTTTCGGTCTATTACTAAATGAGTAAGAACGACAAATAGTGCTGCCATCTGCGAAAGAGTTGAAAGTTTAACGAAAATAGTTAATAAGAAATTTAGAAATAGTTAATGAGAAAGAACGGACTCTTGAACTCGTCGAATAAAATTCATCTACAACAACTCCTGAGAAAACTTAATATAAATAGGGAGAAATTATCATCGACACCAAGTGTAGATTTGAAAGAAGTGCAACATGCCACACTCTATCAAACGGCTTGGAAATATCTGAAGTCATCATCTCACTTTGTATGATGATATGAGTATGATATATGGAGTTGCAACATTTTTCCGACAGAAAAGCTAGCAAATTACCCGTGGAGCACCCCTTGTGGAAACCATGCTGCCAGTCGCTATTTGAGCCGCTGGACTCCAGGCACCTCACAAGATGAAAGTTATTAATTTTTTTTTAAAGAGAAGTAGAACTTCAGACAACAATGCTTATTTAGTTAAGTACCGTGCTACATTCTTTAGGAAAGGGATAGAGAAGAGATGAAACAGGTGGTGAAAGTAGAAGGATAGTCGGAAATTAACTGCCATATAAAACAGCAAAGCGACCAGTGACTATGCCTTCATTCAATTCAATTTTTATTTTTGTAGTGAAAAAAACCAAGGTCTTCGTTAGGAATCGAACCCACAACCCCCATATTGACAAGCTAGTACACTACCTACTAGCCTACAGGGGCACAGGGGCATCACGGTTTCCATCCCCTTAGAAAAACAAATTGCAATTGGACGGTAATTTTCAGGGTTTTTAGCCTCATAAATTTTGGGGATTGGCGTTACATTAGCAATCTTCCAACACTTTGGAAATTTACCGGCATGATACAACATGCTGAAAAGGGTTGCTAATGGACGCGCTAACGTCGAAGAGCACTGCTTCAATATCAGTGCTGGTATCCCATTCGGCCCAGGAGTCATGTTGATGTTGAGATCTGCTAAACATTTTTAACCGCTCGAGCTGGAAAGAATATCTTCGGCATAGTAATGGGTACTGTATCGAGCATGGGCGGTAGTTGAATACTTTTCGGCGAATAAGAATAATTCGCAAATATACCAGCCAAAAAGTTGGCTTTATTAACCGGGTTAGTGAATATTAGATCGTTTTTTAAAGGAGTTGGAATTGAAGAACTAGCATTATCCCGTACACTTTTAACAAATGACCAAAAGTTCTTACTACTCCTAGAGGTAGCAAGAATCTTAGCACGAAGGCGCCTTTCGTACAGATGTTTTTCGCGCCTTAGTACATTGGCACATGAAGATCTCTCCCTTTTGCGTAGCGAATCAGTAGCTGCGTTTTCGTTTTGACGCCAGATATTGAATGCTTCCTCTCTTGATCTGATTGCATTTTTGCACGTCTGATTAAACCAAGACTTTGATCTGCTTTTAATTGAAATTGTTTTGGATGGAATAAAGGTTTTCATTCCAAACAAAATTAGGTTTACAACCATTTTCGCCATGGCATTGATATTATTGTCCAAGAAACAGTTTCCAATTAAATTGCCTGAAAAATTCGTTAAGCTCAGCCCAACGAGTCTTTTCATAAATATATTTTAGACGTTTGGTAGCTGATTTTGTAACGTCGTAAAGCTTCAAATATGAAAAGGAGGAGGAGATGGTACAATGATCGGAGTTGCCGAGAGGTGCACAAACATTAACTTCATACTTTTGGGGGTGTGAAGTTAAAAAAAGGTGGAGTGTATTAGTATGGTGCCCATGAACACAAGGAATGTGTGTTGGTTCATTCAAATGGCGGGAAATAGCTCAACATACAGGCCCTCTGTAGTTGTATGGTCTGAAAGGTTGTGAACATTAAAATCACCAGCAAAAATCGAAGCCAGTAAGGTTTTATTCTTTCCGATATTTGGGCTTCTATAGAGAAACCCGAAATGCAAGGTGTGTGACCTGATCCTGAATTTAACCCAGAGACAGCTAAATTCAGGATCATTTGTGCGCATTAATTGATGGCACTGGTACACATATTCATTGCGAATATAAATTGCAAGACCCCGGTGAAAATTGAATAGCGACACCAAATTTAGTTTTACAATGACTTATGAACTCACTTCGTAGATGTTCTTTTAAAGCATTTATTTTTATGTTACTTTTCGTTATCACTTTCTTGTATTTTATGTCTCATTGCAATGAAGAGGAAAGAGCACATGTTGCCATTGAAGTCGTTATTAATAATTTGATTACAACTGTCATTATTTGTCAAAATATTATTATATTATTTTATTATTATTTTTACTTTTTACACTTATAATTCTTAGCCTGAATTGATTTACATTATTTTACATTTTTATATGTAGAAATTCTACTTCTCTTATACTGATGAGAAATTATAAGGATCATGCAGGCAGCAAAAGGAATTTGATTGTAAAAATAAATTTTATTGTTTCATATTTATTCGTTATTATTCGTTTGTTGGAATATAAATCTTGACACAGCTGACAATAGCAGCAGCAACACCAGCAGGAGAGAAATACTTTCTTTAAATAAAACCAAAATCCAAGTTCAAGCAATTAAAATTGTAGAGAAATAAAATAAAAGATTTTTCTAGTGCACACTTTTTATACGGGCACTTGTCCAGACACACACACGGATGTATGCACGTAAATGCTAGTGTAATTATACACACACATCTATAACATTTTGATGGAAGTAAATGCAAATATTATTGGTTTTTAAGTATTTAATAAAAAAATAGTTTTTAATTTTTTATATCTCATAATTTCATGAACTATTGTGAATTGTATGTTGTAACAATAAGACATACAATTAAGGTAGTTGAGTATAAGATGTTGTGTCTGTTGTTAAGCATCGGAAAATTATTATAAAAATAAAATTCAAATAGAGGTAAAAAAATTCATAGAAGAATGAGAATATATTTTTTTACCCAAATACTTGTATATCTCTCTTACGACATACAGTTACGACATGATTAAATATTGTATTCTTATTACAGAACATATCAATTTTAAAGGCTTTAATAAAAACACATTTTTATTTTTAAATTTGATCAATTTAGCATCTATTGTCAATAGTTTGTTGTAACAATATACAATACAATTATGGTGGTTGTAAGTATAATGCTGTTGCTGCTATCTGGCATCGGAAAATGCTAAACTTTAAAAAGAAATTTATACTAAAAAAAATTAAATAGAAATATACAAAAATGTATAGAATACTTTTATTGCAATTTCACGCTTTTTAGAGCAATGACGGACTTGATTATTTATTTTATTCCATACGTTTATAAAAAAGTTAATACAATAGCTGTTGTAGAATTCCACAACATAGCACACATACAATGAATGGTTATTAAAACAATTAATTTTTGCATCATTTTATAATAACAATAATTTAAGGTAGATCAAAGGTGACATGACGACCTGAACGGAGTTTAAATCCATCACTATTTCGTTCGGTTTCTTTGGGAACTGTTTTGTGATTACTGTTTTACTTTTCCTCTGCATCTCCTTTAAAAATAAACGCTGGCTTGAGGTCTTCAACAGATATAACTTTTTCTTTTCCAGACATAAGGCATTTAAAAATTTTGTCATTATGGCTAATCACCTTGTAGGGATCATCGTAGGGTACAGGTTTTCTCACAGCGTTTTCAACGTATTTATACAGTGGTGTAGTGCAGCTGTAGCCTTAAACATTTGCATTTCTTCACAGATTTGCTTTACTCATGCATTACTGCTAGTTAGTTTACTGTAAACTCTGCCAACGACAAAATTATTGTCATTAGTCCAGGTCATTCTATTATTAAAAATTATGCCCAAATTAGATGCCGATTCTACCAATTCGATCACATTCCCGTCAGTTCTTACATTAATGTTAACCAGGGTTCTCCTAGCTTTCGAGAGGACAATACATTTCGACTTCGAAACATTAATATACTATCCATAAGACATGGCCCAGAGATTGATCATGTGCAAATCGTCATTTATCCCATTCACACACATAGGAACGTTATTCCGTATTAATCCAGTTATTGTTATTAACCTGCACCATCATCAGCATACATGTGCATCCTACTGATTTTAGAAATGTCAGATAAGGTCATTTATGTAGAGACAGAAAAGAAGTTGATCCAATATAGAGCTCATGGTATTCCTCTACTAACTACAAGCGAATGAGATCTCCTATCATTAACACTCACTATTTGACATCTGTTAATCAAATAGGAGGATATTAGACTGTAGGCCGAGCTTGCAAAATTAAATAACTTACGCAGTTATATTAACATGACAGAGTGATCTACCGCATCGAAGATCTTGCTGTGATCCAGTAGAATCAAGAAACCCACTTTGTTGATATCAAGTTCACATCTGACGCTTTCGAACACATCCACTAAAGCCGTTAAACAACTTCTGCCCCTAAAAAAACTAGATTGAGCCACGGATAAAAATTCATTCCGTGTGAGGTAGTCATTCATTTGACTGCTAAGGATATTCTCAAATACTTTAGACAAAAACGGTAGAATAGCTATCGGTCGGAATTTACCATTAGTCTTAGGGATAGAGATAATCCTAGAGGATTTCCATTCTCTAGGAAAAATGGATTTCGTGAGTATGGAGAAATGAAAGAAATGCGTAATTATCGGTAAGAGCCTCGAAATTAAAACTCTAAAGAATCTCAGGTTCATTCCGTCCATAACAACCGTGTTGGATCTAACAACGGAAAAACTCTCAAGGACCTCAAGCTGATCTACACATCGGAAGCCATAAGGATTTCGTATTGAGACATAACAAAGATCGTCATAAACATTACCTGTCGGCCTGGAAACATTAATATTAACAAACTTATCATTAAGGTGTCCCTGTAGGCTAGTAGGTAGTGTACTAGCTTGTCAGTATGGGAGTTGTGGGTTCGATTCCCAACAAAGACCTTGGTTTTTTTCACTACAAAAACAGAAATTGACTTTAGGTAGGGCTGCTTAGCGATGAAGGCATAGTCACTGGTCGCTGTGCTGTCTTATACGGCAGTTAATTTCCGACTATCCTTCTACTTTCACCACCTGTTTCATCTATTCTCTATCCCTTTCCCAAAGAATGTAGCACGGAACTTTACTAAATAGGCTTTTGTTGCCTGAAGTGCTACTTCTCTTTAAAAAAAAAAAAAAAAAAAAAGAAGGTTCACGTCAACATCACAATTATGCTGTAACATTTTACTCCGACCTAAGCCTATTTTTCGAATTTCCCTCCACTTAGCCCTACTATCAATAGCCGATGAAAATCTACGCCGATAAAAAGCACATTTAGCAGACTGAATCCGGTTTGTTACCTCCCCTCGAGCAGACTTATGTATCGCCTTAAGGTCACCTGTTCTTAGTGTAGCATTTTAGAGCTGCTTTCAAAGAACGATGCCATCTCTCAATGAGCGCATTTGTCTGAGGATGGTAGGGAGTGGTATGCAAAACTTTTACTCCAAGAACTTTGGAAAACTCTCGAAGTAATAAGCTTTCAAATAGCCTTAACTGATCAGTAGTAATTTGGCCAGGAACACCGTAATGTGAAATCCTTCGTTGTAGTAAAGTAAATGCAATAGTTTCTGAGGTTATGTTTTCGAGTGGTATTGCTTCTGTCCACATGGTAAATCCATTAATACAAGTGAGAACCTGCAATTTTTGTCATGCGTGATTTGATTTACATCTGCACCGACTTAGTAGTCATAATCAGATGGTGGTCAAACCACTTTGAATGATTTGCAAACGTCATTCACGCCCTAGGAGGCCATCGAATACGTATATCCTCCGGTCACTCCTAGTAGCAATTCCGAAAACCCGAAGTAGGCCGCAGCCTTCACTCCTTGCTAAAGAGTTGGAGACTTTCCAACTCCTGGTCCAGAACGCATGAAGCTTAATATAATTAAGAACACGACGGCATTCATACTCACTGAAACTGAACCATTCATTGTGTTCATTATGAATGATCCGACCCACAAACTATCACGAGGGTCTCGAAACCACAACCACCACGAT
This sequence comes from Trichopoda pennipes, assembly GCA_030448955.1. Lineage (NCBI taxonomy): Eukaryota > Metazoa > Arthropoda > Insecta > Diptera > Tachinidae > Trichopoda > Trichopoda pennipes. Next base: position 313,069 of record JASKUP010000094.1, read on the forward strand.
ACTCCCATATAGGGGCCAACCTCAATAACCAGTCAGAGAACAGCTAATTGTCTCAAGAGACAAATAGTGAACTCTACGAGCGTACTGATTCCCGTGGAAATATGTGGATTGTACAGGAATAGTAGGTTCCTAAAAGACTATCATGTGCCCCCGGGGGAAGCATTTTTGTCATAGTGGTAGAGGTCCAATAATATCAATACTGATAGGTGGTTCTGTTGCTTAGAATTATGTCTTCAGCTTCCTAGGACGCATGTATGACGTTCCAAATTATACAATTATGGTTTTTCCACCATCTGATTAAGGCTACATAGCCAGGTGCGGATGTAAAACGAATCACACTCTCCTTGTGACTTGTCACCGCTGTGCATTATTTAGTCTCCAAATTTGAGAAAGATGGTGTTGTTGTTGATATTTTTTTTTAAAGAGAAGTAGCACTTCAGACAACAATGCCTATTTAGTCAAGTACCGTGCTACATTCTTTAGAAAATGGATAGAGAAGGGATGAAACAGGTGGTGACAGTAGAAGGATAGTCGGAATTTAACTGGCGTATTAGACAGCACAGTGACTATGCCTTCATCGCTGAGCAGCCCCACTGACAGTCAATTTTTTATTTTTATAGTGAAAAAAACCAAGGTTTTCGTTGGGAATCGAACCCACAACCCCCATACTGACAAGCTAGTACACTACCTACTAGCCTACAGGGACACCTGTACCTGCACCTGTAGGTAGGTAGGTAGGGGCACCTGTAGGCTAGTATGCTAGTGCTGATATTAGACCTATATAATATGCTCGTAGTGGCCGTAGTAATGCACACATAACCGCTGCATAGTAATTGGATATCACTACAGGCACTTTGCGCAGCATTTTGCTTAAAGATCTTCATTTTTACGCTTATAAAGTTCAACTCGTTAAAGGATTAAAGCGTCGAACGTTTGCGACTTGACTGTTTGAAAAAGTCAATGAAAACAACACATGTTTGAATAAAATCATTTTTAGTGATACAGCTCATTTCCAGCTAGGCGTTTATGTAAGCAAATTGACCTCGAAAATTCTTTAGATCCATCCAAACTAAGGGCCATCATGGGATCTTAGTTTTTTGAAAATGAGTAGGGAAACGCCATGAATTCTTTGCGCCATTAAGCCATTATATCTAATTGTTTATAGCCACAATTGACTAATGTTGACATCAGTGACCTTTAGCTTTAGCGCCACAAGCCACATAGGCACTTAGTTATTGCATGAGAAAATTTACGGTCACACGATTTTGGATTTGGCAATGTCAATTGACTCGTTTATATGACTTACTCTCGTTGAATTAATTTCTCTGCAGCTGTTTGAAAGATCAGGCTTACGTGAATAACCCACAAACAACTGACGCTCTGAACGATGAAATTCTATCCTGCACTGAGGAGATAAGCGAAGCTTTGTTGCAAAAATTGCTTCAAAATTTTGTGAATGGAGGAGAGGAGGTAGCTATATGCCAGATATCACATTCCATTGTTAATTCAGCATGAAGGCGCCGCAATTTGTTTAATAAGTTTATGAATGGAGGAGAGGAGGTACCTATATGCACGATACCACATTCCAATATCGACTATCTATTATTATCAATAAAACTGAAGTTGCAAGAAAATTCTTTGTTTCAACCCAATTTACTTCCTAACCTCAAATTTGCTTACCATTTATTCGTGCTTTTCGGCTATTAGTGACTTTTGTAAATTAAGCTTGTTTCTATATGTATTTTGTTTCCCAGAGTTGGGCACTGACTGTTCAGTGGCTCAGTTAGGGAATATGATTCTTTGTTACGGACCTACCAGAATCAACCCTCGAAGGGATAGTTTGCCTTGAATAGTATTTTAATTTTTTTATCTTTATTGTATTTCAAAACTCATTTCATAAATTTAAAAATAAAAATGACTCTCAACAACTCCGACTCCGAACTGCTCAATAATTCCGAAACTCCAAAAAAACAAGAAATATGCAGTGAAGTTCCAACGAAATCCAGCTACTAAGTGTTGCCGCTCACTATTCAGATTTGCCTCATCTAAATGACCGCGGGAATTTTTTTAGGCTTAAAAACTAATTTCGGTTTAACTGTTAAGCAACTATTGGCAATTGTGTGAACGTTATTTTAACTGTAACGATTACAACAAAAACATGCTTTTTTGTTCAGTTTTGGAAGAACCTGATAACCATTGCTTTCCCTAATGCTGATACATTTCTTCTTTAACTTAACGAAATTTTTATATCACTTTGAGTCTTCACACAGCTTACGAATATACGACAGAGTATAGGGGGTTTAACCCTCAAATGAAGTGTGATACTACACTCATTGTTAACGTTTTATAATCAGTTTAGCCTGGAATAATAATAATTATAAATTGAGTAATGCGGAAATAATTCTACCAATTGTGTCTCAATCATCATCAGTCATCAATTTGAATTATTTATGGTTGTAAATTTTTTCGGCAATGCGTCTCAATTATGGCTTAAAGTGAAACTAGTTCACCATAGGATTCATTACGTCTGGAAAAATGAGTGGTTTGTTAAGGCACGAATGTTATATCACTGAATTTTATTTCCTTAAAGGGCCGTTACAGTAGATGGAGAGTATTACTGCACCATGATCGATAAGTTTTTATTTTAAAGAATAGATGTCATTGATTTGGGCTAGGAGTGGTTTCTAGAGAATGGCCCTTATTGAAATCTTTTGATTTGGCGATAAGGTAATTTCGAAAAATGGAACTACCAATTAGACTTACAGGTCGTAGATTTAGTTATTTGATTTGTGGAATAGTTCCTGTACGCCCATGTGACGCCGGGAACCTAATATTTTTTGTGCCATTGGTGGCATATTACCAGCAATCTTGGAAAAAGTTCCCCATTATTGGTTGTCCAGAACTACTTTCGTTTAAAATAGCAACGGTGGGGTTTTATATCTTTAACCATTTTCAAATGTTCATGACCTTTAAAAAGTTTTTTGATTGAAATTAATTTTTTTTCATTAGACTTCACCTACACATACACATATTATACTTATTCCAAATTTTTGTAAATTTAAAATTTATTTTGCATTCGAATTAAAAACAAATATTTTATTTTATTAAATTAAAAATTTATTTTTATTTATGCAAAACATCGTCTATAATAATAAGTGCAAATACCATTTTTTAAATGTTTACCAAACCAAAACAATCAATAGACAACAAAAAAAAAACTAATTATTTAATAATAATAATATTGTGTTAATTAACCACAAAATTTAATAATAAAAATACAATTTATTTGTTAGGTGGTAATTAGCATAAAATTATTAAATAATATTTTTTTTTCACCAGAATCGCATTAATAAAAAAGAATACATTTTTTGCTGGCACATTTAATCTTTAAACAGGGCTGCCAGATATTCTTTTTTCATCTTTCCAAACTAAGGCAAAATTTTATCCAAAAAATCTGCTTTATTAATCCGAGTGTTATTTTTTTGTATCGAGCTTTTCAACAAGAAAGTTTAATTTTCAATTGTGACAACACCAACAACATGGTATTTTTGACGTTTAGTTTTTTGACGTAGATGCATTGGCAATTGTTACAATGAATTCAATTTCGCACGAAAATCGCCTTAAAATAAATAAAATCCACTATGATAATGATGGTTCTGTTAAAGTTGCATTTCGTAAAATTCGTGATATTTTCGGACAAGGTCCTTCTGAGACCGCTATAAGGAATTTGTTCGTTAAATTTAAATCGACAGGCTCGAAATAAAATGTGTAAACACCAACGCTTGTCGGACGGGGTCCTTCAATTAAAAACATCGCAGCTGGGAGCCACAGATCTAAATTTGTCAATTCCTCGTTGTTCTCAATAATTGGGGTTATCCAAAATTACCACATGGCGGATCTTTCGTACGGATTTGACTTTGAAGCCTTACAAGATTCAAGAGGAATTGAAGCCGACCGATCGTTCACATCGCCATAGATTAGCTCAATTCATTGAGGAACAAAAGCTGGTTTTGCTGAAAAATTCATTTTTGCAGACGAAGCCCATTTTCACTTGTCGGGGTATGTCAACAAGTAAAATTGCCACATTTAGACTTCTGAAAATCCTTTACATGCTCAACGTGCCATTAGCACACCATAGTGCCATGTGGGTTGGAGGCGTGATTGTTTAGTAGATGAGGCTGGAAATGCGGTAACATTAATGCATCACTTTAATGGATCACGCGCGTAGGCCATAACCTGACGGTGAATGAAAACACTATGGATGATATTTCGTGAAAAGATTTACATCTGTGCCAGGCAGTGAGCCTTAATCAGATGGTGATCATACCACTGTAAGTAAAAAGCAGCGTCACTTACAGCCTAGGAGGCCGAAGTCTTATTCTAGCAACAGGTAATTCCTAGTAGCAATTTCAATGATTCCAGAGTAGGGCTGCAAACCACTCCTCCTTGCTGAAGAGTTGGAGACTTTCCCACTCCTGTCCAGAACACATGACTAGCATACTCACTGGATCTGGATCATTCACCTGTGGGTGTTATTAATGGCGAGATGATCCTGGCCACCATATTAAACAAAACCTGTTATAGGGCCGCGAAACCACAACCACCACGATACTCCTATATAGGGGCCAACCTCAATAATCAGCCAGAGAACAGCTAAATGCCTAAAGAGACAAATAGCGGAACTCTGCGAGCTTATTGATTCCCGTGGAAATAACGTGGAGTTTCCAGTTGTACCCCTGCTGACTTCAAGGGTCTGGGCTCCCTTTTTTTCCCCAGTTGCACAGGTCTATATAGTCGAGCGTTCTATAAAGACCGATAAATGTGCCCCCGGGGGTACTATGGATGATATGTAGCGTTACTCACGCCCTAGGAAGCCTTCCGATATCTCTGTCCTCCAGTTATTCCTAGTCGCTACTCCGAGAGCTCGGAGCTGCCCAAAGCCCTCACACCTTGCTGAAGAGTTGGAGACTATCCAACTTCTGGTCCAGAACACATGAAAGCTTAAAAAAATTTCAGAACCCAACCACAAGCATGCTCACTGAACCAGGACCATTCATTGTGTTCATGGTGAATGAGCCGACACACACAACTCAAAAGAGGGCCACGAAACCACAACCACCACGATGCTTCCGAAAGGCCAACCTCAATAATCAGTCAGAGAACAGCTAAAAGGTTAAAAAGCCAAAAAGCTGAACACTGGGGCTTAATGATTTCCGTGGAAATAACGTGGAGTTGTTTAGTTGGCTCTTGCTAGGCTTTTAAAGGACTGGGACTCCCTTTTACCCCGGGTGACACATATAATGACGGTGAAATTCCATCAATATACATAAATGTGGGCACGATATAGCGGAATGCGTGTGTATGCCATAACCCGATGGTGGTCAAACCACTTGGATGATATCATGTGTGTGCCGGAGGTCTAGGAAGTCGAAGACTAATTTCTAGCAACTGGTTATACCTAGTTGCAATTTCGGATGTTTCGAAGCAGGGCCGCCAACACACGCTCCTTGCTGAAAAGCTGGAGACTATCCAACTCCTGGTCCAAAACACACAGCATGCTATTTGGATCCGGATTACTTACCCAATCTTCTCAGTAAAGGTGTGATGATCCTGGCCCCTTAATCAAATTCATGACGGCCGCGAAACCACAACCACAAATAGCTGAAGTCTGGGGCCTACTGAATTACGTGGAAATAACGTGGAGCTTCCAGTTGACTCACTGCTTGCCTCCAGGGTTCCCGTTTTTCCCCGGTTTACATATGTAATGATGGTAGATTTCCATCAAAACATATCAATGTGGGGGGGGGGGGGTTATTACGCAGAATGCTAACAACTCAATTTTGGCCTATTATTGACTACGTGAATATTACTGACATGGGGTTTCAACAGGACGTTGCCACATGTCACACAGCCAATGTAATGATTATTTTATTGCAAGTCAAATTTCACGAAAATTACGGAATTATTTTTGTGGGTCTATATTAAGGACATAGTCTATATGGAGCCAATTGAATCGATTTCAGCCTTAAAACCCAAAAGCCGGGATGTGATTAACGAAATAGCACCACCATTTTACCAAAAAGTGATTAAAAACTTTGATGAAAGAATCGACATCTGTGAGCGTGGACATGGTGGACATTTTCTAGATATAATTTTTCATTCATAATTACCGAACTTATATCTTCGTACAAATTACAAATCTAAATTTTTTATTTTATTTTGTTTTAGATAATAAACTTGTTATATTATCGTGTGATTACTAAATTTAAATAAGGCAATTTTTCCATTTTCTCTAATGCCGTCGCTAATTTTAGGTGTCTGTGAAAGTTATTTAAAGCTTAAAAAGTTTCATTCACATTTTTTATTTTTGTGATGCGAGATAAATCATTTGAATAAAATCGCTTTTCGTCTATGTACCAATCGTTCGAGAATAGTATCTAGTAACTTTTTCATCACTATGTCTGCAATAACGGGTGATGCTGGAGAGCATTTTCTTTAATTCTTCACATATTTTGTCATATTTTGTCATTATAATTACAATATCGACTTTCCTTTATCTTTGGGTATTTTAGTGAACGAAAAAATTGTGTAGGAATGGCGATATAACATCAAATGAAATAGAATTGAATGTCGGAATGAGATATATTTGCCAATTAATTTTCCAATCCATTTCATCTGTTAAATTATACTTTGAACTTTTCGTCCCATTATTTTAAAATAATAACAACGTTAACAACGTAGAGGCCGTCTGATGGAGAGGAATTTTTATACATGAACAAAGCTAACGGAAATATTTAAAAGTTTTCTTTAAAGTTAAAACTAACAATCTGGCAGCATTGTCTGCAACAATGTAATAAAAAAAAGCTTTAATAATACCGTTCACATTTTAGTTGAAAAGAAAAGAAAAAAAAAGCCAATCAAGTGACAAACTTGTTTAACATTTAGAAAATTGCTAACACCATGTAAACTCATTCAGCCAATTTACATTTGCACTTTTCAACGAGTATTCACATATTTTTGAAATATAATTTTATTCATTTAAACTTGTTGTATTATGTTTTCATTATTATTTTAATTAATTTAATATGTGTTGAGTTTGTAGGTATGGCTGAGTATGCCTTCATATGTTTGGATGTACATATATACAACTACACGAATGCATGTGTGTTTGTATGTGTAAGTGTCTGCTAAAAAATATTTTTGTAGTCAATCAGAAATTGATTGCTGTTTGAGTAGAGTTTTACAAGTTTTAGACATGACCACAAGCAACCACTCATATTCAATTGCTATTTGCAAAATCATTTATGTTGACCATCTTACTGGCCGGCCAATTTACTTACCGACCGGAACTTGAAGTAAATATATATTGGCTGGCTTCATAAACTATTTTGGACTTTTCTTTTGCTGATTTTTTTTATACTAGTTTTTGTTTAAATTTATTTATTTATTTATTTGTAGGAATTGTGGTCTCCTTAAATGCCACAATTTTCAACAATTTAATTCTACTCACACGACTGTTTTAAGTAGTTTTATTTCTTTTTTGTATTCTTTCGAGAACAAATTTGTGTGGTTTGAATGATGGGAAAATTCCTGGTCAGTATTTATTAGGAAGCCATTAAAAAGCAATCATTTCTTTGTTGAAGTAATTTGCAGTGATGGCAAAGTTTTGTTTTCAGTAAAAAGTTGGGAAATTTTAATCATGGAACGTCACCACCTTCTTATAAGAGTTTTAATTGTGAAAATTTTACTGTATTATTTTGTAAAATTCAAGCAGCTTGTCCTCCTAATCAGGCTCTTTCGGTGACCACTTTGTGTAATTATTATTGAAACTATTAGCAACAGATCTTATAGCGTCGGCATGTTGAATATATAACGAATGTGTAGACGATGGAAAAATATAGAAGCAAGTTATAATAATATTCTTATGCTTCATTTTAATGACAACTGATACAAATTCAATGTCAAGCAATGATTGATTAACTAGCTGTTCAGAATGCAATGAGCTGGAAACAGCAATGAGAACAACACCACCATGAGTACCACGATCTCGACGGTGTTAAGATAAGTATTATTAAGCCAAGTCTCAGTAAGTACAATAATCTGGTAGTGAACATCAAAACTTTGTATATACAAATTGGACAGTTTAGTTCTCAAGCCACGAACATTCTGGTAGAGTAACGACAATGAGCTCGAAGTATCACTGCTTAGTTTTTTGGAATATTGCTTTCACGTTCATGAAGTACTCCAATATTATTTGCTCTCGGTCTTTCTTTGTACTTGTATTCTCTAACTAAAGTATTTATAGGCCAGAAGTTAGGATCCAAAAGAATATTAAATATATCCGCAGATACTGTAATTTTGAAAGAAGCGATAGATCTTGGTTCAGAAAATATATATTTATGTATCCGAATATCTGCATTACTGCCAACGTTAGATCTTATGTAGTAGTCCACATCATCAATAGAAGTAACGCTTGCCAAACGAGAAACAAAGATATTTTTCTTGGATGGAATTGCTCGCAATGGATTATAAATAGTTGTGTTACAAATCATTGCATTTGTAGATGTATGATTATTCAATTGAATTGTCGGAGTTGTAACAGTTTGTCCATTGCTTTCTTGAGGGGTAAACAAGCTTGCGGAGGTTGAAGTTGAAGGCAATAAGGGAGCCTCATTAATTTCAGCACCATTTGAAATTATAGGGTTCGATGAATTGTTATTCAAAGGTACAGCAGGAGAGTTATCATTCTTTTTTTTATTTTTAGTTTTTAAAGACGCAGGATTTTGATTATCGATAAAATTATCCAAATTTAAGAACTTTGTAAATAAATCCCCAAATTTTGTCAATTTCGTTTGTAGTGCCAAAAAATTTTTATTTATATCTTCAAACTCTTCTTTATAACTTTTAAAAAATTTATAGAACTCTATATTTATCTTTCTACAATGAGTACAACTCCACTGTGGAGATTTTGTATGATCAGCAATTGCATCAGCATCACGTGCTTTAAGTGTGGTACATTTCAAATGGTAGTTACCTAAGCATAACCAGCACGTAATCATACGATCACTTGTAGAAATATTGCAGTTAGTGTTTAAGCAATCCATAACGAAGTTGGTGTTATTAAAATTATTAACTTATAATTGAAGTAATAACTAAAATGTTTGCTGGGATGTTACTTAAATTGACAAATAGATGGCGCAATCAAAAAACTTTAGCAGGATTTTACTAGAGGCACTTTGCGCAACACTTTGCATAATGATCTTAATACTCACGCTTGTAAAATTCAATTCGTTCAAAAATAAAACAATGTCTTTTTTAACACAATCATCTTCAGTGATGAGACAATGATCTAATCTTGTCGCATATGGACTCACAAAAAATACACAGTTTTTGAAAATTACATCCAACGAAAGTGATCGTATGATGCGGTTAATGGTCAGCTGGCATCATCGGCCCGTATTTTTGCGAAAAAGAGCCAGGAAACGCCGTCAACGTGAATTCTCTGTGCTACCAAACTGTGATAACCAACTTGTGTTTGGCCACGATTGGGTAGTACAGACATCAGTAACCTTTGGTTTCAGCAAGATCGCGCCAAAAACGCAATTTTCCAGTCGCATAATTTCTCGATTTGGCGATGCTAATTGGCAGCTTCTTTCTTGTTATTTAACGCCACTGGATTATTATTTCTGTGGGGCCAATCGAAGGTTAGGTCTTACGCAAAAAACCTACAAACAACTGATGCATTGACGAAAAAAACGAAGCTTTGTTGTGAAATCTGCTTTAAAATTTTCTGAAAAGAGCGGATATTTGCCTGATATCATATTCCCTTATTAATTCCCATATTTCTATTTTCAGTGCCTTCAACTGAAGTTTCAAAAAAGTGCGTGTTTTGTCATGGTGCGGAGTATCATGGTGGTTGTGATTTCGCGGCCCTCATGAATTTGATTAAGGGGCCAGGATCTTCACACCTTTACTGAGAACAATGGGTGAATGATCCGCATCCAATGAGCAGCATGTCATGTGTTCTGGACCAAGAGTTGGATAGTCTCCAACTCTTCAGCAAGTAGTGGGGGTTGGCGGTCCTGCTTCGAAACCTCTGAAATTGCTACTAGGAATGATCTGTTGCTAGAAATTAGTCCTCGGCTTCCTAGGGCGCGGGCGCACGCATCAAATCGCCCTAGTGGTTTGACCACCATCGAGTTATGGCATACACACGCTAATTACCGACGTAAATCTTATCACACATTCTGTTTTAAGCGGTTCTAGCCTATACAAAAAAATTCTACTTCAACATTATCACATACTATTGTTGTTGTTTTCATTATTCAGTGTAGCGGCTTGGTTGGTTGTTTTTTTCTTGTTCGGTGTTAGTTGTTTTCGTTTATTAGTTTTCGTAGAATTTTAATAACGCATGTTGTTGTTGTCTTGTGTTTATTAGATTTCATTAAAAGTACGTAATTTTTAAAAAGACACAATAGGTCCCTTCGTTTACTTTTTTGTTGATAATAATTTCTTTAAAAATTTAAATAAAGAAATTTCCTAAAAATGTAATAAGTAGCACTTTTCAAACATTTAAATCGACCCTAATCAATATATTTCCTATATTGCTGATTCATATTTTGATAAAAAAAAAATACTTTTTAAAAAAGTCAATACTGCCTTCGTTGTTTACCGCTGATAGGGACAGGGAAAAACTCTGTTGACTGTAATGCTAGATAACGAGAGTGAAGAAGAATGTCTGCAGAGCAAACAGCAGCAGTTGTTTTTAAATATCAGAAAAGGTGTCGCCTATCAGGTCCAATTTATGGGATTTGTGACCAAAAGCAAGAACAAAATTAAATTTTAATTTAGAAATTCCCTTAGAAGAAGAATAAGAATAGTTATTATACACCTTTGAAATGTGAAGCATATAACAAAATTTTATATATTTTAATTTTTTATTATTCAAAACAGGCAGTCAGACTTTCGCCAAGATTACGGCGGAAAGCATATGACGTAAACTTGATGATGGAAAATTTAATTTCCTGGTACTTCTTGATCACTTAAAGGCCTTTGATAGTTTTGATCATAGCACTGCAAGAAATTTCGACACTTTTTTTACGTCTCTTAACTATCACGTTGCTGCTATCTTCATACCTCTGTAGTCGACGCCAGTTGGTGTTGTTAAACAATCTTCAATGACGGTTCAACAAGAAGTTTGTTTTCTAAAACAATTATGGATGAAAAATGATATGTGGCAACTGTTTACCACGCCCACACTGACAGATGTCGATTCTTTCATTAAAGCTTTTAATCACTGTTTGGTAAAATGGCGGTCCTTCTTCTATAGCGCCATCACGGATTTTGAGTTTTAAGACTGAAAACATTTCGATTGGCTCTGTAAAGACTGCTCTGTTCTGTTCTGCTCTAAACATAGTCCTACAAAAAGAAAACCAGTAGTTAGCATCCCAGTGACACGTTGAGTATGCAAAGGCTTCTCAATAATCGCTTTAGGATTTTCAGAAGCTCAAATGCGGCAATTTTGCTTGTTAACTTGCCCTGGCAAGTGAAAATTCGCTTCGTGTGAAAAAGTGATTTTTTTCAGAAAAACCAGCCGGCTGTTCCTGAATGAATTGGGCGAATCTACGGCAATCTGAATGGTCAATGGTCGGTCGACTTCAATTTCTGTGCCAGCTGAACCTTATAAGGCTTCAAAATCAAATTCTTACGTAAAATTCGCCATGCGGTGGTTGTGGATAATCAAAATCGTTGAGAACGTCGAAGAATTAATAAGTTTGAATCTGCTTCAACACTATGGTTAACGACTGCGATGTTTTCAGTTGAACGATCCGGTTGAACACTCGTTGGTGTTCATACATTTTGTATCGAGCCTGTCGACACAAATTTAACGACCAAATTCTTAATAGCGGTCACAGAAGGAAATTTTACTTTAACAGAACCACCATTTTCATAGGGGATTTTAATTATTTTAATGCGATTTTCGTGCGAAACTGATTTTTTTTTGTTTTTTTTTAAAGAGAAGTAGCACTTCAGGCAAAAATGCCTATTTAGTTAAGTACCATGCTACATTCTTTAGGAAAGCGATAGGGAAGAGATGAAACAGGTGGTGAAAGTAGAAGGATAGTCGGAAATTAACTGCCGCATAAAGACAGCAAGCACAGCGACTAGTGACTATGCCTTCATCGCTGAGCAGTCAGGCACCGACAGTCAATTTTTATTTTTGTAGTGACAAAAACCAAGGTCTTCGTTGGGAATCGAACCCACAACCCTCATACTGACAAGCTAGTACACTACCTACTAGCCTACAGGGACACCTAAACTATGAATGCGTCAAAAAACTTAAAGTCAAAACGATCATATTCTTACTGTTACTAAAATTGAAAAACGATATGCCTCAAGGATTAATCCTTGGACTATACCTTTTTTCTCCTTAAGCTAATGATTTACCTAAACAACTTTTGCTTTGCAAAATCCATATGTGTGCAGACGATGTGATGCTGTATTTAAGCAGTCATCTCTGTTTCTGAAAATATTTCAAGACCTAATAAGGTCCTGAATAAAATCTATTGCTAGGCAACTGGAAAAGGAATTTTGTTTGCACTCATAAATCAAAGTGTTTTGTAAATCTTTAGAAAATGTTTTGATAAGTGGTGAAAATATTTACTAGAAACCTCGGAATAATAATCAACAACAGTCTTATTTATTCAAATCATGTTAACTCACTTGTGGTTCGTACTTACACAAAACTAAGGTGTGCTTAGTCGTCACGTCAAATCCTATCTTGATCCTGGGTTTGCAGGATGTGACTCTACTAGTGCAAGCTAAACATCTCATACAATATTATTTAATTTTTATTCTCAATAATAAATGATAAATACTCGTTTCGTTATTTAATTAATTTAAAATTTTCTTTAAAGTCGTATTAAATATAAATGAAAGTATGTTTGTGTAAATGAGGTCTTTACTTATGCACTTCACTTACATTTATATATATGTGTGTGTGTGTGTGTGTTAGTGGAAGTGTATGTTTCAACTATTATGTCTGTTCATTTGCTGTTGCAGTCTAGTATTTTTCTTTGAATGTTGTCTGGCTCTATCAGTGTCTCTCTGACATTATGCCTGTGTGTGAATTCATGTAGCTATTAGTGTGTAAGTGCGCGTATGTGTATTATTGTTTATATGTGTAGGTATTTGCAAATAGTTAAATAAACATTTTTTAATTAAATTATGCAACCACAAATGACTTCAAAATATTTGTTGTCGTACACATGCTTTGTGAATACAAATTTTTGTTATTTGTGTCATTTTGACAACCATCAGCAGACGACAGACTGACTGCTTATAAAAATCAAAGATTTAAAATTAAAAAGGAATTGCATAAATTTTATTTAAAAATAAGAATTAGAAATAAATGTGTCCTTTTATCCTTCTCCTTTTTCTATTGCGAGCATTTTTGCTCGCTCTATTATCGAGCATGATGGTAGACTTCCGCTCTTTTCACAAAATTTTGAAAAGAGAACATTTTGCAACAAAGTTTCGTTTATTTCGTCAATGCAGCACCGAATTTCAAATTTGCCCACCCAATATGTGTGCATGTGTGCATGTGTATGCCTGTGTGTATATAGGTGTGTTTGTGTGCACACATGTGATTTGTTTTAATACGAGGAAAACATCTTCGAAAGGCCCTGGTAGACTTAGGAGTGCGAGACTTTAACGTACTAAAACAATCCTTATCCCCTAGTCCCTACGGCACCACCTACAAAGTATTTCGTCGTAGGGGTGTGCAGGTTTTACACCACAACTAATTTTGATTTCTCCGACGGATCTCGTTCTGCCTTCGAAGTTCCAAAAATATTCACAAACATACTGTCAGTAATCCAGTGATGCCAACATAATCTAATAAGTTCTGCAGGTTTTCGCCAAAACAAAAAACATATGCTCGGAATATTCCTTATGCCATTCGCAATGCGAGCTTAAAGAAAGGCATCGAATTCGATAGGAAATAAATACGATCAAAAACAACGGTGACCACTCAGAAATTGCGTGAAGTAAAAGTTACCATTCATTCATGCTGCCATACCGCACTTTTATATTAACTATCAGCGCATAAGTTCATCCCCCATTGACAGCTGATGTCAATCAGGTATCATCGTTGCGATAACTAAATTAGCTTAATCAGATGCAGTCCTTTATGCAGAGCATACCCGTTATACCGTCTGCCTGTAGGCAGAGACGTGAGGCGTGATTTGATTTACATCCGGACCTGGCCCTGAAGCCTTTATCAGATGGTGGTCAAGCCACTATGCATAATTTGGAACGTCATGCTCGTCCTAGGAAGCCGAAGCCATATTTCTATGCAATAGAACTTTCTAGTTGTAACTTCGATGATTCCAGAGCAGGGCTGCAAATCATCACTCCTTGCTTAAGAGTTGGAGACTTTCCAACTCCTGTCCAGAACACATGTCTAGCATGCTCACTGGACTGGATCATTCACCTAGCGTGTCATTAACGGCAAAATGATCCTGGCCACCATATTAAAAGACCTGATATGGGGCCGCGAAACCACAACCACCACGATACTCCCATATAGGCGGCAACCTCAATAATCAGCCAGAGAACTATTAAATGTCTAAAGAGACAAATAATGAACTCTGCGAGCTTACAGATTCCCGTGGAAATAACGTGGAGTCAGAAAAACCAGCTGGTTATTCCTGAATGAATTGAGCGAATCTATGGCGATGGTTTCAATTCTTGCACCAGTGAAATCTTTAAAGGCTTCAAAATCAAATCCTTGCGCAACGTGGTGGATTTAGATAAAACCAATTATTGAGAATGTCGAGAAGCTCACAAATTTTAAGCTGCTTCAATACTGTGGCTCACGGCTGCGATGTTTTTAGTTGGACTACCCGTTCGAACACGCGTTGATGCTCGCACAATTTGTATGGAGCCTGTCGACTCAAATTTAACGATCAAATTCTTAATAGCAGTCTCAGAAGGACGATTATGTTATCCGAAAATATCACGAAGTTTACGAAGTTTTGGATTTTAATTATTTTAATGCGATTTTCGTGCGAAATTGAGTACCAATTGCCAATTGCAATTACGAAAACGTCAAAAAACTAAATGCCAAAACTATCATGTTGTTGGTCTTGCCGCAATTGGAAGACAAACTTCTTGTTGAAAAACCCGATATATACGCTCATATGCATGTAGGCACGTCTGTATGCGAGCGTGTATGTATTTATATGTCGATGTATGCATATGTGGAGGTATGTATGCGTGTATGTACGTATGTGTGAATGTGTGTATGTATGTGTGAATGTATGAATACATGATATATGCTGCTCTAATATTTAATTGATACAAACATTGAATATTAAATAAAATATCGAAAATAAAAACTCTGGTTTTTTATTTTTTTTATATCAATTAAATTTTTTCTTTTGATGACCGTAAATTTAAAATATCATTGCTGTTGTTGTTGTTGTTTTTTTTTTAAATATGTTTGCTTAAAAGCAATTTTTTTTAATCATAAAAAAAAACAAAAACAACCGCCCAAAGGATTTAGTTTACGAAATTTTTTTTGGAATTTATTTGATTGTGTGTGTTAGTGGTTTTAGAAAGTTTTTTTTTTTAAATATAATTAAGGAAAATGGAATTTAATAAAATAGAAACAATTTACATTGACATTTAAGAAATATTAAAAAAGAACAGAAAAATATTGAATTTTGTATACTGAACTGAGTACTATTGCGTGTGTGTGTGTGTGTCATTTTAAAGTTTAATTAAATTTGTAGTGGTTTAGAGATTTGCTCTTGCTGCTGGAAATATTATTTTAAACTACGGAAATTGATTGTTTAGTTTTTCAACTAGAACTTATTGTCATTTTAGTTCAGATGTATTTCAGGCGTTGCCCAAAAATTAAATATTTAATTGGTTCACAACGTTCCATTAAACATATAAAGCCAAACAAATACAGATATAGTTTTTCAAATATGGCAACAGCAACACCAACAACATGATGATTTTGACATTTAGTTTTTTGACGTATTCGTAGTAGATGCATTGGCAATTATTACAATATATTCAATTTCGCAGGAAAATTGCATTAAAATACTTAAAATCGAACATGAAAATGGTGATTCTGTTAAAGTTACTTTTTGGAAAATTCGTGCTATTTTCGGACAACATAATCATCCTTCTGAGAACACTATTAAAAATTTGGTCGTTAAATTTGAGTAGACAGGATCGATACAAAATATGCAAACGCCATCGCATGTGCGACCGGGTCTCTCAACTGCAAACATCGCAGCCGTAAGCCACAGTGTTGAAGCAGATCCAAATTTGTCAATTTGTCGACGTTCTCAACAATCAAGGTTATCCAAAAACACCACATAACGAATATTGTGTAAGGATTTGAAGCTTTACAAGGTTCAATCGTTGCAGGAATTGAAACCGGCCGTTGATTTGCTCAATTCCTTCAAGAACAACCAGAGGATTTTTCAACAAAAATCATTTTTTCAGACGAAGCCAATTTTCACTTGTCAGGGTATGTCAAGAAGCAAAATTACCGCATTTGAGCTTCTAAAAGTCCTAGAAGATTTTGCATGCTCAACGTATCACTGTATGATGCGTTATGTGGTGTGGAGGGCTGATTTGGCCGTTTTTTTCGAAGATGAATCTGGAAATGCTATAACAGCCAATGGATCACGCTACCGCGAGATGATAACACTTCAATTTTGGACTATTATTGATGACGAGGATGTCACTGACAGGTGGAAAGAACAGGACGGTGTCACATGTCACACCGCCAATGAAACGATCAATTTATGGCAAACCAAATTTACCGATCGCATAATTTTACAACAGTCAGCAGTTAAGTGGCCACTTAGATCGTGTGATTTAACAGCACTGGATTAGAAATAGGACCGCAATTTTGCCAAATTAAAAATTTAAAAACTTTGATGAAAGAATCGATATCTGTCAGCGTGGTCGTAGTGGATATTTGCCACATATCACTTTTCATTTATAATTGCTGAACTTTTCTCTTCGTAATACAATAAAATTTTGAATCATTTTAATTAATTTTTTTTGATTTATTTTGTTTTAGAAAACAAACTTCTTGTTTGTAAGATTCAGTTGTAACAAAAGCTTCTTTCACAAGACTATTTACGCCCATGACAGCCTCGATTTTCGTGAAAAAAATCATAACGAGTGACGAGACACATTGTCATTTGAATGGATTTGTGGTGGTTCCGGGGAATGGGAAACCCTTAAATGATTCAATAGTCATCTTGGCATCCATTAAAAGTGACAATGCGTGATTTGATTTACATCTGAACCTGGCAGTTAGCCATAACCAGATGGTGGTCAAACCACTGTGAATGGTATGTAGCGCCATTCTCGCCCTAGAAGGCCTTCGAATCCGTGCATTCTTCGGTAACTCCTAGTTGCAATTTCAAAAGCTCGAAGTAGGTCGCAGCCTTTACTGCTTGCTTAAAAGTTAGAGACTTTCCAACTCCTGGTCCAGAACGCATGAAGCTTAATATAATTAAGAACACGATGGCATTCATACTCACTGGACCTGAACCATTCATTGTCTTCATTGTGAATGATCCGACTCACAAACTCTCACGAGGGCCTCAAAACCACAACCACCACGATACTCCCATATAGGGGCCAACGCCAATAATCAGCCAGAGAAGATCTAATTGTTTAAAGAGACAACTGGCGCAACTCTGGGACTCACTGATTCCCGTGGAAATATAGTGGATTGTCCAGGTGGCTCCTACTAGCCTTTAAGGGGCCTGGGCTCCCTTTTACCCAACAAGACACCAGTCTAGATGGAATAGTAGGCTCCAAAAAGACTATCATGTGCCCCCGGGGGGATTAAAAGTGACAATTTGATGTGCAATTTTTTCAGGAGAAAACATTGGATCGTACTTCTTTGTAGATAAAAACGGCAAACAGTAACTGTGAATGGAGAGCGATATAATGATATGATTGAAAACATTTTAAGGCCACAACTGCATGTTTTAGGTTTGGTTAACATGCAGTATCAACAAGACGATGCCACATCGCATACAGCTAGGATTATAATGGAATTACTGCGAGACCTCTTTCCAAAACAAGTTACTTCAAGAAATGGTAATGTAAATTGGCCTCCATGGTCGTCTGATTTGACTGCTCCGGACTTCTTTTTGTGGGGATATCAGAAGAGCAAGGTTTATGCAATGCTTAAGCAACTCACTCAAACAAAATATTTTTGATGAAATTAATGAAATACCGCGTGAAATGTGTGAGAATGTAATGAAAAATATGCTCAAAAGGAATCGCATTTGTGAGACTAAGAGAGGCGGACATTTATCTGATATTGTATTCCATACATAATTGGCGACATTAAATAAAACATTTATCAATATAAAATCCATTCTCTTTCGTTTAATCCAAAATTATAAACAAAGTAATATATCTTCCCGGCGAACACCCTGTACTTTTCACTACAAGAAGAATTTTTGTTCTTTAAACTTTTATTTCTTATAAAGAACTTGGTTCTTTTTAACTTCAAATCAATTGTATTTTATTTCAAAGATGAAAATAAAAAAAAATACGCAAAATTTTGCGAACGTCAAAATGAAATTTAAATAAAAAATGACCGAAAAGGTGAAAAACAAAAACACTGACAATAAAGAATAAAATTTAAAGAATCCGCATAAGAAGCTCATATATTACTGTCCATGCAACTTAAAATAGGAATGCAGCACATTTTTATAACTACCAAAAAAAATGGTGAAATATTTTCAACTTGCTGCAGAAGCAACAGCAAAAACAACAACACTAACTCAAACAAATTCCCCTGGTTTGTAAGAAACTTAAATCTTGAAAAATTATAAAGAAAATACAAAAATATAAAAGCACACAGTTTATTGTCGAGAAAACTTTTTGGCTACGTTAGCAGCACACACACATACACACACAGTTACACAAACACACAAATATGAACATTTACTGCAACACGCACATCACGTGTTTTCGTGGACCAAAAGCATAAAAAATGTATCAACTGAAACGACCCATACCTACAGGTAAAAGGCAATAAAATAAACTTTTTATTTTGGAAATCACAAAAGATAAAATATTTTGCGGAATTTAGCCGAATTAGCAATCAATTATTTTTATTTTTGGAAATATTAAAAGCTTTAAAGTTTACTTTGTCATTGCTACTTAAACTTTAAAGTAAAGTAAAAGCTGTGCGAGAGAGAAATCTTCCCATCGTAAATATGCCGTCATCTTACACAAGTCTTTTACTGAAGTAACCAAGGGTTACCCACATTCTTTAGTGCTTTGGAAACATAACCACAAAATATTTGGCATACGGACACTTCTAAAGAACTTCAACTTCATTATCTGCTTTTCATTTCAATTAATCACACGCAAAAACCAGATTCGTTCTTTTGAGTAGATCAAATTTGTTGCAGCTTAGAATAATTTGAGAATACGTCAGGCTATTAATCTTAGGGACTTAGCAGACTTTCAGGGAAAACCTTTTCGTACCAGTTAAATAATGTCTAAATTCTGTTATGTTAGATTCACTATTACTCCTTATATATTCGGAAGAGTCATATACGTACGTTGGACAACATGTGGCATAACTGTCACAGTCAAATAACCTTCTTTCACTTGAAGAAAACGGCTGCTGACATCTATCGATTGTTGGAAGAAGCTTACGGCAACATCCACTTACTCAAAAAACTTGTAAACAATGATGGTAAACGATGTGATGATTTCGACACAAAAGACAAGAAGACGCCCGGCCAGCCGAAGATTAGAAATTGGAAGCATTAATCCCCGAAGATAGCATTATCATTAGAAGTCACACAACAAGCCATTTGCCTACGTTTAAAAGCATTGGATTCATTCAAAACCAAGGAAATCGGGTCCCAAGAGTCGTTGACAGACGATTTTGAAAACGGCTGCTGAAAGCTATCGATTATTGGAAGAATCTTACGGTCACTATGCTCCGATTCAAAACACTCGTGACCGATGGTCTGTATGATTCTAAAGTAGTGATTTCGCTACCAAAGACAAGGAGAGGTCTGATCAGCCGAAAAGCTTGAAGATGAGAAATTGGTAGCATTACTCCCCTAAGATTGCTGTCAGATTCAAGAAGTCACACAACAAGTCATTTTCATACGTTTAAAAGCATTGGATTCATTCAAAATCAAGGAAATCGGGTCCTATTTAAATTAAAGCCGACAGACGTTGACAGACGATTTTGAAAACGGCTGCTGGAAGCTATCGATTATTGGAAGAATCTTACAGTCACTATGCTCCGACTCAAAACACTTGTGACCGATGGTCTGCGTGATTTCAAAGACAAGGAGACGTCTTGCCAGCCGAAAAGTTTAAAGTTGAGAATTTGGAAGCATTAATTCCAAAAAAAAGCATTAGATTCATTAAAAAACAAGAAAATTGGTTTCCATTTGAGTTAAAGCCCCGGAAGATGTGGAACGCTATAAAAAGAAGTAATTTTTTCATCCTATTGTTACAGGTGACAAAATGTGAATACGTTACGAAAACCCTAAGCACAAATAGCCATATGTAAGGCCCGGCCAATTAGGTAAATAAATGCCGAACCCGAATATCAATGACACCAAAGCAATGCTCTGCATTTGGTGGGAACAGAAGTGTCCTTTACATTATGAGCGGTTGAAATCGGGTCAGACAAACCCAGGATATCTGCATAGAAGACAATTGGTTCGTTTGAAGGGAGCTATCAGAATATTTCACTAGACACGAGACAATAATATTCCATTATGAAATACGCTTATCGGAATACGCTTCACTTTAGAGCAGGGTATCAGAAATTGGCTTCATTTATTTTTTACTTCAAAACCGGAGGAGTTTGGCGCGAAATTCATATGCTACAAGAAAGCTGGGGAAAAAGTAGTGGCTAATGATAGACAATATTTTGAAGAATGTGTCAACTTATTTTGTTTTTAAAATTGCGTTTTTCAAATCAAAAAAATCGAGATTATTAACTTGTTTACTTATAAGGATTGCCGAGTCAGTTTATTATGCTTAAAGATTTGGAAACAATTTAACCCTTATTTTTGCGAAATTCCTCCTATCTACGGAGACACAGCCATTTTAAGTTTTTAGTTAAATTTTCATATAAAAATCGATTTTTTGTAGGTGATCCCAAATTACACTTATTTTTGCGATATTCCTCTTATTTACGGAGATACAGCCATTTTAAGTTTTTAGTTAAATTTTCATATAAAAATCGATTTTTGTAGGTGATCCCAAATTATGCTTTTTTTTGCGATGTTCCTTTTATTTACGGAGATACAGCCATTTAAGTTTTTAGTTAAATTTTCAAATAAAAATCGATTTTTTGTAGGTGATCCCAAATTATGCTAATTTCTCTTATTTACGGAGATACAACCATTTAAGTTTTTAGTTAAATTTTCATATAAAAACCGATTTTTGTAGGTGATCCCAAATTATGCTTATTTTTCCGATATTCCTCTTATTTACGGAGATACAGCCATTTTAAATTTTTAGCTAAGTTTTCATATAAAAACCGATTTTTGTAGGTGATCCCAAATTATGCTTATTTTTCCGATATTCCTCTTATTTACGGAGATACAGCCATTTAAGTTTTTAGTTAAATTTTCATATAAAAATTGATTTTTTGTGGGTGATCCCAAATTATGCTTTTTTTTGCGATGTTCCTTTTATTTACGGAGATACAGCCATTTAAGTTTTTAGTTAAATTTTCATATAAAAATTGATTTTGTAGGTGATCCCAAATTATGCTTATTTTTGCGATATTCCTTTTATTTACGGAGATACAGCCATTTTAAGTTTTTAGCTAAGTTTTCATATAAAAACCGATTTTTGTAGGTGATCCCAAATTATGCTTATTTTTCCGATATTCCTCTTATTTACGGAGATACAGCCATTTAAGTTTTTAGTTAAATTTTCAAATAAAAATCGATTTTTTGTAGGTGATCCCAAATTATGCTAATTTCTCTTATTTACGGAGATACAACCATTTAAGTTTTTAGTTAAATTTTCATATAAAAACCGATTTTTGTAGGTGATCCCAAATTATGCTTATTTTTCCGATATTCCTCTTATTTACGGAGATACAGCCATTTTAAGTTTATAGCTAAGTTTTCATATAAAAACCGATTTTTGTAGGTGATCCCAAATTATGTTTATTTTTCCGATATTCCTCTTATTTACGGAGATACAGCCATTTAAGTTTTTAGTTAAATTTTCATATAAAAATCGATTTTTTGTAGGTGATCCCAAATTATGCTAATTTCTCTTATTTACGGAGATACAACCATTTAAGTTTTTAGTTAAATTTTCATATAAAAACCGATTTTTGTAGGTGATCCCAAATTATGCTTATTTTTGCGATATTCCTTTTATTTACGGAGATACAGCCATTTTAAGTTTTTAGCTAAGTTTTCATATAAAAACCGATTTTTGTAGGTGATCCCAAATTATGTTTATTTTTCCGATATTCCTCTTATTTACGGAGATACAGCCATTTAAGTTTTTAGTTAAATTTTCATATAAAAACCGATTTTTGTAGGTGATCCCAAATTATGCTTATTTTTCCGATATTCCTCTTATTTACGGAGATACAGCCATTTAAGTTTTTAGTTAAATTTTCATATAACAACCGATTTTTGTAGGTGATCCCAAATTATGCTTATTTTTCCGATATTCCTCTTATTTACGGAGATACAGCCATTTAAGTTTTTAGTTAAATTTTCATATAAAAATTGATTTTGTAGGTGATCCCAAATTATGCTTATTTTTGCGATATTCCTTTTATTTACGGAGATACAGCCATTTTAAGTTTTGAGTTAAATTTTCATATAAAAATCGATTTTTTGTAGGTGATCCCAAATTATGCTTTTTTTGCGATATTCCTTTTATTTACGGAGATACAGCCATTTTAAGTTTTGAGATAAATTTTCATATAAAAATCGATTTTTTGTAGGTGATCCCAAATTATGCTTATTTTTGCGATATTCCTCTTATTTATGGAGATACAGCCATTTTAAGTTTTTAGTTAAATTTTCATATAAAAATCGACAGGAAATGTACTTTCTAACCTCAAATATGCCCACCAGTTACTTATAAAGAAAAAATATCCAATCGCTTGAAGTCCAACTTTATTTTAAGATAAAATTAATTAATTGATTATTTGTGGCCTAATATGGACATTTCATTGCTTGCCTCCTCAGGGAACCCCTAACCATATTTTAGGTAAGTCATATTATAAGGCTTTATTAAGAGACAACAAAAAACAAAAAATCTCCGCCTCTATTAGCCTTAAAAATGCGTGCGGTTTTGAGCACATTTTTCATTACAATCTCACACATTTCACGCGGTATTTCGTAATTTCATCACGAATATTTTGTTTGAGTTGCTCAAGCATTTCTGGTTTGTAGGCATAAACTTTTTTGCTTTTCAGATATCCCCACAAAAAGAAGTCCGGAGCAGTCAAATCAAGCGGCCATCACCATTTTTTGAAATAACTTGTTGTGAAAAGAGGTCTCGTAGTAGTTCCATTGTAATCCTGGCTGTACGTGATGTGGCACTGTCTTGCAGTTGCGGCGTTAAAAATTTTTCAATCATATCACGACATCCATAATAAATTTGCCACGTGTCTTCTTCATGTAGATTATTCCGATTAAGTGTTTAGTTTTTATGGCCTGATGCTGGCCATTACTCTCATGCTGATTGTAGGGTATTGCATTAAAAAAAAACGACAACTTACTCAAACTACAAATGCAGAAGATGGCTAAAAACTTCTACTGCCGTATTCTAGAATAATATTTCTGCTGATTACAGCGCAAATAGCTTTTGATTTTACAAATCAAAACTTTTGTGCGCGAACGTGATTTATGTGAATGAAGCAAAAACAATAAAAAAAGCAAAACTTAAAAACAAAAAACAACGCAAGTTCTAGCAAATGTACAATGAGAAGAAGGATTTCCTTAGAAATGGACACTAATACACTTTCAAACACACACATATACATACATATCCATGCTAAAGAAAGCAAGCAAATAGCTACACAGAGAAAAACTGAACCACTTTATTTTTATAATTTTTTTATTTTGTTTTACGCTGTCCCAGGAAAACTAGAAGAAAAAGAATTAAAAGTTTTCCAAAGTGTTACTTTTTTTTGGAGATTTTTAATTTTTTATTTTTTCTTAATAGAAATGGTTTAACAATCGGGACGGGTAGATGTTTTTAGTGAACTTAACATTATTTAATGGAAATTAGTTTGCGTACATAAGTTTTTAGATGATTTATTTTTGAAATTGTATCCCTGGAATTGTTAAAGTATGAAGACACAATATTTAAATTAAAAGCAAGTGCAGCCATAATTTCCAAATAAAATAAAGAAAACTATTAAGGCCTCGCTTCGCTTTCATGTTTGCATAAAACACATTGCAACACATCATACCCTGATGTGTTGTAATCAGGGTATGAAAGTAAATAAAACGGAGCGTTTACTTTCATTTGGCTTTTTTTTTGTAACGAGTAAAATAATTACAAAACCGAAACAGTGATAGCGATTATTCAATTTTGTATCGTTTTGTTTCCAAAGAATATTAGGTGCCATAAAGCCAGAAGGGAAAGAAAAATGTTTTGCAATCATTTAATGATTAATTTTCTTTTATAATCGGTGAGCAATTTTGAGGTTAGAAAGTAAATTGGCATTAAACACATATTTTTTCAGTTTTCTGTTTAGTTTTGTTGATATCAAGATTAAAGTAGAAATATGATAAATAATAATAGAATATGACGCCGGGCAAATATCTAACACTAGCATGTCCGCAGGCGATCACTATTTTTAGAAACTTTTGAAGCACAGTTTGCAAGGGAGGTTGGATCATCTCTTCCAAGGCATCTGTTATTTTTGGGTCTTTCATACAAACCCCGATCTTTCCAATAGCTCCAGAGAAAACAATCAGGTGGCGTTAAATCACAAGAACGAGGCGGCCAGTTGATATCGCAAAATCCAGAAATTATGTGACCGGATAATTTCTCATGCAATAACTGAATTCTTTCGATAGTTGCGTGAAACCTTTAGTTTTAGCAAGAATTGTGGTGCGTCTAAAACCAAAGGTTTCTGATGTCAACATTAGCGAACTGGCCACAAATAATTTGTTTGGATATTTTGGTAGCGTAAAGATTTTACGGTGACGGCATTTCCTTGCTCATTTTCGAATAAATACTGGCCGATGATGCCGCCTGACCACAAATCACACCATACGGCGTCTTTATTTTCGATATAATGGTTTTTCGTGGTCTGTTTATTGATTTTGTGACCCCCATATGTGATAATTTTGTTTTTAAGTAACCGCCTGAAAAGGAGCCTCATCACTAAAAGTGATTTGGTTAAAAAATGCGTTTTTTTTTTGTGCAGTTTTTCCGATTTAACAAACGTTCGATTAACAAACGTTCGACGTAAACAATGGTTGGTCGACATTAATTCTTAAACGAGTTGAGCTTTATAATCCCGAAGGTGAAGATCTTCACTACGTGTTGTATTAGTCTGTCAGCCGAAATACCATAAGTCTCAAATATAGCGATTAAATTACTCACAGCTGTCTTAGAAGGTTCCTGATTACGAGGAAAAACTGTTTGACTTTTACAAAGCGATATAGCGAAATTTTCACCATTTTGAATTGATTTTCACAATTAAAATTTGTCGCTAGAATACGTAACGCTTCAATCCAACAATTTAAACAAAATAAAAGTCAAAGCATGACATCAGATTAAGATAAATTGGTAGTCAGTTTACTTATTAACCCCAACTTTTGACAGATAATTTATTAGCGCGTGTGAAGTAACACGTATTTCATACCCACCAACACAACCCAATTGTCCATCTTTATATGTATAACTCTACGTTGTGTGTGTTTTGACCGAACTCCTCCTAAACGGCTGAACCGATTTGCATAATTTTTTTGTATGCGTTTGGGTGGCGCCCCGGGTGGCTTAGATTCACAATTTGATCCAATTGAACAAAGGGACGTGGTACCTCCCATACAAACCACAAATTAAAAATCTAATATTTCTTTTCCTGATAACGGTATTTGAACAAAATTTGTTACGTCGGTTTGGTGTATGTACAATATACACCACAAATTAAATATCTATTATTTCTGCTCCTGCTGGTATTTAAACAGAATTTGGTATTACGGTTGAGTGAACATATTTTAAGTTCTGCTGCGGCGGGATTTGATAAAGACTCGTGGTACCTCCCATTCTACTGTACCTGTGTATGTCACTGAACAAATTTTTTTTGCATGCGTTTGAATGGTTTACATTTACAAACCAGCCCGGCAGATGGGGCTGCAGTCGGTATCCAGGTTATTCAACTACACTGCAACTACACGACTGGATCGACTTGAATAAATTTTTGTGTATTCATTCATTCAATGCATTTAATTTTTTTTGTGCGCTGTGTTTTCATATTATATGATATCGCATTTACGTAAATATTGAGCGTTGTTTACTTTAAAAATACACACACGCCATAAATTCGTCGCCAGCCGCCAACTGCCTCCAATGTACCTTAGCGGATGACGGTGTCGGATTACTGCCGCCATTAAAACAGTTGCGGCGGGCATCGAGCTTATTTGGTTGCGTTTCGTCTTTGCGATCTCACAAATGCGTTCTCAATTTCTATATTAAAGCAGGCGAAAATCGAATCGTTTTGTCTGCGAACTTTATCATCCAAAATATATTTATATTTCAGTCTAAAATATCATGCCTTTTTAAAGCACATGATAGTGAACTAGTGTGATGTGATATCTCACCTTATTTTCAAGTCTAAGAGCCTGAGGGTGAAATTTACTGACAAATTTCTAACATAAATTTTTTTAAAGATCTTTTATTTTCAACAATTGAGTGCAACGTACCACCGACTGAAAAATCATTTTTGTGAATTAATTCTTCTTAATACATCTGCTTAAGCTCTCCACAAAAGCTTTTACAGCACAGATGAGTTCCTAAAGGAGCTGGAAATTTTCGACCAGTAATAAAAGTTATTAGAATATTTTTGATTGTGATAGAAGGATCTATGACAATTATGTGTGAAATAAAATATGGGTTAAATGCTCGCTAAGGCTACGGTGGCCTACCCTCTAGCCAATAGTCTATATATATTCAATGATTCTGAGACATAATTTAGATTCACTGTCATTAAGGTGCCGAATTATCTCATCTTTTAGCTTTTGCAATGTTCTTGGCTTATTGACGTACACTTTTTCCTTTAAATATCCCCAAAGAAAGAAGTCTAACAGTGGCTTTGGCTACTACGCGACACAGTAGGACCATGCAATTTCTCCTTCCTTTAAATATCCCCAAAATCCCAACGTTGTTAAATCACATGAGCAATGACTTTGTCACATAGGAGGAAGTTCAATATCGCTAAGATGCCGAATTATCGCATTTTTTGGCACTTTTTCTTTTTAATATCCCCAAAGAAAGCAGTTCAACGGTATAAAATTACATTATGGAAGCAGCTAGTTAGCATTACCATGACGTGAGATAGCAAACCTGCAAAAGAGCCATTATTGCATTAGCTGTGTGATAAATGGCACCATTATATTGGAGCCACTAACGTCTACATTCTTATTCTTAATTGTGAAGCACAAGAAGTCCCTTATCATCTTGTGTCTGGGAGCACTATTCACGATAACTGCTTGACTGACCTTATTTTCAAAGAAGTTCGGTCTGATGATGCCAGCAGCCAATACACCTCGCATCGTAATGCATCCATCCCGTGGATGCATTAATAATCTCTCGTGAATTCTCACTTGCTTAAATGCGACAATTCTGTTTCTAAATGCAACCATAGAGTTGAAAGTGTTCGTCGTGGCTGAAGAAAATTGATTCACCATTCATGCCTGGGTGCTTAATTAACCATGCGGCATGCTGTTGACACTTGCAATAGTTTGTACGCCTGAGCTCTTAAGTCAATTGATCTTTGTAACCGTGTAAATTCATTATACCATCACTGATTTCGTAAGGAGTTCAATTTTTGGGCAGCCGCTGGAGATATAACATTAATGCGGTTTTTCTGTGACTCTTAGAAAACGTGCTGCAACCGCCTTCTACACTATACAATTTTTGTTGCAAAGTTTTTTAATTTCTTTAGTTTGCCTGCGTTAGAAAGAGAGAGAGAGATAGAGAGCGTGCAAAAGGGAGAGAAAGACAAGGGGAAATAATAATTATTAACAGACCTGCGTGTAAGCATGTTAATTACAATATAGTTATTTTAAATCCTAAGCAATCAAGGCTTTCTGATTAATGAAATTCTTCTTCCAAAATGAACGTAGCTGTGATCCTACCAAAGTCCTTAAAGGAAATTCCCCAATTTACTAAACACGATTCGTTGTAATTGCTTGAAAAAATTTAGCTTTCAAAAGCTGCCTATTCCTTTGCGATAACTCGAAACACAAATGACTAGTTCAGCCATCAATAACAAAGTATGTTTGTTGCATGTGATTGTGGAGAATTACAAGAATAATATTTTTATTCTTCGTTCTTTAAATCTTTTATTAACAATTGTTAGAAAACTAAGGATATCACTCACAAATTTTGCAATTGCAGAGGAAAAGAAATCTTGAAGTTATACACAAAGTAGCAACAGCACCAGCGCACATACATTTGGTGAAGCACACAACAACACACAGATATCAGACAGCAGCAACATTTACATTTACATTTACATGGGTCATGCACGGACATACGCACTTTAAAAAAAAAGCTTAAAAAATGCTGCTGCTTGCAAAAAGGTTTAGATTTTGCAAGAAAAAGCTTCTTGCAACTTGTTCTAGCAAGAGCAAGAGCAAGAGCAAATGCAGAAAGTTTTTTTATGGTTAAGTCTATCGCCAATGCTCTGCAACACACAGAATTTGATTTTGTTGCATACGAACGAGTTTTTATTTTCAAACAAAAATATTTCTTACAATTTGTCTAGTTTTTAAAAGCTTTAACTACTTTCATCAATCATGGAATGCAAAATTAAAATAAAAAGGTTAAAAGGAAATAAAGTAATAATGTCGGGTTTTTCAACAAGAAGTTTGCTCTTCAATTGCGGCAATACCAACAACATGATAGTTTTGACATTTAGTTTTTCGACATATTCGTAGTAATAATGAACTCAATTTCCTACGAAAATCGTCCTTCTGACACCGCTATTAGGAATTTTGGTCGCTAAATTTGAGTCGATACAAAATGTGCGAACACTATCGGATTATTGGATTATTTTTTGTAGGCCTATGTTAAGGGTAGAATCTATACGGATCCCATCGATTGCATATCAAAATCCGTGATGTGATTAACGAAATAGGACCGCCATTTTGCCAAAAAAAATGGTTCAAAACTTTGATGAAAGAATCGACATCTGTCACGGTGGTCGTAGTGAATATTTGAGAGACATCATTTTTCATCCATAATTGCCAAAATTTTTGTTTTATTTTGATTTAGAAAACAAACTTCTGGTTGAAAACCCCTTTAAAACAACTGTTAGCGAATTTTTATTTAAGTTAAGAAAGTTCCGTATTTGACTGAAAATGCTCTGCAATACACTAGTCGAGCTTAAGACTTAGGGTATAGTCTAGCGTATGGTCTAGTGTATAGTTTAGCCTGTAGTTTAACCTCTGGCTTAGCCTGTATTTTAATCTGTAGTTTAGCCTGTAGTAGCGCATGGTGTAGTATATAGTTTAGCCTGTAGCTTAGCTTGTAGTTTAGCCTGTAGTTTAGCTTGTAGTTTAGCCTGTAGTTTAGTATGTAGTAGCGTGTGGTGTAGTCTGTAGTTTAGCCTGTAGTTTAGCTTGTAGTTAGCCAGAAATTTAGCCTGTAGTTTAGTCTGTAGTTTAGCTTGTAGTTTAACCTGTAGTTTAGCTTGTAGTTTAGCCTGTAGTTTAGTATGTAGTAGCGTATGGTGTAGCCTGTAGTTTAGCCTGTAGTTTAACCTGTGGTTTAGCCTGTATTTTAATCTGTAGTTTAGCCTGTAGTAGCGTATGGTGTAGTATATAGTTTAGCCTGTAGCTTAGCTTGTAGTTTAGCCTGTAGTTTAGTATGTAGTAGCGTATGGTGTAGTCTGTAGTTTAGCCTGTAGTTTAGCTTGTAGTTAGCCAGAAGTTTAGCCTGTAGTTTAGTCTGTAGTTTAGTCTGCAGTTTAGCTTGTAGTTTAACCTGTAGTTTAGCTTGTAGTTTAGCCTGCAGTTTAGTATGTAGTAGCGTATGGTGTAGTCTGTAGTTTAGCCTGTAGTTTAGCTTGTAGTTAGCCAGAAATTTAGCCTGTAGTTTAGTCTGTAGTTTAGCTTGTAGTTTAACCTGTAGTTTAGCTTGTAGTTTAGCCTGTAGTTTAACCTGTGGTTTAGCCTGTATTTTAATCTGTAGTTTAGCCTGTAGTAGCGTATGGTGTAGTATATAGTTTAGCCTGTAGCTTAGCTTGTAGTTTAGCCTGTAGTTTAGTATGTAGTAGCGTATGGTGTAGTCTGTAGTTTAGCCTGTAGTTTAGCTTGTAGTTAGCCAGAAGTTTAGCCTGTAGTTTAGTCTGTAGTTTAGCTTGTAGTTTAACCTGTAGTTTAGCTTGTAGTTTAGCCTGCAGTTTAGTATGTAGTAGCGTATGGTGTAGTCTGTAGTTTAGCCTGTAGTTTAGCTTGTAGTTTAGCCTGTAGTTTAGCTTGTAGTTTAGCCTGTAGTTTACTATGTAGTAGCGTATGGCGTAGTCTGTAGTTTAGCCTGTAGTTTAGCTTGTAGTTAGCCAGAAGTTTAGCCTGTAGTTTAGTCTGTAGCTTAGCTTGTAGTTTAGCCTGTAGCTTAGCTTGTAGTTTAGCCTGTAGTTTAGTATGTAGTAGCGTATGGTGTAGTCTGTAGTTTAGCCTGTAGTTTAGCTTGTAGTTAGCCAGAAGTTTAGCCTTTAGTTTAGTCTGTAGTTTAGCTTGTAGTTCAACCTGTAGTTTAGCTTGTAGTTTAGCCTGCAGTTTAGTATGTAGTAGCGTATGGTGTAGTCTGTAGTTTAGCCTGTAGTTTAGCTTGTAGTTTAGCCTGTAGTTTAGCTTGTAGTTTAGCCTGTAGTTTAGTATGTAGTAGCGTATGGTGTAGTCTGTAGTTTAGCCTGTAGTTTATCTTGTAGTTAGCCAGAAGTTTAGCCTGTAGTTTAGTCTGTAGCTTAGCTTGTAGTTTAGCCTGTAGTAGCTTATGGTCTAGTATATAGTTTAGCCTGTAGTTAAGCCAGTAGTTTAGCCTGTAGTATATACTGTAGCCTGTAGTGTAGCGTATAGTGTAGCCTGTAGTGTAGCCTGTAGTCTAGCGTGTAGTCTAGCATACAGTCCAGCCTGTAGTGTAACCTCTAATTTATGTTACAGTCTATAGAGAGCATGTTCTCATTTACATGCAAGTAATCTTCGTAGGGTTCTCCAAATTATATGTTTGTAATCGACTGTTCTTCTTAGGTAATCTAATATGGATTTGGGTTGGAGCATTGGCTTTTTGATTATCGTGTTTTTTATTTTCTTGAATTTATTCTTATTGAAGACTTTAGCGTCATTTTAAATAAGTTTTCATATAAAATTTAATTAAATTTAATTTTTTAAATATGTGGGTGGTCACAAATTAAGCTTATTTGGTTAAAAGTCTTATCATCTACAAAAGTAGAGTATTTTTATAAATTTAGTACATTTTCTAATTAAAGTCTACTTTTTTTGTTTTTTTTTTTTTTGGAAAACAGGAGCAAAAAAGTAACAGACGGACAAACACCAATTCAATTGAGTTTAAAATCTCAGAACTCTCTTATGATTTAATTTTGCAATAACGTAAGAATGAATGAATGTATGAATGTGTGTACAAAAGAATGAATGAGTGGATGAATGAATGAATTAACAAACGTCCTAACGATTCTTGTTAAAACGGGTTGGCCAGTGTTGGGAAAAGTCACTGACAGCTAAATAAATGAATGAATGAATGAAAGAATGGATAAACAAATGGAATGAATGCAATATTCAGCACTTTATAGTTTTAAAGTTTGTACTAGTTTACACACACACACACACGCGCATAAACACACATACACATGTAGACAAAATGTTTATAAAAATGCAAACACAGAAACACATACATTTGCAAATGAAATGAAAGTAAAATTGAAATGAAAACTTTTTAAATAAACATTTTTATGGTGAAACTTTTTTTCCGCCAACTTACAGCAAATTTTTTGAATGCATAGAAAAAAATTGCATGTATTTGTATCTCAAACATCTGTTTAGCTGTGACTGTATGGCTGTAATTGTGTGTGTGTGTGTATATAAAAATAGGATACTCATAGATAGAAAGTTTTTTGTGTGAATATGCTTGTTGATTTCTATGTGCAGGGAAATGTTATCACACATTTGTTAAATATTTAAGATGTCACAGTGGGCCAGGCTTGCAGCTTGTATAAATATGTTGAATAAATAGATTAGGCATTACGATTAAATGCTTTATTGTACTTTTATTTGGGTACGGTTTTCCGTCGACCCTCGTCAAATTTGGTTTGTGAACAAACCGGTTTCGACTGTTTGCCATCTTCAATGTTCTTTTCGTACTCTTTATTGTACTTTTACTGTAAATTATCTGGAATCTTCAAAAATATTTTCGGATATAATTTAGAAAGGCTGTGCCATAAAATTTTGAAAGTATGTGAACTTTCTAAAACTAAAGTATACCACAGTATACAGAGACACTAGTATTTAGGTCCTTCGAAAATATTCACTGTACTCTCCTTTTATTGCATTCATAAAAGGACCATTAAATTTATTTATCTGAGAATTCGTCAATGTTTGCATAGCTACCGAAAATGTGCAATCATTGTTTTGCTTTTCTAATTTACACACCAAGAGCCTTGAACGCCTGTTTTCAATTATTTGCTATTAATCTTTAGACTCTGCTGGGATGTAAACTCGTGAGCTTCACAATAACAAACCAGCACACCTCCACGACGAAACTGTTTAATAAAAATTATTTCTGTTTCTCCCAAGGCTGCGTTGGGATTTGAGCTCTTCATCTTATTTTTGTTTACCATGTGTGAACAAGTGTAAACTTGTTACACCACATTATTTGGTGGTAAAAGTAAAAATTTCTTCATATTTGTTGATGTTGTTCAACAGTATTTTTCTGTTTGTTTTGGCTTTTTTTGGTTGTGTAAAGGAACACCTCGAAACACTCAGCCACTACGATACTCCCGAAGAGCTTACCTCAATAAACAGTCAGAGAACAGCTAAATGCCTTAAGACAAATAGCGGAACTCTGGGCCTTTACTAATGCCAGTGAAAATATAGTGGATTTCCCAGTTGGCTCCTGCTAGCCTAAGGGGACTGGGCTCCCTTTTATCTCCGCAAGACACAAGTCTGATCCATAAAGACTT
Source organism: Trichopoda pennipes (assembly GCA_030448955.1). Taxonomy (NCBI): domain Eukaryota; kingdom Metazoa; phylum Arthropoda; class Insecta; order Diptera; family Tachinidae; genus Trichopoda; species Trichopoda pennipes. The sequence continues at coordinate 346,538 of JASKUP010000094.1, forward strand.
ATAATGTGCCCTCAGGGGGAACGTATGGCATATCTATCACATATGATTTGTGTCAATAATAATAATAATTAAGTATTCGATAGACGCTAAAGTGTAAACACAGACTTTTTTCAATCGCTAGAAATTTAACGAATTTTATGTTTAAAAAAATTTGTTTTGGGGTGAAGTCTGATAACATTTATAAATTTGAAGAAAACGGCTGTTGAAAGTTTTTTTGATGATTGGTAGAGGCTCAAAAAGCTTATGAACGATGTTTTGTGCGATTCAAAAGTTGTGATTTCGAAAAAGAAGTCAAAGAGAGGTCTGATCAGCAGAAAAAAAATTGAATTGATGAGTGATTGGAAACATTAGCCGACTAAGCTTGCTGTCAAATACTGAAAGAAGTAAAGGGTGTTTTTTTAAGCCCGATAGAACTTGAAATTGTAAAAAATAACACAAAAAATTAAATTGTAATAAAAATTTCTTTTTTATTCGAAGGATCAATACGTGACATTAACATTTGAAAATGATTTCGGGCATATGGGCACCGCGGCTGTTCTTGACGAAGCGCATTCTGGACGTCCAATTTTGGGCCACTTTTTCGAGCACTGCTAGGCGTATGTCACGAACAACACGAACAATGCTGTCCTCCAAGGTGTCAATTGTTGCTGGTTTATCAGCATAAACCAGTGACTTCACGTAGCCCCACAGGAAATAGTCGAGTGGTGTCAAATCGCACGACCTTGGAGGCCAATTGACAGGTCCATTTCTCGAAATCAACTTATCGCCAAATTTTGATTTCAATAAGTCGATGGTTGCGTTTGCTGTATGGCACGTGGCGCCATCCTGTTGAAACCACATCTCGTCCGGATCAATGTCATCCATATTTTCAAACAAAAAATCATTGATCATGGTGCGGTAACGATCTCCATTGACCGTAACGCGAGCTCCGACCTCATTTTTAAAGAAATAAGGTCCGATGATGCCACCAGCGTGAAAACCGCACCAAACGGTGCATTTTTCTTGATGTAATGGAGTCTGTAGGGTCTGTTGTGGATTGGTCTCACTCCATATGCGGCAATTTTGCTTATTAACAAACCCGTTAAGCCAAAAATGCGCCTCATCGCTGAACACAATTTTGCGATAAAACAACGGGTCAGTTGCCAACTGCTCTAGAGCCCAATCGGCGAAAGAACGATGCATATAATGGTCTCGTGGCTTCAATTCCTGCACCAGCTGGATCTTATACGGGTGTAGGCCGAGATCTTTGCGCAAAATTTTCCACGTAGTGGACGAACAGAGCCCCAATTCCTGCGACCGACGAAGAATTGATAAATTTGGATCTTCTTCCACACTTTCGTTTACAGCGGCGATATTCTCTTCAGTACGCACATTCCTTCGACGTGTTGGTACGAAATCTATCGACAGTTCGACGAATGGCTTGTTCAGATGCACGATTATGTACGCCATAAAAATGACGAAGTCGTCTATAAGTTGCGCGAATCGACGACTGATTTTCAAAGTAAATTTGGATAATTTCGTAGCGTTGTTCAAGCGAGAGTCTATTCATGATGATTTGTCAGAGTATACTGAAACAAATAAAAAAAAATGTTTTATCAAAATTTAATTTTTTGTGTTACTTTTTACAATTTAAACTTCTATCTAGCTTAAAAAAATACCTTTTATTTTTCATTACATTCGCACACACTTCACGAGGTATTTTATTAATTTCATCAAGAAAATTTTTTTTGAGTTGCATTATTAGTGGGAGTTACAAAACAACTCATTTCCATGCGTTTAAAACCAACGGGATTCATAAAAAAAGCAAGCAAATTCAGTGCGAGGGACCTTGAAAGGCTATTTTGCGTATCGGAGATGATACTTGAACGCTACAAAATGAAATTGTTTTTGCAAAAAGCCATATGTAAAGCCCGGCCAACCAGCTAAATCAATGCCAAAACCAAATGTCTATCACGCATAAGTAATGCTCTATAATTAGGGGCAACAGAAGGGTGTTTTGTATTATGGGCTGTTGAAATTGGATTAGACGATCACAGGAGACTTGTACTGAAGACAATTCATACGTTTAAAGAGCGAAATCAATGAAAAACGACGACATAAGGTAATAATCTTCCGTCACGACAATGCTCGGTCAATGCAAGACTGCTCCAAAACCATTTGGAAAACAGTGTGCGGAAAGTTTTGGCTCACCTGCTTTGTAACGAAGACCTTGCCCCTTCTGACTATCATGTGTTTTGATCGATACAGAATGCCCTTACTGGAATACGCTTTACTTCAAGATAGGGGGAATCAGAAATTGGTTTGATTTACCTAAAAAACGCCGCAGTTCTTTTGGCCAACCGAAAGATCGGAATAAGTAATGGCGCAATATTTTGAATAATGTATCACCTCAGTTTGTTTTTGTAATAAATACATTATTAGTTTGTGTATCTGTATTAGTATGTTTCATTATCTAGCTTCATTTATAATCAGAATTGAATAATTAGATTGGATTGGAGTAGGCCTTACATCTCCACATAATCAGGATCGAGATCACTGTTACAAATTATGACTTTTTTTATGATATGGTTACTCCAGGAAAGTGGTGGCGGTAGCTTCCATGTAAAGTAATTATTTCATCACTAGATATCTGGATGTAAAAACTTTAAAAATCTCTTGAAGAAATTTCATAATACAATAGCAATCTAAAATAAAAGCCATGGAAATTAAACAAATTAGTTTAGGCCTATTCTATAATGGCGAACGAATGTGTTCCTTTATATTCTTAATAAAAGTACTGAGTTTGGGTATATAGAAGATTCAAAACAAAATTAGTCTTCTTTCACTTAGCATGCGTTTCAGAAGTCTACGAGGGAGAGCCAATAATACCGAGATTTTAAATTTCCCTCCTCTTAACTGAAATAGTAACACTGCTGTTGCCAATAAGCGAATGCCAGTTGGCTCGTGTCGAAATTTCAACAAGCTCTGTTATTTACTTTGTATTTGGCAGTCGTTCATAACAGTTTACCGGGCGTTTTGATACGAAATTGGAAAGAAGTGAATTTCGTACTGGCTGTTGCTGCTGTGTGGTCTCCGGTATATTATGGTTGATGTACGTTTCATCCATGGCTATGAAACGGTGCATATAATGTTCTGTTAGTTACATTATTAAAAAAGAAACAAATGAGGTCCATTTTAACCTTCTTTCTAGCTGTTTGATGTACATTTCAACACTTTAAAAGGAGAGCGGATGAAATGTTTCGCAACATTTTGGTCTTAATTCAGCTAATAATGAAATCCTTTCTAGATTCAACCTTTTATTTGGAGCAAAATGTGTACATGTTTACTGTAAAGCAGTGATGGGCGAACTTTTTGGGTGGCGGGCCAATAAATTAAAAAAAAATCTTGCGGCGGGCCATTAAATTAAAAAAAAAAAATTACATAGAGGGTCATTCATTAAAAAATTATGGGGTTGCTGTTCAATTAAAAGTTCGGTTTAAGGTCGCGGCCGTAGTTCGCGGCTCGCGGGCCGTAGTTCGCCCATCACTGCTGTAAAGGATGGGCAAATTTCAGAAAGTAAAACACACTCCCAATAAAACCCGTTTTATTGATACCAAGATGAAATAAAAATATGGGAATTAATAGGGAAATATGATGTCATTTTGCAACAAAGCTTAGCTTATTTCATCAATGCAGCGCAGAATTTCATGTTTTAGAGCATGAGTTATTTGCGGGTTATTCACGCAAGTCCGGTTTTTCAAATGGCCCCGAAGAAAATAATCCAGCTGCGTTAAATCGCAAGAACGAGGCAGCTAATTGATATCGCCAAATGAAGCAGTTACGCGAGCAGGATATTTCTCATGCAATAACTGAATTGTTTGGATGGCTGTGTGAATTGTGATGCTATCTTGCTGAACCCGTGGCCAATTGTGGTCACGAGAAATTGGTTTTCATGGTTTGGTAGTGCAGAGCATTTACGGTGGTGGAGTTTTCTTGTTCATTTTTCAAAAAAATTCGGTCGATGATGATGTCTGATCGCTTTCTTTATATGTAATGATTTTTCGAGGATTATTTGCGGTTTTTGTCAGGTCCATATCCGGCCGTCCAATAGCAAATGAGTGTCATTCCTAAAAATGATTTTGTTGAAGTTCAATAACCAATTCACACGGTCAGTCGGTTTTAATTCTTAGCGACACAGGCACCTTATTTTATAATTATATTAATTATTACTTTACTTCATAATTTTACTTCATAATGATATTTATTTTATAATAATAGCTTTAGGTCAAATGAAGTTTTAATTATAATTTTGCGCCTTGCAGTAGCTCGTTAGACAGCGCCATTTTTACGTGGTTTTACAACTGGCGGCTGATAATGAACGCAGCCATCAGCTGTTTTATACATCAGCTGTGGAGATGGTGTATGAGTGTGTGTGTACTTGAACTTTATGTACAAAGAGCAGTTGTTGGGCAGCGTGCCGACAGATAACAGGTAATATTTTGACAGGAGCGTATGGCTCGAAAATATTTCTGAGTATCTTCTATAAATACTGTGAGGTCACAAACTAGTGTATTGGTTTTTACTCAGCCCGGTTTATACCCAGTCCAACTACTGGGAGTGATCAGAGCAGCGTTAAATTTTGTGGTAGTGGTTTTTACCCGGCACAATTTAATGCGTTCTGGGTATTTCCCTCGTACACTAATTGTGGATACGTGGTGCCTAGCCCAGAGATACCTCCTTACAGCATTGCGCGCCACATGGGGCAAGGAGGGTGATCTGCCATTAAGGAGATTAATAGCAAATAAAGGCTGAAGATTTATACCGAGTCAACCAGGCGCCCTCTAATTAATCATTGACACAACGCGACCCCGGACGCCGTTGAGCATACCCCACCAACAAGAGAAATCGTGTCATTACAACTTTATAAGCGAAAAAATGAAGATCTTTATGCAGTACATTGTGTAAAGAGCATTTAGTGGTGCCTAATTTTTGGATTGTTCTCAACACTTTTCTATAAGCGGCTATGTTTTCATCAATACAGCCTGCGGATTTGCGTGATAAGATTTATATCTGCACCGGCAGTGAGCCATATTCAGATGGTGGCCATTACCACTGTGAATGATATGTAGCGCCATTCTCGCCCTAGAAGGCCTTCGAATCCGTGCATTTTCCGGTGACTCCTAGTTGCAATTTCAAAAGCACGAAGTAGGTCGCAGCCTTTACTCCTTGCTAAAGTGTTGGAGACTTTCCAACTCCTGGTCCGGAACGCATGAAGCTTAATATAATTAAGAACATGACGGCATTTATACTCACTGGACCTGAACCATTTATTGTGTTCATTGCGAATGATCCGACCCACAAACTCTCCCGAGGGCCTCAAAACACAGCCACCACCATACTCCCATATAGGGGCCAACCTCAATAATCAGCCAGAGAACAGCGAAATGTCCGTGGAAATCTGTGGATTGTCCAGGTGGCTCCTACTAGCCTTGAAGGGGACTGGGCTCTAGATGGAATAGTAGGCTTCAAAAAGACTATCATGTGCCCTCGGGGGGAACAGCCTGCGGATTATATTGCTTTGGTCTAGTTTTTTAACAATAATACTTTGAGCCTAGAATTTAGCAGTTAAATTATGCACAGCGATCTCAGAAGAAGCTGCTCGAATTTTACAAAGTGTAACAATAAAATTTTCACAATTTTGATTAAATTTTACCAATTGAAATTCTTTGCTCAAGAGTGTAAAGTTCCATACATTAAAATGTCCAATCTTTTCAATAAATAGATGTTCAAAACATGTTCAAAAACAGTTCAATTCTTGGCATTTAATTATTTGATAGAAAATTTACTTCCTAACCTCAAATTTGGCCACCCTATTAGAAAATAAGTGTTTAGTTTATAGACTGTCTGAACAGACTGTAGTGAAAGAAATCTTTAAAAGAATAAAAACATATTTTTTAATTATGAAATCAGTTACTTGCTTTAAGTTACGCATAAGTTCACCATTAGACGTTTAGCGTTTTGAATTTTTGGCAGCATTTTTTATATTCAATTGAATTTATTGATGAATTAGAAAATACTCTTAAGTTTGCCACTGTTAAAAGGTGGTTTTTGTTGTTGTCGTATATTTTTTATACGAAATTCATGCATATTTGCTGAATAACAAAGTACGAAAAAAATAAACATTTAACCTTTTTTTTTCACAACTGGGACCAGCTGTTTTTTATATTATTTTAATTTTTATTGCATTTCAAAAGTTTTTTGTTCATACGGTTGTTGGTTTGTTCGTTTGTTTGTTTGTTTGTTTGATGATTCGTGAATTTGTATGTGTGTGTAGACGTGTTTGTTTTTATGTATATTTTTTTTATTAAAAATATATGGGTGTGTGTGTGTGCCTTCGTGTTTGTGTTTCAATTGTATATGTGTATTTGTTTTAAAACTTTTTAATTTAATTTAATTTACCACACAAAAGTAGGTGGTGTTGTTCTCTAACAAGTTTTGAAGCACGTTTTAACTGATTGATAGACTTGTTGATCACACGCAAGTTTTTTGTTGTTACTTTTAGCTTTCTTTTATCTATTTTTTTTTGTATAGTTTAGATTGCTCACATAATCAGCTTCTATAGAATAAATAATCACATCATCGACAGTATTATAATCGACAACATCATCATCGTCATCATCATGACAAGAATCATCCAAAGTCTGTTTAAGCACAAATTGTTGCAGTCAATTTTAGTTTAACAAAAACTTTTTTTTATTTTTTCTATTTTCTATATAAAAAATATTTATTTAGTTATTATTTTATAACACGTACTTAAAGTTCTATGGAAATGTTATCAAGTGCCATTGTTAGTTTTTTTCTATTTTATGTTTAAACACTCCTCCAGTCAAGTGGTCCAATTTATTTTATTCATTGAAGAGGAGGTCAAGCGTGTGGCATTTTATTTGAAAATTTTTAAAATATTAACAAAAATCTTTATCAACAGCTAAAAGTGTTACAGTTTTATTAAGAGATAAAGAGGATAATCATTAATGGAAAAAAAAATAAAATAAAAAATTTCTAAGGATCAGAGAAATGTTTCTAAAATTTTACAAAATCTTCTAAAATGTTGAATATTAGCGTCATATTAAGGATACTTATTGAAGGTCTTTTCTCATTAAGAGGAGGGAGCGTCGTCTTGTGAACAAAGAGACTATGTCAATTAATCTCACAGAAATGGAAGTAGATTTTTTTATACAAGCGAAATTTTGGACTCATGTATTTAAAATGCTGCTTAAAAAGCACTGTAAAATGCGAAGTATCGTGAAAAGACAGACACTAAATTATCATTATATAAATCATATGGATTATTATTATTATTCGACCTTTTTTTTCTTAAATATATAAATAGTGGAAAGCGAAATATTGAAAATATATGTGATAAATTTATTTAAAAAAACATTGTTAAGATTAATACTTTAGATTATTGAGTTCTTTTAATGCAAAATAATTACACAGACAACTTTTCGAATGTTATTTAAATTACACGATTTATTTCCTTTTATTTTCACAAAAATACACCAAGGTAACTTTATCACTTTAACGCCTAAAAGCTGTTGTATCAACATTTATATCTTCACTCGATCACGTTCGCAATTAAGTTGATTTTATTGGTCAAGAGAGGGAGCTTTTATATACTGTTTAGAGGGGTTCTGGTATTTGCAGAGTAGCGAAGTATTCACTCACTGTTCATACATGTATGAATATGTACATTTCATTTTTTAGCCGCTTTTTCTCATACATGTGTGAGAGACTACAACTTATTTTGTGTTTTCTCATTTGTGAATGCGACGATTTATTTTTTTTCTTTCTATCCACGAGATGAGAAATGAGAAACACACAAGTGTTCATTTTTGAATATTTACAATTTTGATAATTTTTCATAAATGAAAACATCGTAAAAATATGTGCGTTGAGCATTCGCGTACATAAACGCATATATTTGATAATGCGCAATTGTCGGCGTATGCAGAAAAAGAAATGTTTTTTTTTATTTCTTTTAGAATATATCGCAATATTGTATTTTGAGTTAATATGTACCCATGTGTTTTTACTACATTTTAACTGCGATCGTAGGTAGAAAATTTTTTCACGTTCATTTATGAGAAATTTTATAAAATTTCAACGTTCATAAATGAACATGTACATTTATGAAAAATAACATTAATGAGAAGTAGCTAATTTATCAGTTATCACATATGAATAAGGCTAATAATTTTTGTTGTTCGCATTCATGTATGAAAATAGCCAGAACATTTTTTGTTGTTCGTTTATGAGTGTGAAAAATAAATATAAAATTTTAGATTTCTCATTTATGAAAAATATCATGAATGTTGATTTTGGAATGTTCATAAATGAAAAATTCTGAACCCTGGGTATTTGCATTAAATATACATGACACTGTTATCATTACTCAGTGTAGGCGCTTGCTTGTACATCTTCTTGTTTTGTATTAATTATGTTTTGTTTTGTGTTCACAAGGTTTCTTAAAAACTGCTCAATTTGTAAACTGGCACAATAAACAATTTTATTTGTACTTTTTTTTTACATTGTCTATATATATAAAAATTAAGCCCAAAATAGATGTCCGTTGGTTGCCAGTGTTTGACGAGATGCGCCGTCAGATTTCCACCATATGCACAGTACCTTCATAACGGTCGTTCGCTGGTTTGTGTCTTTGTTTCATGCGTTTACGCACAATAGTGCGTCCACAGTGCGTGTTTGAAACCAGACTAATTTTTCAAAAAAATCAAAACTTTTTTTTCGATTGAATACTTCGACTCAATGTGTTGTATCAAATGAAAAGTGTGTTTTCGTTTGTACGTTCCTGTGTGTGTGTGTGCTTGCACAGAATGCGATGGCAATAGAAATCGAAATATGCTCATGTTCATAGCAAGTGGATGTGTAAACAAATCGAGAATTTTGTTTTCTATATTCTGTTGCATTTTGTGTGTGCGTGTGTGTTTGTATGTGTGATTTACGTGTTCAATTGCAAAATGATCTATCAGCTGAACGTTTTTCAAAGCAATTGTTAGATAGTGGGAATGGCGCAATTTCAATTGGCCCCACCACGCTTTTAGATAATTTTTGCCACTTTGCATAATCGAAACAAGAATTGGTCAGAAACGTATTTCCCGGTATTGATTGGTTGGGGGAAAGAGCTATCTTAGCTGCGAAAAATGCAGATGTTTCGGATATCAATGTGACAATTCCCGGGGAAATTTTTACCTACCAATCGGTTGACTCTGTTAGCAATCAAGATGATGTTGTAAATTATCCAGTCGAATTTTAAAATTCGCTTGAGTTTTTTTTTTTTTAAAAAAGAGAAGTAGCACTCCAGGCAACAATGCCTATTTAGTCAAGTACCGTGCTACCTTCTTTAGGAAAGGGATAGAGAAGAGATGAAACAGGTGGTGAAAGAAGAAGGATAGTCGGAAATTAACTGCCGTATAAAGACAGCAACAGCGACCAGTGACTATGCCTTCATCGCTGACCAGCCCCACCGACAGTCAACTTTTATTTTTGTAGTGAAAAAAAAACAAAGGTCTTCGTTGGGAATCGAACCCACAACCCCCATACTGACAAGGTAGTACACTACCTACTAGCCTACAGGGGCGAGTTACCTCGACTGCCGCGCCTCCGCCTGCAAGTGAAAGTTGGTGTACCAATCTTAGAAATATCTGCCAGCCACGACTTTGCAATGGGACACTTTTAGTAGTCAAAAAAGTCACGAAAAATGTGATTAAAGAAACAATTTTAAAAGAAAATATAAGAGCGAGGTTGTGTCGATATCACGCATTCCTACGATTACTCCAGATTTGTTTTTGATTTTAAACGGCTTTAGTTCCCCATACGTGTTGCTTTTGCAATAATCCCTGTTTTTCGCACGGTCAATTATATGTATCATGTTCACGTGTTAATAAACCAACTGCTTTGTTTGTCTATACCGCGAGCCAACATCAATCGAAGAATGCCGTACATATACATACATATATATATATATATATATATATATATATATATATATATAACACTTTTACATAAAGCATTGCAATAGAATAAGACATATTATATAAGCACACAAGAATATTGAATTGTGAAAAAGATAAAATTATTAAAAAAACATAAAAACAAAAAAAAAAATTGTGTTTTTTCTGATTAATTTTCTTGAATGACTGAATGAATGGCTCACACAAAAAAGAACGCTGCAGAATAAAAACAAACCAGAAATGACTTGCAAATCAGTCACGGGCACGCTAGTATTCTTAAAAATCCCAGGGGCTCTTTTGATTGCATATACTATGTCAATTTCTATATTACTCTTCTCTATGGCTTTGGGAAGACTGGAGCTGCTCGATAACTGTGTAATCTACTGTTTAACTTTAACTCGTGCATTCACCTAGGCTTTGATGCGACTTAAATTTATTATTTATTTTTTCTCAGCTAAAGATCTTTATGCAAAATATTATTCAAAGTGTCCTTAGTGATGCCCAACTTTTGCGAACGTCAATGAGATGATGTTTTAGTCTTTTTCTCAACCCTTTTTATACAGCAGCTATGTTTACATCACTACTGCCACCACGTGCATACTGTTTGGATCTATTTCCAAACTTTTTGCTAAATAAATGTGAAGGGACGACAGCTATGTTTTTGACGTTTACTTCCCAGCCCACCCATTATTCAGGTAGATAGATTACTAGCTCTTTTAACTAGCCTTCTATCTTCTGTGAAACAAAAAATTTTTAGCACAATATAATATGTGCAGAAGAAGCTCCCTGAGGCTGAAAATAGTGTATAAAGTGGTTGTTCTCTAAACCTGTCCGATTAGGAGATCCAGGGCAAGCTATAACTCCCCATTTAAAAAAAATCGAAGTTGTGTAGCAGAAATTGCATATTACTGCTTGTTAGACTTGTTGTAAATAAGAACATTTCATGAAAATATAAATATTTCATAAAAATATTAACATTGTTGGTATGATTTATGTCTTACCTAAAAAAAGCACAGCTAAGCTTATCTAATAACACTAGCCATATGTTCAACTTTGTAATAATATATACCTTTTAAGTAGCTTCTCCAACTCCAGAGCACCCAGTATTGATGGATTTCTGGCCCATCTTGACGTGTGTCTTCGGGGTTAAAAAGCAGAAGCCCCAAACTGGAAAAGATATAGGACTCTCGAAGTCCGACCATTGATTTATTAAATACACACTGGGAACCAGTTACCCGTAGGGCCACGGCGGTGATCTGGTTATTGGTGAGGTCCCTCGTGGAACAACGTTGTGGCTGTGATTTAATCGAGCTTTGAAGAATGTTCCGCAAAGATGTTAACAAAAAAGTCCTAGCTTGCGTATTTAACAGGACTAGGAGCTGAATAGTCTCCCAATTTTCAGTAAGGAGTAGAGGCATGGCGCTGTTGCCGTAATTTCGAAAATTCTGACTAAGGCATATGTTGAAAACGAAGACTGATTGAAATAAACGATTTTTCCATTCAATTGGATAACGAAATGTTTTATTCACTGCAAAATATAATATATTAAGTTACAATAATACTAGTTTAAAAATATTATAAATTACTCACAATTTTGTGTGTCTTCATCAAAAGTTTTCAACTAATGAACAAATAAAGAACAAATAACAAATTCTGGCCCCCGTGAATTTATCAGGGAAATTCACTCACTTATAACATCCAATATCGCACGTTTTGAGGCTAATCTTTTGAAAAAATTGCATCACAGGTTTTTTTGTCAGCTGGTCTTGTCGTTTCCCGCTTGTCAGCATTAACTCGTACAACACGAACACGCCTCCACTTAGACCCTACTACGCTATCATCACAAATAAAGACAAGTTGACCGACTTGCATAGAGGTGTTTGGCAGACACCATTTAACTCCTCTTATAGTCCTTCGACCCACATTTTCTGAGGATGGACACCAATGTCAATCACAAATTTCAGAACTATCTAATGTTTCTGATACACGATTGGCAACATATTTCTTACATTTTCGGTGGCCTGATCTAATCCAACGTATAACAGTGTAAGAGTCAGACCAAAAAATAAATCCTTTTGGTTTAAGTCGAGCGTGACATTCCACTTTTATATCTTTTGAACATGCAGCCAATACAACCGTTCTAACTTTGGAATTGAACCGCATTGGAGTACAAGCTGTTTTTCCTATTATAAAAATGATTATCTAATAACACGCCAGTATTCAACAACTGCTAACGCTTCTTTGCTAACATCACAAAACAAATAAAGTTCAATATTTTCAATATTTAGAAACTGTCTTTTTGATGATACAGTTTTTAACTCAAGTGTATTTTTTTGGAACTTAATTAAATTTTGATACAAAAGTAAAACAATCTTAATGGAATGTCCACTGCATCTCTAAAATGCGTTCTATTCTACCTGCATTTATGTTTCTTGCACTATCATTTGAAATTTCAAGTTCTTTTGCAACAGTTTCGGAATTTGTCATAGGATTGCGCTTTTGAAAACCCCTTGATTCATGAATTAACTTGACAGTCTTAACAACATTAATTGCTTCTTGTTCCGAATCAAAATAATCAACGTAGTCGTCAACACGGTGTTTTTCTTGAGGATATTTTTCAATATAATTTTCAGCATTCCGATTTTTAACAAATTGTACGGTAATTGGAGAACAGGCAGCTCCGTAAATCATCCTCTGCATAACATAAATCATAGGTATTTCACAAGTATTGCCTTTCCTCCAGAGAAATCGTAATGCGTCTTGATCTTCGGAAATAAAACCTATTTGACGAACCATTTCTTTAAGGTCGCCACAAACGGCTATAGGAGCTTGTCTAAATTTGACTAACACCATATGAAGCGGTTGATTTAGATCTAGACTTGAAAGAAGCACCTTATTTAGAGACATGTTTTCAATTTCTGCTGCCGCATCGCAAACAAAACGTAGTTTGTTTTTATTCATAACACCGAAATGCGGTAAATAAAAAGGTTCGTTAGAATGTCTTGATGCTTCTTCTTCAGTAAGAATTCGTGCACGACCTTTTTCTAAGTATTCTTCGATCCTTTCACTATATTCAATGGCATACAGCGGATGCAATGACTTTTTTTTCAACCATATTCAATCTTTTTAATTCCATATTGTAAGAAGCAGGGAATGACTTAAAATCTTGTCTCCAGAGTAAACTAGATTCAAACTTACCTTCAGCTCTTTTTGTTGTTTTATTCGGCATTCCTAAAGATCCTTTATCTTCTGCAGATAATATAGATTCACAATGACGAGTTCCAAAAGTTTCGATTCTAAAATAACTCTTCGTTAAAATCACCAACTTAATAGCATGTATTCGTCTTAGGCCGTGGGTAGACGCTTTTTTCCACACTCAGTGGCAAGAGCATAAAATTGGATGCTGTGTACAGCAATTTGAAAGTAACTTCTTTTAGTTTTTCACAGAGTAGTGTTTTACATAATCCTTTGAAAGAAAGCCGTACTAATTGTGTAGGTCAAATAGTTCCTCTCATAGTACTAAATACAAAAAAATTGTTTTTTGTTTTTTGCTTCTGATGGACCTCGTTGACATTTGTCCTATCACGTATCATCTTGAGTAGTTGCAATGAACAAGTCGTTAAGTTATTAAGAGGCGAATAAACAGAAAATAATAGTTCCAACCTTTAATGTTAAGCTGAGGTAAATGAATTAGTGAGATACAGTGAGATACAATTAAGAGATACAGACGTAAGAAGTGGTTAAGTGGTTTTAGGTAGTGGAACAAAAAATATGTGGAGACTACCGCGAGAAAGTCGGAAGGGCAAACCGGCAGATGAACATCTGACTCCATTAATTAATGTTTCTTGTGGTACCTTTTTGTGTTAGGATACACGGCAGGCATGAAAAAAGGTATGATTATTGAATTAGCCCCGCAAAAAATGCTAGGTGGCGGGCAATCTACCTGCATGGGTAGATATGACCTTAGAAAGAGAACTACAGAAGTCCGAATACAAACTTAACATTACAGATTGGAACACAGCTTGACAATGATGTTATCACATCGAAAGTGCTTGCCGACCATATCGAACAAACAGCCAGCAATCACAGTTTACACCGAGAAGGACGACAACAGTATTTCATTTACTGGGAGAACAAATTCAGCAACTTAAATCCTGAATATTCTTAGGCAGTTATATAAGCGCTACTTGCTGAACAATTGAATTGAAATAATTCAAGTTGAATAATCGTTGAGTAAAGACAAGAAGATAATAAAGCATCTTTTAGGCGTTATAGTGGTTAAGTTACCATCGTGTTTATTTTTTTTTTTGGTGTATTTAAAGTGAATAAATCGTGTAATTTGATTTAAAAACTCTAGAGTGTTGTGCTATTATTTTACAATAAAAGAACTCAATATAATAAAACGTTATTTAAGAAAACTTAAATATTTTAAATTCTTAAGTTATTAATAATAAAAGTTTTAACACTAAAAAAAGGAAAAAGAAAAAAAAAAAGGAAATTATACTCAATTTAATTTTATATTTTAACTCCAGAATAAAAACTTTCTTTAATTTTCTTCTGCTGTTCTATTCAATTTCCCACTCATTTTATTTTATAATCCACTACTTAAGTATATATTTTTGTTGTTGTTGTACGCTTTTATATTCCACCTCATGTATTTAATATCAGTTCACCTCAAGCTAAATACGTTTGTATGTGTGTAAATGTATCTTGTGTATTTTAAACAAGTATTTCGTGCAACTATTATCTCTTCGAAACGTTTTACTATTGATGTCTTTCAGACAATGTCATATTATAAAGTCTCTATCCCTAAGGCTTGAGTGCGTGGTTTTTATAACAGATGAGTGTATGTTTATGTGTGTGTATAAGTATTGGTTTGATATTGTAGTCACGACTGCTAAATGATGTTTAACTATTTTTGTATTGCAATCTCTCCTTAAACATGTACCTCAAGAATAGCAAACAGAGATACACTTATACATACAAATTCAATAAACTATTGTTTACTTTGTGTTAAATTATAATCTATATATATATATATATATATATACATACATATATACATACATATATATGTGTGTGTAAAGTGAAAATAAGTTTACAACTAAGACGTTTTGCGTTGAAAGTTCTCTGAAAGTTCACATTAAAATAATTTCCAACCAATTCTTTTTTTTTCTTTGCAAATTTCTTTTACCAACAGCAATGAAAAGGAGTTTAAACTAAAGTACTCGTATCAGGGTAAGAAATTGTGCAATAACGTTTATAATTTAATACAAATTTCCTTAGTAAAAATGTTGATATAACAAAACACAAAAGGGTTAATTGATAAGTGGTTGTAATAAAAAAGTTTAACAAAAATTGGGTGCACAACCTTCAGAGAGCTTAACTGTCTATCAGCAGCCAAAAAAAAAGGAAAACAATTTGTTTGTATTTAGTACTCTGAACGGAACTATAGTACCTACACAATTAGTACGACTTTTTTTTCAAACTGTTATATAAAGTGGAAATCTGTGAAAAACAAAAGAAATTTATTCATCCAATTTTGTTATTTCAAAGTCACTTTGGCGAATTCTCAATTAACTCGTGTAAGAATAAGAAGGAAAGTGATCATTTTGAGCGTTTAATATGCACACACAAAACTACACACACAATGATACCCACATTTACTTAAACTATCATAAAAGGTTATTACATTTTTTACAACAGCAACAACAACAAAACAAACAAAAAAAAAAGTAAGTAAAATGATGATGTGACTTGGCTGCTGTGTTATTTCATCACTATCCCTGAAATTGCAAGTGCTGTAACTATTGGCTGAATGGCACTATAAATTCGTAGGTTATGCAATTTAGGTTTTGTACCATCACCTAAGTCAATGCCTTCGGCTGCTCTAAAGACAGTCCACTAAAAATTTTTGGGTTTTCTATTTCATGGCTATCCAAGATGAAAGTTTTGCATTATTTTTTCTGCTCTTTCGCCAAAAAAATACAGTTGCATCCTCCTTGTTGATATACAGGGTTTCCACCGGGAAGGTATACCACTTTGTTTGTTTATAATTTTTGATTAAACGAAAGAGAATGGATCTTATATTAATAAATGTTTTATTTAATGTCGGCAATTATGGTATGGAATACAATGACAGCTAAATGTCCACCTCTGTTAGCCTCACGTTTTGACCAAATTTTTCATTTCATTCCCAAACATTTCACGTGGTATTTCATTAATGTCATATCGAATATTTTGTTTGAGTTGCTTAAGCGTTTCTGGTTTGTTCGCATAAACTTTGCTTCTCAAATACCCCCACAAAAAGAAGTCCAGAGCAATCAAATCAGGCGGCCGTAGGGCTAATCATCATCACCATTTCTTGAAATAACTTAATGTGGAAAGAGGTCTTGCAGTAATTACATTGTAATCCTGACTGTATGCGATATGCTCCCCCCAGGGGCATATAAATATGGTCTTTATAGAATATTCCACTATCTAGACTCAGTGCAACTGGGGAAAAAGGGAGCCCAGTCCCCTGAAGACAGGCAGGTGGTCAACTGAAAACTCCACTTTATTTCCACGGGGATCAGTGAGCCGCAGAGTTCATTATTTGTCTCTTTAGGTATTTAATAGTTCTCTGGCTGATCATTGAGGTTGGCCCCTATATGGGAGCATCGTGGTGGTTGTGGTTTTGCGGCCCAATAACAGTATAATGGTTATTATGGTGGCCAGGATCATCTCGCTGTTAGTGACACCCTAAGTGAATGATCCAGTCCAGTGAGCATGCTTGACATGTGTCTGGACAGGAGTTAGAAAGTCTCCAACTCTTTAGCAAGGTGTGATGGTTTGCAGACCTGCCCTAAAATCATTCAAGTTGCAACTAGGTGGTTCTGTTGCTTAGAATTATGTCTTCGGCTATCTAGGACCCATGTATGACGTTCCAAATTGTACAATAGTGGTTTGTCCACCATCTGAGTAAGACTACATAGTCAGGCGCGGATGTAAAACAAATCACACTCTGTATGCGATATGCCTCCCCACGGGGGCACATATATATGGTCTTTGGAGATAGCAACAACTTAGACCTGTGCAACTAGGGGAAAAAGGGAGCCCAGTCCCCTGAAGTCAGCAGGGGTATAACTGGAAACTCCACTTTATTTCCACGGGAATCAGTGACCCGCAGAGTTCCGTTATTCGTCTCTTTAGACACTTAACTGATCAGTTCTCTGGCTGATTATTGAGGCTGGCCCTTTATGGGAGTATCGTGGTGGTTGTGGTTTTGCGGCCCCATATCAGTCTATGGTTCTATGGTGGCCGGGTTCATTTCATCTTTAATAATACCTACCTGGTGAAATATTCCCAGACCCAGTGAGCATGCTAGACATGTGTTCTGGTCAGGAGTTGGAAAGTCTCTAACTCTTAAGCAAGGAGTAATGATTTGCAGCCCTGCTCTGGAATCATCGAAGTTGCAACTAGAAAGTTCTGTTGCATAGAATTATGGCTTCGGCTTCCTAGGACGAGCATGACGTTCCAAATTATGCAGTGGTTTGATCCACCATCTGATTAAGGTTTCATGGCCAGGCGCAGATGTAAATCTAACCACACAGTTGTATGCGATATGTCATCGTCTTGTTGATAATATGTTAATCAAGCCCAAAGCATGCAGTTGTAGCGTTAAAAAGTTTCAATCATGTCACGATATCGCTCCCCATTTACATGTAGCTTTTTCGTTTTCAAAGAAGTAAGGTCCAATGATTCCTCCTGACTAAATTGCACACCAGACTGTCACGTTTAATGGATGCAAAGGTGACTGTTCGAGAGTTTCCCATTCCCCAGAACTGACTATTCTGTTTACTCACATATTCATGCAAATAAAAATATGCATTATGACCTGACGCATTAAGATTTTTTCATGAACATCGGGGTTGTCATGGGCGAGCTGCTTTGCATAAGCCTTGCTTTTCAGATATTTCCACAAAAAGAAGTCAGGCGACCGTTGAGGCTAATCATCATCACCATTTCTTGAAATAACTTGTTGTGGAAAGAGGTCTCGCAGTAATTCCTTTGTAATCCTGGCCGTATGCGATGTGGCACCGTCTTGTTGATACCACATCTTAATCAAGCCCAAAGCATGCAGTTGTAGCGTTAAAAAGTTTTCAATCATATCACCATATCGCTCCCCATTTACAGTTATCTTTCAAAGAAGAAGGTCCAATGAATCCTCCTGACCAAATGGTACATCAGACTGTCACTTTTAATGGATGCAAAGGTGACTGTTGAAAAATTTAAGGGTTTTCCATTACCCAGAACCGACTATTCTGTTTATTCACATATCCATTCAAACCAAAATGTGCCTCGTCACTCGTTGTGATTTTTTCATGAAAATCTGTTTTATCATGGGCGACCTGTAACATGCTATTGGCATATGTACGGCGACGTAATTAGTCTTACAGAAGAAGCTTTTGTGTCAACTTAATCTTATATGGAAACAAATTTAATTCCGTGTGTAAAATTGTGGCCAAAGTTGCTCTTTGAAGACCATGCTCCTGAGCATGGCAGTGAATTGAGGTTAATGGATTGTCTGGAACACTTTCTTAAGCAGCGCGCAATGTTTTCAGCCAATCTTGCAGTAAGTTGTGGTTCATGTTTGGACCTATCACTTACAGGCCTTATGTCTTCGAAATCATTCACTACATGATAAATAAAACGTGTTGGTGGCACGTTGTTTCTCCCAAATATATCACATAACTTTCTTTAGCTGTTTATTGCTGCTGTTGTTGATGTTGTTGCTGTTGATAGTGCAACTTAAAATAGCTGAGCCATAAATGAAAGTGTTTAAGTTGTATTTATTTTATAAAAATGTACAACTCTGGGTATTTTAGGACCCCGCGTATGCCTGTGTGTGTGTCTGTGTGTTTATATGTATCTTTATATGACTGTTTATGGCCACAAAAAGTAATTTTAAGGATTTATTTCATAACATTTACGTAACGAAGAAGCAATGTTTCCCCCCTTTAATTTCTTTTTTTCTTCTTCTTATTATGTATATGTATTGTCGTTGCTGTTGCTGTTGTTGTTGTTATAGTTTGTATCAAAAAACAAAAACTATCTAAAGGGTTGTTACAATTTTATTTTATTGCTGAGATTAAGGCCATTTATTTCCCCAAAAAACTTTTAAATACATTAAACACAAATACAGAAATGAGTGTGCGTATATATGTATGCGTGTATGCATGTATATGTTCAGAGGTACATATTTGCACACATTCATAAAACTAGTTATAAATTTACTATAAATAGTATTTTATTATTTTAATTCTTTTCTTAATTTTTATTTCTCTTTTATTATTATTAAACTTGTTGTTAGAAGTTTTTTGTTGTTTTTATTGCTGCTGACATTGTTGCTGCTGCTGTTGTTTTTCTTTTTTTATTACTGCTTGAGTTGTGCAGAATAAACATTAATTATAATTTTAATGCTGTTCTCATGTATAACCAGCAAAAATAAAATAAAGCAAAACGATGTTGCTAAGACCCAAGTTTATGTGCAAATTTTTAATGAATATTTATATGACTCTTCTTCTTCTTATTTATTTATTTTTAAATTCTTTTTTTTTATTGTTGTAAAATCATATAAATTATCAACTGGAAATTGTTTACTGAAGGTGTTTAAGTGTTTTGTGTTATTCCTTAAAGAGGAGCTACGTTTACACTAAACTTAGTAAAGTTGCCTAATATTTGGTTATGCTGAATAATAAGTTAAGTTAAATAATGTAAAATGTGTTATGGAATTAATAAAGAAGCAAATTCTGAAATACTTTATCTGTATCTTTATGCTTTCCTTGACTATTGGAAAAATTGAACAAAAATTTATTATTTTATTTTGTCATTTCTTTTTATTGGCTGGCTAATTATAGGTTAGGTTCAGGCGGGAGCTGTTTCCACAGACCACACAAGAAAGAAAAGTAGAAAACCAAAATGTGAAAGAAGAGATAAATATAAGAAATAAGTGTCAGAGGAATCAGACAGGTGGAGCATTCCACAATCACTTTAAAATAGGGAACATGGGGCTTTCCCTTTTTTTAAAGAGGCAACAATGCCTATTTAGTAAAGTACCGTGCTACATTCTTTAGGAAAGGGATAGATAATAGATGAAACAGGTGGTGAAAGTAGAAGGATAGTCGGAAATTAACTGCCGTATATAAGACATCACAGTGACCAATGATATGCTTTCATCGCTGAGCAGCCCTACCGACAGTCAATTTTAAATTTTGTAGTGAAAAAAAAATCAAGGTCTTCGTTGGGAATCGAACCCACAACTCCCATACTGACAAGCTAGTACACTACTTACTAGCCTACAGGGGCACCTATGAAGCTATGTTGCGAATTAAGTGGCAGAGAAGGAGGCAATGCTTAATGAAAGTTTAATTGATACTTTTTGCGACATTCCCCATTCTGTTTACGGCGAGCGAATTGACTCTGCTCTTTACGAAGCTGCTCAGAGCAGATGGTCCAACGGGCTCGACTGCAAGGAAATTCGTTTTCGAAAAACAAACGGGCCGAAGAAGACATAAGATAAGATAAGAAATAAGTTTCAGAGGATGAGACCTTGAGTGAAAGAAGGAAGTAGTAGAATGTGGGCGATAGAGGCAGACACGTAACTTGCCGAATAATACCGGCTATCCTGGAGAAGCTACCAATTAAAGAATAGACTTGCAGCCTGAGGATATGAGTTAGAGAACCATCACTGTACCTTAAAAAGGAACTGAGCCTGCTCGGCTCCACTAATGAAACATCAGGCAAGTCTCCAAAATACTATTGAATGAGGTGCCTCTGTCACAAGCATTCTAGTACAGAAATGTTTCTATTTGACAACCATCCTTCTAGCACGAGTCTCAGTTACTGCAGCTACCCAATCACGCAATCATCTTGCCACATTGAACCTTATCTCTGAATCTCAGTCGTCCCTCAATGTAATAGCGGAGTATTCTACAACCACTTTAAAATAGGGAACATGGGGCTTTCTCTTGGCAACTGTGATGCGAATTAACTGACAAAGAAGGAGGCCTTGATGAAAGTGCCATTGTGAGGAGAGCGAATTGACTCTTTGTAATGTAACTCAGAGCAGATAGTCTAACGAGTTGACTTGCTCGACTGCAAGGAAATTCGTTTTCGAAAAACAAACGGGCCGAAGAAGACATAAGAAAACAAATAAGTTTCCGACGATGAAACTATAGAGTGAAAGAAGAAACAGTAGGATGTGGGCGATAGAGGCAGAGCCGTAAGCTGCCGAATAAGACCTGCTAGCCAGGGCAAGCAATCAATCGAAGGTTAGACTTGCGGCGTGACGGTATGGGTTAGAGAACCATCACTGTACCTTAACAAGGAACTGAGCCTGCCCGGCTCCACTAATGAAACATCAGGCAAGTCACCAAAATACTATTGAACGCCATAAGCTTTATAATACAGCTTCTGTAGAAATCATTGTATGTGAGAATGATCCTCCTAGCATTAGTCTTAGTTATTGCAGCTACCAAGTCACACAACCATTATCCTCAAAGTTGTGTTTATCTCATTGAACTTTATCTCTGAATCTTAGGCTTCCTTGAATGCAATGGCGGAGTATTCGATAGTCATCCTAAAATAGAAAACATGCGACTACTATTGGCAGCTGTTTTATGAATTGACAATCCACTATATTTCCAAGGGAATCAGTAAAGCCCCAAAGTTCCGCTATTTGTCTCTTTAGGCATTTATCTGTTCTTTGACTGGTTATTGAAGTAGGCCCTTTGGAAGTATCACGGTGGCTGTATGTTTCGAGGCCCTCGTTTGAGTTTGTGGGTCAGATCATTCACAATGAACACAATGAATGGTCCAGTTCCAGTGAGTATGAATGCTGTCGTGTTCTTAAATTTTATTAAGCTTCAAGCGTTCTGGACCAGGAGTTGGATAGTCTCCCATTCTTTAGCAAGGAGTGAAGGCTGCGGCCTACTCCGGACTTTTAAAGTTGCAACTACGAGTGACCGGAGGATATACGTATCTGAAGGCCTTATAGGGCGAGGATGACGTTACATATCATCCACAGTGGTAATGATCCACCATCTGATTAAGGGCCACGGCCAGGTGCAGATGTAAATCTTATCACGTCATTTCCCTTTATGTTTGCGGAAAGCGAATTAACTGTGCTCTTTATAATATAGCTCAGATCAAATGGTCCAACGAGTTTTCACCGGCTCGACTTTAAGAAAATTTGTTTTCGAAAAAATACGGGCCGATAATACGGCCTGATCATAGACCGTGCCAAGCGGTCACTTTCTTTGGATTTAACGGTTTTTCGCGGACTGTTTGTGGTTTTTGTGAGCCCCATATATGACACTTTTGTTTGCTTCCTAAACACCCTACCTAACTGAAAATGAGCTACTGCTTTTAGTTAGTTTTTTAAACACTCATTTCATAAATGTTCGCCGCAAACAGTAGCCGGTCGATTTTGTTGGTTGAACGGGTGAATAAATTTGAATTTTGGAAGTCAGTTGTCGGTCAAACTGCTAAATATCATCCTTTGATATTTATTAAGTAAAAATTTGTGATATTTTAAGCATGGAAAGTTACATTCTTGAGCAAAGAATTTTAAATATCATACAAAATTGTGAACATTTCACTCTATCACTTCGTCAAATTTGGGCAGCTTTTCCTCATTATCAGGCTCTTTCTGAAACCGCTAGATTCAAACATGGCCACTGTACAACAAACTGAAAATAAGCCGGTAACATCAACTCTTTGACATTCACAAAAGTGCAACTCATTATAAAGTCAACTCACACAAAAATTAAAGCCGACCGGCCATTATTTTCTTTGAAAGTTTGTGAAAGTTTTGAAAAACAGAACGAAAACAGAAACAAAACAAAATCACTTTTAGTGATGAAGTACGTTTTCAATTAGGCGGTTATGCAGACAATCATAATTGTCATCCATGGTGCCGGCAAAATTCACAAACAGTTCTAGAAAGACTATTATATTCAAGGAACGGTACCTTATGGTGCAGTTTGTGGTCAGGCGGCATCGGACTGTATTTCTTCAAAAATGAGCAAGGAAAGGCCGTTACTATGAATTCTCTGAATTTCCGAACCGTGAGAGCCAAGTTTTTGTAGTCACAATTGTCTCATGTTGACATCAGTGACTTTTTGTTTCACAAGATGCCGCCACAAGCCACAGCCACCCAAACAATTCAGTATCGCATGAGAAATTCACGTAATTTCTCGTCTAATTCTTGTAATTTAAAATCGGTAGATTATTTTCTATGGGGTAATTTGAAAGACCAAGTTTACGTGACAGTGACATTCTGATAGATAAAACTTGGCGCTTCATTATAAGATAAGCAATGCTTTGTTGTAAAATATGCTTTAAAAGATCGGAAGTCAGCCGATGTACTAGAAGTGAATTTTACCCGACATCATTACCCTCAGGGGGCACATTTATCGGTCTTTATAGAATACATGACTATCTAGACCTGTGCAACTGGGGGAAAAAGAGAGTCCAGTCCCCTGAAGGCAGAAGGGGTCAACTGGGAACTCCACGTTATTTCCACGGGAATCAGTAACCCGCAGAGTTTACGCTATTTGTAGGTTGGCCCTTGGGAAGTATCGTGGTGGTTGTGGTTTCGCGACCCCATAACAAACAGGTCAGTTTTATATGGTGGCCAGGTTCATTTCACCTTTAATAACACCTACCTGGTGGAATGTTCCTAGATCCAGTGAGCATGCTAGACATGTGTTCTGGACAGGAGTTGGAAAGTCTCTTCAGCAAAGACTGGTGGTTTGCAGCCCTGCTCTGGAATCACTAAACTTGCAACTAGGAAAGACCTGTTGCTAGAATTAGTCTTCGGCTTCCTAGAGCCCGAATGACGTTTGTTTTTAAATCATTCAAAGTGGTTTGACCACCATCTGGTTAAGACTAACTGCCAGGTACAGATGTAAATCAAATTACGTTTTTAGTTTCCATATTTCTTCTTTACATTTGTATTTATAAAACTGAAATTATTGAAAAGAGTGTGGAGTTTAAGCCAGCTACATTCTAACCTCAAATTTACTCGTAACGATTTTGTTTGTTTTAAATTTTAAGCTGCATTACCGTTTTTTGTTTTGTTTTTGTTTTCTTTCTATTATTTTTTGTAATTAGTTTTTCTAAGCACGAGGTTTTTATATAAAAAATTTAATTTTATTTTCGATATTTCACCACATTATTGTGTGGCGTAGTCATTAAAATATATATAATTTTTTTTTTATTAAAAAAGAAATAATTTAAGTTTTAGTCAATAAATTGACAATAAGTTTTTATATTTTCATTTGTTTTTGCTGATGATACCACTGAATGGTGTGGCGAAATGTGAAAAAGAACAATAAGGGCTCGCATTTGTGAGACTAACAGATGAGGACAGTTATCTGTTACTGTATTCCATACATAAATGCCGATATTGAAAAAAAAACATTTAGCAATATAAGATCCATTCTCTTTCCGTCTTCTCGGCGGACACCCGCAAAACTAGACATGACTAGGTTTTACAAGCGAATCTAAACAAACTTTGCCTACAAATTCTATTCTCGATACACAGTTTACGATAAGTTATGCAGCATTTTCTAAAAACTTTACGAATGTAAATCGAATCATTAAATAAATAGTCTTGAAAGGTGTTAAAATATTAAACTGCAGAGATGGGTAACTGAAATCTCAAAACTATGAAAAGCAAACAGTTTCAAAATTACCAACACTAAAGTGGTGTTACAGAGATTATAAGAAATTTAAGTGTTTTTTGTATTTCTTTTGGCCATAAACAATTCTAACTATTTAAATTAAGGCTGGAGGAGATTTAATAATAGAAAAACTGAATGAGCAAAAAAAAAAAAAAAATAAATAAAAACAAAACGTGAAGAAGACATCAAAGGCACAATTTGTAGTGCTGGCAGAAGTTGTACGCAAACTTTTCTAATGCAGCTGTAAATCACTTTTTTATCTTTATTTCCCATTTTTATACTTTAATTACTTTTGCTTATTTTCTTAATCTTCTTTTCCACCCAGGATTATATTAGCTTATTATTTAAAATTTTATTTTCAAAATTCGCCACAGGATAGTTTTTGAAATTAAATTTACATTTGAAATGAAATTAACGAAAATCATATTCTCGCAGCAATAAAAACTTGAAATTTCTGCTGTTGCCTTTTTAAAAAAAGAATAAGATTATTAAAATAAAAATAAATATAATTCTCAAACTTAAAACTGCATTAAGGCAAAAAGAAAATCATAAAACACTAGAGAAAAATTTAATTTATATTACAACAAGAACAAAAAAGGAAAGAAAAAATGAAAAGCAAAATAGTTGGAGAATTTGTTAACAAAGTTATAATTCATGCCCCTTAAAGAAACAAAGCTGGCACACTATGGGGCCACCGGAGTTTTTTAAGTGGCACCAGGAAGCAGTGATAGTTGAAAAACACAAAAGATGCTTTTGCCAACAAGCATTCCACTCCAAAAGCAAACATAAACAGCATTTAAGGAAAATAGCACATGTGCCACAACCAGGATTTTTCCCAAGAACATAAACTTAACTGGGACTTAAAAAAATAGACCCAAATAAGGAGCATAGAAACAAAAACAACAAAACGGTTTAAATAAACTGCAGTTTTTAAGAACTAAAACTGGAATACATAATTTTATTAAAAACCAAAAAAATTCATTTTTGGAAAACCCCCAAAACAGGAAAATAATAAAATAAAAAGAACGGGTGGACAAATTTGAGGTTAGGAAGTAAATTTGCTTAAAGCACACCGTTTTACAGCAGCTCAAGTTTTATGTATACCAATATGAAGTAGAAGTATGGGAATTAATCGTGAAATAAAATGTGAGCCAACTGTCCACCTCTAGCCTGTCGGCAGACGTTCGCACTTTTCACCAAATATTGAAGCACATTTTGTCACAAAGATTCGTTTATCTCGTTAATGCAGCGCCAAATTTCATCTTTCAGAGCCTCAGTTGTTTATGGGTTGTTCACATAAATCCTGTTTTTCAAATGGCCCCACATAAAGATATAAACCAGCGGTATTAAATCAAAGTGGCATAGGAAAATCGAGAAAGTATGCGAATGGGCAAATTCTCATGCGATAACTGAATTGTTTGGCTGTGTGACGCGATCTTGCTGCAACTAATGATCACTGCTGTCAACATTAGCCAATTGTGGCTTTGGTTATCATGATTTGGTAGCGCAGAGAATTCACGCTGGCGACACACTGTGGCACATTTCGCGAGAAGTTTCTTATATAAAATTAACAAACAAACAAACAAACAAGAACCTCGAAATCCAGCGAAGACAATTACAATAACGGCGAATCCTTGCTCCTTTTTGAATAAATACAAGACGTCGCTTGAAAATAAACCATACCACGGGTTACTTTCTTTGGATGTAATGGTTTTTCGAGGACTACTTCTGGAATTTATGACCCGCTTCTGCGACAGTTTAGTTTGCTTGCATAACCACCAGATTGAAACTGAAACTCAGTTGACTAAATAGGCAACAATGCCTATTTAGTCAAGTACCGTGCTACATTCTCTAGGAAAGGGATAGAGAAGAGATGAAATAGGTGGTGAGAGTAGAAGGATAGGCCGAAATTAACTGTCATATAAGACAGCAAAGCAACCAAGGACCATACCTTCATCACTGAGCAGCCCCACCGACAGTCAATTTTTATTTTGGTAGTGAAAAAAAACCAAGGCCTTTGTTGGGAATCGAACCCACAACCGCCAGACTGACAAGCTAGTACACTACCTGCTACCCTATAGGTGAGTGGAGGGGGGGGGGGGGGGGGTTGTTTGTGGTCAGTAGGCATCGTTTGCCTATATGTTTTTTTGGAAAATGAGCAAGGATATACCGTCATCGGAAAATATCTCTTACATGAAATCATGATAGCTAATTTTTTATAGCCAGGTTTGGCTAATATTGACATCAATGTTCTTGGGTTTCAGGAAGATGAAGCCACAACTTAATTTCTAGATTTGGCAGAGTTTTTTGTCCGCCGCGCTCTTGTTATTTCTTTGAGCCCATTTGAAAGACTGGGCTTACACGAGCTTCCCATAAGAAACTGATGCTTTTGACGAGGTAAGCGAAGATTTGTTACAAAATGTGGTTCAACGTGTGTGTCGACGTGCTAAAGGAAAATATTATATTCGACGTGCTAGATGTAGATATTTATCGGAGATTATAATGTACCACTTATTATTTGGTTCTACTTTACGCTGGTATCAACTAAACTGAAGTTGTCAAAAGAAAAAAACTGTATGTTTTAGGCCAGATTACTTTCTAACCTCAAATTTGGCCACTCTCTTTTTATTCATTTCATAAACTGTGTTGTAAATAATAAAACTGAAATTCTTGATCCTCTGTTTTGCATGATATTTCTTTAAATTCCTTTCCAGCCAACTACACCCATCTGTCCCATATGCTGGGGTGTTGTACAGATAAACTTAATATGAAGATTTATCTCAAGGCAAATTAAGTTTAATTTTAAGTTTATAAAAATCTTTTTTATCGCTGACAAACACTTGCAGCAACAACATGGTAATTTGTGAAGAAGAAAACTACAACAAAAAAAAAAAACAAGATAATATAAAATTGTATACAAAGATTTTGTTGTTGTCATGTTAAGTTGCTTAAATAGATTATTTTTGTTAAATGTTTTAGGATTTTTTTTTTTATAAAAATGACTTTTTTTGTGTTGATTTGGCTTTTTGCCGTATATTTCGTTTATTTAGTTTTCGTTACGTTCTCTTTATCAACGGCTAACAGCAGCAAATATTGTTACAACAGCGGGGCAAGAATAAACAAGCTAACAAGCTGTATTTGAGTTGCACACAATCAACGTTTTGTTCAGCAGCCAAACAATTGAGTCTTTTTTAGAATAAATTTTTTTTTTGGATAAAATGCATTGGACGAAATCATAGCAGCAAACAACAAACAAACTTTCTAGTTGTTCCGATTTTTTCGCTGCTGCAGATTTATTTTTATCTGTTAGATTTTATTTTTTTAATTCCTTGATTAGTATACTAAACTAAACATGAGAGTTTGAATGAATGAGTGCATGAATGAATGAATGAATGAGTTTGTTTGCAAATTTAAATGCATTTGCAAACTGGCACGCTTATTTATTTTTACACTGTCATTCCTTGCAACTGGTCGGACGTTGGAGGCTGTGACACAGTTTAACTTCTGTCTTGTTTTCTTGTCTTTAACTGGCACCGGAAAATGTTGTGGACTTGATGGACTTCAGGGATAAATTTAACTTCTTCTCCTTGCATCCTCTCAATCTCCTGTTGCATTACCACTTAAATGTGTATACTTGAGGGATCTTCCTTCCTTTATTTTATTTTTACGCTAACTTTTAGGAAATAAGGAAAATAAATGTTAGCAACATTTAATAGTTATAAAAATAGCAACAACAATGTGTCAACGAAAAATAGCAAGAAAATATAAAAAAAGATTGGATGACAGCCCGTAAACTGGAAGACAAAAACAGAAAATTATTTAAATTAAAGATACTGAGATACGAGACTTAATGAAGCAAAAATTATTTTGAGAAAACTATTCTTATGCTTAAAGCATTACAACAACAGCAACAACAACATCTCAGCAGCATTTTTTCAATCTAAGAAAAAGATTAAAGGAAAAGTGACCCAGATATTTTTAAGAGACCTACAATCTCTCAAGTGTTATAATAAATAGGCAAATTTGATGTTAGGAAGTAATCAGAGGCAGTAATTAATGTTGTGAATTACATATGTAGTAGTGGACTTGACGAAGATTACAAGGGTGCTGTTGTCATATTTTTTTAACTTGTTGCAAGCTTTTAAATTAGTACACCATGCTATTTTAAAGGGAAAATTGAGATGTTGTGGGATTGTTGTCATGGCATTCTGTAAATATTCTTGGGACTATTTAGTTAAACTTGAAAATTCGTAGAGTTATAAAAGTAATGCTGAATTTGGCATTCCTGAAGGTAGCGTACTTGGTCCATTAATATCTCCTACCCTATTTCTTATTTTTCTAAATGAAATTCTTTGTCGAACTTTCAACCCTTTATATTCTTTTGCAGATGACAGCGCCATTTGTCATTCGTATTAATTTTTGTAATAGACCAGGCCATTTGGAGGTTAGTTCCAAAAGGCAAAACATGAATGACACGCTTAATCACGATCTCTCGATAATCTTGGGATGGGGTCGTGTGAATAGAGTAGATTTTAATTATCATAAGACGCAATGTTGCATGCTTACGCATAGATCTACATTCGGTAATGGTACTGCATCTGTTAATATGGGTGAGACTGGTATTACGGAATCGGAAGCTCTTGATGTTCTTGGCATGAAAATTCAGTGTGATGTTCGATGGGCTAAACACAATTTTCAGGTTTTTAAAGAAGCTTTCAAGTGCCTCGGTTTTTTAAAGCAGTGTAAAAGATACTTCACTCCATCCGATCTCTGTACTATCTATACCACTTATATCCGTTCAAAAATGGAATATAACTCTCATATAATGGCCGGCGCTCCAAAGACTATTTTAGAGTACAGGAAAGGGCCAAGAGGCTCTTTGGGGACACTAGGGTATCCAACTCTATTGATTCTCTAGAGAGTCGATGCAATGTGGGATGTATTTCACTGTTCTATCGTTACTACAATGGTAAGTGCTCTAAGGAAATTATTGAACTTGTTCCCAATACTCGCACGTTTTCGTGTTTAACTCAATTTTGGTTGAGAGTGCATCCATTTCTGGTTGATTGGCCAGTGAATTGCACTACGTATTACAGAGAAAATTCGTCTTTTAGCAGATCACTTGTGATTAAAGTATTCATAACAAATTATGCTATAACTCTGACGCGTTTTTATGAATTTGTAATGAATTTAATAAATTTTATAAGCATATTGATTTTGCTTACGATGTTAATGTTGTTAAATAACGTATTATTTTATATTTAAGTAGCTAAATATTATTATTTACTTTTTCAATGTCTATACGGATCTTGAATCCATAGACTAAATATAAAATAAAAATAAAAATAAAAAAATAACGCAGCTTCTATATTTGAGTAAATTGGTTGTTATTCCATATTATAATAACAACACCCTTTCTCACAAATAACAAAGTAGCAGTTATATAATCTAAATTAAATTTGTCTATTTTGCTAAGACCTGCTTATTCTCTTATATTTAAAATTTTGATATTTTTAATGGGTTGAGTATGCAAATCCGCAACCATTTTCTCTGTTGGATAGAAAACAAATTAGATGTCGTTTGAATACCTGATATCTCGCAGAAAATAATATATTTCACATTAGTATTTAATACGTAGAATAGATGATGCAGCATCTGAAAACTTAAAACAGCTTTGGTTATCTTCTGAAATCGTAAAATGCTTTTCTTCTTTCCTTCTATTGGAAAAATACGGAATAACCTCCCCAGGCATATCACCTCTTGTGCCGCTTCAGCTAAAGCAACGAACCCTGCTTCAGTTGATTTTAAAGTCAAAGGCGTCTGATTTCTACTTGTATAACTAATTCCGGCATCTCTACGTAAATATTCGTCTGGCTATTTTCTGACAGTTAGCAAATTTCCATTTAGCTCTGGAATAAGAAGCACAGGACTTGTTTTCTCTTGGCAATGCAAAACTGTGTTCTCTAAACCAACTGCTATAATAATATTTTCGTTTGCTACTTTAATGCTATCGTATAGCATTTGCCGTCTGAAAAATTCACCTTAGGTTTTCGCTGGATATTTTAAATAAGATTTTCTTTTCAGTGTTACAGGATCTTATGGTCTAACCTCTAAAGCTGTTGTTATTGAGTGCTACTCACCTAGTAAACTTGCTAGTAAGAAGACAATAACAGAATGTTCTGCCAACTTTTCAGCTAATCCAACTAGCGTATCAACATGGTTAATTATGCCAGAAATATTATTATTCATTGTTTATCCTTGTGGCTATTCTACACAATGCTATTTAGAAAGAGTGGATTTCTAATACGGCTACCCATATTTTCGAGCTGTATTAAGTTTTTGTGCGTTGGAGCATCTTCTACTAGAAGACTAATTATAGTACTTTCTTTAACATCTTTTAACATTCAAGTTGAATCTGCATTTTTCACAGCTACTAACATTCCAGTAAATAAAATATGAGAAGTTATTCCACGTTTATATTTCCAAACGTGATAATTCACACATTTGCAAAACAATCTTGATTGCAGACCGCAATTTATCCATATTTACAATATTTACAATTATATAAATGTAATATCCATTTAGTGAGGACCTATAGGACCTGTTGAATGGTTTCGAATAATGAAATAAATTATTCTAATTTTTAGTATAATTAATTATGTCTTTATCTAAGAAAAAAATGTAGCGAAGTGATAAATTAAAAATAGATATTGTTAGGATGCTTGATAATTATCACCAGAAAAAGTGGCTTTTTACAAATTACATAGTTTCTAAAAAATCTCATGAACACATGGCAACATCGACATGCGTTATTAAAATTCCACGAAATAAAATAAACAAACAGAACAAAAACAAAAAAAAAAACATAAAACAAAAAGACACAGCCAAACAGGCGCCTACACGGAATAGTCATAACAATAACTATGTGTTATGGTGTTAAAGTAGAATTTTCTTATATTTTCTTACTTCAACACTGTGGCGCGTGGCTGTAACGTTTTCAGTTAAACAACCCGGCCGAACATGCACTGGCGGCCAATTGACAGCCAAATCGAGAAATTACGCGAATGGGAAGTTTGTGGCATTTGGCAATTGTGGCCATAAAGAACTGGTTGTCACGGATGGGTAGCACTGAGAGTTCGCAGTGATGATATTTCCTTGCACATTTTCGAAAAAGTATCGACTTGAATGTTTACAGGAAAATTTGTTTAAATGATTTATTTTTTAAATTCCTTTGCCTTCCTTTGTTGGTACCTCCGCAAATAAGTGTAACTCTTTTAAGCTATAAAAATAAAACACATTTGATTGCAAGGAGTCATTTTTATATTTATGCGTTTTTGCTTTTGTCTCTCACCAAAAGCAACAAAAAACATTATTTTTTTTTATTTATTTTTTTTTTGATAGTGGCCGGTCGGCCTACTTGTCTTGATTTCGCTCTCTAAGGCACTTTCATGTTTATTTTTGTTCTTCCTTACTTGTTTTTTCAATCTTCCTCTTAACTTATGGCCTCAAGGTGTCGGTTGGTCCAGTACAATCATGATTAAACAATAAAATGCTTTTTCCTTCTCCTTTTAGACTTCACTTCAAATGCAGCTTTAATTTTAAATCTTACGAATTATTTAAGAAGTTTAAAAATATTACAAAGCTTTGCTAAAGCTGTAGGCACAAGGGATTAAGATAACAAGTCATAGTAGAAATAAAAGAAAATTTAAGTAGAGTAGCAAATAAAGTAGAAAAGCTCAAAAGTTACTAAAGAAAATTGACGGAAGTTTGTTGTGCTTTCTCTGTTACATTCGTTTAACGAAAACTGACATGCAGAACAATTTTGTGAAAAAATTTAAAGTTTTTAGGCAAAATGTTGCGAGGCGAAAAAAAATAAAAATTAATAGGAAAAAATGAAAAAATGGAAAAATGAAATAAATATTAAATGGCTACAAAATAGAAGCAGCTTAACAAATGTCTGATAAAAAAACCAGCACTTTGAAAGTTGCTTTAAAGTTTTAGATTGTTGCAAGCAGGAATAAGTTAAAAAAAATTAAAAGAGAGCGGGAGAGAGGGAGTTACTGCGCTAATAAATAAAGAAAAGCTGACCCATTTTAAACTGGTCTCTGGCTAAAAAAGAATAAACCAAAGCAAATTCCTGAAATATCCCCGGAAATTTATTTTGTGTGAGGTGATTTTACGACGGCAAAGCCAGAAAGAACAAGAACGTTGATCACTTAAACAACATATGTAATTCTAAAACATCAATTAAACCCTTGGTTCATTGCATTTTTTCAATTCGACTGTGTCCACCCGGGGGCACATGGTAGTCTTTATCGATCCTACAACAACCATCTAGGCTTGTGTCTTGGGGGGTAAAAGGGAGCCCAGTACCCTTCAAGAAAATCCAATATATTTCCACGAGAATCAGTGAGCAACAGAGTTCCGCTATTTGTCTCTTTAGACATTTAGCTGTTCTCTGTCTGATTATTGAAGTTGGCCCTTCGGGAGTATCATGGTGGCTGTGTGTTTCTAGGCCCTCGTTTGAGTTTGTGGGTCGGGTCATTCACAATGAACACAATGAATGGTCCAGGTCCAGTGAGTATAAATGCCGTCGTGTTCTTAATTATATTAAGCTTCATGCGTTCTGGACCAGGAGTTGGAAAGTTTCCAACTCTTTAGCAAGGAGTGAAGGCTGCGGCCTACTTCGGGCTTCTAAAAATGCAACTAGAAGTGACCGGAGGATATACGTATCCGAACGCCTTCTAGGACGAGGATGACGCTACATATCATCCACAGTGGTAATGATCCACCATCTGATTATGGCTCAGTGCCGGTGCAAATGTAAATCTTATCACATCAATTCGACTGAGTAGCTAACGAAGACGAAGCCAACAACTGAGGTTTTGTATTTGTTAAATGTATGTGGCTTACCCCCACACAATTTGCAGTTAAAACTTGGCTCAGTTGTCATCATGCTTCGCAATCTCAATCAACGAAAATTATGCAACGGAACGCGTTTAGCGATCACAAAACTCAAGAGTAATGTAATTTACGCAGGAATACTAGAAGGAAAGTACAAAGGTGAGGAAGTTCTCATACCGAAAATTCCAATTATCCCAACCGATATGCCTTTCCAATTTAAGTGAATCCAATTCGCCATGACAAGCAATAAATCACTAAAGCAATCATTGAGTGTTTGCAGACTGAATCTGGAGAATGAATTATCTTTACACGGTGAACTCTACATGTTTCCGTGTCGGAAAACCATCCAACCACCTGCCAACCAATCGAAAATTATTGTCCATCACAGAGTGGTTCAATGAGGGGAAGTAAAAGCTGGGCAAATTTGAGGTTGGAATGTATAACGCCTTAAAACTTCCACTTTTTTTGGCAAACTTCAGCTTCAATGATTTTAACGTACAACAAAATTATGGGAGTTATTAATGAAGTATAATGGCGGGCAAATGACAACCTCTAGCACGTAAACAGACACAACATTTTTAGGAACATTTTACAACAAAGTTTTGCTTACCTCGTAAATGCAGCAGCAAATTTCATCTTTCAGAGCGTCAGCTGTTTATGGCTCATTCACGTACAACCGGTCTTTTAAATGGCTCCAAAGAAAATGATAAAACAGGATTAGTTACAAGAATGAGACAACCAAATGAAATCGCCAAATAGAAAAATTACATGACCGGGAAATTTCTCATGCATTTGAATCGTTTAGGTGGCTCTGTGACTTCTAGCGCCGCACACTGGGGATTTCTGTATAGAGGTGAGGAAAAAAATATATTTGTCAAAAAATGTAGTGATTTCATCACAAATTTAGTTTTGTTAATATAGTAACACACAAAAGTAATCAAAATAAAGAAAGTTAGAGAAATTTCGATCGCTACCTGCAATGTAAAAAGCCATAACTAACATAAAAATTTAAATGATTTTCTTTTTAATTTTTAATTTATTATTCTAAAAGAGCCTTAACTTCGTCGCTTATAACACTATGCTTTTTCTGACTAAATGAAGGCGTCAAATGTGAAATCATAGGATCTGATGTTACCATCATTCGGTGCATAATATCTTCGTTCGTGGCAATTCGACTGCATTTTCTGGAGTGTCTAAGGCGATATTTTTTATAGTCTTTGTTACGACTTTCCTGAGCCTCTTCTGATAATAGAGCTACAGGAAAAATACACTTTTCAATTATATCCTTGACATGAGTCAGAATTTTGTGAAGTGTAGGTGGGGGATATTGTACCACTGGTACAGTGCAACAAACTCTTTTGCCGTCTCCAAACAAAAATTACCAAATAGTTTTAGATCTACTACCTCGGCAATTGTTATAGTTTCGAGAATTATTGAAAACCTCTTGATTATGGTTTCATCTAGACCCGTAATTTCGGAAATCAATGCAAGATTCGTAAAGAATCTTCATGACGTATTTCCTGAATTTTTCATACCAGAGCTTTACTTAATAGGTTGATAACCTGTATTTCAATTTTCTCTCTAAGTTTACGCTTTTTCAAACATTTTTAGTGAACTGTCCCACGTTTAAATTCAATATTAAAAGCCACATGCAAAAGACACTCCATCAGCTTAATACGCGCACGAAGTGGTAACATACCAAATTGCTTGTTCATTTAGGGGAATAGCTTGAACTATTTCGATTTTATTCATTTTGGATGTTGTGGCTCTGCAAATGAGATAAGAAGATGCTGCTGGTGTTTCTGTTACTGATTGTGCTGTCTTGCCGTCAATCATTGTAAAATATAATTCATGTTTTACTCTAAAGTTGCGATTATTCACTCTTAACTTAAATTCTTTTAGTTGAGATATCTCATCGACTCTTCTCTTTTCTTCTCGTATAACTTAAGGTGTCTCTTTATCGTATGCAAACTGTACTGTTCTACAATACTGTATGGAAGGAGGTTAATTGTTGTTCCATACTAATTTATTTATGTCATCATTTAATGATAATTTAAGTGGTACAACTGATGTCGTATATAAACGAGAGTCAGAAATTTGTGCATATCTCGAGCAAATTTTTGAAATTCATACCTTTACTTAATTGTTCATAAAAGCGAAACGCGTTCATCGATTTTAATGAGATATGTCTCATTTTGTTCGTAGATTATACGACTTTACATGAAAGTAATAGGACCTGACACTTTTTGGATTTTTTATGAATTAAAAAAAAAAATAAACTCTTTACGCAAAATATATTTTTTTTCCTTTATACATTTATTTATAACTTCGAAACTGTTGCTTATGTAGCCAAACGTTATATAAGCAGATGAAAGTACTTACAATTTTTGATTATTTCTAAATTTGTTTAAGTAAAATCCGACTAGTGATTCTTGAGTAATGTTAAACAAAAGGCCTTATCAGAATTGAGTCGCGAAGCAATCAGCTGAAAAATGTTGTACTGTGTAATGCAACAAGTTTGGCACCTGGTGGCACTTGAAATTGATTAAAAATGTAAAAAGAGTTATGAGGCAATATATTAGCGGTGATTTCCAACTGCAGGAAAGTAAAGCTAAAATTGCAGGTCCAAATGTTTGGAGAAAAAAGGGATTTTTTTTATATGTTCATAAAAATAAACAAACAAAAAACACTTAAGTCTCTGCAGAGTTTATTTTTTCAATTTTAGTATACTCAAATATACTACTTTAAATAGAAAATAAAAAGAAAGACGTTAGCTCACATAATAAAATAATATTCGTTTTGAAATTTTTAGGTTTAAATTAAGTTGATTCAGTAAAACATACAGGTACTGAGCTTGAGACGGTTATAAAAAAAACTAGCAGTCAGATCGGAGTAATTCTTTTTGATTTGATTGTACCATTTAGTCTAAAATTTCAAAAAATCATTGCATATTGTATGAATAGTATGTTGACAATTTGATTTTTTTCCGCGAAATCACCTTTCTTGTTGAAAGGTTACTAATATCAGCATTAGCCAATTGTGACCACAACAAATTGATTATCATAGTTTGTTAGCTTAGAGAATTCACGGTGACGGTATTTTCTTACTCTCGATCGAAATAGAAATTTAGCCACATCAGCTTTTCAAACAGCGAGTTCACAAACTTTTGACGCAAGCAATGATCGGTCTGCTTGAATAAGTTGAACTTTATAAACATAAAGATGAACAACTTGCGCGGGGTGGCATCGACGAGTTGATGTGTCAGGCTCATTCTCAACATTTTGCCACTACGAGCATATTGTATTAATTTACTGTTGTTAGCAACAATATCATAAGTCTCAAACTTTGAGATTAAATTAGACACAGCGATCTCTGTAGGAGCCTGATGCCGAGAAAAAGCTAATCAAATTTTGCAAAGTGATTTTCACCATTTTGGTAGTAAATTTTTAGAATTAAAATTTTTTTAAGAGCGCTAAGTTCCCTGCTTAAAATTTCCCAGTTTTTCTTTATAAATAAATGTCAAAGGTTGTTGCTTAGTGCTTGAAATTTAAGCATTCCACATACAATTTACTTCCTAAATTTGCCCACCCCATACACGACCGCAACCCATCCAGCAAATATATTAAATTGACAACTGACCCCAAATGTTCCGCAGTTTGAAATAACCCAGGGCAATACCTGCGAGGCGAATTTGTCCGTTTCTATTTAAATGAATAACGCTTACGTTCTCTATTTAAATACAAATAAAATTTAAAGGTAAAATAGCGTTTGCTGGGTCAACTAGGAGAGTCCTAGTATTTAGTTAGATTTAAAAATCCTGAAACTATTTTTAAAAAAAATTAAAAAAATTCTAATACGTTACGCAAACCGAGGGATTTAAGTTGAAAATGCATGTATGACTGTGTTAATGCGTGTGCATCTGCATCTGTATGATTGAATGTTCATTAGCGTAGTCGTAGTCAAGTTTTGCAAAGTGATAATAAATTTGTTTGTTATCTATTTGTTGTTGCTCTTGTTTAAATGCTAACAAATAAAATTGTATATTATTTTTAATAGCCCTTGTTATTGTTTATGTGTTTTTGTGTGTGTAATTCTAACAACAAATTAGTGTAAAATTGCACACAATCAATGTTCTGTCATCAGAGAGAGAGTCATTCATTTGTTTTGCAACAGTTTTTATCTTTCACTTTACATCAATAAAATATTTTAAATTTAGTTGTTGTAGTTGTTGATTTAATTGGGTAGAAAAACACGTATTTTATTGTTTTAAAATCTTTTTTTTTTGTTGTTTTGTTACACAATCTAGCGAAAATCAAACAATAGCTCTATTGCGATAGTATTTCAGCCCTGATATAACAATTTGACAAAATTGCAATAAAAACACTCATGTGTTATTGTGCAGTGTTGGCTTTAAAAATTGCTAAAGAACACAGTTATTTTATTAAATAAATAAATTTCAGGCAGTCGGA
The DNA here is from genome assembly GCA_030448955.1 of Trichopoda pennipes. Classification (NCBI taxonomy): domain Eukaryota; kingdom Metazoa; phylum Arthropoda; class Insecta; order Diptera; family Tachinidae; genus Trichopoda; species Trichopoda pennipes. Next base: position 384,647 of record JASKUP010000094.1, read on the forward strand.
TGGGTGCACAGGTGTTCAAACGTATAAACTGGAATATTATCGTGGGTTTTGCAAACAATAGAATTGACAACAAAAGAGTGAAAACAACAATTACAAAAAAGTCGAAATCATCAGTTGACACCAGACGTGTAAATAATTTATTACTGTCGCACAGTTATTATTATATTATTTTCAAAAATGTTTTTTTATCATTCTAACCATTTTAAGTTGTTTCAATTTGTTGTGATAATAAAGCCAATCAATGTGTTTTCGACCAAAAATGCCAAATTAAGTTTAACTGGGTATAAAAAGCCAAGGCAGTGGCACGCCTTTTTTAGAAGACTCATTGGAGTCTAAAGTAAAGTATGGGAAATTATACATGTGAAATAAACGGGGGACTACTGAAACAGAACACGGCATTTATTAGTTTCTCTTCGACCTTTTTAGTATTGAATAATTGCTGTCGCCTTATTTTCATTAACTTGAACTCTCATACTATTACTGGCCTTTAGTCTATTTACTATTTTCGTGCTCCATTTTCATCATAGATTCTGTCAAGATTTCTAAAGTTTTTTTAAAGCTGAGTCTTCTCATTACATCCATATTCTATTAATTTCACGTCTGTTCCATACCTTCATCCTGATGCTTATTTTGCTCAAATGATGTTGGAATTACAGCGGTCATCAGATAGATACTCCCAAGTCTAACAGGTAAACACATTTACCATTGACTGAATAAATTACAAATATAAAATAGTGCGTCTGGTCGAACAGAGACAATCAGATCATTATTATCCTTAATAACTTTTAAGTCACCATCGCATTAAACTAAGCGAGCGTACCACGCTAAGTGATTTGAATTTATTAGAAGGATTGTTGATGCAGTGGCTCTAGTGTGCTTTCAAAATAAAGAATTTATGTCCGCTCTCGCAAATGAGTAACTCGGCAAGAACTATTTTGTTGCTACACTAACTGATTTTTTTATACTTTACTCTCTCTCTCTCTCTCTCTACTTAAGAATCATGGATTGTAAACGACCATCAGACAATTAGTTAATAGATTTTTCTCTACTTAACTCTCGACAGAAAAGAAAAGGCAATATAAATATTCACTAAAATATCAGGGTAGACAAATTTGAGGTTAGGAAGTAAATTCGCTTAAAACACACATTTTTTTATAATTTCAATTTTATTTATATTAATGTAAAGTAGAAATATGGGAATATGATGTAGGTAAAGTATGCACAACATTTTCCTACAAAGCTTCTCTTATCTCGCAATATATTGATGAATTTAATTTGTTACAGCATCAGTTGTTTGTATGTAGGTTGAACTCTTAAGCTCGGTCTTTCAAATACATCATGAGAAAATAATCCAGCGGTGTTAAAACACAGAACGAGGCGGCCAAATGATACCGCCAATTCAAAAAATAACGCAACCGGTTAGTTTGTAATGCAATAATTGATTTTTTTTTGCTGTATAGATTGTGGCACTGCCTTGCTAAAAAAAGGTCACTGATCTCAACACTAAACAATTGAGGCCACACAAATTATGGTGTGGTAGCTCAGAGAATTCAAGGCGAGGCCATTTTCTTGCTAAATTAGTAAAAGTACGTCCCGATAATGCTGCCTTTTTTATAGAACATTTTGTTTAAAGAAAAAAATTTTATACATTTTTTTATAGAAAATATTTTTATGTAACTTTTTTTATGGAAAATTTTTTACAAAATTTTTTTATAGAAAAAATTTTTTTAGAACATTTTTTATAGAAAATTTTTTATAGAACATTTTTTAGAACATTTCTTATATAACATTTTTTTAGAAAAAATTTTATATATCATTTTTTTATACAACATTTCTTAATAGAACATTTTGTTACATAACATTTTTTATAGAACTTTTTTTTTAAAAAAAAATTTTTTTATAGAATATTTTTATAAGCAAAATTTTTTATAGAAAGTTTTTATAAGTAAATTTTTATAAGTAAATTTTTTTTTAAATTTTTATAAGTAAATTTTTTTTAAAATTTTTATAAGTAAATTTTTTTTAGAAAATTTTTTATAAAACATTTTGTTTAAAGAAAAAATGTTTATAGAAAATTTTTTTATAGAAAATATTTTTATGCAACATTATTTTTTATGGAAAATTTTTTTATACAACTTTTTTATAGAACATTTTTTATAGAAAATTTTTTTAAAGAACACTCTTCGAACATTTTTTATATAACATTTTGTAGAACATTTTTTATATATAATTTTTTTTATAAAAACTTTTTTTATAGAAACTTTCTATAAGAAATTTTTTTTATAGAACTTTTCTATAAGAAGTTTTTTTTATAGAAAATGTTTATAAGTAAATTTTTATAATTAAATTTTATAATTAAATTTTTAAAAGTAAATATTTTATAGAAAATTTTTATAGAAAATTTTCATAAGTATTTCGTATAGAAAATATTTAAAAGTAAAAATTTTTGTATGTAGAAAAATATAAAAAATATTTATAAGTAAAAATTGTCTGCTTTTTACGGGTCAAAATTTTCTATAGACTATTTTTACAAGGAAATTTTTTTATATATATTAAATTTTTATAAGGAAATTTTTTTATATAGACATTTTTTATAAGGAAATTTTTTTATATAGAAATTTTTTATAAGGACATTTTTTATATAGAAAATTTTTATAAGGAAATTTTTTTATGTAGAAATTTTTTATAAAGAAATTTTTTTATATAGAAATTTTTTCTAAGGAAATTTTTTATATAGAAAATTTATATAAGTAAATTTTTTTTATAGAACATTATTTTATAGAAAATTATTTTGTAGAATTTTTATTTTTTTTATAAGTAAATTTTTTATAGAAATTTTCTATGACATTTTTTTTTATAGAAAATATTTATAAGTAAATTTTTAAAAGTTAATTTTTAAAAGTAAATTTTATATGTAAAATTTTTACAGAAAATTTTTAAAGTTAAAATTTTTACATGCAAAAAACATATCGAAAAATTTTATAAGTAAAAATTTTTTTACTTTTTACGGGTCAAAATATTCTATAGACTATTGTCATAAGGGACTATTTTTCTAAAATTTTATCAGTAATAATTGTTGTAAAGATAATTAATAATTAATGATAATTTTTCTATAAAATAAGGTCTTTAGAAAATTAGTATTATAAAATTTTATTTAAATTCGTCCTTTCAGGCGTAAAACAAATAAGCCATTCTAATGTTTAAACTATAGAAAAAAAGAAAATAACAAATTTGTATTTGAAATATTAAAGCGAGTGAATTAAAAAATACATGTCTGTAGGGGTATTTATATGCTTTTTTTGTTGTTGCTGTTGTTATATTGTTTGTGTATTGTGTTGCATTGTTTGCCAGTTGACGCGATAAAATTTCAATTAAATAGAGTTATACATTTCAAACTCTTTCGTTCGTCATTTTGTTTACATTTTTACCTTCTATCCTTTTTTCTATTTACTTTTCATTATTCAAGTGTGTGTGTGTGTGTGTGCGTAAGAGTGTTAGCGCTTAATAGCAGTCGAGTGTGCTGTGTGTATCGAGTATAATAATGGAGCTAAAACAAACATAAAATGTGTTGAAATTTAAAAACTGAACAACAATGGAGAGCCAGAGTTGTGATTTTTTTTTGTACATTTTAATTTGCCAACACTTTAACTTTTGTCAATTGCATTTGTTTGAAAATATGTCAAATGGTATTATGATTTGACAGCTACACAGCCGGAAGTTTCCGGCAATTTTGTACTTATGTTGATGTTGGGGTTTTTAAAGTAAAAAGATTTTGTTGGCCGGGTCTGTAGGAAAAGAAATTATTATTGTTTTCTCATATAATTTTTTTCATGAAGATGACTAGATGTTGAAATGGTCTATTGTAGTTTTAGCCACAAGGATCTATTTAATGTCATCCAATATATCCTATAGTTCTCACAGAACTTATTCGTTATGAAATATATTAATTATAAGTTTCCGGCAATTTTGTACTTATGTTGATGTTGGGGTTTTTAAAGTAAAAAGATTTTGTTGGCCGGGTCTGTAGGAAAAGAAATTATTATTGTTTTCTCATATAATTTTTTTCATGAAGATGACTAGATGTTGAAATGGTCTATTGTAGTTTTAGCCACAAGGATCTATTTAATGTCATCCAATATTAACTATAGTTCTCACAGAACTTATTCGTTATGAAATATATTAATTATAACAGTCACCCTTCCTTTATGTACCAGACAATCAAATTTACTTTTTATTACTCACCTACTCACGTGACAATTTAACAGTCTTTCCTACAATACGCGAAGATCGCTAGTAGGTGAAGTCAGCTCAGTGCCAAATATATGTATGAAGATCATCTATATAAAAATTATATAAAATATATCTTAACTTTATGATATTTGTTGGGAACATTCCAAATTAAAAACAACTGCAATTCTTGGTGGTACACAGAAATTGACTACTTGACAAAAGATTTTTGATTAATCTCATTTCGACACTGTAACTACGCATTTTTTTAAACCAGAGAACGAAAATAAACCACAAGAAACGTTTATTGTTATGAGTAAAATAAAACAATGAGAAGAATTGTACCTTTAGGTTCTTATTTTTGGTGTTCTGCATAAACTAAATGTACGCGGACTGAATAGAACAAAGCTGAAAAATGTGCGAAAGACTTTGCGGCAACAATTAAGGATTTATTTGCCGCCTACACAATGCAATAACACGTTTTTACATATTTCTCTATTAAAGCTAGTAGACGAGTGAAAAGCCAATTATTTCGTTTGCGATCTTTATCATTAGAGAGTTTTAGTCGTATATCGAGTGGACAAATTTAATGTCAAGAATAGAGCTGGCACTTTTTAATGCCTATTTAGTAAAAGGTTGAGTAATTTTAACTTTACACGCTTGAGCAAAGTATACTAATTCTGAAAATTTACTATCAAAATGGTACAAATGTCAATGTTCCGGGAATATCTCTGGTCGCAATGCTCACGGGATTGTAAACACCAAATCAAAAAAAAAAACGCAAATGGGATATTTTAACGCTATTTATTTGTGTGTTTACAATCCCGTGAGCATAGCGACCAGAGATATTCCCGGAAAAAAATTTATAATTCTTCTTTGTGTAAGATAGCGAATTTTTCCGGTCCCAATTCCTTACCGGAACATAAGTATTTCAAGAAATTATTGTAATAATATTTAAACTAATTAATGCAAAAATCGTAAAAAAAGGAAATGCTGTCTATCAAAAGAGTAAGAATTCTGTACTCGTTACAAGTGATATTAGATATCGGGTGTTTTATGAAGGTGTTTGTTAAAAAGAATCGGCAGTGTTTACACGTGATGGTCTCGGTTGTGGCGATAACAGTCACTCTTAACACTCCATAAAATTGGAATAGCTTTTCTTCGCAATCAGGCTCCTTCCGAGACCGCTGTGCGTAATTTAATTTTTAAATTCGAGGCTCATGGTACTCTTATTGACGATAGACTAAAACAATACTCTCGTAGTGGCCGTAGCTGATGCAAAGGTATCCGCTATATATAACACGACCATGTCGACGTGCGCAACAATTGGGCATCACTAAAGGCACTTTGCCCAACATTTTGCATAAAGATATTCATATTTACGCTGAACTCGTTTAAGAATTAAAGAAGACCGATCCTTGTTTACGTCGAACGTTTATGAATTGGCAGTTCGGAAAAGAGAGCGAAAACAATGCATTTTTCAACAAAATCGCAAAATCCACGAAAAAAGGACCATATGGTGTGGTTTATGGACATGCATATTTTTCAAAATGATGCGGCTAATTTTCAATTTCAAAATTGTACAAAATCCATAAACACTCCGTTACATCAAAAAAAGCGGCACCCGTTTCTGCTCAGGTAGTATAGTCAGTCCGTATGTTTTTGGAAAAAGAGTAAGAAAACATCGAATTATGTGCGCTTCTAAACTATGATAATCAATTCCTTGTGGCTACAATTGGCTAATGTTGACATCAGTGACCTTTGGTTTCAGCAAGACGATGCCACAAGTCACATAGCCACCCGAACAATTCAGTTACTGCTTGATAAATTTATCGATCGCAATTGGCATTGTCAAATATAGCGGTGGTTCTACACCGCTGATTTATATGCTCTTTGGCTTTTTGAATGACCGAATTTACGTGAAGAACTGGCTCTCTGAAAGATGAAATTCGGACTTGCATTCATTAGATAATCGAAGGGTTTTTGCAAAATGTGCTGCCAAATTTTGTGTTTAAAGTAGATGACTGTCGAAGTGCTAGAGGTAGACATTGGCCTGAGTATCGCATTCCGTTAATAATTCTCATATATCTAATTTAGATTGGCTTGAAAAAAATTGAAGTTATTAGAAAAAGTGTGTCTCCCTAACCTCAAATTTACCTTCTCTTTAAATAAGAATAAAAATTTCTTAAAAAAATTTTTCGTTTGCCAAAAAACTCGTTACCACACGTTTTATTTGTTTTCATACACAGATTTAATGTGTACACAATACATAAACAACAACAACAAATTTAGGTGACTTAAATGCCTTTACTATCAAATATTCTAACTCAAATCCCGTTTAAGCCAGCAGCTAATTGTTTTGAGCGCAGCTGTGTTTGTGTGTGCGTCGTGTGCATCAGTCGGTTTACTCTCTACGGGACTATCGGTCTACGCTATAAATAACAAAGTTGTTTAATTGAAAATGTTTTGCAAAGACATCATTAATTTTATAAAATCAATTTCAAAATTTAATTAAAAAAATAATTTTATGTCAACAATTAAAATTAATTTGATTGAGAAACTCACTAAAATCACTAAAATATTTAATAAATCAGCAATTTTTTTATTAAAATTATTTAAATTTGTTGCCATCTTTCAAGTCTATAGATTAAATGTTGCCATTAGGGAGTTATTTCCTTACAACAAAATGATGCAACAGAACTGGGCGTATAAAAATAATTATTAGAAAGTATTTCAAACAGATTTCGGAAATTCCTATTTTCAAGTCGAATTCCTAACTGAAAGTTGTTATCCCCAAAAAGCCATTTCATTTTCATAAGAACGATGCGACGAATTAATATAGCCAAATCGAGAAATTAAGTGACTGAAAAATTTCTCATGTAATAACTTAGTTGTTGGCTAAGTAGTTTGTGACGCCATCTTAATGCAATCAATTATCACATATGTATACACTAGCCAAAGATGGCAGATGTCAACACTGGTCACAAAAAATTGCCTGCCATAGTTTAGTAGCATAGAGAAGTCACCAACTTTGCATTACACCTTGGCACTCACGGATACATACCAGGGGAAATAGATTAATGTATGACATTAGTACACCCTAGCAAAAAGGATGAACACTAGACATTCTTGAAAACATAGACAAAACAATAACTTTGAACAGTGCTATTATAAACATGGTAAACACGACCTCAGATACAACTATTTATAAACTCGAACCAAGGAAAAAAATCCTCAGGCGGACACATGCACATAGATAATAATAAGAGGTGGAAATATTAGACGCGTACCTTATAAAATGCCAGGTCGCGGGCAATCTACCGACATCAATAGATACTACTCCCCCCAAAGGGCACATTGATATGTGTTGACGGAATCTCAGCGTCATTACATGTGTCACCGGGGGTCCCCCCCGGGTCCCGTGAACATGATTGCGTTTGTGTTCTCGACCTAGAGTTGGATAGTCCCCAATTCTTCAGCAAGGAGTGAGGGCTGCGGCCTACTCTGAGCTCTTGAAGATGCAACTAGGAGTGACTAGAGGATAGACATATGTGAAGGTTTCCTGAGGGGAGGATGACGCTACATTTTATTCACAGTGTTATGATCCGTATCCAATGTATGACCATCAGGTTATGGCTTACACAGGTAGGTACTGATGATAATCTTAATAGGTAAACGTGAGCCCAGTCCCCTAAAAGGCTAGCAGGAGCCAACTGGACAACATTACTTTATTTCCACGGGAATCATTCAACTCCAGAGTTCAGATTTTTGGCTTTTTAGCCTTTTAGCTGTTCCCTGACTAATTACTGAGGTTGGCTCTCGGAAGCATCGTGGTAGTTGTGGTTTCGTGGCCCTAGTTTAAGTTCTGTGGGTGGGATCATTCACAATGAACACAATGAATAGTCCTGGTTCAGTGAACATGCTTGCGGTTGTGTTCTGATATTTTATTAAGCTTGCATGTTTTCTGAACCGGGAGTTGGATAGTCTGCAACTGCCGGTCTCCTGCTCCGAGTTCTCGGAGTTGCGACCAGGAGTGACTGGAGGATAGACATATCCGAAGGCTGTCTGAAACATGGGTGACGCTAAAATTCATCCACGGTGGTATGATCCACCGTCAGGCTGTGACTTACACAGCTAGGTAAGCTAGCATATCAGGATGAGAAGATACTACCTTAATAAGAGAACTACCTAAAGCAGAACTGTGATATGCCAGTACAATGGTTTGAGAATGATGTCTTCATATCGAAAGCGCTCGCCGATCATACTGAACAAACAGCCAGCAAAGGCGATAGGAAATGACAACAATAAAAAGTTTTACGTTTGAGCTGAAAAATCTAAATTTTTGTTTCCTTCTACAGGATAACCGCCGCGAAGGCATACAACTTTGTTTGTTAGCCTCACAAATGCGAGCCCTTTTGAGCATATTTTTCATTATATTCTCGCACATTTCACGAGGTATTTTATTAATTTCATCACGAATATTTTGTTTGAATTGCTCAAGCGTTTCTGGTATCCCCACAAAAAGAAATCAAATCAGGCAACCATGGACACCTGATTTGAAATAACTTGTTGTGGAAAGAGGCCTCGCAGAATTTCATTGTAATCCTGGCTTTACGCAATGTGACAGATACTACATGTTAATCAAGCACAAAGCATGCAGTTGTGCCGTTAAAAGCTTTTTAATCAAATCATGATATCGTTTCCGATTCACAGTTACCGTTACGTCATTTTCATCTGCAAAGACGTAAGGTGCACACCAGACGTCACTTTTAATGGATGCAAAGGTGACTGTTGAATAATTTGCAGAACTGATTATTTTGTTTAATTATTCACATTATCCACTCAAATAGAAATGTGCCGCGTCACTTATTATGATTTTTTTCACGAAAATCTGGGTTGTCATGGGCGAGCTATTGGCATATATATGGCGGCGTCAATGGAGGAGAAACTCTTGTATCAACTGGATCTTATATGGAAACAATGCAAATCCTTGTGCAAAATTGTGGCCAAATTTGTTCTTTGAAGACCAAGCTCCTGATCAAGGTATCAAATTGAGGTTGATGCTTTGAACACTTTCTTGAGCAGCAATAATGTTTTTAGCCGATCTTGCGGTAGGTTTTAGTCCATGCTTGGGCCTATCATGTACGGAAACTCTTTCTTCGAAATCATTCACTACACGATAAATAGTTCGTTACTTTAGCATGTTATTAATCCCAAAAATTTCACGTAACTCACTCATCGTCACAGTAATCGATGATTGATTTTCATGAACTGTTTTAACGTTTAAAACATGGTGGTTTGTCAAATATTTTTCCATCATAAATTTGCCACTGAAATGTTTAGCAAATAATGGCACTACCTTTGGCACATGAAGCCTATGCCGTCTTAAAGCGCCTTTAAAAATCTCGGTCTAATATTTTCATAAAAAATATTTAAGGCTCTACTTTTTACAGTTTGCTAATAAGACTTGACGAGTAATTAAGGGTTGGCTTGCGATAATAATAGCCAGCCAATCACTATGGTACTCGTTAACTATATACCTGGCTCTCTTATGAGTGCTACTAATCACACAAAAAATTACAATTTTTAATTTTCTTTTTCAAAACATTAATGTTGATTAAAACTAAATTTCAATTTAATCTCTAACGCAATTCTACATGCCGCGCACGTTTATTTGAACTTTATTTGTTATCTCTAATCAGCATCGATTTTAATTTTCCGTGCAACCTATTTTCATTAAATTTCATTTCGTTTCATTTCATTTCACAATGATTTCTCTAATCCCTCGAATACTGATGTAACTTTGCAATTAAGTTTTTCGCTTTTTATTTTTTCGTTGTTAGTCTGTCGTGCTAAAAATTATTTGGTTGTTGATGTTATTTCTGTATATGTTTCTTCGCTTTAAAATGATTGTTATTTCCCTCAAGAAAAATAACTAAAATTGTGAAATGTGAACAAACAAACAAACAAACATCGATTTGAAAATGTTTCCCCAATAACCTGTTTACTTCATGGTTTTTTGGTATGAAACTTATGGATTTACAGAAAGATAAATACGCGCTGGGAATAATTGATAACCCCAAAAGTGTAAGAGGAATACATACGTTAGTTTATGGTGCTATTGCTTTGGGCCATGTACGCATAATTTAGAGAAATCGAAAAAACAACATGTTGAGGGATAATAAAAACTCAAAAAGCAGAAAACAAATGCCAGACACTAAATCGTCAGCGCACCGCAAATACCACATCAACAAAACCTAAATTCACCCAACTCAACGTAACCACGTAATGCCATGTAACTCTTACTTTTTATTTCATTTTAACGTTGTCCCTACATAAACTACAATAGCAACAACGACAACAGCAGCAGCAGCAGCAGCAGTGGCATCAGGAACTAAAACAACCACAACACACCATTTAATGTCACTGTGCGATATGTGTGTGCATGTGTTTTACACATGTGTTAGATTTTGTTTGTGCGTGTGTGTGTGTATGTTTGCATGTGTGCGGGATCTATGTTTTTTTTCGGTCATTGTGTACTTTTTGTTTTTCGACTTTTCACTGTAAGGATTAGGGATTATAAAACACTCTCCGACACATATTTCCACACACTCAAATCGAGGATTGCCATCGGCAAACATACGCATTGTACGTAAATGAATTGGCCTAAATGTGAGTGTGTAAGTGTTGGTAAATCCTATTCATGGCAAGCTGGTGCATTGTTAATACGAGTATTGTACAAGAAATTTAAGACAAAATTTTTAAATCAGGTTTGGAGTGTTTTAATATGTAAAATTGGTGACACAGTCGCGTCTCTTGTTAAAAATGATGGGTGTGCTAGTGTGGCTATTCAAGTGGTCTAAATAATGGCTGGGCATACTTTGTTTTAACAAGTTGAGTTTTATTGATAGCAATGTAAGGTATCGACCTAGCACGTCGGCAAATGTCCACTCCTTTCACAAAATTTTGAAGCCCATTTTGCAACAAAGCGCTACATAGACGATTATTTCGTCTAAGTTGTTTGTGGGTGTCTTACGTCAATCCGGTCTTTTAAATGGCTCCAGAGAAAATTGTCCTGCGATCTTAAATCACACGAATTAAGCGGTTTATTGCCATTGCTAAATCAAGAAATTAAGCTATCGGAAAATTTCTCACGTAATAACTGAAGGGTTTGGGTGGCTGTTTCACACCGAAGATCAATGACCAATGGCCAATTGTGGCCTGGGGGTTTCCTGCTCATTTTCGGAAAATTACGGGCCGGTGATGCCGCCTGACCGTAAACCGCACTATATATACGTGATAAAACTTACATCTGCACCTAGCTGTGTAAGCCATAATCAGATGGTGGATCATACCACAGTGGATAAAATGTAGCGTCATCCTCCCATAGAATGCCTTCAGATATGTATATCCTCCGGTCACTCCTGTTGCAACTTTAAAAGCCCGAAGCAGGCCGCAGTCTCTTCTCCTTGCTGAAGGGTTGGAGACTATCCAACTCCTAGTCCAGAACGCATGAAGCTTAATATAATTTAAGAACATGACGGCATTCATGTTCACTGGACCTGGACCATTCATTGTCTTCATCGTGAATGATCCGACCCACATATTCAACCGAGGGCCTCGAAACACACAGCTACCAAGATACTCCTAAAAGGCTAAAAAGACAAATAGCGGAACTCTGGGTTTTTTACTGATTCTCGTGGAAATATAGTGGAATGTCCAGTTGGCTTCTGCTAGCCTATTAGGAGACTGGGCTCCCTTTTACCCCCGAAGACACATGTTATGACGATGGATTTCCGTCAAAACATTGAAATGTGTCTCCGAGGAGGGGGGGGGGGGGGCAACCGCACTATACAGACATTTTTTTTTGGATTTCGAGACTGTTGGTGGATTTTCTGAGCTGCATATACAAAAATTTTGTTTGTTTATATGGGGTGTCCGCCGAGAAGACATACTTCTTTGTCATCACTAAAGTTAATTTCATTCAGCTCTTCAAGCAGGCAATTTACAAACTTTCGATGCAAATAATGATCGGCTTTAATTCTTGTATACGTTAAACTTTGTTACTGTTAGGATGAAGATGTTTATGCAATATGTTGCTCGAAGTGGCTCTAATGATGCATCATCATTGTTGCAAACGTCGACGAAATGATGTTTCAGGCTTTAACATCACTTTGCTGTATGGCGGCAATGTTTGCTTCACTTCGCGCACTTCTGGTATGAGTTGAACTTTGTAACTGTGAGGAGGAAGATGTTTAAGCAAAATGTTGCTCGAAGTGGCTTTAATGATGCATCATCATTGTTGCGAACGTCGACGAGTTGATGTTCTAGGCTTTCACAACAGTTTGCTGTATGGCGGCAATGTTTGCTTCACTTCGGACACTTTGAGCATATTGTTTTGGCTTATTGTACAGCAACAATACCGTGAGCCTCGAATTTAGGGTGGAAATCATGCACAGTGGTTCAGAAAGAGCCTGATTACTAGGAAAAATGGTTCGAATTTTACAACGTGGGACATTGAAATTTTAACCATTTTGATAGTGGATTTTTACAATTAAAATTCCTTGCTGCAGAGTACAATATCCTGCGCTTAAAATTTCTCAAGTTTTTAATAAATAGAAAGGATAACAGCTCAGTTTTTGGCATTTAATGACTTGACAGACAATTAACCTGCAAGCCCCATTTTTACCCCCGCAATTTGCCGCCGAAACAATGTTGAATTAGACTGAGTGCGATGTTGACAACGAGACTTCGACATTGACATTCATAATATGGGAGTTTATCAAGGGATTTCAAGTTTAGGCTTAGGAATTGTTCACAGTTTATTGCGTTTTTTTACGAGGCCCTTGAGTAACGGGAATTAATGTAAATTGTATTTCAAAATCAATTTAAAAATCGTTTAATGCATCACAAGAATTTTCTTTTATATTTTGACTTTATAACTTATCTAACTGCGAATTTATAATTTTTTATTGTTTCCTTTTATATAATCCTCGTTCTTTTTTTGTTGGTTCATAACTTTTTTATGTTCGCCTCCAAATGCCATATTGGTAACTGCCATTGTCTGCGGTTGCTTGTCACTTTATTCAGGCGGAAGTGAAACATTTGCTTGTTGTTTAATTAAAATAATTTTTTAACCAACTACTCTTCCCTGTTTTATCGCCAATTTTTCTGAATGACGATGTGAAATTGATGTTAGTAATATTGGTTAATTTTGTTTGTTGGTATTTGTTTCACCTTCTCTTCTACCAGCTGAAGTAAAACTTATGCCTGCACAACAAACACAATTCAAAATATTTTAAACAAAAAGACATGAGTTGACACTAAAGGAAGTTTTTAGCTTTTAATATGTTCAGGTAATATATGACGCTTAATCATGCAAAAGTAAAATATTAATTACTGGCAAGTTTGATATTTCGAATACAGCTTCGAATTGTTTTATAAAAGTTAAAAATATTTTAGCAAAATATTTTTTTCTGCCCAAAATCTTCTTTTTTTTACACACTCGTATGAAATGTTTAACATCAAGTTTATGTTAAAAATTAATGTTCGAATAATTAAAGGCAAAATATTAATTTTAATATCAATTTCGAAATTTCGAACACTGCTTTAAGTTGTTTTATACAACGCATATTTTAAATTTTATCGCACGAGTATGAAAATGTAAAATATTTCTTTTTAAGCAAGTTCGAAATTTCGAACATAACTTCGAATTTTTTTTAATAAGTCAGTTTCAAAGCCAATTTTTTGTAGCTCCGTTTTGATGTAAGATGTTCAACAAAATGCTTGTTTAATTACAAACTTTGCAAAATAAAAACATGTTTTGACGTGATAAAGTCCTTTTCCGTTTTTTTTGTGAGTATTTTTAAGCCTTTTTTATACTTTTATTTTAGGAAAGACCTGTTGTTACCATTAGTCCTCGGCTTCCCAGGGCGTGAATGATGTTGCTTTTCATTCCCAGTGGTTTGACCACCATCTGATTAAGGCTTACGGCCAGGTGCAGATGTTAAATTAATTTTTAAGCCAAATTTTTTATAGTTTCCCTTTTTACGTAGAATATTCACTAAAGTTCAGAATTGAAAGCATTTTTTGAGCCGATAGAGCCCATTTTCCTTTTTTATGTGATTACTTCTAACAGTAATAGTACTTTATAAGTTATATTTTGTTATTCTTTAATTTTTCAAATATTTGCCAAAAGCTGGCTAAAGTTTTCTTTACTATTTAGTAATTTATAAATATAAAATCTGCAGGATAAAATTTGTGATTAATTTTTTGCTAAAATATTTCTTGAACTTAACTCGGAATGGATTTCGTATATTAAAAAATTAAATTAAATGAAAGTTAATTTCATATAAAATTTTAAGTTATATTCAATATTTAGTATATAACTTAAGATTAATTTATAGGCTTTATGCTTAGAAACTTAAATTGAATTTCGAAAATAACATTTTGTAAACCAAAAATTGTGATTATTTATTTAAAACAGTCAGCAAGTTTTGTATATTGTCGAAAATTCGAACTTAGGTTGATCTAGTTAATAATAATGTTTATTAAAAATACTCCTATTAAAAAAGGGTTTATTATTTGTTTTCAAATTGTTTAAATTTGAAATTAAGCGAGTTTGTTTGCTGGGTTTGCTTTTTATATAAAATATTTCTGTAAAATTTTATGGAAAATTTATCAAGCTTCCAAAGCAAAAAAAAAGGTTAAGGCAACATAAAATCTATTAGCGGTAGTGATTATTTTTTGTATGTTATCTTTATTTTGCAACTACAACAAAAAACACCAAATTGTAATTTTAATAGTTTGACATGGCACAAATTGTTTAAGTAGTCGCTCCTTTAATTTCTTTTATATTGACTTGTTATTTATTTGTATAGCATGAGTAAGTACACATTTTATTATTGAGTTAAAATAAAATTTTTAAAAGCTTTTATTTGGATTTTAGATTTCATAAAAAATTTTTGTCAAAATTTAATTAAATTCGTTCTCGAATGCAGAGTGAAATTTTGTTTTTTATTTAAAATGTCATCATATGGTTTAAGAGATATGTTCCTTTTTTATTTAATTAAAAATGGAAATCATTTAAATATGCTCTGATTAACACATGCTAATACACACTAAGGTGATAAGTTTGAATATTCAGTTACATGTGCTGCCAGGTTGCAGTAAAGCGAAATTATTTTCATACTCCTAATTCTTATAATTTTTTAAAATAAGCACTCACTCGTTTCTATATTATCTTAAATTAACTTATTTTATCCTTCCCTATATTTATAGACACGCACCAACACACTTTAATTTTAGTTTAAGGCATGTGTATGTGCGTGCATTTAACTGATTCTTTTAACTTTCAATTGAAAGGAAACAAAATCTGAATCTTCTCAAATTGTGTTACTTTAGCATGAGCTATAATAATTTCAGAGATGAAAAAAAAAGAATTAAAGCATTTTAATGTGGAAATTATGTTTACGTTATCATGATAACATTTAACGTCACACAGTGCTTTAATTTTGAAATTTAAATATCGTTAGGTTTATGGCTTTAACAAATCTTTAGATTATTGAGTGTCTTTATTGCAAAATAATTACGCAAAACTTTTTAGAGCTTTTAATTAAATTACCTGTTTTATTTAGACGAGCTCTTAGCAAAAAAATACACGATGGTAACTTTACCACCATTTAACGCCTAAAAGCTGCTGTATCAACTTTTGTGTCTTCACTGCCTCTGAACTGTTGTATATTTACTCTACAACGTTCACACTTAGCATGACTGTATTGAACACGAGAGGCAGCCTTTAAATTATGTTTTTAGCGATTCCAGCATTTCTTCGAAAACTTGAATTCTTCACATCAGATGTAGATGGCGTTGTTATCATTATATTATGTAGACGCCTGCTTGGCTTTGCGTCTTCTTGTTCTTTGTTAGTTGGTTATTGTATTTCCTGTATATTAAACTCAGTTCATGACATTTTAATGTGGCTTGTTGTTATTGTCTTGTCTTCTTCTTTTCTATCTCTTTACAACTTAAACTAAGCATTTTCGTAATAATATATTAATGAAACGTTTTTATGCTATCAGAATTTTTTGGGGTAACTGGTAAACACCACTCTATTTTGGGAGTTAAATTTTTTCTGATAGCCATAATAGAGCAATTATTAAGGGTCCGCCGTCTAACGTTTTTTTTTTTTCAAACTAGTGCTTATTTCGTGAATGGTAACACCTAGCTCATGTTTGATATGATAGATAATTTGTTTTATTCTTCCGCTGAACGAATATGATTGTGTATATGCTTGAACAACGCTGGGAAATATTGCGGCATTACTTTGAAAATTATGGTAATGTTGCAGAATTTATGCGAAAATTGCGTACGGATTTTGGAAGAAGAGAAGCACCATCAGCTCTGTATGTTCGTTATCTTGTGAAAAAAGTGAAGGAAACTGGCATCCCCATCGATAAACCAAAGCGTGAAAAGCTAAAAACAGTGCCTACACCCGAGAATATTGCTGCTGTGGCAGAAAGTGTGCGTGAAGCGTTATCAACTTCAATTTGTCGTCGTTCTTAATAATTGAACATTTCAGAGACATCATTGAGATGAATTTTGCATAAAGACCTTGGTATGACGCCATACCAAGTCCAATTGGTTCAGGAGTTGAAACCAAGTGACCATCCAATGCGTTTTCGCTTCGCTAAGTGGGCTTGCGATCGACTTACAGAAGATGCCGATTTTGCCAAAAAAAGTCATCTTTCCAGATGAAGCTCATTTTGATCTTGGCGGGTATGTAAACAAACAAAATTGTCGCATTTAGGGCACAGAAAATCCGCGCGCATACATTGAAAAACTGACGCACCCAAAACGAGTCACTGTTTGATGTGGATTTTGGCCCAGACGCATAATTGGGCCATTTTTCTTCGAAAATGAGCAAGGAGTGGCCGTTACAATCAATGGCGATCATTATCGGCCAAACGAATTTAACGAATTTTTGTTCACAAATATATAAGAGGAGGATATTGGCAACATTTGGTTTCAACAGGACGGCACTACGTGCCACACAGCCGCAGCTACACTCGATATTTTGCGCCCTATTTTTGTAGATCGCATTATCAGCCCGCAGAGCTGATGTCGTTGGGCCACCTCGGAGCTGTGATGTGACGCCGTTGGACTATTATTTGTAAGGTGTCGTCAAAGATAAATGTACCGCCGATAAGCCCGAGACAATTGATGCTTTAAAGGACAATTTTCGTGAAGCCAATGGTGAAATACAGCTGCACACAGTCGATAATGTTTTAAACACTTTTTGACAAAATGGCCATTCTATTTAGTTAATCACATCACAGATTTTGAGTTTTAAGGCTCCGTATAGAATCTGTACACAAAAAATAATCCAGTGATGTTAAATCACACGATCTGGCTGTGCACTTAACTCCTGGTTGGCGTGAAATTATGTGTTTGGGAAAATTGGTTTGCGATAAATTGATAGTTTCATTGGCTGCGTGACATGTGGTGACTGATATCCATGTCGTCAATAATAGGCCAAAAGTGAATTTTTGGCATCTCATAATACCGTGATCCATTGACTGTTACCGCATTTCCAGCCTCATCGTTGAAAAAATAAACGAGTGAATCACGCCTCTAGACCACATAGCCCACCATAAAGTGACACGTTGAGCATGCAAAGGCTTCTCAATAATCGCTCTAGGATTTTCAGAAGTTCAAATGCGACAATTTTGCTTGTTGACATACCCAAGTGGCAAGTGAACATGGGTTTCGTCTGAAAAAATATTTTTTTTAGAAAAACCAGCCGATTGTTCTTGAATGTGAATGATCAGTCGGCTTCAAGTCAAATCCTTACGAAAAATTTGCCATGTGGTGGCTTTGGATAACTACAATTGTTGAGAACGTCGAGGAATTGATAAATTTTGTTTTGCTTCAACCCTGTGGCTCACGGCTGCGATGCTTCCAGTAAAACGGCCCGATCGCACACGCGTTAGTGTTCGCACATTTTGTATTGAGCCTGTCGACTCATATTAACGTTTTTTAAAGAGAGTTGTTAAAGGAAAATGTGATTAGATTCCCTAAAAATCTCACTAAAGTTATCCCGAATAGCTAACAAAATAGGTAAGTATACATAAACTACAACTTTCCCAGTCAGCTTACTTTTATTGGATATTTAATGCAAATTACTGTGGGTTATGGGTTTTATAAAAAGTGTGTGACTTTCGCACTTTATTTACGGCTTTAAAAATAAAGTTTTGTTGTAAAAATCATTTCACATGCAGATGGTTATTATACACTAGAGGATTTTGAGATATATCCTACCATTATAAACTTATTTAAAAAAGCGTTACACTGTTTAGAATATATATAATTTAATATTTGCATTAAATGCTCGTTTAAATGAATGTACGTACACGTTCATACAACAATCAAATTTGCATTCATACAAATGAGTCGAAGGATTCATTTTCGTTAGTTTCTTTTAAAAATAATTATTCTAGTGGATTTAGTGATTTTAATCTTAATCTGTTTAATTTGCCATATATGAGCATTTTCAAGCTTGGCTGCATTTAAAATAAATGTCTGCCTTCCTGTCTTCCTGCCATTCTGCTCTAGTTGTTGTTTTTGCTTTTTGTTTTCGTTGCAGCCAAGTTAAACTTCTACACTTCGAATCTTTAGCAAATTTCTACAAATTCTATTTTAACTCTATATATTATTATATCTATATATGTGTATATGTATATTTATTTATATTTGTGTGTGTTTATATGCATGAATATGATATAGAAACATCTAAAGCTTTCATGTCTGTGCTGATAAATTCATTCATATTTTCATGTATCTCTGCTTATCTACATTTCTGTATATTCGTTTAAGTGTTGTTCTCGTTATTTTTGTTATTCTGTTTAGTTGGAAAAATTTTATTTTATGGAAAATTTTATTTTATTATTCAGCAAAAATCATATGCATCATCTTCTTTTTATTTTGTTATTTTTAATTTGGCATATAATTGCATATTAAAGCCAGTCAGGACTGTATGATTTTTCAAGACGAATTTTCAATAAGTTATTCTTTATTTTATTCAAAAAAATATTTTATTATGAAACCGGAAATTTGAAAAATTATTTACATTTAAGCACTTGTTTTAAATAGTTAAATTAAGTGGAACTGTAACGTAATGAAGTTATGATGGAATTCAACTATCAAAAGAATAAAAATTGTTAATGAAATTTACGCATTAAAAGGGTTTACAAAAAGGAGTTTGTTTTCTGAAACTAAATAAAACAAAAAATTTTGGTTGTATTAAGAAGAGAAATTATGAATGAAAAATGATATCGGGCAAATGTCCACCACAACCACGCTGACAGGTGTCGATTCTTTGATCTTTTATTTGGGAAAATTACGGTACAATTTCATTAAGCACATCACGGATTTTGAGTTTTAAGGCGGAAATCGATTCGAAGGCTCCGTTTAGACTCTGTCCTTAACATAGACTCACAAAAAATAATCTAGTGGTGTTGAATCACACGATCTTGCTGGCCACTTTTAACGCCAAAAGTCCAACGTCGTTTTTGGCAAAACAAATGACTGATCGTCGGCGGGACATACTCCTATGAATTTTTGCTTTGTGTCTATATCCGTATCGTTTATATTAATTTCTATTTTATTTATAAATTATTTATTTATTTTTATTTATTTTTTTTTCTATTTAAGGAAAATAATGTATTTATTGTTATACGAATTGAAATTTTGTTTTTAATAATTTTAAATATTCTTGAATTTTAATTTTCACTTTTGTATGTAACGCCAGTTCAGTGGGCAACGCCATCTGTCAGGATGGTATATCTAGCGGCTGGTGGTATAATAGCCAACAGCTGTTTTAGGCAACAGCTGACGGTTGGTGGTGAATACAGCAGTCGGCTGTTGTGATATCGACTTTCAAGATGGCTTATGTGTGCTTGTGTGTAGGTGTGTGTTGGCAGAATAGGTATAAGAAGGAGAACATCATTAACAATAAGGCAAATGGTGTGTGGCCGGCGGGCCACATTATTTTTGTATTTCGTACTGTTAGGTAAGACAGTTAGGAGGTTTTAACCCAGCCGAGTTTATACTTGGGATTTTCCCCCCGGGGGCGGGGTAAAAGGGACCCCAGGCCCCTTAAAGGCTAGTAGGAGCCACCTGGACAATCCACATATTTCCACGGGCATCAGTAGGCTCGCAGAGTTCACTATTTGTCTCTTTAGACAATTAGTTGTTCTCTGGCTGATTATTGAGGTTGGCCCCTATATGGGAATATCGTGGTGGTTGTGGTTTCGAGGTCCTCGTGAGAGTATGTGTTTCGGATCATTCACAATGAACACATTGTCCAGGTCCAGTGAGTATTGTAATGGCATGGCAGGATCGCCATGTAATGGTATGGCAGGATTGCCATGTAATGTTAATTCTTAGGGATGGTTGTGTGACGGTGAAGGATGCCCTATAGCCCATATATTGATATTTAAACAGATGTCTGGGGAAACAGCTTAAAGACAGGCGTTTTAGGAACAGCCCAATCAGAAGATTCAATTAAATAAAAGACAGCAGTTGTTACCGCTTAGAGCTTATCAAATTCAATCTTATTTTATTAATGGCATGCAGCCCTTTTTATATCTAATTTACATTTTTTACTTAGCCTTTCTAACTTATTGTAACTTATTGCTAATACATATCTGTCTCACTTCAATAACATGCATTATCGATTCATTGCTACATGTGACGAATCAAATGCATGATAAAATAAAATACTCAAATGAATATGACACCTAAAAGTGTGTCACTCATTTGTGTCATAGATCGAATGCATTTGAGTCGACACATGTTGTACTCTGGTAAGTGGTTGTCTGGTGTGTTTATGTGTTACAGTGCAGTACACATATTGTGGTACACTACAGTATGAATGCCGTCGTGTTCTTAATTATATTAAACTTTATGCGTTCTGGACCAGGAGTTGGATAGTCTCCAACTCTTTAGCAAGGAGTAAAGGCTGCGACCTACTTCGAGCTTTTTTGCAACTTGCAATTGCAACTAGGAGTATTCGGAGAATGCACGGATTCGAAGGCCTTCTAGGGCGAGAATGGCGCTACATACCATTCACAGTGGTTTGACCACCATCTGGTTAGGGCTTACTGCCAGTTACAGATGTAAATCAAATCACGCATACCCTGGGACACTCCCCCCCCGGGAGCACATTTATGGCCTTTATAGAACGCTCGACTATCTAGACCTGTGCAACTGGGGGTATAAGGGAGCCCAGTCCCCTGAAGGCAGCAGGGGTCAACTGGAAACTCCAAGTTATTTCTAAGGGAATCACTAGCCCGTCGAGTTTCCGCTATTTGTCTCTTTAGACATTTAGCTGTCCTCTGGCTGCTTATTGAGGTTGGCCCTTTTATGGGAGTATCGTGGTGGTTGTGGTTTCGCGGCCTCAGAACAGCTCAGTTTTTAATGGGGCCAGGTTCATTTCACCGTTAATGACACCCTAGGTGAATGATCCATGTGTTCTGGACAGGAGTTGGATAGTCTCCAACTCTTCAGCAAGAAGTGGCAGTTTGCAGACCTGCTCTGGAATCATTGAAATTGCCACTAGGAAGGACCTGTTGCTAAAATTAGACTTCGCCTCCTAGGGCGTGAGTGGCGCTGCTTTTCACTCACAGTAGTATGACCACTATCTGATTACGGCTCACTGCTGGGTGCAGATGTAAATCTTATCACGTAATACCCTGGAACACTACTAGGAGTGACCAAGGCATTGGACAGTTAAGAGGAGGTCTTAACCCAGCCAAACTTACAGTGTTTTGGTTATTTCCGTTATACACGGTCTGCTAACTGTGGTGCGGCCACAAACGAAGCAGAGGTTTTAACCCAGCCGACTTTATATCCTGAGACACTACTTGGAGTGGCAAAGGCATTGGACAGTTGAGTAGAGGTTTTAACCCAGCCCAACTTACAGTGTTTTGGTTATTTCCATTATACACAGTCTACCAACTGTGGTGCGGCCACATACAAAGTAGAGGTTTTAACCCAGCCCAGTGTCTACCGTCGCCACTGTGGGTGACTAAAGCAGTGGACAGTTGAGCAGAGGTTTTAACCCATCGTACATTGTTTTGGTTATTTCCCTCGGACACTGGCCGGGATATGTAGAACCGATACAACACAAACGACCACAAACACACACCAGTGCACAATAGACGGAACCGAGAAGCGAGCTGTCATCAGCAAATAAATGCTGAAGAGCTATAACGAATCAATCGTAGTTTTTCATTTGTCCCAATGACACTACACGACTCTGGACGCCGCCCAGTATACCCCATCAGCCGGGAAAAGCGTGTCGTTACACACTTAACTGCTGATTGTCATGAAATTATGCGATCGGAAAATTTGGTTTGCAATAAATTGAGCGTTTCATTGGCTGTGTGAATGTGGCACCTTCCTGTTGAAACAAAATGTCAGTGGCATCCACGTCGTCAATAATAAGCTAAACTTGAGTTGTTAGCATCTCGCGATCCATTGACCATTACCGCATTTCCAGCCTTATCTTCGAAAGACCACACAGCGCGATATCAACATTAGCAAATTGTAACTACAAAAAACTATTTATCATGATTTGGTATCGCAGAGAATTCATGATGACGGCATTTCCTTGTTTTTTTTTTGTAAAAAAACGATGTGCCACCTGGCCACAGACCGCATCAAACGTTCACTTGCTTTGAATATAATGATTTGACGAGGACTGTTTGTGGATTTTGTGAGTCCCGTATACGACAATTTTATTTGTTTACATAACCATGTAATTTAAACTGAACATCCTCATCACTAAACAGGATTTTTGTTTTCGTCAAGTTATTCAAATAGCTAATTCACAAAAGTTCACTGTAAGCGGGTTGAACTTTTTAAGCGTGAGTGTGAAGATTTTTATTCACAATGATGCGCGAAGTGCATGTACTGGTGCCTAATTGCAAACGTCGACAAGTTGAGTTTCGAGGCTCATTTTCAATACTTTGCTGTACAGAGGTCCTTTCCTTGTCACTAGGTCCGCTACGAGTATATTGTTTTGATCTATTGTTACCAGCAACACCGTGAGCCTTGAATTCAGTGATTTTAATCTCAGGGATCTCAAAATTAGCCTGGTAATAACGAAAAACCGCTCGAATTGTACGGTGTAATACAGTGAAAATTTCACAATTTTGCTTATCATAATTAAAAGACTGTTCTTAAGAGAGTAATGTTCCATGTTTAAAATTTCCCAACTTTTATAAAATAAATGTCAAAGGATAACAACTCAATTCTTAAGATTTAAGGATTTGACAGAAAATTTATTTCCCAACCTCAAATTTACTCACTTGTTATTAAAAAGACTCTCAATAGAAGTCAGGTACTAAAAAAAGCAATGTCCCGAGCTTTTAATTAAGCATTTAAATTATCTCAGAAGGAGCCTGAAAACGAGGAAAAGCTGCTTGAATTTTACAAAGTGATACAGTGAAATTTTCACCATTTTGATAGAAATTTTTACAGTTAAATTTTTTTGATCAAAAGTGTAGCGTTTTATGCTTAAAACTTCCTAAATTGTTACCAATAGAAATGATAAAGGATGATAGTTCAGTTATTAATATTTAATAATTTGACCTTAAATTTGCCCCGCCCCCCTGCCTCTCAACTGTTGTATATTTACTCTACAACGTTCACACTGCAAGTCACACAGCCACCGCAACAATTGAGTTATTGCATGAGAAATTTACCGGTTGTATAAATTCTCGATTTGGCGATGTCAATTGGTCGCCTCCTTCTTGATATTTAACGATGCTGGAGAATTTTCTCTATTGCCATTTGAAATACCGGCTTTAGGTGAGGAACTCAAAAATAAGTAGCGCTCTGAAAGATGAAATTTGGAACATTGGCTTGAAAATTCTATGAAAAGAGCATACGTCAGCCGACGTATCATAGAGGGACATTTGTCCGGCATCATACTTCATTGCTAAAAATAGTAATATGGGAATTTCTATAGGGTTTTTCAACCAGAAGTTTATTTTCTAAAACAAAATAAAACAACAAAGTTAGATTGAGATGATTAAAATTTTATTTGTGTTACGAAGGGGAAAAGTGTAGCGTTCCATGCTTGAAATTTCTCCAAATTTTTACCAAATAAATGACAAAGGATGACAGTACAGTTATTAATATCTGATCATTTGAGAGACAGTTTACTTCCTAACCTTAAATTTACCCACCCGTTATTAAAGAAACTATCAATAGAAGTCAGGTGGCAAGAAAAACAGATAAAAATCGTTGTTATCTTGGCAAATCAAAGCATGACAAAAGTTTAGAATATGTGTTTAGGTCCAGTTACTAAAAATAATCTGGCGTAATTTACTAATTACAATAAAGTAAAGAAATTATACTAAACATGTCGCCAATTAGATTATAACAATCCTTGACAGTTGTCAACGTTGACTACCGATCACTTCAAATAACCTCGTTTAATAATTTAAATGGCGAAAGCATTTCTTTGTACAGATGCGGTAGGACGCTTAAATTCACTATACATGTTATGTAATAATAAACTTTTCACAATTTATAAATCTTTAAATAAATGCTGCGGCTTCGAAAATATGAATTTTAAAACAAGTGTGAGATAGAATTAACATAATTTAACAATCCTTTAATTTTGCCTTAAGTCTAGAATTTCTAAAAAAAGCCTTGAACTTCTTCTTCTTCTTCCGGCTCATGTCTAGGCATTGGTTAAGCCAGAGCTCATTCATTTTAATACCCACAGAACAGTTTATATGAATTGAAAATACTCATACGCCGGCATGCACACAGAAATTTATAACAAAATCAGCAACAGAATCACAACAGCAACAACGACAGCAATGTTTATTAAACAAAGGCAAAGAAAAAAAAACAGTGATGGCAACAAATAACAAATAATACTGTTTTAAATAATGTTTAGCATAGAATCCTCTAAAATGCTCGTTAATCTTAAAGCTTTGCTTAGTAAGTAGATAAAGAAATAAAACATTTAAAATGAAAGAAAAAAGAAATTTCGTTTAGATTCAACCATTTTGTCACAATAATTGAAATGGTTGCTGGATTATTGTTGTAGAGTCATGAATATGAAAAAGACTTTAAGCATTTTGCCTCATTTGCATTTTGAAAACAAAAGTCATCATCATTCCATCATACAAAATGTCCGCATGTTGTTGTTTGCTATTTGCTGTTTGCTATTTGTTACGATTGTCATTGTTTCCGACTGACAGAAATCTTTTGAATATGTCCTTTATTTTTCATTCCTTTAAAGTTTTTGTTTTTTGTTGTTTTTTTTTGTTAGCATTCCATTTTTTATTTTGCATCTTGGTTTATAAGTTTGTCACTCGCTCGCTTGCTCGGTTGGTTGGTTGGTCGCTTGGTTGGTTTGACGATTTTGAATGCATAATAAATGAATACGTGAAATGGTAAATGTTTATAAATGTATATGTATGTATATTTGTGAGCTTGTATGTATACGTTTGTAGATAAAGATGCCAGTTAGCGGTCGAAATGTTGATAAGTTTTCTTGTAGTTGTTGGTGCGTTCTGTGTTACTGTTGGTGGCATAATTAGACCATCAATTGCGGCAAATTCATGACTGTCATGAATGTCTAAAAAATGGAATGTATGGCCACAGGAATATTAGGAATCAGCATCTGTTTAACAACCACACATACACTCAGATGAAGGCAGTGAATCCTACAAAGAAACAGAAATAATACGAAGTCAATTCAATATGCCTTTAACAGTTTCAAAAGCAGCAGTAAGAATTAAAAGAAAAGATGGGGAAGTTCTTTAAAAAAAGCTTCCGTCTTGAGCGAAGATCGAAAGAGGTTTAAATTTAGTAAACTTCTGCGTCAGAATAGATATGCCGCATGTTTTGTTACAATGAAAGATAAATATTTTTAAATGACTGATTCATAATTTTGAGAGTTTTGCTGTTACACTTACAACAGGCTTCTGCACTGTTATGTACTCGTACATAGCAAAGGCGCCACAACTTTTAATGACATGAATGTTACAAGATGACTTCGTATCGAACCTTGGTGTCCATATGCCCGAAATCATTTTCAACACTTAATGTGAGCGATTAATCTTTTCAAGCAAATAAATTTCAGCATTGAACGGCTTGGCCGAGGAATCTGTTTGTTTTTAAGCAGAACTAAGTAGAATAGAGTTCAAATCCCATCAGCGTCATTATAATAAAGAAAACTAAGAAAAATAAACGGAATATAGTAATAAAACGTATTCTTGATTAGAAGAAAAGGAAAACGATTGTGAACTTGCGCTAAATGAATGGATGAAGTTGCCTGTGTATTAACACAGCCGAGATGATACTAAAGCCGCATTTCAAGTTATCGTTTTACAAACTTTGAGGAAAGAAGCCCAACAACAATAGTGCGTGGCAGTTGCGGCTAAGTTAATTTAACTTACTGCTATGAAAAACAGGGAATTTACAGATTTAGTCTTGCCGGAGTGGCAGACATTTAATGGGTGGGCAAATTTAAGTTTGGAAAGAAAATTCACTTAAAACACGCTTTGATACCAATGTAAAGTAGAAATATGGAAATTAATAATAGTGTATGATATCGAACAAATGTTCACCTTTAGCACGTCGGTCGATGGCTGCTCTTTTCGCAAAATTTGTTAGCACATTTTGCTGCAAAGCTTCACTTATATCGCCCATGTCGCACCCAATTTCATCTTTCAGAGTGTCAGTTTGAAGTAGAGCGTTCACATAAACTCGGTATTTTATATGTTGCCAAAGTTACGCAATCGGGAAATTTCTCATCATCATCTCGATAAGGTACCTAAAGGTACCTAATGTCAACATTGCCTACAAAAAATTGGTTACCCTAGTTTGGTAGCGCAGAGAATTCACAGTGACGAAATTTCTTTGCTCATTTTCGAGGCTGATGATGTCGCTCTATCACAAACTGCACCACAGGGTTACTATCTTTGGATACAATGATTTTTCCAGGACTGTTAGTGGATTTTGTAGAGCTCATATGCGTCAATTTTGCACGTTTAATTGAAAATTAGCCTCATTTTAAACATGATTTTGTTGAAAAATGCATTCAACAGGCAATTCACAAATGTTTAACGCAAAAAAAAGGTCCTTCGGATTTAAGTCTTGAACGAGTTGAATTTTATTACCGTAAAAATGTAAATCTCTATGCAAAATATTGCGCAAAGTTCCTCTTATTATGCCCAATTGTTGTGAAGGTCGACAAGTTGACGTTCCAGGCCCATGCACTTTGTTGTACAACGGCTATGTTTGCATCACTACCGGTCTACTAGTTTTTTGTATTGGTCTATTGCCTGAAGTTTAGTCTTAGAAGGAGTCTAAGAGCAGAAATGCTGCTCGAATCTTAAGAAGCGATGTCGTAAAATTTCCACCATTTTGATAGTTAATTTACACAATTGAAATTCATTGCTTAAGAGTGTAGCGTTTCATGCTTAGAATTTCTTATCTTTTTAATAAATAAACGGCAAAGGATGATAGCGCATTTCTCGACATTTAATTATTAGGCCAACAATTTACTTCCTAATCTCAAATTTAACCCCCCCCCCCCCCCCCCCATGCATTTAAAGTTTTCTTATTACCGAACTTAAGGAAAGAACTCAGGGGAAATGACGTGGTAAGATTTACAACTGCACCTGTCCGTAAGCCATAATCAGATGGTGGATCTCTACTACTGTGGATGAAATGTAGCGTCATCCTCGTCCTAGAAGGCTTTCGGATACGCATATCCTCCGGTCACTCCTAGTTGCAACTTCAAAAGCCCGGAGTAGGCTGTAGCCTTTACTCCTTGCTAAAGAGTTGGAGACTATCCAACTTCTGGTCCAGAACGCATGAAGCTTAATGTAATTAAAAACACGACGGCATTCATACTTACTGGACCTGGACCATTTATTGTGTTCATTGTGAATGATCCGATCCACAAACTTAAACGAGGGCCTCGAAACACACAGCCACCACGATATTCCCGAAGGGCCCACCTCAATAATCAGTCAGAGAACAGCTAAATGCCTAAAGAGACAAATAGCGGAACTATGGGGCTTTACTGATTCCCGTGGAAATATAGTGGATTTTCCAGTTGGCTCCAGTTAGCCTAAGGGGACTGGGCTCCCTTTTAACTCCGCTAAACACAAGTCTAGATGGTTGTGTGATCCATAAAGAGTTATAATGTGTGGGAATAAGCTTCAAATCCAAATAGAAGCTTTCTCTAAAACTCTCAAGTTATAACCCAGAGGGTTTTTCAGGACCTTCTATATCTAACCGCCGCACAGTAAAATTCATATTTAAATACGCATATCAACGCATAAAGCGCTTCTTTAAATAAACCGAGTTGAATCGAATGAATGACTAAATTTTGAATATTTTTTTTGTTTGTCTTTCCTTCAACGTCGGTCTGCTGTTGGCAAGGAATTATTCAAGTGTTGAATGTTGCCCATATATTGAAGCTGTTGGCTGATACAAGTGCTGG
Source organism: Trichopoda pennipes (assembly GCA_030448955.1). NCBI lineage: Eukaryota > Metazoa > Arthropoda > Insecta > Diptera > Tachinidae > Trichopoda > Trichopoda pennipes. The sequence goes on from JASKUP010000094.1 coordinate 413,418, forward strand.
TGTTTGTGGCCGCACAAATAGTCCAACGCAACCACAGTTGTTGTATATGCGTGTCGGTTTGGCTGTATGTATGTGTGTCTGTATGTACGTTAGTGTTTGGCAAACAACTATAACTTGAGCCATCATCATTGTCATCATACACTTTGTTTTATGGCATCAGAATTTAAGCAAAAAAATGTCATGGAACAAAACCAAATAGATTATTAGAGTTTTAGCGTGCTATTTCTTCGATTCATAAGTGTATCGACAGTAAAGCCATCATCAACCTCTTGGCAGTAACCGCTACCAGCCACAATGAAAACTATAAAACATTGAAGATACCAAAAAAAAAGTAATGGTTCGAATCAGACGTTAAATGGGTGTTGAATAGAGCAGGACAGTGAGTTGCGGGGCAACACATTTTGTTTTTTTTTTTTTATGTTTTCATATTGAGTTGAACGAGTGCGAAAGCATCACTTTGCAACTCATAAATATTCCAAACGTATCGTTTGCTATTTTGTATATTTTTTTCATTTTTGTTGTTGTAAAGCATTAACTGTAAACTATTGCTATTTTGTGTCTAAATTTAACTACGTTTTGATGTATGAATAGCCAGTATGCCTGCATTTTGTGTGTGTGTGCGTGAAAATTTTTAAGTCGTAGAAACACACCGTCAAGTGTTGATTTTAAGGATTTTTCAGTTTCAACAGTTATAAACTTAAAGCGGCCTTAAACTTTGAATCGGCTGCAAAGAATATGAAGAACCGCTTAAATCTCCCAAATGCTTAACACAAATTAAATTTATTTGGTAAAAAAATGTTAAGAGACTTTCTCATCAGTAACTTCGCTTACATTTGATCAAAATGCTGCATTTGTATTCTCATCATAACAGAACTCATTGGCAGTCGTCAAAATGCCCAAGAATTTTGTTCTGTCTCTTTAGTTGTTCAATGGTTTGTTTAATATTAGCTTCTGTTAGCGATTTTCTGAAAGAATTTTACAATAGAAATATATTCTGTAAGCGGAAAATTTTTTTATATAATAAAGGGTCCCGTTAAATTTGTGCTTGTTTCGTTCAAATCGGCAAAATTGCGTGCTTTTACGTTTTCTCTATTTTTGCTCGAAAATGGAATATCTTTTTGGGTAAAAAGTGTTTTGACATAAATGATTAAGCAGTGTAATCATTGCTTACTAGACCTAGTGAGTCATCTCTTCTGGGGCATCCTTTTCACCTTTATCCGTTACAATTTGGTTTAAATCTAGAGCCCCCATAGGGACCAGGAGCTCTAGGAAGCATCTTTTCCCTTTCACCTGGAGAATCAGCAATGACATCAGCTCCGCGTTCCCTAGGGTGTCAATGTTCTCCTGCGAAACCACGAAGCCAGAGTAGCCCAGGAGCTTTGTCAGCATAACGCTCACTGTTGTCTCCTTTTTCAAGACAACTTGACAACTTGAGCATTTTTCAACAATGTTACCTCCGGCATCATCTTTAGAACCCATGTCACCCTTTTGGCCAGGAATACCAGGGCGACCAGCTTCATCCTTTTAATCAGATGCATCAAAGCCAAGTACTTCGCATATAGTTGGTTTCTTTTCTTTTCAACAAGTCTTTTCTTGTCATTTGTACAGTTGCCGGAAACTTGCACTTAAAACGTTTCTTTTGTTTATATCGGCTGTTTCAACAAAAAGTTTGTTTTTCAATTGTTGCAACAGCTACAACAACAACAAGATAGTTTTAACATTTAGTTTTGTGAAATATTCGTAGCAGATGGATTGACAATTGTTACAGTGAATTTAGTTTCACACGAAAATGACATTAAAATAATTAAAAATAACTTTCCATTTTCGTTGAGAGCGCATCCAATTTTGGTCAATTGGCCAGTGAATCTTATTACACATTAAATGGAAAATTTTGTTTTTTAGCAGAACATTTCGTATGTGGAACAAACTATCTCCAGAGGTCATTGCTGCCAGTTTCAATGTAGGAAAATTCAAATCGAATATCCTCTTCCCCATAAATTAATTCCCTAGTTGTGGTACAATGCATTGCATGAGTAGGGGTCATCACCTGATTACTGGTTGAAACGAACAAAAAAAAAATGGGAAAGTTAAAGTTACAGTTCGTGAAATTTGTATATTTTCGGACAACGTAAGCGTCCTTCTGAAACCGCTATTCAGAAATTGGCCGATAAATTTGAGTCGATATAAAATGTGCGAACACCAGCGCGTGCTTGACCAGATCGTTCAACAGAAAAGATCTCAGCCGTGAGCCACAGTGTTGAAACAGATCAAAATTTGTCAAGTCCTCGACGATGTCAAGAATTGTAGTTATCCAAAACCACCACATGGCAAATTTTGCTTAAGGATTTGAGTTTGAAGCCTTACAAGGTTCAACTGGTGCAGGAAATTGAAGCCGTAAACTCGACCAATTCATTCAGGAGCAAACGGCTGGTTTTTCTAAAAAAATCATTTTTACAGGCGAAGCCCATTTTTACTTGTCAGGGTATGTCACAAGCAAAATTGTCGCATTTGGGCTTTTAAAAATCCTAGGGCGATTATTCAGAAGCCTTTGCATGCTTAACGTGTCACTGTATGGTGTGCTATCTGGTCTGGCGGCGTGACTCGCCCGTTTTTTTTTCGAGGCTGGAAATGCGGTAACGGTCAAAGGATAACGCTATCGCGAGATGTTAACAACTCTATTTCGGTCTATTATTGACGACCTGCCATATGTCACACAGCCAATGAAACGATTAATTTAGTGCAAGCCAAGTTTTCCGATCGCGTAATTTCACGACAATCAGCAGTTAAATGGCCAGACAGAGCAATGAAATGGCCATTGGGTGCCTCGGTAGACTAGTAGGTAGTGTACTAGCTTACCAGTCTGAGGGTTGTGGGTTCAATTCCCAACAAAGACCTTGGCTGTTTTCACTACAATAAAAAAAAAATATAAATTGACTGTCGGTGAGGCTGCTCAGTGATGAAGGCATAGTCACTGGTCGCTGTGCTGCCTTATACGATAGTTAATTTCCGATAATATTGGCCTTCTAGAAATGAAGCCTGCCCCGGTAGGCTGGTATGTAGTGAACTTAGCTTACTAATCTAGGGATGCATGATTTAATTTACATCTGTACCTGGCAGTTAGCCCCAACCAGATGGTGGTCAAACCACAGTGAATGGCATGTAGCGCCATTCTCACCCTAGAAGGCTTTCGAATCCGTGCATTTTCCGGTCACTCCTAGTTGCAATTTTAAAAGCTCGAAGTAGGTCGCAGCCTTTACTCCTTGCTTAAGAGTTGGAGACTTTTCAACTCCTGGTCCAGAACGCATGAAGCTTAATATAATTAAGAACACGACAGCATTCATACTCACTGGACCTGGACCATTCATTGTGAATGATCCAATCCAATAACTCTCACGAGGGCCTCGAAACCACAACCACCACGATACTCCCATATAGGGGCCAACCTTAATAATCAGCCAGAGAACAGCTAAATGTCTAAAGAGACAAATAGCGAACTCTGCGAGCTCACAGATTCCCGTGGAAATATGTGGATTGTCCAGATGGCTCCTACTAGTGTTTAAGGGGCCTGGGCTCCCTTTTACCCCGCAAGACACCCGTCTAGATAGAATAGTAGGCTCCAAAAAGACTATCATGTGCCCCCGGGGGGACTAATCTAGGGATGGTTGTTTTCACTATAAAAGTAAGAGCTTGAAGGCTAATGTAACTATCCTTCTTCTTTTACCACCTGCCTTATCTCTTCTCTAGCACTTTCCTATAGAATGTAGTACGGTTCTGACTAAATAGGCTACTTCCTTTATCAAAAAAAAAGACAGATAGTGGGATTAACACCGCTGGATTGTTTCTGGGGGGCTATGTTGAGGACAGAGTATATACGAAGCCAATCGAATCGATTTCAGCCTTTAAACTCAAAATCCGTGATGTGATTAATGAAATAGGACCGCCGTTTTGCTAAAAAGTGATTAAAAACTTTGATGAAAGAACCGACAACTATTAGTGTGGTCATGGTGGACATTTGCTAGATATTTATTTCTCATTTCTAATTGCCGAACTTTTCTCTTCATAAAACAATAAAAATTTGAATCATCTTAAACTAAATTTTTTGTTTTATTTTGTTTTAGAAGACAAACTTCTTGTTGGAACAACTTTTTTCCGAGTAGTGATGACTTAGATCATCAAATTAAATAAAAAGTGAGGATAACATACAGTTTATCAGTGGAGTTAAACACGAGCTGCCTATTTTTTCGGCCGCCTTAATTTTTATTTTAAAGTGTGTTTTAGGTTTAGCTAAAAAGACTAATGATTCCAAAGTAGATTTTACTTTTGGTTAATTTATAAATTTATTTTTCATTAAAATTTCTTTTATTATTTAAAAGACTTCAATTCTTTATGAAAATGGGATTTAAATTAAAGCTCAGTTCAATTCATCCTGTTTTGTTATCAAATTTAAAGCAACTTAACTCGCAGACACTTTTATACGAATTTAAAATATTTTCTTTTATTTTTCTTTTCAGGTGAGCGTGGGTGTGTGTGTATGTGTGTATGCACTGACAAGATATTATTTTTATTCATTATGAAAATGTATAGCGTTGGGTTTCATAAATAAAGTCCCAGGCTTCTTTTTAAAAAGAATCCCAAATTAAAGAGCTGGTGTTATTGAGGGATTAAATTTAATGAAGCCGGAACAAATTCTTCCAAAACTTCATGGCCTGTTAAATTTAAAAGTAGAGGATTTAAAAGAGGTAAGTATGTACAACACATGTGTGGGTGTGTGTGCGTGTGTGTGTGGTAAGTGTTCTGATTTGGCTTCCATTTCGAAGCATCAAATTTAGTGCAAAAATATATGCTCGATTTTGTTTTGTTTGCTTTTTTATAAAAATGTGAATTAAATATTTAAAATCGTAAATGCTAAAGACTCTTAACTATCACAAATACATAAAAAACATAAACAATTTTAGAATGTGTATGAGTGTTTGGAATGTGTGGGTGTATAATCAACATGTTGGCTTTAATTTTTCATAACACACATGAAACGTATCAAGAAATTTTGTAACAACATCATCATATTTCAACTTTGCTTGTGTAACATTAATGGGAACCTTTGCTCACACATACATACACCCATCCATACAATCAAATAAAATTTACACATATGGCCAAACAGAGTTGTTTTTCCAAAAAATAATAAATGTCTGCTTAATCTGCAAAAACAAAACCAGCACCGTTCACCTACTCATTTGTTTACGGTCATTCCTTTTCCAAATACAGTTTTTTATATGGGATAGATTGTGTATGTATGTGTATGTGTGTGTGTGTGAATCTTCTAGAGAATTTTACGATTTCTTTTTATGTGATTCATTTTCCTGTTTTTACTGTTTCTTTCAAAATACGTTACTTTACAATTTACTTTGTTTTGCTGGCGCGTGGCGTTCTTTATGTTTTGCCTCAACATTTTCCATACGTTTGTTTGCTGTTGCTTTAATTCAACATCTGTTGTTTGAAATTTCTCCATTTTATTTTGTTCGTTTCACAAACGTATTGTTTTTCTTTTCCCGTTTTATTTTTTTTGGTTTTTGTTTTTTTTTTTTTTTGTTTTGGAAAGGAAAATGCTATTTTAGTTGCTATTTTTGTTGGAACTCTCTGCTCTTCTATTTTTACAGCTTCAGTTGAATATAGAATTTGCTTAAACAAATTTAACTTTAATTCATGCTATTGGTTGAGTGAAAATGTATTGTCTGGAATTTAATTATTCTAAATTTAAATAAATAATGATAAAGACAGAACGTATATTTATTCTATTATTCTTCTTTATAATTCATCTTTTCTGCCCTTCTCTTCTCTTTTCTACTCTACTTCTCTCTCCTCTTCTCTCCTCTACTCCTCTCTCTTCTTCTCTCCTCTCCTCTTCTCTTTTCTTCTCTTTTTTTCTTTTTAATTCACATATTTTCCTTCTCTTTTCTGCCCTTCTCTTCTTTTTCCTAATCTACTCCCTTCTCCTCTTCTCTTATCTCGTCTCGTCTCCTCTTCTCTTCTCTACTCCTCTCTCCTCTCTCATTATCATATTTTCCCTACCCTTCTCTTTTCTGCTCTTCTCTTCTCTTCTTTTCTCTTCTCTTCCCTTTTCTTCACTTTTCTACTCTACTCTACTCCTCTCTCCTCTTCTTTTCTTTTCACATCTCATATTTTCCCTTCCCTTCTCTTTTCTACTCAACCTCTCTCTCCTCTTCTCTCCTCTTCTCTTCTTTTCACTAATCATATTTTCCCTTCCTTTCTCTTTTCTGCCCTTCACTTCTCTTTTCTACTCTAATCCTCTCTCCTCTCCTCTTCTCAGCTCTTCTCTACTCCTCTCTCCACTTCTCTTCTTTTCACTTCTCATATTATCCCTTCCCCTCTCTTCCCCTACCTTATCTTCTCTATAATTGTCTAGTCTAACTAAGGCGGAGTATTGTTTCTCTTAAAAACGTTAACAGGTTAAAAAAGACTGAACAAACAGGTAGCTCGTGTTTAATTCCACTGATGAGTTGTATGATTTTTCTTTTTGTTATTGAATTTAATGATCTAAATCATCCCAAGTCTGCAATGGTTTTACTTTTATACATCCAATATCCAGGTGCGCTTGCCTATGACTTTATTGTGTCATGTGGTTCCATTTTCATCTTGATTAAATATTATTTGTCTGTCTGCTGTCTTCAGAATTGCTTGTCCGCTTCTATGGAAAGTTCCTTAAAATTTGATCCTTAAACCTAAAATGAACACTCTTTCCAGAGCACTTTGATTTTTTGCTTTCGATCTAAAACTAACAGAGATATCTTCATCTCTCTTATCAGTAATAACAATTAAATGCTAATTTTGGAGACCAATTTAAATCTTGCCAGACGATTTTATAACTTTTGTGTTTTTAAGAGCACTATCCTGAAGTTAGTTACTTTAAAGCCTTAATATAAATTAGGCAAATTTGAGGTTAGGAAGTAAATTGTCTGTCAACATTTATTAGTAAAAAGTAAAGAAATTTTAAGTATGGAAGCTTACACTCCCGAGTAAAGAATTTACTATCAAAATGTATAAATTTCGCTGTATCATTGATTAGAATTTAAGCGTTATGTTTGCTGGCAATGGGCCAAAACAATATGTTCGCACTACCTGTAGTGTTGCATTCGTAGCCGCTGTAAAGTGTTGAAAGTGAACTTAGAACATCAACTCATCGAGATTCGCACAAATTGGGCATCTGGTCACGGACTTATTAAAAGAAGTCAACTAAAAACATAATCGATTTGGGTTAAATGTGTACTAAATACAACTGAAGTAAAAAAGTTTTAAAGCTGAACAAATTTTAAAAAGTAGGGCGACGAAAAAAGTACCGCAAAAAATTATCTGAGCAATTCGTTCAATTGAATCCATCGTTTCTGAACGATATAGATCTTTAGAAAATATTCGTACATAAAGAAAGCAAGAACATAATTGGGTGATCCAACTACAATGTGCGATATTAATTGTGAGTCACACATTAACATCAACGTTTTTGGCCAACTCAATTTGACATTCCTTGTTGTAGTGTTCGTCATATTCAATCATGAAGAGCTACACAAATAACCATCGTATCATGTTTATTAAAATCTTCAAATCGAAATACATTTCATGCAGTTTCTGAATGGTGCGCAAGTTCAGTCAAACCGAGTCTGTAGGCTATGTGAAAACATCAGTACTATTTCTCTTAAAAAGCGTTTTTTCTGAGATTTTTTTATACGAAAAGGTGTTAAAATTTTTATCAGTTTACCTAAATTCAGAACCTTGTTTGAAAATAAAATCTTTTTCTAATCATAATATCACTAGTGACCTTGAGGGGAAAGAAATGCTTACTTTATCAAAATAATTTAAAACATGTCTTTAAGGGAAATTATTCAAAGGAGATTTTCCATGTCAGAAAAAAATGTTAATAAAGGCGCAAGGTATCATGTTTATATTATTGTGTGCTATTATCAATTTAACACAGTTAAAGTCACGTCTACACTGCTAATATTTTTATTGCCAACTCTTCTATTCAAACTCATAACTGGTTTGCCGGTACTTAATAGAATCTTTTGTATTGTATCAGTTATCCTGCAGTAGCTAGCTCTTCGGAGCGGGTTTATTTTAGCTGTTTTGATTACTTCTTAGCTATTTAGAAGTAGCAGGTGTTTTGTTAAGGAAGTAGACGTAAAAAAACGCTGTTGTTGTTAATTTTTAATATCGCTTATAATTTTCTTGGATATTTAATTGGCGACAGGTAAGTAGACAACATTAGGTCCGCTACAGTCGTGGACTATTGGCTTGCAGAAGACAAACCTAAGACTATGTTCAAGAAATTTCTAGCCTTAAAGTTGAAATCCTCACGCGAACCCTTGCTCACATTAAACGAAACAGTCACTTTAGTTCCAATGCCAGCAATGGCAGGATTCTTCGGTTTAATTTTATTATTATACCTGCAAGAATGTCGCTACGGTTCAATTGCATTAGATAATCTTATTAACTCATCTGTCTTAGGGCTTTTAAAACATAACTGGATCTAATGGCGCAGTAGCTGCTCATGTTAAATTCCTATTGGAATAAAAGGCGAGAGGTTTATTTTTTCCTTAGTTAAACTGAGTTTCAAGCGTTTTTAAAGTTGGTTTTAGATAGTAGCTGGGTTGCAAGGATTCAAAGTGATACCCCTCTATCTTCTAAGAAAAATATATGTTTACTTTTGCCTAACATTTTCTTCTTCTTTCACAAATCTTTTATCATATAAAAAGTAATTCCTTGTCCCTGGCGTAAAGTTTCCTTCAATCGTTAGTAACCGATGGGAAAATTTAAGGTTCGGATGTAAATTGTCCATAAAAAGTTTAATTATCAAGAGTTGAAGTGTCATCATTTGACATTTGTTTAGTAAAAAGTTGGGAAACTTAAGGCATGGAACCTTACACTCCTGAGCACAGAAGATTAACTGCCAAAATGGTGAAAATTTCATTAAATCTCTTCGTAAAATTTCGGGTAGGTTTTTTTTGGAACCAGGCTTCTTATGAGATTGCTAAGCATAATTTAATCGCTGAATTAGATGCTCACGGAATTATTACTATATCCTTAGTGGCCGTAGTTATTTTAACATAATTGCTGTAAAGCATATTAATAAAAATGAACAGCAAATCATTGACTTTTGCAGCAGTTGGGTATCACTCGAAGTGCTTTGCGAAACATGTTGCATAAAGATCTTCCTCTTCAAACTTATTAAGTTCAAATTGCTCAAGAATTAAAGCCTACCGAGTATTGTTCATTTTTGAATTGGCTGTTTAAAAAAGTGAACGTAACAACCCATTCTTCAACAAAATCATTTCTAGTGATGAGTTTTCTTTTCAATCAGGCGCTTATGTAAAGAAACAATATTGTCATATACGTGGCTTACAATGTCTATAAACAGTCCTCTAAAATACATTACATCAAAAAAAATATGATGTGGTTTGTGGTCAGGTGGCATTATCCGCCTGTATTTTTTTTGATAATTAGCAAGACAACGCCGTTACCGTTAATTTTCTGCGCTACCAAACAATGACAGTAATCATTTTGGGGCCATACTTGACCGACGTTGATATCAGTGACGTTTAGCTTCAGCATGACGGCGTCACAAGTCATTGTAACGACACGTTTCCGTTGGTTGTAATTTTGTTTACCACCTACCTTTTTGGTCCTAACTGCTGTATACACGTTTGAAAACTTATCACTGGTTTATTTGGTTACGTCTTACAGTGTGGCCGGTTGATAGTGGACGGTCGGGAATCGTAGCCGAAGAACGGCGAGTCAACTCGCTGAGGCGATATGCAGCGGTAGGAACAGCAGCAGTGGTAAAGGCAGCACGCGGTATGGACATTGGTATAAGGGGCAGCGACACAGGCGGCATAGGCAACAGCGGTAAAGGCGACTGTACCTGGTAACAGTAAAGTAAGCGCTATATATCGCAGCAACGATCGCAGGGAGTTCTTGACCGTGTTGAATAATACTGAGGGAATGTTAAATTCCGCAACAGTATCAGTCGTACGATCAAGCCAACACCGGTAGAAGATAAACTTTTGTGGTATTGGTACTTCCACCAATTGCAGCTGCACTGTCGATAAGAGGTTATTGCGGAATATAAAACTACTCTAAAAGATCTCATACCGGCAGGCGTGCTGCTTGCTATCTGAAGTTATTGCGGAATATAAAATTCCTCCAAAAGATTTCTTACCTGTAGGCGTTCTGCCTTATATACTTGTGCGTGGGTACACACACACACACACACACACACACAAATACACACATTATTTGTTATAGTTGATTGACAACTATCGGCTGTGAGGTTTGTTCTGCATAACAGCTGACCGCATTGATAACCTGTTTGTTCCTGACTCACAGGTGGCGCTCCGATGTTCCCGACTGTTAATTTAAATCTTATTTTATACTTCGTAAATAAATATAATGGAATACAGTCAAAGCCCGGTTTAACGAATGATATAATGTTCAGACCTTTCGTTATACCGAGATATTCGTTATATCGAATAGTATTTTTTTTACTTAAAATTTTATAAAAAACGGTGGTCCGCTATTTAAAAACATAAAAATTTAATTGTATTTATAATTTAGTGTAGAAATAAAACTTTAATTGATACTTTCACGTTTATTTAAGAATTGTTTTTATTTTTAATAATTTTCTAAGCACTCTTTTTTATCTTTTTCCAAGCCAAATGGATCATGTAAGCGGCATCGTACAAATTAAGATTTTTTAAAAAATTAACGACAATTTCTGTTTTTGATGAAACAATTTTACTAAGTAAATGATTTTTGTAATGCAGTTTTAAAATTCGGATGGCATTTTGGTCCATCGGTTGTATTAACGGTGTTACTTTAGGTGGCAGATAAAGCATCCATATTTTTCCGTCTTTGGTTGTTTTGACTAGCTTCTCTGCGGGCGGATGACTTGGTGCACTATCAAGGATAAGTAGTGCTTTTATGAGTAGATTGTTGCGTTTTAAAAATTGTTCAACCTTAGAAAAAAATTAAAAACAAAAGGAAAATACTATCACGAAAAATAGATCTAAGCATAAAACCTATCTCTGGAAGAAAGATTTCAAAGAACCAAATTTTAAAAATTGCTGAATTCATCCACACATTTTTTTGGTGGGTGTAGTTCGTTGGAATAAGCCTGTTTTTAAATGAACGAGGTTTTTTTTTCTTTACCAATTAAGAGCAGTTTTAATTTTTTTGAACCGGATGCATTTGCACATAGAAGAACTGTTACCCTTTTCTTGGATAACTTCCTACCAGGGGCACTGTATTCTCTTGCATGGACAAGTGTCTTATCAGGCAGCCATTTTTTAACATAAACCGGTCTCATCCGCATTAAAAATTGCATCTATTGTTAAATTCTGTTCGATTACTAAGTTATGGAAATGATTTTTAAAAGGCTGCACTAAATCTTGTCGGGATGAAAGTTTTTCGCCGATTTACTTTAGCAACCTCATTCCATATCTTTTCTTCAAACGTGATAGCTAGCCATCACTTGTATGGAAATCGGAACCGTATATTTGATTATGGATTTCTAATGCCTTTGCTTTTGAAACCATTCCATTGACGGGTATATGCTTGTTTCATTGGAAACTCACCTTTTTTACATACATATTGAAGATTTTCTCACATTCTTCTAAAATCTTTAATTTTTTATCAAAAGAGAATCTTTTTCGATTTGGCATCTCGTTTTCATAATGAACCAAACAAAACTACAAAAACTTTAACTACAAATTTTAAAGAAAGCAACGCATCACACCTGTTCCTTCAATACAAAGCAAAGAAGCCAAAAACACACACAAAAATTAAACGTTTCTGTAACTTTGCCATTCGTTAAATCGGGATTATTTTTTTTTTTTGCCATTCGCTATATAAGGTAGTAAATGTAAAAATTTGGCCATTCGTTATATCGGGTATTCGTTAAACTGAGTATTTGTTATACCGGGCTTTGACTGTATAATAATTTGTCTTAAATTAAAGAATGAATATATTTAGAATAGTAATAATGTGTAATAATAATAATAAAATAATAAAAATTAAAAGTATAGTAATAATAGTAATTCATTTTTAAATTGTCCGCGTTATTATTGTGTCACTGCATTATTTTGGTTTGGGGCATTTGAAAGATTGTAAACAACTCACAAACAACTGACGCTGTGAAAGATGAAATTCGGCGCTGCATTGACGAGATAAGCGAAGTTTTGTTGCACTGACGTCTGCCAACGTGCGGGAAATAAATATTTGCACAGCATGATATGACATTGTTAGTTCCATATCTTTACGAGTACATTGGTAGAAATAAAACTAAAGTCAATTTAATTCCTAACCTTAAATATAAGAGGCACAAACTATATCTGATTAAATTTATATATTAACAGATTAGGTGGTACTACAATTGATAGTACTACTGGGTATCTAGATATCGCATCTTCAAGCTTAAACTTGATTTTCTTATGCAAATTGTCTTCTGCGAATAATTAAAATTATTTTTGAAATACATTTCTCCCTCTGGCTTATTTATTGAGAATGACCTCTTGATGATTTGCTTCTGATCATTGCCCGAGGATATGTGCTTTTAATTTCAATAGTCGTTAACACCGTTAGCATATGGAACCGCTATTGTAGAAACACGAGCTCTATCTGAATTTGAGCTGATATTTATTTGAGTTACTTTTCTTACCAGACGCCTGGTTCTTGACCCATGAATTATAGAGGCGGCCACCTTAAACACAAACTTTCAGAGATGAAATTATGCTTTCAAACTAATTAATTGATTTTATAAAAACGTTTAGTTATTTTCGATTTTTTACTTCATCCAATATTAAAAGTGTTAAGTTTGAAACGTGTGTTTGAATGTTTGCAGATCAGGTCCCGTTTTGCCACAATGATGAAAAGTATGCAAACGCTATGAAATATGTATATTGTTTATATTTATTTTGGCATGTAGGTATATATACGAGTGTGCGTGAGTGTAAGTGTGTGTGTGTGTATGTATATATACATAATATGCAATTTAAAACAAAATATTAATATTTTATATGTTGAAAAAAATTTTAATGCTAAAGGAGCAAATCCTACAAACACTTGTATATATTACTATACATTTACAATTCCAGCTTCACATATATATATGTGTATAGAAGTGAAATCATTCATACACACACACACACATACATATGTATAAAAATACTTTGTTTTTAAAAATGTTCATGAGTATAAATGAGTTTTTGTGTGAACCCATTGGATACGAAGAATATTTCTAAATGAATACAAACATAATTATTCGCCAGTTTTGTTTTATTTTCTGTTGTTCTTTCTGTTTTGAGATTTTAAATTTACCGACCAAACACATGCATTTTTATTTAGTAGCAAACTTTAAGCTTGTTTTATATACCGTTACTCATTTGGCTGGGTGAGTATGTGTGTGTTTGTGTGTGTGTGTGTATAAGAAAAATTAGTTCGTTTAACAACAACATTCAAGTTTAGTTTTGCTTAGCTAGTGATTGCAGTTGCCGGTAATAAAGTTGAATTCGCTCTTCCGCTGCACATCCTAGAGGCGTGTGCCACATTCATATGCTTTTTATGCATTTCATTTCCGTACTTAAACCGCATGTTTATAAATATTCACATTATTCAGAGCGTTCTTCTTTTGTTTGTTATTTTCTATTTTTTTTTTTTTTTGTTTTCTTTAAAGTTGTTGTTTTGCTTTAATTACACTTAAAGAAAATTTAGACAACTTTTTTCAAGTAGAACAAAATTTTTTGTCCTTTAATGTTGTAAAACGCTCAGCAACTTCTAAAAATATCGCTTAAGAATTGCTTGCATTATATCGCGTATTTGTTAACTTTATAACAAGTGGGCAAATTTGAGGTTAGGAAATAAATTACTTGTTAAATCATTTAATCTCAAGAACTGTGCTGTCGTCCCTTCGGATTTATTTTGTAAAACGTTTATCTTATACTTAGTCTCCTTCTGATACCGCTGTGCGTAATTTTGTTGGTAGTTAGGGGCTCACGATATTGTTGCTGCATTTGAGATGTAGCTCTCTCTCTCTTTCTCGCTTTATACCTTATGGCAATAAAACTGTTGTTTCTTACTTTAAAAAGATTTTCAACGATTAATTTTTTTTAATGTTGTTTTTGGACGAGCACTCAGGGGATGAACCCTATATGGGGAGTAATGGGGAGAAAGAAAGTGGGAGTAGTGTTTGTGAACATTCGCTTTCAACTTTCTTACATTGAAAGTGATAGGAAGGACCTCCTGAGGGAACTTATTCTACATACGGACTGTTCTGCTAAAAAACGAATTTCCTCTGTAATGCGTAGTGCGATTCACTGGCCAATCAACTACAAATGGATGTTCTCTCAATGAAAATCGAATTAAACCCAAAAACGTGCAGTATCAGAAAAAGGTTCCTTATAGAATCAAGCTCCTTAGAGAATCAATAAAGTTGGATAGTCTCTTGGCCCGTTTCTGTATGCGATTGACCAACTCCAAAAAAAAAAAAACGATGGGGTGCCGGGCCATACATGAGAGTTGTGTTCCAACTTGTGAGTATCGGAGACAAGTTTCTTATTTCACTAGAGCACTTACCATTATAGTAACGATAAAACAGTGAAAAACGTCCCACATGGCGTTCATGCTCTAGAGAATCAATCAAGTTTAATACCTACTGTTCCGAATGAGCCTCTTGGCCGATTTCTGTACGCGATCGAGCAATTCCAAAATAGACGTTGGGGCGCCGGGCCATACATGAGAGTTGTATTCAATTTTAGGACGGATATAGATGGTATAAATAGTACGAAGAAAAAAATGAAAAATGTGTTTAGTCCATTGAACATCACACTGAATTTTCATGCTACGAACATCAAGAGCTTTCGATTCTGTAATATATATATCGCCCATAGTAATGGATGCAGCACCATTTTCGTGCTGCCTCTCCTGTAACCCACTAGTTCACATCCCATAGTTGTGAACTTAACCCTATAAAACTATAAACTGTAACTTGTGATTAGTTTGGGCAGAATATGTGCATTTACTGCCTGCGATTCCTTAAATTTAGAATTGCAGCGTGGGAGGATAAAGGCGATATATATTTTTCCAATAAGATTTGTTTTTTGCTGTACTTAACTCGATTATTCTCAGGCGTTCGCTAAAGCGGGAGAAATAGTTTTTATTTATTCTTACTAGTGAAAGTACGTGTAGTTTGCACTAGAAAAAGTTTAACATGGAAAAATTAGTGCCATTTGTATGTTTATAGTGGTGGCACCTATAGGTGACACTGGGCATTATTTATTAAATTCTAGGAATTTTATATTTATTATTTGTTGGGGAGTTTATACCAATTTTTCATATGAAGATTAAAAAGTGGCATTTGACACACATTTTTCTAGTGCCTTCACGGCACCAATGGATTATTTTTTGTGGGGCTGCTACGTTAAGGTCAGAATCTATAGGGAGCCAATCGAATCGATTTTAGCCTTAAAATTAAAATTCCGTGTTGTGATTAATGATCACAATACGCCGTTTTGCCAAAAAGTGATTAAAAACTTTGATGAAAGAATCGACATCTTTCCGCGTAATCATAGTGGACATTTGCTCAACATCATTTTTCATTCATAATTGCTAAACTTTTCTTTTCGTAATACAATAAAAATTTGAATCATTTTGATCAAAATTTTTTGTTTTATTTTGTTTCTTGCTCAAAAGCCTTTTAAAAAGAGAGGACAAATTTTAAGTTACAATGTAAATTGTCTTAAAACACACACCTTTTTGTGACACCTTCAGTTTTATTGATATCAATGTACAGTCGAGCTATGAAAATTAATAATGAAATATGACTTCGGGCAAATTTCTACCTCAAGCAAGACGGCAGACATCAGCTGTTTTCCCAAAATTTTAAAACACATTTTGCAACAAATCTTAGAAATGGAAAAGAAGCAATTGAAGTCGGCTGGAGACTTTGTCATCGCTAAACGAAACTGTTTATGATCACAGCTTTTTAGTTTTTGAAAAGCCACTCACTTCACATTCGAAAAACAAGGGAGGGGCCCAAAACCCTCTTGTGTTCTTTTGAAGGTTTTCGTTAGCCTTGTACGTAAAGTCTTTGGATTCAATGAATTGTTTAAAAAATTTCACCTTTCATGGTTGCCAAAATTGTGGTTATTTAATAAAATAATCACACAACATCTGATTAAAATGAAAAGCTTGACGTATTTAATGAAAAAAAAAAACGCATAGAACGTAAAAAAGTAAATAATGCATGCGGCATACGATATGGACTTTAAGCTTAAGCTCCTTAGATATTCGAGCAGGTTTGTGGGAAGAGCAGCTCACTTTATTGAAGTGCATGCCTTGTTTTTCTTTAAGTGCATTAATTTCTATTCTATCTCATTAAAAGTATGCTCTCATCTCATCTCTATGCTTTTGTTCTTACATGTACGTTATTACGTTCGTACGTCGACATGTGTAAATGAAAATATTAATGCTTGTTTTGGCTGTTTCGTATAAGTATTTTATATCAATGAATTGTGTTTTTACTATTAAATTTATACATGTGAAGATACTGGGGCAACTAATTTAAATTAGGAGTTTTAAAACAGAAAAAGTTAAGTAAAAAGAAGCAGGAATAACAAAAAAAATTCTAATGTGTATTTGCAAATTCATTATAGTTTGTTTTGTGTTTGTTAATTACAGCTGCTGCTGTTGCTGTTGCTGGTGTTGTTTGTCGGTTTTTCCTATACTCCATTTCCATTTCCAAAACTTTTCTTGCAATCATTGTAGTTTTAATGCGTTGTTATTTTCCTGATTTTGTGTGCAACGTTAGAGTGCCTTTTTATATCCAGTTGTTTTTACAACAAATTTTAATTATTAATAAGACTATGGTTGCCAAATACTTATACTCGTATACAATAATGAATATTAGAATTATAATCTATAGCATATGTGTGTCGTAGCTTTGTGCCTGTGATATTACCGACAAAATTTTTCATGTGTTGAGATGTTGTCACAGCAACATTTTAGGATTTTTTATTTTCTTTTATTTTGGCCAAATTTCTTTTCTATGTCTCCTGTTAACTTTTAAGTGCCTTAATTTTATAAAATGTAAAATAATGTTATAGCATATATCCACATATGTATACATTAATGTGGCTTGTGCTTTTTTTAAGGATGTTGGCAAACAGCTTGGCTCAAATTGTACTGCTCTTTTGAAAATCTTAAAAAATTTAATTTCATTTTAAAGATAGCATTTTCTTAGTTATTGGTTAAGTTTGTTTAGCTAAAATTAGAATAGCAACATTTTTCTTAAAAAATTCCACTCACAACATTATGGAAGGGAGGATCAATAGGTTTTAGTTTGATATTTAATTTTTTGTGTTTCTAAAATAAAATTTTAATTAATTTAAAATTTTTAATAATTTAAAAAAAATGCGACGAGAATATTTAATCATTTTGTTTTAACAGCAAAGAATAAATCCTTAAAATAAAACGAATGCAGTAATAATGTTTTTGATTGTTATCATTGTGGATTCAAGACCTCTCCCCCTTCGGACGGAGCACACACACCTTGATGTTTTTCTTTACCATCGTGACATATGCCTTTGGGGATAAAAGGCAGGCGGTACCAGTCGCCTTGGCTAAAAGGAGCGCGATACTGCAAGAGACTGTGTGATTCGATTTACATCCCCACCTGGCCATGAAGCCTTAATCAGATGGTGGATCTACCCAGCTTGATTTGGAACGTCATGCTCGTCCTAGAAAGCCAAAGCTATAATTCTATGCAACAGAAACCTTCTAGTTGCAACTTTAATGATTCCAGAGCAGGGCTGCAAATCATCACACCTTGCTAAAGAGTTGGAGACTTTCCAACTCCTGTCCAGAACACATGTCTAGCATGCTCACTGAACTGGATCATTCACTTTGCGTGTCGTTATCAGTGAGATGATCCTGGGCACCATAATAACCATTATACTGTTATGGGGCCGCGAAACCACAACCACCACGATACTCCCATATAGGGGCCAACCTCAATAATCAGTCAGAGAACAGTTAAATGTCTAAAGAGACAAATAAGGAACTCTGCGGCTTACTGATTCCCGTGGAAATAAAGTGGAGTTTCCAGTTGACTCCCTGCCTGTCTTCAGGGGACTGGGCTCCCTTTTTTCCCAGTTGCACTGTGTCTAGATAGTGGAATTCTATAAAGACCATATTTATGTGCCCCCGGGTGGAATACTGTAAGAGACGTAGGACTTTCAAAGTCCCACCACACACTAGTACCACGGCAACCTGTCAACCGTTGGCTATAACCTTGTTCTGATTAGTGCTAAGGCCCCTCGGGGACCAATGTGTAGGCTGTGGCTTAATCGGGCTTTGAAAAAAGTTCTGAAGAGGTGTTAAGGGAAAGATAAGATTAACATCCAATTAAATATCTTAGTAGCGCTTATAACAGGACTAGGAGTTGGAGGAGTCTCCTCTTTAGCAAGGTGTGGGGGCACGGTCCTGTTACCGTGCGCTTGAGAATTGCTACTAAGGCGTGTATGCACAAGTGTGCACGTGTCATAGGGCGTGAGTAAACGCTTTCCTACATTCAGTGGTAAGACCACCATCAGATTATGGCCCCATTGCTAGGTGCTGATGTAAATCCTATCACACATTGCGAATTCGCCGTCGAAAATGACGAAAGATAATTTGTTTTTAGCTAAATGCTATCTGGCCATACATAACTCAGTTTCTATGATGACTCCATAAACTTGTCAGGTAAACATGGCCACGTTTTTACCAGACGACTTCAAAGTGTCCGCTATAGATTCACTTGGTTAATACTTGGCATTTTATGGATTGTTGAGTTGGTTAACGAATTGAAGATTTATGATAGTCGTGTCAATACCAGTAGTTTAACACAACGTGCAAGCAATGGGTGCGTAAATTTGTGGTTAGCAAGTAAATTACCTTTAAACACACACCTGCTTTTGATAACTTCAGTTTAATTGATACCAATTCAAAATACAGATACAAAAATTTATAACGGAACATGATTTCAAGCAACTCTCCGCCTTCAGCATGTCAGCACATGTTCGAACTTTTTACAATATTTTAAAACATGTTTAAAAACAAGGCTTCACTTACCTGCTAAACGCAGTTTGAATATCATCTTCCAGAGCGTCAGCTGTTTGTGGATTGCTGACGAAAGCTCGCATCTTTAGATGATTCTAGAGAAAATAATCTAGTGGCGTTATATCACAAGAATATGGCGGCGAATTGACATTGCCAAATCGAGAAATTATGCGACCGAAAACTTTTTCATGCAATAACTGAAATGTTTGGGTGGCTGTGTAGTTTGTGGCACCATCTTGCTAAAATCAAAGTTCACTCATGTCACCGTTAGCCGATTATAGTTATAAAAAAATGGTTTGGTAGCATCGAGAATTCATAATGACAGCGATTTCTTGCTTATTGAAAATAAAAATATGGCCCGCTGGATCTTAAATCGCACCATATGGACATTTTCTTTGCATATAGTGGTTTTGCAAGAACAGGTCGTGGATATTTTGAGTCCCAAATATGATAATTTTGTTTGTTTAATATTCGTCTAACTGAAAATGAACGTCATCAGTAAAGAAAATTGCCTTGTTTGCATTCAGTTTTTTTAAAAACACACAAACTTTCGACGCAAATATTAGCCAGTCGTCTTTAATTCTTGAACAAGTTCACGTGTTATAAGCGTAAAGATGTTGGTACAAAATTTTGTGCCACTATGACGAACCTCAATGAGTTGTTGTTGCAGGCTCATTCTTAACAATATTGCTATCCTCCTGTCCTAACTGGCTGGTTTGGAGTCGAAGGCGAGCGCTTTCGATGCGAATGCATCATTCTCAAGCCGCGTTGTAGTCTGTACTCTTAACACTTTGGTTAAGAGCATAAAATACCACTATCATTGGCCCGTATTTTTTGCGGAAATTAGCAAGAATACTAAACTATGATAAGCAATTATTAATTTCCATAATTCCACATTACGTTGTTGTCAATAAAACTAAAGGTATCAGTGCCTGGTTTAACTCAATTTACTTCCTAACTTTAAATTTGCCCAGCCAACATAAAATTAAATTAAAATTTCCATGCATGAGAATTTTTGAATGTTTAGTTATCTACAACAAAGTTTGGTTAGTCGTAGGTTCATGTAGTCATTAGTAGTCATATAATTTTTACCATATCCAACGTTTGCTCAGAACATTTGTAATAGTTATGCCTTTTTACGATTATTAAAATAAAATAAAATAAAATTCTATTCAGTATTCGTGTTCAGAATTCTCCTTCACTGTATTTTCAACTCCAGCTGCAGCTGAGAGTTTCATTTACATTTGTTGTATGGCTTTCATTTTATGAGTTTAAATATATTCTGGCTTTAAATCTTTATGTGATTTTGTTAAGTATCCATGTATGCGTATGTGTGTGTGTGTCTATGTATTTGTATATGCAAATGTACTATTAATTATCCTTATAATAAAAATGTGGTTTTCAACTTAGCGCAAAGTTAATGTCCTTTCTATTGCTCTATACTTTTAGCATAGAAAGATGTAATAAAATTTTAGGTTTGTACGTTTATGTTTATGTTTATGTTGTGTTGTGTTCTGTTGCCATTTGCTGCTAACGAAACAAAAATTACAATTTTAATATTCATTTGTATGTTTGGCTTTTGTGAGTGTTCCTTTGACCTATATGACCTTTACACATATGACTTACCTACTTAAAAATATCTATATATGTGGTTATGTGTTTGTGTTTGTATTTGTATTTGTGTTTGTGTTTAGGTGATTGTGCATTTAAAAATGGAAATAATTGCAAAAACGTTTTCTACAAGTTTTTTTTTTTTTTTTGGCAAAACATTTTCATTTTTTAAGTTTCATATCACATTTTTATGCAACACACGTTTAATTACGTGCTTCATATGATGAAGTTAAATTGTTGCTTTTTTTGTTTTTTGTTCCTCCTTAAGAGGCATATATTATTCCATTACATTAAAGGTGTTTTGGCTACAAACATACATTTTGTTGAGTAAAAATATTGTTAATGCGATACACTTAAGATTCTTCTCTTAATTACAGATGGCAGGTTTTTATTAATTTTTTATGCTTTAACACGTTAAGCTGCTTTCACGAGAAACAATTTCGAATATAAAAGGGATTTCATCTGCTTCATTAGTATTTAAAAGGGTAAGAGGGCAAGATATGACGACTTTATTTCAGTAGGAAATTCGAAGCTTGACAGGGTGGGTAAATTTGCGGTAAGAAAGTAAATTGGCTTAAAACCCACACTTGTTTCCTGACAACTTCAGTTCTATTGATACCAATTAAGAGGTTTTCAACAAGAAGTTTCTCTGCTAAAATAAAGTAAAACAAAAAATTTGGAACAAGAGAAAAATTTGGCAATTATGAATGAAAAATGCTATCTGGCAAAAGTCCGCTGACTCACATCACGGATTTTGAGTTTTAAGGCTGCAATCGATTTATTGGATCCATATGACTCTCTCCTCAACATAGCACCCCCCCCCCCCCCCTCCCCCCAAAATCCAGTGGCGTTAAATCACACGATGTGGTTGGTCACTTAACTGCTGATCGTTTCATTGGCTGTGTAATATGTGGCACCGTTCTGTTGAAACCACATGTTAGTGATGTTCACATCATCAATGATATGCTGAAATTGAATCGTTCGTATCTCGCGATAGCGTGATCCATTTCCAGCCTCATCTTCCAAAAAAAAATCGCCCAATCACGCCTCCACATAACGCACCAGAAAGTGACACGTTGATCATTCAAAGGTTTCTTAATAATCGTTCTAGGATTTTTAGAAGCCCAAATACGCCAATTTTGCTTGTTGGCATACCCTGACAAGTGTTAGTGGGCTTCGTCTGAAAAAATGATTTTTTCAGAAAATCCAGCCGGTTATTCCTGAACGAATTGAGCGAATCGACGATGATGTGAATGGTCGGTCAGCTTTAATTCCTGCAACAGATGAATCTTGCAAGGGTTATGCAGAATTTACCATGTGGTAGTTTTGGATCACCCCAATTGTTGAGAACGTCGAGGAATTGACACACGACTGTGATATTTTCAATGGAACGATCCGGTCGAAACCGCGTTAATGTTCGTACATTTTGTATAAAGCCTGTCGACAAATTTAATCACCAAATTCTTAATAACGGTCTCAGAAGGACGATTATGTTGTTCGAAAATATCAAGAATTTTTGGGAAATGCAACTATAACAGAACCACCATTTTCATAGTGGATTTCAATTAGTTTAATGCAATTTTCATGCGCAATTGAATTCACTGTAACATTGCCTAGATGTTTTGGCACGAGTTCGTCAGAAAACTAAATGTCAAAACTATCATATTTAGGTGTTGCCGCAATTGAAAAACAAACTTCCTGTTGAAAAACTCAATATAAATAAAGGAATTGCTGTTTTTTTTCAGGTTTCCAAACAGCCAATTCACCAGCGTTCGATGCAAACCATGGTGTTACGGTTTATATTCCTGAAAGAGGCGAACTTTTTAAGCGTAAAGATGAAGATCTTTATGAAAAATGTTGCGCAAGGTGACTCTATTGATGCTTAATTCTTACTAGCGTCGAAAGGTTAATGTTGCAAGCTCAGTCTCGACACTTTGCTGTACAGCGGCATTGCTCCAACCACAACGAGCATATTATTTTTATCTATTGTTTATTGACAATAAATTTGGCACAGTGGCTGAAAAAGAGCCTGATTACAAATAAAAGCTGCTACTGCGATGCAATGATATTTTCATCATTTTAATAAAAAATTTTCACAAATCAAATTCAATGCTCAAGAGTGTAACGTTTTATGATTAAAATTTTTCCATTTTCTACTAATTAAATAGCAAAGAATGACAGCTTAGTTCTTAACATTTGATCGTTTGGCAGATAGTTTACTTTCTCCTAACCTCAAATTTAGCCATCCAATATTTTGTAAGAAAAATATATGATGAAAGATTTAGCACTTTAAAAGAAAGCTATAGATAGATACTAAGAGAATAAATTTTTTGCAAGCTGAATAACCAAGTTTCATTGCTTTATCTCTTTTATAAACGAATTACACTTTTAAATGTTACAAATGTAAATTACAGTTTGATATTTTTACGAATGTAAATTACAATTCAAATGTTTTTGAATAAATTTTAAATTAAAACAAATTCGAAGCTGTTGCACGGAATTGTTGCCTTTTGTTCTTTTGAGCTTATTTCAAACCGATTGCTATTAAGTAATCGTGCATTTTTTTCTCTCAGTGTAAACATGCCACAATTAACTCAGATCGCTCTAAGATTTGTGAGTTTTTTAATAAAATTTGTGTTTTTTAGTTATAGTTTTTAAACTTGTGTAAAGTGAATAAAATATTACGAGCGAATAGTGAGAGGTGGGCGAAAGTAAATTTTCTGTCAAATGATTAAATGTCAAATATTGAGCTTCCATTCTTTGATAATTATTATGTGACAAGTTACACTCTTGAGCAGAAAAATTTATATGAAAATTTGAGCAGCTTTTCCTTCGTAATCAGCCTCCTTTTGAGACCTAAATTCGAGGCTTATGGTATTGTTGCTGACAATAGATCAAACCTATATGGTCGTAGTAGTCGTAGCGATGCAAACCTAACTGCTGTACAGTAAAATGTTGAAGATAAGGCTGGAACATCAACTTGTCGACGCTAGCAACAATTGGGCAGAGTGTGATTTGTTTTTTACATCCGCACCTAGCTATGTAGCCTTAATCAGATGGTGGACAAGCCACTATACATAATTTGGAACGTCATGCTCGTCCTAGATAGCCGAAGACATAATTCTAAGCAACAGAACCACCTAGTTGCAACTTTAATGATTCCAGGACAGGTCTGCAAATCATCACACCTTGCTAAGAGTTGGAGACTTTCTAACTCCTGTCCAGAACACATGTCAAGCATGCTCACTGGACTGAATCATTCACTTTGCGTGTCATTATCAGTGAGATGATCCTGGCCACCATAAATTTCATAATTCCCTTATGGGGCCGCAAAACCACAACCACCACGATACTCCCATATAAGGGCCAACCTCAATGATCAGCCAGAGAGCTATTATAAGTCTAAAGAGACAAATAATGAACTCCGCGGGCCACTGTTCCCCGTGGAAATGAAGTGGAGCTTCCAGTTGTCTCCCTGTCTGACTTCAGGGGACTGGGCTCCCTTTTTCCCCCAGTTGCACAGATCTAGATAGCTGTTACGTACTATAAAGACCATAAATGTGCCCCCGGAGGGTAGCAACAATTTGACAGTACTAACAGCACTATCCGTAACATTTTGGGTACAGACCGTCATCTTTACGCTTATAAATCTGAAAAATCCTTTAAGAATTAAAGCCAACCAAATTTTCTTTGCCCCGATGGTTTGTGAATTGACTGTTGGAAATGCTGAACGATAACAACGCATTTTTCGACAAAATCATCCATTACGTCCAAGGAAAGTGAATGTATGTTTACGGTCTGGTGGCATCATTGGCCCGTATTTATTTCGAGAATCAGCAAGGAGTTGCCGTCAAACAGTGATAATCAATTTTTTGTTGCCTTAATTGGGTAATGTTGACATCAGTGACTTTGGCTTCAGCAAGACGGCACCACAAGCCTCGAAGCTACCCAAACAAAATCAGGTATTGCATGTTGCGAAATTTCTCGACTTTGCGATGCCAATTCTTGTGACATAAAACTGATAGATTATTTTTTCTGGGGCCATTTGTAATACTTGCGGTATCTGAGCAACTCGCAAATATATAATGCTTTGAAAGAAATATGACAAGATAAGCGAAACTTTGTTGCAAAATGGTGTTGATTATTTTGTGAAAAAGTGGCGAATTGCCGATTTGCTGGTGGTGGAAATATGCCCGCTATCATAATTTGTGATTAATTACCATGTTTTTACTTTACAATGAAGTCAATCAAAATGTACTTGTTGAAAAAAAGTTTATGTTTTGAGCCAATTTATTTCCTAACCTCAAATTTGCGCGCCTATTATAAAATGGTGTTCTCTTCTCCATTGAAGTGGCACGCGGTTTTAATTTTCTCGTTTTCTATAATTTCGATATCACCTGTCGAAAATGGATTCTATCCGCAAACCCATCTGTTTCAAAATAATTTTGTTTCTAAAGGGTCCGCCATATAACATTTTTTTTGATTTAAATGCCGAGTCGCCGAGTGATGCAAACATTGCCGCTGTACATCAAAGCATTGAAAACGAGCCTGGAACATTAACTTTTCGATGTTCACAATAATTGAGCATCACTAGCGGCACTTTGCATTTTTGCATAAAGATCTTAATCTTCATTCATGATTATTCCAGAATTCGCCCCGAACGACCATTGTTTGCGTCGATCGCATGTGATTTGGTGAATTGGTTGTTTGAAAAAGTGAATGACAACAACGCCTTTTTGAACAAAACCATCTTTAGTGATGAAGCACATATTTAGTTAAGCGCCAGCATATTTTCTGCGGCCATTTGAAAGCCTTGGTTTGCGTAAAAATTTCGCTAATCCCTGACATGAACAAAGCTTTGTTGCAAATTGTGCTTCAAAGATCAGACGTTTGCCAACATGCTACAGGTGGACATTTGCCACGTTCTATTATTTATTCCCATATTTTAACTTTGCATTAGTACCAATAAACCTGAAATTATCAAAACAGCTGATTTTTTAAATCAATTTACTTCCTAACCTTAAATTTGCCCACCTATTATAAAGGGTCTACCAAATTACATTTTTTTTGTTTTAAATGCTATAAACAAAACTACTGAATATTTTCTAAAATTTCTTTTTTTATTTGAAAGTACAATCCTTCCGGTTAATAATGGAAAGTAATTTCATTCAAATGGCTGCCGCGGCTCGCCATGCCTACACGATCGGTCCAATTTTTAAGCACATTATTGATTGTGTGCAGCTGTATTTCATCAATGACTTCACGAATATTGTCAAGCGTCAATTATCTCTAGCTTGTCGGCGTTACACTTATCTTTGACGTCACCCCACAAATAATAGTCCAACGCTGTCAAATCGTAGCTCTGCGGCTTATAATGTGATCTTCAAAAATAGGACGCAAAACATCGAGTGTAGTTTCGGCTGTGTGGCACGTAGCGCCGTCCTGTTGAAACCAAATATTGCCAATATCCTCCTTTTCAATTTTTGTGAACAAAAATTCGTTTAACATGACCCCATAACGATCGTCATTGACTGTAACGGCCACTCATTGTTCATTTTCGAAGATGGCTCAATTATGTCTCTGGACCAAAATCCGCACAAACAGTGATTAGTTTTGGGTGCGTCGGCTTTCAATGTACGCGTGCGGGTTTTCTGTGCCCCAAATGCGACAATTTTGCTTGTTTACATGCCCGCCAAGATCAAAATGAGCTTCATCTGAAAATATGATTTTTTTTTGCAAAATCGGCATCTTCTATGAGTCGATCACAGGCCCACTTAGCGAAGTGAGAACGCATTGGATGTCAACAATTGGACTTTGTATGGCGTCGTTCTAAAGTCTTTATGCATAATTCCTCTCAATGATGTCTCTGAAATGTTCAATTGTTGAGAACGATGGTGAATTGAGGTTGATGGCGCTTCACGCACACTTTCTGCCACAGCAGCAATATTCTCGGGTGTACGAACATACGGAGCTGATGGTGCTGATATATTCTGCAACATTACTATGATTTTCAAAGTAATGTTGCAATATTTTCCAGCGTTGTTCAAGCGTATACACAACCGTATTCGTTCAGCGGAAGGATAAAACTAATTAACTGTCAAATCAAACATGAGCTAAGTATTACCATTCACGAAATAAGCACTTGTTGAAAAAAAAAATGTTAGATGGCGGAACCTTTATTAGTAACTTTAGATCAAACTTTTAATATATGCAACAATTTGCTGCTTATTCTGTTGGATGATGAGCTTCGTGGCAAATTCTGCAATTTCTTTTCCTCTTCTCTCTTCTTCGTGCATTAAAAATGAAACCAACAAAAATACTTAACGCCAATTAAAATAGTGAAAAGTCCGATAAAAGTCATTTTCAATCATTGAATGGAGTGTAGGTAAGTGTGGTGTGGTAGATGGGTTTTGGATACGCATGTTCCCATGTTTCTCTTAATGTTGCATTTATAAACGTTGAATCGCTATCAATAACTATGGTTGTATGTGTGTGTGTGTTGGGATATAAGTGTCGTCAATGATGAAAGCGTTGACAAACTATTTCCATTTGCAATTAGTTGAATGTATTGTTGGTGGGGGGATTCGTTGGTTGGCTGGTTGGTTGGTGGTTGTTTGTTAATTTGTGAGGGTGTGAATATTGTTTTGTTGTTGATTACTTTTGTTCTTGTTGTTGTTGTTATTATTATTGTATTACGAGTTTGTCGTTTAAATCTATCATTTACCACATTTTGCCAATATGAAAAGTTGCTGTGACAGCTGTTGCTCCATTTCAATTTGCCTGCTTCTGCTTCTATTTCTATGCTTCAGCTTCTCTTCCTGTGTCTATTTCTCGGGCAATTGTTTTGTTTACGCTGCTGTTGTATTCCTGCTTGATTGACTGTTTAAATCTGCGTGTAGATTAAATTTGTACAATGCCGTTGATCTTAACGATGTTGTGGTTGATTTACAGCATTTGTTTAGTGTTGTTTTCTCTATCTCTTGCCAATATTGTGAAACTTTTTTGTTGTTGTTATTGTTGTTGTTGCTGTTTTACATTAGAAACAAACTTGATGATTTTATTGTATTAAAATTCTCACTGATTTTTTTTCTACTGATACTGTGATAGCTAAACTTTTAGTTCTACAGTTTTTGTTTGCTCCTACTGATGGAATATTTTTATTTCCATGCTCTTCTTCTTTGTTATTTCCTTTACATCATTGTGTTGTTGTTGCTTTTTGTTTTTCCTATATCTTTTGTATTTTGTGTTGTTGATTTATGGCTCTTTGTTGAACTTGTTGGCTTGTGTTTATATTGTTTGTTGCCTTCATAGAATTTCCAACACATGATTACTTAGCCAGTGTATTATCGATGATATATTGCTGATAATTTTAAATTAACTGGCCCTTGTTCTTTCTCAGACAAGGCCAAGTAGCAGTAGTTATTTTCTTGAACAGTTTGTTAAGCATATTAACAAATATTTTAGACGTTAGATAATTATTATGGATTTTATGAACTTCTCAAGTTTGGAAAATATTTTACAAATTAAATTTAAACGTTGCTCATGTTTATTGAAAAGGAATGAGCCATAAATATTTTATTAAAAGTAGGAGTTTAGGAGAGAATAAAAGTGCTGAATTTTAATTAGTTTTATTGAGGCTTTTAAGGTGGTGTTGGTTTTTTGAAAGGGTTGATAGGTTGCTATAAATTGATAAACGAAATAGTATTCACTGCTTAGTTATCGTTTAAAAAGTTGGCTTTTATAATACCAGCATTAAAAATTAATAATCTACTGATGGCGCCATGAGTTGGGCTTAGCCATTTAAAGGCTTCTAAAATGCTATTTTCATTGCTTGAATTGCAATAGCGAGAGTATAGTGGGAACACTGAAGATGGTATATAGCCGAAACCGGTATGTTCACAAACCAAATTTGACGCGGGTTGACGTAAAATCATACCCAAGTAAAATTTACCATCTCCCATAATGCCTTCCTTTTTCAACAAGAAGTCTATTTTTCAATTGTAGCAACACCAACAACATGATCATTTTGACATTTAGTTTTTTCACGTATTCATAGCAGATGCATTGACTATATAATGAATTCAATTCTGCATGAAAATCGCATTAAAATAATTAAAATACACTGTGAAAATGGTGATTCTGTTAAATTTACATTTCGTAAAATTCGTGATATTTTCGATCAACATAATAGTCCTTCTGAGATCGCTGTTAACAATTTGGTCGTTAAATTTGAGTCGATAGGCTCGATACAAGATGTGCAAACATCAGGCATGTTCGAGCGGGTCGTTTAACTGAAAAAATTGCAACCGTGACGTTCTCAACAATTGGGGTTATCCAAAAAGCACCAGATGGCGAATTGTGCGTAAGGATTTGAGTTTGAGGCCTTACAAGGTTCAACTCGTGCAGGTTTAAAAGCCAATCCACCATTCACATCACCGTGGATTCGCTCTCTTTATTCAGGAACAAGTGGCTGTTTTTTCTGAAAAAATCATTTTTTCAGACGAATCCCATTTTCACTTCTCAAGGTATGTCAGCAAGCAAAAGTGCCGTATTTGGGCTTCTGAAAATCCTAGTGCGATTATTGAGAACCCCTTGCGTGCTCAACGTATCACTGTATGGTGTGCTATGTAGCCTGGAGGCGTGATTGGGCCGGTTTTTTCGAAGATGAGGCTGGAACTCAACAAAACTTTGGCCTATTATTGATAACGTGGATATCAGTCATATGTAGTTTCAACAGGACGATGCATGGACATGTCACACAGCTAATGAAATGATAAATTTATTGCAAACCCAATCTCCCGATTGTTAAATTTCACGGCAATCAGCAGTTAAGGGGCCAGTCAGATCGTATGATTTAACACTACTGGATTATTTGTTGTGGGGATATGTTAACGACAGAGTCCATACGGAGCCAATCGAATCGATTTCAGCCTTAATATTAATAAAATAGGACTGGCGTTTTGCCAACAAGTGATTAAAAACTTCAATTGTGATTGAAAGAGTTGATAGCTGTCAGTGTGGTCATTCATAATTGCCGAACTTTCCTCTCCGTAATAAAATAAAAATGGTAATCATTTTAATCTAAATTTTTTGTTTTATTTTCTTTTAGAAAACAAAATTCTTGTTGAGAAACCCTTTATTATGTGCAATGATTATGTAGAATTTAACCAATAGCAGTTCAGTTTTTGCGTTTTTCTTCCATATTTAACTCTGTTCTATGTGGAAAAAGTCCTGTTGTTTTCTATATAATTAAAAGTTGGCGTCAAATATCAGACACCCTTTACTTAGATTTCACATAACGATGATATAACAATTTAACAAAATTATTTTAAACAAAAATACGTTTGCATTTCTTTGAGATTTTAAAGAGGTTTAAATAACTTTTAAAATAACGCAAATAATTATAAAGATGGCTGTGACGATGTTAACAATATTGAAATTGCCAACATCAATTAACTGCTGCAAATGGAGAGACAGGCGTTAATAGTCTTCTGCTGTTATTAGTCTGATTTGTTTTTTCTATTGTATGTTGTTATTGTATCCATTACAAATATCCGTGATAATGTTAAACACAATAGAAATTGCTGACAAACTATTCTCATTGACAATTAGTTCAATATTGTTGGGTTTATGTTGCTTGTGATTCTGGCTGAATTGAAAGTATTGTAATTGATATTGTTTTTTTAAAATAAATGATGTTCTTGCAACTGCTACTGTAGTTGTTGCTTTTGTAGCTAATGTAAGTAGTTGTTGTAACTTGCCATTATTACTGCTATTGTTTTTATTGCTATTTATGGCGGAAGTCTGTCGCTTAATTCAATGATTCACCACATTTAACAATTTAAAACAATGCGGCGACAGCTGTTGCTTCAGTTCAGTTTGATTGACTATTAAATGCTGCTGATTTAGATGTTTATGTGATTGATTTACGCCATTTCCTATTATTGGTCTTCCAACGCCTCTACATCTTGGTTGCTGTTGAATCTGTGGTCTGCCGTTTCTCGTTCTTCCATAGTTTCGTGACGACAGTGTTGCATAATCATTTTAGTTCATTTGCCGCCAATGTAACTTAAAGTAATTACTTTTCGGCCACCAACTGTTTGCTGGGCGTATGTTTCATTCTGAGTCTTGTCGTGTACACAGTATTGCGGCTGACGTATTTTATTTTAAAGGCTTGTTGTCTTGTTTTGAAAGTACTTTAAATACCGATTCATTTTTTGGAGAAATTTGTTATATTTTTCTCCCGCAAATGTTTTTAACAAAAAATTATGACTGATAAAATATTTTGTAGAAAATTGTGACTAGTGGAAATTCTCTTTGGAGCAAGTAAAAACAAAATTTTTATATAAAAATTAGGACTAAAATGATATTTTTTCCTAACAAATTATGATTGATGTAAATTTTTTTTTGGAGAAAAATAATGACTTATGAGACTGATAGAAATATTATGCCTGAAGAAATTTTTTAATAGAAAAATTACGACTGGTGAGATTTTTTTATAGAAAGATTATGACTGATGAGATTTTTTTAAAGAAAAATTATGACTGATGTAAATTTTTTATAGAAAAATTATTACTCATGAGATTTTCTTATAGACAGATTATGACTGATGAGATTGTTTTTTATAGAAATATTATGACTAAACAGATTTTTTAATAGAAAAATTATGACTGTTGAGATTTTTTTATAGAAAAATTATGACTAATGAAGTTATTTATAGAAAAATTATGACTGATGAGATTCTTATATAGAAAAATTATGACTGATGAGATTTGTTTAATAAACAATTATGACATGAGATTTTTTTTATAGAAAGAATATGACTAAAGAGATTTTCTTTAAAGAAAAATTATGACTGATGAAACTTTTTCATAGCAAATTATGGCTGATGAGATTTTTTTAGAAAAATTTTGACTGATTTGATTTTTTTTATAGCAAAATTATGACTGATTAGATTTTTTTTATAGAAAAATTATGACTGATTTAATTTTTTTTTATAGAAAAATTATGACTGAATAGATTTTTTTTATAGAAAGATTAGGACTGATGAGATTATTTTTAAAGAAAAATTATGACTGATGAAATTTTTTCATAGCAAATTATGACTGACGAGATTTTTTTTAGAAAAATTATGACTGATTAGGTTTTTTTATAGAAAAATTAGGACTGATGAGATTTTTTTTAAAGAAAAATTATGACTGATAAAATCTTTTCATAGCAAATTATGACTGATGAAATTTTTTTTGTAGAAAAATTGTGACATGATAGTTTTATAGAAAAATTATAACTGATGCGATCTTTTTTATAGAAGTATTATGACTGAAGATATTTTTTAATAGGGAAATTATGACTGACGAGATTTTTTTTATAGAAAGATTACAACTGATGTGATCTTTTTAAAGAAAAATTATAAGTGATGAAATTTTTTCTTATTTTTATAGAAAGATTATGACTGATACGATTTTTTATTGAAAGATTATGACTGATGAGATTAAAAAAAATATTATGACATAAAATTTTTTCATAGCAAATTATGACTGAGTTTTTTTATAGAAAAATTGTGAGTGATTCGATTTTTTTTATAGAAAAAATATGACTCATAAAATTTTTATAGTACATTTTGAGAGAGAAAAGTATTATTTTGTAGAAACTGATACAACGTTTTTATGGAATAACTATGACTGACGAAAATTTGCAATGGAAAAATTAAACTTTTAATTTTATAAAAAATTTATGACCAATGAAATTGTTTTATAGAAATTTTGTGACTAATGAAATGTGTTTATTACAAATACCGATGAATATCTGTTGTAAAAGTGTTAAGAAAATTCTTGTAAAAAAATTATTACTGATGAGATTTTTGTATAGAAATATTGACTGATTCTATTTTTTATGGAAAAATTATGACGGATGTTTTCTGTAGAAAAATTAAAAATGAAATTTTACAAAAAATGTATGACTAATGAAATTGTTTTACAGAAACAGTGCGACTGATGAAATGTGTTTATAACAAATATTGTTTTAGTTAGACGATCTTCTGTGGAAAAATTAAAAACAAAAATTTTTATACAAGAAGACTGATGAAATATTTTTATAGAAAAAATTGTGACTGATGAAATTAATTTATGAAAGAATTATGACTGATAAAATTCTCTATGGAAAAAAATGTGATTGATGAAATTATTTAATGAAATATTTATGACTGATAAAAATTTTCTATGGAGAAACAAAAATTTGTATGGAAAAATTATGACTGATAAAAATCTTCTATAGAAAAGATATCAGCCATTATGATGTTTTATAAAAATATTGTGATGGATGAAAGTTATTTATACCAAAATTATGACGAAATTATTTTGTACAAATTTCTTGATCGATCACATTTATTTTATTGAAAAATAATGACTGAAAAATAAATGAAACAAAAAGTAAAAGAAATCGGGCAACTTAACATGTGATGGTGGACAATGTTGTGATTAGTAATTGAAAGCGTCTCTTCGTAACAATATTCAATTAATACAGAGTGTTTATTAAGCCCGGTTGAAGTCACCAAAGGGTTAATGACCGATGTTCTCTTGCAAATCAGCAGAACTATATTAATTCTTTAATAGCGCGATGAGTTATATAGAGTTGCTTTAAAAGTCAACTATCACTTCACGCAATTGGTAGGCCCAAAAATATTTTGAGCGTACAGGCTGCTGTTACAACAAAATTAAAAAAAATTGAGAAAACCAATGCACAGCAGACTCTGAAGCCTCCATTAAGTCTAAATAAATTCACTGTTTGGTGTAGTATATACTCCGGTGTTATCATTGAAGTGAAGTACGAGCTCGCGCTAATGTCGATAGAGATCATTACTATAACCAACAAGTTTTTGTTTACAAATATAGATGACATTGATCTGTGTGCGATATAGTTTTTAGCGAATGGGGGTTTATGGGATATGACGTTCGTTATTAATGTCAAAGCGTGAAAATGAGATTTTTCCAAGTGCTGATTTTGACTGATTTGGCTTAAGGCTATGCGATTTGACAACTCTCAATTATTTAAAGGATTTTTCAAAAAGAAGGTTGTTTTCTAAAAAAAGATAAAATTTAGATTAAGATGATTCAAATATTTATTGTATTACAAAGAGAAAAGTTTGGCAGTTATGAATGAAAATTAATATCTGGAAAATGTCCACCGCGACCATGCTGGCAGATGTAGATTCTTTCATTAAAGTTTTTAATCATCATCAAAATAGTGGTTCTATTTTGTTAATTACATCACTGATGGGCTCAGTATAGACTCTGTCCTTAACACTGTCCCACAAAAAATAGTCCAGTGGTGTTAAATCACACGATCTGGCTGGCCACTTAACTGCTGATTGTCGTGTAATTATGCAATCGGGAAATTTTGTTTGCAATAAATTTATTGTTTCATAGGCTGTATGACAAGTGGCACCATCCTGTTGAAACCATATGTCAGGGATATCCACGTCGGCAATAATTGAACGAACTTAAATTGTTAGCATCTCGTAATAGTCTTATCCATTGACTGTGATGGTGTTTCCAGCCTCATCTTAAAAAAAACTGACCCAATCATGCTTCCAGCGCACCATTAAGTGACACGTTGAGCATGCAAAGGCTTCTCAATAATCGCTGTAGGAGATTCAGAAGCCCAAATGCGGCAATTTTGCTTGTTGATATAACGACGTGATGAATTGTTGTTCCTGAATAAATTGACCAAATCTATGGCGATGTGAATGGTCAGTCGGCTTCAATTCCTTTCACAGCGGATTTTAATTATTTTAAAACGAATTCATTGCAACAATTGCTAATGCATCTACTAGGAAGACGTCGAAAAACTAAATGTCTAAACTAAGTTTTTTGTTTCAACTAGTGCTTATTTCGTGAATGGTAACACTTAGTTCATGTTTGATTTGACAGATAATTAGTTTTATTCTTCCGCTGAACGAATATGATTGTGTATACGCTTGAACAACGCTGGGTAATATTGCAACATTACATTGAAAATCATGGTAATGTTGCAGAATGTGAGCGAAAATTGCGTACGGATTTTGGAAGAAGAGAAGCACCGTCAGCGCCGTATGTTCGATCTCTTGTGAAAAAAGTGAAAGAAACTGGCATCCTCATCGATAAACCAAAGCGTGAAAAGCTAAAAACAGTGCCTACACCCGAGTTTAGTGCTGCTGTGGCAAAAAGTGTTCATGAAGCGTCATCAACATTAATTCACCGTCGTTCTTAACAATTGAACATTTCAGAGACATCATTGAGACGAATTATGCATAAAGACTTTGATATGACGCCATACAAAGTCCAATTTTTGACATCCGATGCGTTTTCGCTTCACTAAGTGGGCCTGCAGATTTTGCAAAAAAAAAAATCATCGTTTCAGATGAAGCTCATTTTGATCTTGTATGGTATGTAAACAAGCAAAATTGTCGAATTTGGGGCACAGAAAACCCGCACGCATACATTAAAAAGCTGACGCATCCAAAACGAGTCACTGTTTGATGCGGATTTTGGTTCAGAGGCATAATTGAGCCATTTTTCTTCGAAAATGAGCAAGGAGTGGCCGTTACAGTCAATGACGATCGTTATCGGGCCATGTTAAACGATTTTTGTTCACAAAAATTGCAGTGGAGGATATAGGCAACATTTGGTTTCAACAGGACGGCACTAGGTGCCACACAGCCGAAGCTGCACTCGATGTTTTGCGCCCTATTTTTGAAGATCGCATTATCAGCCGCAGAGCTGATTGTCGTTTGGCCACCTCGGAGCTGCGATTTGACACCGTTGGACTATTCTTTGTGGGGTGCCGTCAAAGGTAAGTGTTACGCCGACAAGCCAGAGACAATTGACGATTTAAAGGACAATGTTCGTGAAGCCATTGGTAAAATGCAGCTGCACAAAATCGATAATGTACATAAAAATAAGACCGATCGTGTAGGTTACTGCATGGCCAGCCGAGGCAGCCGTTTGGAGGAAATTGCTTTCCATTATTAACCAGAAGGATTGCACTTTCAAATAAAAAAAGAAATTTGAGAAAATATTCAGTCGTTTTGTTTATATGTAGCATTCAAAACAAAAAAAAAGTTTTTTGGTGGACCCTTCATCATATTGTTAGTGTTGCCGCAATAGAAATAAAAATCTTCTTGTTAAACCGGCCTGCTGATAATTGACTCCTTGAAGGGCCAACATTGTTCGTGCTATTAGTGTCATATAGCCAGTAATTCTCAAAAATATGGTCGCTTTGACAGAACAGCTGCGGTCAAAATCATTTTTTGTCGAGTAAAAATATTTTTAATTAAATTTAAATGTGTTATTTTTTAAAATATTAAGGTCTATGGGGGATTGCAAGACAGCCATGACTTCATAATAAGTCATAGTGAAAAGAATGCGTGTGATGATTAAAAAGAATAACTACGTGATTTTTTAAGTTAATTCATCCCAAGCAATGATGATTGTGCTTATGTTAAGGCAATATTCAAGTGATAATTGCAAATCAGAAGCTTTTAAAAGCTGTTATTGTACGATGCATACATACCGCTTCTGATGGAGGGGAAAACAAAATAATTGTTTGTACTCAATGTTCAATAGCGAAATCTGTTTAACATGATTCTTTAGAATAGAAACTATTTAATCATTTATTAAAAATAAAATAAAATTCTTAAATTTTAGTAACAATTTCATATTATTTTTATACTGAAATAAACTATTTGATTTTTTGGAATCATTTTTAATTAACGTTAATTTGTGTTAGATTCCTTTCAAAAATTCTATATGAGCAGTAGAGAAATGGCCATATGGATATGCTTTCCTCCACGGTATGACATTTACTAAATTTTTTTGTGTAATAAATATTTTAGTAGAATATTATAAAATATTTATTTTCTAAAGCAATTTAGTTTTAAATTAAAAATGATGCGAAAAAATAAATTTGTTTATTTCTAATATAAATTTGTTTTTGAAGACTATTTATTTGAAAAGTTTTTAGCTGTCAGATTTGCATTTGCAGAATTTTTAGTTTATCTTTTCGTTTTAAATTTATTTTTCTTGATTTTTATTTAAATTAAAATTCTTTAATTTTGCTTCTGTTTTTATTTTTTCAAAAAAATCATTTTTCTTAAACAGCTTCAGCAACAACAAGAAAATCTGTTTCTAATGTCAACTTAAGGGCCCAGCACATAATTTTTGCAATTTCATCTGTCATCTTAGAAGTTGAAATGTTTACTTGTGCTTGACTACACTGACAGACAATTAGAATTAAATTTAATTTATATTTTTTTTATGGAGTTATTAATATTTTGCAATTGAATTTGCATAGAAACATTCAAGCTCTCAAGTGATTGAAAAGGGCTGTTCAAAGTTAAGTTTTTATAATATTGTCACGCAAGCATAGAGACAGATGTAAATATTGACGCTTAAATTTTTATGAGACTTAGGAGGGTTATCACATCTCTATTAAGCGACTTATAGAATGGAGGTATATGGGAAATGGTGTTCGCATTCATAAAGTTATTAATGTCAAAGCGTGAAAATGAGATTTTTCCGAGTGCTGAATTTGTAATTGTGGCTTAAGGCCACGCGATTTGATAACACTCGATTATTTAAAGGGGTTTTCAAGAAAAAGTTTGTTTTTTAAAACCAGATTAAGCAAAAAAATTAGATTAGGGCGATTCAAATTTTTATTGTATTACGCAGAGAAAAAAAATTCAGCAATTATTAATGAAAAATGATATCTGGCAAATGTGCCCCACGACCACGCTGCCAGCTATCGATTCTTTCATCAAAGTTTTTAAT
The DNA here is from genome assembly GCA_030448955.1 of Trichopoda pennipes. Lineage (NCBI taxonomy): Eukaryota > Metazoa > Arthropoda > Insecta > Diptera > Tachinidae > Trichopoda > Trichopoda pennipes. The sequence goes on from JASKUP010000094.1 coordinate 450,992, forward strand.
AAGTTTTTGGCAAAGCGGCAGTCCTATTTCATTATTCATATTACGGATTTTGAGTTTTAGGACAGAAATTTGTATTACCTCAACTGGCAAAGAAAAATTTTCCTATGATGAAGGTAATTTCAGAAGGAGATGATTTGCTTCAGACTATAAAAGAAAAATAGATGATCAGGAAGTAGTGCGGACAAAACTTACAATGATTATTAATAGGCACATTAGCAACATTAGACCTACAGCAAGGGATAATTTTATATTAGATAAAGTAAAAACTGCTAAAAAATGTTTGAATACTAATAGGAACGTTTTTTTTAAAGAGAAGTAGCACTCAGGCAACAATGCCTATTTAGTCAAGTACCGTGCTACATTCTTTTAGGAAGGGGATAGAGAAGAGATGCAACAGGTGGTGAAAGTATTAGGATAGTTGGAAATTAACTGCTGTATAAAGACAGCACAGCCACCAGTGACTATGCCTTCATCGCTGAGCAGCCCTACCGACAGTCAATTTTTTGGGAACATATTAATTGTAAAGTTACTGTTGCTATGAGCAGAAATGATTATAATTCGCGAATAAATGAGATTCTTAACGATTCTGCAAAATACTTAATATTGAATATTTGAATAATTGAATAATTGCAGAAAACAAACAATGTTTTATTTGATAAACTTGTTAAAAAAGATTGATATTGGAGAGAAATAGACTTGAGACAAATGTATCAAATTCTGCAAAGCTATATGGAGTACCTAAGATCCATAAGCAGAATTTTCATTTAAGGCCTATTTGCTCTTGCATTAGTTCCCCAGCCTACGCACTGTGCAAGTATATAACGAATATTCTTAAGGTGATAACAGGACAATCGATATATAATATTAGAAATTCATGGGAATTGAAAAATAAAGCCAAGAGAATAGATATACAAGATAATGATAGATTGGTTTCATTTGATGTAGTTTCACTTTTTCCAAGTATTCCTGTAGGTTTAAATTTTAGGATTATAGAGGAAAAATGGCAGATAATAGAGCAAAATACGAATATTGAGAAGGAATTATTTTTACGTATTTATAAGTTTTGTATTGAAGATACCAAGTATTTTCAATTTGATAATATGATATATCTGCAGAAGGAGGGCCTCCCTATGGGCTCTCCAGCATCACCTATTATAGCTAATATTGTGATGGAGGAATTACTAAATTCATATATTAGTAAAATGCATACTAAAGCGAAAATCATCACAAAATATGTAGATGATTTATTTTGTATAACATCAGAAGATATTTTGTCAGAATTGAATAATTTTCATCCGGATATTAAATTTACGATTGAAAGAGAGAATCTAATCTTCCATATTTAGATATATTGATAATAAGAAAGGAAAAAAAATTAGCGTTTGATTGGTATAAGAAACCAACATCTTCCGGAAGTCTTATTAATTTTTATTATTCCAAACATCCGAGAAAAATGATAATAAACACGACGAAAAATATGAGAGACAGAATATTGACTATAAGTGATAGAGAATTTCATTTGAAGAATAAGGACACAATAAAAGATATACTTCATGACAATGATTAGTAAGCTCGCAGAGTTCATTATTTGTCTCTTTAGACATTTAATAGTTCTCTGGCTGATTACTGAGGTTGGCCCTTTATGGGAGTATCGTGGTGGTTGTGGTTTCGCGGCTCCATAACAGTATAATGGTTATTATGGTGGCCAGGATAATTTCGCCGTTAATGACACGCTAGGTGAATGAGCATGCTAGACATGTGTTCTGGACAGGAGTTGGAAAGTCTCCAACTCTTAAGCAAGGAGTGATGATTTGCAGCCCTGCTCTGGAATTATCGAAGTTGCAACTAGAAAGTTCTGTTGCATAGAATTATAGCTTCGGCTTCCTAGGATGAGCATGACGTTCCAAATTTTACAGTAGTTTGATCCACCATATGATTAAGGCTTAATGGCCAGGCGCAGATGTAAATCTAATCACACACACAATGATTTTCCAGAGTAGAAATTAACTAACCGATTAATTAGACAATATGGTGATCATAGGCATAATTTAGGAAGTACTATGGCAGTATCAAAAATTTATAAATCATTAATTTATGTTCCTGGAATATCAAAAAGATTAAGAAAGTCTAAAATATATCACACAGATAGATATATAATTGCACACAAAACGCATAACACATTAAATAAATTATTTAGCAGTATGAAGGATAAAATAGGAAAAATGAAAATATCTGATGTAGTATACAGGATACCATGTGGAGGAAATGACCACGTGAACTGTGACAAAGTTTATATTGGGACAACAAAAATACACTTAAAACGAGATTAGCTGGTCACAGATATGAACAAAAATATAAGAATATTTCAACACAGATTATCTTCTTATCTTCTGATTGTTAAAAGTATAATAATCATTATACAAAGTTTGAGGAAGCATGAATATTAGATATAGAAAAAAATTGTAAGAGACGTTATATGTTAGAAATGTTAGAAATTGTTAATGTACCAAATGTAAGCAGAATAAATTTCAAAACAGACACAGACAATTAGCGCAGAATTATAGATACTTAATTGAAAAGACACATAATATGTTATAATTATTTCATAAGAGAGAACTTGTTATTTGTTTTTTTTTGTACGTTTAAATATTTGAAATTTTGAATTTTGTATGTATGTATGTACGTATGAAAAAAATTATTTTATGCTGTCAATTTTTTTCAAGAATTTTTTTAAATTTGTTAATAATTATTGTTTTTAAACAGTAATTAATTTCCTAAAAAAAGCTTTTCAAAGGAAAGCGAAATATTGAAAATATATGTGATACATTTATTTAGAACTAGCTGTACGACCCGGCTTTGCTCGGAAACTATTTGCTAATGATTAATATTTCATATGGAGTTAGCAAAAAAATGTTCAGCACAAAGAAGAAACGACACAAATTTTTTTTCAATTTATTGTTTTAATAGTTCTTAAGATAATTCATTAAAAAATAAACAAACAAAAAAAAATAAGCATAGAGTTTATTTTAAAGCTTGATAGTAAACAATATTTTTTGTTTTTCTAATGGGAGAGAAAATAAACAATGCTGACGGTGTCCCAATGTTTGAGCATGCAACATACAATACATTGGGATTCTAGGTTTAACCCCACACACTTTTAGCGATTGTCTTTGGGATTTATTAATCGTCATTGCGAATGCAAGGCGAACGGGAAATTGGAGACGTTTAAATTAAATGGTAAATCACTTGGTATAATAGGTATCCTTGGAGTAAGCAGCTCTTCAGTCAGTCCACTGCCAATGTCTAACAATATATAAGAATAGATAGATAAACCTAGACGTAGATAATCATTCAAATTTTAAGAAATGTTGACTGCTAATAAAATTGTTCGAAGTTTAGCTTTTATTTTTTACTTTAGCAATAAAATTTTAGAACAAAAGAATTTTGATATTGGATTTTTCAGCATATAAGAGATATACATATGTATGTATCGTTAAAATTGCATCGAGTAGAAATTAATTTTTTAACTTCAAAGTGAAGTGTAATTGTCGGTGACTAATATTTTTAAGCCCTCACTATCCAATATATCTTCTCTTACAAAAATATTAATTTTAAAATTATGTGACGAAAAATTTTAAACCACGGATAATGTGCATACATACACATGTTCATATGTATGTAGAATATACATTCAAATTTTCACTTTTAGTATTATCCAACACGTCTAAATTAAATCACTGAGTACTGTTTAGGAATTTTATAAAGTTTAAGCGCAGGCTAAGTAAAAAAATTGAGAAGTGAAAACGATTTATTTATGTTTTCAGTAACATGATTTAATACATAGTATATTGAAAAGTGAAAATAAAAACAGGCTTGGGATAATTCCACTTACTCCAGATAAGTACAGGAGGGAACTCGACTATGAATATGAATAACGGCTACAAAACCACTACCATCGATAAACTACTTAGACAATACAACACTAAGAACAGAAATAGAGAAGACAAGGAGACAGCCGAAACAACACTGTAACGACACGTTTTCCTGGTAGCTGAGGTATGCTCAGCGGCGTCCAGGGTCCTGTTGTGTCGATTCCAAAAAGAAAGACCAAGCCTTACTTACAATGTTGCTCTTTATTCAGGAAAGGGGTTGCCCTATTCCTACTTCGCAACTTGACTGCAGCTCGGGCTCAAATCTTGTGAACTGGTGTGTATGCAGGCAGCTCCAGTAAACATCTTCTACTTTATGCGATCCGTATTCGGCGAACGTCACTTTCTAAGTCGACTGCGGGCACAAACTCGGCTGGGTATTACCACGGCTCTGTTTGTGTTCGCTCTGTCGAAATAGGTCGGTACGCCGCAAGCGACAGGGCACTGTAGGCTGGGCTGGGTATTACCACGGTGCAACCGTTCACTGCCTGGTCACTGTCGGTGGCGACTGCGGACACAAACTCGGCTGGGTATTACCACGGCTCTGTTTGTGGTCGCTACGTCGCAGTTCTTTCCTGCCTCAGGGTATAGCTTCGGCTGGGTATTACCACGGCCTTATCTATACCCTGACTACCAGTCCAAAAAATAAATAAAAAAGTTGAAGAAGATATTTACCTTTGCTCCTGTTGCCGGTCGCACACCAATTGATTTATTCTGATTGATGTTTGCGCTTTTATACTCTTTTTTTCTACCACACACCAATGCACAAACACACTAACATTACCTCGGTAGTAAGTACACCACAGCCGACGGCTGTTTTCACCACCGAGCTGCAGCCAGTTTTACAATATGAATGTTACTAATTACAATACTCGTATGCCCTCGTGGCTAATTACAATAATAACTAGAACTAAATCTTACGTCAACATAAATACTTATAACTACATACGTATATAAGTAAATACATGAATTCATATTTCCAGTAAATGACTCTATAACGAAATAAATACATTGGGGAAAATATACCAATTTAAATATAAATTCATTATCTTAGTAAATACGTTTAAAATAAAAGATGACTGTTGTCAGACAGTTCTATGTGTGACCAAAAACGACTCCGGACTTTTGGTCGCTACAACACGACGGCACACCTTTACTTACACAGGACCAGAAATATACAGACTAACTAACCTTTTTCAAAAAGAAGGAATACTCACAGCATTAAAAAGTGGAAACACCCTCAGACACTATCTCAGAACAACGACAGAAACAACTGACAAATTTAATTCCAGCGGGGTATACAGACTTACCTGTACCTGCAAACAAACCTATATAGGGCAAACTGGACGAACACTAAAAACAAGGTTTGCAGAACACATACGCTCATACAAACGGAAAAGAGAAGATTTAAACTTTGCATCACACCTTGACACTCACGGACACACACCAAGAGAAATAAATGAATGAATGACATTATTACATCCTAGCAAAAAAGGACGAAGACTAGACATTCTTGAAAATATGGAAATCTACAAAACAAAAACATTCAACAACGACATTATAAACGAACAGGTAAACACGACCTCAGACACAATTTTCACACCATTGAAACTACTCATGCCAACGGGCAAACGAAAAACACCCTCAGACGGATACACATACCTACATAATAATAAGAGACGGAGGTATCGTTAGGTTCACTTTGCTTACCTGAATATATACGAACCTAATAACAGAACTGCCTGAATGCCAACACTACTCACCAGTACAAACTAAACCGTGTCTTGAAAATGATGCATACGCATCGAAAGCGCTCGCCATCGAATACAAACCGGCTAGTTACGACGGGAAATGGCAATATTATTTCATCTACTGGCGAAGGACAACCAAATAAAAATACATACTTAACTGTTGACATGTTAAATCAATTTTCGGTTTGGCCGAAGTTGAAGATGTTGCCTCTCTTTATTTGGTCTTTTATTTTCTTTTTGTTTTGTTTTTTTTTTCATAAGTGTGTTTGCACGTATGCAAACTCATTAGCATACAAACAATCACATAGACTCATCAAACCAGTTCGAACGAACATGTCGAGTCGTCAATAACTTCTTTGTATTTACACCAAAAAAAAAAACAAGACGAAAATAAATAAATTAATTTTTTAAGTTTTCCGGAAAATTTTATAATTTTTCGAATCGAATAAAAAAAAATCAGCCAAATCGCCCCAGCCGTTCTCACGCTATTACTTTACATATGTACGTGGACCATTTCATTTTTATATATATAGAAGATTAATTTTGCAGCTCCTATTTTTTGTTCACTAGTTGTTGCAGTTGTAAAATTGCTGCTTCACATACAATCATTTTAATTCAAGAAAATTCTTTTGTAATTGATATTGGTTTTTTATTAAAGCTATTTATAATACCTCTCAATTTTTTTTTGATATTATTGTGTTATTCGAAATCACTACAGAATTATGGGAATAAAAGTTATTTTATGTACGAATATTAATCCTTCTCTAATTACAAACATCAAGCGATTCGCACCAAATGGCAGCTGCGAAATAGTTGGCAGTCATAAATTTATTCATGGCAACTATTTACGTTTGTGTTCATTTCTAATTCAAATAATGGTCGATGATAATATTATGTTAGGCGGCCTAATGCATACAACATTCGTTGAAATTTAAATTGTATGAACAAATTTAGGGGTCACTTATACGTTTGCCTTTATACTGATTGTAATTTATTGGCATCACTAATGCCACCATAAGCCATAAATAAATACAAATTAACTAACAAAATAATACAAGTATACAAACAAACGCCTGCACATAATACTATTATAACCTTAAAGATTCGAACATGCCATTTTGTGGGTTATTAGAAGAAGTAATATTTGTTTAGAGTATGCGTATTATCTTTTCATCGTAATAATACTAGACTACGAACAAGTTCCAACATGTGTTTAGCATAAACAAGTGCCTGCCTCCCCGCTGAATAAACTATGAAATTATTTACAGCTCAAGGACTACTTTGTACCATCCCCTTGGTTGTTAGTGGAGTTAAAATTGGCAATTAAAGTTTTTAAAACATTTTTGAAATTTTTGCTTAAACTTCTTAAATAAACAATTCGTCATTGCAACGTACACCATCATCATCCCCAACATCATTTATTATTTTCAAGTATTCAAAACTCTTTTCTTCATTAATCATGTTACAGCATGGCTGGTGTCATTAGATGTAGAAAAATAGAAATTAGACAAAAATCAAGTTTCTTTATTTATTTACTTTTCGACTAATTACAAATGCCAATCAGTAACAGCAAATCTACACGTACTTATGAGCAATTCATTCTCATTTCACCGCAGGCAACAATATTCACTTCGATCATTTTACAAATACACTAACAAATAAACACACCCGCATGCACACACATACAAACTTTTACTCAGCGTGTTAGAAAGCACTAGAGGAGCCCAAAACGGAAATCTACGACGACAAACTCTTTAAAAGTTTGAAACAAAATGTATGAAATCAACAAAAACAACAACAACAAATATTACAAAAAATAAAGAAAAAAAAAAGAAAAGAAATAAATTTATACAATGTGTAAATGGATACAATTTGAAAGTTGTTTATTATGGGATATATATTGTTAAATTATCTGCTTAAGAAAGGCGGAGAAAGATTCTCAAGTTCAACAAAGGATACACTATCGGATGGGCAAATTTGAGGTTAGGAAGTACATTTTTTTGGCAAATGATCAAATGTTAAGAATTCAGCTAACATTCTTTAAAATTTATTTTGTAAAGAGTAGGGAAATTTTAACGATGCCAAAATATTTTACATTCTTTAGCAAAATATTTTTATTGTATAAATTCGCTATAAAAATAGTGAAAATTTGGTCAAATGCGAGCAGCATTTTGTAATCAGACTTCTTCTGAGATCGCTGTGAGTAATTTAATCGATAACTTCGAAACTCATAATATTGCTGATAACACTAAGACAGAATAATATGCTCCCAGTGACTGCAGTGATGCAAAAGAAGGAGCCTGGAATATTAACAAGTCGACGCTCATAATAATTGAGCACCACTTAGAGGTATTTTGAGCAATATTTTACATAAAGATCTTAATTTGCGTTTTCATAAAATTCAACTCGTTCAAGATAGTTGACCACCCATTATAATAATTTTTAAATCATTTACTGGCTTCATTATCTGTGCTGGGGTATCACTATAAACTGCAGTTTTAGTAATGTGTCTTTTTGTCAAAGAGATAAAAAGAAAATTTTCCTGTAAAGTCGAAAAACAGGAGGACGTGTGATTAGATTTACATCCTCGCCTGGCCATGAAGCCTTAATTAGATGGCGGATCAAACCACTGCATAATTTGGAAAGTCATGCTCGTCCTAGGAAGCCGAAGCTATAATTCTATGCAACAGAACTTTCTAGTTGCAACTTCGATGATTCCAGAGCAGGGCTGCAAATTATCACTCCTTGCTTAAGAGCTGGAGACTTTCCAACTCCTGTTCAGAACACATGTCTAGCATGCTCACTGGATCTGGGAACATTTCACCAGGTAGGTGTTATTAAAGGTGAAATGAACCCGGCCACCATAGAACTATAGACTGCTATGGGGCCGCGAAACCACAACCACCACGATACTCCCATAAAGGGCCAACCTCAATAATCAGCCAGAGAACAGTTAAGTGTCTAAATTGACAAATAACGGAACTCTGCGGGCCACTAATTCCCGTAGAAATAAAGTGGAGTTTCCAGTTGTACCCCTGCTAACTTCAGGGGCCTGGGCTCCCTTTTTCCCCCAGTTGCACAGGTCTACATAGTAGCTCTACATTAAGACCATATATTTGCCCCCGGGGGGTAAACAAGAGAGCTATAAGAATAGTCTCTATGTCTAATATACGAGTAGGATATCTACAGGTAACAGAATAAGCAAAGTCTCGAGGATGAGCCTTAAGCTCATGCATTAAATATTACTCATTTGCTTAGAGAGAAGACGACGTGAATATTTACGACGACAACCAGTCAACTTCGATGACTTTAAAGGAACGTTCCGTAAAGGTTAAACTTGTAGGCAAGTGTACGATATCATGGCTTCATGGTGCTGAAGTACAGGGTATCCGCCGCGAAGGTATACTACTTTGTTTTGTCGCCATTTTTGTTAACATTAATCTTCACAGTTCACATTTGGCAGTCGTGAAGTAGACACGTAGCAAATTTAATAATGAAAAATATTGGATAAACTAACGTACGCCTTATACATGCCAATAGGATCTTACAGCTCGCCCATGGCAACCCCGATTTTCTTGAAAAAATCATAATGAGTGACGAGGCACATTTTCATTCGAATGGAAATGTGAATAAATAGAATAGGCGGTTCTGGGCAGTGGGAAACCCTCAAATTATTCAACACTCAACTTTTAATGAGAGTCTGGTGTGCAATTTGGTTAGTTCTTTGAAAATGTAACGGCAACGGTGAATGGGGAGTGATATCGTGATATGATTGAAAACTCTTCAACGCCACAACTCCATGCTTTGGGCTTGATTAACATGTGGTATCAACAAGACGATGCCACATCGAATACAGCCAATATTACAATGGAATTATTGCGAGACCTCTTTCCACAATTGGCTTCTATGGTCGCATGATTTCACTGATTCAGACTTCTTTTTGTGAGGACATCTGAAAAGCAAGGTTTATGCAAACAAACTAGAATTGTTTGAGCAACAAAATATTAGTGATTAATATTAAATGAAATTAACGGAATATCACGTGAAATGTGTGAGAATCTAATGAAATATGAGGTGGACACTTATTTGATATTGTATTCCATAAGCCGACATTAAACAAAACTTTTATCAATATAAGATACATTCTCTTTCACCTTGTATAAAAAAAAAGTTTTGCTGGGTACTGCGTAATTGCACAGCAAAAGAAAATGAATTTTAATATGCAAAAATCTTTAGGATGAGAGAAAGAGAGAAAGAGAGAGAATGATAGTCATGGTAAAGTTAACCAGTAATAGAAAGCTAGAGAGGGATAGCGTAGGTAGAGTTTACCAGTAATAGAAACGTAGACAACATAACTGCGCTATAGTCACCATATTATCTAAAGACTACAAGAACCTTCAAGCAACCGTCTACAACTGGTTGTCAAAATCACGGGATCTATGTAGGATCTCTTAATCTATAATATATAACTAATTATATATACTTTTTTTTATAACAGAAATATATTTAAATATTTTATGTAAATTCAAAATAGCCGGCAACTAAGTTTAAAAAGCAAAATTAAAAAAGAAAATGCCAATAAATTTGAGTTTTATTTTTTCTTCTCATTGCTGCAACGCAAATAGTTTGAGTTGATGAGTCTCCTTATCACAACGTCGAAAATATTAATGTTTTTATGAAAATCCGAGAACTCTTTAATTTTTATTTTGACTCCAGGAATAGAGAAGATCTATGACAAACAGACAGTCGGGCAGCTCACATAGCCAACAAAATTAGGTGACGTTTTTATAATTTGTGTATGGAACCCCAAAACGTAAAATAGAGAAAAGTACGCGAACATTTTTTTCAAATAACTTAATTGCCAGTACTTTCAATAGCAAAAACAGTTCTTCAAAAGGATCAACATGCAGCTAACTTTAATTAAACATACTTTCGCTCTAATATTTTATAACACTTTGAAATTTCCATCACCTTAGGAGGATGCTTATGCTCGGATATTTTGTGTTTTTAAGCCAGGCTCTGTGAATTTTCATAAAAAACCAAATTCCTGTTTCTTTATTAAATGAATAAATTTTATTTTAATTTATTTAATTATAAGTTCGAAATCCGCACCTAAGCTGGGTTTAAATTTTAGTTGGAGTATACCAATCTCGTTTGATCAGAGATCTTCCCACTGTAACCAAAAGTCGATACACAATTTTGGCATTTACACTCGAAAGTCAATGTGATTGCATTGTAGAAGGTGTTTCATTTATTTTTGGAGTCGCTGGTTAGGGAACACTGGGGTGACAACAGGACAAAAGGAACTAAGTTAAACGTAAATAATGGAATTAGAAAAGCACGACTGAGTTATTTAAACTTTAAAACTCCTTTTTTTTCAAACACAAAAAGACACATTATTACTTCAACACATAGCCAGGCAAAAACTACAACAGTTGCTTCTGTACAAAAACAACAATAAGTAAAAATACAACTAACAAACAGCAATCAACTCATTGTCATCGCTTTTATAAAACAAATCTCTATACTTTATACAAACACATACAATTATACATAGACGCACACATACACAAATATAAAGCGATATCTCAAGTTTGGAAGGAGCCTTCTTACACGGGCCTTACAACATTTTTGCTTTTAAATACAGTGAAAGAAAAGAGTCCACAAAAGAGACCCGACATTTATTTTTATAATAGAAAAAGATTTTGAATTGATATTTAAACTATTGTTAGCTGAGATAAGATAAGAATAAAGAAACACATAATAAAGAAGCGCGATAAAAGAATATGAGTCAAAAGTATTTAAATGAAAAAGAAAATAAGGAATTAAGAAAATAGAAACACCTTAAATCATGAGCATTTTTATGTTTGAAATGAAATCATTATTTGAATGGCTTTTGGGAAAGCCAAAAATTAACGGGTTAAGAAATTTGAGGTTAGAAAATAAATTTGCTTGAGGTTTACATTTTTTTTTTACCACTTCAGTTTTATTGGTTCTTTTTTTTGCTTAAAAGAGAAGTAGCACTTCAGGCAACAATGCCTATTTAGTCAAGTACCGTGTTACATACTTTAGGAAAGGGATAGAGAATATATGAAGCAGGTGGTGAAAGTAGAAGGATAGTTGGAAATTAACTGCCGTATAAAAGACAGCACAGCGACCAGTGACTATGCCTTTATCGCTGAGCAGTCCCACCGACAGTCAAGTTTTTATTTTTGTAGTGAAAAAAACCCAGGTCTTCGTTGTGAATCGAACCCACAACCCCCATACTTACAAGCTAGTACACTACCTACCAGCCTACAGGTTGTAGTGTAAAGTAAAAATATCGGAAATAATGAGAGAATATAACGTCGGACAAATGTCCACCTTTAGCAAGTCGCCGCACGTTCGCTCTTTCAACGAAATTTTGAAGCAAATTTTGCAACAAAGCTTCGCGTCACTGCAGCTTTAACCGTGGTCTTTCGGAGTGTCAGCTGTTTGTGAGTTGTTTTTTCAAATTTTCCCAAAGAAAACATTCCATAAGATTTAAATCACAAGAACGAGGCAGAAATACGCGAACGGGAAATTTCTCGTGCAACTATTGAATTGTTTGGGTGCCTGTGTTTCGTTGCCTGGAGTGCTGTCTTGCTGAAATCAAAGGCTACTGGTGTCTGCATTAGATAGTTGTGGCAACAAAAAAAAAAAAAAAACAAAAATTGTTTGTCATCGAGAGAGTTCACGGCAAATCATGCCACCCGATCACAAACCACATTACATGATCACTTTCTTTGGATGTAATGGTTTTTCGAGGATTGTTTATTGGTGGCGTGAGCCACATAGGCGACAATTTTCTTTGTTTAAATAATCGCTTAATTGATAATGAACTGCATCTCTAAAATTGATTTTGTTGAAAAATGTGTTCTTTTCGCTCAGCTTTTCGGAGCAGCCAATTTACAAACGCTCGTCGGCTTGATTTCTTAAATGAGCTGTATTCTATGAGGAAGAAGATAAATATCTTTGTGCAAAATGTTGCGCAACGTGGCTCTAATGAGCCCAAATTGTTACGAATGTCAACGACTTGCTGTTCCAGGCTTTGCAATACAGCGGCTATGATTTCATCAATTGTCAGCAAAAATAGTGTGAGAATGGAATTTAGCGATTAAATTACTCACAGCGGTCGCAGAATGAGCCTGATAATAAAGAAAATTTGGTCGAAATTTTCGAAATGATGCAGTGAAATTTTCACAACTAAAATTCTTTACTCAAAGGTGCAGCGTTCCATGCTTCACAATTTTTTACTAAATCAACGTAAAAGGATGATATCTCAATCAGAGAGAATTGAGCTTCAAATTTGCCCACCCAGTTTTGGACCATTTATTAACATGGTTGATGCCTACAAGGACTTTTAAAAGGCAATAGATGGCGTTATATAGACGTCGCTACTGTCTAAAGCCTCGCTATCGTTATTCTCTGCATTGGATCAGTCAGTAAACACATTTTCATCGCATGCGTTACCTCTTATTTACATTTACGGAATCGTTTGTTATAATTTTATTCGAAATATCACGAATAATTCGGTAATTCCCTGTTTTATTTTCTTTTTAGTGAGGGAAAAAAAACTAATTTGTAGTGAAAAAGAAAAAAATAATTATAAAATAACTTCTAGAAATTAGAGCCACAGATTTCAATTTCAAGATGTTAAATGGAATGGTGGGTGCTAATTTTTAGACAGTTCGATTTTGCGAGATTCTACTGTAATTATTTTTTTTGGTGTTTCTAAAAATCTCTTAACAAAAATGATTGAATTTTGCCTATAATTCGTAAATGCGCTTATTAAATGAATCAAAAAGTTTTTCCGCAAAAAACTAAGAAAGAAATATCAATGCCCTTGAAATAGGTTTTTTCAATAAAGGCCTAAGATATCAATTTCCTGAATAGAATACTCCCTATATGATCTTATGTTGTTCAAGAGCGCACGTAACGAAGCAGTTAATTTCGAGAGTTGTTTGAAAATTCCAAAAATGAACAAAATGGAAATAAATGTGTCTAGTATAAAAGTGGTATGATATGCTAACTTGGATACTTGAGAATTTTATTAAACACAAACACACACACAAACATGTACACAAACACACTCCTACAATTTAGTTCACTTGCTCACTTAATAAATAAATAGGGAATTGAAGCACTTTCAATACACGCACTGGCTTTTGGAAAGTTAAATGCGCCACCTAAATGTATGAGTGACAATAAGTGAAACAGGAAACAGGGGCCCCAGAGAGCGTGTCACAAAACAAATGAACAAATGCTGGTGTAAAAGACTGAAGTAAATAGTTAAATATGCAAAAGCAGCCCTTTAGAATTGGTGGCGGATGCTTTTAAATTTATTGCCTGTTTTTGCTTCACGGAGGAAGAAGCTATTGTTTTTAATTTTATCGCTCTTAGCTTTCCCTGCTACACGTAATGTTTTTTCGCGTTCATGTAACTTTTGAAATATTTGATGTTGGTAATCGTTTGATGTATGCAGTCGCAGATCAAAGTATCTAAGTTTTTATGAAGGTATTTGTACAGTGGGGCATTTATTAATAAAAATTAGCTTTCATGCTACCGCTATGATGATTTTGAATTTGTTATAGATTATTTTTTAGTTGAAGCTATGAATGCGTTAACTGTTACTTCTTTTAGTATATTTTTTCCTGCAGGTTTATATGAGTGTTTTAAATTTTACTGCTTTTATACATTTTCTTTTCCTAACATTACTGTTTCTGCTGCATCTTAAGTTTACTTCCGAGAACTGGAAGTTGAACACTTTAAATGTACTACTTCAGCGTCTTATGTAAAAGATAATAAATTATATTCTATTTTTGCAAAAATATTTAAAATAATTTCAGGTTTTATTTAAATCATATTATATCGTATGCCATTTCTATTAAAATGCAGTTATGTTTTTAAGAAAGATTTTACCAGATCTCTAACAGATGTTTGTTGCACAAATAAAATTTGGTAATTGTTGTATTCCTTTATCAGTCTTAATTTTCTACAAAAAAATTTCATTTCATATTTTTTTTTTACTACAAAATTTCATCAGTCATAATTTTTTCACTTAAAATATTCATCTGTCTTTAGTTTTCTATAACCAATTCATCTGTCAAGTTTTTATATTAAAACAAATTTTCTGTCTTTCTATAAAAATTGTTATTTACAAAAAATTTTGTCATTTAAAAAAAAAAAAAAATTCATCAGCCATAATTTAAAAAAAAGCAAATTTATTAGTTGTGATTCTTCTGTAAAAAATTTTATCTGTAAAAATTTTATCTGTAAAAATTTTATATCGAAAAATATTTCAGTAGTCTTAATTTTTCTGTAAAAAATATTTTCACCAAAAAATTTCATGTCATAATTTAAAAAAATGCATATCATGATTTTGCTCTCATTAAAATAAAAGCATAAAAAAAATTACAATAAAATTTAATCAGTCATGATATTCCAACTAAAAAAATTTCATCAGTCATAAAACGAATACCAAGTCATATTTTTTCAATGAGGAAATTTTATCTTTAAACAAAATTCGTCAGCCATAAATTTTATTCGTAAAAATTTCATTGGTCAAAAATTTCTTACGAAAATATTTCATCAGTCACAACGTTTTTAAAAAAAAAATTTAATGAGTCATGTTTTTTTTTGCAGAAAACGATTAACGAGTCATAATGTTTTTATAAAGAAATTTTATCTTTAAAAATAATTCGTCAATTGGAAAAACTTCAACGGTCAGAAATTTTTTACGAAAAAATTTCGACGGTCAAAAATTCTTTACAAAAAAAATTCGACAGTAAAAAATTTCCTCGGTCCTAAGGATTTTTACGAAAAAATTTCATCGGTCCTAAAGTTTTTTACGAAAAAATTACATCGGCCCAAAATTTTTTACAAAAAAATTTCATCGGTCCTAAAGTTTTTTACGAAAAAATTCCATCAGTTATGAATTTTATTACCAAAAAATTTCATCAGTTATAAATTTTTTTACGAAATAATTTCATCAGTTATACATTTTTTTACGAAAAAAATTTTATCAGTTATAAATTTTTTGACGAAAAAAATTCATGCGATAAATTTTTTACGAAAAAATTTCATCATTTATCAATTTTTACGAAAAAATTTCATTATTTATAATTTTTTTACGAAAAAATTTCATCATTTATCAATTTTTTACGAAAAAATTTTATCATTTATTAATTTTTTACGAAAAAATTTCATCAGTTATAAATTTTTTACGAAAAAATTTTATCAGTTATAAATTTTTTGCGAAAAACTGTCTTCGTCGGTCATAAATGTTTTTTACGAAAAAATTTCTTTGTCGGACATAAGTTTGTTTACATACAAATTTCTTTGTCGGTCATAAGTTTTTTTACGAACAAATTTCTTCGTCGTTCATAACTTTTTTTTACGAAATAATTTCTTCGTCGGTCATAAATTTTTTACGGAAAAATTTCTTAGTCGGTCATAATTTTTTTTTACGAACAAATTTCTTCGTCGGTCATAAATTTTTTTTACGACAAAATTTTTAGTCGGTCCTAAATTTTTTTACGAAACAATTTTATCGGTCATAAATTTTTTTACGCATAAATTTCACCAGTTATAAATTTTTTTACGAAAAAATTTCATCAGTTATAAATTTTTTTACGAAAAAATTTCTTCAGTTATAAATTTTTTTAACAAAAAAATTTCATCACTTATAAATTTTTTACGAAAGAATTTCATCACTTATAAATTTTTTACGAAAAAATTTCATCAGTCATAAATGTTTTAGGAAAAAATTCAATCAGTCATAAAAAAGGAAAAAGTTTCATCAAATATAAAGTTTTTATGAATAATTTCATTTGCGAATTTTTTCTACTAACAATTTTCTCAGTTATAATCTTTTTGTGAAGTATCTGTGTTACGTAATAATTTCATTAGTCATAATTGTTCTCGAAAGGAAATTTCATTCTATAATTCTCTAATTAAAATAATTTTAATAGTAGTAATTTTTCTACAAAATTTTATCTATAATTTTTGTAAAAAACACTGCCGATTCAAATTTTTTTCATAAATAAACTTCATCAGTTATAGTTTTTGTAAAAAAAATGCACCAGGCATGATTTTTTTTATTTAGTCCCTAATTATTTATTAAAAATAGGTATGTTATAATTTTTCTATAAAAAAACATCAACAGTCATAATATTTTTAAGCAAAAAATTTCATTACTTTTGATTTTTTTGTAAAAAGTTTTCAAGAGTCACAATTTTATTACACAAAAATTTTCTCAGCTATAATTTTGCTGTAAAACGATTTCGTCAGCTATAATTTATTGAATTAAAATTTTCATCAGTTATGATTCTTCTACAAATAATTCCTTGAATCCTAAATTTTCTAATAAAAATTCTATCAGTCAAAATTTTTCTACATAAAAATTTTATCATGACTACTTTATAAAACAAATTAATAAATTTTTTTCTACAAAATTTTCATCAGTCATAATTTAAAAATATTATCAGTCATAGTCATATCTGTCGAAAATTCTTGCATTTGTAATTTTTCCACAAAAAATTTGTTTCTATAAAAGTTTCAAATACCATATTTTTCCCAAATAAAATGTAATCAATCATATTTTTTCTAAAAACAATTTTATCAGTTTTAAATTAAATATAAATATATTTTTTTGTCATTCCTGTTCTTTAGTGCATTGTACAATATATGTACATGTGTATGTACTGAATTCGATTGAGGGAAATATGTAGGAAAAATCGCTGTTAAAAAGGTTTTTAGAATATGTTCGAAACTTCGAAATTTTGTAATTTAACAAATTATATATTTTAGAGCTTTAATGTTTTTTTTTAATAGTGAATTTGTTGGAGCTTAACTTCGAAATGGGAATTTAATTTCGAAATTCGAAAATTCGTATTTTTTTGTGCCCAAAAATATGATTTAAAATTGTTAATTATTAATTGATAATTGCTTCGAATACGCTTTCTGCCTGCTGCTGACATTTAAAGACAAACATTTTTCCGATAAGTATTAGATTTTCATATCGATATGTATCGACAAAGTGCCTTCTATTGCCTACTATTTAAAGCAATCAATAAAAGTAGTTTGTTTATTCTACTTCATTAGCTGCCTCCTCTACTTTTTTCTTCCCAATGCAGACAACAAAAATAATTATTGACTATTGTTGTCTATTAGAAATATTAAACTGGAAGTTGCCATGGATTTCCGTTATTATCATAAAACAAGGACTTTGAAGTTTTCTTTAGTTCCAAATAATTATTTTCAATATTTTACTTTAAGTAGGATTTCAGGGACGAGATTTCTTTTTAACAAACGTTTCATTTTAATTTATTTTCCCTTCAAAAACCACCAACTTGCGGGCGAATATTAAATTGTCTCATTTGCAAAAAAAAAAAAAAAAAAAAATACTCTGGGAAAAGGTCATTAATAATCCGAAATAGTTAAAGTTAAGAAATTAAGGAAAACAACAAAGTCTCTCTAGCAAACCAGTTTGGAACCCTCTGGCCTAAACAATTTATTACAAAATGTTTCCTGCATTTTGGCATTTCAAAACAACATGAATTTTAAATTTCTCTCCACTTAAAAGGATGTTCATACGCAATTACCAATATCCTGCAGATTTAAAATTCTGTTTTCCAAAAAAAAAAAAAAAAATAATCTCTATACAGGCAGGACTATTGTGGCTCATTTATTACCACTGTAGGATGAAAAACATTTTTGGATGAGTAAGTTTATATGTGTGTGTTTCTGTGGGTATGTGTGTGTGTATGTGTATGCATGTGTTGGTGTATAAGTGCTTGATTGTTTTGTAAATTTAATTAGGTTGCTGGGTTGCTTTCAATTTTCATCAGAATCGAAATTGAATTAAGTCAGTTTATACAGAGTAAAACAATTTAAAGTGTATTTGAGTGTATTCGACTGTTTAGTATGCATGTATATGTAGGTGCAGTGAGGATAAGGGCATTCACTTAAAAATAGAGGCTAAACAAAATACTACCACTTTGCTTTACGCATATTTTTCACTTAAAGCCTGAAACAAAAAAGTTTCACAAGAAATTTTCAGGCAGCTCAGATTGTATGGAATGGTGAACAAATAAAAAAACCGTGTATACTTTTAAGTGTGTTACAATTAAAAGGACGAACAATAACAATATGTTTGTTCCATCTTCCTTTTTCTACAAAACATTTTTTCTTTCAATTCTTTTCGTAAAGTTAAAAAATAATTGTAAAAAGGATGAAAAAAATTTTATTTGCTTTGAAAAACTGGGTTCTGCTTTTGTGGTAGAAAGACAAAAGAAGTTATTTAAGGACGCACACACACATACTTGTTGAAAAATTAAAAAGAGATGGAGAGAGAAGGCGAGTGTGTAAAAAACAATTTGAGAAAAATGTTTTACAAAAGAAAATGAATGTCTTCATTTTATATAAAAGATTTGTTTCATTTTTAGTTTTAAATGAGAAGTTTTGTATTATTTTAGTTTGCTGCTGCTGCTCTTGCTACCATCCCATTATTATCAGCAGCCTGTTTGCTTGCTTAAGGCGAGGATAAATTGCAAATTTGTTGCAAATACTTTTGAGTCTTAAAGTTTCGATACATAAATTTTGCACATGTTTTTACCGATGTAAAATCGTTTAAGTTGATTAATTAAAGGAAATAAATTATTAAAACTATTTCCTAATTTTCTTTAATTGACAGCTTAACTTAAAGGAATTTCAGATACTTAACAAAATTACTAACCGTCAACAGAACTGTCATACTGTTCTTACATTTTTTCGCATACAAAACATAATGAAGTCACAAAAAAATTTCAAGAAGCCTTTATATCCTTTTGCTACAGTTTACAAATTGCTGGCATCATTGAACATTAAATTTGTAAAACTCAAACCAGACCTCGCGCTACGTTATTATTCGTTACCTTTGATTTGAAAATATGTACTCGTATGGCAACATTAAGTTTAGTTGGGCTTAAACGGAATACTCCGTTTAATAAAGCTTTACTGCAATAAAAGTGTTGCAAAGCGTGGATTTTGAAAAATGGATCAATAGTACAATAGTCAATAGTTCTCTGAGGTCTGGTGATTTTACATTTTCCTATTATATTCTGAATGGGCACGTGTTTATGCGGCTCAACCGGCAAAATTTGTTGACCTAGTCGTCTATACTGTTCGTGTTATCTCCCCCCCAGTCAGTCTTTATGGATTACTTAACCATCTAGACTTGTGTCGTTCGGGGGTATAAGTCCCCTGAAGGCAGCAGGGAGTCAACTGGAAGCTCCACGTTATTTCTACGGGAATCAGTAAGCCCCAGAGTTCCGCTAATTGCCGTTTTAGACTTTTGGCTGTTCCTCTGACTGATTATTGAGGTTGGCCCTTCGGTGGTGGCTGTGTGTTTCGCGGCTCCTAATGAATTTCATTAGGGGGCCAGAATTATTGAAAACAACGGGTGAATGATCCTGATTCGAGTGAGCATGCTAATCATATGTTCTGGACCAAGAGTTGGATATTCTCCAACTCTTCAACAAGGAAATAGTGGTTTGCGACCCTGCTTCGGAACCGCTGAAATTGCAACTCGGAATGATCTCTTCCTAGAATTAGTTTTCAGCTTCCTAGGGCGAGAATGACATTGCTTTTCATTCTACAGTGGTTTAAACACCATCTAATTAAGGCTTACAGCTTACAGGTGAAGATTTAAATCTTATCACGCTTGTCTGTGTTATCTCCTTCCCTCCACCCTTGGGTACGCAGTTTTGATGGAAATGTTCCCTATCTTTACATGTGCCTTCGCGAGTAAAAAGCGGCAGTAGTCGCCTGGGCTAGCAGGAGCCCGACACTGGAAAAGACATAAGCTTCTAGAAGTTCGACCACTGACTTATTATACACACACGTACCACGAGAACCAGCTGCCCGCAGGACTATGGCCCGGTAATGATTGTTGATGAGGCCCCCTGGGAAGTTGTTAAATCGAGCTTAGAAGGAAGTTCTGAAGAGGTGTTAACTAAGGTCAAAATCCAAATAAATGTCCTAGTTGCGCTTGCAACAGGGCTAGGAGTTGGAACTGTTTCCAACTCTTAAGCAAGGAGTGGCGGCACGGTCCTATTACTGTGCACTTGAAAATTGCTACTAAGGCGTTAATGCACCTAGTGTGTATGCGTGCGAGCGCATGATTAGACGCTTTTTTCTACAACATCAGGTTATGGCCCCATTACTCGGTGCTGATGTAAATCCCATCACACATGTCCGTATTATTTATGGCATATATAGGGCATATACATTGTAAGTATGGGGGTTGTGGGTTCGATTCCCAACGAAGACCTTGGTTTTTTTTACTACAAAAATAAAAATTGACTGTCGATGGGGCTGCTCAGCGATGAAGGCACAGTCACTGGTCGCTGTGCTGTCTTAAATACGGCAGTTAATTTCCGACTATCCTTCTACTTTCAACACCTGTTTCATCCCTTCTCTATCCCTTTCCTAAAGTATGTAGCACGTTACTTGACTAAATAGGCATTGTTGTCTGAAATGCTACTTCTCTTTTACAAAAAAAAAAAGAAAAGAAATGGTTCAACGAGTCTCTGAAAGCACTTCATCAAGTTCAACCTCGATAGCCATATGATCGAAGTTATTTTCAAAATTTAATTTTGTACATTAATATTTCAAATTAAAAAAAAATTCATTATGGACTCCATTGAGTCTGCGTGGTTTTCTAAACGGCAGGGAATAGAACAGAGTTCAAATCCCATCAGCGTCAGGAATATAAAACGCTAAGGCAACTAAATGGAATATAGAAATAAATGGATGTACAGCTGCACTAAATGAATGGCTGAAGTTCTCTGAGTATTAAAACAGCAGATGAGATACTAGAGGCTCCTGAAAACTTATTACAGTCCAAACAATAAGGAAGGAAGCAAAATAACAACAGTGCGTGGCAGTTGTGACTAAGTTGGTTTTAGTTTATTGCTTTGTAAAACAGGGAATATAGAGATTTACATCTTGAAAAGTAAATTGTCTTAAAACGCACATTTTCTTTTGACGACTAAAGTTTTATTGACACCAGTGTAGAAATATGGGAATTTATGATGGAATATGATTTTGAAGCACATTTTGCAGCAAAACTTGATTTATTTCGGAGCCACGGAATTTCATTTTTGAGATTTTGCCACATCGAGAAATTACGGCACCGGATAGTTTCTCATGCAATAAGTGAAACCAAAGGTCAATGATATCAATATTAGCTAATTGTAACCACAAACATTTTGTTATCATGGCTTGGTAGCTTAGAAAATTCACGATAACGGCCGTTACTTGTGGGCCAATGATACTGTGTGGCCACAAACCCCATCATACGGTCACTTTCTTTGAATGTAATGATTTTTCGAGGACTGTTTGAGCCCCAAATGTGACAACTATGTTTGTTTACATAATCGCGTTATTGAATATCAGCGTCATTCCTAAAGTTCATTTTCTTGAAAAAGGCCTTGTTTTTGTCCCGTTTTTCGAACAGCCAATTGAGAAATGTCGACTATAGTTCTTGCACTAGTTGAACTTTATAAGCGTTAAGATGAAGATATTTATGCAAAATGTTGCGCAATGTGACTCTTGTGATGCCCAATTGTTAGGAAATTCGGCGACTTGATGTTCGAAGCTCTTTCTCACCACTTTGCTCCCCAGCGGCTATCTTTGCACCACTATTGCCACTACGAGCATAATATTTCGACCTATTGTCAGTATCGAATTCTGCAAATAAATGACATACAGCCATCTCAGAAGGAGCCAGATTACGAGGAATCAGCTGCTCGAATTTTAGTTGATATAGTAAAATTTTCACCATTTTAATAGTAAGTTTTCACAATGAAAAATTTTTGATCAAGAATATAACGTTCGATGCTTATAATTTCACAACTTTTTTCCTAATTAAATGTTAAGGACGACAGCTCAATTTGTGAAATTTAATTATTTGGCAGATGATTTATTTCTTAACCTCAAATTTGCCCACCCAAAAGTTGTTTTGTAAGATGAAGGGGATTGAGTTTGTTGAATGCCAACTGGTGTTTAGTAGGCAAAAGTTTTGAATAATAGAAATTAAAATAAAATACATACAAATAACAAATTGTTATAATTTTTTGTTTTTGTAAAATATAAAAAAAATAATTTCCTGAAGAAGCTTTCCACAGGAAAGCGAAATATTGAAAAAATAAAATCGTTAAAATTTAATTTAAAAAGACTATTTAAAAGATTAATACATATTTAAAAAAAAATTTATTTTTAATAAAAACAAACTGCTGTTTTAGTAAAAATCTTTAAAAAATTTGTACTACGCTGTAATTAATTTTATCATTTTTATTAAATCTTTTCCTTAAGGTGAATGCTTCATAAATATTCTTCACATCCGGACTTATTTTCCACTAGATTTTGTAGCATTTTTGTCAATAGTTTCTTCTGATTAAAAACTTCGATAACAAGAAAGATAAATATTTTACAATAGGCTGTCGTTGAGGGATAAAACTCAGTTCTTAACTGGTTTGTTTGTGTTTTATCCAACCATAACTTTATGCAGACATACACACTTTTATGTTAACAATGGCAGTATGTGTCATGTTTTTAGGGAACATACATTTAATGACTGGCTGTCTCTACCTTTCATCATTTTTATTCTTATCTTTAACATACTCATTATAAACATTCAGTCCGTCTCCATCTTCTATGGCAGGTTTCATTATTAAGACCATATTCCATATAAAGCAAGCGAATATATTAAGTACGAACGGGGGAGAAAGGATTTTAAATGAAATCTCTTCAGTTCTTCATGAATTTCACTTGTTTTTGCTTATTAAGAAACAACAACCAGAAAACATTGCAGAAAAGAAAAAAAAAACGTGTTAAATATTTTTTTTGCAACAAACAAAAAGAAAAACAAAAAGAGGAAAAGGCAAGGTAGAGGGAACGTATTTTACATACCGGGTGTCCGCCGGGAAGGTATACTATTTTCTTTGCCGCCATTTTGGCAAATATTAGTCTTGGCAGTTCATATTTGGCAGTCGTTAAGTAGACACGTCGTATTTTGATCCTTAAAACATTTTATCAAAATCAATCATCGATTACTGTGACGATGAGGAGGTTACGTGAAATTTTTGGGAGAAACAACGTGCCAACAAAACGCACTACTTATCGTTTAGTGAATGATTTCGAAGAAAGAGGATCTGTGGGTGATGGGCCCAATCATAGACCATAACATACTGCTAGATCGGCTAAAAATATTACTGCTGCTTAAGAAAGTGTTCAAAACAATTTATCAACCTCAATTCAATTGCCATGCTCAGAAGCTTGGTCCTCTTGTAGTGGAACCACCCTAATGTAAATACCTAACACAACAAACTAAAAAGTTTAGATCAAATTACTCAAGTGCAATGCACTGGCAATGCACTTATGTTTGTTGTTGTTATACTTTACATACATGCAACTGATGAATGGCCTTCAACGGGCATTTACATAGCGCGTGTGTCGATCGGTGAGTTTCAGGTGACACATTTATTTTGTGGAAAGAAATCCCAAAATGAATGCAATAAGAACCAGGTCACATTTCACTTTTCATAATAACACTAATATTAGTAATATTTATAATAACATTTGTATATAAATAATATTAATAAATTAAGTTCTAGACTAATAATAATCTTCTCACAGTCGCAATATAAACGGCTGAAATTGAGGGAAGAAAATCAATCTTTGTTCATTCATCCTAGCTCCCAGTTGAGCTGGATTTAACTGCTCCAAGCTGAGCACAGACAAGATACAAATAAAAAGAATTTAAATTAAGGAAAATAAGTATAATCTTATTTTAATAATTACTTTGTAAATGGAGTGCGATTTAATTACGCACCCTTAGGGAACGGAGGCGACTTCGCCCATGTTCACAATTTTTTTTTCCAATACCTTTTATATATTAATTTTTATAAGAAGGATTCTTTTAAATTAATGAGAGAAAAAAGAAAAAGAAGGAAGGAAAGAAAAAAAAAGCATAAATCGTTTATTAGGGATAACTAGAGAATTTAATTTGAAAATGAACTCTGAAGTGAGGAAAGACTCCATAATGGAAGGCCCCAAGAAATTGACCATCAATCTTTGTTCATTCATCCTAGCTCCCAGTTGAGCTGGCTTATCTCTGCTCCGAGCTGAGCACAATCAGAAATAAGCACAACTTTGGTTACAATTTTGCACAAGGATTTGCACTTGTTTCCATATAAGTTAACACAATAGCTTCTTCCATAAAACTATTTACGCCGCCGTACATATGCCAATAAGATATCACAGCACGCCCCTGACAACCCCGATTTCCATGAAAAAATCATAATGAGTGACGAGGCACATTTAATTATTCAAATTATTCAATAGTCACCTTTGCTTCCATTAAAACTGTGTTTCGAGGCCCTCGTTTTTGTTTGTGGGTCGAATCATGCACAATGAACACATTGAATGGTCCAGGTGCAGTGAGTATGAATGCCGTCGTGTTCTTAATTATATTAAGCTTCATGCGTTGGATTGCCTCCAACTCCTTAGCAAGGAGTGAAGGCTGCGGCCTACTTCGGGCTTTCGAAACTGCTACTAGGAGTGACAGGAGGATATACGTCTTCGATGACCTTCTAGGGCGTGAATGGCGTTGCTTTTCATTCACAGTGGTTTGACCATCATCTGATTATGGCTCACTGCCGGTGCAGATGTAAATCTTATCACATCATTCATGCTCGGGTATATTATCTAATTTCGGGTAAATACTCATTTGAATAACAAATACTTGTTGTTACGTAGAGTAAGAGAATTGTGAACAATTTCGTATTTATTTTGAACATATTTTGTTTAAGTGTATTTTTTGTTTATACATTTCTTGATGCGTTTTGCTCAGTTTGCAGTTTTGACTGCATCAAACACAACAACAATTCCTAATAAGAAACGCTATCAGAGTGCTCATGGCAATTAAATATAATGAGTGGAGTCGATGGCAATAACAATGCTGAAACAACTAGAAAGATTAAAGCTTCAAAATGCAAACTTAAGCCTCAGGTACATAAAGAGAATTCATTCTTAAATACTTGTTGCCAGCATAAAGAAATGATCTTGATCCGTCTGAGGCGGTAGATGCATTGGAATTCATTCACACAATGTTACAGGCACTAAACATAAATGTAATGGCAGATTTTACCACTTACAAGGCCAGAAATGGTTTCTAGACAAAAACTTTTGTCGGGAGCTGTTTGGATGAAATTTCTCTAGTAACTCGGTGCAAGGGAATTTGTGGAAGCACGCAGTTAAGAACATTCGCTGTGCGAATTTTAACAGTTCTCTGTACTTTAGCTGCTACTGTATGTTCCTTTAGTACCCACAGCTTTATTCTCTCAAAAAAAAGGAGCCATTTAACAACAAAAACAGCAGGCAAAACAACATCTATATCGTACTACTGGAACTTAATTTTTCAAAATAGTTTACCACATTCAGCAGAAAGCACGCACTCTACTCAATTTGAAAAAGACATGAATTCTTCACTAGAAGGTACTCACGATGATATCCCTTCAACTTCAACAGGAATCACGCACTCTACTCGTTATGAATTTTTATTGGATACGGACAGCGACAGCGATTACGATAAAATTTTTAAATTATTTCATTTGTTATTAAAAAATCGAATTCATAATAAAAAATTTAATTCTTTTAATTTATTTATACCCACATTTTGGATAAATACCCAGGTGCTTGGGTAAATACCTGGGTATTTACATTTAAATATTTACCATTTGGGTATTTACCCCTGTTCTATCACTAATCAGGAGCGATATCGTGATATGATTTTAAACTTTTTAACGCCCCACAATGATTAACATGATATCAACAACACGATGTCACTTTGTATACAGCCACGATTACAATGGAATTACTGCGAGGCGTCTGTCTACAACAAGATATTTTAGTAAATGGTGATGTTGATTGGTCTCCACGGTGGCCTAATTTGCCTATTCGGCACTTCTTTTGGTGGGGATATCTGAAAAGCAAGGTTTATGCAAAGAAGGAAACCAGAAACGCTTAAGCAACTTAAACAAAATTTTCCTGATGAAATTAATGAAATACTGCGTGACAAAAGTAATGAAAAATATGCTTAAAAGGGCTCGCATTTGTGAGGCTAACAAAGGCGGACATTTATCTGATATTGTATTCCATACATAAGTGACGACATTAAACAAAAGATTTATCAATATAACATCCATTCTTTTTCATTTAATCAAAAGTTATAAAAAAAACAAAGTATGATTCCTTCCCGGCGGACACCCTGTATAAGACTGGTATCACTTGTACCGCCTTATTACTATAACTGCAATATCTCTTATAAAATAATTCTATACTTTGTAGTGGGAGTGGTGAGTGGTGAGTGCCTGCTCCTACAGATAAAATATGTAAAAAATTAAACAAAAAAAAAAAAATATGAAACAAAATCGTTTTTGTGTTTATTGTAAAATTTGTTTCATAATGTTTCTTTGTACTTATTTTTTTTAACTCAACACCACATTCAACTGAATGAGCACACAGCATATAAGGATAACAACAGTTGGAGAACATGACACAAAATTATAAATTTTGCATGCATTAGTATGTGAGCTAAATATTTTTTTTCAAAGCATTAAAAATATTATTTTTATTTCTACAATTTCTGAAAATCTTTAACACAATACAGAAATAAAAAAAACAATTTCTCAAAATCTTTAACACAATACAAAAATAAAAGAAAAATCCTTTAAAATGATAATAAAATATAAATAGTTTCTTTAAAGAATATTTGTGTGAGAGCATGTGAATTAATAAAAATTTAAAACCCTTAAAAAAATAAATAAATTTCCTGGCAGAAAAGGCCAGTTACAGTACAACAGCAAAAATCATATAAGTGATTGCAAATGGCTGGTTTGGCCATTATGGTTATCCTGACATCTACTCCTGATACCATAAGACACATCAGGATACTTGTACGTCAACATCCAGTGACACGTCTGTTCACTTCTACTTCGTCATTCTAAGGTATTTGAGTGTGTAGGAATTTTATGGCACTTAACTCTTATCGCTGAGTGAGTATTGAATCTTGGCTTGTGTTTTATTTTGTGCTATTACCTTGGAGACAAGTTCCTCAGAAAGCGTTTCTTGGTGTTTGCTGGAAAAAAGAAATGCAAAACAGTGGGCTAAAATTAACCCTTTAACAAGCTTGAGTTTGACATCAGAAGAAAAAATAACAGAGAAAAAAAATCTTATTGTAGCAATATGTTATCTGTGTTCAAATTGATTAAATTTTTCATTGACTCAGTTATTTATTTCATTAAAAAACTGATTTTTTATTTAAATATAACAATAATTAATAATTAATTATTATTAAATAATAATGTCGCTTTGAATAACATATAATATAACTATCGCATATATGATTTGCATGAATAATAATGATATTTTGGATGTTAAATATCGGTCATTATAATTCAGTATTCGGTAGACGCCCATCGCTATAACAGTGTCGAGTTTTCTCCAAAAAACAGATGTTTTGCGGGGAGGTTTAATAAACTTTCGTTTAATTTGCAGAAAGCATTGAGCGATTCTTGGTAGAAAGTTACGTTCAACATGCACCTGCAACCTATTAATACTAAATTAGAGGTTATGTGAATAGAAAAAAGAACTTTTTATAAAGGGTTCGCCATATAATATTTTTTTTTTATTTAAATGCTATAAAAAAACAACTAAATATTTTCTAAAATTTCTTTTTTTATTTGAAAGTAACATCCTTCCGGTTAATAATGGAAAATAATTTCATTTAATGGCTGCCTCGGCTGGCCATGCAGTAGCCTACACCATCGCACAGAGGGGTATTTGGCCAATCTAAGCGGCCAAAATTCGAATTTTCAAAACTCACTTTTTCTTTAACTATCCACCGTAGGGCGAAGAGAATAGAATGCTGGACTAGATCCCGTTATTTTTTAATTCGTTTTTGCTTTCGTTCACTCTCGCCACGCAGTCAAAATTTCGCGTTGCTAAGTAGGCATATGCTTTTTTTCTGTGTTTGAGACAAGACAACGTGAAAAAAATTGAGTAAAAGCATGTTTTCAGTTTATGAAATTTATTAAAATGGATAATTGTAATGCATGATATATGAATAACTATGTGAAATATGATATAATTCACATAGTTCAATAATAATATAATATATTCTGGTACCGGCAGAGCTACATTGAAAATGATGGTATTTTTGTTAATTTTAATTGATTAAAAAAATTAACTATAGTCATAAAGTTGTATAACACCACTAAACGCAACTGAGATTCTTGCTCGGGTGTATTAATTGATATTTCATGGTTTGAAAAAAAAAATTGGCTGCGGATATGTGCGGATGACTATTTTATGGCCTTTTGAAGTATGCTACTGCTGAAAAATGTACCAAAAATTCTGATGCTTTACTGTACATGCTGCTTTACTGGACACTTCTTTTACACATTTAATTTTTAAATTTAGCAATTACAGAATTTTTTGTTTCCAAATCTAGGTTCTTCAAAGGTCAAATTCTTAGTTCGTGAAGACGTTTTACGAATTTCCGAAATCTGCAATATTTTAAGAAATCAAAAGCAAAATGGGCCTGATTGTGGATGTTCCTAAGCCTGGTTTCGGAAACAGTAATGACGGTAACACAAGCCGACGCTTTTTTTCCGATCCTAATTTGGCAGCAGAATTTACAGGAGTTGATCGAGACCTAATTTTTCGCTTCAAAGTTATATTCGAAGTAATATCCAGTTGCCATAAAATAGACACTGAACAGTTTCACACCTATACAACAGAAACAGCGAAGATGTATGTTAAGTTGTACACCTGGTACCCAATGTCTCCAACAATGCACAAGATACTTGTTCATGGCCAAATTGTTATCGAAAGCGCTTTGTTGCCTATAGAACAGCTATCGGAAGAAGCAGCAGAAGCAAGAAATAAGCACTTTCGGCAATATCGTAAAAACTACGCCCGAAAATTTTCAAGAGAGTCCTGCAATAGAGATATAATTAATAGATTATTGCTAACTTCAGATCCTCTGTTAACGGGACTAAGACCAAAGCCGAAAAAAACACAAAATCCTTTCTCAAAGGAATGCTTAGAAATGCTTGTCCCAACCAAAGACAACGAAGACAACATTTATGAATAAAATAAAGAAGAAATTTTCAGCTCAGGCAATGAAAAAATGGCCGATTGATTTTTTTTATATCATATTTTTATCTTTTCAATAAAAACAGAATTGTTTGTTAATTTTTCATACTGCTCGACTTAGAGTTTCTTTAAAAAGTATCCTCTTTTAATTGGTTTGGGGAAATACCGTCTTAATACCCTACGTCTTTTTGCTTGTTTATATAAATTTACAATTTTAAATACCACAACATGTCTTTTCTAAATATTTTGCATACAAAATTCAATCAAAATAATTTTGGCCACCTAGATTGGCCAAATACCCCTCTGTGCATCGGTTCAATTTTTAAGCCCATTATCGATAGTGTACCTGTTGAAACCAAATGTTGCCAATATCTCCTCTTCATTTTTTGTGAACAAAAATTCGTTCAACATGGCCCCATAACGATCGCCTTTGACTGTAATGGCCACTCCGTGTTCATTTTCGAAGAAAAATGGCCCAGTTATGTCTCTGGACCAAAATCCGCACCAAACAGTGACTCGTTTTGAGTGCGTCGGCCTTTCAATGTATGCCTGCGGGTTTGCCAAAATTAAAATGAGCTTCATCTGAAAAGGTGAGTTTTTTTGCAAAATCGGCTATCGGTAAGTCGATAGCAGGCCCACTTAGGATTTGATTGGCACTTGGCTTCAACTCCTGAACCAATTGGACTTTGTATGACGTCATACCAAGGTCTCAATGATGTCTTTGAAATGTTCAATTGTTGAGAACGATAGTGAATTGATGTTGATGGTGCTTCACGCACACTTTCTGCCACAGCAGCAATATTCTCGGGTGTACGCACTATTTTTGGCTTTTTACGCTTTGGTTTATCGATGAGGATGCCAGCTTCTTTCACTTTTTCACAATTTAATGAATATTAGCTATTTTAAGCGGTTCTCATAGAAACAAGAATTTTCTACTTTAACATCACCCTATATTGTTGTTGTTATAGCATTTAGTTAAGGGGCCTGCTTGTCTGTGTGCTTTGTTTTGTTCTGTATTATTTTTCTGTTTGTTTATTGTTACTTATCTTAGTTGCTAGAATTTCTTATAAGCGTATTGTTGTTGTGTTGCACGTATAAGACTTCTTAGAAAACTACGTTTGTAAAATGCTCAGTGGGTATTTCGTTTCCTTTTTTTTTACTAATAATTATTTTAATTTAAAACTTAATAAATCATTTTCATAACATTATTTTCTATTCTGTAAAGCACAATTATAAAGATAATTAAGATGATATAAAAAATATAATAAAGGTTTTTAACCTAAAGCTAAGTTCCAAAATAATATTCTATATTAAAAATCTCTATGTGCCTAGACGAACTCTCGAAGGTCAGTGTTTTACAACAAAAAGAACACATTGTGATAATTTAACTATATCAATATTTAAGATTTTATCGCTGATTTCCTTTGAAATAGAAAATTATACTTGAATTGTAGGCAACATGTCTGTCACTCCTTTTGTTGGCTTTAAATCAATTCAAACTTAAATTTATGGTAAAAGTTTTTGTTACAATCGCTTCTAACTGATACCTAATGACAAAATTTCTTGGGGCAATTACGATTTATATATGGAAGTTTAACAACAATATCGCTTTGATTTGTCAAAATTACCACATGCCACTTAAAAACTAAAACGATGTCAGGCAGCCACTAAAACTAAAAATAAAAATAATCCAAAAATATGTTAAGCTGCCACAATCATTTTCTAGGAAATAATTTTTAACACAAAAAAAACAAAAAATAGACTAAAACTACTTCCACATTTTATGGCAATTATTTTATTCTACAAAAGTAAAAGCCAAAAAGATTTAAATAAAAAAAAGGAACAACAAAAAAGAACAAAAAAAAAAAATTAAAATATGCTCAAATGACGATTTCTTCATCTTCACCTAAAATTGCTTTGGCAAGAGATAATTGTTGTAGTTGTTGTATACTCAAAACTGTGCTTGTTTTACAATGACTACTGCCACTACTTTATGGTGGATATAGTTTGAAATGATCTGATTATAATTCATCAGATGCATGCAACGTGCTTTTGTTGAACCGCAAAATTTTCCACAAATACTAGCTACAACAAACAACAATAACAAGAACAAGAACAAAACTTTATCTATAACTAAATAAGAAAATAGAAATGATGTTATGGTTGCAACTAACCACCTTAAAACGTGGCATCCATATCCTACCTACTAAAATATTGTATTTATATTTAAAGAGAAACCTTTAAGAAATTTTGTGTATTAAAATAAAATAAAAAAAAAAATGGTAATAAAACTAATACATATGTCACTCTATACACATACCTATGCAACGAAGTGTGCATAAGATGAGCGACATAAATTACAAGGTTGTTCTTTACTCGTTTCGTTTGAAAAATATGCAAAATAACCTCAAATATTTGCTGTGAGATTCTTACAACCACGTCAGAATTTCTAACAAGACTTTCGAAGTTATCTTTGATAGTACGTGCGATAACGACCATATATTGAATGTAAATTCTCAAGTATGAGATTTCCTACTTCTGCCATCGCTTTTGAAAGCTAGAACTACTGCCACTGCTTTAAATATTGGTGGCTGGAATTTTATATGCAACTTTACATTTTATAATGAATTTTGTTATACTTACCCCATGTGTGTAATATACAACTGCTTCTTATTATTCTTCCCATGCAATCTAGAGATGCCAATATGTTTTATTTAATATTTGCAAATTAAGTCGAATTAATTCATTTTTAAACTGTAAAGAATTTCATTAAGACGTAATTGAAAATCCAATTAAATAAGGCAAGTGTATCATTTTCTTGCGTTCCATTAGAAACTCATGTTGTTACGTATCTTTTGTAAACTTTTTGTTGCAAGTTCTTTATTGCAGAATAAATAAAACCAGATTTTAAAGTTTTCAATTAATTACAAGTTATTTACTTTAACTACACACAAAGTTGACACTACAAAACAATTTACTTAAGATGCACATCTTTATTTCATGAGATTTATTTTTTAACTAACTAACTATCCACTCAAACGCTGCCTTTTATATTTGTCCCCTAGAGGTCTAGAAAAATTAAGAATCTTCTACTCCCTTTTGTATCACATTTTGTTGTTGTTATATTATTCGTTCAATGTATAGGCGCCTGTAGGTCTGTGTGTATTTTTGTTTTTATGCTGATAAACTTTCTTCCTGGAATTTATTTTAAGATAGTTGCTGTTATCTTGTGTACATAAGTTTTCTTAGAAAACTTTGCAGTTAGTAAACAGCATGTTTTGCATGTATAAAATTTCCACGTAGTTTGTAGCTTGAAAGTTGTTGTTGTCTTGCGTTCATACGTTTTCTTAGCAAAACAGGTAGTTGTTAAACAGCATACCCAGTTGCTTACTTTATTACTTAATTTGCTTCTTTAAAAACTTCAGCAAGACGCATCCGTAACAATATCATTTAATGGAAACTTTTATTAAAAATCAATAGATAATTTTTGTCAGGCCAAGTTTCGCATTTTTTAGTTATTATGATTAAAGAAAGATTATGAGAAAAGAAATATTTTACAAGTAAATTTTTATATATTTTAACGACTGGGATATTATCACCGCCGTCCAGATTCATGTTGTTGCAAACCAAATGAAATTCCTCGTTATAAATATTCTGCCTTTATTTACCATTAATTGCCTAACAGCAGCTTGCTCTACTTGGCTCCGTCTGCGCAGCCAGTGGCTGAGGGAAATATCCCTATCAATGGAAACTCTTCCGAGTAAAAACCATAAGCATTTAATTTCACACTGCTTTGGTGTCTCACAGTGGCGACTGTAGGCAGAAATCGTGTCACCTCACAGTATTAGTTGGAGATAATTATAAATATTTTCGGGCGATACGGTCTAATTAAAATATTATTTCTTATCTCCCCACGAGGGCACATTTATAAGTCTTTATGGAGCACACAACCATCTGGACTTATGTCTACGGGGGTAAAAGGGAGCCCAGTCCCCTTCAAGGCTAGCAAGGAGTCAACTGAAAAATCCACTATATTTCCACGGGAATCAGGAAAGCTCCAGAATTTCGCTGATTGTCTTTTTAGGCTTTTAGCTGTTCTCTGACTGATAATTGAGGTCGGCCCTTCGGGAGTATCGTGGTCTCTGTGTGTTTGGAGGCCCTCGTGTGAGTTCGTGGGTCGGATCATTCACAATGAACACAATGAATGGTCCAGGTCCAGTGAGTATGAATGCCGTCATATTCTTAATTATATTAATCTTCGTGCATTCTGGACCAGGAGTTGGATAGTCTGCAGCTCTTCAGCAAGGAGTAGTGGTTTGCAACCCTGCTTTGGAACCGCGGAAATTGCAACTAGGAATGACCTGTTGCTAGGATTAGTCCTCGGCTTCCTAGGGCGTGTATGACGTGGTTTTTCATTCACAGTGGTTTGACCACCATCTGATTAGGGCTTATGGCCAGGCGTATATGCAAATGTTATCACGTAATTACCTCTTATCTGCAGGCCTGCCTACTAACGAATTAACTAACTAACTAACTAACATCTCCACGGTTGATGTATGAAACAGCTGGTGGCTGTGTGTACTATCACGCAAAGTTGGCGCTGCCAAGCTAACTGCCGTTAAATATAAATCTTTAAAAAAATGAAGAACATCGAAAGCTATGTACACTGTGTAGATATTTATATGTATGTATGTATGTATAGAAATATAACTATAAGTTAATAATAAAATTCAAAGACAATATCATACGTTGTGTCGCTAACAACGGCCGCCTGGATTTTTAGCGTTACAATGTTTTATTTTTCGCTTGGAACAGTACTCAGGTGATGACCCCTTCTCATGCAACGCATTGTACCAGAACTAGGAAACTGGGTTATGGGGAGGAGGATAGAGGGAGTAGTGTTTGTGGACATTTGATTTGAATTTTTATACATTGAAAATGAAAGGAAATACCTCTGGGCGAACTGTTCTTCTAAAAAAATGAATTTTCCCTGTAATGCGTAGTGCAATTCCTTGGCCGATCGACTACAAATGGCTACACTCTCAACAAAAATTAAGTCGAACGCAAAAATGTTAGAGTTTCGGTACAAGTTCGCTAATTTCGTTAGAGCACGTACCACTGTAGTAATGATAAAACAGTGAAAAATATTGCGTCGATGCTCTAGGGAATCAATAGAGTTGGATACCCCTCCGTCCCAATGAGCCTCTTTTGCCTCTTTACTGTACGTGGTCCAGCAACTTTAAAAGACTCTGGGGCGCCGGCCCATACATAGAGTTGTATTCCATCTTTTGACGGTTATGGGTAGTATAAAAATAGTCCTATTGGATGGGCAAATTTGAGGTTAAGAAGTAAATTGTTTGCCAAGTGGTTAAATTTTAGAACTGAGCTGACATTTATTAAGCGAAAAGTTAGGAAACTTTAAGCATGGAACGTTACCCTCTTGAGCAAAAAATTTTAATTGTGAAAATTTACTATCTAAATAGTGAAAATTTCACCGTAACTCTTCCTAAAGTTCGAGCACCTTCTCCAAGTAAATAGGCTCCTTCCAAGGTAGCTTTGTGTAATAAAATCATTAATTCCATATAGAAACAATATGCTCAAAGTGGCCACAATGATTCAAATATGCCCGCTGTACCGCAAAGTGTTGACAATGAGCCTGTATAATCAAATCATCAACCTTCGCAACAATTGGGCGTTACTAGATACAATTTGAGCAACATTTTGTATAAAGATTCTTATCTTCATGCTTATAAAATTCAACTCGTTCGATAATTAAAGCTGACCAAATATTTTTTGCGAGCGGACGTTTGAGAATTGGCTGTTTGATGGCCAGAACGAAAATAACGCATTCTTAACCAAAATGAAATTAAGTGATGAGGCTCATTTTCAATTAGGCGGTAATGTAAACAAACCAAATTGTCTCATAAAAGGACCGCGAGAAAATATTACATCATGCTGCAGCATCACTGACCCCTATTTTTTTCGTATGTAAACAAGGAAATACCGTGACCGCGATTTCTCTGCGCAACCAAACCGTAATAACAAATTTTTTATAGTAAGAATTGGCTAATATTAACGTCAGTGACGTTTGATTTAAGCAAGACGATGTCCCTGTAGTCTAGTAAGTAGTGTGCTAGCTTATAAGACTGGGGGTTGTGGGTTCGATTCCCAACTAAGACCTTGGTTTTTTTCACTAGAAAAATAAAAATTGGCTGTCGGTGGGGCTGCTTGGTCACTGTGCTGTCTTATACGACAATTAATTTCCGTAGCTATCCTTCTGCTTTCACCACCTGCCTCATCTCTTCTCTATCCCTTTCCTAACGAATGTAGCATGGTACTTGAGTAAATAGGCATTGTTGCCTAAAACGCTACTTCTCTTTTTATATAAAAAAAAAAGCGGCGCCACAAGCCGCACAGCTGGACAAGCTGTTCAGTGATTACATGAGGAATTTCTAGATTCGCGTAATTTTTCAATTTAATGATGTTAATTGGATGTCTCGTTCTTATGATTTAACGCCGTTAGATTGTTTTCTATGGAGCCATTTGATAGACCAGATTTACGTGAACAACTTACACACAAGCGACACTTTGAAAGATGAAATTCGGCGTTGCATTGACGAGATAAGCGAATTTTTGTTTTAAAATTTTGTTGCTGCATAATTTTATAAAAACAGTGGACATATGCCCGATGTCATATACCATTATTAATTCCTTTTATTTGAGTACGGTTTTCCTTCGACCCTCGTCAAATTTGGATGTGAACAAACCGGCTTCGGCTGTTTGCCATCTTCAGTGTTCTTTTCGTACTCATTATTAATTCCCATATTTCTCCTTCCCATTGGCATCAATGAGACTGAAGTTGTTGAAAACAGGGTTGTGTTTTAAGTCAATTTACTTCCTAACCTTAAATTTTCCTAACCTTAATAAGGCTATAGCTTTTTGAAGTATTTTTCTTTAGATCTAAATGATAGAGTTTAATAGTAAATATGACGGGAATACTCTAGTAGTTAACTTTTCAAATCTTAAAATCAAATAAAATCACTTAAGTGATTATTGATGGTAAAGCTAGTTCCTATTGAGTGAACTAATTTTACCATTGAGGTGTTTTGTGAGAACGATACTAGTTATCTCACCAATGTTCGTAAGAGAACTGCATTCAGTAGTTTATTTAGTTCTCGTTTCCTAGAAAGACCTTACGAGGAAATACCGTGACCGCGAAGTCACTAGGAAAGGAGAATCTAACAATAAGTAGTAAGGCTCTCTTTTAATAAGTTAGAAGTACTTTATAAAGGAAATTAATACAGTAGATACGACCTTAACAATAGAACTACCTGAGCCCGAACACTGACTCACCACCGATACAGATTAGAGAGCGGCTTAAAAATCATATATTCACATAGAAAGCGCTCACCGCTTATACAGAAACAAACAGCTAGTGGATGAATGACAACAGAAAAACAAAAATATTATTAATTTCAATAATAATCTGGCAACTCTCATATGTCTCACATCTTCACAAATAAAATTTTCTATAAATAAAATTTACTTTTAGTTTAAAATCTCCTCTTTTTAGTATTTCAAGACACACAAATATAAGACACTTGTAGCACAAACACCGACTAATAAGAAGATGGTGACAAATGAGTAGCAAAATCATGCATGTACACGCACGTGTGACCACTTGTGGCAACAATGTCAACATTGTGGTCAAACAGTAATCAATTTAAAATAACAATTTAATTCTCTTCTCTTCCCCACATTCTCTTCTCCCTTTCACTTAGTTATTCGTTTTTTATGATTCCATTAAGAGACCTCAAAATTAAAAGTACAAAACTTATGCTGCCAAGAGACAGACAGATGGACAAACTAACAAACATAAAAATATAGAAATATATTGTATAAAAGCAACAGCATCATAGGAAGTGGCAACATAAATACTCATACATACATACGTACATACATACATACATACATACATGCATATAAAAAGATATGCACAAAAGAACAATTACATTAAAATATTCGAACCCAAAACTTTACACTACAAACTAAACACACACACTTATACTTACGCATGCACACACATTTAAATTTTCTCTGACCAATAATTCAATATGTAAGTATTTGTGTTTGAAATTAAATACGAACATTGCCAAACGAACGTATGTTTTTAATTCCATTTCCTTTGCCATTTCAATTCATTTCATACCCATTTATTGGCCCTTGTCGTAAACTGTAATCATTTTGTTTAAGTTTAATTGTGAAGTTATGTCGCATTGTCATTGTTGCTACAATTTTATTTAAATTTGTGTGTTATATGGTATTGTATTGTGTATTGTGTTTTTAGTTTTTTAATTATTATTGTCTTTATTGCTTTAGTTGTTGATAATTTTATTGTAGTTATTAAATATAGTGTTGCATAATTGGATAACCAGTAATGTTTAGTTGTATTTAAACTATAAAAAAAAACAGAATAATAAAACATGCCACAAACATTAATAACTACTTTTTGTTAAGAGACATATTCGCATGTGCTTTAAAGTGGAAAAGCAGTTTTTGCGAATAAAATAAATAAAAATGTCAACATAAATTATACGAATTCGATGGTAAACGAATAAAAGTTTCGCATTTTAAAACTAACTTTATTGCAGCACAAACTTTACCCAACAGTTATATAAATGCTCCACACATTGCTGCATTTACTGCTGGGGTTCTTTTAATTGCAAAATGCAACACGCCAATAATTATTTTATTAAAATACATCTTCTTTACGTAGTTCTATAAAATTTTTTTATTTAGTTCTATAAAACCCTTGAATGCAACAACTTGATTATCATATATACTCAAGTTATTTACGATTTTACTTTGTTTAATGTTGCCATCCATATGCGATTTCTTTGTATAGTCGTGTAAAAACGTCTACATTATTCTACCATTGAAACATATGGCAAGCTTTTAATGTTGTTTTTGTATTATGTACTGAACATAATTTTTCGATACGACATTTATGATATTAATAAGCAAAAACAAAATTCTAAAATCAATGGAATACTGGGGAATTTCAAACGGTCACCAGCTATATAAAGGGTGAGTCTTAACAAGTGGCAAACTTCCCACAATAGTAATTGATTGTTGGCATATCATAATGCCACTATTGCACCGTTAATATAATTTTTTGTATTTTGAAATTCATAAAAGGGGTGACTATTTTCTTTAAAGCATTCGTGCAATAAAAATGAAGTGATTAAAAGAAGGAGAATCCTTTAAAGAAATTATTGTAAATTATTATTGATTTGCACAACATAAGGTATAATTATCATAAATGGTTTGTGTCAATACTAACGAATATGGTGTTTTGGAGGGTAAACTTCACTCATTATTAAGTTGTTTGGATTTCTTCCGCCAGTGAATGAAGTATTGTTGTCGATTCTTTGTTTGGTAAGAACGATAAAACGCTTTCGATGTGATGAAATCATTCGCAAGCCGTGAATAAGCAGCCAGCAAAGATGGAAAGAAATGACAACAGCATCTCTCATTGTAATTAGTTATTTATTTTATTATTTATTTTTTAAAAGAGAAGTAGCACTTTAGGCAGCAATGCCTTTTTAGTCAAGTACTTTGCTACATTCTTTATTACGGAAATTAATTATTCGATAGAAGCTAAAGAGTGTTAACTAACATTTTTTCAATCGCTATTTCGATCGCTAT
Source organism: Trichopoda pennipes (assembly GCA_030448955.1). Taxonomy (NCBI): domain Eukaryota; kingdom Metazoa; phylum Arthropoda; class Insecta; order Diptera; family Tachinidae; genus Trichopoda; species Trichopoda pennipes. The sequence continues at coordinate 490,602 of JASKUP010000094.1, forward strand.
TCGAATTTCGAATGTTTTGCTAAAAAAAATGTTTTGCGGGGAATTCTAATTGATAACCTGCTTTTATTTAAAGAAATTGACTGCTGAAAGTTATCAATTGCTGGTAGAAGCATACGACGCCAAATCAAAAAACTTGTGAATGATGGTAATTCTGGCACAGAAGACAAAGAGAGGCCTGGTCAGTTGAAAAGCTTGAACAGGAGGAATTGAAAGCATTACTCAACGAAGATTGTTGTCAAATGCAAAAATTGCTTGTGTTATTATTGGAAGACATTCAACAAGCCATTTCCCCATGTTTAAAAGCATTTGGGCTCATTCAAAAGCAAGGAAATCAGGTCCCATGTGAACTTAAGCCAAGAGACTTTGAAAGGTGATTTCGCATGTCGGAAATGATGCTTGAACGCTACAAAATGAAGTCATTTCTGCACCATATTTTTATTGGCGATAAAAAACGGATAGATAACGATAACCCCAACCGAAAAAAGTCATATGTAAAGCCCGGTTATTCAGCCAGACCAACCCTGAAGCCAAATGTACATGAATATACATGTTAGGATCAAAAGGGTGCTTTCAATTATGAACTTTTGAAATCCGATCAGACGATCTCAGGGGACTCTTAAGAAGACAATTAATTCATTTTAGAGAGGAGAGCAGTCATTGAAAATCGACCAAAATATTCGACCAGACACGAGGCCATAGTCTTCTAGCATGACAACGCTCGCGTACATGTTGCAAAAACATTTCTAGGAAGACTACTAGGAAAACAGTGGATAAGAAAATTTCTAAAACTTCTCCGAGGCTACAAAAACTACAAAAAAATCAAAAAAATATCTTTCAGCTCAAAGGACATATTTTTGGGGAAAGATAGTCTTTGGAAAAACATCGATGTAGACATAGAGAACGAACTAGAAATAGAGATATAGAAATTTAGCTACACGTAGGCGTAGACATTAATAAGCAGACCTAAATAAAAATGTTCTTGAATATTTAAAAAAATAGAAAAAAAGGAAACCCCAGAGTTCAGCGTTTTAAATTTTCTCTAACTGATTATTAAGGTTGGCCATTCGGGACAATCGTAGTGATTATTGTTTCAAACTATCATTCACTTTCGACGTAACACACAGTGAATGATTCAGGTCCAGTCAGCATGCTTGTCATGTGTTCTGGATCAGGAGTTGGATGGTCTTCAACTCTTCAACAAGGGGTATGGGTGGCGGCCTACTCCAAGCTTTCGCAGTTGCAACTAGGAGCGACTAGCGAATAGAGATATCCGACGGCTCCCTACGGCGAGGGTAACGCTACATATCACCCACAGTAGTTTGATCCAGCGTCTGGTTATTGCTTACATAGCTAGGTGCTGACGTAAATCTTATCACGCATTCAGAGGTATAGCATTTTGAAATGGCCTAAAAGAAACATGAATTTTTAAAATCAACATTTAATTTACTTTATTTGAGAGATAATCTTTTGGCGTTTTAATTTAAATGTGGCTTCTGACCACCATGACTGCGTCAGTCATAGTCTAATCTAGTCGAACTTTTAGTGATCATTTCTAACATTTGCAGCAGTATATCAGCAATAACACATGATTCTTTTCCTGGAAGTGGCCAACTGTTTCGGGGTTATCGGCGTAACCCCACAGAAAATAGTCCAGTGGGGTTAAATCGCATGATCTTGCTGGTCAATTTAATAGTTTGAAAAGTTAAATAATACAGTTACCAAACGTTTCCTTGAATAAATCAGTTGTGGCACAAGCTGTGATGTGCTGCCCTCTCTTGTTGATACCATAGCGATTGCACATAATGGTTGTTTAGTTGTTGAACAAAAAATTCACTAATCATGGCCTTGTAACAATCACCATTGACTCTAATGTTCTGACCAGTTTCACTTTTAAAGAAGTGTAATCCAATGATTCCATCAGCCGATATCTCTGCTAGATAGAGTGATAATGATTGTATAAATTGTACAAAGATCGGATGGAGTGAAGTATCTCTTATACCATTTTAGAAAACTGAAGCACTGGATAGCTTTTTTTGAAACCTGAAAAATATGTTTAGTCCACCGAACATCACAGTGAATTTTCATACCATGAACATCAAGAGCCTCCGATTCCGTAATAACATTTCCAAACACAGATCTATCTATGTAAGCATGTAACGGGTATTAAAATCGACTCTATTCATACGACCAAATTCTGAGATTGTTGCGATATCGTGAGCATATCGTTCATGTTCTGCGTTTAGGAACTCACCTCCAACTGGTCCGGTCTATTACTAGATGAACTATGGTGCTGTCATCTGTCAAAAGAGTGTATATAGAGTTAAAAGTTTTATAAAGAAAGTTATTTAGAAAAATAAAAATTAGGTTTGGAGAAAGAACGGAGCCTTGCGGTACTCCTGAATTAATCTTGAACTCGTTTGATTAAATCCCATCTATAACTACTCGTACAGGTGATAAGATTTGCATCATTACATCAACAGGTCATTCCTAGTTGCAATTTCGGGAACTCGGAGCAGGACCACCACCCAAGTCCTGGTCGAAAACACATGGCATAACATGCTCAGTGCATCCGGATCATTCATCCTGTGTTCTTGGTCAAAAGTGACATACTCCCCAAGGGGCCAACCTCATTATTAAGACAGGGAACAGCAAATGCTGAACTCTGAGGCTTACTGATTACTGTGGAAATAAAGTAGAAGTTGTCCAGTTAGCTCCTCCCAATCTTTAGGGGACTGGACCCCTTTTACCTCTAGATGACACATGTCTTAATGGTGAGCTTCCATTAAGACATTTTAATTTGAACTATTCGCATAATGCGATTCCTGAGAAAACTCGATATAAATCTGGAGAAATTAACACCGCCGCCAAATGCAACAAGGTTTGACAGAAGTGCATCAGGCCACAATTTTCATAATTTGTAAACGCTCTTCAGGCGTCAGCCTATTCATGTTGAAATGCAAAATAAAGTCAAACGTAAAAACTTGGCAGCTGAGGAGTTTGCCACCAGTTGACAAAGTGTCGCCGAGTTAAGATTCTACATCTCTATAACAAATACCAATTATATAAAGGGTCCGCCGTCTAACGTTTTTTTTTTTCAAACTAGTGCTTATTTCGTGAGTGGTAATATTTAGCTCATGTTTGATTTGACAGATAATTAATTTTATCCTTCCGCTGAACGAATATGGTTGTTTATACGCTTGAACAACGCTGGGAAATATTGCGACATTACATTGAAAATCATGGTAATGTTGCAGAATGTGTGCGAAAATTGCGTACGGATTTTGGAAGAAGAGAAACAGCGTCAGCTCCGTATGTTCGTTATCTTGTGAAAAAAGTGAAAAAAACTGGCATCCTCATCGATAAACCAAAGCGTGAAAAACCAAAAACAGGGTGCACACCCGAGAATATTGCTGCTGTGGCAGAAAGTGTGCGTGAAGCGCCATCAACATCAATTCATCGTCGTTCTCAACAATTGAATATTTTTGAGACATCATTGAGACGAATTTTGCATAAAGACTTTGGTATGACGCCATACAAAGTCCAATTGGTTCAGGATTTGAAGCCAAGTGACCATCCAATGCGTTTTCGCTTCACTAAGTGGGCCTGCGATCAACTTACAGAAGATGCCGATTTTGCAAAAGAAAATCATCGTTTCAGATGAAGCTCATTTTGATCTTGGCGGGTAAGTATATAAGCAAAATTGTCGCATTTGGGGCACAGAAACCTCGCACGCATACATTGAACAGCTGACGCACCCAAAATGAGTTTCAGTTTGGTGCGGACTTTGGTCAAGAGGCATAATTGAACCATTTTTCTTTGAAAATGTGCAAGAAGTGGCCGTTACAGTCAATGACGATCGTTATTGGGCCATCTTAAACGAATTTTTGTTCACAAAAATTGAAGAGGAGGATTTTGGCAACATTTGGTTTCAACAGGATGGCACAAGGTGCCACAGAGCCGAAGCTACACTCGATGTTTTGCGCCCTATTTTTGAAGATCGCATTATTAGCCGCAGAGCTGATGTCGTTTGGCCACCTTGGAGCTGCGATTTGACACCGTTGGACTATTATTTGTGGGCTGCCGTCAAAGATAAGTGTTACGCCGACAAGGCAGAGACAATTGACAATTTAAAGGACATTATTCGTGAAGCCATTGGTGAAATACAGCTGCTGTGCTTAAAAATTGGACCGATCGTGTTGACTACTGCATAGCCAGCCGAGGCAGCCATTTGGATAAAATTACTTGCCATTATTAACCGGAAGGATTGTACTTTCAAATAAAAAAAGAAATTTTAAAAAATATTCAGTAGTTTTGTTTATAACATTTAAAAGAAAAACAAAAGTTATTTGGCGGACCCTTTACACTGACTGATGGTTGTATTTATGTTTGTTTTGCTTCAAATTACAAATGAAGAAGAAAATCCGGAGATTATCGCTGCTTATTGGTTGACATTTGGTAACAAATTTCTAATTTTAGAAGTGCTACAGTTTCCCAAGTAAAACAAAACGAGATGTTTTGAACGTTTTATGGAGCAAAGCTGAAACGAATTCGGCACAAAATATCTAGTGGGTAACTGGGCACATTTTATTAACTTTTGCAGTATGGGTGATGCAGAAACTTTAAGCAGAATTTTTTTGTTTTTATAAAATTTTATAATAAGTTTTTGCTTGCCAGCTCTGCATATCTATAAAACTTACTTTCGTAATAAAATCTGCAAAATTCCTATTACGCAACAAATTCAATTTGATCACATACACGGCTTCTGGGTACAGATTTATTATCAATTGTTTGCCACAAAATTTTAAAATATTTTGTAAATCCATATTTTGCCAACTTATTAAATAACCGATTTATTCTATATTAAACTTTAATGCAAAGAATTATTCGCATTTATAAAATCCATGTCATCTATATGAAAATTAATTTTTAAATAATTTATTAGTAAATTATAGTTTTTAAAAGTTTTATTGTTGTTGCTGTTGTTGTTGGTTTTTTAAATTGTTTTATATTTCTCTTTATTACTATAAAACTTTATTTTATATGATAATAAAGTGCTAATAATTATATTGTTGTTGTGTCTATATTTTGTGATGATTAGAGCGGCATTAAATCATGAATATTATAAACTAAATGTCTGATATTTCATAAATGAAAAATTATTATAAAAAAAATGGGAAAATCATATATTTTGACTTAAACAGTGGGACAATGAAAAGCTAGATTTAAATGAAAAATAATTTTTTTTTGCTTTTTTTTTTTTTAAATTATATAAAAATGTCAATGTCCTTGCTCTATATGTACTGCCATTACTGTGTACGGCTAAACCTATATCTTTTTTACTTCCTAAATTTATGAGCCTTCCTCTGTCTGACGTTGCTTAACTCGTTGTCTGCATATATCTTTGATCTTATTTATTAATTTGTTTACGTGTCTTCTATTTTTATAAGTGTATTTAGATCAGTGGCTGTGTCCACCTCATCATAAATTTAAATATTCTAGTCTTAGTCGTCATCTGACATCTATGTCTAAATCCCCCCCGGGGGCACATTATAAGTCTTTATGGATCACACAACTATCTAGACTTGTGTCTTGCGGAGGTAAAAGGGAGACCAGTCCCCTTAGGCTAGTATAAGCCAACTGGACAATCCACTATATTTCCACGGGAATCAGTAAAGACCCAGAGTTCCGCTATTTGTCTCTTTAGCCATTTATCTATTTTCTGACTGATTATTGAGGTTGGCCCTTCGGGAGTATCGTGGTGGCTGTGTGTTTCGAAGCCCTCGTTTGAGTTTGTGGGTCGGATCATTCACAATAAACACAATGAATGGTCCAGGCCCAGTGAGTATGAATGCCGTCGTGTTCTTAATTATATTAACCTTCATGCGTTCTGCACCAGGAGTTGGATAGTCTCCAACTCTTCAGCAAGGAGTGAAGGCTGCGGCCTACTCCGGCCTTTCGAAGTTGCAACTAGGAGTGATCGGAGGATATACGTATCCGAAGGCCTTCTAGGGCGAGTATGACGCTACATATCATCCACAGTGATAACGATCCACCATCTGATTAAGGCCTTACGGCCAGGTGCAGATGCAAATCTTATCACGTCATCTATGTCCAAATATATTCCCATATTTAAATCTTATTTCTCTGCCTGTATATCAGTATCTTATATTGGATATTTTATTGAATACAAGAAGTTTGTTTTTCAATTGCACCAACACCAACTACATGATAGTTTTGACAATTAGTGTTTTGACAATTGGATTGGCAATTGTTGCAATTTTGCACAAAAATCGCGTTAAAATAATTAAAATCCACTAAGGTAATGGTGGTTCTGTTAAAGTGACATTTCGCAAAATCCGTGATATTTTCGAACAAAATAATTGTTATTCGATTTGAACACCAACTTGTGCGCGAGCGGGTCGTTTAACTGAACACATCGCAGCCGTAATCCACAGTGTTGAAGCAGATCCACATTTATCACTTCCTTGACTTTCTCAACAAGTGGGATTATCCCGAACCGCCACATGGCGAATTTTTGTTTTTTTTTTTATTTTAAGAGAAGTTTTACTTCAGGCAAAAATGCCTATTTTGTCAAGTACCGTGCTACATTCTTTAGGAAAAGGATAGAGAAGAGATGAGACAGGTGGTGAAAGTAGAAGGGTAGTTGCGGAAATTAACTGTTGCATGAGACAACACAGTGACCAGTGACAGTCAATTTTTATTTCTAGTGAAAAAAACCAAGATATTTGTTGAGAATCGAACCCACAACCTTGTAAGCTAGTACACTACCTGTTAGCCTACAGGGGCACCTAATTTTGCACAAGGATTTGACTTTGAAGCGTTACATAGTTCAACTGTTGCAGGAATTGAAGCCGCCCTATTATTCACATCGCCGTAGATTTGTTCAACTCAAAAAACGATTTTTTCAGACGAAACAAATCTTCACATGTCAGGGTATGTCAACAAGCAAAATTGTCGCATTTAGGCTTCTGAAAATCCTACAGTGATTAATGAGAAGCCTATTCATGCTCAACGTTTCACTGTGGTCTGGAGGTGTAATTGGGCCGGTTTTTTTTTTTTTTTGGATGATGAGGCTGTAAATGTGGTAACGGTCAATGGATCACGCTATCGCGAGGTGCCCAATTATATCACTTACATGTAGTTCCAACAGGGCTGTGCCAAATGCCACATAGTGAACGAAATGATCAATTTATTACAAACGAAATTTCCTGATGGCATAATTATACGACAGTCAGCAGTTAAGTGGCCAGCCAGATCGTGTGATTTAACATCACTGGCTATTTTTTGTGTGGCTTTATGTTAAGGACAAAATCTATATGGAGCCAATCGCATCGATTTCAACCTTAAAAAAAATCAAAATTCGTGATGCGATTAACGAAATAGTACCAGCATTTTACCAAAAATTGAAAACTTGATGGAAGAATCGACATCTGCCAGCGTGGTCGTGGAGGACATTTGCCTACATTTGACCTTGTAAGGCTTCATAGACAAATCTTTACGAAAAATTCGTCATTGCGTCTGCTACAACATTATGTGTCACAGTTTTTCAGTTGAATGAGCCGGTCGAATATGCATTGCTGTTCGCACATTTTGCTTAAGCCTCTCGATTCAAATTTAAAGACCAAATTCTTAATGGCAGTCTTAGAAGGACGATTGTATTGTCCGAAAATATCACGAATTTTACGAAATGTAACTTTAACCGAACCGCTATTTTCCTTGTCGATTTTAATTATTTTAAAGAAATTTTCGTACGAAATTGAATTTATTGTTACAACTGCCAATGCATTTAATACGACTACGTCAAAAAACTAAATGTCAAAACTATCATGATGTTGGTGTTGCCACAATTGAAAAACAAATGTCTTGTTCAAAAAACGCAATATCGCGTTAAAAGGTATACGATGTTTTACCATTTGAAAGGGTTCCTCACTAAGAGATGACAGAGGAGAGGTTTCCGATTGCTGCCGTCAAAGGTGTTTAGTTAATACCGATTAACTGTCGAAGTTATGCCAACAAAGTAACGAGACTATCAACATTGACTTTCATAACAGCGATGAAACATTTCTGGAGTTTTGCTGTAGTTTTATTTTGCCATGTGAGGAAACTAAGCCCTCCCTTACTCCTGTCAGAAAGTTAAATTTAGTCTGTAAGCTAGTTAGTCTAGTTTGTTAGTTAAACTTAAGGCGTTTACTTTTCAGAAGATAAATGTTGCGCTAGCTTTGACGTCTTGGACACAACAGGAAAAAACCTATTCGCAATTATGTAACCGATTACCTGCTCGTTTAAGTAATGTAACTATTAATTCAAAAACAAAGTTTAAGTTTTTTTATACAGAAAAATAGGCATTTAGCAGCCATCATTTGTCTCCAGTTAAAATAACTGTAGCAGATGTTTATGCTATAAAACTTTACCCTTCTCAGGATTACATAAACTGGAGCATAAAATATGTTTTTTGATTTAAACACCTTTTATGAAATATTTTCAAAAGAACTTTTGATTTATTTCTTAGAGAAGAACACAAAGTTGTACAAAGTATATGAGTGCACGTGTAAAAGGAAACGCCGTGAAAAAAGCACCTCATGTAACGGTATTAATTTTATATATCCTGTTGCTACTGTTAACCACGGCTAGAACAAATTGGATAAAGTTTCCTTTTTTTATCCGCATACACACACATGTCCACCGTATCGGCGTTAAGTTTATTTGTTTGTGGTTTTTAAAGAGTTAATATTTTTAATTAATACTTGTATACGTTTTTAATTTGTGGTATCTGTGTGTGTGTGTGTGTGTGTGTGTGTGTGTGTATGTGACACATATTATTTAATATACTACAGCAAAAATTATACATATTTTACTTAAATGCTTCAATAAGCAAATGAAAAATTATGGATTTTTAAAATTAATTATTAAAATTTATGTGCAGAATTTGATGCACAAAATAAAAAACTTTATTTATTTTTTATGTGAATAGTAAACAACAAAATTTGTTAAAATTATAATCGTGATATTATCTGCTTTCTTTTATGTATTTTAAAGTCCAGTACTCTGTTTAAATTTGTGAAAACGTCAGCAACATTTCTTAATTCGCTTGAAAAATTTAGAAAAAAACTACTGTTTTTGTTGCCTTTAAGTATACAACATTGTTTTAATTGTTAAAACAAATAAAGATATTTTCAGATTTGATACATATATGTATGTAAGTATTGTTCTAGAACATTCAGGGTACAAAAACTTTGGAACGGAAAATGGCGGTCTAATTTGAGGTTAGGAAGAAAATTAGTAAATATCAAGAATTAAGCCCTAACAGCTTCCTCCAATCACTAAATTCGAGACTCACAATATTGTTACTGACAATAGACCAAAATAATATACTCGAAGTTGGCGTAGTGATGCAAACATAGCCACTGTACATCAATTCGTTGAAAACGAGCCTGGAACATCAACTTTTCGATGTTCACAAAAATTGAGCATCACTAGAGGCACTTCCCCCCGGGGGCATATGATAGTCTTTATGGATTCTATTACCTCCGTGCGGGGTAAAAGGGAGCCCAGACCCCTTCAAGACTAGTAGGAGTTACCTGGACAATCCACTATATTTCCACGGGAATCAGTGGCCCGCAGAGTTCCGCTATTTGTCGCTTTAGGTATTTAGCTGTTCTCTGGCTGATTATTGAGGTAGGCCCTTCTGGGAGTATCGTGGTGACTGTGTGTTTCGAGGCCCTCTTTTGATTTTGTGGGTCGGATCATTCACAATGGTCCAGGTCTAGTGAGTATGAAAGCCGTCGTGTTCTTATATATATTAAGCTTCATGCGTTCTGGACCAGGAGTTGGATAGTCTCCAATTCTTTAGCAAGGAGTGGAGGCTACGGCCTACTTCGGGCTTTCGAAATTGCAACTAGGAGTAACCGGAGGATATACGCATTCAAACGCCTTCTAGGGCGAGGATGGCGCTACATACCATCCACAGTGGTAATGGCCACCATCTGGTTAGGTCTTACTGCCAGGTACACATGTAAACCTTATCACGTCATCACTACAGGCACTTTGCATTTTTGCATAAAGATCTTAATCTTCATTCAAGATTATTCCAGAATTCACCCCGAATGACTATTATTTGCGTCGAACGTATGTGAATTGGCTGTTTGGAAAAGTGAAAGACAACAACGCTTTTTTCAACAAAACCATCCCTAATGATGAGGCACATATTTAATTAAGCGCTAGGATATTTTCTGCGGCCATCTGAAAGCCGCCAATCCCTGATGCTCTAAATGATGAAATTTGTGGCTTAATTGAAGTCATGAACAAAGCTTTGTTGCAAAATGTGCTTCAAAGAGCAGACGTTTGCCAACATGCTACAGGTGGACATTTGCCTGGCATCACGTTCTATTATTAACTCCCATATTTTTGCTTTGCATTAGTACGAATAAACCTGAAATTATCAAAAAAGGGAATTTTTTAAATCAATTTACTTCCTAACCTCAAATTTGCCCACCAAATAAATTTTTTTTTTAAATGCAATAAACAAAACTACTGAATATTTTCTCAAATTTCTTTTTTTATAACAATCCTTCCCGCTAATAATGGAAAGTAATTTCATCCAAATGGCTGCCTCGCCTGGCTATGCAGTAGTCTACACGATAGGTCCATTTTTTAAGCACATTATCGACTGTGTGCAGCTGTATTTCACCAATGGCTTCACGAAAATTGTCCTTTAAAGCGTCAATGTCTCTAGCTTGACGGCGTAACACTTATCTTTGACGGCACCCCACAAACGACAATCAGCTCTGCGGCTGATAATGCGATCTTCAAAAATAGGGCGCAAAACATCGAGTGTAGCTTTGGCTGTGTGGCACGTATTGGCGTTCTGTTGAAACCAAATGTTGCCAATATCCTCCTCTTCAATTTTTGTGAACAAAAATTCGTTCAACATGGCCCGATAACGATCGCCATTGACTGTAACGGCCACTTCTTGCTCATTTTCAAAGAAAAGTGGCCCAATTATGCCTCTGGACTAAAATCTACACCAAACTGTAACTCGTTTTGGGTCCGTCGGCTGTTCAATGTATGCGTGCGGGTTTTCTGTGCCCCAAATGAGACAATTTTGCTTGTTTACATACCCGCCAAGATCAAAATGATTATTTTTTTTTGCAAAATCGGCATCTTCTTTAAGTTGATCGCGGGCCCACTTAGCGAAGTGAAAACGCATTGGTTGGCCACTTGGCTTCAACTCCTGATCCAATTGGACTTTGTATGGCGTCATACCAAGGTATTTATGCAAAATTCGTCTCAATGATGTCTCTGAAATGTTTAGTTGCTGAGAACGACGGTGAATTGATGTTGATGGCGTTTCACGCACACTTTCTGCCACAGCAGCAATTTTCTCAGTTGTACACACTGTTTTTGGCTTTTCACGCTTTTTTACTTTTTTCATAAAATAACGAACATACGGAGCTGATGATGCTTCTCTTCTTCCAAAATCCGTCTGCAATTTTCGCACACATTCTGCAACATTACCATGGTTTTCATAGTAATGTCGTAATATTTCCCAGTGTTGTGCAAGCGTATACTCAACCATTTTCGTTCAGCGGAAGGATAAAACTAATTATCTGTCAAATCAAACATGAGCTAAGTGTTACCATTCCGAAATAAGCACTAGTTTAAAAAAAAAAACGTTAAATGGCGGACCCTTTATTGTCTACAGTTTCTTCCATTTTTTTAAGTTTTTAGCACAATCAAATTAAAACACAAAACTATAAATAATGTATTGAATAGTTGTAGCTTATCCGTACCAAAAAAGTGCCACTCATATTGTTTGGCAGTTGAAAAGAAATATGTTGCCAGCAACATGTTTCAATTTGATTAAAATGTTGCTTGAAACATTGAATAACTTTTAATGATACTATACATGAAATAAAACTTCAAGCAGGGCCTTAGGTGACAGGAAATATTCGACTTAAATGACAGTTTTGGAAAAAGATGTTTCTTAAGTATTTTGTTGATTAAAAAATGAGATGCTCTTGTGTGAGAATTTTGTCGCAGAGAAGCTTTACAAATACAACACATAAAGTAAAGTTTGGAGTTATATTTTTTAAATTCTATTTATTTTCTGGTAATTACAACTAACTGAATGTTTAAGTATCTGTTTGTAATAAATCTGTTTTCTTACACAAACCATTATTTTTACAACTTTAATTATTTTGGTAACAATGAAATGCGTTTGCTTAGCAACAAACCAGCAAACAAATTGTCAAACGCGTGAAATAAACAACAGGTGTTTTTAAAGTGTTATGATTTCATGTTATTATGATGTGCCTTTGTGAATAATTATTCACATGAAGTCATTGCTTCTGAACTAAACCTTATGAACCTGTTCTTAGTATTCAATGAATACACAATGGCATGACCATTCCTAGAGATCAACATTAAACAATATCTCTGTAAAGTCGCTACAAATAAAGTGGCCTAAAATTTAAGATAAATGGAAATTTTCTGCCTATTTTTGCTATAAATTATGGGAAGCTCACAAGTGTACAGCTTATGCCCGTTTCACGTATTGTTACTTACACTCCCGAAATTTAAATAACATAAAAAATATGATTAGAAAAAATAACCACTGTTAACATGAATTACCAAAGTGCTTAGAAAATGAATGATTTTGTATAGAGTGTTTTTATAGAGGCTAGAACTTTGAAACGCTTCCTTCAATATATCAGTTGCAGCATGAGCTGTGTGACATGTTGCGCCATAGTCCTGGACATCATCGTTTCAATTGACTCTATGGAAGACACCATTAACTATAACGTTTTGATGAGCATCATTTTTAAAGACGAGTGGTTCAATGATTCCATCAGCATAGAGCACACCAAACAGTCTATTTTGGTGGATGTAACACACACTTAAGGATTATCAGGGCAGTTTTGTTTATTCAGCTTCATCGCTAAACAAAATTCTCTTACGAAAAATGGGTTTAAAGGGATCAATTTGCATAATTTGAAAGTCTACTGATGTTGCAATGTTAAACCCAGCTAAACTTAAAGTTATATACCTAATTGGTATAGACTTATAGGTGACGCTCGATAGCAGCACAGGATAACAGAGGTCTTATTTTGAACTTCACTATTTTTAATCTTAACTAACAAGACTAAAACCAATAGAAACAAGCCTAAAATTGGTCATGCACTAAGGAATAGGCCTAATAATGAATAATTTATATATAGTAACATCCAGGTAAAATGCTGCTCGAAATTTCGAACGTAAAATACAACCTTGAGCGTAATAATGGGCACATTTGAGGTTAGAAAGTAAATTGGCTTAAAACATGTACTTTTTTAGCTTTAATTTTATTGATACCAATGTGAAGTAACTGAAAATAAAATACGATGTCCTCAATATAGCGCCGAACTACATCTTTCAAAGCGTCAGTTGTTTGTAGGTAATGCAAGTGAACCCAGTTATTGAAATTGTTCCAATAAAAATAATGCTTAGGCGTTAAATCACAAGATCAAGGCAGCTAATTGACATCACAGCTGGGTTGGCTGTGTAGCTTGTGGCATCAACTTGCTGAATCCAAAGGCCATTGATGTCAACATTAGCCAATTGTAGCCACTAAAAATTGATTATCACTGATTGCTAGTGCAGAAAATTCACAGCGACGACGTTTCCGTGCTCATATTCTAAAATAAAAATACGGGTCGATAATGCCATATGACCACAAGTCACTTTCTTTGGATGTAATGATTTTTCGAGAACTGTTTGTAGATTTTATGAGCTCACATACAGACTGAAGATGATTTTGTTGCAAAATCTCTTGCTTTCGTTTAATTTTCCAATTCGCAAGCGTTCAACGTCAATAATGTTCAGTCGGCTATAACTCTTGAATGAATTGAACTTTATAGGCGTGAAGACAAAGGTCTTTATGCAAAATGTTGTGCAAAGTGCCTTTAGTGATGCCCAATTGTTGCGAACGCCGCACAGTGAACCATTTTACGGGAAGGCGGCTCAATTGTAAAATTTTAAAAGTTCATTCGAAAGCAGATACAAGTGTTCCTCGGGAGCCAAAATATTAAAATTTTATTTTAACTATATCACACTGAACAGGGTGATTCAAAATGAGCATTTTCAGTACTTTGCTAAAATGAGAAATTTCTTAGTAAATTTTTGATTTTTAAACATCTATAACTCTCTTGTTGTACAAGGTTTTTAAACGAGACAAACTTTGTATAATATCTATCAGAATAAGGATTGTTGGATTGTTGTTGATTGATTTTTGATTTTTAGAAATTAATTTTTTTAGATATCCATTTTTTTTTTATTCTCTTACTTAAGAGAACATAAATTCTAAAGTTCTCTAGGGAATGTAAAAGCATTAGCACTGCGTCATAGCTCTAAATGTCCCCTACACGTCTATACCCCATTGTATACCCGGCACGATTCAACCAAGAGCACCAGAACAATTTTTCTGACACAAGGTCGAACATTTTTTTGCAAAATAGAATTAGAAAATGGAATTACAATTTTTTTTCTGCTTTTTTGAAAGCATTTTACAAGAGACGTTGTTTAGATGAATATACGTGCTTTGAGAAAGAAAACAACAATTTTTAAGCAATTTCAAAGTCATGAACAGTTGGTCACAGAAATATTTTCCTACTTAAAATAATATAAATTGATATAATTTAAGTCATAAAAGTACTTTCATTTTTAAATTGATTTACACTGATTTTAAAATAGTTGTTTTTTTAATACAAAATCAAAAACGATCCAAAAACTAAAGTATGAAATTAAAAACCTTCAATCTGTAATAATTACTGTTGATGAATAGGAAATCGAAGTAAATTTTTAAAAGGTATCTCACAATGATCGATAGAAAAGTTGCACAAGCTTTAACTGATACAAAAGCATCATCAAGCTGCATTATATGCAAAAAGACATCAAGTCAATTAAGTCATGCAGTTCCAGAAGATGACACTTTTAAGCCAGCATACGAATTTGGATTTTCCCCTCTTCATACTGGAATAAGTTGATTTGGATTTTGGTCCGTTAAGCGAAAAAAGAAACCAAAAATATCAAATTCAAGAAAAACATTTAGAACAAGGCCCAATCATGGATCAGCCAAAACAAGGGGAAGGGAACACAAATGATGGAAACACTGCAAGAAGATTTTTTTCAGATCCGGAAACTACAGCATCTATCACAGGAGTAGATTTGGAACTAATAAGGAGATTCAACGTGTGATTAGATTTACATCCGCGCCTGGCCATGAAGCCTTAATTAGATGGTGGAACAAACCATTGCATAATTTGGAACGTCGTGCTCGTCCTAGGAATCTGAAGCAATAATTCTATGCAACAGAACTTTCTAGTTGCAACTTCGATGATGCCAGAGCAGGGCTGCAAATCATCACTCCTTGCTGAAGAGTTGGAGACTTTCCAATTCCTGTCCAGAACACATGTCTAGCATGCTCACTGGATCTGGTAGGTGTTATTAAAGGTGAAATGAACCTGGCCGCCATAGAACCATAGACTGACATGGGGCCGCGAAACCACAACCACCACGATACTCCCATAAGGGCCAACCTCAATAATTAGCCAGAGAACAGTTAAGTGTATAAAGAGACAAATAACGGAACTCTGCGGGTCACTGATTCCCGTGGAAATAAAGTGGAGTTTCCAGTTGTACCCCTGCTAACTTCCGGGGACTGGGCTCCCTTTTTCCCTCAGTTGCACAGGTCTAAGAGGTCTAAGTTGTTGCTATCTCCAAAGACCATATATATGTGCCCCCGGGGGATAATAAAGAGATTCAGTATTATTTTACAAGTAGGAGTAGAGAGTACGGAGATATATGCCATCCACAGTTCATAAAATTTTGTACCATGGGGAACAAAAAATTAAACACATTGGCTAAAGCTTGGGTAATTCTGACTAAATTTAAATTTTTAATAAGTATAAGTTCTAAACGTGACTCAAAATATAAAACTTTATCAAAATCAAACTCTTTGAACAAGTTTTAATACTTTAGTTTTATACCAAAAATCAGCTAAAATTTACAATGTATTTTTAAACCTATCACAACTATTTTTCTAACCGGTCGATTAAATTTTAATTTTTTATACCTTACATATAGTCTCACCTAGTAGACAAAAAAAACCGCGTATCAAAATTACGATCCATTCAAAAGTTAAATATTTTTGACCGCCTTCTTGTAAAATGGTCCGCTGTGCGCCGACGAGTTTATATGCCAGTCTAGTTCTCAACACTGCTATGAACCAGCTATGTTTGCATCATAATTGCTTTTGAGAAAAAATTGCTCGATGTAGAGAAATTTTCATCACTTTGATTGTGATTTTACTTTTAAAATTCTTTGCCCAAAAGTGCTTAAAGCCAAGTTTTTCCCCAATAAGTGCCAAAGAATGATAGCTCAACTCTTAATATTTAATCATTTGCGAGACAATTTACTTTGTAACCAATATTTAAATTATGTTTTAAATACGAAGCTGGGAAAATACAGTATAAATTAGAACATGGCTTGAGAACGATGCCTTCATGTCGAAAGCGTTTGCCGTTTATACTGAACAAACATCCAGCAAAGATGGAAAAGAATGACAATAGTACTAGAAAGGTATATTTACTTATAAATAACTCTGGATAAATATTAATGAGTATCGTTTGAGAATAAGCTGAACATAAGATTATCATTCTTATTCTTAAATGTTCTTATTTTTAAAATAATTTCAGGTATTTAAAACACTAACTTTGAGAAGGAGCTAGATTGGAGATTTAAGATTCCACATGTGTGCTGGAGGACGAACAGAACAGCAACAACAGAAATTACTGAAGGGTCAACATGCTAATGACCTTGATTAAAATCATCAGCATCATAATTGCAATTGGATATTGAAATTATGAATGTCATTATTACCGGCAGGTAGATTGTAAATAAGAATAATTAAAAATAAAAAATATTTAAAATTGCCACAGTTACAGTTAAAATAAAAATTACATGAAAACGTAAACACACAATCATTGTCAGTCACACCATTATAAACACAAACAAAGTTGTGAGCCAAAGCGACACCAGCATTGCCTGATTGATGTTGTGATTAATAATGACAACCGCAACCAAAGTCAATATTAACAACATTTTTACACATACGAATGAGTTTGGAATTAATGTGTGATATTTAATTATAAAATAAAAATTATTAATTAATTAATTACTCAACTACTCGAAGGTGGGTTTTTCTGTTATAAAAAGAAAAGACAGGCAAAATGTTGTTATTATAAAAAAACAGGATTATTTTGAAGTCATTAAATATACAAGGATATTTGTAACGTTCTCTGATATGAAGGACTTAAATTATATTCTCAAATAAGATATTTGCTGTCAGTGATATATGTATCAGCATTCAGTGTGGTGTGACTGTTTGTATTAATAAATATTCCGAAAGAAGAACACCGGAAGTCAAATATATTTGTTTACATGTTTTTAAAATATGTTTAATTGCAAAATTATTTTTTTTTATAATTAATTAAGTTTAATGTTACAGATGATTAATTGGAATACATCATTAAGAGACAGATATTACAGAATACAGAATAGAATTGAAAGTATATTTTATATATTGCTACATATTCCTTTTTTTATAAGGAGCCAGGTAAACTGTTCACTGACTAAAAGGGCGTAAAACCTTGGAAAAAAGATTTAAAGGTAAAACTTTGAAACTTTGCCTATTTTAGTTAAAATTACTACACTCTTCATCGGAGGCAAAATAGGAAAAATTTTGGGTTGGCAAATTTGAGGTTAGAAAGTAAATTGTCGGTCAATTGATTAAATGCCCAGAATTGCGCTGTTATCCTTGACACAGATTTAGCAAAAGGTTGGAGGATTTTCAGCATAGAAGGTAACACCCCTGAACATAGAACTTTAATTGTCACATTTTACTGTATCACGATGTAAAATTCGAGCAGTTTTTCCTCTTTATCAGGCTCCTTCTAAAACCGTTGTACGTAATTTAATCACTAAATTTGAGATTCACACTATTGATGTTGACAGTAGACGCTTTGTAGCTACCATAGTGATATTTATGAGAAGGCTCATTGGGCTGAGCTTAACGAATTTTTTAGGCAATTTATGTTTCTTGGATAATAATGTCAATGCCATGGCGGAAATGGTTGTAAACATAATTTTGTTCGGAATGAAAACCCTTATTCCATCCAAAACAATTTCGATTAAAACCAGATCAAAGTCTTGGTTTAATCAGACGTGCAAAAATGCAATCAGATCAAGAAAGGAAGCATTCAATATCTGGCGTAGAAACAAAAACGCAGATACTGATTTGCTACGCAAAAGGGGATCTTCGTGTGCCAAAGTACTAAGGCGCGAAAAGCATCTGTACGAACAGCGCCTTCGTGCTAAAGTTCTTGCTACTTCTAGGAGTAGAAAGAACTGTTGGTCATTTGTTAAAAGAGTACGCGATAATGCTAGTTCTTCAATTCCGACTCTTTTTAAAAATGATCAAATATTCACTGACCCGGTTGATAAAGGCTGGTATATTTGCAAATAATTCTTTTTTGCCGGAAAGCAGTTAACTAGATCTCGACAGAGTATCAGTTACTATGCCAAGGATATTTTTTCGAGCTCGAGCGGTTAAAAGGGTTCTTACAGATCGCAACATAAACAAGTCTCCTGGGCCTGATGGGATACCAGCACTAGTCGTGAAGCAGTGCTCGTCGACGCTAATTTTTCCAGATTTATAGCGAGTTTTCTCAGAAATCGCACTACACGAGTTGTTAAAAGATATAAATACAGACAAAATCAATGTACAGTACAGTAAAGTGTTGCATATGAGTCTGGAACCACACCACATCGAAGTTTATAAAAAAGGGTCATCTCAAGAGGTACTTTGCGCAACATTTTGCATAAAAATCTTCATCTTTACGCTTTTAAAGCTCAATTCGTTCAAAAATTAAAGCCAATCACCCATTATTTGCCTTAAATGTTTCTCAATTAGATGTTTGAAAAACTAAACGAAAAAAAAACGTATTTTTCAATAAAATTTTCTTCAGTATTGAAGTTCATTTACCGCTAGGCGATTATGTAAGCAAACACAATTATCGCCTATGATGCTCACAAAATACACAAACTATTTATTACATATAAAGAGAGGATGATGGTCAGGCTTCATCATCGGCCGATATTATTGTTGAAAATCAGCCATTTTAAGTTTTTAGTTAAATTTTCATATAAAAATCGATTTTTGTGGGTGATCCCAAATAATGCCTATTTTTGCGATATTCCTCTTATTTACGGAGATACAGCCATTTTAAGTTTTTAGTTAGATTTTCATATAAAAATCGATTTTGTGGGTGATCCCAAATTATGCTTATTTTTGCGATATTCCTCGAAATGCCGTGAATTCTCTACGTTATCAAATTATAATAACTAAGATTTCTTTTCCTTAAATTGGATAATGTTGACATCACTGACGTTTAGTTTCAGCAACATGGCAGTGTAAGCCACACAGCCACCCAAATTTGTATTGCTTAAGAAATTTCTCGGTCACTTAATTTCTCTATTTGGTAATTTTTATTGGCCGCCTCGTTCTTGTAACTTAACAGTGCGGGATTATCTATTTCAAAGAGCGATTTCACGTGAACAATTTGTAATCAACTGTTGCTCTGGAAGATGAAATTCTGTGTTGCATTGACTAAATAAGCGAAACTTTGTTGCAAAATGTGCTTCAAAATTTCGTGAAAGGATTACACGTTTTTAATGTGGTCATTTCTTCGACATTATATTCTAATGTTAATTTCCATGTTTCTACTTTACATTCGTATCAATAAAACTGTATCTAACAAGAAAAGATGTGCGTTTTAAGCCAATTTGCTTCCTAACCTCAAATTTGCCCATCCAGTAGTTAGCCGACGTGGTAAAAGTGAACATTTGCCAGACATCACATTCCATTATTAATCCCCATATATCTACTTTATATTAGTATCAACAACCCTAATATTGTCAATATAAAGAACGTGTTTTAAGCTAATCTATTTCGTAACCTCAAATTTTCCCCACCCTTTAGAATACTAATGAAATACTTCATCATCATCTTAAGCACTGAAAAAGTAAACAGAAGGTGCTCTTTAAGCTCGATAGTGTTAACTATTGAAAGAACTGTTAAACTGCGCTTACTGCGGTTACTCGATAACCAGTATACTCTGGCAATTCAAATGAATAAATCTATCTTTTCAGCTTATTGCAAAATTGCGTTCAGCAGTGATGCTCATTTTTGGTTAAACAAAAATGACTCTTTCGGCGCAAAAACAGAACCTGCGGATCCAATTACAACCCAACAAACAAAAAAACAAAAAACACCGTTTAATGTTGCTGATGGAGATCATAACGGAACCATGATCATGGTTCTTTAGTTGCATAAATGGAGGACATTGATTCGGGCGGATGTATGCTAATTGCTGTACATCGATTGCTTTTCTTTGAAGACGCTTGAAGTCTCAGATTTATGCCGATAAGCCACCAAATATGAACGCTTTGGAGCTGAAAATTGTCCATAATATTCGTTACATATGATCAGCAATGCTGATCAAGAAAAGAAACGAATTCCATTCGCCCAAAATTATTTTCAAATTTTAATGTCATTTTTATTAGCGTTTAATTTTGTTTGGCTATTTCTTCAATTTAAAGTTCTATCGATCTTAAAAAAACACCCTTTACCTATGAATAATAGATTTATATAAAAATGCCCTCTTTTCTTGGTTTTTCGAGGAAAATTGTCTTGTACTATTTTTCTTTCTTCATTAAAAATGTTGGGTTTGTTGAAAGTCACAGGCTTTATCTCGTGAAGGCAAAGCCTTCAACTGAAGGACACAATATTAAATAAATTCGGTGATTTTTTTTCACTTTAATATTTTTGTTTTTTTTTACTTTTCACTAGATTTTTTTTTTCAAGTTAATAAATATTTTCCTTTTCAGTCACATATTTTTTGTATTTTAATGTGTATATGTTTTTCTTGTTGTTTTTTGGAAAAATCGCTTTATACACGCGTTCCGCTGGATCAAAGACATTTTTCCATACATTTTTTAGAAATATAAAAATATTTTTTTTGTATAACCCATCATAAGGGAGAGTTTTTCTATTGTTTTAAAAGTTGTTTGTTATTGTTGGCATGTTAAATATCTTTGTTATTCGCTGTTGATGCTTTTTTAGGCAGTTTTGCTGTTGGCTCAAAGGATGTTGTGATGTGTATGAAATATGTTTGTTACAAAAATCTAATAAATAGTTAAGTCCCCTTTTATGTTGATAACAAGCAAAAAATTCTCATTAAATAATTTATTTCTTCTTATAAAAAAAGCTTTTAATTATTTTGATGTTGTTGTTGTTAAAATTTTAAGGCTTCAAAAAATTTGCCAAAAAATTTTTTTCTTTAAATAACTTATTAAATTTATTGAAATAATTGATGTGTAAATAATATTAAATTTCACAAGCAGCACTGACTATATTCTTTATAGTCAGCGCTGCTTGTGAAATTAACGAAAGAATTTTAAAATTAATTAAGATTTTTTATTCTTAACTACTTTTAATATTTGCAAAAAGCTCATGTGTCTTTAAGTATAAATTTAGTGGCTGCCTTGGATAAATTGCTTATAGAATTTAATCTAAAACTCAACAGGAAAATGCCGGAAGGATCTTAGGGGACATAAGTGCAGTTAGAAGAGTATAAAGCCAGTTGGTCATGAAAGCTAATATTTTTCCAATTTACAACTCTAGACAAATTTGACTCGTTAGTTTATTTACATCATCGAAATATGTATTCGGGCAGAAGATCTTTCTTTGTGATAACAAAAAAATATTTATTCTCCAAAGAAGTTAGACGTTACCTAATTTATTTACCTAATGAAGTAATAGAGACGTTAAAAAAACTAAGAACAATTAATCTAGAGGGCAAAGGGAACTTGAGGATCAGCATTAAATTTCTTGGCTTATAAAATTACAATGTTACTGCGCAAAATCGTAAAACTAAACGCTGCAGAAGTTGATGAACTCGGGATGTGTGATTTGCATATTGGGTTTTTTAACAAGCAGTTTGTTTTTCAATTGTGGCAGCACCAACCACATGATGTTTTGGACATTTAGTTTTGTGACGTATTCGAAGCAGAAGCGTTGGCAATTGTTGCAATGAATTCAATTTCGCACGAAAATCGCATTGAAATAATTAAAATCCGCTACGAAAATGGTGATTCTGTTAAAGTAACATTTCCTAAAATTTGAGTATATTTTCGAGCAATATAATCGCCCTTCTGAGGCCGATATTAAGAATTTGATCGTTGAATTTAAGTCGACACGCTTGATACAAACGACTATTCGAACGGGTCGTTCAACAGAAAATATCACAGCTGTGAGTTTAAGCAGATCCAAATTTGTCAATTCCTCAACGTTCTGAACAATTGAAGACGACCAACCCTTCTCATCGCTGTAGATTCGCGCAATTCATTTAGGAACAACCAGCTGGTTTTTCTGAAAAGATTATAGTTTCAAACGAAGCCTATTCGTTATTACTTGTCAGGGTATGTAAACAAGCAAAATAGCCACATTTGGGCTTCTGAAAATTGTTGAACAAACCTTTTACATGCTCAATGTTTTACTGTATGGTGCGCTGTGTGGTCTGAAGGCGTGATTGGGCCTTTTTTCTTTCGAAGAAAGGCTAGAATTGCGGTAACGGTCAATGGATCATGCTATTGCGAGATGCTTACAACTCAATTTTAGCTTGTTATTGACGACGTAGATGCCACTGACATTTGGTTTCAACAGGAAGGTGCCACATATCACACAGCCAATGCAAACCAAATTTCCCGATCGCTTAATTTCACGACAAGCAGCAGTTAAGTGGCCAGCCAGATCGTGTTATTTAACTCCACTGGATCTTTTGTGGGACTATGATAAGGGCAGAGTCTAAACGGATACAATCGCATCGATTTCCACCTTAAAACTCAAAATCTTTGAAATAGGAACGCCATTTTGCCAAAAAGTGATTAAAAACGTTGATGAAAGAATCGACATCTGTCAGCGTGATCGTGGTGGACATTTGCCAGATATCAGTTTTAATTCATAATTGCCGAACCTTTCTCCTTGTAATAGAATAAATTTTTTGATTCATCTTAATTCTTGTTGAAAAATGAAAAATGCAACGGGGCATGAAGACAGCCTAAAAGTAGGTTGCATTTTGTAACACTTACTGCTCTGTTCTCTTTTTTAGTTATGAAAGCAAGCGAAGTTTCCAGATGTTTATTTTTCTACCTCTTTCCTAAAAGCGAATAAAATAAACAAACTTTAGGTTTTTTTAAAATTAAATTATTTTTATAGTTTAAAAAATAGTTAATAATTATATAGTAACATAATATCTGTTTTTCCTAAAAAATAAAGACCTTGAAGTTCATTTCTATATCTAGGACTAATGGTGATACTCAACCAAAAGCTTCTCAACAGTTTTTACCTAAGTTATTTGAAAACATCCTCCGTAGGCAACTAAATCTATTAGGGAATGAATTTTTATCTTGGGCACCGAAGCTAAAACACAGCTTATGTAGACATAATTGAAGAGCTCATATCCTCGAGCTCGACGCACTGTGGAAACATTTTACGAGAAGGCGGTCAAAAATATATAACTTTGGAACGGATCGTAATTTTTGTCTAATAGGAGAGATCATAAGCTTCGTTTAAGGTATAAAAATTTTAAATTTAATAGACCGGTTAGAAAAATAGTTATGATACATTTAAAAATACATTCGAAGTTTTAGCTGATTTTTGGTACGAATGTAAAGTATTAAAACTTGTTCAAAGAGTGTCTTTTACATTAGGTCTTATAATTTGATTCATGTTTAGAACTTATACTTATTAAAAACTTCAATTTAGTCAGATAGGGCCTAGCTTTGGCCACCGTGAAATTTTTAGTACGAAGAACACAGGTTGGTTTTTTGAAACAATTGGGGTAAAAAATTAGCTGATTAAGTAGCAAAAACATAAAAAATATATTCATTGGGTCAAATTTACTTTAGATAAGGAAGTATTTAAGTCAAAAATAAACCTAAATACTACTCGTATATGTGAGCTTTTGTTGTAAATTGATTAACACTTTATTAATGTACAAACAATTTTAAAAGGATGAAATACATACAGCTAACTCTTGTGTTTGGAAAAATTACTATTAAAATAAACAATTTTAGTAAATATTTCTTTTAAATAGCCTTGATTTTCACCTTCTTAAGAAATAGTTTAGCTGCTATGTCTAGTTCAATAGAAGTAGTTTTCCATTTTTACCGGATATTGGAGAGTCTTTGTTTCGTTTTTCTTGCGCTTCTTCAGATAGATCTCCTATTTGTAGCATAAATTATTTTTTCCCCGTGGTACACAATTTTATGAACTGTGGATGGCATATATCTCCAAGAATATTTTTCGTTGTAAAGTATAATTGTTTTTTTGGCGTACTTTCCAAATTTTTTTGCAAACTACTTTTGTAACCTAAATTATATAAATTTACGTCATTTTAAGTAGGCAAAATATTTTTTTGACCAACTGTGCATGACTTTGAAATTAACTAAAAATGTTTGTTTTCTTTCTAAAAATACGCATATTCATCTAAACAATGTCTCTCGTAAAGCAGATTTGAAAAATAAATAAAATGATTACAAAATAGCAAAACAGAAAAAAATTTTTTTAATTCCATTTTGCAAACAATGTTCGACCTTGTGTCAGAAAAATTGTTCTGGTGCTCACGGTCAGATCGTGGCAGGAAAACAATGGGATATAGGCGTATAGGGGACATTTAGGGCTATTGCACAGTGCTAATGCTTTTACATTCCCTAACGAACTTTAGAAGTTATGCTCTATTTAGTAAGAGAATTTAGAAAAAAATTGGACCTCTAAAAAATTAATTTCCAAAAATCAAAAATCAATCAAAATCATTTCAGTTTTCTTATACAAATAGCTAACAAATTACGCTATTATACAAAATTTGTTTCGTTTAAAAACATTATACAACAAAAGCGTTATAGATGTTTAAAAAGCAAAAATTTACTAAGAAATTTCTCATTTTAGCAAAATACTGAAAATGCTCATTTTGAATCACCCTGTTTAGTGTGATATGATTAAAATAAAGTTTTAATTTTTTGGCTCCCGAGGTACACTAGTATCTACTTTCGAACGAATTTTAAAATTTTAGAATTGGGGACCATGAAAAACAGGACTTTTGGCCGCTGTCTCGTAAAATGATCCACTGTGCGACGTACTCCAAAAATGGTATACAACAATATTACTGGCTATATACAAGATAAACAAATTTGAGGTTAGGTAGTAAATTGTCTGCCAAATTGTTAAATGATAAAAAGTGACCTGTCATCCTGTGACATTTATTAAGTAAAAAGTTGGGAAATTTGAAGCCTGGAACCCTACGCTCTTAAACAAAAAATTTAAATTGTGAAAACTATCCATCACAATGGTGAAAAATTCACTGTATCACTTCATTAAATTCGATCTGATTTTCCTCGTAATAAGGCTCCATCTGATAGCGCTACACATAATTTAATTCCTAACTATAAGACTCACAATATTGTGGCTGAGAACAAATCAAAGCAATACTTTTGTAGCGGCCGCAGTGATGGAAACTTAGCTGCTGTACAGCAAAATGTTGAGAATGAGGCTTGAGTATCGCCTTCCGCAACATTTTGCATAAAATTCTTCATCTTCACGCTTACAAAGTTCAACTCTTTCAAGAATTAAAGTCGAACGAGCATTGTCTGCATCGAACGTTTACGAATTGGCTGTTGGAAAAGTTGAACGAAAAAATGTATTTTTACCGAAAACTTCTTTAGTGATGAGACTCATTTTTAATTAGGTAGCTATGTAAACTAACGCTATTGTTGCATATGGGGGCTGACAAAATTCGTAAATATTCCGCGAAAAAGCATTATATCCAAAGAAAATGAATGTATGCTGCGGTTTGTGGTCAGGCGGCATCATCGGCCATTATTTTAACGAAAGTGAGCAAGCAACAGTCACCATAAATTCTCTGCTTTACCAAACCATGATAACCAATTGTTGTGGCCAATGTTGATATTGGCTAATGTTGACATAAGTGAACTCAGCTTTCAACAAGACTGCGCCACAACCCATCAAGACAAAATAGTTATTGCATGAGAAATTTGCCGGTTGGGTAATTTCTCGATTTGGTGATGTCGATCAGCCATCTAGTTCTTGTGATTTAACGCCGCTGGATTATTTTCTCTAGAGCCATTTGAAAGAACGGGCTTACATGAAGAACCCACATAAAACTGGCACTCTGAAAGATAAAATTTGGCGTTGACTTGACGAAATAAGCGAAACTTTGCTGCAAAATATTGTTCAAAATTTTATGAAAACAGCTGACATCTGCCGACGTGTTATAGGTAGACACTTGCCCGATATCAAAATTCGTTATTAATTCTCATATTCCTTCTTTACATTGGTATCAATAAAACTGAAGTTGCCAAAGCGGAGGTTTGCTTAAGGTAATTTACTACCTAACTGCAAATTTGTCCACCTAATGTTCTCGGTATTATACATTAAACATTTTCCTTACACTTCCATTCGCCATTTTGTACTGCAGTACTAGAGATATTATTAAAGGTTGTTATTGCAATGCATACGTCCCTTCCCCTTATATCCCCTGTAGGCTAGTAGGTAGTGTACAAGCTTGTCAGTCTGGGGGTTGTGGGTTCGATTCCTACAAAAATAAAAATTTACTGTCGGTGGGGCTGCTCAGTGATAAAGGCTTTGTCACTGGTCGCTGTGCTGTCTTATACGACAGTTAATTTCCGACTATCTTTCTACTTTCACCACCTGTTTCATCTCTTCTCTATCCCTTTCCTGAAGAATGTAGCACGGTACTTGACTAAATAGGCTGAAGTGCTACTTCTCTTAAAAAAATAATAAGTCGTTAAACATCTGGATGTTTCATCTTCTAAGGACATTATTTTCCTGCTTTCGAAAAATTATATTTACTCCTATACGAGTGTCTTTTATTTTTGGCGCCCTCTTACTGATGTCTGCGTTCTGTTAATATGCGGTGGTAACGACGTTTAAAATTGAAAGCGAAAATTTGTTTGGTAAAACTAAAACCTTTAACTAAATACCCATCATTATTATGATCTATTATGATTCTTTGCCCTATTCTTCTTCTTCTTCTCTTTTTGGAAGCGACAATTTAATGAAGGAAACTATGAAAACTTGATTGATAGGATTGGTGAGGTGTTTATACTAAAGAGATACAAATTTAAAAATTTCTTCATTTTAAAACCTTTTTTTTTTGTTTGGCAAATGTCATTCACTTAACCCTTCCCAGCAACAGCCAAAACAGCTTCCATATAATAATAATAAATTATACTTTAATTTGCTATAAATTATGCTGCCAACATTGTAAATTGAATATTCGATTTTAAATCATTTATCATTTTTACAATATTTTTTCGCATGTCATAAAATTTTATTGTGTCATACTTTGGCTTTTGTCTAAAATTAATGTAGTAGAAGCCAATATTTAGCCCATTTATAACAAATAACTTCATTTTTATAACTTAATTTCATTGTTGTGTATGAAATTATTTACATGTTTTAAAGGCAAAAGATTTTGAACATTTTGGCCGCACGTGAAGAGGGTGTGGCGGAGTAGAATAAAACTTTTTTTTTTTGGGGGGTTTTATTATGAAATAAATTTAATATTTAAAACGCATGAATAAAGATTAATTATTTCATTTAACGCATTGTAAAACAAAAAACGATAATCTGTTAATACTGTCAATTTATGATTCTTAATTGGTCGTTTATAAAATGGCAATTACGATAAATTCAATAAACTGCAAAGACAAAAAAAATATATATGATTAATTATTTTACATAACACAAAAAATAGTGGAGAGGCTTCTTATACTCCACAACAATTGCTCAGGGGAGTGCTATTTTGAAATAAGAGATGCAGCAAAAAATTTTCTCTATTTGTCGCTAAATGACAAATAGTTATTTATTACTCTAGTGAAAAATGTTTTAAATGTAATATGAACTAAGATATTGATGGAACTGAAGTGAAGAACTGCAAACAGAAAAATTAATTCTTTTGCTTGAAATTAAATTTTTTGAATTCTATGAAGAATGAGGGGTAGAAAATTAAATTCAATATTTAAAATTCATGTTATCAAATCGCTTATGGTTTCAGATTTCGAAAATATCTCAATTAATTTAAAGAATTAATATATTTTTAATATTAAACGATCGACTGAATAATAATAAATTAAATTAAATTTATTTTGGCTTACGTTCACATTTTTATTTAATTGAAACCATACAAATTTTTCACAAATTTTTGGACTGTGAAAATAAAGTAAATTTTGGACAAAAACTTAAAGTTTCAAATTAACTTTTTACATAAAGTTTGCAATCGATTACTATTTTTGGATTTTGTTAGAAAATATTGCTTGTTTTTTTATTTAAATTCAACTAAAAAAAAATTGTTAGGCTTGTTTTTTTGTTTAGTAGGCAGAACTTTTCAAAAGCCCTATATTTGGATAGTTTTGGAGAATTAAATAGAGTAGAAGTATAAATCTCAAACCAAGTTTCAGGAAGTATTGATACATACACTTTGTCTTTCTTGGACACTAACTATATTAAAAAATTTGGCTGCCCAATCCTGCTCGTTCACTTGCAAAAAAGAAAAAACTATCGCAACCTCGTTATTATGGCGAAAATACGTAGCGTAGGGGATATATATGACATTTTTCATTAAAAGTGATATAACTTTTACCTGAATGAAGATTTCGCCAAGATTCAGTAAGCATTTAATAAGAAAGCGTTTAATATAACACAACTCCTCGCAAACAATGCCACGCCTATAAAGGGCGTCAATATTTTCCACCAAGTATCAATACCCTTCACAATTGTTTAAATATATCTAAGCAATTGATTTCAAAAAATAGCAGCAGGTAATTTATCACTAATTCCTTAAGATTTTAAAATATGTATGAAAAACTAGTATTTTTGACAACTTGGCTGTGCTTGTGAGCACACATTCTTATACTTACTTACGAACAAGTATATATGCAGATGTGGCAAAATTTATATCAGGTAGTCTCTGCATAAACCATTAAACCAAATTAAAGACACAAATGCGCATTATAAATACGTAAAAGTCCAGGACAAGGCAAAATCAGATATCACAAAGGCAGTCTCGATCGCAAGTCCACAACGTCTGAATAGGATAAAAGAGAGCATACCTACGCCACCAAATACTTCCCCCACAAAGTATACTTTAGAAGTAGCTTTAGCATTATTTTTGGACTAGGGATTATCAAAGGAAAAATATTTTTTTATTTGGGTATGTCATATTTGGTTTGTGAACAAACCGGTTTCGGCTTCGTTTGCCATCTTCAGTGTTCTCTTCGTAGTAGTT
Source organism: Trichopoda pennipes (assembly GCA_030448955.1). Lineage (NCBI taxonomy): Eukaryota > Metazoa > Arthropoda > Insecta > Diptera > Tachinidae > Trichopoda > Trichopoda pennipes. The sequence goes on from JASKUP010000094.1 coordinate 520,103, forward strand.
GTGTTCTATTGTCAGCTTTGTTTATATAGTTCGTCTTGTTCGTGTTTCTCTTCGTGTTATTGCATTCGTCACTTTCTCTCTTTTTTGTTTGTATCTCTCTCTCCTTTTTCGTTTGTTTGTTTTTACCTAATTTGTCTCTCCCTTTTCATTCGTCTCTCTTCCTAACTAAATCCTTTTACGATCATGCTTGTTATCCGTTTGTGTTTATGTGTGAACCTATTGCGTATTTTCTATGACATAATAATCTGTAATTGTACGTTTATGATGTTCTTTATTGCTTTGGTCTTGTGCTCCTGCGTAACGTGTTTGTGTTGGTGTAAAGTTTGTTTTCTTGTAAAAATGTTTCAATGGTTCAAATATTGTGTCCGAAGCAGTGTTTATTTGTTCATTTATTTTTCGTCCGTCAAATGTTTTCTGTTTGTATATTTCCATGTTTTCTAATACATTTAGGCTCCTTCCTTTGTGCTGTGTATGAAGCAGTTTAACCGTTGTTTTTTTTTTTGTATGTCCTGGTGTACATTTGTTATTTAATATATAGTTCGCAAAATTTGATTCTGGAGTTGATTTTGGTTCTCGTAGTTTTTTGTTATAGTCTCTAATGTGTTCCCTAAATCTGGTCTTAATTTTTCGTCCTGTTTGCCCGATATAGCCATAATGGCATGTACAAGTTAATTTGTACACTCCTTGTTTGTCTAGTATATTTGTCTCGGTTGTTTTATTCTGTAGTATTCTGCCTAGCTTGTTTCTTGTCCTGAATGCCGTATTGATGTTGTGTTTCCCAAAGAATTTTGCCAGTTTGTACGTTGATTTTCACATATGTGTTAATGTAGCCCATTTTTTCCTTTCATTCATTCATTTACGCACATACCGAAAAATATTCTATTTTACGAAAGTCTTTAAAGCATCATAATGTTAATGTAATTCCTTCATACCGTCAAATTACTATTGTAAAAAAAGAAGCAATTCCTATTGGCTTACAGATAACTGAAATATCAGCAGAGGTAAAACTTCAATCTTTAATGGTTCATACTGCAAGACGTCTAATTCAAAAAGTACCTGAGGGACAAACAAAACTATTTACTTCCGGATAAACTCACATTTCTTAATAAATGGGGTTGTTGTGATGAATCAATCGTCCGGTCAAAGCATCTACAAGCAATTAATAAATACAAATGACATGACACCTACAGATGCAAATAATTTTATGGCTTCTGCAGTTCCTTTAAGACTTAGAAATGAAACCCCCCAGGGTGCTGGAAAAGTTCTCGTCCATCATCAGTTCATTTTTGCCGTCCAATACTGTTCCAATATTCAAAGGAGTCTTTAGAAGTAATCAAGTCTACACTGAATAATATTAAAGATCAAATTGATAAACTTACCCCTTCTATTTTTAAAATAAGGAATGGGAAAATTGTCAGTCATACATTTTTCTTGCAATGATTGATGGCAAATTCTTGAATGAAATTACAAACACCTCGTCAACTTTAAAATGCCCTATTTGTAAAATAAACGATTCTACCAGTGATGAGAACAACTACGAATATGATTTTTCCCCATTGCATGCTGGAATTAGGTATATGGAGTTCATTTTGAAGCTGGCATATACAACTCCACGGGTGGGAGAAACTTTTAACGACAATGCACCAGCAAAGGAAGAACATTTATACAAGAAGAATTTTTTAAAACAACTTGAAGTATGGATATGGAAATACAAATGATGGCAATATGGCGAAATCATTTTTTAATAATGATGAACTGACTACTCGAATTACTGGTGTTAATTCTTATGATTGACTTCTTTTACAAACTGAAGCCAATCTTTGTAAGAATTAAATTGTGCTGCAACATTATTTCACACGCTTAAACCAAAATTGCTGTCTGGGAACATGATAGCTAATTTTGTTTTATTTAACACAAGTCATTTTGTGCGAAATTAAATTGTGCTGAGACAATAATTCGCACGCTTAAACCAGAATTGCTGTCTGGTAACACGATACCTAATTTGGTTTATTTAACACAAATTTTGTAATGGAAATCCTCAAACAATTTTGCTGGGAAATCAATTCGCACGCGTAAATCAAAATTGCTGTCTGGTAACATGAGAGCTAATTTTGTTTGTTAATTTTGACAATCCGTGGAAATTTTATTTTGGCATAATTATTATTAAAAGATTAAACGCGTAATTTTTTGTTACCATAGGGATGGGAAAGAACGATTGCTGGAATACAATTTCCGTTTATTTTGTATTCTTTTTGTTTTTTTTATTATTAATGTGTTATTAACTTTAAGTATAAATAAGCAATTCATTTTTAAATAAACATGTCAGTACAGTTTCTGATCAATTTGCGTTCTCTTGCTTTGAATACTTGCCCGAACTTATCCTTGTGCAACCACTTGGTTAAGCTAAGTACAAATTCTGATCAACTTGTGTTCTCTTGCTGCATACGTGTTCTAACTTATCCTTGTGCCAACTCTTGGTTAAGTTAACCCACAACAACTTAACAATAACTTGGTGAACTACCAAGTTAACCTCCAACCATTTTCTATCTCTTCGTTGGCAAGGCAAACGATCCTTAGCTCTAACAACTGGTGTGAATATGATTATTATAAAAAGGTTTGCCGTTACGCTTAATATACTAAACTGAAAAAAAAGATCAATGGCTAAACTATAAAGAATACATATCAGAAGCTGCCCAACTTTTAACCCAAATGTATCCCCAAAAAGCTTACCCCCACGGTACATATAATCTTGGCTCATGGGAAATATTTAATTAAATATCAGTGCTTACCAATTGGAGAACTTTCGGAAGAAGTCCAGGAGTGCAGAAATAAGGACTATACAAAATTTATATACACGAACATTTTTAAGATTTTACGCATTAGAGAAAATGAAGATCGCTTTCTTCATCAGATCTATTCATTTAATCACGAAGACATGTTAGATCACGGAAGGATTTGGTAAAAAATAACTTTAGTTCAGAAATGCTAAGTTTATTAGATATTGCTCCCAATGTAGATGAATACTTTGTAACGAACTAACCAGTAAAAAGTTCATATAATGAAAATATTTTGCCTAGATTAAAAATTCAAAAAGATAGTTTTATATAATAATTAATATTAAAAATATTTCACTAATATGAATCTTTGACGCCAATAACACATTTAACAAAAATTAATAATATAAAATTTGCACATAAAATTTTTTAAATTTGACTGCGATTTTTGCAGCACCCTGTATTTACTAAACACATATTATATACAGTTTTACAGCAGAAGATGTTTTCTTTTACCACCCTCTAGAATTTTTAAAATATCTTCATTACTTCAAAAGTTATGATTTTTGCAACGGAAAAAGACAAAACGAGCCACTGTGCGATTATTAGATTTCTGCAGGTCTCTAACATTCCTGCTTTATTAAAGCAAATTAGCACAAAAATTATAAAACATTTTTTTTAATAAATTTTGAAATTAAAATTGTTGTTAGCGAACCTCAGCCCAATTAAGATTATTCGTCTACTAAAAACTCGTGAAGACATTCTTTATTTTAAGGCTCAAAGCGAGTAAAAGTGATAGGCTGTTTCGCAGAATTTTTTATTCATTTATTTGCAAATTTCAAATGTCCATTAACTTGTTATCGATATCCAAATATTTGAAATTCACAAACCACTTGAGAATACCTACCTGTACTATGTTCTTCAATTGTAAAATTGCAAAAATTAAAATTACTAATTGATAAAACTTTCTAAATCACGACAGCCAAGTTAACTGGGTAGTAACGATTGGATACGGTGAGAACCCGAAATGAATAATAATAATTTGAAAAACCTTGAGAAATACCTGCCAATTTTAAAAGAAAATGAAAGGTAAATCAAATGAAGGGCGTGTAGCGAGTTATGGCGCATGAGCGATACCTGGAACTTGTATAATTTTCACACATCACACTGGTTTCTCAAAAGAGAATCATCTAAATAGCTACAAAAAATCGATGTGAAGTCATCATAACTATCCACTGCATAAATCTTACATCTGTTTCTTCACTATTTCGCCAAAAAATACTGTTTATTTCTTTAATAAGCGCTTAGTTTGTTGAGTTATTTTATTGAAAAATAATTACACGCAACACTTGAGTATTGTAAATTAAATTACACGATTTATTTAGACAGGCAATAAAGTTCTAGGTGCACGATGGTAACTTTACCACTTTAACGCCTAAATGTTGCAACTTTTCTATCACGTTCACAATTAAACTGACTCTATTGCCTTTATATGCTGCTTTGAGTGGTTGTAGCATTTACTCACAAACTCTAATTCATCGCTTTAAATATAGGTGGCGTTGTTATCATTATTCAATGTATGTGTTTTTGTTCTGTGTCTTTGTGTTTTGCGTTAGTTGATTTTATTTTCTAGTTAGTTAGTCTTAGTTCATTGAATTTGAATGCAACGTATTGCTGTTGTTGTTGTTTTATCTTAAAAAGATTTCTTACAAACTGCGTGATTTGTAAACAGACACAAGAGCTCATTTCACTTTATTTTTTTTAGTGATTGCTATATTTTTATAATTTAAACGAAGCATCGCCTTGCCATGAAAATAACTTTAAGTCGACACTCTTTAGAAAAACCAGTGTGTGCGCTTTATAAAATATCATTCTTTTGTTGATAACAGATTATAAAGAAAAACTCATTTACTAGATAATGATTACTGAATACCTTTTGAGATATTCAGCTTGCAAAGTTTCTGTTTTACAAAAAATATACAACAACTCGAATTACTTGCCAACAGTGTATTCAGGATCATGAAATTTACATAATTGTCTCTCTCCTTCTCCTTTAATCTTACTTTAAAATTTAATTAAAAAATTATTTTAAAATAGTCACAGTAACAGTATTTGAACAGTATAATTGATATTAAACTAGTTCACTGTAAAGAACACCACAGCTAAAAAAAATCATCTTGGTGAAGCATATCAACAAGTTTAAGAAAGTTTTATAAAAGCAAAATTAATTCTTTTTCTGATTCTCAATGACGTTTTACGTTTCGGCTTTCTTAAGCTGTTAAGTTTTAAGTTAACCTTTTTATTAGGTCAATAAAGTTTAACTTAGAATTATAACAATTATTTTCATTTACAAAAAATTAATTTTATTTGAAATTATAACTTTTATTGCATCTTTAGCTGTTACTATTTTAAGCAGGTCTGGGTAGTTCAATACAATCTAGTTTTTTCAGGAGAGAAAAAATTAAGGAAATACTTGAATATTTTTTTATTACAGGTCTCTATGTGAGGTAAAATAGTCTGATTTTATGGCACCTCTCTATCAACAATTAATGCAGACGATTAAATCAATTTCAACAACGACTAGTGACGACGCTAACATAAAACTTGCAATGGAAACATTTACTTAAGTTTTCGCCGATAAAAACTCAACGTGAATTGCTTGAGACTCTCAGAATATTACAAACAGCAAAAATATCGGGAATATCGGGTTTTTCAATAAGAACTTTGTTTTTCAATTGTGGTAATAACAATAACATTATAGTTTTGACATTTAGCTTTTTGATGTATTCGTAGTAGATGGTGGATCATACCACTGTGGATGAAATTTCGTGATGAGATTTTTTTTTTTTTTTTTCCAATTCAATTCAATTTTATTCAATTCTCAACATTAGTAACATTTCATATTTACATTACATTAATTTAAAACATTATTACACAAAAAGGACCTTGCGAAGCCGCTTGGGCTTGTCTGCAGGTACACAATGTTATAATAAAAGTTTGAAACAACATAAGTTCATTCATTGCATACTAAATATACTATTAATATTATTCAACTTTAAAATCCAATACATATTAGTGGGTGTTCATGAAAAATATTTTAATAACTCTCTTGGTTTTGTGTTGATTTGTTGCTGTATTTAAGATGTCCGGTGGCATCATATTAAATATTGTGGGTAGTACAACAGCTAGTGAGTTCCTTCCGTAGTTGTTTTTATATTGCGGTACTTTGAATCTACCTCCTGTTTTTCGGCGTGTTTGATAATTATGATCAATTTCCGTAAAGAAACGGGTGTCCTTGTTAAATTCAATTGCCAATGTAATGAAGTAGACACTTTTTATATTTAACATTTGTATGTCCCTCAGGGTTCTATTTGTTTCATCGTTATATGTGTTACCGTAGTTATTCACTGTTATATTTGCTGTCACATTTGTAGCGGTTGATGCATCGATTATTGTTGAATTAGAAACAGTATCGGTATTTGTAATGTTTTCTGTTTCCCTATTGTTTCCTATATCATCATAGTTTGGTCTATAGTTTTTATATCGTACGGTTGTATCCAGTATTTTCAATAATACATTTTGCGATGATTGGAGTTTTCTGCAATAGTTTTTTTTTTTTTTTTTTTTTTTTTTCAACTTTTTGGAACTTCCCCAGGCTGTAATACCATGTCGAATTATTTATTCTACTAGCGCGAAGTAAGCTTGCCTTAGTACCACTATATTCGAACGGAATCTAAGATGTTTTAGCATATAGGAGGCTTTCCTTAATTTTTTTCTTAGGTATTCTATGTGTTCATGCCAATTGAATTTATTGTCCACAATTACACCAAGGTATTTGTAAGAATTTACCAATTCCACGATATTATTGCATTCTTTAAAATTGCAGTGGATGGTTGACCTTTTCGTTTCGTATAGACATTCTATACAATGCAAGCTCAGTTTTAAGTCCTCGTATCGGATGTGTGGTGGCTTGGTCATGACACCATCTTTGAGCATTTTCCAGTTCGATTTGCATAATTTCTAATGCACATTTAGCTCTGCATCTGCATAAGCAGCTGTTTTTGAGAGTGTTAATAAGCTCATTTGTATATATAATAAATAGAATTGGACCTAATTTAGATCCTTGCGGGACACCATAATCCATCGCCATTTCCTTACTAACATGTTCGAATATTTTTACGAAAAATTTTCTACATTTTAAGTAATTTTCAAAAAGTTTCAGACAACTTCCACGTATTCCCATCCTCTCCAATGTTGACAACAGTTTGACATGTGGTAGTGTGTCAAAAGCTTTGCTAAAATCAATGAACAAGGCTAGGCAGTGGTTATTCTTACTTAACTGTTCATTAATATAATTTGCAAAGTTTCCCAGCAGTTTATTTTTGTTTTTACCCTCTTGGAACCCAAACTGATTTTAATTGATGACTTTATATTTTTCTATAAAAGCATTTAGGCGTTTGACTATTATCTCCTCCATAATTTTTTTCATTACCGGTAGTATTGAAATGGGTCGATAATTACTAAAATCAGTTCTGCAGCCATTTTTATATATTGGTCTTACACAAGACACTTTGAACAGTATTCAAAGTATTCAAAATTCAGTTGATCAATTTAGTTATAATTGGAGTCATCACATTGGCGGTATTTTTCAGATCAATAGGTCTAATTCCATTTGCTTCTGTAGTGGTAGCACTAGAAGTAGTAGCCGTAGTAGTAGTGGTAGGAATAGTAGTAGCTGTAGTGGTAGTAGTAGTAGAAATAATGGTAGCACTAGCCGTAATAGTAGCAGTAGTAGTATTAGTGGTAGCAATAGTAGTAGTAGTAGCACTAGAAGTAGTAGCCGTAGTAGTAGTAGTAGAAATAATGGTAGCACTAGTCGTAGTAGTAGCAGTCATAGTAATAGTAGTAGCACTAATCGTAGTAGTAGTAATAGTAGTAGTGGTACTAATTTTTTTTTTTTTTTTTTTTCAATTCAATTCAATTTTATTCAATTCTCAACATTAGTAACATTTCATATTTACATTACATTAATTTAAAACATTATTACACATAAAGGACCTTGCGAAGCCGCTTGGGCTTGTCTGCAGGTACACAATGTTATAATAAAAGTTTGAAACATTCGTTGCATTCTAAATATAATATTATTCAACTTTAAAAATCAATACATATTACTGCGTGTCCATGAAAAATTGTTTAATAACTCTCTTAGTTTTGTGTTGATTTGTTGCAGTATTAAAGATGTCCGGTGGCATCATATTAAATATTGTGGGTAGTACAACAGCTAGTGAGTTCCTTCCGTAGTTGTTTTTATATTGCGGTACTTTGAATCTACCTCCTGTTTTTCGGCGTGTTTGATAATTATGATCAATTTCCGTAAAGAAACGGGTGTCCTTGTTAAATTCAATTGCCAATGTAATGAAGTAGACACTTTTTATATTTAACATTTGTATGTCCCTCAGGGTTCTATTTGCTTCATCGTTGTATGTGTTACCGTAGTTATTCACTGTTATATCTGCTGTCATATTTGTAGCGGTTGACGTATCGATTATTGTTGAATTAGAAACAGTATCGGTATTTGTAATATTTTCTGTTTCCCTGTTGTTTCCTATATCATCATAGTTTTGTCTATAGTTTACATCTGCACCTAGCCGTAAGCCTTAATCAGATGGTGGTCAACCCACTGGAAATGAAAAGCAAGTTCATTCACGCCTCAGGAAGCCGAGGACTAATTCTAGAAACAGGTCTTTCCTAGTTTAAATTTTAGCGGTCCAAAGCAGGGTTGCAAACCACTACTCCTTGCTAAAGAGCTGGAGACTATCCAACTCCTGGTTCAGAACACATGACTAGCATGCTCACTGGATCAGGATCATTCACCCGTTGGTGTTATTAAAGGCGAGATGATCCTGGCCCGCATAATCTATTCATGCTGGGGCCGCAAAACCACAACCACCACGATACTCCCGAAGGGCCATTCTCAATAATCAGTGAGGGAACAGCTATAAGACTAAAGAGAAAATTGGCGGAACTCTGGGGCTTATTGATTCCCGTGGAAATAACGTGGAGCTATCAGTTGACTCCCTGCTTGCCTTTAGTGGACTGGACTCCCTTATACCCCTAACAGCATAGGTCTAGATGGTGAAGTATTCCATAAAGACCGATAAATGTGCCCCTCGGGTGGGAGCTGTGGATGAAATGCGTGATTTGATTTACATCTGCACTAGGTAGTCATAATCAGATGGTGGTCAAACCACTTTAAATGATTTGCAAACATCATTCACGCCCTAGGAGGCCATCGAATACGTATACCCTCCGGTCACTCCTAGTAGCAATTTCGAAAGCCCGAAGTAGGCCGCAGCCTTCACTCTCTGCTAAAGATAATTAATTATCCACGATACTCCCATATAGGGGCCAACCTCAATAACCAGTCAGAGCACATTTTTTGTCTAAAGAGAGCAAATATTGTACTCTGGGGCAACTGATTTCCCGTGGAAATATGTGGATTGTCCAGATGACTCCTACTAGTCTTTGAGGGGCCTGGGCTCCCTTTTACCCCGAAAGTCACAAATCTAAATGGAATAGTAGGTTCCAAAAAGACCATCATGTGCCCCCGGGGGGAGCTGTGGATGAAATGTAGGATCTTCCTCGCCGTAGAAGGCCTTCAGATATGTATATCCTCCGGTTACTCCTAGTTGCAACATCAAAAGCCCGAAGCAGGCCGCAGCCTTCACTCCTTGCTGAAGAGTTGGAGGCTATCCAACTCCTGGTCCAGAACGCATGAAGCTTAATATAATTTAAGAGCACGACAGCATTCATGCTCACTGGATCGGACCGTTCATTGTGAATGATTCGACCCACAAACTCAAACGAGGGCCTCGTAACACATAGCCACCACGATACTCCCAAAGAGCCGACCTCAATAATCAATCAGAGAATAGCTAAAAGGCTAAAAAGGCAAATCGCGGAACTTTGGGGCTTTACTAATTCCCGTGGAAATATAGTGGAATTGTCCAGTTGACTCCAGCCTTGAAGGGGACTGGGCTCCCTTTTACCCCTGACGACACATGTAATGACGGTGGATTTCCGTCAAAACATAAAAATGTGCCCCCGGAGGGGAGACCAAAACCACGAAACGGCGAATTTTGCTTAAGGATTTGACTTTGAAGCCTTACAACGTTCAACTGATGCAGAAATTGAAGCCGACTGACCATTCACATCGCCGTAGATTCGCTCAGTTCATTCGGGAACAACCGGCTGGTTTTTCTGAAAAAATCATTTTTTTCAGACGAAGCCCATTTTCAGTTGTCAGGCTATGTCAGCAAGCAAAGTTTCTGCATTTGGACTTCTGGAAATCCTGGAGTGATTATTGAGAAGCTATTGCATGATCAACGTGTCAGTGTATGGTGCGCTTTTCGAAGATGAGGATAGAAATGCGATAACGGTCAATGGATTACACTATCGCGAGATGCTAACGACTCAATTTTGAACTATTATTGACGACATAGATATTATCATTGGCATGTAGCTTTCACAGGACGGTGCCACATGTTGTACAGCCAACGAAACGGAAACCAAATTACCCGATCCCATAATTTCAGGACATTCAGGGCATTTAACACCACTGGATTATTTTTTGTGCGGTTATCTTAGGGACAGAATCTATACGGAGCCAATCGAACTGATTTCGGTCTTAAAACTTAAAATCCGTGATGTCAATAACGAAATGTCAATGTGGTCGTGGTGAACATTTGCCAGATATCAGATTTCATTCATAATTGCCGAACTTTCCTCTTCGTAATACAATAAAAACTTGAATCATTTTAATCGAAATTTTTGGTTTCATTAAGCTTTAGAAACAAACGTCTTTTTGAAAAACCCTTTATATTCCTACGAGATTAAGTGAATTTCTTTTAAAACAATGCAAAGGCCTAGACATAAATTATCTCAAAGATTTCTGTATGAGTGTTTTGGTGTTCGTGGTAACCAGGTAGCTGCAAGAGAGTTGTAACTACAAATTTTGAATTTCTGATTGGATCATGCAGGAAGGTTTGTTTTTTTTGGTGATAAACGAATGCATTTAAAAAATTTGTAATGCCATTCTAAAAATCTACTTATTGTTGCTGTTGGCACGTCTTAATACATCTTTACATTATAATGCGATTTGTAAATACTTAATCTATAAAAGCATTTTTTTGTAGAGGGTTATTTTACCAGGCTTTTACTTCCCAACCCTGCTTACAACAATTGAATAAATAAAAACGCAAACTGAAAAACTATTGTTACCAGCATTAAAAATATTTATTAAAAAGTAATTGTGATTTACTTAAGTTTACTTTTGCAAAAGGTAAATGAATTTATTCATAATGAATGTATTCATAAATTCATTTATGAATTTACATTCATAATGAATGTATTCATAAATTCATTTACCACCCCAATGGGTGGTTATACAAAATATTCTTTTATTTAATTTTTCATTAAAAACACAATGGTTTTTTTTTAGAAACTTTTTTAACACAATCAGCACGTTTTGTTTACAACATTTTAATTTTATTTAAAGTAGCACAACAACAAACTCATTAATAATGTTGTATTCAATGTTGATTGTTTCAGAATTACTTCTTTTGTTGTTGTTTTATTTCTTAATTGTTGTTGGTTTGTTTTTTTTTCACTGATTTTGTTTGTGTGAGTGAAGTAGAGAAAAAAAATGTTTAAATAAAAATGAATAAATAAATAAATCAAAATCAAAATCAAACTGTGTAAACTGCGGCCATTGACTTGTGACTTTATTTTCGAAAATTAACGAAAGTGAAATACAAACTTGAAATAATTCAATTATAAATCAATTATGCATTTAAGGAATAAATGAATATTAAATAATGAAATAATTTAATTTGTGATTATTTATTATTAATTATCATATCAAATATAATTTTCTTCTTTTATGTTTATTATTATTATCATATTTGATTGATAATAATTTTTGTTATCGTCATATTGAAAGCCGTTTGGAATTTATATAATTTTCAAAGAAACTGGTTGGGGGAAGTTATACTGGGTGGCAAAAATTTTTATCGCTGTTCAAGATACTTCCTTTTTTTTTGGGTGTTTCTGTAGCTTAAAGTAAGAGTCCAAGTAAATACTAGAAACTTTTCTTTTTCTAAGATTTCTCAAAAATTTTATTTCTTAACTGAACAGCGCAACCTTTTTGTGGTAATTCCCAACTAAAGTTGATTTTCATAAAATTTTAAGTAAAGAAAATATATTTCAAATAAAAAATATGGTCGTGGTATTAGAAAAATCATCTATATAACTAATCATTCGCTGAATGCTTAAAAGCAAAAAAAATATACAGAAACTTTATAAAAAGCATGAGAGTTGCTTTAGAAGTACAGGAACAGGAATAATTTGCATTTATATTATAAAATGTTATGGGTTTTTCAACAAGAAGTTTTTTTTATAAATCAAAATAAAACAAGAAATTCAGATTTAGATGATTTAAGATTTTATTGCATTACGAAGAGAAAAGTGCGGCACTTACGAGTGAAAAGTAATATCTGGCAACTGTTCACTACGACCACGCTGACAAATGTCAATTCTTTCATCAAAGTTTTTAATGCCACCTGATAACAAAACGGATCACTTTCTTTGTTGTAATGGTTTTACGAGGCCTATTTGTGAATTTTTTGAGCCCCATATGCGACAATATTATATACTTACATAAAGGCTTAATGGAAAATGAGTTTCAACACTTAAAATAATTTTGTTAAAAAATCTGTTATTGTCTTTCAGTTTATGAAGCTGCCAATTTACAAGCTATCGTTGACAAACAATGATCGGTCGGCTTTAATTGTTGAATGAGTTGAACTTTATAAACGTGAGGTAATTCTCTATTGTTGAAACCGTCGTTGAGTTAGTGTTATGTTAAGATCAGTGTCCTTTGGTTTCAGCAAGACCGCGCCACAACCCACATAGTGGTTTCCTGCTTTCGTAATTTCTCGATTTCGATTGGCTGTCTCGTTCTTGTTTTCCGTCGACCCTCGTCAAATTTGGTTTGTAAACAAACCGGTTTCGGCCGTTTGCAGAATACTACGGAATAAAACAACCGAGGCAAATATACTAGACAAACAAGGAGTGTACAAATTAACTTGTACATGCCATTATAGCTACATCGGGCAAACAGGACGAAAAATTAAAGCCAGATTTAGGGAACACATTAGAGACTATAACAAAAAACTATGAGAACCAAAATCAACTCCAGAATCAAACTTTGCGAACCATATATTCGACAACAAATGTACACCAGGACATATACAGACAACGGTTAAACTGCTTCATACCCAGCACAAAGGAAGGAGACTAAATGTATTAGAAAACATGGAAATATACAAACAAAAAGCATTTGACGGACGAATAATAAATGAACAAATAAACACTGCTTCGGACACAATATTTGAACCGTTGAAACATTTTTACAGGAAAACAAACACTACACCAACACAAAAACGTTACGCAGGTGCACAAGACCAAAGCAATAAAGAACATCATAAACGTACAATTACAGATTATTATGTCACATAAAATAAAAAATAAAAAAAATAAAAAACCCAATAGGTTCACACATACACAAAAACGGACAGCAAGCATGACCGTAAAAGGATTTAGTTAGAACAAAGGAAGGGAAAGAGGAAAAAAGACGAATGAAAAAGGGATCGACAAATTAGGTAAAAAGGGACAAACGAAAAAGGAGAGATGCAGGCAAAAAAGACAGAAAGGAACGAACGCAATAACACGAAGGAAGACACGAACTATATAAACACAACTGACAATAGAATGCAACTAGTACGAAAAGAACACTGAAGATGGCAAACGGCCGAAACCGGTTTGTTCACAAACCAAATTTGACGAGGGTCGACGGAAAACCGTACCCAAATAAAAAAGTATTATTATTTAGTTGAAATTAATTATATTGTAATTTTTAGTCTCAATAACCATTTAGTAATCAAATAATAAATAACACTGTTTTTAACAAAAAAAAAATTATCAAACACATACGTATATGGCTTTTGGTAAAGCTACCTTAAGTGCAGATGCCTAAGAAAAATGTTACTTCTACCTTAAAGGACAAAATTTTTTTACAGTCAAAATTTTTTGGTTCCAATTAAAATTCGATTTTAGAATAATCGCAATAATGATTGCCCTAAATATCATACAACTTTAAACACGCGCTAAATGTATAACTATTTTTGATCAAAGTTTAGCACTTAAGGCTGCACTTATCAGCTTTAACTTGGTAGTGTTAAAAGTACCAGCAGTTCTATTATAACTGATGAAATAAATTTCCTTACTTGATTGTGTGATCTTGAAATGCTTTGCGGGCTTTAGCTTTTATGGGACATTTAATGCTTAACATTCTGGTGGACGGAATCTATAGACATTAATTTATTTTTTTTTCATTTATTTAAAAAAAAGAATTTCGACTTCTAAACAGAATGAATGATACTTTTACAGCACGAGTACTAAATGGATATTACGACAAATAACAATACAGCACAAAAGTATAATTTCACCCAATAAATTAAATTAATGATTAAAAAGAGTTTTTTTTTGCAAGCCACTGTAATTAATTTTTCAACATTTCATATTGAGTTTTTTCCACTGTATTTAAATAATAACAAGGGTTCAGTGTACAGGATGTCCTGTCTGTGGATGTCAGTTGTTTGACAAAGTTGAACTTTAGATTGTTTTTAAAACTGCTAAAAATAATAAATGAAAAATGAAGCCGCTTTTAACAAATGAAATCTGCCGCTTGAAAAAATTTAATTATTTTTTTCCATATTTTTTTTTTTTTAATTTGTGACATCTTATTTTAAAAAGTGTACCGGTTTCAAACGTTTTGAACTTTTTAAGGATTTTGACCTCAAAACAGAATGTGTCTCAGATTAATATAAAAATCGATGTGTTAAGATAATGAAATTAGTTACACAACACAACTTTTCATTGAATCAATGCGCAGAGTGGAGATTACGGATAATTCAAAATGGTAGGGAATTTCAGTACTCAAGTAAGTGAATTTAAAAAAATATATTCTAATTTTGTAAAAAAAATTATTTAAATATTTAAAAATCATTTTAAGATTGTTCTTAAAAACATCTTAATGATGTGGCTTATTTGGATGCCCTTAATGCACGCCATACCCTTGCCCGCTTCTGATGATGAAATGGTGCACAATGATAATTATGACATGATAATGATGGATGATCATGAGCCCGCTGCTTCGATGCATTATCAGAATTTCGATGAATTCTATAGTGCTGATAGGGCAGCCAATGATGCCATGGATAATATGGAAATGGACGAAAGTCGTAATTATAACGTAGTTATTGCCCCTTTACCCTTAAGTCCCAAGGAAAGACATTTTCGACAAAATCTTGAAGATTTAGATGTGATGCGCGAAAGACGTGTTCAAAGATCACTGACTAAAGGTGCAACCAAACCTCGCACCAATGCCAACGATTGGGAAAAGTTCGACTATGAAATGTTGGTGAATCATTAGTGAAAATAATAACGAAAAAAGCAAAAATAACTCGAGTTCATTTACAATAAATTGAGGATTTGTTTTTGTGTTTATTAAAATTAATAAATTTAGTGAATAAAGTTAAGTTTAGTTGTTTATGGGAAAAATGTGTATCTTTTTTTTCTAACATTTCAGATAAACTTTTAATAATACAATAACCAGAAAATCGATTTTTATAAAGGGTGTTTTTTATACAAGTATAACATTTTTAAGTGAAAAAAACCAAGATAAATTTTTAAAATGAAATTTACATAATCTTCTTCTTCCATTATAATAGGTGGGCAAATTTGGGGTTAGCAAGTGAACGGTCTTTCAAACGATTAAATATCAAGAATTGAGTTGGCACTTAACACTGATTTAGTATGAAGTGGGGAAATTTTAAAGAAGAAACATTACGCTCTTGAGCATAGAATTCGAAAAGCTTTTCCTCTTAATCAAGCTCTTTTGAAGCCACTCGCATAGTTTAATCACTAAATTCAACGTTGCTAATAAACCAAAACAATACACTCGTAGTAGCCACAGCAATGCAAAAACATTTTTCAACAA
Source organism: Trichopoda pennipes (assembly GCA_030448955.1). Classification (NCBI taxonomy): domain Eukaryota; kingdom Metazoa; phylum Arthropoda; class Insecta; order Diptera; family Tachinidae; genus Trichopoda; species Trichopoda pennipes. Next base: position 535,997 of record JASKUP010000094.1, read on the forward strand.
TATCCTCTTTAGTGCTGGCGCTCATTTTCAATTAGGCGGTTATGAAAACAAAATACTCGCATATGAAGCTCACAAATTCCACAAACAGTCACTGAAAAACCAAGAAAGTGACCATATGGTGCACTTTGTGGTTATACGACATCATCGAAAATGAGCAGGGAAATGCAGTCACCGTAAAATCTTTGTGCTAACAGATCATGATAACCAACTTCTGTGGTCATAATTCTCTAATGCTCACAATTCTTGCCTTGCCCGCTACAAAAGTCGTTTACAATTGATTCTAGGCATTGTCATTGTATTCAATAATGTTTTTATAAGCAACTAGCGCGGCGTACAGGTGATAATATCCTCCTATACTTGCTATGTCACAAATAACATTGGCATCACAAATCCACTGTCGTTTATCAAAGATAAACTTTAAATGGTTTAAGAGCCATACAATGCAATTGCCCCATTTTTATTATTGCAGTCCAGCTTGGATACGACCGTTTAGGCATAATAAAAATGAGCAGGGAAACCCAGTCACCGTAAAATCTTTGTGCTAACAGATCATGATAACCAACTTCTGTGGTCATAATTCTCTAATGCTGACAATTCGGATTTTGCGTGAAAAATTTCCCGGTCGCGTAATTTCTCGATTTAGGATTGTCGATTGGCCGCGTAGCTTTTGTAAGTTAATGCCGCTAGTGTACTAGCTTATAAGACTAGGGGTTGTGGGTTCGATTCCCAATAAAGACCTTGGTTTTTTTCACTACAAAAATAAAAATTAACTATCGCTAGGGCTACTCAGTCATAAAGACATGGCAACTGGTCACTGTGCTGTCTTATACGACAGTTAATATATGTAACTATCCTTCTACTTTCACCACCTGTCTCATGTTTTCTCTATCCTTTTCCTAAAGACTGTAGCACGGCATTTGACTAAATAGGCATTGCTGCCTGAAGTGCTACTTCTCTTTAAAAAAAAAAACTATGCTTTAAAATTTCATGAAAAGAGCAAACGTCTGCCGATGTGACAGAGGTATATATATATATAAATAGCCGATGGCCTATCCCATTACTAATTCTCATATCTCTACTTTACAGTGGTATCGATTAACTGAACGTGCCAGGAAAAGTGTGTAATTTTAAGCAAATTTATTCCTAACCTCAAATTTGACCACTTTTATTTAAAAATAACTTCTGTTATATGACCGTAATGGCTGACTCGAACATATTCTAATCTGGAGGTCCTGCGGTGACTTTTTTTAAACCTTAACATTAAGCAATAACGCGGCGAAGACTAGTGACTTTATATCTCTCCACACAAAATAGTATTGCAAGGTCATATCCCACGAATCAGGACGTCAATTCACGGGCTTGAAATGTGAAACTATGCGGTTACCAAATGTTTCCATTATTAAATCAGTTGTGGCATAACCACAGGTGCTGAAGGTCAATGGATGACGAATAAACTCAGCAATAAAACTCTGTAGCGGTCACCATTGACGGCAGCAACATTGAATCAACAACGTTTTTAAAGAAGTACGGACTAATAATGACTCCATCAGCCACTAAAGCGCATTAAACACTAAGGTTTGCTGAATGTAACAGTGTCTCAGTATACACTTAAGGATTGTCATCACTCCAAATATCATAGTTTTGGTTATTGCCATCTCCATTAAAACAAAAGTGAGTTTTCTCGTTAAACGAAATTCTTTTAAGAAAATCGGAATTAACGGCAATATTGTTTTGGATCTAACTTGGACTATTTTAAAGTGTTATTCAGGCGTCAGTGTATTCATGTTGAAATACTGGCAGCGTCATGAGTTTTTATGTTGTTGTTAACTGGATGATAACATTCCTCTGCCAACAACTGATATGTTGTATGATAATTGATTTGAAATTATTTCATTTGTTTTTATTTTTATTTTCACACAGTTTTTGTTGATGACACTAGATTTTTATTTGATTTTATATTTAAATTTGTTTCCTTCATTGCTGCGAGGTTTATCACTGAATTTTTTTCATTTTTTTCCATGTGATTTCGTTTTGTCGTTGCTGGCTGCTGCCACTTCTTCTATTGCCTTTGCTATTGTCATTGCTGTTAAGGTTTTTGTAGCTGTTGTAGTTTCATTTTTTATTTTATAGCAATTTTTTTTACTCGCCACTTTCGTTCGTGTTGGCTTAGTGTTACTGTCAGTGGTTCTTTTTGGCATCAACTGTTGGATATTTAAATGCTTAAGTGGATTTATTCTGAAATATGGGAAAAGCACTGCTGACCAGGAGGCATTGAGTGCTGTGTTACAAAAGCGAGTAATATAATGGTGTTTAATAAAAAGTTTTATTATTTATTAAGATTTTTTTTTGTCTTAAAAAATTCAGTTTCTTGTTTGCAATATTGTATCTTTTTTAATTATTTAATTATTTTTATTTGGATAAAAAATAAAATTATAATTATCCAAAAATTTTGTATGTCAGTTTCACTTAATTTAAGGCTGCCATAGCTTTGTATTCCTTTCTTAATCATTATGCTAATAAATTATTATAAGCAAACAAATAAATAAATAAAATTATTGTTAAAACATTGGCGTGCCCTCACACAGCCTTCCGTTTTCTTAACTAAAACTACAAGTCCCTAAAATTGTTTGTCCAGCACAACAAGAAATAACCGAGAAATATTGAGAGTAAAGGAAAGCATTATCAATAAGTTAAGTTAAGATAGTAAATATAAAGACTATTCTTATTTAGACAAAAATAACAATAAATTTGTTATAATCGGTGGGCAACGACAAGAATTAAGCTGCCATTTCTTGACAATTGTTTTATCAAAAATTGTGATATTTTGAGCATGAAACGTTAGTTAAATTTTTAGCAAAGAATTTTTATTTGAAAAAATTTACTATCAAGATAGTGATCACTTCATATAATTCATGCAGATCTTCCTCATAATCAGGCTGAGGCCGCTGTGCGTAATTTAAACGCTTAATTCGAGGTCCACTTTATTGTTGCTGGCAATAGACCAACACAATATACTCGTAGTGGTCGTAGTGATGCAATCATGGCCGCTGTGCAGCAAAGTGTTAAGAATGAGCCTGCAATATCAATCGTCAACGTAAGCAACACTAGAGGAACTTTGCGCAACATGCTGCATAAAGATTTTCATCCTTAGTCTTATTAAAGTTAACATCTTTCTAAAATTAAAATCGACCGACTACTGTTTGCGTTAAACGTTCGTAAATTCGCTTCTTGAAGAACTGAGCGAAGACAATATATACTTTTCAACAAACTGTAAGATAATTAAAAACTAGTTCTTATTTTTGCCTGTATTTCGACTGTAAAACTTTATTTTTTTTAGCGAGCTGGCAGTCCAGCTCGCTTTTTTGTATTATTATTTTTTTTTTAAAGAGAAGTGGCACTTCTGGCAACAATGTCTATTTAGTTAAGTATCGTGCTATATTATCTAAGAAAAGGATAGAGAAGAGATGAAACATGTGATGAAAGTAGAAGGATAGTCGGAAATTAACTGCCCTATAAGATAGCACAGCGACCAGTGACCATGCTTTCATCGCTGAGCAGCCCCACTGACAGTCAATTTTTATTTTTGTGATGAAAAAAATCCAAGGTCTTCGTTGGGAATCGAACCCACAACACCCATACTGACAAGCTAGTACACCACCTACTGGCCTACATGATTTTGCTGTGAAAAATTCTCCTCCTTATATTATACTTCTTAGTTCCTATGCTTGGAATTATTTTTATTAAATATTTTTATGCTGAAATGTGGGAAAATAATTTGACAATATTTTGCTAAATTATTTTCCCAGACAGAATTTGAAGCTTGGGCAAACATAGCGAGTATTAGTACGATTGTGTATACTTATCCATTTGTAAGCTTACTCGTACTCTCAACAAAATCGTTGTGCATTGTCCAGGTTGGAAAGCATTGTTAGCATTCCTAGAATGCTTGCCTGTGCACATCTACACTTGAGAAACACAGCACCCTGTATGTTTGGTTGGTTTACGGCAAATACATTGTTAGTGATCGCTGCTAGTGTGAACTACATATGACGCATCGTAAACAATAGAATTAATGATTGCATAGGCAATCACAACAATCAACCTACGCTAGACTGTACCGGTACAGTCATGTGTTCTGGACCAGGAGTTGGATAACTCCAGGGAACAATTTAGAACGAACAAAGAACAGGAGAAGGAAGGGGAAAAATGGGCTACATTAACATATATGGGAAAATCAACGTACAAACTGGCGAAATTCTTTGGAAAACACAACATCAACCTGGGCAGAATACTACGGAATAGGACGACCGGGGCGAATATACTGGACAAACAAGGAGTGTACAAATTAACTTGTACATGCCATTATGGCTACATCGGGCGAACAGGACGGGGAATTAGGACCAGATTTAGGGAACACATTAGAGACTATAACAGAGGACTACGAGAACCAGGATCAACACCGGGATCAAACTTTGCGAACCATATATTTAACAACAAATGTACACCAGGACATATAAAGACAACGGTTAAACTGCTTCATACCCAGCACAAAGGAAGGAGACTAAATGTATTAGAGAACATGGAAATATACAAACAAAAAACATTTGACGGACGAATAATAAATAAACAAATAAACACTGCTTCGGACACAATATTTGAACCGTTGAAACATTTTTACAGGAAAACAAACACTACACCAACACAAAAACGTTACGCAGGTGCACAAGACCAAAGCAATAGAGAACATCATAAACGTACAATTACAGATTATTATGTCACATAAAAAAAAAACCCAATAGGTTCACACATAAACAAAAACGGACAGCAAGCATGACCGTAAAAGGATTTAAATAGAAGAAAAAAAAAAGACGAATGAAAAAGGGATCGACAAATTAGGTAAAAAGAGACAAACGAAAAAGGAGAGATGCAGGCAAAAAAGACAGAAAGGGACGAACGCAATAACACGAAGGGAGACACGAACTATATAAACACAACTGACAATAGAACGCAACCTGTATCTAGAATTAGTCCTCAACTTCTTAGGGCGTGAATGTCGTGAATGCTTTTCACTCCCAGTGATTTGACTACCATCTGATTAAGGCCTACGGCCAGGTGCAGATGTTAATCTTATCACGCAATGTACCGGTATAAGTGACTATGTATACACGCTACAAAACTTATCTTTAGTGATCAAGCTCATTTTCAATTAGGCGGTTTAGTAATCAAACAAAATTGCTGCATAAGGGGCTCATAAAATCCTTAAACAGTTCCCTTAAAGTCAATACAACCAAAAAGAGTGACCGTTTGGTCTCGTTTGTGGTTAGACGGCATCATCGTCTAGTACATTGTTAAAAAGTAATAAGGAAACGCCTGCACCGTGATTTCACAATGCTACCAAAACATGATAATCAAGTGTATAAGCAATTGGGTAATTATTGACGTCAGTGACATTTGGTTTCAACAAGACAACGTCGCCCAAACAATTCAGTCATGGCATGATTAAATGCCGCTGGACTATTTTCTCTAAAGTCATAAAAAAGACTGGATTTACGTCAACAACCCTCAAAGAATTTGAGGGCTTATAGATGAAACCGGCATTTCTTTGAAGAAGGAAGGAAAAAAAGTGCTTCAAAAATAAGTGAAAAAAGTAGACGTCTGTCGTCATGCTGGGTATGAAAATTTGGCTGGTATATGTTTTTGTTGTTAAATCCCATAACTCTACTTTATATTGCTATTGATAAAACTGAATTTAAAAAAAAAAAATGAGTGTTTTAAGTCAATTTACTTCCTAATCTCAAATTTGCCATACAACACTCACACTTAACAATTTTATATGGTTTTTTAAACACATTTGCCAAATGATTTGCCAGTGATTTGACAGCAATAATAACATTTCGTGTGGGGATTTTAATTTTTGTCAAAATAAGTCTTTAGCACAATAACAAGTTCCAATTAAAAAAAATTTTTAAATTCTTTTTCCTATAGAATTGCACCAAATAAGAGAAAAATACTTAAATTTTTAATAAAATAAATACTAAATTTCTGTAGCATATGCTAAGGATGAGTGCAAGTAAACTTTACACTGTGCCAGCTAAAAATGAAAACTCTTTTATTTATTGAAAAAAAATTTCCATATTTTTAGTTTAATTATTGGATTTAATTATTGGGATATTGAGGTATCACGAATTCACAGTAGCGGAATAGTCTACGATTTCTTAAGTCTGTTCCTTTGTTAATGGGAATACCTCTTAATGCTTTGGCAGCGTTACCCGTTAAGGCATTTCCCGTAAATTGATAATTAAATTTTTGCTGAATTTTGTCAGCACTCACGTGCACATGAGCTCTTGATTGTTGCAAAACCTGCTGATGTTGAAAATCGCTGTTAACTACATCGCTATTGGAAACATTTTGTGATACGCATTGACCTCCAGCATCACATTTGGTGATGATGCGAAGAAACGGTCTTGGATTATTGTTGTAAGAAGTATCAAGAGAGGCTTTCGATTGCGAAGCGGGGTATTTTTGATTATTGAATAAATTTTGTTGTTGTTGTTGTTGATGCTGTACTGTTGGTAAAAATCTGTCAGGCTGCTGTTGTTGAGGTGTATGTCCACTTTGGATAACTAAGTCTGTTGTTTGTTGATTTACTATTCTTCCAGCAATTAAATCAACTTGCTGCTGATCCAGTGATTGCTGTTGCTGATCATTTGTATTTGTTGTAAAATGTTTGTAATAATTTTGTGTATTCTGTACTGCAGCACTATTTTCATAAAAATTTGACTGTTGAGAATTTCTTTTAAACTCTAAATTGGATGAAAAATTTATAGCTGGCTGATGGGGTTGTGGGGCGGATGTTTGAAATTGTTGTGTGGTTTCCAAATGAGTTTCATACATTTTTCTTGCTGGATATATTGTTATCTCATACAGCTTGCCATTGTTGCCTCTTATTATTTGAGTTCCAAGCTGAATGTTTTTGCCAAGTTGCGTCTGATGAGCGATATCTTCTTGTTGGAAGTTCACTTGAGGTTTATTTAACTGATACTCAAGAGTTTTCACTATTAAAATTAGAGCCAATAACTAAAATTGAAGTATTTTTTTATTTTATTCTTTGTTTTCATATAAATATTTTCACTATTCATACCACCAATAATAAAATCTTCATTTTGCTTAAACGTGTTTTTTTCTTGTTGTAAAACCTTTTTGTTTTTGGCGATCGTTTGTTTCTAACACGTTCGTTGTCAAAGTTGAAATGACCCATTAAATTTTGATGGTTAACAAGCAGAGCTCATCTCTGCAGAGACTCTTTTTCTTAATGGTCATTGCGTAAGTGGAAGTTATGCAACTTCCACAAGTAAAATCAAATGCCCATCAATATGATATCATAAACATAAATCTTTAACAAACTTTAACAACTGAAAACAAAAGAAAGAAAAGAAGAAGAAGAAATAAAATCAATCATAAGATGTTTGTAGGAAGGATTTACATTTATTTTATATCAGTTTTAGTTTAGTAGGCTGCACTTCACTTTTATTTGAATTAGTAGGCGATAAGTTAGGACAACAACATTTTTGAATGAATATGCTGTTGCTACCGATAGTGCAGAATGAGTGCCTTAATTGCTTTCGATCTTTTTCACTGCAGCGTTTGTATCAATAAAATTTCGTAGAGAAATTTTTAAGATGGGTTAATTTTGAACTACGTGATCTCGGTATTTTACATGTCCAAATTTAAAGATAAAGTGTTTGCCAGTCCCTGTATTCATTATATTCTATTTCGTAAACTGCTGGGTATGCTGTTTACTAACCGCGTGGCATGCTAAGAAAACTTATGCATGCAAGACAACATAAAATTTCTAGTTACAAACTGCCTAGAAATTTTATACACCCAAAATCAACAACAATTAGATATGCTGTTTACTAAGTTTCTAAGAAATCTTATGTACACAAGACAACAACAACTATCTTAAAATAAATTACAGGAACAAACCTTATTTGCATAAAAATAAAAACAAAAAAAACACACAGACCTGCAGGCGCCTCCACATTGAATGAATAACATAACAACAACAAAATGTGATATAAAGGGGGTAGAAGATTTTTAATTTTTCTAGACCTATAGTGGGCAAATATAAAAAGGTAGCTTCTAAATGCATAGTTGAAAAATAAACCTCGTGAAGTAAAGACGTGCATCATAAGTAAATTGTTCTCTAGTGCCAACTTTGTGTGTAGTTAACGTAAATAAACTTGTAATTAATTTAAAAACTCTAACAACTGGTGTTATATATTTTGCATTAAAGAACTCAGAAACAAAACGTTTATAAAAGGAAGGTGTCGGAAGCTAAAGAAGGAGCTTAATAAGTTGGATCTGCCACCAACGGGAAGTATGGCGAAAGTGGAATGGAGGTTGATTGATAATTTCAAGCAGCGCGACATCGATATGGCGACATACGAATTTGGAGACAAAGAAGTGTAACCCATCAGCAAACACCAATGTAAGCTTGAATTCAATACTTGCGGCTATGATGGCGAAAATTGATGTCACAAACTTCGAGATATAATTTAAGAAATCTCAGGAGTCAAAAATGCGAAAATTAATGTAATTTAAGAAATCTCAAAAATCAACAGTGCGAAAATTTATGCAATTCAAGATAGCTCTAGAGTCAACGGAGGAAAACTTGTAAGTGTCACTCACTTAATATTCGGCAAACGAGTGGAAGCTGTGGAACAGAGAGTCAGCGAATTTGACGAAAAATTGTCTGGCCTAGAGAGAAAAATAGACGGAGAATTGCATGAACTGAATGCGAAAATGAACAACCTCAATACTCGAGAAGGATCCCCCCTGGGGCACATTATAAGTCTTAATGGATCACACAACCATCTAGACTTGTGTCATGCGGGTGTAAAAGGGAGCCCATTCCCCTTAGGCTAGTAGGAGCCAACTGGAAAATCCACTATATTTCTACGGAAATCGGTAAAGCCCCAGAGCTCTGCTATTTGTGTCTTTAGGCATTTAGCTGTTCTTTGACTGATTATTAAGGTTAGCCCTTCGCGAGTATCGTGGTGGCTGTTTGTTTCGAAGCCCTCGTTTGAGTTCGTAGGTCGGATCATTCACAATATACACATTGACTGGTCCAGGTCCAGTGAGTATGAATGCCGTCGTGTTCTTAATTAGCTTCATGCGTTCTGGACCAGGAGTTGAATAGCCTCCAACTCTTTAGCAAGGAGTGAAGGCTGCAGCCTACTCCGGGCTTTTGAAGTTGCGACTAGGAGTGACCGGAGGATATACGTATCCGAAGGCCTTCTAAGGCGAGGATGACGCTACATTTCATCAACAGTCGTAATGATCATCTACATTGTTAATGATAATGGTAATGATGTAAATCGAGAAGGACCGGTGAAAGTCGTCTCTCAGCACCCCAGCAAGATAAACAGCCCGAGCTATGATGGTAGCACGCCGTTTAAATTAAGTTTCAGTTCACAATAGTGACCAGCAAAAGTAGATGAAACAATAAAGAGAAAATTATTGACCTTAAAAGGTGTAGCTGCCGAAATTCTCGAAAACTTACCAGGAACCTGAAGAAATAATGACGAGGACCTAATGTTGTCCTTACAATGCAAGTATGGCGGCGAGCATAAAAGAGGACTCTACAAAATGGAGTTAGGAGGCAGGGTGCAGAAGGTAAATGAGACGCTGCAGGATTTTGCCATGGAGATTGAACGTTTGGTGCAGCTTACTTATGCGGGTAAACATCATCTATTCCTGGATCAGTTCAAAATTTAAGTATTTTTGAATGGCATAAGGGATCCAGAAATTAAATGTGCAGTTTGTACAGTGCTGGCCCAGGAGACCGGCGTAGTTATATGAAAGCCACAAGTTTGCAAGGTACGACGTCTTGTGGCTGATACGGAAAGTTACGGAGACAGGAGAAGCGAGATAAAAGAAATGTTTGAGCAGCTGCTGGAACGAAATAAGTCGCGCGCAAAATGCTTCAGCTGCGGTAAGGTCGGACTGCAGTACTCTTAAGAGAAGGTCAAGATCTGCTTCAACTCCAAGGGACAACAAATGGGCAAACAACACCAATTGCACGAGTCGCCGTTAAACTAAAACGGGGTAGCACTGAGGAGTAAGAGCTAGCTCCCACAAGCGATGGCTCATCATTCTAAAGTTTAATCAGATCAACGAAAAGAAGCAAGTCTTCACTATAGACATATGAGCATGTCAGTCCGAAATAAGACCCGATTTAGTTAAAGAGGCAGTGGAGCCGTCAAATAATGTATAATTGCGCACCGCTACTGGAGATTCAGCCATAGTCTATGGAAGAGACAGGGTACGGAAATATCATTGCAGATCACGTGTTTGTTATTGTTGATGTAGTGAATGAAGTTGTTATCGATGCGGACTTCATGATAGCTCACGGTATTAATCTGAATATGGGGCAGGAGATAATGAGCTGGCGCAACGTGGAGATCCCCTTCAATGTTGGATATGAGAGCAGGGACGCATGAAGGAAACTATTTACGTTTTGGCGGCGAACGCCAAAAATTACCACCTCTGGCGGAAACTACAATTTGGGCACGTGTGGAGGCGGTTTGTGTGGACAACCGGTTGCGGGTGGTAGAACCAGAAGACGTAAGGAACGATGTCATAACAGCTAAAGTTCTCGTGAAAAGTTGCAACAATGGAAAAGCCGCTGGGAGGGTACAAAATCTGTTCAGCAGCGAAAAGACGATTGGCGAAAATGCTAAAATCGATCGATGTGATCCGGCTGTGGAGCCGTAAAATACCATATGGAAAAATAAAAATTTCTAGTTTCTAGATACTCTTCTTGTTCATCTTTAAGTAGATACGAAGTATGTTGACGAAGGTTGTAGCGAAGTAGAAAATAGATTTTATTTATTTTATTAAAATTAACAACAAACTTAAGCTAAAACTAAAAAAAAATAATTCTTTATTTCTTATAAATCTTTTTGTGATTAACAAACATCAAATGCAACAATTGAGTATAAAAAGTCGGCAATAAAATATTTTAATAATAAAGAAATTTTCAGAATAAATATTTAATTACACATTAAGTTTTTTTTTAGACAGTTAACACCCTCTTCTCAATCAACATAATCTTCGTCAGTAACAGCATCTGATGATTTGCTGTTGTTGTTGTTGTTATTGCTAGTTGTTCTTGCTGTTGGATTTACGTTAAAACTTTTAGCACTGGCCTTTAGAGATGTTTTGTATCCAGTTTCCTTTGAAGTTGCATTTGTTTTAAGGGCAAATTTGGGAACTGCTTTTGAAATGCTGCTGTCTCTGCTATTAATAAAATTATTTTTGGGATTTATAGTTCCTCTGCCCTCGGGTCGTTTTTCCTGTATCACCACATCATTATGAATATGATCTTCATAGGCCGATGTACAGAAATCATTGCACTCTTCAATGGATTTAAAATTATTATCGTTTCCAGCACAACCGCCCCAAAAGAACATGGTACATTTCATGCGTCTTATGTCGAAATAGTAACGCTTTACCTTGGCACGACAATAGCCGAATTCCATCGGCATTAAGCAGGTTTCAGGAAGACCTGCAATACGAAAATACAAAACGTTATGAGAAAAACAAAAAGATAACTAAAAACTCAAGGTCTCTACTGGTTGTAGCTCACCTTCGTATCTATCCGGACCATATAAACCAACAGCAGCTTCTGCGCGTGCATCATTTGTCAACCTCAGGGTAAATATCAGTAAAAATTGTATTAAGGCGGCCAATAGAAACTTCATCACACTTAGGTTTAGGTCTTGGAAATGCTTACAGCTGACGTCACAAAACAGCTTTCAGTGTCTTAAGATAAAAACTTTTTTGATGAACAACCGTAAATATCGCCAATTCAAATGCCTGGCGTTTAGACAAAATATTAAGTGAAACTTCTGCTTTTCACTAGCTGCGTGGTCAGTAAATACTTTTTAATAGTCTCTGTTGCAGATGCACTCAAGTAGAACTCTTTGCTTCAAAATTAAATGATTTTAAGATGAAAATTAATGCAAATTAATGTTTGCAACAAAGCACTTCGATTGCAGTTTTTAATTGTTGTTTCGTTTCAGTATCAAAATTCAAAAAACACTCAAATCAATGAACGAAAAAATAGCCAACCTGAAGAACAGCACAAGACGTTTAAGACATAAAAAATATTTTCCAAATTGTTTTATGTTCGCTATTTAGTGTGCTTTAACTGATTTATCTTTCATTAAAGTTTTTCGCGTGTTGCACTTGTGATCACTTGAAGTATTCAGAACAAACTAACTCCGGTATTTAGTTTGGAATCTGTATTGTAAACAAAAGTATGTCTGAAGAAAAAAAATCCATTCAAAGCAGTAAAAACTCTAAAAAAAATGTATTGCGTCTACAAAAAGTATTTGGTTTTTTGTACATAGATTTTTATTTATAAACGAAATTTTGCTTTAAATGTTTCGTTAGCATATTAGATAAGAGATGTTATTTGAAACACCACGTTTTTTTAATTAATCAACTTTATAATAACAGAAAAAATTTCAAAAAATAATTTTGTAAAAAAAGTTCCTTTTTAAAAAGTACATTTATAGGTGTGTAAAAAATGTTCATTACCGACTTCATAATAATATACAAATTTAAAAAAGTACTTTTTAAAAAGTACTTTCTAAAAAGTACAATTCTTAGGTTCTTTTTATTAGGTACTTTGTTTAACACTTAGGTTTTTTAATATACTTTAAAGAAAAATTTTATAAGTGGGCGCACAGCTTAAAAGTTTTTCTAAAAGAAATACTTTTGTACATTTTTAGGTGTGTTAAATAATTCAAATTATCAACTTCATAATAAAATAGAAACTTTCAATAAAGTAGGTGCGTAAAAAGAACTTTTTAAAAAATATATTTTATGGTAAACTAAATATTTTGAAATAATAAATACAAATTTTAAAACGTACTTTTCAAAAAGTGGCTCAAATTTTTCATATTATCAGCTTCAAATAAAATAAAAAATTTCAGTGAAGTAGGCTCGTAAAAAGGAACTATTAAAAAAGTACTTTTCAAAAAATAAATTCTCAAGTGTGTTAATTATTTCTAATTATCAATTTTTAATAAAATAAATATTTTAGCGAGCGATATTAAAAAAAAAGTGCCTTTGTAAAAAAGTACTTTCTAAATAGTTCCTTCTAAAAAGTACTTTCTTAAAAGGTGCTTTCTAAAAAGTACTTTCTAAAAAGTTAATTCTTAAAGTAATTGTTTTAGGTACTTTTTAATAGGTTTTTCCTTCAGCAGGAACCTTTTTTAACATACTTTAAAGAAATAAGTTACAAGAGCGCTCACTTTAGAAGTGTTTCTTAAAATTTACTCCTTTTTTAAAAACGCATTTTTAAATAGAACATTTTGAAAACGTTTTGAAAAAATTGCTATGAGTTTTAAAATTCTTATGAAAAAGGCTCTAGGAACAAAATATAGAATTATATAAAAATTATAAAAAATTATTTAAAAAGTACGTACGCCAAGCAAAGAATAGAGGGATATTCGTTGACGCATTCCTCATTGAAAACAGAAATTTAGACTGCAAAACTAGTCCGCCTAAAAAATATAACACGGTTTTTGTTACCCCATTTACTTGTGTTAGCAAAATTTAAGAGAATTTATTTTGAAATTCGTATGTGGTTTTTTTTTCACAGATTTAGTACTTAGCATAAAAAGGTACTTTAAAAAAAATTTTTGTTTAAATGTTTATTATTTTTAAATAAACACTTTCGCAAAGGAAATTTTTCTAAAAACGTATTTTGCAAATGCATGCTTTTTTAAATTGTTTCTTTTTTGTTGTATAATTCAAGCTTGTTTTTACCGAAGGGTTAAAAATTTCTTAAAAAGCTGTTTTTAATAGTTAATTTTCCGAAAAAAAATTTTTTTTGTGAAAGTTACTTTTTAAAGTACTTTTTGTAGGTACTTTTATAAAATACGTTTTACAGGTACCTATTAAAAAATTCGTCCAAAAGCTTACGTATTTTTAAAACGTACCGCATAGTAAATAATTGTATTTATTTACAAATTATTATTTTTGTTTTAATAGTTAGTTTTTCAAAAAAAAAAATAATATTTAATAAAAAGCAACCTTTCTTTATAAGATAATTTTTAAAATACTTTTTGGAGGTACTTTCTTAAAGTACTTTTTAAGGGTACTTTTTTAAAGGTACCTTTAAAAAAGTTGTCCAAAAATTTGCATATCTTTAAAAGGTACTACATAGTAAACAATTGTATTTATTACACAAAAATATTTTGACTAACAATTTAATTTTCTAAACCTATAACGTTTGGAAAAGTACTCTTTTCATCCTACATATTTTTTCGAAAAGTACCCTGTTGTAAAAGTAAGTTTCTACTTGTTTTAAAATTATGTTTTCACAAAGAAGAAGTATGTTTTTCAAAAGATACATTTTTCAACTTCGTGCAACTTGCATTGTTGGTTTGCAGGGTGTCTACTCAGTCGCTATACCTGACTCTCTTTTTTGTAAATAATTCGTTAAAAAAAATTAAAAAATAACAAATATTTTTTAATACTTCAATCAACACATTTTGTATGATATCGTTGTTGTTGCTGTTAAATGTTCTCAAATATTCCACAACAAGTACGGCGTATTAAAAACCAGTCCGTTTTGAGTTGTCTCTGTAAACTGGTACTCTCACCTTCATTGGCCAGACAACAAACAGAATTAAGAAAATAAATTTTCGCTTCTCTTAAAATCAGAATATACGCACACGCGTAGTATGAGGTAATAGATAGTAAAAGTAAAATTTTTAAAAAAAAATCATGCAGCCACATTTAAATAATTTTTTTATCATATTTTTTTCTAACGAAATTGTTAAAACAATAACAACCGTAAGTAAATTTTCAAGAGCTTCGTTCACTTTATTTTAATTTTTAATCTGTAACACTTTCATGAACGCGACTGGTTAATAAAGTCAGGTGTTTGTTACTTCGATTATAAATACTTTTCGTTATGAAACTCAATGTTTTTCTCTATGAAGGTGGGCAACTGTGGCTTAGATAATGAGTTTTTTTTTTTTGAAAAGTGGCGAATTTTTTTCAAAAAAACATTTTGTTATCAATAACGTACTTAAGGTATTTGAAAACAGTCATTAAAAATATTTTTTCTAAAACAATTTTTCTTAAAATGCGTTCTTTGAAATTAGTTTTGCTAAAAAGTACTTTTTTAAATTTAGTATTATTAACATGTTTTAAAAAAAATAACTTCTTCTATAAAGAAACGTTTTCTAAAGGAATACATATTTTCGTAAAAGGTACGAATTTTTTAAATTAAATTGCCAATCATATAAGAAAGTACTTTTTATAACAAAAAATGCTCTTTAAAAAAATTATATTTTAATTTATTTTGCAAGATTCTTTTTCCGTAAATGAACTTTTCTGTTCAAAACAACGATCTCTTTTTAACATTCAAAAAAAATTTTTTGAAAATATACTATTTTGTATGTGTTTGTTTTCTGAGAGTTTTTTGTACGCAAGTACTTTTTGTATGTAAGGAAATTCCTTTATTGTAAACTGGAACATTTTGTTACAGAAATTATTGTTCTTAAATGAAATCTTTTAAAAATTTACTGTCTCTTAAACAAATTAAATAAAATTTAAAACATTTTTTTTTGCGTAAAAAGTACTTTTCATCTAGAAAACTATTCCTTAAATTTTGATTTTTAAAATTTATTTCTTGAATGGTACATTCGCGAAAACCCTAAGAATATAGCTTTATTTTGAAAGTGTTTTTTATTTTCATGAAATAGATTCATCCTCATTATTGAAAAAAAGTACCATTTGTACATTTCCGTATAAATTTTGATTTGCCAGAACATGCCGGCAGAACATTACTATTCTAAGAGTTTTTTTTTTACTTCGGTACTTTTAATTACTAAAAGAAACACTTTTTTTCCTCAATAACATCTTTTGAAATTTACTTCCTCTAAAAGGTAGGCCTTTTAAAAAACCCAAAAATTAAATTAGTTTTCTTATTTAAACAGTACTTTTCATCTGTATTTTCTAAAATAAACTTCTTGAATGGTACTTAACCAAAAGCTTATACAGTTAGTTTTATTATTCTATTTTTATGAAATAGATTTATTCTCATTATTTAATAAAAGTACTATTTGTACATTTCCATCTGTCATAACATGCTTACAAAAGATTACTATTCTAAGAGTTTTTTCCTTCGGTACTTTTAGTTACTAAAACAAAAATTTTTTTTATGACACCTTCTAAAATTCACTTCCTCTAAATGGAAAGGCCTTTTAAAAAACCAAAAAATTAAAATATTTTTATTGTTTAAAAAGTACTTTTTATATTTTTAAAAGAAGTTTCTTGAATGGTACTTTAACCAAAAGCTTATGCAGTTAGTTTTATTTTGAATACGGTTTTTTATTTTTATGAAATAGATTCATTCTCATCTTTTGAAAAAAAAGTACTATTTGTGTATTTCCGAATAAAAATTGATCTGTCAAAATATGCTCGCAAAAGATTACTATTCTGAGAGATTTTTTTCGACACAGGCGCTTTCTGTTACTTAAAGACGACATCTTTTAAAAATTTACTTCCTTTAAAAAAAAATAAAATAAAATTTTATTTTCGTAAAAAGTACTTTTCATCTAGAAAGCTATTTCTTAAACATTTATTTATTTAAATATTATAAATAAAAATATCTTTTTTTGCAGAAGAACTACTTTTCATCTAGAAAGTTATTTCTTAAATATTTTAAATAAATAAATATACTTTTTTATGTAAAAAGTACTTTTCATTTACAAGGCTATTCCTTAAATATTAAAAATAGAAATATTTTTTTTTTTGCGTAAAAAGTTTTTTTCATCTAAAAAACTGTTTGTTTAATATTTAAAACAAATATACTTTTTTTAAGGTAAAAAGTACTTTTCATGTAGAAAGCTTTCCCTTAAATATTAATTTTGAAAGCATATTTGATAAGTTAAGTTGTTAGATGGTAATTCGACTAAGACCTTCAGCAGGTTGTTTTACTTTTAAAGTATTTTTTATTTTCATAAACTAGATTCATCTTCATTATTTGAAAAAAGTACTATTTTCACATTTTCAAATAAAATTTGATTTCTTAAAACTTACTTTTTGTTTTATTTAAAAAAATTTTTTTAAGTAAAGTAACTTCATTTTGGTATTTAAAAAATTTTTATAGGTAACAACATTTTTTTTAAAGTAAAATTTGTGAAAAAAGTACTTTTTTTTAAAAAGTTCATTTAAATTTTTTTTTGAAGTATCCTTTGAAAAGTACATTAAGAATTATTTTTACTCTCTCATTTTTTTTTTTCGTTAGTAAAGGGTTAACATTTTTTATTAATTTATTATCTGTCCGATGATCTCACAAGAATTTGTACGTTGGGCTTGTAAGCAGATTGTAAACAAATTGCTTTAAATGTAATTATGAGAACTAAAGAATCATTTAGATATTGCGGGATGGGCAATAAATATTTTTAGATGATTAAAGAAATTCATTAAATCTGCCCGAAAATATTTTTAATTTGTCTTCATTAATAAAATTTCGATTTTAATTAAAGCATGACACACTGTTTAAAAATATACCTGTAATTTATAAATCTCTGATAGCAACTCATTAACTCATGGCAACTTACAATGATTATTTTGAAAACTGCTTTTGAATTTAACCCATTGGGAACCAAACAAAAACTACGGCGATAAAATTCAAATTTTTTTTATTTTGTTATTAAAGTCAATATAAATAAACAAATAAATAAGAAGAAAATAAAATAAAAATAATTTTGGAGGAATTAAAGGGATGTACCCAAATTGGCACAATGGGCACTTACGTTTGAAATTTTGAAAAACAACATTTCTGAATGCAAAGAGTTTTTTTTTGCATTTTTGGCAACCCCAACGCCGCTTCTGTTGTGGCAAATAACATATCAAACGCGATTTGACAGCTTCTACGTGGTAATTGCCGTCTAGTCGTAACCCTTCAATCCTTGATGACGATGGGCGAGCAGAGAATTTTTGTGGCACTTGCCTAAGATAGTAGATAATAGTACTTAATCAATTCCATCCTCTCTAGAAATTACATGCAGTCGCCACGCATTTAAAATAGCCATATCAAGCATGTATGTAGGTGAACAAAGCCCACCACCATATTCTATATAGTGAAATAGACTGGTCCATCTCAATGACTCCTCCCATGCCATTGTTGTAATTTTTAAATAAATATGGATTTTTTATTTCATTCTTTTGCTGTTTTTTTTTTTCTGAATTCCATCTTTTCACAGTTCCTACAGGATCATAGGAATCGTAATTTTTTGCCATTGTACAAATACTGTTGTCCTTCCAGCGGAACAGTAATGGGCATTTTTTGTGCGGTTGTCACGTAAAGTTGCAGTGGCACGATATCCCAAGTTGCGTAAGTCCAGGAGAAGGTCACAACTTGTGAAAAAGTTGTCGAAAAATATTTAGTGATTTGCAGGATTTGTGTCTAATTTGTTCAGAAGCATTTTTACAACTTTGATACCTAATGGCTCCTTCCAATTCTCTCTTGATTTATCGCAGGATATATCAAAGCAAAAACAGTATCCGGACGAACTTGCCGCAACCCAATTTTAATAACCGAAGCGTACGGGTTTTCTCCGAATAAATCAAATGATGACCGAAATATTTTATCATGGAATCGTCGATTGATATATTTTCATGAACAACGTTCTATTGGTTAAATTTGCTTATTAACATGTCTGAAAGTTTTCTAATTTTAAATAATTTGTTCGGTGGTACCTTCGGAGCCTTTGTTCCCAACAAGAAGCACATTTTTTTTTATTTCTTGAAATCTACTTCTCGTCATAGTTCCTGAAACAGTTTCAACTCCAATGTCTTCACCCAAAGATCAATACATTTTTTGCGTGGTAGTCTTGTAGTAACCTGAAAGTATTAGTATCTCAAAGAACATTTTTAGTTCTGCTACGGTGACACTTAAATTGTGTTAATTTTTGACTTGCATACACCTGACTAAAATTGGCTATCATATCTAGGACTGTATTGTCAAAAAATCTTTCAAATAGTTGAACAGGACTCAGATCTTTTATAACTTCTTTCATACGGATATCATTCTGTAATCGATCTTCAGATTCTTCACAATATTTTGAATAAATTTGGTCACATTTAATGCGGACTTTTTTTCGTGTAGTACCAATAATTTCAGGTCCTGAAGAGTTCATAATTGTTATGTTTCAGTGTATAATTCTAATTAATATTTAGCACACTTGTGTCCATTGTGCCCAAATTGGCACAGCAATATTTCAATTGTTTGAAAATCATACAAATTTACTTTATTATTTCTAAAAGACTTTTAAATGTTTCGCTATTCTTATTTGGGTACGGTTTTCCGTCGACCTCCGTCAAATTTGGTTTGTGAACAAACCGGTTTCGGCCGTTTGCCATCTTCAGTGTCCTTTTCGTTTCGTTATTCATGAAACTTATTAAAAAATAAATTATTTATGGCAATGCTAACTTTGCATTAAAATAATAGTCTGGAAACCATATACACCTCCAAAGGATACTTTACAGACAAACTGAAGAGATTTTTTCTACAAAATCGTGTTATGCAATAAAATGTTTTGGTATTATATATAACGTTCGAGCTTTCAGCTAAAGATTTACGCAAAAACTAATTGCATAATGTCAACAGATTTGTAAAATGTCTCTCATAATCAAGTGTTCCCAAATTGGTACACTGGGCGCATATGGGTCAATGCTTTTTCTCTTGACGAATCGAATAAATAATTTCTCCATCGAATGGCGCTGTAGACCAAACCTGTTTCCAAATTGGAATGAAAAAGAAATAAATAAACAAGTAAACATTTGTGATAAGTTTATTAATGTTGATCTGGTTATTTTTGATTTCGATTTTAATCTTGCTTACAATTTTGTGTTTGTTTTTGTTTTCGTTTTTATTTTGTATTTGAAACTTGAGTTTTTAATTTATGAAAAACATTAATACACATGCTTACAGACACTACGGTTTTGTATGATACTGACGATAATGACGATTATCAGGGCCGTTATGAATAACTTAAATGAATTGCGATTTAACAATTAACTTTCTAATGCAGCACAGTTCATCAATTTTTCAATCCAACAGCTTTTTAAACAAAACAGTGAGTATTTACTACGAAATAGTAAATAATAATAAATTTGAACGGTTAATAAGATGAATTAAAAATTTAATCTCGTGCAAGAAACTAATGGAAAAGTGTTAAACAATTATGTGTTATGTGGTTATTTAATTTAAATTATTTTATTTTAAATGTTTTTTTTTTAATTAAAATTAATTTAAGTTATCACATGAACCTCGTTGCAATCGCATATGCTTTTAATTTCGAAATAATTTCAATTTGTTAAAAAAAATAGCTTTCATATTATGTTAAGCTGCTATTTTAAAAGAAATTAATTTAGCTTTTTTAGATTACAAATATATTGCTATTACCTGCCTGCTATAATGTTAAATAAAAAATAAAATATTTTTGGTAATTTAAGTTTCGGAACAAGAAAATTTTTGTTAGATATTTTATATTTTTGTGTTAACAGATTTTTATCATGCCATAAATAAACCTTTTTAAATAAATAAAAATTTATTTGGGAAAAGAATATTAAATTTGTTATTTGAAATAATTTTTAAGTCATTCTTCTTTGACTGTGTTAGATTCCTGTAAAGATAAATATTGGGTGGCCAAATTTGAGGTTAGGAAGTAAATTGACTTTAGACACACACCGTTTTTCAAAAACTTTAATTTTATTTACACTAATGTAAAGTAGACATTTTGGAAATATAAGTGAAATGTGATGTCGAGCAAATTTCCACCCATAATATGTTACCAAACCTACGCTCTTTTTGAACAACATTTTGCAACAAAGAAAACATGTTTCAGAGGGTCAGTTGTTTGTGGTTTGTTCTAGTATTTCAAATAGAAAGAAAAAATAGTCCAGTGGCGTTAAGTCACCGTTGCTAAAATCACTGAAGTTAACATAAGCCAATCGTGGCCACAAAAAATTGTTTATCATAGTTTGCAAGCACAGAGAATTCACGCTGACGGCGCATAGTGGACCATTTTACCAGAAGACGGTCAAAAATATATAACTTTCGAACGGATCGTAATTTTGATACACGTTTTTTTTATATACTAGGTGAGATCATAGGATTTTGTTTAAGGTATATAAATTTAAAATCGACCGGTTAGAAAAATAGTTGGGATAGGTTTAAAAATACATTCTACGTTTTAGCTGATTTTTGGTACGAAAGTAAATTATTACAACTAGTTCAAAGAGTTTGTTTTACATAAAGTCTTATATCTTGATTCACGTTTAGAACTTATACTTATTAAAAACTTAAATTTAGTCAAAATGGGCCAAGCGTTGGCCCTCTGTAAAATTTTGATTACGAAGGCCAAAGGTTGGTTTTTTGGAACAATTTGAATTGAAAATTAGCTGATTAGGTAGCAAAAACATAAAAAATATATTCATTGGTTCAAATTTATTTTAGATAAGGAGGTATTTAAGTCCAAAATAAACATAAATTCTACTCGTATATGTAAACTTTTGTTGTTAATTGTTTGTACTTTATTACTGAACAAACAATTTTAAAAGGATGAAATACATACAGACAACTCGTGTGTTTGGAAAAATTACTATTAATTAAACAATTTTGGTAAATATTTATCCTAAATAGCTTTGATTTTCATCTTCTAGAAGCTGCTTAGTTTCTACGTCTTGTTCACTAGAAGTAGTTTTCCTTTTTTGCCGGATATTGGAGAGTCTTTGTTTCGTTTTTCTTGCGCTTCTTCAGATAGATCTCCCATTGGTAGCATATTGTGTTGAATTATTTTATATTTCACTGTTTCGCCTAACGGACCAAAATCCAAATCATAACCCAATTTAAGAATATGCTCCAAGCAATTTAATAATTTGGGAAAAAAATCTATTTTACAATCAGTGCAAATCAATTTAAAAAGCAAAGTACTTTTGTGACCTAAATTATATAAATTTACGGCATTTTAAGTAGGCAAAATATTTTTGTGACCAACTGTTCATGACTTTGAAATTGACTAAAAATTTTTGTTTTCTTTCTAAAAGTAAGCATATTCATCTAAACAAAGTCTCTCATAAAGGCTATTCGAAAAATGCTTAAAAAAGAGCAGAAAAAAATTGTTTTAATTTCATTTTGCAAAAAATGTTGGACCTTGTGTCCAAAAAATTGTTCTGGTGCTCACGGTCGTATATCCGGTACGATCCGACCGGGTATAGGCGTGTAGGGAATATTTAGGGCTATGACAAAATGCTAATGCTTTTACATTCCCTAACGAAGTTAAGAAGTTATACTCTATTAAGTAAGAGAATTTAGAACAAATTTGGACCTGTAAAAAAATAATTTCTAAAAATTAAAAAATCATTCAAAAACAACTCAATTTTCTTATACTAAAAGCTAACAAATTACGCTATTCTACAAAGTTTGTTTCGTTTAAAAAGCTTATACAACAAAAGAATTGTAGATGTTTAAAAATAAGCACTTTCATTTCGTGCTTGATTCCTTTAAATAAATATTTCATGATATTCTTACAAAATATTTATTACAAAAATTTTTATTAAAAAATAAACATCTTTTGATATTCTCATAAAACATTTATTCAAATAAAAATAAAAATATTTGAAATGTATTGTAATGGCGGAGAGCACATTCATATTGCAATTTCACTATTGCTCAAGTAGCTCATCAGTGAATTTTACCCCAATATTGCATAGAAAAACCTAAGAGTCTTATACCCAAAGCCAAACTGATTCCATGAGAATTTTTCATAAAATCAACATAGCATAGACAGCAATACTCCCGAGGTACACTAGTATCTACTTTCGAATGAACTTTTAAATTTTATAATTGGGGACCATGAAAAAAAGGACTTTTGGCCGCCTTCTCTTACATGATCCACTGTGCGGCGTTTTCTTGCTCATTTCCAAAAAATATGTCCTGATTGGCAGTACGCTTACCTTCTTACCATTACATCTATTATTTTTCGAGGACTGTTTAGCGGATTGTATGAAGCCCATATGTGACATTTATTTTTTTTACGTAACCACCTAACTGAAAACGAGCCTCATCACTTAACTTAAGTTTGTCCAAAATTGCGTTGTTTGCGTTCAGTTTTTTAAATAGCCAATTTAAAAACGTGCGACGCAAACAATGCTCGGACGACCTTAGTTTTTGAACAAGTAAAACTTCATAACCTCAAATGTTGCGCAAAGTGCCATTAGTGATGACCAATTTGTTGCGAATGTGGGTGGAGTTGATGTTCCAGTCTTATTCGGCACACTTTGCTACACAGCGCTTATGCTTGCAGTACTACTGTCGCTAAGAGCGTATTGGTTTAGTCTATTGTCAGCAACAATACAGTGAGCCTCGATTTTGGCATTGATTTCATAAAATATTTTGCAACACAGCTTCGCTTATCTCACCAATGCACTATAGAATTCCATTTTTTTCACTTAAACCGGGTCCTTTAAATGGTTTTAGAGAAAATAAACTAGGCTCGTTAGATCACAACAACAAGGCGAAATATATACATCGCGAAATCGATAAATTATGCGACTAAAAAATTATGCATGCAATAACTGAATTTTTGGTTGGCTAAGTGGTTTGTGGCGCCATCTATTAATGTCAATATTAAACAATTGTGGACAAAAAAATTGGTTATCGATAGCATTTTGCTGCACAGCGGCAGCAAAACTTATTGTTTGGGTATTTTGTCAGCAACAATACAGCGAGTCTCGAATTTAGCGATTAATTAATGTAAACGCAGCGATCTCAGAAAAACCCTGATTACGAGAAAAGCTTCTCGAATTTAACAAAGTGATAGGTAGATAGTAAACTCAACTTCTTTTCTAATTATTTGATAATTTTTTAGATGTATTTTGTAGAGATATTTATTAAACTTATTTTCTCAAGAATACTTCCGTTCCGTGCTTAGACTTTTCCAACTTTTTAGTAAATAAATTGCAAAGGATGACAGCTCCATATTTGACATTTAATCATATGATAGACAATTTTCTTTCTAACCTCAAATTTGCACACCTATTATAGTTGCCAACTTAAAACTTAAGATGGCAAACTTTACGAGCAAATTGAAATTGCCAACGATGCATAAAATATTCAATAGCAAACAACACTAATTAAATCGATTCTAATAATGTCAATTCAATTTGTATGTGCTTTCACTTGACACTACCAATTATAGATGTATAACAAGGGGAAACGACAAACAACTTTGCCGGCATAAAAGAGAAGAAGAAAAAAATTATTCCTTAGGAAATTGTTAGATGCAATTTCAAGTATTAACAGTGACATTTAAAAGACAAAAGAAATAATAAAGCGTGAAAAGAAATTATGAAACAAAACCAGTCAAATCACTTGATCTCATTGACACTTTCTATGTAATCATGTATCATGTACATCTATGACACGCACAAATGCATATTTCATTTAACAATAACACAAACTCCCGCATATATTTAGTCAGATACTTAAATGACATAGAGACAAGACCACATACAAGCAGATTTACAAATGTCACACATGACGAAATATTCTGATGCACAAAATTATATAGATGAATAAGCATTTTAATAAAGACGTAAGCAAATACTTACAAAAACATGCGTGTATATTATCACATCGTTATGACATGAATAAATAAAAAGCCGTGACACGTATACGACAGAATGAAATGTAATTGAAAGAGAAATTAAGCAAAAAAAAAAAAAAAAACAGAAAACCATATTCTTTTCCAGTATTCATAAATCATGTGTAAATAAAACTGCATAAAAGTAATTGCTCGTGTTATTTTTGTCGTTGCAATTGTTAGAATAACAGCAATCAAAATACAACGCATTTGCACGCTTCTTCTATTTTTATTCAAAATTTAAATACAAAAAAAACAGAAAAACACTTGCAGGCACTTCTGATGAATGTATGAATGAATGTAAAGTAAAAAATATGTGTATGTAAACTAAAATTTACATATAACACGAGTAATAACAAAATACTTTCAGACTTGTAAGAGTTTTTTTCCCGTAAGTGCGTACTTGAGTCGTTATAATACATAAAGTGGCTATATTGCGTATACGCAACATTGTATAATAGTAGATGACTCATTCACAAAAAAAAAACATACAGACACACAAGCACATACTCACACATACACATGTACTAACATATCACTTACAATTGCAAGTAGAAAATGCTAAAATATTGTGGATGTTGCATAGTGAAAGAAGCAAAGTTGACTTTAAAGAAAAAAATGCAAATTTTCCCACTTGGTTGTGAGGGAAGTATGCTCATGAAAAGCAGCTCCCTTTTCGTTTTTTTTTTATTATTAGAATTATCCCTCTTTCTTAATAGCATTCTTTTAGATTTTATTTTTGATCCGCCTTAAGGAGACTTTGTCGTGAGCTCCATAGTGAAGGAAAAGTCACGAGTTTTATTCCACGACGTTGCTGCATATACCACGTTCAGTTACATTAGACTAAAATTAAAAATTATTTGACGCCACTAGATCATAGTTTCTACTGATAAAAGGTTCCAGCGTTTGATAATATTTTTAAATGAACAGTCGCATTTTTAATAGTTACTCTGAAGTGGAGACTGGTTAAAAATTCCTTTTGTCATACTAACAGGTGGGTAAATTTGAGGTTAGAAAGTAAATTATCTGTCAAATGATTAAATGTCAAGAAAGGAGCTCCCATCCGTTGCTATTTATTTATTATAAAATTTTAACCATGGAACTACGCTCTTGAGCAAAGAATAATTATTGCAAAAATTCAATATCAAAATGAAAAAGAAAAATTTCTCCCCATCACGTCGTAAAAATCGAGTAGCGTTTCCCCGTTATCGGGCTCTGTCTGAGACCGCTGTACGTAATTAAGTCATTACATTTCAAGTGCACGGTATTGATGCTGACAATAGATCAAAATAGTCCCCCCAGGGGGCACATAAATATGGTCTTTATAGAACTTCGACTATCTAGACACAGTGTAACTGGGGAAAAAGGGAGCCCAGTCCCCTGAAGTCAGCAGGGGTACAACTGGAAACTCCACTTTATTTCCACGGGAATCAGTGACCCGCAGAGTTCCGTTATTTGTCTCTTTAGACACTTAACTATTCTCTGGCTGATTATTGAGGTTGGCCCTATATGGGAGTATCGTGATGGTTGTGGTTTCGCGGCCCCATAACAATATAATGGTTATTATGGTGGCTAGGATCATCTCACTGTTAATGACATGCTAAGTGAACAGGAGTTGGAAAGTCTCCAACTTTTAAGCATGGAGTGATGATTTGCAGCCCTGCTCTGGAATCATCGAAGTTGCAACTAGAAAGTTCTGTTGCATAGAATTATGGCTTCGGACGAGCATGACGTTCCAAATTATGCAGTGGTTCGATCCACCGTCTGATTAAGGCTTCATGGCCAGGCGCAGATGTAAATCTAATCACACAAATCGAAATAGTAGGCTCTTGTAGCAGTTGTAATACAAATAAAGTCGGTGAACAACAAAGTGCTGAGAATGAGGCTGAAACTTCAACTCGTCGATGTTTGTAATAACTGGGCATCTCTTGAGGCATTTTGCGTAACATTTCGTACAAAGATTTTCGTCTTCATGCCTATTCAACTTAGTTAGAACTAAATTCGATTGACCTTTGCTTGCGCTGTACGTTTATGAATTCACTGTTTGAAAAACTGAACGGAAAAAAAACGCAAACCAACAAAATTTTGCTCTGGTGGCATCATCAGTTTGCATTTTTTTGAAAATGAGCAAGGAAACGCTGTCACCGCGATTTCTCTATGCTACCAAACTATAATAACTAATTTTTTGTGGTAACAATTGGGTAATGTTGTCGTCAGAGAGCCTTGGTTTCAGCAAGACAGTAACACACACAGCCACCTAAACCATTCAGCATGAGAAATTTCTTGGTCACGTAAGTTCTCGATTTGGGAAATTTAAATGATTTAAAAGTGCTGGGTTATTTGCTCCAAGGACATTTGAAAGACCGGGTTTACGTGAGCAGCCCATAAGTAACTGTTGCTCTGCGAGGTGAAATTCGGCGCTGCATTGACGAGATAAACGAAGCTTTGTTGGAAAATATATTTGAAAGTTTGTGAAATAAGCTGACGTCTGCCGATACGCTTGACGTCAGATTCCATTATTAATTCTCATATTTCTACTTCAGATGGAGAGCAATAATAATGAAGTTGCCTACAAAAGTGTGTGTTGTAGGCCAATTTATTTTATTATCTTAAATTTGGCTCTTTTGCTGTTGCTCTCCTGGCAACTTAACGCTGTGCTAATACTTGGACTACGATGTTATTTTTTATATTATACAATAAGCTTCATGTGCTCATCTAATATAAAGACGTCTTTGTCAACTCATCTTTGACTGAACAAGAATTATTTTCCATTTGAGACTCGAGGAAGTTTCAGACCCTTTCTTCAATTTGTTTTTTCAATGCATTGTACCAGAACTAGGAAATTAGGTTATGGGTAGCTAAAAAGAGGGAGTAGTGTTTTCGGATATTCAATTATTCGATTATTTTCTAACATTGAAAGTGACAGGAAAGACCTTTGGAGGGAGTTTATTCCATATACGAGCTCTTCTGCTAAAAAACGGATGCACAGTGCGATTTACTTTCCAATCGACCACACATAGATGCGCTCTCAATGAAAATCAAGTTAAACGCTAAAAGGTGCGAGATTCGGGAACAAGTTTGCCAACCATTGTAGTAATGATAAAATAGTGAAACACAATTTACCTTGCGTCGATGCTCTAGGGAATCAATATACTTGGATAGCTTACCGTACCTAATGAGCATCTTGGCCTTCTCCTGTACGAGGTCGAGCAATTCCAAAATAGACTTTAAGGCACCGGCCTATACATGAGAGCTGTATTCCATTTTTGGACGGATATAGGTGGTATTAGTAGTACGAAGATCAGATGGAGTGAAGTATCTCTTACACCGTGTTAGAAAACCGAGCCACTTGAAAGCTTCTTTCGAAACTTTAAAAATATCTAGAACATCATGAGCTACCGATTCCGTAATACCTATATCACCCATAGTAACAGATGCAGCACCATTTTCGAACACAGATCTTTGCGTAAGCATGCAACATTGCTTCTTACGGGCATTAAAATTGACTCTATTCATATGACCTCATTCATAGATAGCCGCAAGATCATGATTGAGCGTAATTTGATGTTTTGCCTTTTGGAAATTACCTCCAACTTGTTCGGTCTATTACAAACGAGAAGGAAGGTCATTTAGAATAATAAGAAATAGGGTAGAAGAAAGAACGGAGCCTTGCCTTGAACTCGTTTCATGAAATCCCATCTATAACAACTCGTATAGTGTGATTCCTGAGAAAACTCGATATAAATCTGGAGAAATTATCACCGACACGAAAAGCAACAAGTTTTGACAGAAGTGCATCATGCCTTGGAAATATCTAGATGCACCACCTTACTCTCTCCGATATAATATATGGAGTTTCACCATTGTTTCGATAGGAAAGCCAGCAAGTCGCCCGTAGGGCGTCTTGCATTTACTTGCACTTAAGTCGCTATTGGGATTTGAACTCAAGACTTGTGTACCAATGCAAAAAAGTCGAGAAATGTGAGCTAACTTTTAGCTTTTGCTTTTTTATGGTGGACCCAACAATTCACTCGAATTCAATTTTGTTTACCTCGTGTTAGCAATTTCAATCATGGGGATTAAAGAAAAGAAGTATTTTTTACATATTTCGGATTTTATAGCGATTAACCAGTCAAACTTTCATATTTTGTTGGGATAATCAAATATTGCTGCTGATGCCTATTGGGGTACATTCAGCAATTCCTGTTCCTATTTATTTCTGTCAGCATCTGTGACACGTTTTATTTCTACTGCACATATTTTCATCAGCTTAATTTGCAGAATTTGACTTTGTTTTTTGTTTGTGATATTTACGAGTATTTCCAGCTTTTACGTTGCATTCAGGGTTATATTAAAGAGCACTTGTTAACGTCTGCCAGCTATACAAGGAAATAACCAAGATATCGTGTAAACGTGTTTGAATGTATGTTGATGCTTTTGTGTGCGTGCGTATGTGTGTGTGTGTGTGTGGATTAAAGTTCACAAATTGTACCAGAAAGTTTGTGCGAGCTATTTGTAGTTGTATGTGTATGTGTATTTATTAATGTGTGTAAGATGGGTAAATGCAACTGTTTAATCACGTGGGGCAGACGTCATCAAATATGCACGCATTTGTATACCTTCACAGGCACACAAACACTCACCTACTAGTAGAAGTGTAATTGTATGCAAATGTTGGTCTTATTGGTAGAATGTTGTCAGCCTTGTCGCATATTCTTCTTGTTGACAAGACTTATTGTGAAAGTGTCGTCATCGTTGTAGTAACGTTGCATTCTGTACTGTATTTTCTTGAGTCTGCCATTTCACCTTGTTTGTTTTCTTGGCTGCATTTTTTCCTTCTTTCTATATATTTTTATTAAATGTATGTGTATGTGTGTGTATGTGTATGTGTGTGTATATATAAATAAGTCTGTCCATGTGTCAGTCAATGTGTATCTTAAATATTCAGCACTGTTCAGTATTGTGTACTGTTTGTTTAATAAGGTAACAGGCGTTTGGTTGGATGGATATCACGTGACATTTGAGACACCTTTTCATTTTAATGAGTTGATGGTGCGTCACTTCAAGTGGCAACAAAAATGATTATAGTTTTTCTTTATATTTTACTTTTGTTTTAATTCAGTTTAGTATTCTGTAGCTGTCACAATACAAAGTGGCAACACAAAATGAAAGCAGACCAGAGAAAAATGTGTTATATGAATGTTAGATGCCTTTACTTTACTTTATTTTACTTTTCATCAGGCTGGTGTTGCAAGTTAATTAAGTACGTTGCCGCAGTGGTGGTTTGAGGTCCCTTTTTTATAGCTTGTGAAACTTTTCTTAAAAACGGTAGACAGAGTTAAATAAAAACAGCAATGAAAGCAAAACGAATTTCTTTGCTACACATGGGGTTATATAGGGTTATATACACTAATACAAACACACTATTACACATACACACACACACACACATATATATATATATATATATTCATAAATGTTTTTATAACATATTGACATATTACGTGTTGTTCATAAATGTGTGTGTGTGCTACGGTATGTCTGTTTGTACTATATGCAGCAAAAAGTTTAATGACATTTCACAGCTTAAAATCTGAAGCACAAAAACAAAACAAAAACAAAAACAACAAAAATAAAATAAAAACCAAAACAACAAAACAAAAAACAAAACAAACAAAAAATCATCATCACTTACAGGCACACATATAGAGACAAACAAACGTGTTGTGTCAAAAACGACAAAAGAATGTGTTACATATATACAAGCACATGTATTCATATTAACAACAGCAACAAAAACAACAACAAAAAACAAATTTGTAATAGAAAAGAAAAGAAATTAAACAAAATCATAAAGAAAAAAGAAAAGAAACTTCAATTGCATAATGGCGCATGTGTTGCTGCTACACGGCTGCAGTCGTATTTTTTTTTTGTTGTTTTGTTATTAACAAAGAAACATTAGGGGCATTCATTAAATATAAAATTATTGCAATTAAAATTATTCTCTCGGGCATTTATTTGCAGAATTTTTCTTTTTATTACATCGCATGCTGTAGCAAGTTTTTGAAACTTATAAAGATCATTCGAATAAAGCTACTGAATTTGGTGGTGTTTGAAAAAGCGTTTTAGATGTCTTCAACGAGCTTAGGCACTTGGGAATGTGCAAGCGTGTTCAAATAAATTTCCCAAGATGTTGGATATTTGCCATGATTCATTTAACAGCTTAATGTAAGGACGAAATTAATTTTAGTTTTCCAACTTCTATTATACACGATAACAGTTTCTTTCTTTTAAATTTTGTATAACTTAAAATTTCTTGAAACACAGTTTACTTTAAACTGTTAAGACTTCTGATGTGGTGTTGTAGGTATACATCTTGTGATGTGCTAGCACTTCTAGATGAATGATATAGTTGAGTATGGATTAGCCCTGGTCATCAGGTTCAGCTACATTAATAAGCAAAAATACTGGATAGGGAAGGTGTGCTACTTTGTTTGTTTATAATTTTTCATTAACTGAAAGAGAATGGATCTTATAGTGGTACATGTTTTATTTAATGTCGGCAATTATGTATGGAATACAATATCAGATAAATGTCTGCCTCTGTTAGCCTCACAACTAACGTGGTATTTTATTAATTTCACGAATAGCTTGTTTGCGTGGCTCAAGCGTTTCTGTTTTTTTTTTTTTTTGGCATAAACCTTTCTTTTCAGATATCCCCACTAAAAGAGGTCTGCAGCAGTTAAATGAGACGACCGTGAAGGTCAATCAATATCACTATTTCTTGAAATAACTTGTTGTGGAAAGAGGTCCCGCAATAATTCCATTGTAATCCTGGCTATATGCGATGTTGATACGACATGTTAATCAAGCCCAAAGCATACAGTTGTGACGTTAAAAAGTTTTCAATCATATCACGATATCGCCCCCATTCACAGTAACCTTTAAGTCGTTTTCATTTTCAAAGAAGAAAAGTCTAATAATTCCTCCTGAGTAAATTGCACACCAGACTGTCACTTTTAATGGATACAAAGATGACTGTTGAATAATTTGTTGGTTTCCCATTCCACAGAATATTGTGTTTATTCACACCTCTATTCAAATGAAAATGTGCCTCGTCACTCATTATGACTTTTTCATGAAAATCGGGGTTGTCATGGGTGCGATATAACAGCCTATTAGCATATGTACGGCGGCGTACATGGTCTTGTGAAAGACGATCTTGTGTCAACTGGATCTTATATGGAAACAAATGTAATCGTTATGCAAAATTCTGGCCAAAGTTGCTCTTTGAAGGCCAAGTACCTGAGCACGGCGTGGAATTGAGGTTGATGGATTGTTTTGAACACTTTTTTTAGCAGCAGTAATATTTTCAACCGATCTTGCAGTGCGTTATGGTACATGGTCACCTACCGACTGTCTTTCTTCGAAATCACTACTACACGATAAATAGTGCATTTTTTTGGCATGCTATTTCTCCCAAAAATTTCACGTAATTTTCTCATCATCACAGTAATCGATGATTGATTTTGATAAAATGTTTTAGTGATTACAACACGTTGGTTTATCGAATATTTTTCCATAATAAATTTGCCACGTGTGTACTACACGACTGCCAAATATGAATTGTTAAGGCTAATGGTAACCAAAATAGTGGCAAAACAAAGTAGTGTACCTTCCCGGCGGAGACCCTGTATGTAAAACTTTTTTGCTTAAAACGAGATTCTTTTTAATATATAAAAAAATTAAAAAAGTAAATATTTTATTAACAATTGTTTTACACGCAAGGCCTGCGTATAAAAATTAAATAAATTTTATTAAAATCTTATTGATTATTAAATAAAAAATTGTTTGTATATTTTTTTGCCCCTTAGATGAAATATTAAAAATATAAATTTTAAATATAGTATTGATACGTTTTTACCTTTTCTAAGCGTTTTGTTGTGAGTGCTTTATTGCAAAATAAATTACATCAGTTTTTAGAGTTTTTAAATTAAGAAAAATTTTATTAATTTTTTAAATATACAAAGTTGACACCACCGAACCATTTACTTAAGATGCGCGTCTTTACTTCACGTTGTTTATTTTTACACTGGCTGACTATCCACTCAGACGATGCCTTTTATATTTGTCCACTAGAGGTCTAGAAAAATTAAGAATCTTCTACTCCCTTTGTAGCACATTTTTTTGTTGTTATATTGTTCGTTAGTTTTTATACTGATAAAATTTCTTCTTGGAATCTATTTTAACATATTTGTTGCTGTCTCTTGTAGAAAAGATTTCTGAAAAAACTACGCAGATGGTAAACAGCATACATGTTTGTTGTTATCTTGCGCGTATAAAATTTCTACGCAGTTAGTAAACAGAAATTTCTTTTTGCCTTGTATGCCACGCAGTTAGTAAGCAGCATATGAAATTGTTGTTGTTTGCGTGTATAAAATAAGTTTTCTTAGCAAGCCACGCAGTTCGTAAACAACATACCCAGTAGTACGCTTTATTTCTTAATTTTTTTATTTTAAAACTTAAGCAAGACACATCAGTAACGATATTTTACTAATATTTCAATTTTAGTTCTAAAAAGATCAGACCAGGTGCATCTCTACAGAAATTCATATAAAGTGTGTTTCTTATAAAGCTACAGAATTTTGAAATGAGATTAAACAACATTGATTTTTTTACATTGACCTGAAATTTACTTTATACGAAAGAGAATTTTCTGGCATTATAATTTAAATATGACTTCTGGCATATGACTGCCATGACTAAATCAGATGTAGTATCATCTGGAGATCCAATTGTCGAAGACTTTTTCCAACATTTATGGCCCCATTTCAGTAATAGCACACCGAATGTTGATATGTGCGTATATTTTCCGACGGGGTTTAATTTATTTTTATTTCGGTACGAGGTACGAGGGAATTTAGGTGGGAAGTGGGGTAGGGAAAGACGAGCGAAAGGGAGATACAAACGGAAAAGGGAGAAGGTGACGAATGCAATAACACAAAGAGAAACACGAACAAGACGAACTATATAAACACAGCTGATAATAGAACGCAACTAATATAAATAGAACACTGAAGATGGCAAATAGCCGAAACCCGTTTGTTCACAAACCAAATTTGACGAGGGTCGACGTAAAACCGTACCCAAATAAAAACACCGAATGTTGTCTTTCAAGTGTTCTAATCGGCGTAGACTAGTGACTTCACATATCTCCTCAAAAAATAATCTAGTGACATTAAATAGCACGATCTCGGAGGCCGATTCACAATTTCCTAAACGTGAAACTATGCGGTTGCCATCCTTCAATAAATCAATTGTGGCACGAGCTGTGTGATATGTTGCATCGCCTTTTCGCAACGATAGCTCCTAAACTTCAAGGTTGCTCAATAGATGAATGAAAAAGTCAGAAAACATGACTCTATAGTGGTCACCGTTGATTGTAACGTTCCGACCAGCATCGTTTTTAAAGAAGTGTGGATCAATGATTCCATCAGTTTATAAAACACAAGAAGCAATCAGTTTTTCTGGATGTAACGGGGTTTCAGCATGTATTTCAGGATTGGCATCACTTTAAATATGGCAGTATGGTTGTAACCGTTTAAAATATCACGAACGGGAATTTCTTATAGAATTATAATTTTCAAAATAAAAATGTACAACTACGAGATAATATTTACATCTGCGCCTGGTTATGGAGCCTTAATCAGATAGTCGTCGAACCACTTTGCATAAATAGGAATGTCATGCTCGTCCTAGGAAGCCGAAGACTAATCCTAGCAACAGGTTTTCCTAGTTGCAACTTTAATGATTCCAGAGCAGCGCTGCAAATTATCACTCCTTGCTGAAGAGTTGGAGACTCCTGTCCAGAACACATGTCTAGCATGCACACTGGATCTAGAAACATTTCACCAGGTAGGTGATATTAAAGGTGAAATTAACCTGGTCACCATATAAAAATTGACCTGTCTTTTATGGGGCCGCGAAACCACAACCACCACGATACTCCCATATAGGGGCCAACCTAAATAATCATCTAGAGAACAGTTAAATGTCTAAAGAGACAAATAACGGAACTCTGGGGCTTACTGATTCCCGTTGAAATAAAGTGGAGTTCCCAGTTGACCCCTGCTGCCTTCAGGGGACTGGACTCCCTTTTTTCCCCAGCTGCACAGGTCTAGTAAGTCGAAGTTCTATAAAGACCATATAATGTGCCCAGGGGGTGCTATAAAAATGTACTATTTGGAAGTGTTGTTCAGGCCTTAATCCACTCATACTAAGATACACAACTAAACATAAATTACCTGACAGCTGACAAAATAGCAGCCAGTTAAAAAGTAGTGCCAGCTTAACTTTATATACCTCCAGAAAAAAACCCCTTAACTTATGCCAAACTGTTTTTAAATTTGGTCTAAATGTCAAACGAAAGCTTCAACGCAAGTAACTGAGCTACAGCAGTTTTACTGTATTTCTTTGCAACTGTTATTTACAATGAATACCCCTTTTGTTTTTTAACTAAAAACCTACAATTATTAAGACATACTGCAAGAGTCTAAAAAATATGTAGTCATGAGTAATTTTTTCTTTTGTCTGTATGTAAAACAAGAAAAGTCTTCACATTCTTCTAACACAAAAATTAATAAAAAAAAGTGTAGTCGTTATTCTTTTATTTTTTTTTTTTTTTGCTCTCCTTTTGAAAATTATTTTTCAATTTTTATTTTTTGTTGGTTTTTTTCTTCTCTACTCTGTAGTCTTTAAGAGCTTTTGTTAATAGCTCACAGAGGAAGCCATTTAAGTGGTGCTTCTTGAGAATGTATATACCAGACAGTTTTCCCTCACTTTTACAAGCATTAAAAAACACTAGCTAACAAACACATACAGATGTATGAAAACAAAAACAAAAACAAAAAAAAAATACTTTACTCATATCCATGCCGAAGTTATCATACTTTTGCATAAATAAGTGCATGCATATACACCTACATACATACATATATACATACATATTTATTTTGTGTCTCATATATAATAAAACAGAATTTATTCATTTTATTAGTGTTCTTGATGCTTTTGTTGTTGTTGCTGTTGTTATTCCTGTTCTTTCTGTTGTTTTCTTAATAAATGTTTTCTGTCATGTTAAAATAATATTCAGCCTATTAAATTCTTTATCAACTCCCACAAACAATTCAGCCCATCTGCTCACCTGCATTAATGTCCAGTTCTATGACAGGTTGGTTGTCTTGCATGTAGTTAATCAAATTGTTTACCAGACGTTGCCAGGAATTCTACAAACACTTTGTGCTGTTGCTACCAATAATAATAATAGAGATAAATTTGATTGGGATGACAATGATCACAATTATGAGGAGATGAGAGTGATGAAAAGCTGACCCAGATAGGACAGGTTTACATTGTACGCAACAATATGTTATCATTTACCTTATGACTAAGATAATTTGAATAATTTATTATCAACATGTAAGTAAATTTATAGAACATTTATGTGCATACAAAAATAAACAATATATTTTAGACAATAACAATAATAGCAACAGCAACAACAATAGTAATAGTAACACAAACAATAATCAGTTTGTTAATTAATTAAATAATAATCAGTGTTTGAAGTTTGTAATTGTATTGGTACATCTCATTTATTTTTCCAATACTAAAGCAAAATTATAAATTTTATAAATTTTTTCTAAAGAAATTTCCTATAGAAATTTTTAATCTCAAATATGCTTTTCAGTTATGAAAATAAATATTGCTAAAAATTGTATATCTGCCTGTTAACCACTGCAGAATGTCTCTCGTCCTTAGCTCACATATAACGAGGGTGTTATATTTTTTATAAAACGGATTTTTAATAATTCAAATATTTCGCCACTAACACTTACATAAATATGTTCAAGTGCATATACGCTTAATATATTGATTTATGTGTATGTTTGCATATTATAGGCTTGACTGCTCCAACTCCTCTTTTCTTGTTATTAATTGTTCTGTTGTTTACTTGTGTTTAGGAAGGGC
This sequence comes from Trichopoda pennipes, assembly GCA_030448955.1. Lineage (NCBI taxonomy): Eukaryota > Metazoa > Arthropoda > Insecta > Diptera > Tachinidae > Trichopoda > Trichopoda pennipes. The sequence continues at coordinate 572,773 of JASKUP010000094.1, forward strand.
TATGAACCAAATTCATGCGTAAGTTTTTTTATACAAATCGTAGAAAATTTGGGCATATGAAAGGTGTACTGTAATTCATGCAAGATTCATGTATCTATCGACTTTCCCGTTTTATAAAGAAATTGTAACCGCCAAAGATTCTGTCCAACCAAAAGAAATCAGATGCTTGAGGCTGAGCTTAGTAGGAGCTGTAACCAAACTTTTTTTTCCAAATAAGCCTTGTTAAGCTTAGTACTTTTTTTGGACCAGGACTCAGGGGATAACCTCTATACATGCAATGCATTGTACCAAAATTAGAAAGTTAGGTTAATGGGAGGAGGAAAGAGGGGGTAGTGTTTGTAGACATTGGATTTAAACTTGTTTACAGGAAAGATCTCCTGAGGATGTTTATTCCACAAACGGACTGTTCTGCTAAAAAATAAATTTTCCCTGTAATGTGTAGTGCGATTCACTGACCAATCAACTACAAATGGATGCGCAAAGAAAATCGCCTTAAATGCATAAACGTGCGATTGACAGAAACAATTTCCCTAATTTCATTAGAACACTTACTATTGTAGTAACGATAAAACTATTTAACCTATATTCGTAATATTGTGCGAAGTGATATTAAAAGCTCGTAAAACATAGTGCGTAATAAAAATGAAGTTATGTTGCTTTAGATGCTCTGCACATTTTGTTAAATGTTGTGAATGTTGCAGGCAACATTGTTTGAAAATGTTTCTGGCAACATTGTTTAAAAATGTTTCTGGAAACATTGTTTAAAAATATTTCTAGCAACATTTGTTTTTCCCAATTACGAAACAATATGTGTGGCACATTTTTCGTATCGAATTGTAACCTTCAGCTAAATTTACATTTTATTTTTATTACGCCAAAATATTAAGATTAATCTAAAAAAACTGTAAATAATAAATTCTTTTCCATTGCAAACTTCTTGTAGTCCGAATCTTTTGAAATGCAAACTTTGCCTGATTTTTTTTGTTAATTAAAATTGAAACTAAAGACAATTAAAAATGGTAGTTATCTTTTTCACCACTGTATTGTCACCACTGGCAAATTTTAAAATATCTTAAGTGACTACTAAACGTGTCCCATTGCAAAGTCGTGGGTGGCAGATATTTGTTACCAAAATAATTGGTACACCAACTTTCATTTGTAGGCGATGGGGCGACAGTCCAAATAACTCAAGCGAATTTTAAAATTCAACTAGATAATTTACAAAATCGTCTTGATTGGTAACAGAGTCAACCGATTTGTAGGTAAAAATTTCCCCGGGAATGTCATTCAAAATTGTCACATTGATATCCGAAACATATGCATTTTTCGCAACTTAGCTCTTTCCCCCAACTAATCATGGTTTCTAAAATTTTGTGCAATACCGGGAAATTCGTTTGTGACCAATTCTTGTTTTGGTTGTGCAAAGTGGAAAAAATGATCTGGAAGCGTAATCATTTTTGTGGTGGGGTCAATTGAAATTGCGCCATTCCCAATATCTAACAACTGCTTTGAAAAACGTTCGGCTGATGGATCATTTTGCAATTGAACACGCAAATTACACACACACACACACACACAAAATCGAACAGAATATGGAAAACCAAATTCTCTATTTGTTTGCACATCCACTTGCTATGAACATGAGCATATTTCGATTTGTATTTTATTTGATACAAAACATTGAGTCGAAGTATTCAATGGAAAAAAAATTTCGATATTTTTGAAAAATTTGTTTGGCTTCAAGCACGCACTGTGGACGCACTATTGCGCGTAAACGCATGAAACAAAGACATAAACCAGCGAACGACCATTACGAAGGTACTATATAATTTGGTGATAATAAGGTTACAACAAATCATGCCACAAGTGCTTTTTAATCTCTAATAGAATTCAATTACCGCTTATTTCTTTCCTTTAATATTTTTTGTCTACTCCCTTACTAATTTGTGTTTTTTTTCTTCTTCTTTATTTTAAAACAGCAAGTCCACAACCAAACAAGGAGAATATCCTGCGAAGCATCAATGAAAGTATAAACGGTAAAAGAAAAACAGTTTTATAAAAGAGTATTTTCGACTGTGATGGCCAGATATGTTATTTTATAACTATTGAAATATAAGTTAAAAACAGGACCCCCTTTATATTTGTTAACAATGTACAGTAAATAGTTTAAATTAGCTTAACATACGGGGTGTTGTACACATTATGAGTATGTGTACAACACCCCGTCACAGTTTCCAATTAAACTTTTTATTCTCATGATCGAGGTTTGCTGCTGCAGCTTCAGCTCTTTAGCTGTTTAAAAGCAAATAAATATGCGTGTGTGTGTGTGTGTTTTTGTGTGGCTGTGTGTCCATATGTGAGTGTGTTTTTATTTGTGCAAAAGCATACGTTCCTTCATATATGTGGTTTTGTTTAGTTTAGTTTTAATTCATGTGCATGTTGTGTAATTTAAAACCAATTTGGAATTGATTGACTTGCTTACATGCATGATTATTTGATATTTCTTTCTGGTTTTTATTATCGTCTCTACTTGTAACTATTTGCTTGCTGTTTAACAATGGATTTATTTTCGAATTTTTTGTCCTTTTGTTATTGTTGTTGTTGTAAGATTTCTTTAGATCCGGAGATTATAGAGATAAAGTACAAGGGCAATATTGGTTATTTCTTTCTTTATTATTGGTTTCCTCCATTGTCTCTGATTGGTATTGTAGTGTGTGTGTGTGTGTGTGTGTGGGTTTTGTATGTTTATAATTTTTTTTTTGTTGATTTACATGTTGACAAGACTAACTAACAACATTTCTCATAAAGCATTCATGTGGTTAAATGTATGTATATAACGTTGACTGCGTTGGATGTATAGTATCGTATGTCTTTACTTGCGTAATTAATTTTATCCTTAAACAAACCCTGCTGTTTTAACAGGATATAGTTCATGACAGTTCTATATTGTTTATCTGGCAGTTAAACAAGAAATAATTAATCGGGATAATGTCGTGCGACCGGAAGAAAATTAACAACAAGGCAGCGAACCAAGACATTTGTTTGGAAAGATGATCATCTCATGAAAATATTTTACTTAAGAAATAGCCAGCCAGCTCCGAAAGGTGCTTGACCATATGGAACAGTATACATGTAGATAGTTGTAGAATATAAAGTGCATTTAGAGTCAAGAAACCAAAAAAAAAAAATGTTATTTAGAACAGCATTGCTGTAGAAGAAATTTAGTTTGCTGACCTGCGTTATCGTAATCTGATTAAACAAACTTAAGTTAAGCAATAATTGGGCTCTGCATGCATATTTAACGGTACTGCTATTGTACTGAAAATACAAAACTAAAATTTTCGCACCGATAAACCGATAACTCTTCGGTTGACAACATTTAATTTTATTACTTTAAAACATCATTTTAAGAATCGTTTCAGATGACCATAATTTGCTTTTCCTAAAGCGTAAATCATGTAAATTACAAGCCAGAATGTTTCTTAGGTTCACCGTTATATTATTCAATTTCGAATTTTCCTAAAAAGACTTTGACGTATGAGGTCATCTGCTATGCACCCCATACATTTTGCGTTATCATCTCTGAAATTTTCATTGACGTTTCCGAGATTTTAGCAATTAATTTCGGCGTAACTATCACCTACGCTTCAACTCCAACAACAAAGGTATTTCACTTGGTTTCGGTTATTTCATTCATTAAAAATTCTCTAAATTCACTTCTGAAATAATTAAATTGCATAAAAACTTATCATTCAGTAATCAAGAATGCGTTGACGACCATAAGTGTGTTGCAAGCAGAGGTAAATAAGTTGATATCAAAATTCGTTTATTCTTCATTTGCCGAAATGCCTGCTTGTGTGATAAAAATTAGGGTAATGAGTTCAAGTCCCATTGTATTTGCCATCATCTGCATTGCAACCAAATGCATTTTTACTTCGTTTTTTATATATCATTAAATCAAAATTCACTAAATTCACGTCTGTCAGATTTGAAACAAGTTAATAATGTCGATTTTTTTGCTTGAAAAATGAATTTATAATGATAACAAAATGAGTTAATACGTTATTCAAAATATTGGTCTTCGTTAGCCACTTATTTCACCCATCTTTCTGGTAGCAAATCGATTCGGCGACAAGAGAACTGCTTATGTGAGGTAAAAAATATATCACACTCATTTCTGCTACCTTGTTCTGAAGTGAATCGTATTTCAATAAGGGCCTTCTGCATTGATCGACCAAATGATAGCCTGAAGGGATAAGGCCTGTGCTATAAGACGGATAAGCCAAAACTTTTCATCCCATTACAACAAGAGGCCGAGCATTATCGTGATGAAAGATTATGGCTTTGTATCAAATTGCATATTCTGGTCGTTTTTCGTTTTTTAAATGAATTAATTATCTTCGGCACAGTTCCCTTGTGATCGTCTAACCCAATTGAATCAGGTCATAATATAAAACACCCTTCTGATCCCACTAAATACAGAACATTACCGTTGTGTCACGGATATTTGGCGTTGATTCGGTTGGTTGGCCGGGTTTTATACGGGGTGTCCACCGGGAAGGTATACCGTCATTCGATAAACATCAGTCTTGAAAATTCATAACTGGAAGTCATGAAGTAGACAAGTGACAAACTTATTATAGAACCAGCTGACCCATTGAGAACGAATTTCGCAAAGAGGAAACGCAAACAAATAAGCTCGATGCCCACCGCGACTGTTTTAATGGCGGCAGTAATCGAGTCCATGTTACTTTGGGCCTTTCAGCGTCATTCGCCAAGGCGCATTTGATGCAGTTGGCTGCTGGCGACGAATTTATTGCGTGTGTGTATTTTTGAAGTAAACAACGCTCAAAATATACGTAAATGCGATACCATATAATATCAAAACACAGCGCACAAAAAAATTAAATGCATTGAATAAATGAATATACAAAATTTCATTTAAGTCGAGCCAGTCGTGTACTTGCAGTGTAGTTGAATAACCTGGATACCGACTGCAGCGCCATCTGCCGGGCTGGTTTGTGAATATAAGCAATCCAAGGTGGCACTGAAACGCATACAAAAAAAATTATTCAGTGACATACACACGTACAGTAGAATTATACATATATATAAAGAAGATTTGTATGGGAGGTACCACGCGTCTATATCTCGCCTATATTTGCAGCAGATCTCAAAATATGTTCACTCAACCGAAATAAAAAATTCTGTTAAATAGTTTGTATGAGAGGTACCACGCCCCTTTGTATAATCCCGCCCATATTTGCAGCAACACTTAAAAAATGCGAACCAAACCGACGTACCAAATTTTGAGCAAATACCGTTATCAGGAGCAGAAATAATAGATTTTTGATTTGTGGTTTGTATGGGAGGTACCACGCCCCTTTGTCTAATTGGAACGAATTGTAAATCTAACCCACCCGGTGTGCCACCAAAACGCATATAAAAAAATTTATATAAATCGGTCCAGCCGTTTAGGAGGAGTTCACTCACAACACACGTACAGTAGAATTATGTATATAAAGAAGAAGATAAAGATAATATTGGATAAAGCAACGTGTCTTAATCGTTAAAACAAAAATCAATTATCGATTATTGTGATGCTGAAAAAATTACCGGTAATTTTTGGTAGAAACAACGTGCGCATTAATTATCATGTAGCGAATGATTTCGAAAAAAGGGGGTCTGTAGGTAATTAAAAAATATTCGTAATGAAATTAATGAAATACTGCGTGAAATGTGTGAGAATGTAATGAAAAATGTGCTCAAGAGGGCTCGCATTTGTGAGGCTAACAGAGTCGGTCATTTATCTGATATTATATTCTGTATATAACATAAGATCCATTCTTTTTCATTTAATCAGCTGTTATAAACAAACAAATTACCTTCGCAATGGATACCCCGTATATGACTTTTTGCGCTTAGAGTTATCGTAATGTATACATTTTTCATCCCTACGATACAAAACTGACTTTTTTTGTAGCGTTCAAGCATAATTTTCGACATGCAAAATCGCTTTTTAACGTCTCTCGGGTTAAATCTACATGCAACCGATTTCTTTACTTTTGAATGAAACCAAATTCATTTAAACGCAGGGGAATCGCTTGTTGTGCAACTCCCAATGATAATGCAGAGTACTGTTGTTATTTTTGTCCGTCTTTTCAGGTTATTTTTCGTTCGGTGTAAACGGCGAGCGTTTTCGATTTGAAGACATCATTTTCAAGCCATGTTTTAGTCCATACTGGTGAGTCAGTGTTCGGGTTTAGGTGTTGTAAGGGTTGTATCTACTGACGTAGGTAGAATGCCAGCCACCTGGCACTTTATGCAAAGCCAGTCTCTCAATATCTCCGTCTTTTAATATTATCTAGGTACATGTGTCAGTCTAAGGGTGTTTTTCGTATGTTCAAGTGTATCAGCAGTTGTGTGTGTGGTGTGAAAGTTGTTTCTGGGGTCATGTTAACTAGTTCGTTTATAATGTCACTGTTAAAAGTTTTTGTTTTGTAGATTTCCACGTTTTCAAGAATGTCTAGTCTTCGTCCTTTTTTTGATATAGTAATATGATACATTCATCCATTTCCCTTGGTATGTGTCCGTGAGTGTCAAGTTGTAATGCGAAGTTGTTGTTGTACGTCAATATAAAAATTTATTGCTTTCAAAAGAGCCGCCTACAATAAAATATTGTAAAATTTTATATCTATTCAATTGAAATTTATTAAATATTTAACTTCATTAAAGTTTAAGTTCTATCAAATAACAATCACAAGAGAGAGCGTGTTGTGCATACTCTAGTGTGGATAATTCAGAAAAATTTGTGCAATGAAGCTATTGATTTTAACAATCACACTAGATCTGCTGCCTTCAAAAACTCAATGAGTCTACGCTGTGTGGTTTATATATAGAAAGTCATGAAAAAACCTGAAAACCCCGTTTGTGATTAACGAGAAATCATTTCTTATTTTTTTTTTTTGTTGTAATAAAACATTCTTGTAAAAAGACTCACTTTCTGAAAACAAATTAAAATTTAAAAAAATAAAAGAAGTAAAATATAAAATTGGTTAAAACGTTTTCGCCTGTCTTATGAATAACTGGCCGGCCAACAGCATACAATAAAATCACCTTGACCTGTCCAATCAAATAGAAATATAAGAACCCAAATTGGAAGTGACAGAAACTCATTCAAATGTGTTTTAAACTGGATGGAGATTTATGTTGAACAATGTTTTTCAAAGATTTATTCACACACTAAAAAAAATGTGTACACAGTCATTCAGGTACTAAATCGGGCACACATACACATCCACACACATGAACACACACAGGCTGGTGAACTTTCATATTTAAATATTTTTTCGAAACCAGCACAATGTGGGCACTCGATGGTACATATTAACAGATGATACAAATACGAGGTTTATGGTTTTGACTTTTATTTGTGGTCTTGTTGCATATGAGTTTTATATTCTTGTTGCTATTGTTGTTTTTTTTGCTTTTAATTTAGTTTTATTTCTGCATTCTAGAATCATAGCTTTCTGTCTAGTTTGTTGAAAAAAATAAAAAAAAGATAATAATGTAAACACACACACACACACATGCACCCACACACTCTCATCCACGTGCAAAAATCACAACTAGAAAAAACATCTTCATGGATTTTTCTATTTGTTTGGTGGATAAGGTGGATTTTTTATGCCATGCCATCATCTCTTCTTAAATCCTTTCTATGCTGTCTAAGTTGCTGTTGTTTTATTGTTTATAGAGCCTAAAAATATTTTCCTTTAATTTTTCATTCTTGCTGCTGTGCTTCTCTGGTTGTTGCTAGAATCGAACAGCAACTCTAAATTTGTGCTGTTGAGACACAACACGGCAAATGAAACAAAAATAAATATAAAAACTGAAAAAAATAAACAACAAACAAATGAAATATATCTTCGTGTTGCATTCTGTAGGCTTAGTGTTGGATTTGCTTAGTGAGCATCCAAAACAACAACTGCAACAGCAATAACCAGCAACCCCTTCTGCAGCAACGTGTGTATTTAGATCGGGAGAAAAATATTTGTTACAAAAATTTAAATGAATGAATGGAGTGTATTAGTCTTGCACTGTTAATTTGTTGTTGTTTTGCATTATGTTTATGTGTAGGTGAGACAAATGCAGTGGCAGCAGCGTTGCATGCAAAAGTGAAAATAAAAAACAATTAAATAGAAACATAAAATATAAAACGCTGACTCTCAGACATTTTTTTAAAGGATTTTGCATGCTCGAATATGTGCTACATGTAATAAAAATAATATTTAAAAAAAAAACAATAACAACAACAACAAAAACGGACTTAAAGCTCAAATGTTTATTATGATGAAAACGAAGAAGATGGTCGATTTTGTTTTTGTTTTCAGATTGTGTTAATGTTTTAATATTTTTAATCGTTCGTTTTAGTCTGTTTTTGGCTGTTGTTTAAAACGTTATCCTAGTTTTTTTTTTTTAATAATGTGTGTGCAGCTTTTAAAGTCGATTTATATACACCGCTCGAAATAGCTACAAGTACTGCCTCTAAAGATAAATGAAATGATGTGGAAGAAACTAATAGCTACGAGGTAAAATTTAGTAGAATATTTCCACTACAACGGATTGTTGTAAAGCATAGATATTTGCTGGTTATCACATTAGCATTACCAAAGTTTTTAATTATACAGAGTGTCTGCCGGAAAGGTATACTACTTTGTTTGTTTACAATTTTTGATTAAATGAAAGGGAATGGACTTACCAACTTTGCATTACAGCTTGACACTCACGGACACACACCAAGGGAAATAGATGAATGTATGACATTACTACACCCTAGCAAAAAAGGACATAGACTAGGTATTCTTGAAAACATGGAAATCTACAAAACGAAAACTTTTGAACAATGACATTATAAACGAACAGGTTAACAAGACCTCAGACACAATTTTCACACCACACACAAAGCTACTTATGCACACCCTAAGATGGACACACATACCTAGATAATAATAAAGACAGAGGTATTGAGAGATTTACTTTGCATAAACTGCTAAATGGCTGGCATTCTAGCTACATGGATAGATACGAACTCAACAACAGAATTACCGAAACGTGAACACTGACTCACCAGTACGAATTGTTTCACAGCTTGACAATGATGTTTTCACATCGAAAGCGCTCGCCATTTACACCAAAAGAACAACAGCCGGAAAGGACGGAGAGAAATAACAACAGAAAGAGAATGAATCCTATATTGATTCATTTCTTTCAAATGAAAAGTTTACAATCACATCATGGTATCGTTCCCCATTCACAGTTACCGTTACGCCGTTTTCACTATCAAAGAAGTAAGGTGGCATGATTCCTCCTGACCAAACCGCACACCAGACTATCACTTTTAATGGATACAAAAGTGACTGTTGAATAATTTGAGTATTTCCCATTCCCCAGCACAGTTTATTCACATATCCATTCAAATGAAAGTGTGCCTCGTCACTCATTATCACATATTTTTGCGTCACAGTTATATATGATTGATTTTGATAAAATGTTTTAACGATTAAAACATGTTGCTTTATAAAATATTTTACAGTCATAAATTTGCCAAGTGTCTACTTCACGCCTGCTGAAAGTAAACTGTCATTACTAATGTTAAACAAAATTCTGGCAAAACAGGAGAGGGCACCCTGTAAATCAGTAAACTTATTTTTTGGCGCAGATATCAAAATACGAAGATGCGAGCAAAACTAATTTTTTGTGTTTTTCTTGAAAATTAGCACCAAAAAAAAAACAAAAAAAATTTCATGTGCCGTGATACTGAAATATGTCGACTAATGACTTCAAAAGTTAACAAATTAAATTATGCAAATTGATGCTCACGTGTGGGAGCTGAATAAGTTGATATAAAAATTCGTTTAATCTCCATTTGCGAAAGTGCTTGCGTGTGTACTAAAATAGACGATCATGAGTTCAAATCCCATCATCTGCATGAATACTGAAAAAAAATGTAATTGGATGAGATATTTGAAAAGCAAATTAATACAAAATAATCGTACGAACTCCTGCAGTCTCAACTAGTAAAAGATAAAAACTAAATTATTGTAAAACGGCCGCGTGAGATACATTTTTGCATATTATAACAGTAGATGAAATCTTCATAGGGCCTATAATAGAAAAACAGCAGCTGGTATAATAAGAAGCAGGTGAGCAATGTAAAACAAAAAGATTGAAAAAGAACACAATTATAGTATAACTGCGGTATCCCCTCCGGGGGCACATTTATCGATCTCTATAGATGACTTAACCATCTAGACCTGTGCAGCTGGGGGTATAAGGAAGCCCAGTCCCCTGAGGGCAAGCAGGGTGTCAACTGGAAGTTCCACGTTATTTCCACGTGAATCAGTAATTCCCCAGAGTTCCGCTAATTGTCTCTTTAGACTTTTAGCTGTTCTCTGACTAATTATTGAGGTTGGCCCTTCGGGAGTATCGTGGTGGTTGTGGTTTTGCGGGCCCCGCATGAATTGATTTAGTGGGCCAGGATCATCTCGCCTTTAATAACACCAAAGGGTGAATGATCCGGATCCAGTGAGCATGCTAGTCATGTGTTCTGGACTCCAGCTCTTCAAGGAGTAGTGGTTTGCAACCCTGTTTTGGAACCGCTGAAATCGCAACTAGGAATGACATGTTGCTAGAATTAGCCCTCGGCTTCCTAGGGCCTGAATAATGTTGCTTTTTATACCTAGTGGTTTTATCACCATCTAAATAAGGCTTACGGCCAGGTGCTGATGTAAATCTTATCACAAAATAACTGCGGTATATGAGTAAGATGGTCATGGTTATATACTGTATACCAGTATATAAAATTTATGGTATGAAAGAGTCTGATTGGTACATAGATAAAGAGTTGGTATATTCGAGTATTTATATCGTAAAAAAAAAAATTACAAAATTAATTAATTCGAACGAGGAAAAACCTGGCAGTGGATAGAAATGAAAAAATAGAAATTATTTCATATTTGAAAGATTTTTTGACGAACCTTTGAAACCGATATTCTCTTGCCTATTTTTTGTCACTTCGCAATGTGTAAAAGAAAAGATATAAGAAACTATTGAATTTTTCGCTTTGGTTAAAATGATGCCGAGCACATGCCCAGCTCTGACAAACCGGAAAACTTTCGCTCTTTTCGGATAATTTTGAAGCATATTCTGCAAAGAAACTTCATTTACCTTGTCACAGCAGTACCCAATTTCATGTTACCCAGCATCGGTTGTTTTTGGGTTGCTCACGCAAGCCTGTTGTTTAAAAGGCCTCAGAGAAAATAATTCACGAGGCGGCCAATTATCATCGCCAAGTTGGAAAATTTCTCATGCAATAACTGAATTGTTTGGGTGGCTTTGTGGCTTGTGGCGCTGTCTTGTTGAAACCAAAGGTCACTGATATAAGTACTAGTTAATTGTGGTTACTCAAAATTTGTTATTATGGCTTGCTTGTGCAGAAAAGTTACGGTACGGTGACGCCGTTTTCTTGTTTATTTATGAAAAAGTACGGAAGATTATGCCACCTGACAAAACACCGCACCATACGGTCACTTTCTTTGGTTGTAACCGTTTTTGGAAGATTGCTTGTAGGTTTTATGAACCCTATAACGGACAACATAACCGCCCAATTAAATTTGAAGCCTCATCACCGAAGATGATTTTGTGGTCGCTCAATTTTTCCAAAGGCTTTTTTTTTGAAAAAGCTGCTCTTTATAAATGTGAAGATGATGATCTTCATGCAAAACTTTCGGCAAAGTACCTTTAGTAATCTCCACTTTTTAAACGTTCACGAGTTGATAAATTCCACACCCATTTACAGCGGTTATGGTTGCAACACTACCGCCACTATGAGCGTGTTATTTCTGATATGTTATTAGCAACGAAACCGTGACGCAGGAATTTTGCGATTAAATTATCCACAAACTTTTTGAAAGGAGCCTGATTAAGAGAAGAAGCTGCTCGAGTTCGATAAATTTTCACCATTTTGATAAGAAATTTTCACATTTAAAATTCTTTGCTCAAGAGTGTAATATTTAATGCTTGAAAAAATGTCTAAGGATGGCAACTCAATTTCTAACATTTAATCAATACTTCGTAGCACAAAATTTGCAAATTTCTGGTAAATTTTTGGGATTTCGGCTTATTTTTTATAATTTTCAATTTATTTTATTATCGGTTATTGTTAAAGTTACTTTACTTTAGAGTTAAAATCTATACTTTTCCATATTAACGCAATATTTTATATCGCCATAATTAATAAAAAATGATTAAATGTCAATTTCATTAGCATTAAATGAGAAATAATGTTAAGATTTAGTTTGCGCATTACAATTACTTTCAACAATGGTAATGCTTTTTAATTAGTATACTCCTTTGGTAGTCAGTTAAAAATTTAAATAAGTATCATTGGGCAAAGATTAAATGGGTTCAAAGCATTACCATTAAATAACGTCTTCCTTGTTTTTGTATATTGAATAAATTAGCCTAACGTATTAAAAAGCAATATTTTTATGAAAAGAATGCTATTTAAAAATATTGTTGTTGTTCTTGAGAGCCAAAGCTTCTAATTATTTTGTTTGCTTTTAAGTTTGTATTATTTTTAATAAGTATTAAATAATTGTTTTAATTTCAGTATTTTTGAGGTATTAAAACTTGTGTTATGTAAAGTACTTGCAGCTGGCTGCATCATCTCTATAATTATTTAACATGCTGCTTGGCCGTTCAAAAATAATGATGATGATGATGATGATGATAATAATGATGAGTACTTCATTTGCTGTAACTTTATTTTAGCTGCTCTTAGCATTTATTTAAAAGCTCGTACTTCGTCTTGTGTTATTTGCCACTAGATCCTAAAAAACCAGTTGTGTGGCATGACTGACTGGTTGATTGCGAAAATGTTACGAAGACGAAGATGGAAAAAGAAACATGTCACTGACAGTGCGGTGTGAAGGTGAAAACATATGAATGTATGTTGTCTCTCTGTAGATTTGTCATATTTATAAGGATTCCCAAAATGTCTGTCCTTGTTACTTATGAACAAAATTTAAATGTCTTTCTCTTCTACCCCCTTTCTAAATGTATGAAATATGGACTGATGCCTGTTTAGTTGTATGTGCATATGCCTTCTTTTTTTAGCTTTATAATATCTAAAAAATACTTAGACGCTTTTGTGTTTGGTTTATATGATTTTCTAAGGCTTATGAGTGAGTAGACAGACATTTACTCAAACTCAAACTTACATGTGTGTTGTATTATGATTCTTCTTCTTCTTCTTTTTTATGCTTTTGTTGTTGTTGTTGACGACAACGTTTATTCTTTTTTGTTGTTGTTCTTGTTTTTCTATATGCCATATAGTCTATTTGTTTTAAGCCTTGTGGTATCATTTACACTTGCAGTTAGCTGCGTCGCAATCATTACTATACATCACCGCCGCCACCATTAAAATTAATGCATTAACGTTTTAGTAAAGCATGTCCACGAAATAAGTTTGTGCTTTTAGTGAGTGCACTTATTTATTTTTATTCCTTTAATTACTTAAGTTGCCCAACTATTTCTATAATAATTATGCTATTTTTATGTTATTTATATGAAACTGAAGAGAAGCTGGCCTGAACAGTTTTGAGCAGAAAACTCCTAAAGTTTAAACAAATAAAAATTAAATCCAATTAACTTTTATATAGGACTGTGTGGGGAGGTCTCAGCTATCAATCAGAATTTTTTCTTGTTAATCCGCTAAAAACTATCACATCCAAAGAAAACGACCTTATCGTGTAGTTGGTTAGGCGGCATCCGCCGCGTATTTTTATGAAAGTGAACTAGAAAACGTCGTTACCATGAATTCTCTGCACTATCAAACCATGATGACAATTTTTTTCGCCTTAATTGGGTTATGTTGACAGCAGTGTCTTTTGGTTTCAGCAGAACGCTGCCATAACCCACACAGCCCCTTATATGATTCAGTTATTGCATGAGAAATTTTGCGATTTACCTCGTTCTTGTGACTTAACGCCTCTGGGTTATTTCCTTTGGATCCATTTAAAAGACCAGTTTTACTTCAACAATTCGCCAACAAGTGACGAAAAATCGATGCTGCATTGACGAGATAAGCGAAGTGTTGTTTGAAAATGTTCTTCAAAATTTTGTGAAAAGAGCGGACGTTTTACGACATATTAGAGGTGGATATTGTGCGAAATCATATTTCGTTTGTCTTTTTTAAAGCAAATCACTTCCTAATCTCAAGTCTGTCCACTTACTACAATTAATGGATTGCTCAGCTGCAGGTTACAATTCCGTACTAAAAAAAGTGTTACCGATATAGTATCGTAGTTAAAAATAATGTTGCCAGAAACATTTTTCAGTTGCAAAAAATGTCGCCCGAAACTTTTTTCAATTGCAACAAAATGTTGCCAGAAACCTTTTTTTAGTTACAATTAAATGTTGCCTGAAACATTTCCTAACTTTTCAAAAATTTAACAGGGTACTACTACAGCAACAGTATTTCTTATGTATTTAAAGCAAATTTTTTTTTATGAGATTTTTACAGCATTTCGTAGGATAAAAGCGAACCTCAGATAAGTTATTTAGAAATATCCTGGTAATTTAGTTTAATTTTATTTTAATGGACAGACATATTGTTAGTTGTTCATATCTCTAATGAAAGCTACATCAAAACGAAAAAAACTTTTTCGTCATCAATCTATTTGCACGTCATATTCATAGTGGCCCTACAGAAAAGTGCTGTAAATGAAGTTTATGATTGTATGGGTGATGTATTTTTTATTTTTCTTCATCATGTATATGTGTTTTGGATATATTTTTTTTATTCTTCTTGCTGATATTTTTTGTTGTTGTTGTTGTAGTTGATTTTGTTGTTTCTCCTCATCATTTTATGCATTTGCACCAGTAGGTTCGAGCTGGTGTTTGTCAGCCTGCTGCACAGTTTGCTGGCGTGCATTGCATACTTTGGTTGGGTTTTTTGGTTTGTGCGGAAAGTATTAACAATTCGTGTTTCAAGTTGTTCTTCTTGTTTGCTGTGTTTCATTTTTTTCCTTTTTATGTTTGCTTCTTGCTAAATAAACGTGCTAAAAGTCTCAACGTATAAAAAAAAAGTACCGAAAACGTAAAAATTGTCCAAGAATTTAAACGAGTGCAAAAAAAAACTTGAATAGAAGGACGGTTAGTTGGTTTTTTTTGTGTGTGTGTGTGCGTATTTGTAGTGTGTAAACGTAGTTTTGGAAAGGATAATAAGCGTATAACGGACCGTGTAACCGTGCGTCCAGGTTTAAGCCAGCCTGCCTTACCAGTGCCGTGACGTGCCTTATCTTTAGCTTGTTGTTTAGCCTGTTAGCTGGGCTAATGCAATCAAGCTCAAAATAGTCTTTTTGGAAAGAGTTTTACATTATTTGTGGAGTCAGTCGTCGTGTAATTGCAGGTGAAACGGTTCGTTTGTTTGCCCACTTGTGGCCTAACATTTGTGCTCCAATTTTCTATTTTATTATTGTTGTTGTTGTTTGTTTGTTTGTTTGTTTATTTAAACTTTGTTTTTATTCATTTCTTTAGCGAGTGTTTGCGTGTGTGTGTGTGTGTAAGAGTGCGTGTGTACGTTTGTGCAAGTATTAACGGGGTTTTAAGTTTTGAAAAAGTTCTATTATTTTTTTTGTATAAATATTTTCTGTTTTACAATTGCAGCTTTTATTATGGTGGACTTAGTGTAGCGACTTTAAATAAATATGTGAGATAAAAAGGTGTAGAAAATGAAATAATTAAACATAATGCAAACTTGTGTGTTATTTGGCGCGTAGTTTGTGCATTTCCGTTTCCTTTCGTCATCAAAACTAAAAAGTTTGTATGTGTATATGTGTGGATCTTTTTTATCTCATTTTTAATTTATTTAACCGCTAATTACGTCCTGTGTTTGTGTGGCTGTGTGTGTGTTGCGATTTTGAAACAAATATAAAATATTTCGTATGAAAGTTTGTTGATGACGTTAACGGCGATGCTAGTGTGCGTGTGCAGCATTTGTTACTCAAACGGATTATAATGGCATAAAGATTTTTGGCGCAAATTTATTTTTGTTCTGTTACTAATGAACTGCAATTATGTATGTATGTATTGGTTTTAATTTATTAACGAACTAAGTTGTTCCAGTCTTTGCGTGCTTCAATAACTATTTCGATAATTTCTATTTCTACTCCTGTCTTTCAGTACCTTTTTCCGCTTGCGCTTAATTGGCTTCTTCTAACTCTAAATGAGTTTTAATCCTTTTGGTTTTATTTATTTGTTTATTTATTTATATTTTTCTGTTTGTTAGAAAATAATTCTACTTGAAAGTTTTTTATTAGTTGAAATTTGTTTTTCCGGGATATTTGTGCTGGGTGTTTGAGTTTATAAGCATGTTTTTTGTATGTTAATCTAACTGTAAAGAAAAAAAAAAGAAAAACAACAACATCAGCAACATCATCATCATCAGCATCAACCTCAATAGCAATAGCAATAGGAACAGCAATAACTAATAAAAATATTGTACAAAAACAACAACTGCCAATATTTGCTAACTAATAAACTGTGTCTGAAGGTTTTGAAACTCATATATGAAAACATAAATTCATTACGTGGCTTCATTCAAAAGGTAATAAAAATTTTTGAATGGCACATCATAAACAAAATAGAGTACAATAAACTGACTAACAAAGATTAAATGTTATGTGGAAACAAAATATGAATTTTTCATTACTAGTACTCACCTGACCTAGTATTGCTCGTACTGCATCGTGATATAAAAGCAGTTTACGAAAGCAAAGCTGCAATTAAACTATTAAACTTATTTTCTTAAAATAAAAGTTGGTTTGTAGCATACGAGTCAGTACTCAAATTTTAAAATTTGTGAGTTAAGCATTCCTCCATCTCTCTTTACCAATATTTGCTTTAAAAAAAAAAATTTAATCTTCACCTGTGTAACCGTCTTAGCGTTGAAATTTCGAACAATATTTTCAGCTTCAAAAGCATATTTTACAACAGAGTTCTTTTAAAGTACGACTCTCTTTTCAGCTAAAGCTCGATATGTTTTCACACTCTCTGTGAGTTCGTGGACATTTTCGTGAACATCGGCTGTTGCATACCTGTGATATAGACAACACTTTGCAGCTCATTGATTTGGGACTCAATGCTGAGAATTGCACATCAAAATAGCCACAAAAATAAGAACTGCTAGAGTCCGCCAAATATCTTTTTTTTTTGTTTTAAATGCTATAAACAAAACTAGTGAATATGCGTCGGCTGTTCAATGTATGCGTGCGAGGTTTCTGTGCCCCAAATGTGACAATTTTGCTTGTTTACATACCCGCCAAGATCAAAGTGAGCTTCATCTGAAAAAATGATTTTTTTTTTGCAAAATCGGCATCTTCTGTGAGTCGATCGCACACTTTCTGACACAGCAGCAATATTCTCGGATGTACGCACTGTTTTTGGCTTTTCACGCTTTGGTTTATCGATGAGGATGAAAGTTTCTTTCACTTTTTTCACAAGATAACAAACATACGGAGCTGACAGTGATTCTCTTCTTCCAAAATCAGCATGCAATATTCGCACACATTCTGCAACATTACCATGATTTTCAAAGTAATGTCGCAATATTTCCCAGCGTTGTTCAATCGTATACCCAACCATATTCGTGCAGCGGAAGGTTAAAGTTAATTATCTGTCAAATCAAACATGAGCACTAATTGAAAACAAAAACGTTAGATGGCGGACCCTTTACATTTTTCGTTTTATCAACTTGGCTGCATTAGCAATTTACCGGCTGTAGAATAAACAACAATCCTTTTACTCAGAGTGAATTGTGTTTTAAAACCAGAAGAACCATGAAAATATTTCAATATGAAAAATGTGTGTTCAAAACTGTATAAATTTTGTTCTCTGTGTCATCACATCGGCCCAAAAATAGGCAAACAGAATTGAATAAGCTTGTTTAATGAGGAATATAAAACCGTGTATTGTCATTTGTCGAACACAGTGGGCAAAAGTTGTCTTAATATTTTTATAATATCGATAAGTGGAACAGGCTTAGGGTTTCCTTTTATAAAGCCAGTAATTTGACTGCAAAATATAACCGGGCATAATGAATCCAGGTACATGCATAAATTCCGGTTATAGATTAAACCGAAAGGACTTAAAAACATTCCCGCTTTTACTGCAAAACTTCCGTAAAACATGCTGCTGTTATTGATCATCCAAACCTTCGCGTCTAGATGCTGTATTCTTGCAAAGCGAAACCATTTTTGCTAATCTAACCAAATGACGCAGATTGGACAACTGGCTTACATACCCATGGATAACAAATAAAAATCTCATATTTTCTGTATAAGAATAGCTGTTATTTAAACTGAAATTTTTATTTTCATGCAAACTAAAGTTTATAAAGGATGCAAGCCAGTTATTGAGCAAAAGAGAAAAAAAGGGGAGAAATGAAAAGTTTTGCGATTTTTAAGGCAGTGGGTGCACTTTTTTGGGTACATTTTGGTTCCACTTTTGTTTCTTCTATTCAATATTTACAACTTTGCTTCAGACACAAAAGAGATATTCTGTACGGTATAACGAGATATAACCATGTGCAAATGTAGAAATAGTAATAAAACGCCACTATGTTCTTAGATTCTCCGACGAGGCAAACTTAACTTTTATTTGGGTACGGTTTTCCGTCGACCCTCGAACCGGTTTCGGCCGTTTGCGATCTTCAGTGTTCTTTTCGTACGAAGCTCATTAAATTTTTAAGGCAGCTAACTTGGTAAAACGAATGATACAGAAGTTCTAGCTTTTGAGGCTACTTTCATTAGCAATTCTCAGCAAAACTCCAAATTCAAATTACCCTAAACGGGTTCCCCCCGGGGTCACATATATTTCCACTATCTAGACACAGTGCAACTGGTGAAAAAGGGAGCTCAGTCCCCTGAAAACAGGCAGGGAGTCAACTGGAAGCTCCACTTTATTTCCACGGGGATCAGTGAGCCGCAGAGTTCATTATTTGTCTCTTTAGACATTTAATAGTTCTCTGGCTGATCATTGAGGTTGGCCCCTATATGGGAGTAACGTGGTGGTCGTGGTTTCGCGGCCCCATAACAGTATAATGGTTATTATGGTGGCCAGGATCATCTCACTGATAATGACACGCAAAGTGAATGATCCAGTCCAGTGCGCATGCTAGACATGTGTTCTGGACGGGAGTAGGAAAGTCTCCAACTCTTTAGCAAGGTGTGATAGTTTGCAGCCCTGCCCTAGAATCATTAAAGTTGCAACTAGGTGGTTCTGTTGCTTAGAATTATGTCTTCGGCTTCCTAGGACGCGTGTATGACGTTCCAAATTACACAATTGTGGTTTGTCCACCATCTGATTAAGGCTATGTAGCAAGGTGCGGATATAAAACGAATTACACTACCCTAAACGGCTATTAATTCGTCTTAAGCGCAAAAATGACTCACAAATAAAGTCGCTTTAGCAATTTTAATATCCATATGCTGCCGGAGTTATATATTTTAAAGTTAATTTTATTTGCTATTATTCCACTTCTATTATTTATTAAGAATTTTTATTAGCAGCGCTAATTTATATTTCGATTTTAATAGAGACTTGCAAAAGTTTGAATTAGTGGGGTAGAGGGTATACTAAAAGGGATTTTAAAACATAATATTTGTAAAGAACTTAAAATTTCTCTTATCTTCTTTCCCCGAAATAGTTGTGTAAATTGAAAAAATTACAATAAAACATTGGCTTGCAGATTCATAGAAAGAAAGGGGTAGAAGGTTGTAGCGTAACATAAAGTTCATTTCATTCTATTTGTATTTAAATTTTACTGTTCTCCTTACAATTAATCACAGTTAATAATAGACTTGAACAAAAACTTCAAATTTGAAAATAATTTGCTTTATAAAATAAATTTAACCAAAATTTATTTTAACAGGTTAAGGCAGTCTTGGAACATATAGAAAATTGAAAGCTTTATTTTGAAACAAAAATAAACTGTAGGTTAAAAATCTCTATCATTATCTAACATTTGTTATCATCTTTCAGGCAATATAGGTAATTTGTAATCCATTAGCGACATGATCACTGGTCCATTGTTGTTCGTAATAGTCCCGAACATTCCACAACTTCTTTTGGCTGCAATATCTCACAGTAGATATCATAAGTTTTACAAAAGTAGTGAATTTTTATATTCATATGATTTTGTTGATGAAGTATATTCTGCGTATAATGCAGATATCGATGATTGATTGTTATCATTTAAAAAGAATTTTAATTAGTTTAAATAAAAAATTGCGATATTCCTAATTGGTGTTGAAATAAAGGCTACTATTTTTTTTTCGCTCGGGCTAGCACTCAGAGGATGACGCCTACTCATGTAATGAATTGTACCAGAACTAGGAAATAAGTTTATGGGAAGGAGGAGAGAGTAAGTAGTTTTTGTGCACATTCAATTTAAATTTCCCTACGTTGAAAGTGATAGGAAATACCTCTGGAGGAAGTTTATATTACATACAAACTGCTCTGCTAAAAAAAAATAATTTTCCCTGTAATGCTAATACTAATTTTATTATAAAAAAAACTAAATTATTTACACTTCAGCAAAATGTTTTGTTTTTAGGATCACTAGTACCTATTTACTGTTAATTTAATTGAGCAAATTTCCGAATATGCCGGTAACTACTTTAATTAGCAAATTATTATTTCAAATCAATATTTTTATTCTATGTTAATTGTGCTAGATTCGTTTGAACATAATCATATTATAATCTTCTCATAAAACGGTTAGCGATCAAAACAAAAAAATTTTACTGCGGGGAAAGCATATTCGTTAAGTCATTTCACTACTGCTTATGTAGTTCATTAATTGAATTTACCCAAACTTAGAAGAGAGTTTTAGAGTTTAAATTATTATTGTTGTTATTTTCCTCCGTCCTTTCTGGCTGTTGTTCTTTTGGTGTAATTTGGTGTAATATAACAATTTATTTTCCCAAAATATTCAAATAAAAAGCTTTAAAAATAAACAAAAAAGACTATACAATTTTTCAAAAAATAATCTTCACATAAAAATTATTTTTCGACGACGTCATATATCTGAATATATTTTTTTTTTGTTCATCTTTCACAGGAAAAAGTACTTAAATAATGAATTAGAAAGAAAGCTGCAAATTTTGTATATTAAACTCAAGACAAATTGATCAACTGAGAACTGTAGGTAACCAAAAACGAACAAACAAAACAAAATTGAAAAAAAAACTTTTACACAACGCCGCACACTGGGGATTTTTGTATGGAGGTGAGGAAAAAAATATATTTGTCAAAAAATATAGTGATTTCAGCACAAATTTAGTTGTATTTATTTAGTAATAGACAAAAGTAATCAAAATAAAGAAAGTTAGAGAAATGTCGATCGCTACCTGCAATGTTAAAAGCTATAACTAACAAAAAAATTTAAATGATTTTTTTAAAATTTATTATTTATTTTAAATCTATTTTTAATTTATTATTCTAAAAGAGCCTTAACTTCGTCGCTTATAACACTATGCTTTTTCTGGCTAAATGAAGGCGTCAAATGTGAGATAATGGGATCTGATGTTACCATCATTCGGTGCCTAATATCTTCGTTCGTGGCAATTCAACTGCATTTTCTGGAGTGTCTAAGGCGATATTTTTTATAGTCTTTGTTACGACTTTTCTGAGCTTCTTCGGATAGTAGGCCTACAGGAAAAATACACTTTTCAATTATACCTTTTCCATGAATCAGAATTTTGTGAAGTGTGGGTGGCATATTGTACCACTCGTACAGTGAAAAAATTTCTTTTGCCGTCTCCAAATAAAAGTCACCAAATTTTTTTGGATTTATTACCTCGGTGATTGTTATAGCTTCGAGAATTATTGAAAACCTCTTTGTTATGTTTTCATCTACACCCGTTATTTCGGACATCAAAACAGGATTAGCAAAGAATATTCGTGACATATTTCCTGAATTTGTCGCACGAGAGCCTTGCTTAACAGTATCAACCTGTATTCCAATTTTCTCTTCCCACTTTTAAATTCAATATTATAAGCTACTACATGCAAAAGGCACTCCATCAGCTTAATTCGCACATGAAGTGGTGACATACCAAATTGCAGTGCTTGTTCATTTACAGGCATAGCTAGAACGTCCATTGATTTTCATAAGTTATGTCTCATTTTGTTCATAAGTTATACGACTTTACGTGGAAGTAATAGGACTTGACACTTTTTTTACCGTTTTGGATTTTTTATAAATTAAAAAAAAAAACTTAACTTTTTAGGCAAAAAATATTTTTTTCTTCATACATTTATTTATAACTTCGAAACTGTTGCTTATGTAGCCAAACGTTATATAAACAGATGAAAGTACTTGTAATTCTTGATTTTTCTAAATTTGTTTAAGTAAAATCCGACTAGTGGTTCTTGAGTTATGTTAAACAAAAGGGCCTTATCAGAATTGAGTCGCGAATCAATCAGCTGAAAAATGTTGTACTGTGTAATGCAACAATTCGAGAGGTGGCACCTGGTTGCACTTGAAATTGATTAAAAATGTAAAAACAGATATGAGGCAATATATTAGCGGTGATTTCCAACTGGAGGAAAGTAAAGTTAAAATTGCAGGTCCAAATTTTTGGAGAAAAAATAATTAAAATAAGCAAACAAAAAAAACTTAAGCCTCTGCAGAGTTTATTTTTTCAATTTCACTGAAATATCCTACTTTAAATAAAAAATAAAAAGAAAAACGTCAGTTCACATAATAAAATAATATTCGTTTTAAAATTCTTAGGTTTAAATTAAGTTGGTGCAGTAAAACATACGAGTATTGAGCTTGAGACGGCTATAAAAAAACTATCAGTCAGATCGGAGTAATTCTTTGTGATTTGATTGTACCATTCAGTCTAAAATTTCAAAATATCATTACATGTTGCATGAAGAGTATGTTGACAATTTGATTTTTTTCCGCGAAATTTCCAGTGTGCGCTGCAGTAACCGGTTTTTTTATTTTCATTTTTAGTTTAAAAGTTTTACTGATTTAACGTTTAAATGTGGCTACTTATTTTCATAGTGTGTTTTATAATTTAAAAGTTAAAAGAAAATTGATCAATCCAATTATACTATTAATCAATTTAATTAAAGGCTGATTATAATTAACGTCTTTTGTGATTAGTTGTAAAATCTCTTTTTTAATAAGTTAAACAGTTTTTAAAATTTTGTGTTTCATGTTCGTAATGTCGTATAACTTGAATAAAAATAATAACGACGTATTATGCCAAATAGCATAAATAATTTAACATCATAATTTATTTCAAATCTACTTTCGTTAAGACGCACTATACATAAAAGAGATCCATGTGGGAAACACAAAACCGCACTTGATGCCAATACGAACAGGTATTAGCATCAGCAGCACTGTGTAAAAACCACAAACATCAAAATAAATACAACGAACAGTTAATTACCTGAAGTTTCAAGATTTCTTAAATATTAAAGTTCGTGTATTTTGTGATTAAGATAAAGATTAAATATACCATTACAGCTGATGAAAACATATACAGTGGGCAAAGAAAATAAGTTGTCAATTTTTTATAAATGAAGTTATCCCTATATATGTTTTTTATTTTTTTTATAAAGAGAAGTAGCACTTCAGGTAAAAAATGGCTATTTGGTCATATTTAGTCAAGTACCGTACTACATTCTTTTAGGAAAGGGATAGAGAAAAGATAAAACAGGTGGTGAAGGTAGAAGGGTAGTCGGAAGTTAATTGCCGTATAAGACAGCACAGCGACCAGTGACTATGCCTTCATCGCTGAGCAGCCTTACCGACTCAATTTTTATTTTTTTTAGTGAAAAAAACCAAGGTCTTCGTTGGGAATCGAACCTACAACCCCTACTAGCCTACAGGAGCACCCACGTTTAATTATTAATGATATAAAATCCAAAGGTTTTATATTTTATGCTAGTGATGCTGCGGTTAAATGCTTTAAGATTTTAATAGAAGTTTATTATTAAGAAGAATTAATTCTTCATTAAAGAAATAAATCATTTCCAAATACATTCTGTAATACTACTTGGTGAGTAAATTTCAGGTTAGGAAGTAAATTGTCGGTTAATTGATTTAATGTCAAAAATAGTGCAATCATCCTTTAACATTTATTTAGTACAAAGTTGTAGGGAATCTTACATTCTTTGGCAAAGGCTTTAAATTGCGAAAATTTATCATCAAAATGGTGACAATTTAACTATATCACTTCAACAGTTTTGCCTCATAATCAAGATCCTGCTGAGATCTCTGTGCATAATTTAACCGCTAAATTCCAGTCTCACGATTTTGTTGATGGCAATCGGCCAAAACAGTATGCTCGTCGCAGCAGTATCTATGCAAAAATATTCGCTATACAGCAAAATAGCCATGGAACATCAACGCGCCGACATTTTCAAAAATTGGGCATCACTAGAGGCACTTTGCACAACATTTTGCATCAAGATCATCATCTTCCGCGGTTGTAAACGTCAACACCATCAGAAATTAAAGCCGAGGTACCATTGTTGATGTCGAATGTTTTTTTTAATTTTTTGTTTGAAAAACTAAAAAAAAATAACGCATTTCAATGAGGCAGCTATGTAAACAAACAAAATTGTCGTATATGTGGCTAACAAAATCCACAAAAAGGCCTCGAAGAAACTATACCTAAAGAAAGTGACTGTATAGTGCGATTTGCTGTCAGGCGGCATCAGCGGCCCGTACTTGCCGAAAGTGAGCAAAGTAACCCCGTGACTGGGTTGTTAGCACCATTATCACTAAATTTTGTGGCCACTATTGGCTGGCTAATATTGACATCAGTGACTTTTGGTTTCAGCAAGACCGGGCGACATAGCCACCCAAACAATTCTGGTATTGCACAACAAATTACGCTGTCGCCAAATATCTCGATTTCGCAATATCTCCTCATTCTTGTGACTTAACGCCACCAGACTATTTACTTTGCGGTCATTCGGAAGGACGGATTTACGTGACAACTTACAGATTACGGATCACTTTGAAAGGTGACATTCGGTACTGCAATAACGAGGGTACTGAAACTTTCTTGCAAAATGTGAGCAGAACGGACATCTACCTTATATTGGTATCAATAAAAATGTCTGTGTTAAGCAAATTTACTTCCTAAATTAATACTTGCCCACCCTCTACGATATGTCTCGTGTTTCCTTGCGGTTTTTGCAATAATTACACATATAATTTTTAATCAACCCACAGATGCATTTAAATAATATTTCATAAGAACTTGTTAAAAAACCAACATGTGTAAATTTAGAAAAAAATGGACATGCACACACACTTAGGCGCACACATGTGTATGCGTTATACCATCGAACATTCTTGTTCATATGCAGGGTAGTTAAATACTGCGATTAATCGCCAAATGGAATAATTTTTAAACGTTTGAAGATATAGGGAGTTTTCTGTGATGTACACATGGGTTAGCTATTTTCAACGACAACGCTGTAAGTGATGTTTAAGCAAAGCCTGAGAGGAGTAGATACTCTCAATAATAAACTTCAATCAGTAGGATATTTTTTGAAGTTAGTTTAGATACTGACTCTAAAATAAGGTGTCCAAATGGGCTATATATGAACAGAAAGCCGTGTCAAATAAACGAACGAGCAAACGTTCCTCTTTTGTTAAACTGGATAGCTTCTGCCAAAGCAGCCTGTTATTAACTTCTTTAATAAATAGATAGTTTACTAGCTGCCGCTGGAAACGCATTAAACTAAATCAAATGCTGCGGTCCTAGGGAAACATCGAAGTACATGATCATAAACTAGAATTTGCATTTTGTATGGATTCTACTGCTGGTGTCACCGTTTTGCCGAGACCATATTTCGTCAACATCTATTTCAATAAATTAAGGCAGAACTAACTTTATTATGGTGTTGAGTACTATTAATGTTTCTCTAAGATGAGCGTTATTATCGATGGGCTACATTGAAATGTTTTAAGGGAATCTTACCGTCATTATATGTGTCAACGGGTGTAAAAGAGAGCCCAGTTTTCTTGAAGGCTAGCAGTAGCTAACTGGACAATTTCACTATATTTCCACGGGAATCAATAAAGCCCCAGAGTTCAGCTATTTGTGTTTTTAGCTGTTTTCTGATTGATTATTGAGGTTGAACCTTCGGGAGTATCGTGGTGGTTGTGGTTTCGAGGCCCTCGTTTGAGTTTTGTGGGTCGGATCATGCACAATGAACACAATGAATGGTCCAGCTCCAGTAAGCATGATTGCGGTTGTGTTCTTAAATTTTATTAAGCTTCATGCGTTTTAGACCAGGAGTTGGATAGTTTCCAACTCTTCAACAAGGACTGAGGGCTGCGCCCTGCTATGAGCTCTTGAAGTTGCAACTAGGAGTGACTGGAGGATATACGTATCTGAAGGCCTTTTAGGGCGAAGATGAAGCTACATTTCATCCACAATGGTATGATCCACAGTCTGGTTATGGCTTACACAGCTAGGTACAGACGTAAATCTTATCGCGCTACTAAGAGTGTTATGTTTTGTCTATTGTCAGAAACTATGCCATCAAACCCTTTTCAGATTATAAGGAAAGGATACTTTGCTCAGGAGTGTAATGTTGCACGCTGAAAGTTTCATAAGTTTTTAGTAAATAAATGTCAAAGGATGACAGTTAGTTTCCGTCATTTAATCATTTAACAGGCAATTTACTTCCCAATCTCTAATTTGCCCACCCAACATGTGGCAGATGTTATGAATATGGTTGAGAGTCGAACTGTATTTTTCTGTCTTAGAATTTTGCTTGAGACTTGCCATCAGCATGTTATCAGTCTCGCTTTAACAATTAATATCTTATTTTATAACAAAAACCCTTTTACTGGCGAGTTTTTATATTGAATTGAGGGAAGTTAGTTCTTCACATCTGATAGCTCTGTTCGTATATGCAAATCTACACATACAATGAACTACATGGCTTTTTTTTATATATTACTGTTTCTCTTTCACTTGTTCGTTGTTTTCACAAATCGCATTAGTTGTAATTAATACTGCATGTTATTTGTTGTTCTTCCCATTTGTTATTAGAGTGTTTCAATAATTTATACAATAATTTACGCATGCCATCGCATACTATAACGGATTACGACCGAAAGGATTGTCTACCAAACGGATTAAAACACAAATTACCATTTTATACGGTACGTATTCTCTACATATTGATTATATATATAAAATTATTGTGCGTGTGTTTGTGTGTGTGTATGTGTGTGTATATTAATGTAAACTGACATGTGTACATATTAAAATGTATATTTTAGTCGGTTGGGGGTCCTTGTTTATATTTATTTTATGTTTGTGTGTATATTTTGTAAGAAAACGTTTGTGTGTGTATGTGTATGTGTTTTTAACTGTATTAATGTTTATTTTATAGAAAGTTATGTTTGTTGTTATTTGCAGACATGTGTTTTTAACCCATTCATGTGTTTTGTTTTTTGCTTTTTTGTTATAATTTTTTGTTATATTTTTGCATATCTGCTTTTATTTGGGGTTGAGTAATTGTATTTTGTTTTGGAGATTTTGTAGATTTTGTTTTTAATTTAATTTTTTGTTTCATCATTTATAACGACATTGTAAATTGCCAATATACAAAGTCATTTATTATCTACAGAATTGTTATTGTTATCGTTGTATTTATTTACATATTTTGACCTCCAACTTATTTTAAATAAACCCGTTATTTTTAATTGATTGATTTGTTGCCAATTTTTATATACTCATATAGTTAGGGTTTAAAAAAAATTTTTATTTAATGATTTAAAAAAAAAAACAAAATACTTTTACTGGTAAAAAATATAATGGCTGGGCAAAATTGAAGTTAGAAAATAAATTGCCTCAAATTCCAGACTTATAATATCAATGTAAAGTAGAATTAATATTGAAAAATAATGTAGCGAAAATGTCAACCTCTAAGGCAAATTTTAGGTTGTGAAGCAAATTGCCTGTTAAATGATTAAATTTCGGAAATACTTCAATTTTCAAAATCATATTTTTATTCCAAAAATATTTATTTCCCAAGAATTTTTTCTCAAATAGGTTATTTACTCCATCTTACATACGAGTATAACTAAAGTAACACTAAGTGTTCTCAGCTTAAATCTAGACTAAATTTATTTAAGTCTAGCCAATGCTGGCCACGCAATTATATAAAGGGTGGGCAAATTTAAAATTTTGAACTTAATTGGCTAAAAACATACACTTTTTACTGACACCCTCACTTTTATTGATACCCATGTAAAATCGAACTATGGTAATTGCTTATGAAGTGTGATGTCAAGTAAACTCTTATCTCTAGCGTGCCGGCAGACGTCAGTACTTTTCACAAAAGTTTATAGCATATTTTGCAACCAAGCTTTGTTAATCTCGTCAACACAGTGCCGATTTTAATCTTTCAGAGCCTTAAACATTTATGGGTTGTTCGCAAAAACCAGGTCTTTCAAATGGCCTCAGAGAAAAAGGCATTAAATCATATAAACCAGAATCCCAGTTGACAGCGCCAAATCGACAAGATACGTGTCCAGGAAATTTTTTATGCAATAACTGGCTGTGTGTTTTGTGGCGCTGTTTTGTTGGAACCAAAGAACACTGATGTAAACATTTGACAATTGTGGCCTTAGAAAACTATGCATCATGGCTTGGTAGCACAGAGAATTATTTACATGCAGATGACCGCCCCTTCAAATCTGCGCTTATCTCGTCAACGCAGCCTGGAGTCTTATCTTTCGCAAGGTCAGTGATTTGTGGGTTTTTCACAAAAACACGATCTTTCAAATAGCCAAAGAGGAAATAATCCAGCGGCGTTAAATTACCAGAACAATGCCCGCCTTGATTGACATCACGAAATAGAGGAATTACGCTAGCGGAAAATTTCCCATGTCATAACTGAATTGTTTAATTCAGAGTGTGGCTGAAAGCAGTGTTCACTGATAAAAACATTAAACAATTGTAGCAACAAAAAATTAGTTACAATGGTTTGCTAGGGCAGAGCTTTCGTGGTGATGACATTACCTTGTTCCTTTTTTAAAAATACAGGACAATAATGCCGCCAATCCACAAACTTCACCATACGGTCACTTTCTGTGGATCTAATAGTTTCGAGGTCTATTTTAAAATTTTATGAAACTCATAAGCCACAATTTTGTTTTAAATGAACCTCAACGCTAAAGATGCTTTTGTTAAAAAAAGCATTATTTTCGTTCTATTTTTCCAATAGCGAATTCACAATAGTTCAATGACGCAAACAATAGTCGGTCGATATTATTTATTGAACGATCTGAACTTTATTAGCGTGATGATGAAGATGTTGGCAAAGTTTTACTCAATTTTTAAAAAAGTCGAGGAATTGGTGTTCCAAGCTAATTCTGGACACTTTTGCTACACAATGACCACATTCTCATTGCCGCGAGTTTATTTTTTTACCCTGTTGTCAGCAACAATATGGCGAGCCAAAAGGAACCCGATTACGAAGAAAAGCTGCTTGGAATTTAAAAAACTGTTGCAGTGAAATTTTCACCATTTTGAGAATTAAAATCCTTTCCCAATCACAAAGAATGGCAGCTCAACTCTTGGTATTTAATCATTCGGGAGACAATTTATTTACTAACCTTAAATCTTCCTAGCCAATACCCAGGTAGCAAATTAATATAATTTGAAATAATATATCAGAGAAGTTTACTTTTCAGTTGTGGCAACACGAACAACATAATTGCTTTGACATTTAGTTTTTTTGCCGTAATCGTAGTAGATGAGTTGGCAATTTTTACAATGAATTGAAATTCGCACAAAAATCGCATTAAAATAATTAAAATCCACTATAGAAATGGTGGTTCTGTTAAAGTTACATTTCGTAAAATTCGTAATATTTTCGGACAACATAATCGTCCTTCTGAGGCAGCTATTGCGTGTTCAAGCGGCTCGTTTAACTGAGTGCATCGCAACTGTAAGCCACAGTGTTGAAACAGATCCAATTTTGTCAATTCCTCGATGTTATCAACAATTGGGGTTACCAAAACTATCACAAGGCGAATTTTTCATAACAATTTGACTTCAAAGTCTTACAAAGTTCAACTGGTGCATGAATTAAAGCGAACGACTTTTCACATCGCCACAGATTCATTCAATTCATTCAGGAACTACCGGCTGCTTCTTCTAAAAACATTTTTTCAGACAAAGCCCCTTTTCAACTGTCAGCATATGTCAAGAAGCAAAATTACCACATTTGGGCTTCTGAAAATGCTAGAGCGATTATTGAGAAGCCTTTGTATGCGCAAAGTGCCACTGTATGGTGGGCTATGTGGTCTGGAGGCGTAATTGCGGCTGGAAATGCGGTAACGGTCAATGGATCACGCTATTGTGAGATGCTAACAACTCAATTTTGGCCTATTATTGACGGCGTGTATATCCCTGACAAGTGGTTACAACAGGACAGTGTCATGTCACACACCCAATGAAACGGAGCGAATCGAATCGATTTCAAAATCCCTGATATGATCCCCCCCGGGGGCACATTTATCGGTCTTTATAGAATACTTGACTATCTAGACCTGTGCAACTGGGGCTAAAAGGGAGCCCAGTCCCCTGAAGTCAGCAGGGGTACAACTGGAAACTCCACGTTATTTCCACGGGAATCTGTGAGCTCGCAGAGTTCCTCTATTTGTCTCTTTAGACATTTAGCTGTTCTCTGGGTGGTTATTGAGGTTGGCCCCTATATGGGCGTATCGTGGTGGTTGTGGTTTCCCATATCAGGTTTGTTGTTTAATATGGTGGTCAGGATCATCTCGCCATTAATAACACCCTTGGTGAATGATCCAGTCCAGTGAGCATGCTAGACATGTGTTCTGGATAGGAGGTGGATAGTCTCCAACTCTTCAGCAAGGAGTGGTAGTTTGCAGCCCTGCTCTGGAATTACTAAAGTTGCAACTGCGAAAGACCTGTTGCTAGAATTAGTCTTCGGCTTCCTATGGCGCGAATGACGTTTGTTTTAAAATCATTCAAAGTGATTTGACCACCATCTGGTTAAGGCCAGGTACAGATGTAAATCAAATTACGCAATCCCTGATGTGATTAATGAAATAGGTCCACCATTTTGCCAAAAATTGATTCAAAATTTTTATGAAAGAATCGACATCTGTCAGCGTGGTCGTGGTGAACATTTGTCAGATTTTATTTTTCATTCATATATGGCGAACTTTGCTCTTCGCAATATTTTAAAATTCTTTAAATGATTTTGTCATCTCCACGTTTATTCGTTTTATCCTTTAAAAATTCAAAACAGCAGTTTTAATATTTTACAATTCGCTCTTTAAACCTTCTCTTTTAATATTCCAAAATATTGCCTCAAGAACCTAAGTAACTAAAGAAAGAGTCATGAATGCGTATTCTTTATGTTTGCTAATACTACCGTCAACACGGATAGAACATTTCATAGAAATAGACAAAAACTTCTAGTAAAAATTGACAATACTTTGGCTTTGTGTCTTTTTCAAACACTTCTTTTCACAGAAAAATGCATCAAATCAGGCTACTTTTTTTAACACAAAGTAGCACTTCCTTTCAGCTTTATTTTTACGTTAGAAGAAACGCAGAAAAGGAATTTCATCAAAAAGCTTTTTGCCGCAATGGGTTTTAATTTTGAAACATGAAACAATTTTTTAATTATTCTTTAAAATTATTTCTCGTTTTTTTGTACTCGTTCATTAAAAACTCTATTAATTTTAATGCAGCTCTTAAGGATGAAAACTTTAATAATGTAAATGACATTCAGTGTGCGCCAGACAGCAACACAGATAGCTATGCTGAGTGACAGCTAGGCAACCTTGGCCCGAAGCAATTTGTAACTGTGGGTGCATTTGTTAGAAGAAAATATTTTGAAAAGTTCTATTCATTAGTGTGTGTTAGTGAAATGTCTCAACAAGTACGAGTACTTTGTTGTTGTTGTTAATGTTAATGTTATTATTTCTTTCTATTTCTATTTGCAACGGTAATGACGTTACAAATACAGCTAACAATGACGATGATGATGTCGACATTGGAAATGCGTGCCTTTGGCAAATCGTCATGATTATGACAACTTGCAGCGGCAGAAGTCGTAGAATTTTCTTTTTGTAAAAAGTCAACTTTTACAGACGCATATTCGCAGAGCAGCTAAAGCAACTTTTGCATTTAAGTATACAAATAGCAAATTAAATAATATTTTTCTTGCTTAAGGTTCTATTGTTTAAGTGATTGTCTGTTATTCGTTTCGTAGAAAAGCGAAATAAAACTTTTTAAGTAACAAATAATATTTAATAATAATTTTGCTTCGAAACAATTATCTTGAAATTTTTATTTAAATTACTTTACACAAACATTCAATTCAATTTTAGCCATTTTATAGATTCTGTTTACTGCAATTGCATCTGCTACGTGAACGAATAAATCGGAAGGTTTTTCGACACGTGAGCAAGCCGCATAGAGCTGCCCATGTGAGAAGCTTGGATTCTTCAAATTTAATTCACACATTTGTAACGATTATCCTTGTCCTTTGTTGATAGCCATTACGATAGTGATCCGCACCAGGAGCTGCAAGCGTTGGAATTCGAATGGCATATCTGCTAGAATCATTTGGATACGTGGCAACATTACGCCTTTACCTTTGAATTTTCCACTCAAAATTCTTGCCTCAATAACATTGTTCATCATTTTCTTGACTGAGAGTCTGGGTTTCGTTGCAATGTCGTGGTGGATTTATGTTTCAAAAAAGAATGATGGATATGGCAATTTTCAATGAACGAACGAGCGATGGTATGCCTGGCAAGTCTCGCGTATTTTAGAACTCAGTTGGATAGTTGACAACTTCATATTTGATTCGCAACAGTATCGGTGAACTTAATTGCTTTTCTATTGCCATTTCCCGTTCTAACTGGCTGGCGCTTTCGATGCGAATGCATCATTCTCAAGCCGCGTTGTGGTTTGTACTGGCGAGTCAGTGTTGGCATTCAGGCAGTTCTGTTTCGTTTTGCCCCGTATTTCATTCTGAATGGTGATGATATCAATTGACATCGAGTTTGTTCACCGCTAATATAGCAAGCGTCACTGATAATTTTTGCAGTTCTGAGCAATGATTTGGGAAAACTTTGTAGATCAATTCGTCTATCCTTTCTGCGTTCTTACGAAATTTTGCTGGCAGGTCTCCTAGTTGTTCATACACGAATCGAAATGTTAATATTAATGGAGGTTACCAACAATTTCCGCAATCATTTGTGGTATAGAATTAAAAGTTTACCATTAGACACGACACAAAATATCCTCAGACTTGTCATATCACTACTTAAACTACAAATACTTTGGATCCGAGGGGAAACATGTCGTCATGATGCTGAAAGCCCACATTGGTTGTGATGAATTTATAAATGGATAAAATTTGAGCCAAAAAATATTTAAAATTGAAGCACAGCGCCATCTATTGACTGAAAAAAAGTTTGATGAAAAATAAATTTTCAAGTCGTTTTAAGTATAAATACCTATAAATAAAGGGTTTATCAACAAGGATTTCGTGTTCTAAAACGAAATAAAAAAAATTTTGATTAAGATGATTCAAACTTTTATTGTGTTTCAAAGTAAAAAGTTCGGGAATTATGAATGAAAAATGATATCTGCCAATTGTCCACCATGACGGTTCTTTCATCAATGTTTTTAATTACTTTTTGGCAAAATGGCAGTCTTATTTCGTTAATCACATCATGAATTTTGAGTTTTAAGGCCGAAATTGATTCGATTGGCTCCGAAAAAACTCTGCCCTCAACATGGGACCAGATATGTGATATGTGACACCATCATGTTAAAACCACATGCCAGTGTTATCCACATCGTCAGCAATTTTGTTTGTTTTTTTTTCTTTTTAAAGAGAAGTAGCACTTCAGGCAACAATGCCTATTTAGTCAAGTTATGTGCTACAGTCTTTAGGAAAGGGATAGAGAAGAGATGAAACAAGTGGTGAAAGTAGAAGGATAGTCGGAAACTAACTGCCGTATAAGACAGCACAGCGACCAGTGACTATGCGTTCATCGCTGAAGTGCCCCACTGACAATCCAATTTTTATTTTTGTAGTGAAAAAACCAAGGTTCGTTTGGAATCGAACCCACAACCCCCATGCTGACAAGCTAGTACACTACCTACTAGCCTACAGGGGCACCTTGTTGACATACCCCGACAAGTAAGAATGGGCTTTGTTTGAAAACGTGGTTTTTTAAGAAACACCAGCCGGTTGTTCTTGAATAAATTGAGCGAATCTACGGCGATGTAAATGGTCGGTCGGCTTTAATTCCTGCACTAGTTGAATTTTCTAAGTAATCAAAGCCAAATCCTTAGGCAAAATTCGTCATGTGGAGGTTTTGGTAACGCCAATTGTTGAGAACGTCAAGGAATTGATAAATTTATATCTGCTGCAACACTGTAGCTCACCGCAGCGATGTTTTCAGCTGGACGACCTGGTCGAACATGCATTGGTGTTCGCACATGTCGATCGAAGTTTGAAAGTTTAATCGAAGTTTGAAAGTTCGATTGAAGTTGGAAAGTTTGATCGAAGTTCGAGGATTTCATCGAATGCTTTTTAAAAGCAGAAAGAGAAACTTTTATTGCAGCCATCCTTAGAGTTTTAAATGTAAATAAAAGTAGAAGAAACGTTATGTTCTGGCTAGTCGCCCCACTTTGACTTTTACTTGGAGATCTGTTTGGTACTTTAACTGATTCTTTTTAATCTCCAACTTACAAAGTGGTGTAAAAGTTTAAACAAATTTACATGAGTCTTCGATCTTTTCGTGCGAGTCTTAAAAGGTTCGTCCCAGCAGAATTAAGCGTATATCCCCTCAGCCATTCAATAAATATTTTGATTAATTTATTAAGGGTACCTACAACTTCTTTTAAAAAATATTTCTATTAGAAAAATTCCACAATAAAATGATACGAAAATGATATGAATTCCAGTCTCAAAACATCCTTACCGATTTAGTTTTATACAAACAATACGCTTTGTATAAGACAGCAGGATGGGGAAAATCCTTTTGGTTTGTACTAGTTTTATTTTTTATTTCCGTGTATGGCAAATATGAATGAATATGTGTTTTGCATTATTTATTGTTTGTGTTCAAATTTATTTCTTGATTTAATGCTCGAAACCTTCAAGAATTTTGTTCTGATTGTGCATTGTTTTCACTAGAGGGAAAATATTTACAATAGAATACGCTTGCAGTCAATGGTTGGTTGGTTGGTTGATGTTACTGGTGACACTGGTGCTTTGCATTCATTGTGTGCATCTAAAATGCACTTTGTATGGCACTTGCATTAAAACAGACCGACAGACAAATTGAAGCAGTAAGGCAGCAAGCAAAGTAAGACAGCAGGAAGGTAATTCAAAACATATTCAAATGTCTTTGTTTTCATATTTATTTTTTTTTTTTGTTTTGTTTTGTTGTGATGATGACAACAACAGCAAAAATAAAATTCAGAAAGCATCTAGGAGCTGCCTTACTCTTTATACTCCTCCATAAATATCCTTGTTTAATGATACTCTTTATGTTGTGTTTGTATATTATGACTACATTATGCCTGCAAAGCATTCCTTCTGACTCAGTCAGCCACCATGTGCAATTGTAACATTTGGTTTCTTTTTTTGTTGTTGCTTTGTGCAAAGCTACAGTCAAGCGTCATTAAGTGCAATTTACGAATGCGATAGATTGAAGTCACTCTGAAAACATTTTGTAGCGTTAAGTTTTAGAAATAAATCAAAATTAGGCAGTTGAGAAGAAAACAATTTTTGTTTTATAACTGATTTGCGAACTAATGTTTTACAAAGCTAATATTTGCTCTTGTCAAAGTGCATATGGTTCCAATGGTGATGTTTGTAATTTTTTACCAAGAACAGTAAATCTTGTATAAAATTATATATTTTGTTTTTATTCCAGTGCTCCAAAATTAACATAATGCTTGAATAAAGTCGACTAGACCAATGTGTTACAAGGGAAAGAAATAGGCAATGGCTTACTTCCATTGACATTCGTTACCTTCATGTTAGCACGGCAGAGAAACTAGGAAGAGAGTGACTGTAAAGGTGAAAGACATAGCGAAGCTTATGTGCGGCGATATATATTTTCCATAAAAAGGTGAACCACTAGCGACTAATAATGACCAGTTACAGAATTAGCAGTTTTTAAGTAGACAGTCTGGAGAGGATAATGAACAGGCACACGAAGGTCTTTCAAAAGAAGGCAAAGGCATCTGCTCCTCTCCATTTACATCAACATTCATGGGCGTGACTAATAATTATGACCACCATATTTTAGAAATTTTCTTGCTTGTAGCAATGGTTTCCTTGCTCGGCAGCGATTTAACCTACATTACGTCTGTTCCCCCTAGAGGCACATTTATCGATCTTTATAGAATACTTGACTATCAAGACCTGTGCAACTGGGGGAAAAAGGGAGTCCAGTCCCCTGAAGGCAGCAGGGGTCAACTGGGAACTCCACTTTATTTCCACGGCAATCAGTAAGCCCCAGAGTTCCGTTATTTGTCTCTTTAGACATTTAACTGTTCTCTGGCTGATTATTAAGGTTGGCCCCTATATGGGAGTATCGTGGTGGTTGTGGTTTCACGGTCCCATATCAGGTTTGTTGTTTAATATGGTGGCTAGGATCATTTCACCGTTAATGACACCCTAGGGGAATGATCCAGTCCAAGGGGAATGCTAGAAATGTGTTCTGGACAGGAGCTGGATAGTCTCTAACTCTTCAGCAAGGAGTGATGATTTGCAGCCCTGCTCTGGAATCATTAAAGTTGCAACTAGGAGAGATCTGTTGCTATTTATGCACATTGGTTGACCACCATCTGAGTAAGGCTACATAGCCAGGCGCAGATGTAAATCATATCACGCAATTACATCTGGTCCGTGATTTACTTAAACATTTAAACTGGTGGTCACAAGTAATATCCTCAAAGAATCTCTTGCATATCTTAAATGAAACGCACATGTTATAAATATTTGATAATTATGCTGGTGTGAGCATCACGGCAAACCTGCCAGTCTCCCAGCTGTATTTTTAATTATCAATAAATATGTACGAGCAGGATATCCGGCAAAAGCTATACATTATTCTGCTGGCGTACAAGATTTTTTTTTTTACTGGAAAGTTCTTATGACCATTTCGTTAGATTAAGGTAGCTGAGTTACCCTAAGGCAGCGTAGAAATTTTTCTTCGGCGCGGGGAGGGATTAAACAAAGTCAATAGTGTTATATCAGATACCTGATAATCGAAATGAAAGGAAATATTTCAAGATAGTGCTATTATCATGAAGAATTTGAAGCTGCAGTTTAGCACTATTATCAAATACTAATGATTAAGAATTTTAGCACAATTTGACCTCCACTAAAAATTTGCATCAAACAAAATGAGAGTTTTTTAAAAGGAACATTTAAGTGCTCTTACTAAATGTACTTCTAATTTTAATTTGATCATGTGCGGGATAAATTGATTATTGGCTATGTCAAATGCTACTTTTTTAAGTCAGTTTTTTATTTATATTATACGGTTTTATGTAGAATTACTATCTGAGGAAGATAAGTGAGAAAGCCTATGAAAAATACAGTGATACAATAAGAAACTGAATTCTGCTAGTGGCGAATCTTTTCCGATTTTGTAAAAAAATTTATTTATTATTTGGAAATAGTTTTTCTTTCTAAAATAATAAAAATCTGACTAAAAATTGCAGAAGTGAATAATATAAATAAAATACTTATTACAATTATAATAATAGTTTATTGATCATATTTTTTTTATTTTATAATCGTTCTCTTTGGGTTACATAAATATTTAATAAATTTTATATATATTTTTATATTACGCCACATAATTAAGTGGCATCTGCAGAAACGCTAACTGAAAATGTATAAAAAACTTTTTTGTTACTTAAAAAAATTATTTGCTATTTAAAAAATGGTTAATAAATTTTCATTTCTGGTTTCTGAAGATGCCACCCAAAGGTGTGGTGAAATATTGAAAATAAAAATAAAATAAAATATTGACTTAAATTACGTTCTATGAAAATTAGGTTTTTTAATAAAATGAACCATCGTCAGTCAGGCTCGAATACACATTTTCATTTCTAATTTTAGAAGTAGGACAAATCTTTTAAATTTTGAAAAAGGTCAGAAACACTTTAAAAGGATATACGTTATCAGCAATGACTGATAGATTATTTTGATAACTTTTATCAACTTCAGAGCTTTAATCAGATACATGTTATTTTTTATGCTTAAAACAAGGTATGTACGGTGTTCATGATATTGTATTTTCTTTTTTATCATCAAAATTTTTTATTAATATACACCACAACAGGGAAGAAGAAACAAATGAGGGCTGTCAAAGTATACAATGTACGTCAAAAGTTAAAAGTAGCCCAAATTTTTATACTTTGCGTTCATGAAGTGGTACTGATTACGACAACGCTCATAAGAAAGTCTATATTTGAAAAAGACGACGTATAAGATATGACGTATAACATATGACGTATAATATATGACGGCTTCTAAGTACCCTGGCCTTAACCCACAGCTGATCAATACTTTATTTGGTGTTTTAAGTGAATTGTGCCAAAAAATTTAAAAAGAAAACTGTAAATAAATTACTTTCGATTCCAAATTTAATGATGTCTGAAATTATGTTATGCTTTTTGATTAAACAATTGAAACAATGTTGCATAATTAAAAGCAAAAAAAATATACTATTTTCTGCTAAATCTCAGCATTATCACCACTTGCAACTTAGCAAACTGAAGGGAAATAATGAATGTTGCTAACACTTTTCGCAAATTTCAACAGAATATTAAACTCTACTCTGTCATTAAAAATATCCCTTCACTAAATGTTCCACTGTGGACATGTTGTACAGGGATGCATTTCACTTAGTTTCAAAGCCGTTTATGAAAACCAACAATAATATCAACTACAGCTAAAAAAGTTGCAGCAACAAAAACAAGCTGCACCAAATGTGTTGGCCTTAAAAAACAATGTTAATTGAAAATACTAAATTTTCCATGTCTAGACAGAAAATTATGTGACAATTGTTTTTGTTTCGAAAAATTTTCATTAATTTTTTTTTAATTAATTACTTTTGTTGTTGTTTGGAAATAAGTATTTTTTTTCTCTTCTTTAAAATTAATTAACATTAATAGAGTTAATCTTTGTTTGCGGTTGGTGGAGAGTGCCTTTTTTTCATTTATTGTTTGCACTTGCAATATGATAACAATTCTATTATCATAAATATGCACATGGATAAATTTTTATTATGAAAATAATTGTTATACTTAAATCGCATTAAAATGTGAAAAAGCTTTAATCTTATTAATTTTATTTTTTCAAACGAAATCTTTGCTGTTGAAAACCATGTATAGTTTGACTGCTTACCACGTAATCGCATGTTAAGATTTTGAGCCAAAAAGCATAGAACATTTTGTAAAAGCTCATACTAATGTTAATTAAAATCAAACTCGTGAAAATGAAAAAACCTTTTTTTTTCAATAACCAGAACGTTAGCTGCAAATGTTATACAAAACATAACAACAAAACGTTGATATTGTATAAACAAAAAAAAAAAAAAAAAAAACATAAAAAGTCGAAAATAACTAAAGGCACAGAAATGACAAAATTTGTTGACATTTCAATTATGTTGTTAAATTACTTTTTTCTTAATTTCATTGTTGTTTGACAGTTTGATTTATTTTTTATACGAGTTTAGCTTTTTAATGGATTTTTTGGCAAAATTTAATTTTTCAAAATTAAGCACAATGTTGTGCTCAGCATTTTCGCTGAAAAACCAACAAAAATATATGCTGAATTAATAAATAATAATTAGTTAAAAAAATATTGATGAATTTTTTCCTTTTTTATATTCTAAAAAATACAAATGTTGCTGGCTTCATGTATACAATAGCAGAATGTATGTTGCCACAATTTTTTCTAAAGCTTAGTATTCTATTTGAATGTGCTTAGATTTGTGGCAACATATGTATATCATTTCGCTTGAAATATTTGACAATTTGCTAGTGGTGACAATACAGCGCACATAGAGGTATTTCAACGATCTGGGCGGCCAAAACTATTTTTGTGCTTAAATGTACATATCTTGTCGAGTACAACAAGACTGTGTCGTTGAAATTTGCGAAACCCTCTAAAATCTTAAGTTACGGGTAAAAAACCGGGTTTTCTGCCCTTTTGCACATATAAGCTAGTAACTTTGTTAAATATCAACCGATTTAGAATTTCTCAGTGGATTTAGAAAGAAGAGACTAAGCCATTTCGAAAATATGAAAATGATACTTAAGTAATATTGAGACATCTGTGTGTATTCCTCCAGCAAACTAAGTTTTGCAAAAAAAAATTGGGTATTTTTCAAGTTTGGAGATGTATTTACACATTTTTTCATTTAGGAACCGTATAATTTAAGACTGTAATATAAAAGTATGTTTATTTATGAGTAAAATGCAACTTTGGTTTAAAACATCCGTTAAAAATTGACTGAGTTAATGAACTTTTAATAAAACCAAAATGCTGGAATAAATACGTACTCAAAAGTAATGAATAAAAAAAAAGAAATGGTATGTAAATGATGAGATACAATGATAAATAATTTCTTTTTTTCTTTAATGAAAACAATATGCACACGAACTCGACATAGACAACAACGATTTCTTTTTATTTGCAAAGTTAGTTTTATTATTTGCAAAAACTCAACTGACAGAAAAAAAAGCTTTTGAGATCCAAAATGTTTAAGATGTCAAAAAAGTGCTTATCCGGGACTATCCGGGAAAAATTTTTTGCTACTTCAATAAAGTAAAGATTGAATAATGCTAAACAAAAGAAATTATTGCTTGATCTACCTTGATAACATATCAAAAAGCATCTTGAAAAAGAAATTCAACAAAAATTTACTACAAAAATAACCTTACTTTCAATCAATAAAAAATCAGCATTGATACGACTAATTATATGTTGTAAAATGATTTGTCATAAGTCCATTATCTGAAGTACTAGGATCCATAATTTTTTCCTTGTGCGATTAACTTGTTTTGCTAATATTTACGATGAAAACCGGTTGTTTTGTAAGGGAACCCAGTTCTATTATGAGAACTCTGTGAAACACTCAACTTTCGACTGCACGTACGTGCGCGTGATGCGCGGAAAAAAAATTTTGGTTGTTGTCTCATGTTCTTTGGAATGTCTTTTAACGCAGTGACTATTTTTTTTCAATATTATTCCTACTTTGACTTTTGGGGTTTTGGCCGCCCAGATCGTTGAAATACCTCTATGTGCAGCGGTTAATTGCCTTTTAGTATGCAAACAACATATGGCTAGATTGGGTGCATGTGTATATATATATGTATTATAAATGTATGTACGTGTGTTGTAAAGTATGTCTTTTCTTATGGTCACCTCTATTTTATTTTATAAATTAAAGAGTTTTTTTTTACAAGAAACCAAATAAAGCAAAACTTAGATTAACATGATTCATGTTTTTATTGCATTACGAAGAAATGACAGATATCGATTCTTTCATAAAAGTTTTTAATCACTTTTTTTAACAAAATGGCGGTCATATTTTGTCACGGATTTTGAGTTTGAAAACTGAAATCCATTCGATTGATTACCTATAGTCTAAGTCCTTAACATAGTCCTACAAAAAATAATCCAGTAGTGTTAAATCACACGATCTGGCTGACCACTTAACAGGGAAACTTTTTTCCCTATATGACATATGTCACCGTCCTATTTTTAGCATCTTGCGATAGCGTGATCCAACTTCCAACCTCATCTTCAAAAAAAAAAAAATAGCCAAATCACGCCTGCAGTCCGTACAGTGACAGTTTGAGCATGCAATGGCTTCTCAATAATCGCTCTAGGATTTTCAGAAGCCCAAATGTGGAAATTTTGTTTGTTAACATACCCCGACAATTAAAAATGGGCTTTATTTGAAAACAGACTTTTTTAAGAAAAACCAGCCGGTTGTTCCTGAATAAATTAAGCGAATCTACGGCGATGTGAATGGTCGGTCGGTTTCAATTTCTGCACTAGTTGAATCTTATAAGGTTTGGGGATAACCCCAATTGTTGAAAACGTCAAGGAATTGACAAATTTGGATCTGCTTCAACACTGTGGCTCACAACTGCTATGTTTTCAGTTGAATGACCCGGCCGAACATGCTTTGGTGTTGACACATGTCGATCGAAGTTCAAAAGTTTGATCCATGTTTAAAAGTTCGATTGAAGTTCGAAAGTGTGATCCAAGTTTGAAAATTCCATCGAATGCTTTTTAGAAGCAGAAAAGAAAACTTTTATCGCAGCCATCCTTAGAGTTTTAAATGTAAATAGAAGAAGAAAAAACGTCATTTTCTGTCTAGTCGCTCTAGTTAGACTTTTACTTGGAGTTGTGTTTGGTACTTTAACTGATCCTTTGTCAGAAAAACCAGCCGGCTGTTCCTGAATGAATTAAACAAGTTTACGTCGATGTGAATGGTTAGTCAGCTTCAATTTCTACACCAGTTGAACCTTGTAAAGTTTCAAAGTCCAATCCTTGAGCCAAATTCGCTATGTGATGTTTATGGTTAACCTTAATTGTTGACAATGTCGAGAAATTGACAAATTTGGAACTACGAAGTTTTCAGTTGAGCGATCCGGTGGCATACGTGTTGGTGTTCGCACACTTTGCGTCGAGCCTGTGGGCTCAAATTTAAAGACCAAGTTTGTAATACCGTTCTCAGAAGGACGATTATGTCGTCCGAAAATATCACGCATTTGACGAAATATAACTTTAAGAGAACCACCATTTTTATAGTGGATTTTAATTATTTTAATGCGGTTTTCGTGCGAAATTGAATACATAGTAACAGTTGCCGTAACAGTACGAATACATAAAAAAGTTAAAAGCCCCTAAATTAAATTAGGTGGCCCTGTAGGCTAGTTACAAGACTGCGGGTTGTGGGTTCGATTCCCAACAAAGACCTTTATTTTTTTCACTTTAAATAAAAACGTACTGTCGGTGGGGCTGCTTAGTGATGAACGCACTGGTCACTGTGCTGTCTTATACGACAGTTAATTTCCGTAACTATCCTACTATTTTCACCACCTATCTCATCTCTTCTCTATCCCTTTCGTAAAAGATTGTAGTACGGTACTTGACTAAACAGGCATTGTTGCCTGAAGTGCTACTTCTCTTAAAAAAAAGCCAAAACTATCATGTCGTTGGTTTCGCCACAACTTAAAAACAAACTTCTAATTGAAAAGCCCGTATATAAGTTTTTAAGTAATCCTACTTGCTGTAGAGATTTTAGTAAAGTTTTAGTAATTTTGTTAAAATTAGGATTTTTGAGTTTGAAAAAGCACTATAAATCCTTCCACCATTAAAAGAGAATTTCTCAATTTCTCAAGCAATTTTAGGTTTTTGTTAAAAATTTTATTAAACGCGTTTTTAATACTTTTCTAATACCTGGCTGTACTTGAAGCCAATTTATCAGGATGAGGTCTTTTAAGTTTTTAAATTTATGGAAGTTTTGGAATATAATCTGTTTTAACTTTGTGTTTAAAATCATTTTAAAAAGAACGTTAAGAACGTCGAGGAATTGACAAATACTTCAATACTATGGCTCGCGGCTGCGAAGTTTTCAGTTGAGCGACCGGTGGAATACGAATACGTGTTTGGTGTTCGCATACTTTGTATCTGTGGTCTCAAATTTAGTGATCAGAACGAATTTGAATCACCACTTTTATTGTTGACTT
Organism: Trichopoda pennipes; assembly: GCA_030448955.1. Taxonomy (NCBI): domain Eukaryota; kingdom Metazoa; phylum Arthropoda; class Insecta; order Diptera; family Tachinidae; genus Trichopoda; species Trichopoda pennipes. The sequence goes on from JASKUP010000094.1 coordinate 616,713, forward strand.
TAAGTATTTTAATGCGATTTTCGGGCGAAATTGAAGAGAATTTCTCAACCAATTTTAGGTTTTTGTCAAAATTTTTGAAACGCGTTTTTAATAATTGTCTAACACCTGGATGTCCTCGCAGTCAAGTTATCAAGATCAGGTTTTTAAAGGCTCTTAATTTTTTGAACTTTTTTTGGAATTCAGTTTGTTTAAACTTTATGTTTTATATCGAGAGAAATTTTTCCTACTTGTACTACTTTGGGATTGATGCAAGCTTTTTAGGAAATAAACAAAAAACTCTTATAATTTAGCCCGCCTATCACATTCCCTGTGAGAAATTATGAAATTGAATTATTTCTATTTCCAGTAAGAGGAAATTTAGCCAATCTTTTAGAATTTGTTTAATTTATTTTTATTTGGGTACGGTTTTACGTTGACCCTCGTCAAATTTGGTTTGTGAACAAACAGGTTTCATCTATTTGCCATTTTCAGTGGTTCCAAACTTAACAACACATAATACGTCTTAGAATTCTGTTATTTTTTTAACTTGACTATTTTGACAGAAATAATTATAATTTTATAAATTTTTTTTATAATTTAAATATTATTGTGACAAAATCTGCTACAGCACCAAAAAAAAGGTGGTACTTGTTGAGCAAAAATAAATCTTATTTTAGAAAAACGTTGTTTAACTGCAAAACCTGCAGGCTGCACAAATTGTAACCAGTCAGTCGTTCACCTTTTAAACTCCTCACAACTTTCATTTCTTTATACAAAATAAAATTCAATTTCCTAAGCTTTTCTTTCAATAAACATACTGAGAATTGACTTAAATATAACTTTTCAAATTGTTTCTTTATTTACTCAAATGTCGCAAAGCTTCTTTTCAAACTTAAATCAAATATAATAGTTGGAAAATGGATACAAAAATTATGTTGACCTAGAAATGAAGAAATGTTAGAAATCTCCACAAAGGCGCCTGAATAAAATAAAACTAATACTTGGCCTACAAAATAGCAAATAAAACGTTGCTTTGCCAAAAACAAAACAAAACAAACAAATTCTCATTTAAGATATAAAGCTAAAATACTTATTATTTTATTTTTTAACGACTGTCAAATATATTTGATTAAGTAACAGAACATATATAACAACGATTTAATATTATTTTTTAATGGAAAAGCTCTTCATTTCCCTGCATTTAATAAATATTAATATTAAATATTTAAAACATAAATGTTCTTCATTTATGACAACTCGTTTTAATGACATTTAATTCTTGTTTTCTTCATCACGATTATCACGATTGAGGACTAAATAAATTTTTTAAATTACATTTAAATTTAAAATTTTCTTATGTTTAGCATTTACATTTCTGTAAATTGTAAAATGTATCTTGTTTGTAAATTGGTAAAATATCTTTAATGTTTAATGCTCTCATTATAAATCTCTCGAAAATGTCCAGAATTAAAGAAGAATCCCTTGTTACTTTTGTCGTTTACAAATCTGAAGAATTCAAATTAGTTTTAAAACTTTGCCTAATGTGGCATAAAAACCTCAAAAAAAAAATCATTAGGCATAAATGTATGAGTAAGTACATACATTTCTACATACGCACATTTATAAATACCTAAATTCATACATATTTAAATAAATACATTTGCCAGCATACGACTTAAAACATAAATATTCACATTTGTTTTGTACAGTTGAAAGTAAAAGTGTGAAAACGAGCTTTTTAGCAAAAATTTTAACTTTCAATTTTTAAGCTTTTGTTTGCTTTACGGTATAAATTTAAAAAGGAGCTAAAGGAAAAATCAACATTAAATATAGGTGGCTTCGGTAAGGCGTTTTACATAATGGCTTCCCACTTTATCATATTAGTGTGAAGAGAGATCAATCAATCAATGGAAAAATATTGACATAAACATTTTCAACAAAAAAATTAGTGCCGATGACATTTTTATAGGGAAATCATACCCTATGAAATTTTTTTTTATCGAAAAGCCTAAAAAAATTAAAAATTTTTTACACAAAAATTATAAATTTTTTGTAGAGAAATATTATGACTGATATAAATTTGGTTCAGGAAAATTATGACTGATAATATTTTGTTATGAACATGACTCAAGACTCATGAAAATTTTTGACAGAAAAATTATAAGCGACAAATTTTTTTTTTTAGTAAAATATTTATTGATGAAATATTTTATGTCCTGATTAATGACTGATGAAAATATTCTACCGAAAAATTATGACAGATAAAATGTTTTTATAGAAATATCTTGACTGATGAACATTTTGTACAGAAAAATTATAAGACTCTTAGGTTTTTCTATACAATATTGGGGTAAAATTCACTGATGAGCTTTGTGAGCGAAAGTGAAATTGCAATATGGATGTGCCCTCCCCCATTACAAAACATTTCAAATATTTTTATTTGAAAGAATGTTTTATGAGAATATCATAAAATGTTCATATTTAATGAAAATTGTTTTGTAATAAATATTTTGTGAGAATATCACTTAATATTTATTTTAAAAGGAATCAAACACGAAAAATTATAATTTTTTTGTTGAGAAAAATTATGACTGATAAAAATTTGCACAGAGAAAGTATGATTGATGGAATTTTTTTATGAGCTTGACTTATCACTACCAAAATTTTTAACAGAAAAATTATAAGCGATAATATTTTTTTTGGAAATAAATAATGACTGATGAAATTTGTTATGTATTAATCAGGACTGATGAAAATGTTCTACACAAAAATTAAGACAAATGAAATGTTTTTTATAGAAATATCATGACTAATGAAAATTTTTTTGCAGAAAAATTGCGAGTCATGAAATTATGTTTTAAAAAATTGTGTGTTTTTTTATAGAAAACTTTTCTAATGAACAGTTTTCTCAGTAAACCAAGGACCGAAAACATTTTTTTCATAGAAAACTTATGAGTGACTCTTTTACAGAAGAGTCGTGATTGAATAACATTTTCTACATTTTCTGCATTACTGATCAACATCAAGTAGTGCAGATATAGGTGCCTACGGAAGGGCGTTTTGTTTAAAGATCAATTAATCAATAGAAAAATCCTGACATGAAAACTTTTGACAGAAAATTTAGGGGTGATAACTTTTTTGGTAGGGAAATTATGACCTATGAAATTTTTTTTAACATGACAAACATTTTTCACACAAAAATTATAAATTTTTGTAGAGAAAAATTATGACTGATAAAAACTTTCTTCAGAAAAGTTATGACTGATGATATTTTTTTAAGAACTTGATTTATGACTTGTAAATTTACCACAGAAAACTCAAAAGCGAAATTTTTTAAGAAAAAACTAATGCCTGACAAAATTTTTTATATTTTAATCAGGATTGATGAAAATGTTCTACCAAAAAATTATGACATATGAAATATTTTTTATAGAAATATCATGACATAAAAATTTTCTGCAGAAAAATTATGACTGCTAAAATTACTTTTTATTAAATTTTGAATGATGCAATGTTTTTTAAAGAAAACTTATCTGATGAACAGTTTTCTCAGTAAACCGATGAAATTTTTTTCTAGAAAACAGATGAATGACTTTTTTGCAGAAAATTCATCAATGAGTAAAATTTACTACATTTTCTACTTTACTGATCACATTTATTTACAGAAATGTTATGACTGGTGAAATGTTATATTGAAAAGTTGTGACTAATAATAATTTTCTATAGAAAAATAATGACTGCTGAAATCCGTTAGATATTAATCAGGACTGATGAAAATGTTCTACCGAAAAATTAGGACAGATGAAATGTTTCTATAAAAATCCCGTGTCTGATAAAAATTTTGTGCAGAAAAATTACGGATACAATTATTATAAAAAGGAAAATATTATGCAGAAGAATTTTAAGGAATTATGAGGAAAATTTTCAAAAAAAATTTATGACTCATAACAATTTTCTACACAAAAATTTTTACTTGGATTTTTTGTAAAAACATGAAGACTAATTTATTTTTATAGAAGATTCATGACTAAGTAAAGCTTTCTAATTAAAAATCATTACTTTTCACTTTTACAGAAATATTATGACTGGTGAAACGTTGTATTGAAATATTATGACTGATAAAATTTTCTGTAGAAAAAATATGATTGATGAAATTGTTTATATATAAATTAGGACGGATGAAAATGTTTTACCAGAAAATAATGACAGATGAAATCCATTTTTATAGATATATCGTGACTGATGAAAATTTTATGCAGAAAAATTACAACTGATCTAATTATTTTTTTAAAAATTATGAATGACGTAATTTTTTTTATAGAAAATTTATTTGATGAACAGTTTTTTTCGTAAACTTAGGGCCGATGAAATTTAAATTTTTTCGTAGAAAACTGATTACTGATATTCTTACAGAAAAGTCATGACTGATAAAATTTTCTAAATAAAAATCATTACTGGTCACATTTTTTTACAGAAATGTTATGACTGGTGAAACGTTGTAATGAAAAATTATGACTGATACAAATTTTTTTAGAAAAATTATGACTGATACTATTTATTATAGAAAGATCATGACGTGAAAACTTTCTGCAGAAGAATTATTATTAAGGAAAATTTTCACACAGTGTTATGACTGATAACAATTTTTTTACAGAAGAATTTTGACGAAAAGTATTTTATATAACAGACCGAATGTGATTTATTCGGACTGGCTTCCAATCGCCGGAATATATAAAATACTGTCTTGTGGGGAAATAGTTTCCGATGATTTTTAGAGCTCTGTGCTCTTAAAACAGAGAACAGTTTTACATTAAACTTAAGACTGATGAAATTTTTTTTTTGAAAAAAATATGACCTATGAAATTTTTTTTTATAGAAAACTTATTACGACCGAATATTTTGTACAGAAAATTCATACCAGACAAAAATTTTCTGCAGAAGACTTATAACTGTTTTCTATAGAAAAATTATCTGATGAAATTTTTTTTATAGAAATATTGCGATTGAAATTTTTTAATATCAAAATTATGATTAAGGAAATATTTCACAAAAAGTTTTCACTGATAACAATTTTTTGCAGAAAAATTTGGGCTGATAAAATTTTTTATGTCGAAGACCGAATATCACTTAATCGGCCTGGCTTCAAATCACCAGAAGGTACAAAATAGGGTCTGTACTCTTGATGCAATAAACAGTTTTAGAGTTAACTTAATATTGATGAAATTTTTAGTGAAATTTTCTTTTATCGAAAATTATTACGACTCAATATTTTGTGCAGAACACTTTTATCTGACGAAAATTTTCTGCAGAAAAATTATAACTGCTCACATTTTTCTACAGAAAAATGATGACTTACGAATTTTTTTTTTTAAATATTAGGCCTGAAATATGTTGATAGAAAAATCATGATTGAAGAAAATTTTCACAAAACATTATGTTTGATTTTTTACAGAAAAATTTATTCGGCCTGACTTGAAATCACCAAAAGATATAAAATATTGGCTTGTGGGGAAATAGAGTCAGATGATTTTTAGAGCTCTGTACTCTTGAAGCAATAAACAATAAATTCTAGAAACAATAACAGTGTATTCTTGAAGTAATAAACTTAATATTGATAAAATTTTTTATTAAAAAAATATGACCGATGAAATTTTTTTATAGAAAATTTATTACGGACGAATATTTTGTGCCGAAAATTCATACCAAATGAAAATTTACAGCAGAAAAATTATAACTGATGAAATTTTTTTAAAGAAATATTACGACTGATATTAATTAATATAAGAACCATGATTGAGGAAAATTTTCACAAAATTTTTTGACTGTTAACAGAAAATTTTGATAAAACTTTATTGTATACAAAACCGTTAATACGAATTTTTGTTCTTGACGCCTTTTATCCGAGACCTTTCCTACTCCGAATACCATTTATTCGGCATGGTTCACATCAACCAAAGTTATAAAATATTGTCGTCTGAGGAAATAGTACCAGATGATTATTAGAGATTTGCACTTTTGTAGCAAACAACTGGCAGGATTACAAGATAAGTTAAATGGCTTTTAAATTTGCAACCTCTTCACAGTACAAAATATATTTTTATCGAAAGAAATTTTCCCTCCCATTAGACCTCCTGTTCTAGAAAGTACAAAATTAAGAAAAACTTGAAATTGTGCTCATCACTGTCTCCGATATTGGATGAAAAATCTGATAATAATCACAGCCTAATGAAAATAGGCTGTATATTATAAAAATAAAACGATAACAAAGGATTCGTTATTTTTGAACGAAAGGCGTTTCGTAAGGTCTCGGCAACAACCCTATATATTTACAATCATATCGCACCGTAAATACAAAAGGGTCACAACTCAAAACTTACGAAAACTGAACACATATCTAACTAATGCAAAAATTTCTTTCATATCCACTATCTTCTTTATCTGAAAAAACACAGTTATATCCATTTTTGAGTTAAGTGAGTTGCTTCTGTACGATGAACTAAAGATAATTGTTTTTCGTTGCGAAAATTTTAGTATTTTGGGTTGTGACTCTGTTGTATTTAGGGTGAGATATATTCATTTGAGTTCGAATATTTACATAGCAGCAAAATTAGTTTTAAAAATGTTTCAAATATATCTTCATATATTTAAATTATACTTTTTTTAAATTATACTTAAAATTATACTTATTTCTACTACATAATTTTGAAACATATCATCCTCTTAATTCTAATTTGTTTTTTAATGAAAAATTCGCAGTCTCTTAGTTAAAAAATAAAATCCGTAATAAATTTGCGAAAATATGAATACTTTTGCGCAGAACTTTTAAGTTTTAATATGAACATGGACACACATGCCTTTGTAATTTAATGTCTATTAACCGAACAAACATACGAGGCTACAAGGGACAAAAAGAAAACAAATGTTTTAGTAAAATTTACATAATATTTCAAAACCTTAAATACATTCTAAATCTTTTACAATGTTTACAAGTTAAAATTGTTTATTTCTTATGAGTTACACACACACAACAAATTATGTTGATTTGCATGTGTTGGCTTGTATGTATGTGTGGCATGATACTTTAGCATGTATATATGCTAAAGTATCATGCCACTGCTATATCATAACACTGCTATGTGTTATTTAGCTTTTGCATATTTTTTTTTTCTTGTTAAGCTCTTGTGATTATTTGTAATTTTGTATCTCAGAAGTGTTTAGAAAATTCTTTGACCACAGTAAGTCAATTTTAGTTAAATTTACATGTATACAAATGTAATTTGACTTATGTAAATACACGTACGATATAAATGTATGTAAATTATTATTTATGTGGGTATTAGCGTTTTAATTTTATTGTTTGCAAGAGGGTCATATGATGCGAGCATTATAATTCGCATGATATTAATAGTTAAGTCGCTTCCTCAAGGTTTAATTTCTAAATAGAAAAGCGGAAAAAAACAATGATTTTCTAAGCTGTACAAAATTGCATTCTTAATTAAGTTAAATTAGCACTTATTTGAAATACAGTGCGGTGTCGAATTTAATACCCTCACAAATTAGATTAGAATTGTTATTTTTGATAGACCTTGTATTTCAATGAAATTCAAAGTCCTTATAAATACATGTTCTAAATGGGCAAACCACTGATTTCTTAATTTAATTACGGCTCGATAGATTTAAGCTTGCGAAAATATCAATTAAGGATAACGTGGGACTCTCTAATAAAACTGCTAAAGAGAGATGTTTTGATTAATACTATCATGTTATCAGCAACTGCTATTGCTATTTAAAGGTGGGTTTAATTGTCTATATTCTTCGTATGTGGAAAGATCTAGCAGCTTATTTTAAATTTTTTGTTTGAACCGATTTTAATGCACTTATGCCGTATAAATCCGGAGGTAATGGGTTTTAGGTTTCATCGAAGATTAAAATTTAAATGCTATAGTCAAAAGTGAAAAATTAGGACTTTGGATATCACAATATATAACCTTTTTCTTTCAAACCAATGCAAAGGTTTTACTATTAAGAACGACGCATTTCATGTAATAATGGGACACTTAAAAAATAATTTTACATTTATGCCCGAACTATATTAAATTATTGGGACTATTTAAAAACAACGGGACGAGAGAGAGAGTTTGACAGAGTGAGATGTAAAGAGAGCAGAATAAAAATTTTAGTTATATAAGAGTTTCCTCCAAAAAAGAAAATAATGGTGTTTGATCTTTTTCGTATTGTGTGCACTGAAAATGGCTGGTTTAATGAATAATGCTAATAGTGACCACGGCTTTAGGAAGATAAGTAAGAAAAACGCTTATGAAGAATATAGTGATGCTGATATTACTCGTATGTTGAATTTTTCTAGTGTCTAATCTTCGGTTTCCAAAAAAATTAATTTATAATTTGGCAAATAATCTATGTGGAACTTTCCCTATCTACACATATGATTTTGGGGATAAAAGGAGGAGTTATAACTCCTAGGCCAGAAGGAAACTGAATGAATTGGACACTCGAGGTTCAGCCAGTGAAACACCAAACTGGTACCAGGGGGACCAGTAGACAAAAGGGCTCCGGCTCTGTACTGGTTATTATTACTAGTTATTAGTATTTCGGGAAGTAACGAGGTGGCTGCGTTTTAAGCCAAAACTGTTGGAAGGTGTAACTATTTCCTATCCGATGTGCTGTTGCATTGCAGAAGAATGTCGCTATGCTAAAGGCGACTTGAAGCTTAAGTAGTCTCTGGCTTTCAAGCAAGGAGTAGAGCTACCAGCCTGCTCGCTGCGCTTCTGAAATTGCAATTCATCCTGTGGTAAGACCACCATCAGGTTAGACCCATGTGGTTAGGTGCTAACGTTAATCTGTATCATTTATCTTTTAAAGCATCAGTTGTTTGTGGATTGTTCACATAAACGTGGTCTTTCAAATGGCTCCAGAGAAAATAATCCAGCGGCGTTAAACAGCAAGAACGAGGAGGCCAACTGACATGGCCAAATCACGAAATTACGCAATCGGAAAATTGTTAATGCAGAAACGATTTTTTTTGTGGCTTGTAACTAATTATTGATACAAAAAATTAGTTATTATGGCTTTATAGGGCAAGGGCAAAGAATTCCTCTGACGGCGTTCCCCTCCTCAGTTTAAAAGAAAATACGGGCCGTACTGCTTGTACTTGTAACGGCCTTATTAAAAATGACCCTCATTATTAAAACCGTGAGTCTCCAGTTCAGTGACTGAATGACGTACATCTGTTTTAAAAGCATTACTAGGAGAAATTGCTCGAATTTTGCGAAGTGATACAGTGAAATTTTCAATTAAACAAAATAAAAATTCTTTTTTCGTTTCTCAAAATTTCCCAACTGTTTCATTTAATAAATGTCGAAGGATGAGAGCTCAGCTCCTGACATTTAATCATTTGACAGACTATTTATTTGCCTACAAAATAGATTCGACATCTAAGCTTATTTATAACTCTAAAATGGATCAAATAGACTTTTAAAAAGGCCATTCTTAACAAAAGCACAGACCAAGAAAGATATCAAAGGAAGGCTACCGTTAGCTAAATACCATGGCCATGTAACCTAAAATTATAAATTGATGGCATTTAGGGTTTTCATTTCTCTGATGTCTAATGTGTTAAGGATGAGGAAGTAACCTAAATACATTAAATATTCAAGTTTCTTAAACATCCTTTTAAATACAACAAAAAAAAAAAACTAAAACAACAAACAAAGAAATCAAATGAAAAATATGTTGTTTAACATTAAACAACTATTTATTCTCTGTTTTAGACTCAAGATTCTCCACCCTCTTTTAGCTTAAATGACCACAAAAATGTTAATAAAATTTTGTCCTTACATATGCAGGACATATGAAGTTAATTGGTATCTAAAGTCTTGCCAAATGCTGATACACACACACACACACACACACACAAACAAGCACGCACACACACACACATTCATAACAAAATTGTGTATGAATGTGTGTAAGAATAAAATAAATGCATATGTGTGTGTGTGATTTTGTAGGTCGACTTAACAGCTTACACTGTTATAAAGGCATTTGGATGCTTATTCTGTTCATCTGTTTTGTCTACCGGTCAAACAGTCTATCCCTTTAGACATTGGACATTTGTTTGTATTTATAAGGCTTCGAGTGCTTAAATGAGATTTGGAGTCTGGCATGCGATCATTAGTAAAAACATTCTCATACATAGTAATAACACATTCTTTCTTTGCTATTCTATTCTATTCTTTTATTTTATTTCATATTGTTTTGTTAATTGTGTTCCATGAATCGTTTGACCTTAAGTACATCTGTCAATTTAAGTGGTCATTTGTTTTTTGTGTTGTTGCTGCCAACATACATTGAATAAATTCATAACAGTAGGCAAATTTATAAGTGAGAAATTAATCCTTTCGATTGTCATAACAAGCAATTTTATTATACTTTACGTTTTTTTTGTAATGTAAACAATTAGAATTTTTATGAAAATAAAAAACGTAAAGAATTGTGGGAGGTTGAAATTGTACTAGATTTCCATTTGTGCAAATATTTTATTTTCTATTGCAAAATTAGGTGTTTTAACTAAGGGCCAGATCTTTCGTTAGCAGTTTATCTACAACCAGTGTGAAGCTTAATAGATTTTAAATAATTTTACTGCACTAACCCTCAAGTTTTATAAAATTCTCCTCTGTAATTTTTCTTATGTATTCCCAAAAATTTTAATAATTAATTTATTAATTAATGTTATTCTTACATATTGTGATTCTAGGGATTCGTTCCTTAAAGGATGTTTCCTTTTTCTATTTTTGAAAAGCTAATCACTTGTAATCATCAATTATCCTTTGAGATTGAGGTGAAAATTTCACCATTCGAGCAGCTTTTCCACATAATCAGGATCCTTTTGAGACAGCTGTGCATCATTAAGCCGCTGAATTGAGGACTCACGGTTTTGATGAGGGTCATTTTCAATAAGGCGGTGAGAATTTGATCTCACGAAATCCACAAATAGTGGTCGAAAAACCATTACATCCAAAGAAAGTGACCATATTATTGGGTTTGTTTTCAGCCAACATCATCGGCCTGTATTTGATCGAAACTGAGCAAGGAAACACTGTCAGTGAGAATTCTTTGCACTATCAAACCATGATAACCAATTTTTTGTGTCCATAATTATTCACAAGCCACAGAGTCACATGACATGATGGAAATGGACATTACATTCAATTATTAATTCCCAAAGTTTTACTTTACATTTACATCCTAACCTTACTTACTTCTTTAGTCACTCATTAGTAATGTGATGACCAACGACACCTCAACTTTGTGTAAGTCTAATCTACAAGTGAATTTTACCAAGAAACACGTATAATAAATTTAAATTTAATTATTTTAAGTTCTTTTTGGGTTGCCTTTTTTAATAATTTTGTTGTTATTTTTCTCGGGGCATTTTAGTTTATGTGATTTTACATTAATATAATCGTACTGTTTGAATAGGTTAGTAGAACTGCACAGAGACGTTGATCTATAATTTCAAGGTTTTGTAGTTCTATGTTCAAAAACCATATGTGGCTCTTACTATAAACAAGGACTATTGATCTAGTAATTATTACCGTCTTTATGCAGGAGATCTGGCAGAGATGATGAAAAAGCTCTAATTTCTTATTATTAATATTTTTGGCGGATGGCTGTCTGTGATTCGATTGTCAAACAAAGTTTTGTACTTTATTTCTTGTTTTTGTTTGCAACTAGTCAATTATCCAACTTGCTTCATATTACAATCGAACATATATTTCAAGAATATTAAAACTAAAAAATTACACATTTATTTACAAATGTTTCCAATTTAGAATTCGAAGTAAAAAGAAAGTAGACAATTACAAATGTGATTATAACTTCTTTACATAAAATATTGACTTTATAAAAATTGTCTGTAATGCAAACATGAATAACTGATACTCATGCACATAAGAATACCAAAAACATATTAATTATAATTTTGACTTTGTGACTTGTAAAATCGGTTGCACATTGTATGCATTTATTTGTTAATAAGTTCATTGTCATGTTTATTATACAAGCAAACAAAACCAAATTTTAATTATACATTAATATACAGATGTGACTGTTGGCTTAATGAAATTGTGTTTAACCTGGGGGAGATTTTATTGAGAAAAGTTAGCAACTCTAAATTAGGTTTTAAGGTATAAAATTTTCAATGTTGCAATTGATTATATCGTACTGACACCTCTAAAGAGAGTCAACTAAAAAGTTGCAGTAGAGAAAAAAAACTTTTAAACTACTTTTATATCAAGAAGAGAAACCTGACTGTGTAGAAAGAAAGGTTAGAGAAAATGATATATGATTATTACACTGGATAGCTATGACCTCTGTGTTTCTTGAAAAAAAAGGGAGAATTAACAAGTTTTTTATCTGACTCTCTTTAGAGGGATTTAACTAAATTTTTGCTTGTGCATTAATCTTTTTCATCTTCTTCTTCTTCTTCTTCTAATTTTTGAATAATTATTACCCATCTGAAGTTTTGCTATTAGAAGTAAACACACAAATTTTAATGACTCTAATGGTTGTTATTTTAAGCCCAAGAGAAGTAATGAAGTGATTAACTTTCTAACGAATTGTCAGCCAGCACACTTTTTGACATTTATTTGACATTTATGACCAGTATACTCTGGCAAGATTAACGCTTGAAAAAGCATTAACAAATTATCCAAACTTTCTTTGGAAATCACTTATCAATTCAGATAATCAAAAGAATGCTTTCAGCTACAACGCTTATTTTTTATTTAAAGTGAAAATCACTCATTTTAATACTTTATTAAAATCAGAAAAAATGGACACAGTTTCTTCAAAACTGAGGTTGGAACTCGCTTTGCGTTTATTTGAGATCATTACTGCCCCATTAATAACGACTTTGTTTGAAAATACTGCTACGAAGATGCTTAGCTTAAGTGTTAAAAATTATAATAATTATCGCTAAAGAAATATTAAAAAAAATGTAAATGAAATGACCTATTGTGCCTGTTTACAAATTAAAAGTTTCTAACAATTCTTATGAAAAAAAAAACAAAAACAACATGCTACATTAAAATTGCATGAACTAAGTTGAACAATCAGTAAAAAACCTAACACAGAACAAGAAGATGTACAGCCAAGCAGAAGCCTGCAGTGAATGATAATAACAACGTCATTTATATTTGATGCGAAAAATTAGGGTTTTTTCTTTTTTAGCAAATTTTTTAATCGCTCAAAAGAGATTAAAAAAGCTCTCTCGCTAGGTCCAAACTGACTGACTTCTAAGTGTGAACGTTGTCGTGTAAAAACACAACAATTAAAAATCAGTTTAATTGACAGCGTGATCGAGTGAAAAGTTACAAATTGATACAGCAGCTGTTAGGCGTTAAAGTTACCATCGTATATTTTTGTTTTTGTAAAAGCAACTCGCTCGTCTAAATAAATTGTGATTTAATTTACAATTCTAAAAAGTTGTGTGCGTACTTATTTTGCAATAACCTAAACTTTTATTAACGGAACGAACGCAACAATACATAATTTTACATAAAGAAGTTGACGTTCTTTTTGGCCCCTCCGAGTGAGAATTATCTAATATCTGGATTATCTTCTTATGGGCCATGCAAGGCGGTGGCTTTTTCTAATAAAAAAGTAACAAACGACGCCTTGGAGCCAACATAGTTTTTGTTATGCGTTAAACATGACCAGCAATGCCTAAACAAGTGTTAAAAAATTGGATGTCCCGAATGCATCAAGTATAAAAGCGGCGATCATGGGACCAAAATTATTTTCAAATGTTAAGCCATGAGTTTATACTCGAATTTCGAAAAGAAGAACTTTTTGTTTTTGTTATTAGTTCATTTTTATCTATATCCGATTACGTAATTAAAATCTCTTTTGGGCTTTAAAAAAACACCCATTTATTTCCAATAATTTGCTTTGAAACTTGCACTGCAACACTCGTAACTAAATAAAATTTATTCGTGTTTCTGCTGGAAGCAATTCTGGGGTCGAAAAATAAGTTTTTCGATGTGTAGGCAACTGCTTACAATGTGTGTGTGTGTGTGTGTGTGTAAATTGCGTGTTTGCAAATAGACATTTTATTTCGCATAAAGTGTAAATGTAGATTTATTAATGTATTAAATGTAAAGATTCTATTTCATGTAATTGTATTAGTTAATCAATAACAATAACATAAGTAACTGTAGGAACAAAAACAACATCATTTAATATTGTTGTCATTAAATGTTTGTAACTAAATACATAACATATGTTATGTATGTATGTGTGTATGTATGTGTGTATGTGTGTATGTATGTATGAGTGCGCGTATGTGTGCTTATATATAAATCATATATCATAATATACTTACAAATAGTGTTAAATTATAACATTAAAATTATTTGCTCTAGTTATTTATTTTCAATATGTGATTGTGTAAATTCTTTAGAATTAAAAACTCTGAGTTTTCTTATGCATTTGCATGTGGCATAGTATCCTGAGGATACATTTGATTTAAATAGTAAATAAATGATGTACTTTTATTACAGATACACTTGCATATTTAATTTATAATCTTAAATTGATTTCCTTTCTCCCTTAATTACTTGCCAACCATATTTATTTTAACACATTATAAAACACGCACATGTATACTTACATTTACAGAATATAACTTAAGGGTTTTTTTAGTTAAAATCAAAAAATAAGTATATTTCTCTGCCTTGTAAGTTTGTAAGTTCATTTTAATATTCACATCTACATAAATTAGTTTAGTATATAATTTTAACATTTTCTTTTATACTTTGGAGAATTTAATTATAAATTATTGTTTAAATTCAACACATAAATTTACACTTTTAATAAGATGAAATTTTTATTGACACAGTAGAAGTCGAAAAAGCTTTTTCAATCCTAAGGCGTCTGCCATTGTTGATATTTAATGACAGAATATGCCTTCATATTATTAAAAACAATTATTAAATGCTCTTAGTAAAGAAGCCGATGTGTGTTATTTTAAATAATATATAACAGAAAGGATTGTTTCTTTTATACGAGTATTTTATAAAACGGAAAATAATGAAATTATTTAAATAAAGAGTGTTTTAGATAGAGGTATAGAACTCTGAAATGGCATAAAACAAAGATTATATTTTAAAATTAATATGAAAATTACTTTAAATTGGAAATAATTTATTAATTTATATAGAGGGTACTTTTATAGAGGTATAGATCGTTGACATGGAATAAAACAAAAATGAATTTTTAAATGGTCACGAACATTACTTTAAAGTGAAAATAAGGAAATATATTTAAATAAAGGGTATTTTTATAGAGGTATAGAACTGTGAAATGGTATAAAACAAAGATGGTATTTTTAAATTTACATGACAATTACTTTATTCCAAAGATTACCTTCTAGTATTATAATTTAAATATGACTTCTGGCATATGTTGGCCATGGCTGGCTCGGCCATAGTCTAATATGGAGGTTCACTTTTTGATGACGATGGATCTTTGCAAGTTTAGTAGTGTAGACTAGCGATTTCACATATCCACATAAAAATAATCTATCCGCGTTAAGTCGCACGATTTAGAGCCAATTCAAAAATTAGAAACCTGTCACCATGCGGTAAGCAAATGTTAAATTTAATAAATCAATTGTGTCACAGGCTGTATGTAAGGTTGCGCACACATCTACCTCATGCTTGTTCAATTGAGGAACGATAAAGTCAGTAATCATGGCTCTAGAGCGATCAACATTGAATGTAATGTTCTGACCAGCATAATTTTTAAAGAATTACGGACCAATGCTTCCACAGCACATCAAAGAGTCGGTTTTACGGGATGTAACAGTATCACGATATGTATTTGTGGATTATCGTGACGGCATGTTTGTAAATTGACATATCCATTTGAAGAAAAGTAGTCTACATCGCTAAAAAAAGCTTGTTTCCGAAAATCGGGTTCAGCGGCAATCTTGTTTTGGGCCCATTTCAAATAATTTAGAAGCTTTGTGCGTGCTATAGTCAATTTAGACCTTTGTCTTCAGATATCCCCACAAAAAGACGTTCGGAGCAGTCATTTCTGGCCACCATGGAGGCCAATCAACATTACCATTTCTTGAAATAACTTGTTGCGGAGAAACGTCTCGCAGTAATTCCATTGTAATTCTGACTGTATGGAATGTGGCATCGTCTTGCAGATACTACATGTTATTTAAGTCCAAAGCATGCAGTTGTGGTGTTAAAAAGTTTTCAATCATATCACGATATCGCTCCCCATTCACAGTTACCGTTACGCCGTTTTTATTTTTAAAGAAATAAGGTCTGTCTGACCAAATTCCACTCCAGACTGTCACAATTAATGGTTTAAAAGGTGACTGTTGAATAATCTGAGGGTTTCCCATTCCCCAGAACCGATTATACCGTTTATTCACATATCCATTCACATAAAAATGTGTCTCGTCACTCATTACGATTTTTTCATGAAAATTGGGGTTGTCATGGGCGAGCTTTAACATTCTAATGGCATATGTATGGCGGCGTGAATGGTTTTGTGGAAAAAGCTCTTGTATCAACTGAATCCTTTGTTATATGGAAACAAATCCAAATTCTTGTGCAAAATTATGGCCAAAGTTGTTCTATAAAAATCTAGCTGCTGAGCACGATGTCGAATTTAGATTGATGGACTGTTTTAAACACTTTCTTAAAAGCAGCAGTAATGTTTTCAGCCAATCGTACTGAAATGGTGCATGGTTTTGCCTAAAATCATTTACTACGACATAAATAGTACTTTTTTTGTCACTTTGTTTCTCCCAAAAATCTCACGTAAGTTTCTCATCCTCACAGTAATCGATGATTGTTTTAAGGATTAAAACACATAAGTTTATCGAATATTTTTCCATAATAAATTTGCCACGTGTCTCTTTCACGTCTGCAAAATATGAACTGTCAAGACTAATGTTAACCAAAATAGCGATGTCCCGGCGGGTGCCCTGTATATATGGGGATTGGGTCAAAGCCCAATTCTTGCCCACAGTTGGGTAAATATTTAGTATGTAACGTTACAATATTGAGCAAAAAATTTTAATTGTAAACAATTTTCTATTAAAATGTTAAACATTGCACTGTGTCACTTCATATCATTTGAGCAGTCTGCCTTCTAAGACCGCTGTGCATAATTCGAAGATATCGGCTTATTGCTGTCAATAGCTCAAAACAATATGATCGTAGTGACCTTAGTGATGCAAGCATAGCTGTACAGTAAAGTGTTGGAAATGAGCCTGGTTACATCTACTCGCCCATGTTCGTAACAGTTGGGCATCACTAGAGGTACTTTGCGCAACATTTAGGTTAAAGATTTTCACTTTCATGCTTATAAAGTTCAACTCGATTAAGAATGTTGAAATCAATGACCTTTGGTTTCAGCAAGTCGTGACAGTAAGTAAGTGGTCACCTTAAAATTCAATTGATGTATGAGAAATTTCCAGGTCGTTTAGATATTCGATTTGGTGTTATCAGCAGCCAGACTTACGTGAACTGTCCGTAAACAAGGGACTGTTAGAAAGATGAAATTCGGCGCTGAATTAATTAAATTTTGTAAATAGAGCGTGCTAGAAATGGATATTTACCTGGTGTTATATGTCATTTCTAATTTTCATATTTCTGTCTTAGACTGGTGGAAATTAAACTCAATTTGTTAGAAACACTTTATTATTTAAGCCAATTTACTTCCTAACTTCATATTTTTTCACCTGTTATTTTCTGTTTAAGAATGCTATTTTACACTGGTAAATTATATGGCAACTCCTTAATAATGTAAATGGATGCTGATATATTTCATGGTGCATACATTTGGGCGCAAATATTTTAATGGATTCAAGTAAACTTTCAGTAGATTGTTATTAATCTCGTTTCTTTCTAGTTATAAAACCCAAATCGTAGCTAAAAATAGTCGCTCAATTATATTGCAAAGCAATGGCATTTTGATAAAAAATTGACTTTTTTAATATCGCTATGGGGGGGGCTTGAATTGCGTTACGTAAATCTTCTATCTCGTAGGCTTTAATTCACATTTCATTCAGTTAGTTTTTAAGCAAAAACTGAAACTAAATAAGTTTCTTTTTATTAATTTAATTTGTGCTGTTCTCCCCTAAACCAAATTGTCAGAGGGATTAGCATTTATTAAAATTTATCAAATACTAATTTTACTTTCTTTTTCAATTTGTTTTGTATTCGCAAATAAACATTAAAAATTCTGTTATTCTGTTTCCGTTTTAATTGCTGTTTACATTTTCTCATTAATTTTGTGTAAACTTAATCTAACATTGGAAATCTAACATTTGTTTCATTTGAATCTCTTTTCTATCATTTTTGCAGTTTGTTTCAAATTTTCAATTACCACCTAAAACGAATTATCAATAATAGATGCTATGAAGGCAACAAACTGTCCAACAGCTCAAGTGGCCCATTCAAGTGCAAATGCTACGCCACTAATAAGCAACATCTCGGTTGCAGCATCGGCATCAATAAGTATTGCAACGCCTACAAATTCAACTGCCTCATCATCCACATCGTCGTCAGCGAACACAACAAGTACGAAATTGAAATCAGCTCTTAAAGTGCCAAAAGTAAGTTTTGCTCCGCTTGACTTTACACCGCCACCTCACATTACGTGATACGAAAATATGCCCCATAACAATATTGTTTGCGAGTGGTTAAGAGCTTTAGGTTTGCAACAGTATGCCGAAAGTTTTATGGAGAATGGCTATGATGAGTTGGAAATTTGCAAACAAATTGGTGAAATCGATTTGGATGCAATTGGCGTTGACAATGCTCAGCATCGTAGTAAACTATTGAAAAGTGTACGTACGTTGCGTGAAAAGGGTGCTGCTCTGGTTTATGTCATGATCAATGACCCAAAGGCATTGAGTAATAGCAATGAAATTTTAGCGGCTGAATGCAACACACCAACAACAATGAAAGAATTAGAATCTGTGATCAAAAGACATCTGGAGGCGGATGGTATACGTTTGACGGCACATCCCTATTCTACGCCGGTAAGCATTAAATGTTTTTATATTGATTTTATTGAATTTAATGTTTTACTCAATTTGTCTTAAATTCATATATTTTACGCTCTCTTGAGAGCGTGCATTTTCAAAAGATTTTGTTTTTCTATAAAACATCGGGATGTAAAAATTAAGATTTAATAGTTATTTATACACTTTAAGGTTAGGATGCACACCCTATAATAGTCTGCACTTATAAGAATTTTAGATTAATGTCAGCTTCTGACTTAAGCACAAATGACCAGTAAAATATTACAGTTCACTAAGACGTTTACAAAATTTGTTTCTCAACCAAAAAATGTTAATATATTAAATAAAGGAATACATGTGTGTGTGGAACAGCTAACAATATTACTTAAGTTAATAATGCTGTTATCGCAAGCTTCGTTGAATAAGGAAGAAAATTTGGTCGGAATTTCTAGCACCACTAGTTCTAAAAATATTTTATCTGCGTGTTATAGTTTGCACTGACTTATATGCATCCAGGCGAACAAATTTCTTACGATGTCAAAATCGATCACAAATCTTTTTTTTTTTGGAATCCTTAAAAACGACCGCAATACATATAAGCTCCAGTTTTTTTAAAGGAATAACCAAAAATGAGTTAAATTAATTAAGCTACAAACTCTTTTCCATTTGTCTATTTATTTTTCGTTACCTCTTTTAACCTAAGAAAAATCAAAAGAGATTTAGATATGAAAGACTGTGTTTAATTCTAAACAACATAAACAAAAGTACCGCTAGGTTGGCACAGGTGTAAAGTCTCAGCTATTTTCGGTATCAAATACCGAGACTAGTTTTTGTTGTTAATTTATTATTATTTGCTGCCTTCTCTAAGTGGATCCAATATTTATCTTAAATGGAATTTTGCAATTTAACAATTTTTCTATAACAAAACAGCCATTGTTTTTCTATAGAAATTTATCATCAGTTATAATTTTTTTGCAAAAAATTCTATTGCTCGTAGTTTTTCTGTACAAAAATATCATGCAGAATAATCATTAGGTAATTTTTCAGTCGTCAAAATTCTCTACAAAATATAGGCCTAAGTTTTCAATAAAAAATTAGGCATAATTTTTCTATATTTTTACTTTTCTACAAAAAAAATTTTATAGGCCGTATTTTTCTATAAAAAAAATGGATGTCTTAAATTTTCTACAAAAATATATCATTCCATAGAAAAATAATACCAATCCTAATTTTAATATAAAAAACTATGTATTATGTAATAATTTTCCGATAAAAAAATTTCATGTCATACTTCTTCTATACAACAATATTATCTGTTATAATTTTTCTCTAGAAACATATCATGCCATAATTTTTCATACTTTGTCTACAGAAAAATATAAACAGCCTGAATTTTTATTGCAAAATATCACAGTCATAATTTTTTTATAGAAAAATATCATTAGTCATAATTAGATCATTATCATGTCATACTTCTTCTAAAGAACAATATCATCAGCTATAATTTTTTCCTAGAACAATAAAAATTATGAATGATGCATAATTTTTTTTATAGAAATATACCATCAGTCATAATTTTTCGATAGCAAAATATCATATAGAAAATTATCATCATATTTTTCTATGGAAAATGTCATCAGTCACAATTTTTTCTTAGATCAATATCATTTAATACTTTTTCTATAGAACAATATTATCAGATATAATTTTTCTATAGAATAATGTTATGACATGAATTTTTCTATAAAAAAATATCATCTGTCATAATTTTTCTGCAGAAAACTACCATCAGTCATAAATTTTCTGTAGACAAATATTTTCAATAGAAAATTATCATGTCATAATTTTTCAATAGAAAAAAATATCATATTTTTTCTATAGAAAAATATTATCATATTTTTTCTATAGAAATATATTATCATATTTTTTCTATAGAAAAATATTATCATATTTTTTCTATAGAAAAATATTATCACATTTTTTCTATAGAAAAATATTATCATATTTTTTCTATAGAAAAATATTATCATATTTTTTTCTATAGAAAAATATTATCATATTTTTTTCTATAGAAAAATATTATCATATTTTTTTCTATAGAAAAATATTATCATATTTTTTCTATAGAAAAATATTATCATATTTTTTCTATAGAAAAATATTATTACATTTTTTCTATAGAAAAATATTATCACATTTTTTTCTATAGAAAAATATTATCACATTTTTTTTTATAGAAAAATATTATCACATTTTTTCTATAGAAAAATATTATATTTTTTTTTGTATAAAAAAATATTATCATATTTTTTTCTATAGAAAAATATTATCATATTTTTTCTATAGAATAATATTATCATATTTTTTCTATAGAATAATATTATCATATTTTTTCTATAGAATAATATTATGTCATAATTTTTTTATAGATCAATATTATTTCATAAACTTTCTATAGAACAGCATCAACAGACAAAGAATTACTATAGAAAAACATTATCAGACATAATTTTTTGATAGAAAAATTTCATCAGTTACAATTTATCTATGGAAAAATATCATCTGTTAAAATTATGTAACTGATTATAATATACTTAGAAATTTTTTTTAAGTGTTATTTTTTTTTTAAAGAGAAGTAGCAGTTCAGGCAACAATGCCTATTTAGTCAAGTACCGTGCTACATTCTTTAGGAAAGGGATAGAGAAGAGATGAAACAGGTAGTGAAAGTAAAAGAATAGTCGGAAATTAACTGCCGTGTAAAGACAGCACAGCGATCAGCGACTATGCCTTCGTCGCTGAGCAGCCCCACCAACAGTAAATTTTTATTTTTGTAGTGAAAAAAACCAAGGTCTTCGTTGGGAATCGAATCCACAACCCCTATACTGACAAGCTAGTACACTACCTCCTAGCCTACAGGGGCACCTAGTTATAATTTTTTTATAGAAAAAATTATTCTGTAAAAAATTCCATCAAAACAGCTTTGCGCTTTTTGTAAATACTCATTATGATTTTGAAAATCGGAGTTGTTATGGGCGAACTGTAACATCCGTTTTACATATGTATGGTGGTGTAAATAGTTCTGTGGAAGAAGCTCTGGTGTCAACTTAATCTTATATGAAAACAAATGCAAATCCTTACATTAAATTGTGGCCAAAGTTGT
The DNA here is from genome assembly GCA_030448955.1 of Trichopoda pennipes. Taxonomy (NCBI): domain Eukaryota; kingdom Metazoa; phylum Arthropoda; class Insecta; order Diptera; family Tachinidae; genus Trichopoda; species Trichopoda pennipes. Next base: position 638,927 of record JASKUP010000094.1, read on the forward strand.
TCTTTGAAGACCAAGATCCTGAGCACTGCGTCGAATTGAATTGTGTTGTAGTTCATGCTTGGGTCTATCTCCTACAGGTCCTCTTTCTTCGTTTCTTCGATAATATTTCATGTAACTTTCTCATCGTGACATACTGAATATTTTTCCATAATAAATTTGCGACGTGTCTACACGTATTCATGACTGTCAAACATAAACTATCAATACTAATGTTTACCAAAATGGCGAGAAGAAAATAGTATACCTTTCGGGTGGACACCCTGTACATGAAAAGATTATAAGAGAAGAGGCCATCTTTAGATCAAAAGGTTTAGATTGTGATCTGAAATATATGTTTTCTTTTTATTAATCCACTACATAAATAAATATTAAAAATTTCTTATTTATGGAATACTGCAAAACCTATCTTGAAGAAAGTTAAAAATAATTAGCAAAATAGAACAAAGTCGTGTTAAAAATTTTTAAAAAGTTAAACTCACATATTTTATTGCAGTGCTAAAAGGCTTCTTGTGCATGTGGCTCACATGGATAGTTAACTGCAATTAAAAAGAATCTCTTGAGTGCATTAAAATGTGACCAACAATGAAACCAACTGAGAAATAAAAATGTAACTGTACAGCATAAACTTTTAAGTTAAAACGTTATAGGACAACAACAAAAACAATTACAGTTTCCCTGTTAGTTTTCGAACTTATTTTTTATGTCTATTTTCTTTTGTGTTTTATTTTTTGGGGTTTAGTTAATTTATAATAATGCAATAAATTTTCACTTAAATCCCTTTGGGCACACAAAGTTTTATTTTTCTATTTAAAAAATAATTTTTTTTTATGTGTGTTCTTAAGCTCTTTTCTCCTCATTTATTTTATACAGTTTTCATACTCATGTGACAATGTGATCGTGCCATGTGTCGCTTCCTCTATAAATTCCCTCTAGATTATTTCCGTAATATATAAACAGTAATTTCTTACAATTTTTCCAAATTTTAGTTCATATTTTATTATTTTCTGCCGTTTTTTTTTTTTGTTTTATTTTTTAAGTTAAAGTTTGAGTGTGATAAATTTATTGCGCTGTGTATGGCAAGTGACCAACAAAAAGCAACTAACCAACCAGCCAAACAACCAACCAATCGACCAACATATGAACTGTTACCAAACGTTACTCAATAGTACAACATAGGTTCCAGTTCCATTAAATTCTTATATGTACGTTTTAATTTTGGTTTGGCATAAAATTTATTTAAGTTTGAATATGTACTTCCATTACTGTTATACTTTAGGGTAATAAGGTTGCAAAAGTGTAAACGATAATCTTTTTCGATAGTTTGCGGAAGAGAAAAAAGCATTTTAATGTGCTTCCAAAGTTTATGTTGCAAGTAGTATACAGGCACACACATACACAAACATTTCCAAAAAATACTGGCCGTAAATGTGTTTATGGACTTTGTGTTGTAAAATTATGTCAATACTCGTTGGAATTTGTGGTAAAAATACGTGCAACATATAACAATACACACGTACACTTATGTGATTATATATTTAAGTTTATATTTACATGCACACAAAATTACTGAAATATTTTTACAGTGAAGAAAATATAAATCAAACAGGCAAAAGCTTAAAAGTTCTAGCAAATTACTCTGTGCTGTGGCTCATACAATTAGCCAGGAAATTAGAAGGACAGTGTGGTACACAGAAACAATTTTTATTTGATTTCAGACAAAAATTTAATGAAACTTTAAATTAATTCAATCGGCTTATGCCCCACGCTTCTTCTGAAGACTTCAGTTCCATTAATGCCAATGCAAAGAAAAAATATAGAAATGTCAAAGTCAAGTACGTAGGCAGATGTCCGCTCTTTTCACAAAATTTTGAAGCATATTTTGCAGCAAAGCTTTGTTTGGCTCGTGAATGTTACATCGAATTTCATCTTTTAGAGCGTTAGTTATTTATGGGTTATTTCACGTAAGGCCGGTCCATTAAAATGGGACCATTTGAAGAAACTAATCCAGGGGCACTCAATCGCTAAAACGAGGCGGACAATTGACATCGCCAAGTCAACAAATTACGCGGCCGGAAAATTGCTCTGTGGCTTGTGGTGTCGTCTAGTTAAAACCAAAGATCACAGATACCCACATTTGCCATTGTGGTCACTAAAAATTGGTTATCATAATAGATACGATGTTTTCTTGTTTATTTATCCTTTATCATCGGTCAGCATTAATTTTTTTGTTTTTTTTAGTCAAGTACCGTGCTACATTTTTTAGGAAAGGGATAGAGAAGAGATGGGACAGGTGGTGAAAGTAGAAGGATAGTGGAAATTAATTGCAGCATAAAGACAGCACAGCGACCAGTGACTATACCTTCATCGCTGAGCAGCCCCACCGACAGTCAATTTTTATTTTGGTAGTGAAAAAAACCAAGGTCTTCGTTGGGAATCGAACCCACAACCCCCATACTAACAAGCTAGTACACTATCTACTAGCCTACAGGGGCACCTTATTGAACGACTTAAATTTTATAAACTTTACGATGAAAGTCTTTATGCAAAATATTGCTCAAAGTGCCTCTACTTGGTATTCCGGCTTATTTTGCTGTACGGCGGCTTTGTTTTCATGACTACGACCACTATAAGAATTAAGTTTTGTCAGCAATGATATCGTGAGCCTCTAGATTAGCGATTAAATTATGCACAGCGGTCTTAGAAAGGTCCTGATTACGAGGAATAGCTGCAAGAATTTTACAAAGTGATTTAGTGAAATGAGCATCATTTTGATTGTAAATTTTTACAATTAAAATTTTTTGTAACATTCAATGTTTAAAATTAACCAACCTTTCACTAAACAACTATCAAAGGATGGCCTACTAATTCTTGATGGTTAATCATGTGACAGACAATTACTTCGTAACCTCAAAATTATTATTTTTTTAATATTGAACACCTGGTCTGTAGCTCTCTTATGCTTCAGAGCGAATGAATCTGAAAAAGACTGTCAATCTAAGTTGATCCACAGAAAGAGTTTCTAGCGCCTACTTAAGTTTTAGTTTCTTTTAAATAGATAATTATTTATATTTTTAATATATTTATTTATTTATTTCATTACAAGTTTTTTTTTTATTAATTCGTACATGACGTGATAAGATTTACATCTGCACCTGGCAGATGGTGTATCATTACCACTGTGCATGATATGTCATCCTCGCCCTAGAAGGCATTTGGATACGTATATCCTCCGGTCACTCCTAGTTGCAACTTCAAAAGCCCGGAGTAGGCCGCAGCCTTCACTCCTTGCTGAAGAGTTGAGACTATCCAACTCCTGGTCCAGAACGCATGAGGCTTAATATAATTAAGAACACAAAGGCATTCATTTTCACTGGACCTGGACCATTCATTGTGTTCATTGTCAATTATCCGACCCACAAACTCAAACGAGGACCTCAAAATATACCGCCACCACGATAATGCCGAAGGGCCTATCTCAATAATCAGTCAGAGAACAGCTAAATGCCTAAAGAGACAAATAGAGGAACTTTGGGGCTTTACTGATTCCCGTGGAAATATAGTGGATTTTCCAGTTGGCTCCTACTAGCCTAAGGGGACTGTGCTCTCTTTTACCCCCGCAAGACTAGATGGTTGTATGATCCATAAAGACTTATAATGTGCCCCCGGGGGGTATTAATTAGTACAACTAAAAATTTAATTACAAAATTTTCAATTAAATTCTTAATTAAATCAATAAAATATTTAATTTATTTTTGAGCTGCCGTTTGTAGCTGTTTAAACATTTTTCGGCATGGCGTTAAACTATTATTTTATTTTTCTAAAGATAACAATAATTTTAAAATAAATAATGATATATTTTATGTAGGTGTTTTCAACAAGAAATTTGTTTTTCAATTATGGCAACACCAACAACGTATTGGTAGTAGAAAAATTGGCAGTTGTTACAAATCGTAAAATTCGTGATATTTTCCTGAGCGGTCCTCCTGAGACTGCTTTTAAGAGTTTCGTCATTAAATTTGAGTCGACAAGCTCGATCCAAAATGGGCGAACAACAACGCGCGTTCAACAAAAAACATCGCAGCCGTGAACATAGTATTGAAGCAGGTCTAAACTTGTCAATTCCGCGACGTTCTCAACAATTGGGGATATCCAAAACCATCACATCGCAAATATTGAGTAAGGATTTGACTTTGAAGTCTTACTATTGAATCGGAATTGAAGCCGACCGACTATTCACATTACCTTAAATTCCCTGTTTTTTTGTAAATAATTTTTTCAGACGAAAGGCATTTTCACTTGTCAGGGTATGTTAACAAGCAAAATTATCACGTTTGGGCTTCTGAAAATCCTAGAGCGATTTTTGGGAAGCTTTTGCATGCTCAACGTGCCACTGTATTATGCGGAATGTGGTCTGTCGGCATGATTAGACTGTTTTTTTCGAAGGTGAGGCTGGAAATGCGATAACGGTCATTTGGTAACGCTATCTCGAGATGCTAACAACTCAATTTTGCCCTATTATTGACGACGTGGATACCACTGACATATGGTTTCAACAGAACGGTGCCACATGTCACACAGCCAATGAAACGATCAATTTACTGCGAATCAAATTTCTCGATCGCAATAATTTCACGACAATCACCAATTAAGTTGCGAGCCAGATCACGTGATTTAATACCACTGGATTATTTTTTGTGGAGCTATCTTAAGGATAGAATTTATACGGAGCCAGTCCAATCGACTTCAGCCTTAAAACTCAATATCCGTGATTTGATTTACGAAATAGGGCCGCCATTTTGCCAAAAAGTGATTAAAGCGTTTGATGAAAGAATCTACATTTGTCAGCGTGTTCGTGTGGACATTTGCCAGATATCATTTTTATTCATATTTGACGAACTTTTCTCTTCGTAGTGCAATAAAACTTGGAATCATCTTAATCTAATTTTTTTTGTTTTATTTTGTTTTAGAACACAAACTTCTTGTTGAAAACCCCTTTATATGTAATTAGCAAATTGTTTCCTTTCTTTTTTAATTAAAGATACGATTAGTTATTAATTAAAAAAATTCAATGAAATTCGGAATTAGATCAGTGAAAAGCCTTTAATTAGTTTCTAATATGAAAATAATCAAAACCTGTAGTGACCCTTAGTGTAAAGTAAAGTAAAATTTGTAAATAAGGATCTAATCCTTATAAAAACTGGTGAAAAACAAAACTAATGTTGAACTCATAATTGCATGGTTATCGCAGTTATCAAGGCATTTTTTTTTGTTCTGATACCGCCCTTAGTCTTGTTTCTATATGTCCGAGAAATAGGACTGTAAAAAGTGGCTGTAACTGATTTGCACATGACATAAGTTAAATGCGAATTTCCATACAATTTTATTTAATCGTACTTATGAATTTCCGTAAGAGAGTCGTCAAACTTCTTGTTTTTTTTTATTCTCACACACTGTACGTTAATGTGTCCATGTTCAATTTTTATAATGTGAAAGATAAAAGCAGATGAACACATGCGAGCACTTAAATACAAAGTTACATTAATGTTATCCAATTTCTGAATATAAATATATAAACGAATATATCAATGGTTATGTGTATGCGTGTGTATAAATCTGATTATTGCAACAATATTTTTATAAGTTTATTACAAATTCATGGCAACCGAAATATGATTGTATACTGTACTCTAGTCATATGAGTATAATTTCGTAAAATTGATAAATTTTGTATTATGAATTTTATAATATTCAAATTTATAACAGCAAAATTACATTAACGGCTGCTGTACATGTGCATGTGCATATTTCCAAGGAGACGATTATTTTTTTAAATCATATAATAAATGGCTTTCTTAATATTTTTTTTATTCTATTTTATGTGGAGTAAGTTTTGAAATTACTAAAATTATTGATAAGTTTGAAAAGAAGATTTCGATTAACTAAAAAGTAATTAATCAGTGGCAAGAATCTAAATCATGTTATAATGACAGATAAAATATAGTATTTACAAAATGGAAAAAAAAATAAACAAAAAAATAAATAAAAACTAAAGTGAAAGGACCTATTGTGTCTGTTAATAAATCAAAAATTTTCTAAGAAATCTTATGAACATAAAACAATAACAACAACATGCTATTTTAAAATTCCATGAACCAAGATTACCAACTAGATGAAACATACAAACATTTATACTAAGTAACGATAACACAGCATATGCAGTAGGCGCGATAGTAGAACTTTTCGAATGTGGTGAATCGTAGAATGGTAAATTCTAGAACGGATTAAAATAGTATAAAAAATTTCCTCACTTATGAGTCCAGCAGTCTAATGGGTGAATATAAAACAACAGTTGCTTTCGTCCGTTAAAGCATCGGGTTTTTCAACGAGAAGTTTGTTTTTCTATGTGGCAACACGAACAACATGATAATTTTGACATTTAGTTTTTTGACGTATCCGTAGTAGATGCATTGGCAATTGTTACAAAGAATTCAATTACGCATGAAAATCGCATTTAATTAATTCAAATCTACCATGAAAATGGTGGTTCTGTTAAAGATACATTTCGTAAAATTCGTGATATTTTTGGACAACTTAATTGTCCTTCTGAGACTGCTGTTAAGAATGTGGTCGTTAAATTTGAGTCGACACGCTCGATTAAAAATGTGCGAACAGCAACGCGTTGTAGACCAGTTCGTTCAGCTGAAAACGTTGCAGCCATAAGCCACAGTTTTGAAGCAGACACAAATTTGTGAACTCCTACCCTTCTCAACTATTGGGGTTATCGAAAACAACTACATTGCGAATTTTGCATAAGGGTTTGACTTTGAAGTCTTACAAGGTGAAACTGGTGCTGGAAGTGAAGCCGGCTGACCATTCACATCGCTCACACAGATCCACTCAATTCATTCAGGAGTACGCGGCTGGTTTTTCTGAAAAATGTATTTGTTAGATTAAGCTTATTTTTACTTATCAGTTCATGTCAACAAGCAAAATTGCTGCATTTGGGATTCTGAAAATTCTAAGGCGATTACTGAGAAATCTTTGCATACTCAACGTATTACTATGTAGTTCGCTATGTGCTCCATATGCGTGATTCGTCCATTTTTTTCGAAAATGAGGCTGGAAATGCGGTAACGCTCAATGGATCACGCTATCGCAAGATGCTGACAACTTAATTTTGGCCTGTTAATGACGGCGTGGATATCACTGATATTTGGTTTCAACAGGACGGTGCCACATGTCATACAGCCAAAGAAACGATCAATTTATTGCAAATCAAATTTCTCGATGGCAATAATTTCACGACAATCAACAGTGAAGTTGCCAGCCAGATCGCGATTATTTTTTGTGAGGCACAGTCTATACTTTGCCGATCTAATCGATTTCAGCCTTAAAACTTAAAATTCGTGATGTGATTAACGAAATAGGACAATAGGACCGCTATTTTGCCACTTTGATGAAAGAATCGACATCTTTCAGTGTGGTCGTGGTGGACAATGGCCAGGTGTCGTTTTTCATTCATAATTGCCGAAATTTTCTCTTCGTAATATAATAAAAATTAGAATCATTTTAATTAATGGTAACACAAGCAACTAACTTTCTCCCCAAAATGAAAATATCGCGGAAGATTGTATATAGTTAAAATTAGTGTCTATAACATATTGTTTTCTCGTACATTTTTAATATGTTTTAGAAGTATAATCATAGTTTATTATTTAAAAATTTTTAGTCATTTTTTTTATTTATAAAAGAAAATTTTGTACACTGATGCCACCCAAAGGTGTGACAAATAATCGAAAGTAAAACTAAATGTGCTAAAACTGTTTCTATGAAGACCTTTATTTTTGTTGTTGTGCTACGTTCTTTAGGAAATGGATAGAGAAGAGATGAGATGGTTGGTGAAAGTAGAAGGATAGTTACGGAAATTAACACGTTGACCACTGACCATGCCTTCATCACTGAGCAGCCCCACCGACAGTCAATTTTTATTTGTAGCGAAAAATCCAAGGTCTTTGTTGGGAATCGAACCCAAAGCCCCTGTTCTTATAAAGCTAGTACACTATCTACTAGCCTATAGGGGCACCTATATAAGCTTCCTAAAGAATAAACTCGTTTCTGGGAGGAAAGAAAAAATCTGTTGCTTTGCAATATGGGAACAGATTTCCGTAAAGTTATTTACACGAGATCTCAATATTTAGTACAGGCCTACATCAACAGTAACAAAAATATAAAGTGATGTCTAGTTGTAGTGTCATTTTAAGCGCTAAGAAAAATTCAATATCATTTTTTCTAGGTTTGCTTAAAAATTCAATAATTTCTTAGGGTAAAGTTATCTTAAATATTGTCCCGGATACTTTGGGTGCTGGCTATATAGACAGACTAACATACAGCCATATAATCAATAAACTTCATATACAGACAGGCTTCTGTGCTTTTACAGATTTTTTATACTTTTATATAAGATAACATAACAGTACGTCTCTCTTTCTCTCTCTTTCTCTCTTAACCTTGACACGAGAGCTCTTATTAAAAATGATTTAAATGGCTAATGCAGCCTTCTACATGGCGCTTTATATCTTCCTGGTTCGATTGCTTGCCCATTTTATTTCCGCAAAAGTACTAATATACAGCTAAAGGATTTCAGAAATCCTCAAAATAAAGTGTGTTTTTATAAAGGTATAGAAGTTTGAAATAGAATAGAACAAAGAGGAATTTTTTAAATTGATATGAAACTGCCTTTACCCGAAAGACTCTGGCATTGTACTTTAAATATGGCTGCTGGCATATGACGAAACAGCTGGCTTGGACGTAATATTTTCTGGAGGTCCAATTTTCTATAACTTTTTCGAAGACTTGTGGTCGTATATCAGCAATAACTTTGTCCTCTAGCCAGTCAATTGTTTAGAGCTTATTGACATAAACTAGCGACTTCATGTATCATCACAGAAACGATCTTGGATGTGAATTTACTATGTGGTTATCTGTTATGGCAAGAACTTTGTACATGTTGTGCTTTTTGTTAAAGCCACAGCACCTGAACATCATGGGTGTTCAATTGAAAAACGAAAATGTGAGTTACCATGGCTCTATAGCGGTCATCATTGACTGCAACGTTCTGAACTGCATTGTTTTTGAAAGAACTACGACTAATGATTCTACCAGGCAAAAAAACATACACTTAAGAACATATTCATTTAAATAAAAGTGACCTTCGTCGCTTAACAAAACTCCCTTATAAAGCTCGGGGCAACGGTATTCTTGTTGTGGTTCCATTTACCTAATTTTCGCCTTGTTAGTAGAGTATGTAGCTCCAATTCTTGCACGAGCTGCAAGCACGCAACCTCCATGAATGTTTACATACATATCCAATTTTTGTGCACGAAAAGGCATGAAATAACTCGGGTCTTCTTTTACGCTATGCTCTGCTGCAGGAATGACTTTTGCTGTACGCATTCCACGACGTCTCTGTGGATACATGCTATCATTTAGAGTGAACGTGGTGCAGAAACGTTCGATAGTTAATCGAATTATTTGTTTTAATGGACGATTATGCTTACTGTCAAGGTGACATAGTGCACGATGCGTATATCGAAGAATGAATTTTTAAATAAGTTGTTCAGGCGTCAATTGAATTGTTGAATTGCCTAACCAAACATAAATCATTAGAGCTGACAAATTGGCCGCCGGATAAAAAGTGTTGCCAACTTAAAATTATACACCCTACAAAAAATAAAACACACCGATATAATTCGAAAATGCGAAAAAGTTTAGCCAGTTTAGTATTTGGCTGTTACAGTTTTATATTTAAATAAAAATTAGCAGGCCCTTTGCAATTAGATCGCGCTCTATAACCTTCCGATGCCTTTTATTCTTGATAACAAGTTCTTAAAATAGACCTCCCCTGTTAAAAACACTTGAGAATATTAACTGAATAAAAAAAATGTTAAACAAAGTCATTTCATTTAAAACATAACGCGGTTAATTCACTGACCTGTCAAAGACAGAAAAACAAAGAAAAAAAAAAAAAAAAGAAATTAACAAACAAATAATGAAAATCTCCCGCGGTTAGTTAAAAATGAATATAAATTAGAATGTTTCTTCTTCCTTCCTTCTTCTTCTTCTTCTTCTTTATTGTTTCTTCAGCGTACCGAAGCAGCAAAGTGTTGCTTCAAAGAATTCTTTATTTAAATAAAAAATATTAAATGAAATGAAACAAAAAATAACACTAAATGCCATGAGGTCAATATTGGCCTCATGACGACAATGATGTTTATGTTAAATATAATGACAATGTTAATCTGGTTCTTAATGTTTTAAATAAGTACTGGCATTTTACAGTATTATTATCGACATTTTTCTTTTTGCTTTTATTCTATTTGATTTTCGTTGCTTTAGTACTGTCTATTGTACTTAACTATAATCCACTTTACTTGAGGGGTAGATAATGAAGGCGATAAAGTGGGCATAGAGAAATAATCTATCAAATAATTTCCAAATCAAAAAGCATGTTATCGGATTCTCCTGTCAGTCACATCACATTATAGTCAACATTAAATCACACTAATCTAAGCGACTTGAAACTTATGTAATAATTAGGGTCATACAAATATTTTAAGAAAAGAATAAAGAAAACAAAAATCATTTTCTTCTTCTTTAGCAACATGTCAATGGCCGTTAAGGATCATAAGGATGTAAACGAAATTGCAATATTGCTTATAGTAACACACAATTATGATTATAGAACTTTTTCAAAAATGTAATCCTTTTAAAAACGCATTCATTCATTCATTCATGAGTCATGAATGTGTACGTGTGCATGCATTTAAAATTTATGAGAATGAATTTGTTTGCATTCTTCTTCTAATGAAAAAATGTCTGACGCCACGCTAGTGAGTATTTTTAGTTTTGTATTTTTAGGATGTGTGTTAAGTAGATTCAATTAAAATGTTATAACTGCTTTTTTATGTCTTTAAAATAAAATTAAATTTTATGTCACTACACTCAGAATAAAGACAGTTTTTGTTTTTTCTGTTTAAAAACGACTAAGAAAATTATTAGAGAAAAAGTACCAAAATAAGAAAAATTTTAATTTATCATAGATTAAATTCTATTATTGCTTTAATAAAAATAAAAATTAATTAATAAAAGAATAAAATTATAAGACATAAATTAGTGGCTCTTTTATTAATTGCCAAACATCATTTTAGTTCATTTTATCTATTGGGCCATTTTGAATGGTACCTTTAAAATGGCATAAGCATTATAGAAATGGCTTATGTGGTCATTTCTGGACCTATAAAACGGAAGAAAAACATTAAAAGAATTTAAAAATAATTTAAAACACCCATTGTTCGTAGCAATGAATTTTATATTTTTCTGGTTCTGATTGGGTACACAAAATTCATACAACGAGAGGGTACAAATTATCCCAGTCAAAACACGTTACAACACTTTTCTGGCTTAACTATTTTTGATTCTTTGTGTACTCTTTTAATGTTAATCTCTGATTTCTTGAAAGCGATAGCCATAATTTCTTTCAAACTTTCAAATTACTTAATTTCTACGCTCCAAAGGGTGTTTTTAAAGAGGTGCATAACTTTGAAATGGAATATAAAAAATAAATTTTTTAATTGACATAAAATTTCCTTTACTCGACAGATAATCTTCTGCTATTATAAATTAAAAATGATTTCCTGTATATGACGGCCATGGCTGGCTCGGAGCTAGTCTAATGTGTAGGTCCAACTATCGATGATTTCTCCAACACCTGGCCGTATATTGGCACGATTAATTTTGGCCTCCTATTGGTCAATCATTTCGAGCTTACCGACCGGAAAATATTACAGCGGCGTTAAATCACACGACATTGAAGGCCAGTTCAGAGTCCGAAACGTAATATTATAAGGTTACCAAAATTTGTCGAGCTTTTTGGCATGTTGGGCAGATTTCTTAAAACCACAGCTTCTGCACATCATGACTGTTCAGTTAATAAGCGAAAAGGTCTCTAATCATGGTCAGTAAATATTGTGGTCACTTCCGACTGTAACTTTCTGATGAATATCGTTTTTAAAGAAGTACGAATCAGTCAGTTTGTTTTTTGATGCCATGGTGTCTGAGTATACACTTGAGAATTATCACCACTCCAAATATTGTAGTTTTGTTTATTGACATATCCATTCAAGAAAAAGTGAGCTACATCGCCAAAAAACAAACGCTTGTGAAAATCGGGTCTGACGGCAACCTTGTTTTAGGCCTGCTTCAAACAATTTAAAAGTTTTGTGCAGGAGTTAGCCTATTTGTATTAAAATGTCAAACCAAACTAAAAATATATCAATTGACTGACAAAAGCGCCGCCGATTAAAAAGTGTTGGCATTTTAAAATGCTCACACCTCTATAAAAACACCCGTTAAGCAAGTAGGGATAATATAATAAACTATAAATAACTTTTAGTGAGACTTACGGGTATTATTCTATTTACTTCTTTCCCCGTCAATATTTTGAAAAAAATATTTAAGAATTAAGTAAACTTATGAATGCGCAAACTGTTCGAAAATTTGATACTGCAAGAAAGTGAATTTCGTTTTTGTTTCGAAAATATAGTTTTAATTAGTAAAGCAAAGCAAAAAACAAATTCCCTTACGAAATCGAGATCGCGCATTTCAAATAGAAACGTGATTTATCAAAGTTATTTTGCACAATTTGGAAGTGTTAGCCAGCGTGAAATGACAAATCAATATAAAAATAAATTACTTGACAGCCAACAAAATGGCCGCCACATCAAAAGTGCTGCCAACTTCTTCTCTTAAAGTTCTCCTAAGTTCTGCACGTCAGTAAAAGATATCCTTTACCATACAGTAATTTTTTAGAATTAGAAAACACCTAAAAGTCATTGGGCATTAGAATTGAAAGTGGCGCAGTTCATTATTGTGTCTCCGCAAATTTTTTCTGATTAATTTGGTTATTTGAAAAAAATTGAATTTGTAGCTGTTTTCTCTGCTTTTTTCATGGAATATCCCATTTAATAATATATTCAAGCACTTTAAAAGTTTTATCAAAAAATTCATTGCACCTCGTAATATGCCTATGAGAGTTATTTATTTTAATTATTTTTGGCATTAAAACCTAAAGTAAGTTTTTTTAGTTGATCTTCGATGTTGATGCCAAAAATGGCTCCACTGTTTTTGGAGGTTAACTTAATAGTAAAGAGTCCTAGGATATGCTAAGGGTCTTTATAAAATTTTTTGATATCTTCTAATATATTTCTTAACAGTACTTTAGCTCAAATAAAAAGCGTGTTGTTGCTTTGATGGCCTGGGTTCATATCCCAGCCACGACTGCCAAATTTGGTGAACAAAAAAGGCATAATGTTTAATAACCGCTTTTAGACAATGAATCAAGAAATCAAGAATAATGCTGTCGTTATTTGATATTTATTTAGTAAAAAGTTTGGAAATTTTAACCATGGAACGTTGCATCTTGGCGAAAGAATTTTAATTGTAAAAATTTACTATCAAAACGGTAAAAATTTCACCGTATTTTCCTCGCTATCAGGCTCTTTCTGAAACTCGTGTGTGCAATTTAATCACTATATTTTATATTGTTATTGATAATAGACTATAGCAATACACTCGGTAAAAATAGCCCTGTGTTGCAAAGTGTTTAGATGAGCCTGGGCATTACTAGAGGCACTTTTCGCAATATTTTGTAGAATGATCTTCCTCCTCATATTTATAATGTTCAACACGTTAAATCAATAAAGCTAACCAACTATTATTTGCTGATCAACGTTTGTAAATTGCCTATTTGAAAAACTGAATTATGCGGATTTGTAAAGAAACAAAATTGTCGCATATGTTCCTCACCAAGCTTCCAAGCAGCCCATGAAAAACCTTTACAATCAAGGATAGTGACCGTATGATACAATTTGTGGACAGGCAGCATAATCAACTTTATTTTTTCTAAAATGATGAAGGAGAGGTCATCGTACCTAATTTTGTGAGCAATAAGCTAAAGTTGACATCAGTAAATTTTGGTTTTAGTAAGGCGGTGCCACAAGCCACACAGCCATACCAACAATTCAGTTATTGAATAACTCATTTTTTGGTCGCATAAGTTTCTGATTTGGCGATTTAACTCTAACGCTCGTTAAATCGTTCTTGTGATTTAACTCTAACGCTCTTAGGCCAATAGAAATACCGGATTTACATTAAGAATGCAAAAACTACTGACCCTCTGAAAGAAAATTTGCCCAAAGCCATATTCCGGTAATAATTCCCATGCTTCTACTTTATACTGATATTACTATGACTGAAGTTCTCAAAAAGTTTAAAGCGATTTACTACTTAACCTCAAGTTTCTCCACCCATTAAATATTATGAAAATTTTCATACAATTTTTAATATCTTCTAATATCATGTTGACTAAAATGAATGATGTTGCTTGATGGCCTGGGTTCATATTCGAGCCACCTCGCCGAATATTAGTTTATAGCATCAGATTAAGTTTAAGGGAAGTTGTTCAATTTTCGAAAGTAGTTGTACTAACCTATTCACGTTATCGACAAATTTTAATTGTTTTGTTTGTTTCAATTGGTAGTCATTTTAATATGAAACAATATTTATAAAAAACAAAAAATATTTATAAAAAATTATTAGTATAAGTAAGCCGCGTCTAATATCAATCAAGCCGAATGTAATTTGCTCAGCAGACATCTTCTTCAAAACAGTCAAGAAGAACATGTTATATGTTATGTTTTTGACATGGTTGACGTTAGCACCTGACTGCGAAGCCTTAATCTGACGGTGACCTTACCACTGGGTGTAGAAAAAACCGTATACCTAAGATGCATTCCTGCCTTGTTCTTAAATTATGAGTGCAGGGTAGCAGGGTTGTGCCTCTACTAATTTGTAAAGGAAACTATCCAACTCCTTGTCCAGTTGCATGCTTAACATCTCTTCCAAACTTTCTTCAAAACCCGATGAAACCAACAGCCACCAAGTTGCTCCTCGCTCCTCACTTTAATTAATTTGGACGCCTCTCATGTTGAGCAAAAATAAATAGCAGAGAATTTTGAAAGCAAAATTTCTATCAGTGTAATTATTTAAGTTTGTTCCTGTTTGTTTAAATAATATCCTGTCATATCCGCACATAACTAGTGCACGCGTACATACGCGTATGAATATAAAGTTTACATTACTCGATTTATATACATATAAATGTATTATTTTTAACAAACTCACAAACGTAAAGAAATAATCTAATTATTTCTCAAGTTGCTGTGAACGCGCGTGATTATCTTTCATATGTGCATCTGTCCTCAACTTTATTTTGTTACTCACCACTCCCCTGTTTGCCTGCTTAACTTTAGCTGAAATATAAGTAAGCATATGGATTTATATGGATGTACATATGTATGCATGTACTACGACAGGAATTTACATGAGTGCGAGTATGCTCAGCGTTGTTTTAAAATATTCTTAAGTCAGCTAAAACAATATTTACAAAAGACAAAAGTATAAAGTGCATTCCGGTAGAATGTGAACGTTACAACAGCTCACTGGGATACAAAACAAAAAAAAAAAACACACACACACACGCACACAAAGCACTTTGCAAACTTTTTTAAGACTAAGAAATTAATAATAAAATATTTCTTTAAGGAATTTTGTGGCTTTAACAGGATAAAGAAGATTAAGACACAACATTAAAAATAGTAACCATTTTTTTCAAAAACCTCATTACTTTTTTTGTTATTTTTGTTGTTGCAAGTTATATTAAAAAGACGTGGAAGGAATGAAATTGTTATTACAATGTATGAACTTTGAATTGTGCCAGTAGTAAAAGTGCTGAAGAAATTTATTTTCTGTAATTAAATTGCAGTTTTTGAAATAATTATTTTTAATAAAATAAAAGAAGCAGTGTCTTTTTACTTGATGAGTTTTAAATAAATTATTTTCTATTTCCTAAAGCCTTTCACAATGTATAGAGTAGGAAATATCGAGAGCGCTATCTGTAGACATTAATTTTTATTCAGCTTTTTAAAATTGCTTTAGAATTTGAAACCTCCTGTTATTTAATAAAATGTCAAAAAAAACGATCCTTTTTTTGCTTTTTGTACTTTTTTTAAACAAAATTTAAAAGGATCCTGCCGTTAAAAAATTATTATTTGTTGTTTTTCTTTTTTTATAATTGTCAAAATAATAATTTGCTAAATATTTAAATATGATTTGAACCGATAAAGGACAATGTTAGTAAAACGACTCCCTACTGCTAGTAATACTGAAACTTTTAAAGTGTATTATTATCCTTGTTATGTGTAAATAATAAATATTCTGTCAGTCGACGCACATGTTACTTATAAAAACTTTATCATTAGCCACTCATCGTAATCATGAAATAAAAGTAGACCTAATACATTTATGTAACTGAAGTATCATTGCTATTTAAAAAGATGTACAACAACGCAGAAATTCTTCTTAAAGTCCACTGTCCACCTACTGCCTTTAATATTTCTTTCTTTAAACTATTAATGCAAACCTCGTTTGGACTATTTTAATCTCACCCGTACAAAAATACAAGCATAAAAGAAATTCGTATAACAAGTTGCCACATTTTTATATTTTCCATAAATTTAAACGTCTTAGCTCGGCTATAAATGTAAACTGTAGTTGAAAGCAACATGAGTACTGTTGCATTAAATTTAGCCTAAAACACAGAGCTCAACACAGCGATTATTAAGCGAAGCAAATAATCGCTGTGTTTTGTTTTTCAATTAAAGTCGGGAATGCGTGATAAAAATATTAATGTATAGAAGTAGCAAAATCAAACAGTTTATTTTAAACAATATTGCGCACTTTAGAGCTGAAATATCCACTATATTTATCTATACAGGTGGTAGCAATATCACTAAATTTGTGTATTTAAGTTTGTGTAAGTTAAGCAGTTCTTTTGGTTACATTTTTTAATTTTTCAATTGTTGTTATTTGTGGATAATCAATTAGTTTGGATTGAATTGAAAAAGAAAAAATCGGGAAAACAATATTTCAATTTATTTATCATGTCTTAAAAAAATTTAAGTTAAGAATTTACTGTTTTCTTTGCATGACTTCTGGTCTCAGTGAGAGTGCTTATACATATATACTGATGGCTTCTTATAATGTAACAAAGAAATAGGTTGGCAACACTTCACAACTGGCTGCCATTTAGTTACCTGCCAAGTGATTTTTGTTTAGTCTGAACAACCTTTCAAAATTGTGCAAATTCGGCCCGAAACAAAATTGCCGTTGAATGAAGTGGACTTTTGTTAGAAAGGATACTTTAGCAAATAAAACAACTGTATGTTGAGACATCGTTGCATTCAGAAAAAACGAGTGTTTGGTATGCTGATATGAGCTGTGGAATCATTGGCCCATACTTCTTTACAATTTTTTTAATTGTTGTACATTTTGTCAGCTACCACGTGACTTATATTTTGTTTGATTATACTGATGGCTGAACAAAGCTTTTAAATTGTGCAGACGCGGCCCAAAATTTTCAAAAGCGAATTTTGATTAGCGATGAAACTCTCGTTTGTTTGAATGCATACGTTAATAAATAACACTGCCGTATTTAGAGTGATGATATAGAAAAATTGACTGTTTGTTTATAGGCTGGTGGACTCATTGGTGCGTACTTCTTTCAAAGCGATGCTGGTTGAAGAGTTACACTGGTCACCACTTTAGAGCCATAATTACTGATTTTTTTAGTTCACCAGATGAATAACCACGATGTGCAGGAGGTATATTTTCCACAAGTCTATGCAGCATTCTATACAGCTCTTGTCACAATGAATTTATTGAAAAAAAAGTTTGGTAACCGCACAGTTGCAAGTTTTGGACCCTGCTAAACTATTTTTTGTGGAATTATATGAAATTGTTAATCTTCTCCGATAATCCTGAAACGATTGAAAACTTGGAAGGCAACATGCGCAACGCTATTGCCGAAATACGAGCAGAAACGTTGAAAACGTAATCGAGAGTTACGCCTCCGCGATAGACTACGTCCGAGCCAGCCGTGGCGATTATATGTCAGAAGTCATATATAAATTAATGCCACGATATAATCTTTTCTATAAAGTATATTTCATGTCAATTTAAAAGAAATTTATTTTATTTTATTCCATTAAAAGTTGATATACCTCTATAAAGACACCGTATATATAAAGTTTACATGATCATGATCGAGATGCGGGCTATCTCGATCTGTATATTTTTTAATTCCAAAAGTGATTCCGCTAATATTTTCCTGCTTCAACTTTGTAAATATTTTTCTCTCTGTTTTTTGTTTACTTTTCGTGTAATTTACTTTATTGCTTTAGCCAACAAACAGCAACTGCAATAGACAAAATAGTCATACATTTGATATTGATGATAATGATGATGATGATGAATATGGCGATTACAATAGTTTGGCCCTGAACTAGTGACATATTTTACATTAGCAAATACATCTGCTTTCAATACAATTACAAACATTGAAATAATTCATCTAGCTTTTTTTAGGTTTAACTTTGAATGTAATGAATGAACACACACATACAGAAAATAAACATGAAACAAAAAGGAATTTCAAAATAATTACAAATGTACACACATACAAATTTCAAGTAAATAAATGCCAATACGTAACATTTTGTTAAACCCAACTGCACATTCAAAATTTACATTCATTATGTTGAAAGTCTTTTTTAGTGTGAATGTAAGTGTGAATATGTATACGAATGTGTGTATGTGTTTACGTGTTTGTGTGGGTAAAGTAATCCCTTCATTACACGCATTCATCATAATTTTAACTCTGGCTTAAAGCAATTGCCAGCACCAACATCATCGTCAGCATCAAATTTTCTTTATTTATTCTGTCAACCAGCCTTCCATCCTTTCATTCATCCATTTCTCTATCTGATGTTCGTTGAAGAATTAAATTTTTTGCTCATATGCCAACGAAATTGTAGCCAACTTAAATTGCTGATTGTCGTTTTTAACAGAGTCACCAATTCAGAAAATGAGAAGAAAATAAATTTTCATTTCTCTGACGATGATGACTATTTTGTTTTTTCTTTTTAGTTTTTCCTATTGAAGATAAATCATAAAAAGATTTTTGAATGCTATATCGCACAATACTTGGAGGAATAAACTACTTCTATTTAAAAATTCAGTGCAATTTAAATTGTTAATGTGGGGATAACGCAAGTGAGCATTTCCTTTAACCAAAATAAATTAAAACTAGTTAACAAAAAACAGCCTCAATTTGAAAGTCAAAGCATAAAAGTTTTTGATCCTTAAAAATATCAGTCGAACTATGGGCAAATTTGAGATTAGGAAGAAAATGGTGTGCCAAATAATTAAATACCAGGAATTAAGCCGTCGTCTTTTGACATTTCTTTAGTAAAAAGTGGGGAAGTTTGAAGTTTAGAATGCTCCACTCTAGAGCAAGGAATTTTAGTTGTGATAATTTACTATCACTACATCGCTTCGCTAAATTCGAGCAGCTTTTTCTTGTAATTAAATAACAATAACAGACTAATAGAATAAGCTCTTAGTGACCCGTAGTGATGCATTGTCGCTGTAAAGCAAAGTCCTGGAGATTGAGCCTGGAATATCAACTCGTCGAATTTCCTAACAATTGAACTTCATAAGAGTCCATTGGCGCAATATTTTGCATAAAAATCTTTAAATTCACGCTTAAAAAGTTCACGAATGAAAGACGACTTGCTTGAGTCGAATGGTTGTAAACTGATTGTTTGAAAAACGGAACGAAAACAATGCATTTTTCAACAAAAGTACCTTTAGTGATGGGGCTCATTTTCAATAACCGCCTAATATAAACAAAGAAAATTGTTGCGTATTGGGCTCACCAAATTTACAATCCTCAAAAAACTGCTCCATCCAAAGAAAGTAACCGTGTGGTGTGGTTTGTGGTCAGGCGTATTTATTGGTTTATATATTTTCGAAAATCAGCAAAGAAATGCGGTCACTGGCAATTCTCCCAGCTGCAAAACATGATAACCAATATTTTGTAGTCACATTTGCCCTGTGTTAACAACAGTGTATGAGAAATATGGTGTAATTTCTACATTTAGCGGTGTCAATTGGCCGTCGCATAACTGCGATGTTACATCTCTGGATTATTTTTTCTAGCACTATTTGAAAGACCAGGTTTTCGTGAAAGACTCGACTCTGAAAGAAGATTTTCGGCGTTGCATTGACGAGATAAGCGAAGATTTGTTGCAAAATGTGCTTAAAAATTTAATGAAAAGAGCGAAAATCTGCCGAAATTCTAGAGGTGTACATTAGCCCTACATTATATTCCATTATTAATTTCCATACTTCTCCTTAACATTGGCATCAATAACACAGAAGTAAAATAAAATATGTGCTGTAAGCCAATTTTCTTTCTCACCTTAAATTAAGCCACTCCATAATTCAGTTTACGCATATCTTAATTTCTAAGAATTAGTTAATTAATTAATGGGAAATTATTTTTCATATTTTTTAAAAGAGAAGAAGAAAAATTTCATTTTAGCCGTCATCAGCATTTTTGGTGTTTATCTACCAAAGAGCGAGTACCTTGTTAACATAATGTATTTAAATCAATAAGAATACGAGGAGTCCTCATACAAATTAAAGTTATTTTCATCACATATATTTGTTGTTGGTCTCTGAGTAACAATATGATCTTTGGGATTAAGTTTGATTTTAATCGAAATAAATAGAGCGCCGCTATTACCTCGAGTTTTGATAGGCTGTTCAGATGTCTTCATTAGATTTGTTGGTTTCCAGCCAACCTCTTTTTTTTAAAGAGAAGTAGCCTATTTAGTCAAGTAGCGTGCTACCTTCTTTAGGAAAGGGATAGAGAAAAGATTAGACAGGTGGTGAAAGTAGAAGGTTAGTTTCAGAAATTAACTGTCATATAAGACAGCACAGCGGCCAGTGACAATGCCTTCATCACTGAGCAGCCCCACCGACAGTTAATTTTTATTTTGTAGTGAAAAACAGCCAAGGGGTTTGTTGGGAATCGAACCCACAATCCCCGGTCTGACAAGCTAGTACACTACCTACTAGCCTACACGGGCACCTGTTGGGTCTTTAGAGTTATAAGCTGTTATATTGCAAGATAATTTAAGTGTTTCTTTGTTATTTTGAAGTAGCTATGTAAGCTTCGAACAATAATTTTTATGTGTAGAATTCTTTTTTAAAATTTGATTTTGCTATTGTTAATTTCTAAAACTTATTTGTTGACATTTTTCGGGATAACAAATTTTATTTTAAAACTCTACAAAAAGTCTTGAGTTTTTATATTTAAAAAATTTTGTTTGCTTTCTCGTAGGCTGTCCTTCGCAGTCATTTAGTGATGCGGGTAGAGCAAGACTAAACTAAAACTAAAGTATTTATTAAGTGACTTGAAATTATTCTTTATTTTTAACAGCAGCCTCACAAGAAGCTCTTCTCGCTATACAAAGGTAGTATATAAATTAAATATTTTTTTTTTTGATTAAGGATACGAACATAAGCAAAAAAGAAAATAAATCTCTAATTTTATGTTATCGGTCACTTTTCTAATATTGATATAAAAAAAAAAATTCTCTAAAAATTTTATTCCACAAATACAAGGATTTGATATAAATAATCGTATTTATAATAATTTTTTGAACTGAAGCTATTTTGGTAGGATCAGCATGTAACCTTAAGGGATGTGGAAACTCATTAAGGTGGAGAAGACACAGAAACCAAGGTAGTGGTTTGTTTAACTGCATTTCGCATTATTTCAAAATTTACTTCGCTCACGGTTACAGTATATGCGAATTATAGAATTCCGAGATATGGCTTTATTGATAGAATATTTGTTATCCTTGTCGACTTTACGCTTAGGAACTTTATTTTTTAGTTTTATGCAGCCTAATAACTGAAAATATGGTTTCTTTAAAACAATTATCTGAGATTCTTTCACGATCCAAACTTGTTATCAATTTTTTCCGTCAATGCTGGTGAAACAATTCAAAAGAAAAACAATTTATTTTTCCGCTTTTTAGTTAGAACTCCCGGTTTAATGCTGCTAAGTGTATCTTTATTGTTCTGTATTTTCTTTGACAAATGTTCTATTTATATGCTATTTGGTTTAAAGCTTTTTCATGTTACACTTAATCTCTGATTTCTATACTTAGCCCAATTTATTAATATCGGGTTTTTCAACAAGAAGTTTGTTTTTTATCGTATCAACAATCTGCTTCAAATATGATTAAGAATCGCATTAAAATAATTAAAATCCACTATAAAGCAGGTGGTTCTGTTAAAGTTCCATTTTCTTAAATTCGTGATAATTTCGGATAACATAATTGTCCTTCAAAAGCCGCTATTAAGAATTTGGTCAATTAATGTGCGGACACCAACGCGTGGTCGATCGGGTGGTAAAATTGAAAACATCGCAGCTGTGAGGCACAATGTTGAAGCAAAACCAAATTTGTCAATTCCTCGACTTTCTTAAAAATTTGGGAATCCAAAATCAATACATGGCGAATTTTGTGTAAGGATTTGACTTTGAAGCTTTATAAGGTTCAACTGGTACATGAATTGAAGCCAACCGACCATTTAAATCGCCGAGGTTTTTTTGAATAAATAATTTTTCCAAACGAAGCCGATTTTCACTTGTCAGGGTATGTCAACAGCAAAATTGCCGTATTGGTCTTCTAAATATCCTGGACCAATTATTAAGAAGCTTTTGCATGCTCAACGTGTCAGTGTATAGTACACTATATGGTTTGGAGCCGTTTTCAGCTGTTTTTTTTTTCGAAAATGAGACTGCAAATGCGGTAATTGTGTCGCTAGAACACGCTATCGCGATATGTTAACGACTCAATTTTGGCCTATTATTGACGATGTGGATATTACTGAAATGTGGCTTCAACAGGACAGTACCATATATCATACAGCCAATGAAACGATCAATTTATTGCAAACGAAATTACCCGATCGCATAATTTCATGAAAATCAGCAATTAAGTGGCCTGCCAGATCGTTTCATTTAACCAGTGGATTATGTTTGGTGGGGTTACGTTACGGATAGAGTATATACTTTGCCAATCTAATCGATTTCAGCCTTAAAACTTAAAATCCGTGATGTGATTAACGAAATAGGACAATAGCACCGCCATTTAGCCACTTAGATGAAAGAATCAACATCTGTCAGCGTGGTCGCACCGGATATTTGCCAGATATCATTTTTCATTCATAATTGCCGAACTTTTCTCTTCGTAAAACAAAAAAAATTTTAATTTCGATTTAAAAAACAAAGTCCTTGTTGAGAAACCCTTTACATTATTTTAATAACGCTTTTAAAGCATTAAATCTAATTTATTTTATTCTTATTAACAACGATTTGTTTAAATATTTTAAATTTTTAGTGCAATATAAATCGCACTGATCAGAGTGTGCGGTCAATCAAGTAAAGGATATTTTAAGGGTATAGTCCTTCCAGGCTACTTTGTTATTTAAACTACATGTGAGAAATGTAACGTGAAACAATTAAATAATTAACAGTTTTAGATTGTTTATTTTCCACTTAACTATTTTGGGATATTTGATACTCCACACAATGTGCCCAAGTATGATCGTTGTTCTGCTTATGTGATCACAACACTGATAAGTGACACTACACTCTAACCTTTAGCACTTTTAGTAAGTCATAATTAGAGTTAGAAGTTTCGTACACTTAAATGAAAAATTCGTACTTTAAGTAAATTGGAGAGCTGCCAAAATGACGGTAAGAGTGGGGATCATTTTATTAAATTAAAATAATTTAAAATTATTTTCTTAAGAAGAAAATCATCGTAGCCGCGAGTTCAGATTTTCATACCCCTACTTGATTTCTGAAATCAATAATTTTATTAGACTAAAGCTAAATTTTGAAATAAAGTTTAGAGCACTTTCGTTGTTACTTGATGTATTTAGAGCGCTTAAATGTAAATCAAACTTAAAATTTTAAAAATGATTTCATCATAATTTAAAGAAATTAAATTAACCAAAGAATAATAGGTTTTATCTATTCTCACGTAACCTACTGTTCTAAGAACACATCCATAAACCCAAAAATTATGCTATCGTTTTTGTTACAAGTAAAAACAACAAACACTACAATAACGCGATAATGTGTCTAAATTTGGATTTTATAAATTATAGTACTGAAATGACTTTTTCTCTTACACAATATTATAAAAATGTATGTAAATGTGTACGCATGTACATATTTTAACTTTCAGTTTAACTTACCTGTGATTCAAATTCGAACAACTTTATTACTATTTATTCATTCAGTCGGTTATTCATTCGTGCATGTATTCAACCATCTGACATAATTTTTGGTTAAAGAACTCGTATGTATGTATGTTTGCCTGTATGCGTATGTAAGTCGTCAACAAATTTTACGCCATTATTCACATAAAACAAATACCAAACATTGAAATTTTTTTTTCAATACGAAATTGTCTTAAATTTATAGCACAAGGAAACATCTCATCAACAGTTCTGAAAATGTTATTTTTTGTGTTACCGTGCTGTATATACTATGTGTGTGTGTGTGGGAGGGTGTGTAGTAGTATTTGTACTTTATTTTCATTTCGTTTCATTTTTGTTGGGTGGTTTTTTTGCGTTACTCTTTTTTGCAATTTTTAGCCTATTTACTTTGAACGCAAATACACACACGCACACACATACAAGCAATTTGTCTGTTTCATTGTGTGTTAACATGCACTTGTACACAATACCGGCGTATGCGAAGTACGAGTATATTGAACACTTTCATGTGTAATAAGTTTGAATACAATGAGTGTCCCACGAATACCTGTGTGCGTGTATGTATGTGTGCTTGTATGTATGTCTATAAAAGTTCGGAGGTACATATTAAATGAATGTAAATGTCATGATGTACCAAGGATTAACTGGCAGAATTGCGGATGTTACAGGATCGTACTACTGTGTACTTGTGTACTTCATTTATACCTTGCATTGTGGTTTCTGATGCCCCCGAAAAAAAAGGAAATGTAATCTGCTGTCCAAAAAAAAAAAAAATCACAAGTAGCAACACATACGGCAAATCGGGAAAAAGTGTATACGCAAAGTTAAACATACTGACAAAATTGTGGGGAAACCGCAACCACATTTTTAAAATGTGTGTGACTGGAATACAAGAAGAAGACAACGTCGGCAAAATATAAACTAGAGCAACGAATAATGGGTTTACGGTATTTTTTTTTACACCAACCAAAAGCAAATACATAATCACAGGCTCACACGTATAAGTATGTTTGTATTGATACGCGTATTGTTTATTAACAAATTTTTTCTTTCTGTTTCATATCTTATTTTTATTTATTTTTTTTTTATTGCTTTCGATGTATTTGTTGTTGTCAATATTGTTAAGTTTATTGTATACGAGGTTTTCTACGGAAACCTCAATAAATATATTTGTATGTTAATGTAAAATATTTTGTATTTATACGATGAGTCATAGACTTACTTAAGAAACTTTCAGCCATTTCTAATATTGTTAAGAAGCGGTAACATTAGCAGCGTTTAACTTTTTTGTGTACGGCAGTTTTGGTTTCAAACAACAAAAACAAAAATAAATGAAAATATTTATTTATAAAAATAATATCGTACTTTTGGGTTTATAAATTAAAACTAAATTAAAATTATTAAAATATAAAACACACGTTTAAAGTAAAAACCTTCACTGAGATCCAAAAAATCCATTTTAAAGACATACTTTCGTTAGTATTTCTTTAAAGTATATTCTTATAAAATAAAATAGCCTCTATTTAAAAAGGTGTAATTTATAAAGTACTAAACTACTTCACATATATATTGTTTTTTTTTTTTTTTGTTGCAAAAGACACTGTTAATAAATATATTTTTTGGTAAATTTTTTTTGTTAAAGTACTTTTTGTAAATAGTACTTCTTGTAAAAGGTATTTTTAAGTATTTTCTTATAAAATAAAATAGCCTCTATTTGAAAAGGTGTAATTTATAAAGTACTAAACTATTTCACATATATATTGTTTTTTTTTTTTTTGTTGCAAAAGGCACTGTTAATAATAATATTTTTTAGTAAATTTATGTTGAAGTACTTTTTGTAAATAGTACTTTTTGTAAAAAGTATTTTTTTTCAAAAAGTACAATACAAAGATTTATATTAATAATATACTGACAGAAAAATAATTTGTTTAAGTATCTTTTGTAAGCAGTACTTTTTGCCAAAAAGTATTAATAGAAAAAAATTTATTTAAAATGGATACACACAGATCTGTATTAACAACTTGCTTCTTGTAGTACTTTTTTTAATATGTGCGTATTTTTTTAACGTATCTTTCTACGGAACAAAATAGTACCCATTTTAAAAGGACTAATTTATAAAGTACTCAATTAGTTAGCATATATGGTTTTTTTTATTCAACACTTACTGTTGATCATATTATTTCTTATGCATTTTTTTCTGTTTAAATATCTCTTGTAAGTAGTACTTTTTGTAAAAGGTAAATTTTCCCAAAAAGTGTTAAAGTAATGAAATTTCGTTTTTAATGCATAGATTTGTATTATTAATATATTGCCAGCAAAGATATTTTGTTTAAGTATCTTTTTGTAATTAGTACTTTTTTGTAAAAGGTACCTATACCCATAAAGTAAAATTTCTTAAAAAAATTTTTCTTGTAAAAAGAGCCATATAAAAAAAATTTTTATTGTCTATTAGAAAAGTACCTATCGTAAGAGTACGCTGACACTAAATTTATTCCACGAAAATTTTCTGTGAAAAAGTTTGTTTTTGTAGAAATAAAATTTGGAAAAAGCGATGTTTATTTCCTTAAAAATCAGCTCTTGTTTAATGCGCATTTTGCTAAATGTAATTTTTAGGAGTATTCGTTGTTTTAAGGGAAAATTTTAAAAAATTTTAAATAGCTTTTTTGTTTATGGCTTTTTCCTGTCACTTTAACTTTTGTAAGTACCAAAATAATAAAAAAGGTACTTTTGCGTAAAAATTATATTTTATGAAATAATATTGAAAATAGAAAAATTTAAAGACAAAACTTTATTTGTAAAAATATATTTTGGAAAATACATTTCCTGTAAAATATTTTTTTTTTTTTTGGTACCAAAAAAAAAATATTTTTTTTGCTAAAGATTACTTTTTGTTTTGCGAAGAGTTTTTTTTTTTTGAAGGTACATTTTGTAGAAATGACTATGGTGGCAAAAGAATTTTTCATAAAATGCTCTGGGGCAAACATTATTGTTACTCTAAACACACACATGTTGGCTGAAGCAACATTTTTGTTTTTTTTTTTAATATTTTGTAAAAAAACATCTCTGAAAAAAAAAATCTGTTTAAAAGCGTTCTTTTTTTAGAGCAAAGTTTATATTTTTCAAATAGTACTATTTGAAAAAGTACCTTCCTAAAAGTACCTTTAGCGAAAGTAACTCTAACAAAAATAATATTGGTTTTAGAAACTTCATGCTAACTTTTTTTTAAAAAAAACCTGGTTTTGCCAAAAATTCCCTTATGAAACAGTATTGATTGATGTGGATTGTGTTGGGCATAATTTTGAGTTTTTAATAAGAGTTTTAAATTGTTATAACGGATTGATAGCATTTCTAAATTTACAAAAGCATTGAAAAAAAGCAAAACAAATTTACTTAGTATTAAATAATTTCACTATGTGTCATTGCAGGAAGGCAAGCGTGGCTATTTGGAAGGCCTGGCCGCTCATTATAGCAAAGAAGTAAATATGCCTTATGAGGATGTACTGGATGCAATTGAATTTGCGCGCAGTGCGAAATGGCGAGAACGTCATATGAGAATGGCCACCAGTGGCAGTGGAAATACGGGAACATTAAGAAGGGGTAATAGCAGCGGAACAAGTGGCAGCTTTGGTATGGGTGTTAGTGCCATGATAACAGGCAACATTGCCAATCAAGCCATTCTACCTTCAAGTCATAGTCAACCTTTGTATGTGCCAGGGAAATATTCGGTAAGAAAAGCAATTTTCTTTCATTTTAAAACTTTTCTATACTAAAGTCTTGTTATATTTACAGCCCTCCAGTTGCTTATCGAATCGTGAAGAAAATGAAATCTATAGTTATGCCCAAAATGAGTTGGCCAATCGTATGGCACGTAGTGTTATTGATTCAAAATCATCAGTTAATTTAACTAGTGGCATGCAGCATAGTTATCCAGGAGCACGGTCTAATTTCTTTTATGAATTTGCAGCAACAGGTAAAAAAATAAGAAAATAACACAGTAAAGCTATTGGCCTTTTTTGTTTAGTTTGGTTAATACTCAAGTTCATTTTATTTCCTTATTTCTCGTTTTAATAACAGTTTATATTAAATTAAAGTATTTTAAGACATTTAGTGATTGTGTAGTTTGTTGTTCATTGTGTTTAAATGTTGTTTATCTTACAGAAGGCCGTAACAAGCACAAAAGACGTACTGTATTTGCTCGTTTTATTAACGGTTTACGACAAACTGGCGATGAACTAAATCCAACTGAAGGCATGCAACTTAAGGTAAGAAAACAACAAAAACAACAATTATAGTTTATATAAAACAGCTAACAAGTACTACAATATTAAATGCCGAGTTTTAAGGAGAGAATACATTCACAACAAAGTAAAACTTTTCTTTTTTTTTTATAAAAGATTAAAATAGGTTAATTTCAGGATTACACTAAATATACCGTTACATATATATATAGTTGTATAAATAAGCAAGAATAGCAATATTTATATAACAGTCGCACTAAGTACTAAGCAGTTGTTGTGGCCATGTTGGCAGATAAAATGTATGTAACTTAAACGTAAAGGTAAATAAATTGTATTTTCAAATTGTCTTACTTTGGAGGCACGAAAGACGGGCTTATAAATGAAATGAACGTGCAGGGGTTTTGTTTCCTGGCTGTTTGTTAAATGTAATTGGGTTTTGTTTTATTCACTTTATTTTCCTGTACAACGTTTAAAACATGATTTTAAATAGCTTAATTGTTACGTTTTATTCTTTCCTTTTTTTTTTGGTTTGTAACTATAATCGAATTAAACGAAGGAGTGGAAAACTTTGTTAAGCATGTATGAAGCGAATTAGGAAAAAGCAGTAGAATTATAAACTTGCTTAAATCAAACAAGAAAAAACAAATGCAGTATTGTGTTTTGTTAAAGTTTTATTGGAACAATTATTAGTTTTGAAGTTGTTAAACAAAACTATGAATTGAGTTGAAATAATTTACACCAAAAAGGCATTTTATTTTTCCAAAAGGTATTTAAGTGATTGCAAATGAATGCTATTATTTATGCCAAGAATTAAAGTTAACAACAAGAACAATAATAAAAATGTTAATGTTAAAATAAACTAGATCATATTTATATGGAGCTCATGCCAAGGCCAAAGTAAAACACGATTTAGTTTGGAAATTAATTATAAATTTAATAATATTATAAAAATGGCTGCTACAGAATACTCAAAAGAAGCAACGAAATCGTTACATGTTTTTATTGTGTTTTCTCTATAACTTAACACAAATACAGGGTGTCCGCCGGTAATTTTTTATAGTTTTTGATTAAATGAAAAAGAACTAATCTTAGACTGATAAATATTTTATTTAATATCTGCAATTATGTATGTCTGATATTGTAATCAGATAAATTGTCCGTCCTCACAAATGCGAGGCCTTTTGAGCACATTTTTCATTTCATTCTCACACCTTTCATTAATTTCATTATGAATATTTTCTTTAAGTTGCCTAAGCGTTTCTGGTTTATTTGCATAAACCTTGCTTTTCAGATATTCCGACAAAACATCTTCATTTCTTGAAAAAACTTGTTTGTTGTCGAAAGAGGTCTCGCAATAATTCCGTTGTAATCCTAGCTCTTTGCGATCTAGCACGTCTTGTTGATACCACATGTCAATCACGATATCGCCTCCTATTCATAATTACCGTCACGCCGTTTTCATTTTCAAACAAGTAGGGTCCAATGATTCCTCCTAACTAAATTGTACACCAGACTGTTACTTTTAACAAATGCAACAGTTACTGTTGAATAATTTGATGATTTCCCATTCTCCAGGACTGACTATTCTTTTATTCACATATCCATTTAAATGAAAATGTGCCTCGCCACTCATTATGATTTGTTCGTGAAATTCGGTGATAGATTTTGGTAGAATGTTTAAACGATTAAAACACGTTGATTTATTGAATATTTTTGTCTACTTCACGACTGCCAAATATGAACAGTCCAGACTAATGTGTATCAAAATGACGGCAAAAAGAGTAGTATAAATTCTCAAAGGACACCCGTAATTTGCACTAGATGTTCTACATAGAATCAGCTTAAGACTTTTTGGTTTTCTTTTTGGTTTCTTTTTGCAAAAAATCGATGTATAGTAGTAATTTCTACTCACCGTAAAAAATCTTACATCAATCGTACATGCTAGTTGACTCTCTTAAAAGCAACCAGTGCGATTCGTAAATAATTTTTTTCTTGATAAGCTTAAAAATTAAAATATTTATTTATTTTTATTAAAATATGTAAAAGAGTGTTTTCAGAAATTGAAAAATAAAAACTACTTGTTGTACATAACCTTTTTAATAAAAATGCAATTTATTTGTTGTTTGAAAAGTTTGACGTGCTTTAGCCCGTTCAGCAAGAAAGCCAAAATATTTTTCTGTATTACGGAAACTCCTTAAACAGCATTACAATTGTTTTAGAATATAGGAACAAATAACACTTGAAATTGGTGAATTCACAGTATTACTACTTTTGTTAGTGCCATTAGGCTTAAGAAACCACTATACAGTAGAATGGCAAATTTGAGGTTAAGAAGTAAATTTGCTTGAAACACACATATTTTTTTGATGATACCAATGTAAAATAGAAATATGGGAAGTAAAAAGGGTATATGACAGTGAACAAATGTCCATCTGTAGTACCTTTGCAGACGTTCACACTTTTCAGAAAATGTTTAATTACATTTTGTCACGAAGCTTCGCATATTTCGTTATGGCAGCACCAAACGTTATTCTTAAGAGCAACAGTTATTTGTGGGTTTATCACATAAACTCAGTTTTTATAATGGCCCCAGAGAAAATTATCGAGCACGAGGCGGATGATTGACATCGCCAAATCTAGTAATTACACGATCGCAATATCTAAACTCGCTGTATGACTTGTGGTGCCATCTTAAAACCAAAGGTCACTGGTGTCAATATTAGACAGCTATGATCACAAAAAGTTGCTTATCATGGTTTAGTAGCACAGCTAAATAATAAAACCTAAAATGAATTTGAAATAAAAAGTTGTTTTGATGTCACATTACCTATCGCGGCCAAATTGAAATCAAATATTGAAAATAAACTTAAAATAATATTTTTTTTTAATGTCTTAATAAAGACCTAGTGCTTGGAAGATATATTTATAAAATATTAAAAAGGCCAATTAACTATTGTAATTATTGAGGTGCAATGTTTTATATTCTAAAAGTTAGAACCAGAATTCAACTGGCTGCGCTATAAATGAAATTGTTACCACTTTAATGTTATGTATTTATTTATTATTTTAATATTGCACAGCCTGCGCAAGGCGCTAATCCTTAATTTAAAGTCAGGAGAGAAATATATTACACTTAAAAAAATTACAACATAGAAACTTCATAACATAGATAAGTATCTATGTTATAAGTATAAAAACTAATTCGGAAGTTCATTATGAAAAATATATAAGAAACTATTAGCATTACTTTTAAGTTATTGGTTTAGTGGAAGCAAGCTTCAGGGAGATATATATAAATTAGGCAGTGTTTATGAGATACAACACTATTTTTTCGCTGAAATTGGAAAAGGTGCAAGTTTTGAAATAAATATTTAGCGTCTTGATTATTTATAGATTTATGCAGAATGTTGAATACTTTCAATAGTTACTCAAAGCAGATGCCATAAAAATGATAAAAAATATGAGAAACATACAAATATCTCTCCACACTCGTATCGTTGAACAAATAATTAAAGTTTTTTCTGCTGAAAAAGTCATGCATGTGCAAGTCATCTATATCTATGATTTAAAGTAGGTATCAAATATGAGTAGGGTTGAAGTACTACGTATACGATCCAGAAGAATCATAGCTTTAAATAAGTCGTTTCAATTACTAAGTTAATTCGATTATCCCATGCCTGGTTATTATTAAACATTTTTCCAAGATTTTTCACCACATTAACAATCTTATTTATTTAAATTTATTATAAGTGAACAATAATATAAATATTTATTTTAAATAACTCGAATAGTCGAATACTTTGTTTGATACAATTAAGTAAATCTTTTAATTTTTGTGCTTTATTGAAAACTTTTTAATTTATTTGATTTAATATTAAAATATGTGATTAATTAACAAAGAATTTAGTTAAATAACAAATAATTTATTAAAATTATTTATTAAAAGTTCATTCCATTTAGCATTTTACAGCGTAATTTAATGAAGTTTTGTCACATGAAATCGTCCTTAAAAATTGATCACAGATATTAAAATTTAGAATATAATTAAACAATTTATTTGATTAATATTATTGTTATTATTATTATTAATTTATAATTTATTGAAATCATTATTGTTATTATTATTATAACTGTTTTA
The DNA here is from genome assembly GCA_030448955.1 of Trichopoda pennipes. Lineage (NCBI taxonomy): Eukaryota > Metazoa > Arthropoda > Insecta > Diptera > Tachinidae > Trichopoda > Trichopoda pennipes. The sequence goes on from JASKUP010000094.1 coordinate 671,627, forward strand.
TTTTAGTATTCCGATCTACAAAATTTCCTGTTTTTAATCACTAAAAAGCATGACTAAGTCTAATTCTAAGTATAATTCTAAAAGGCAGTTATACACAATGTAAGCGCGATATGTGCAAAGAATCCTGATAATAAATATATGTATTCATGTGTCCTAACAGAAGATCTGAGGAATCCTAGTGAGGAAAGTATCGTATATTGTATAACAGTTATTTAAAGTCTTGGTTTTTGCCGTCTTAATTTTTGGAAAAATTGAAACCAACAACTTTTTAGTAAATTTTCTTTTTTAATAAATTTTTAATTTTATATATGCTTAAAAAATAGCTGCAAAAAATAATTCGGTTAACAATAAGTTTTAAAAGTTAAAACTATTAAAAATTTTATTATTACTAATTTTTTTACAAAATGAAAAGAATTCACACGATATTTATTGCAACAAAAGAATTCAGTTGTCAAAATTTTGTTATTTTTACAAAGAATAATATCGGGCCCTAAATAGGAAAAAGGAAACTTGTCCCAAGTCAATATGAAATGCAAGAAAGGATGTAAATAGAAATGATGTCATGATTATTCTTATGATTCGTCATTGATTTTTGAACAAAGCATTTTTGCAGAACATTTAAAAAATTGTTTTTCAGCAGAAGTTATACGGTTTGTAGTGGTAATTATCCACATGTCTTATATCTCACGCGAACTATAAGAAATCAGTCTCTTTTTCTGCTGAGTGCAGTTATGGTGTTTCTCAGAAAGTATATTGGGCGTATGACAAACATTTACAACTTCAATACTTATACGTCGCAGAATATTTTTTTTTTAATAATTAATTACAATAATGCAATTATAGCAACTAACAAAGCAAAAAAGAACTAGTTACTAAGGCTTTCTTTCGTCTCGCAAAATTAGATAAGCTTATTTACAACTTGTGCAGAAGATTACAATTTAATATGAATTCATGGAAAATTTCAATGTTGTGATTATTAATATTTTTTAAACAGCTTGATGACTGAATAAATTGGAACAAGTTTGCTCTGATACTGTGAAAAGTTTGACATTCGTCCAAAATATGGGAAATGGTAAGTTGTGTATTGCAGGTGGAGCAAATAGGATGTTGGGACCTATCTATTAAATATTTATGAGTTAATCCGCTGTGGCCAATTTTCATTCTAACTATAAGGTTGGAAATCTTGCTATGGCAGTTCTTATGGTAACTTTGTCGTTTTCCACTTGGATTTAAATTTTTGTAAGCATGCTGGTAGTTGGACCATTGTATGTTCTTCAGGCTTGTATAGCAATTTGAAGTTATATTTAAAATATCATGATTCTCAAAAGTCTGGACACAGTGTGAAGGCATATATTTTGCCTGCTAAGCCGCAGCGTCGGCCTGTTCATTACCTAGTATTCCAATGTGCGATGGAACCCACATAATGTTGATCTTGTTAGGATTTTTTATGCAAATGTTTCTAATTTTGGAGATCAGAGGAGAATCGTAGTATTCTTTATCGCCAAAATGTACGAAAGACTATCAGTGGCTATAACAATTTTGTTTTGGTTTTGGAATACAAAATTTGGCTGCTGTATATATTGCTAAAGCTTCGGCCGCGAAGTTGGAGCAGTAGTTGTAAAGGAGACCGTGTCCGATGATCATACTATTCTCGTGTACAACAGCAAAGGAAGTCACGTTATTTGATCTTGAATCATCGGTGAATAAAATTTTCCATTACAGAATTGATAGATCATCTGCAGTGTTATAGAAAATTTGCCTATATATTAATGGTGTTGTTGTAGGTTTAGGCTAGAAAGATAATGTATCCAAGAAGGATGTTTCATTAAGATGCCAAGATGCACATTTGAGGTAGTGTGAAAAACTTTTAAAATTGATCTTATTGGAATATTCGACACACCTTGCTATAACGGATTTAATTTTGAGCAGCCTATTGCGATTTTTAATTTTGGTAGCTGCTTTAAAGATATTTTTATTATGACATACAAAAATCTTTGGAATCAATTTCAATGTTAGGAAGAGACATCGATCTTCTACTGATGGCAAGCTCGCTTCGGCCAAAATATTTTGAATTGAGCTTGCTGCGTCTAATTGCGGTATGAAACCTGAATACCTTTTATATTTGATTCGGCACAAAATCCATATATAGAAAGTGACTTATACGTCGCAGAATTTTAAAACAAAAATTAATGAAAATAAGATTACCGTGTTAGAAGTGTTACAATAAATAAAATAAATACAAAACAGAGTTTTTCACGATTAAAATTTATATCTTTTAACCAAATAAGTAAGTTTTGTCAGGCTTAAGTTCACTTATTAATTAATTACTATATTTATTAAGAAAGAAACATTTTTTAAAAATTTTTGAATAATTTAAGAAAGAAGTAGAAAAGATAACATGCAGGATTTTCTAGATTCGTTTTTTTGTGACTCACATTCTATGCATTCTTCTTTCTAATTTAGGTATTGTCTCTACAACTAAATAATTCGAAAAACTAGAACACGTAAAACGACTATTTAAATCTTTAAGGAAAGTCTACTCAAAACTTAAAACTGTCACATATACTCGCTCTTGTTAGCTGCTACAATTAATAATGAATGCAATATACTGCACTGATTCCTGTAAAGAAATCCAGTTTTCACTTTTTGCAAAAAATCGATATATAGTCGACTGTAAAAAATCTTCCATAATTTTTTTCTTCTCTTTCTGCCTCTTCTTGATGTAAAAGTAGCTTTATAAAACAATTTTTGTTTCTACTGAAAATTTGTTAATTTTAAGGCGACTCTCTTTAGAGAAACCGGTGCAATACTTTTATATTTTTACACTTCCTTCTCTTTACAACAGATGCTGTGCTATTGTTAGTGTATAGGCAGTGAAAATGCTCGGCTCCTGACGAGCAACTGGGTTTGAACTTATTAATCATGAATGAATGCAATGAATAATTTTAATTAGCCTTAAATTTTAATATATATTAATTAATAAAGAGTAACAAATTTACCGACACATCTCTCTATTTATTTATAAAAAGCGAAGGCTGTATAAAAATTATTTTAAAGGATTCTATGTTTAATTTTAAGCAAAATTCAATTTTAAAATTAAAAATAATTAATATGCGGATTTTATATTAAAAATAAAAGAAGGAGAAAATTTTGTGATATAAAAAGTTTAAAAAATTTTAGCACAAAGTATTAAAAAAATAATTTTAAAATTAGTTCACAAAGTGTTTTTCAACAAGAAGTTTGTTTTCTAAAACAAACTAAAACAAAAACTTAAGGTTAAAATGATTTAAGTTTTTACTGTATACCACAGAGAAAATTCGGCAATTATAAATGGAAAATGATATCTGAAAAATATCTGCCATGACCACGCTGACAGATATTGATTTTTCGATTAAAGTTTTTTCAAATACTTCTTGGCAAAATGGCGGCCCTATTTATTTAAACACATCACGGATTTTAAGTTCAAAGGCTAATATCTATTCGATTAGCTCCGTATAGACTATGTCCTTAATATAGCCTCACAGAAAAAAGTCCACTGGTGTTAAATCATACCATCTGGCAGGCCACTTAACTGTTAATTGTCGTAAAATAATGCGACCAGGAAATTTGGTTGGCAATAAATTGATCGTTTCATTGACAGTGTGACATGTAGCATTCTCTTGTTGAAACAACATGTCAGTGATATCCACGTCGTCAATAATAGATCAAAACTGAGTTGCTAGCATTTTGCAGTAGGATGACCCATTGACCGTTATCGCATTTTCCTCATCTTCCAAAAAAAAAAAACGACCCTAGTGAGCATGGAAAGACTTCTCAATAACAGTCTTACAATTTTCAGAAGCCCAAATGCGGCAATTTTGCTTGCTGATATACCCTGACAAGTACAAAAGGGTTTTGTCTAATAAAAAAGATTTTTTCAGCCGGTTGTTCCTGAATGAATGGCGATGTAAGTGGTCGGTTGACTTCATTTCCTGCTCTAGTTAAACAATGCCAATTTCTTACACAAAATATGCCATGTGGTGGTTTTGGATAACCCCAATTATTGAGAAGGTCGAGGAATTGACAAATTTTGATCTGCTTCAGCAATGTGGCTCACGACTGCAATATTTTCACCTGAACGGCACGGTTAAACACTTGTATATTTTGTATCGAACCTTTCTACTTTAAGTTAACGACCAAATTCTTAACAGCAGTCTCAAAACGAATATCACGAATTTTACGAAATGTAACTTCAACGGAATCACAATTTTCATAGTGGATTTGAAATTGAATTTATTTCAATAATTGCCAATGCGTCCACTACGAATATGTCAAAAAACTAAATGTCAAAACCATCATAATGTTGGGGTTGCCACAATTGAAAAACAAACTTCTTGTTAAAAACCCATTCTACAAGTAGCTCGCTTAATTAATTTGATGAAGTTCAAAACTTAAATATTAATATTATTAGGCGTTTAAATTTGTGTGGCTTGAAACTTAAGTCAATTTTCTTAGGCGATTGGAATGAACATTTGCATCGTGCTAATGAGAACAATCAACTAAAACGAAAAGTATATTTTATCCCATATAAAGCATTAAATTTTACAAAAGTTGTTTTAAGCTTGCCTCCTAATACACAAAATAAACAGTTTTTATCTTTGGTTTGGTCATCTTACTCGGCGTTGTATTTTTGGAACGTATGTTTTTTTTGGCAAAAGGCAATACGCACTCGGTTGGAAAAGTGCAAAAAATATGAATTGTTTTAACACATTTAAATTATACTCCAAGAATAATGAGCAAAGTCATAAGAAAGTGCACACAAAAAAAATATCTTCTCGCTTCAGCACTTACAATTCCAGTATTTAATGGGTTTTTTTGTATTCTAAATGCTGTTTGGCTGCAAACAAAATAAAATCAAATTAACAAAGTAAAACCAACTGAATATATAAATTGTGCTTAAATAATAAATGATAATGGAAAAGAAGTTAAGAGCATAAGAGTGCGAGTAGATATATGGGTGGAAAAACAAAGGGCCATAAGGGTCAAGCATACATACACAAGAAAATAAAATACGGCAGTACGTGAAGTGTTTAAAACAAAGCTAAATAATATTTTAGACAAGAAACTATTTACTTAAAGTATATTATTTTTATAACGAACTTATTATCTCCATTCTGTGAAAATTAACAGCAATCAAATTGGCTTCAAATGAATTCAAAAGTTTTCTTTAAAAACCAATAAATATTTTACAGCCAGACTATCACGAAGCTTAATATCCTTGCAAACCTTTAAAGATTGTGTCTATAAGCACAATATTAAAAAAATAATTATATTTCATAGACCTTTTTAATATTTTATTAATAATTTCTTTCATCTTTTATTTTTTTTTTCATATTTCCCCACCCAATTTAGTGGCATTTTCGGAAAAAAAGTATAAAAATAATATTTATATAATTAATAAATGAAAGGATTTTTTGTCACACAAATTAAAAATAATAAAAAACAATTTATTATATAAAAAAAAATGTTTTTAAGAAAAAATTTTTGATAATTTTTTATTTAAGATTCCTTTTTCTACGCTTATAGAGCGTAAAAAAATCATTTACAGCTCTTTCAGCACTTATACGCCCCAGTATATTTTAATTAATCAGGTGGGCAGATTTGATCTTATGATGCAAATTATCTGTCAACTGATAAACAGTTGGGATATTGGAACGTTACGCTTTTGAGTAAAAAATTTTAATTCTAAAAATTTATTCTTAAAATGGCGAAAATTTCACGAAATCACTTTGTCAAATTCGACAAGGTTTTCCTCGCAATCAGTATTAATTAGGAAGCCAATAAAATACAATAATTTCTTGGTTGAAGCAAATCGCAGTGATGCTAAAGTTTTATTTTCAGTGTAAACTCAGAAAATTTTATTCATGGAACGTTACACCCTTGAGCTAAGAAGTTTAATTGTGAAAATCTAAACAAAGCGGTGAAAATATCATTGTATTGTTTTCGAACAGCTTTTACTCCTTATCAGTTTCCTTTTTCGACCACTTTGTGTAATTTAATCGCTAACTTCGAGGCTCATGGTATTATTGCTGACAATGGATTTATACGCCTGCATTGACCGTAGTAAGTCAAACATAGCCGCTGTACGGCAAAACGTTGAGAAGGAGCTTGAAAGATCAGTTCGTACCGGAGCCACTTTTCTTAACATTTTTCATAAATATCTTCATGACCATAAAATAACTCATTCAAAAACTGAAGCTGACCATTATTTGCGTCAAATGTCTGTGAATTATCTGTTTGGAAATATGAACGAAAACAATGCATTTCGCAACAAAATCATCTTTAGCGGTTATGCAAACAAAAATCAAAAAGTCCTCCAAAAACCATACCATCCAAAGGAAGTGACCGCATGGTGAGGTGTGTAGCTCCGGGATCATCATCGGCCGCCACATTTTTCAAAAATAAGAAAGGCCGCACTGTCACCCGAATTCTCTGCGTTATCAAAGAACGATAATGAGTTTTTTCTGTCCACAACCTTAAGACTTACTAACGTCGCCATATGCCACACAGATACCAGTTATTGCGTGATAAATTTTTCATATGAAATTTCCCGTTTTTTTTTGAAGAAAACATTTTTTTTAATAAATTTTAATTTATTTACCAAAATTCAGTTATTGATTGTTTAAAAATTTTTTATACATTTTTTCTTTTCCTATTAATGCCACACAAAAGTGTGGCAAATTAATGAAAACAAAAACAAATTTTTTTTAATTGTCTTACAAATTCCTTGTAATTGAAATTATTTTTACAATAATGAAAGTGAAAATTAAAAAATTAAATTTTTTATAAAAAATACTTTTCATTCGAATACACTTTGTTAACAGCCATCTTAAAATTGCAAACTAAAAAAATTAGCAGAAAAAACAATAATTGCGAAAATGTATGGCTGCCTTTGAAAACATGAATAAACATGGACACACATTTACACACGTCGATATCTCCAAAGCAAACTGTTTAATGTACTTCTTGTACTTGTCCATGTACTACAGACGGATGTTGTTGTTATTTTGTTGTTTTTATCTTAAAATAACCACAGTGTTATACACACAATTATACATGAGTTAGTACATGTACAAAATGGTCATATGTTACACACACAAATCCAAACAAAAGAATAGATGCGCGTTAAACTAAGACAATCATTTGCACATATGAAAACAAAAACACAATTGTCCTTCGAAAACAAAAAAAATGTTACAAAAAGTAATAAAAGAAAATGTGAAACAAAACCTAAAAACGCTTGTAAACAAAAGTGTACTTGAGTAGCAGCAAATATTTCCTGTACAATATCCGGAATGAAACTGGACATTAATACACTTACACAGTAAATTACAGAGTACCAAAGGATAACAACATCAGCAGTATCAGCAACATTTAAACTGAAATACCTTCGACAGTGTCCATTTGCTGGCATGGAAAATATGGAAAAAAAGGAAAATTTTGACTTTGGTTTTTCTGTTGTTGCCTTTTTACATCTCTCAATATTTTGATGGTTTTATTTTCGTTTTTATGCTAAAACAAGCAGAAAAAAGGCAGGATATATGAACATAAGTAAAACAGTAAAAGAAAAGTTGCAAATTTATGCGAGCAAAAAAGGTCACAGGTGATGATTATAAAATGCTCGTCAAGTAACTCGTCTACTAAATGAACAAAAGCAATTTAAAAAACAAAAACAAAACTAACAACAATAACAAAATTAAAACAAAATGTTTTCATTCAACAAACAAAAAATAAAAAGAAATAATCACTTATTTTGTGATGTTTTCTTTTTCGACAGCTTTTGCGACTAAGACTTGAACACTTAGAAAAGCGGAAAGAAAGAAAGAAACAATTAAGCAGCTGTAGTGAAAGGTAAAAGTGGAAAAAAGCTAATAATAATACCCGTCATTCATCACAAAACTGTTAAGCATTAAAACAAATTATCAAGTGCGAATGAATACGTTTATAGCAACGACGGCTATTGTAATGATGCTCTGCAGTCGAATTAGATAACTGAAATAAAAATATTATTAAAATTCGTTTACATTTGAAAATTTAACTACACTGGTTTTTTAAAGTGATTATAAAAGTTTAGACGTTGTGAGATTTGGCATAGTGTTCACACAAACCATCTATGCAGGCGGGGCAAATTTGCAGTTAGGAGTTTGTCTTCGACAACTTTAACGGAAATATTAAAAATTAGCATAAGATGCCAGATGGCGAGCATTCTACTGACGTAAGTAGATACGGCCTTAAGGAAAGAACTCCCTAGACCAGAACACTGACTCACCTATACAGTTTAGAACATGGCTTGAGAATTCCCCCCGGGGGCACATGATAGTCTTTATGGATCCTACAACTGCCACCTAGACTGGTGTCTTGCTGGGTAAAAGGGAACCCAGTCCCCTTCAAGACTAGTAGATAGTAGGAGTCAACTAGACAATCCACTATATTTCAACGGGAATCAGTGGCCCGCAGAGTTCTGCTAGTTGTCTCTTTAGGCATTTAGCTGTTCTCTGGCTGATTATTGAGGTAGGCCCTTCGGGAGTATCGTGGTGGCTGTGTGTTTCGAGGCCCTCCTTTGAGTTTGTGGGTCGGATCATTCACAATGAACACAATGAATGGTCCAGATCCAGTGAGTATGAATGTCGTCGTCTTCTTAATTATATTAAGCTTCATGCCTTCTGGATCAGGAGTTGGAGAGTCTCCAACTCTATAGCAAGGAGTGAAGGCTGCGGCCTACTTCGGGCTTTGGAAATTGCTACTAAGACCAGAGGATATACGTACTCGAAGGCCTTCTAGGGCGTAAATGGCGTTGCTTTTCCTTCACAGTGGTTTGATCATCATCTGATTATGGCTCACTGCCGGTGCAGACGTTAATCTTATCACATCATGGCATGATGTCATCATATCGAAAGTTATCGCGATTCATACCGAACAAACAACCAGCATCGAGGAAAAGGAATGACAAAAGAATTTCATATACTGGCGGAACAAATCCAAGTAATTTAATACTAAACTTCAATTTTGTCAACACCAATGTAAAGTAAAGATATAGGAAGTAATAACGGAATATGATGTCGGTAAAATGGCTACCATTAGTATGTCATCAGACGTCCGCTCCTTTCATAAAATTTTGAAGCAAGCAAGCGCTGCTTAACTCGTCAATGAAGCGCAAAGTTTTATCAGAGCTCTAGTTGTCTGTCTGATGTTCACATGAACCCGTTCTTTTAAACGACCCCAGAGAAAATTGTCGAGCGATGTTACAAGAACAAGGCGGTCAATTTACATCACCACATCGAGAAATTTCGCGATCAGGAGGTTTCTCATAGAATTACTGAATTGTTTTGGGTGGCTATGTGGCTTGTGGTGCCGATTTGCTAAAACCAAATATAACTAATGTCAATATTAGCTTATTGTGTCCACAAAAAATTTGTTGTTGTGGTTGGGTAGCACAGAGCAATTGCGGTAAAGACATTCTCTTGCTGATTTTCGAAAAAATACTTGCCGATGATGACGTCGTACCAAAACTCGCATCATACGGTTTGAATGTTGTTGTCTTTCAATTTGCCAAAAAGCCAATTCACAAATATTCGACACAAACGATTGCCGAGCGGCTCTGATTCCTGCATGAGTCGAACTTTATAAGCATGAAGATAAAAAGCTTTGTTCAAAATGTTAATCAAAGTGCCCAATTCTGAATATTATGCTTATTGTTTACACTTTGCGCTACAGCGATGTTTACATCAGTATGGCCACAATGAACGTATTTCTTTGGTGTATTGTCAGTAGCAACACCGTGAGCCTCGACTAATTAAACACAGCAGTTTCGGAAGTAGTCTATTATTAAGAAAAGCTGCTGGAATTTTACGAAGGAAAAGAAATTAATTTTCACGATTTTGAAAGTAAATTTTCACCATTAAGATTCCTTGCGCAAAGACTGATAGCTCAATTCTTGATGTTTAATTATTTGACAAACAATTTACTTCCTAACTTCAAATATGCCCTAATGGGTGGGTGAAAAATTAATAGAAATTTGAAAATGGTTAATAAATTAATTACGGCATGAAATTGGTAGAATAATTACAAAAAACTGAAAAAGAAGATCTAGGGAGAAATCTAGTAACTTGTATCCGTTTACAGGTTATAGGTCGACAGCAAATAAAAGAAATAATGTATATTATAAAGAATTTTTTAAGTATAAATTTAAATTGCATATGGTGCGGTTTGTGGTCAGACGGCATCAGCGGCCCGTATATTTTTTTTATGCACGGAAACCTTGATAATCAATTTTGAGTGGCCTCATTTGGCTAATGTTGACATCAGTGATATTTGGTTCCTGCCGAGGTGACGCAGTCTTGACGTATTTCTTCCCAATATTGACAAGTGCCTGCGGAGGTAAAACGTGGCACCAGCCGTCTGGGCTAGCAGGAGCCCAGTTTTGGTTGTCGGTGAGGGCCCTCGGGGAACAACGTGGTGGCTGTGGTTTAATTGGGCTTTGAAGAAAGTTCCGAAGAGGTGTAAACGAAAGGACAAACTGAACATCGAAATAATTGTCCTAGTTGCGCTTGCAACAGGACTAGGAAATAGTCTTGGAATAGTCTCCAACTCTTTAACAAGGAGTGGGAGCACGGCCTTGCTACCGGGAAAATTGCTACTTAGGCGTATATGCATATAATGAAGTAAACTTTCGTTACATGTTTCCACACAAATTTTCTCTTTTTTTCCTTATTTTGAATATGAAAATATTACTGTTTATTATTTCACCGACTTATTGTCATTTTATATAATTATTATTATTTCACAGAATTATTAGTAATGAATTATTAATAATAGTCTTTTATCTTTATGAATGAACTATTGTTTGCTGTGCTCATATGAACTTATTAATTATTAGAATTTAAGAGAAAATATACAAGATTAGTATAAGAGAATCAATCAGAATGAGAAAGAGTATAAACTGGTTGTGTATTGGTGAGATTTTTAGTCTCAATACTTCATTGTAGTTATTGTTTAATGGTTGGTGTGATTATCACTATAACCTCAGTTGTACTTGCGCCGTCTTGGTGGACAGACACTAACGCAAGTTATTACAGCCTCGATAGTAGAAGGTCACCAAGCCATGCAAGTTGAGTAAAGGTAGTGGTAGAGAGTTTCTACTGGTTTTTATAGCCATAGTTCCCAGACCAAGAAGCAGTAGTGAAGAGGGACACTACTGGTTATTACAGTCCTGCGTCCTAGGCTCTGTGAGAACTAATACACTAACAATCATTCAATCAAACCATTTTTTAAAAAAGAAGCAACGGTCATACAGTATCCTACCTCGAAGTTGGAAGCACGTCATACGGGTAATTTGCGTCAGTCTGGTTCAGGTCGTCACTTTTCAAGTCCTGCACGTTCTGGTTGATTTTGTTCTAAAAATTATGAAATATAAGTATGTACTCGTTTTAATAAAATAAAGATATTGTATAGGAAAGATTAAAATAAGTGTTGACTTGGACATGCCCTGAGGACTACCCCAGCAACATACATTACATGCACTTAGTGAGTATGCGACTTAGGATGTGGGTAATCGCTTTCCTGCACCCATTGGTAACACGACTATTAGATTATGGCTCCACTGGTCGTTGCTGACGTAAATCCTATCACACATAAGTGAAATTGGTTTAGGTGAGACACAAGCCACCCAAACAAGTCAATTATTGCATGGTAAATTTCTCGATGTGACGTTGTTATTTGTCTGCCCAACTGATGCTATGAAAAATTAAATTCGCCACTGCAATACTGAAATACATAAAGCTTTGTTGCCAGATGTGCTACAAAGTTTTCTGTGGACATTTGCCCGCATGATATGCGATTATTGATTCCCCTACTTCTACTTTACATTGACATCAATAAAGCGGATGTTGTCCAAACAAAATAATTATTTTAAGCCAATTTGCTTCCCAACCCCAAATTTGCCCACTCCGTATTATGAAATATTATTAACAAAAATTAATTAATAAAACATTTAAATTAACAAAAAATTTAAATAATTTTTAAGAGTTGTAAAAATGTTGTACAACTGCAGCAACTGCAATTTAATTCCCCAACTAAAAAAAATTAATATATTTTACAGAACTTGTTTGGCGTCTCAAAGAAAGTGGAAAATTCTAGTTTAAAAAATGTTATGAGAAAAACCATTGCAATCCTTGTTGTCTTGGTTAAGTATTAAATGAGCACACTAAATTTAGTTTAAAAGACAAACTGACATAATTTAACGAATTAAAGAAATATTTTAAGAATTTTATTTTTTTTTAATATTTTTCCTTTTTATGTTCATTGCAGACTTCGGAAAAGCTCAAAAGCTGTGGTACAATGAAACGTGTAGAACCTCATCAAAATTTTGAAGAAACAATACAAAGGGTAAAATTGAACTAAAACTAACACATTTTTTATCCTTATAAACTCCCTTTTAGACATTTTTGTTTTTCTATATTTGAATCTTTTTTAATATTCGACTAAAAATAAAAATAATCTGATCTAAATTTTGTTTACTTTTATATTTTCCTTTCGTATGCTGGTGACACTTTCCAGTTAAAAAATCAAAAGGCTAGAAAAAAGTTACAGCATGATAAAGGCATACATGACCGCAACAAGGATATTACATCACATGCAGTGACAACAAATGACATGTCTTTAAATAACTACACAAAACATCCATAGCAACAAGCAAATTAAACAAGATAACAACGTTATTAAACACGCAATCAAAAATCTCCCACAAACGGATGTGTTAAAACTTTTTAGAGAAAAACAATAGAATTTGCCAGAATGAATTTTTAAGATATTGACTAACTATCAGTGTGTATGTGTGTGTGAGTGTGTGTGTGTGTATGTATTGGTTATTCATTAAATGTACACATGACTTCAGACTTATTTTACATAAAACACAATATTTCTTCTTTTAACTGCTGTTGTATGGCTCGAAGTAAGTAAACAACAACAGCTTTATGTTTTGCCATGTAAAATGCACAAACACATGTCACTGTATACAGAAACAAATAAACTCAAAAATTTTTTAAAACACTTGCAAATATGAAAGAATATTCGTACATATGCAATAATAAAAAGTATTTGAGAGTTAAACGTTTATTTACAAACAACCAACATCAGCAGCATCTTCATCTGTTGTATCAGCATCATCAATAACAAAATGAACAGCAGAACATCAACTAAAGCAACTACTATACAATAGCAGCTGAAGAACAAGAAGAGCAAGAAGAAAAAGAAAAAAAACAAAAAAAACAGAAACATTATTTAAAGTAAGTGCAACAATATCAGTTATAATGCAGGTCCAGCTCAAATTGCTTTATGCTGCATCTCATCTGCATGCATCTTCATTATTATCAACACAGTGTTTTTCCTTGTGCAATAAGTGCAACAGTATGTGAGTAAGAACTTAAGCTGCCTCAGCATTAGCATTAATTTTATCGATCGATATGATATGAAATGGATGGACGGATGGTTGGTTGGTCGGTTACTTGGTTTAATGGCTGGATAACTGACCGACTGAATGAATTGAGAGATGAATAGTTACACCGATGATTACATCTACTTACTTACCTACTTACTTGCTTATTTATTTTGCTACCGTATACACATATTAAAATATAAATATATATGTATTCATCAGACTTGCTAAGGATATCCTTTACTATTTTAAATATATTATACTTCACTTTAGTAAACTATGTTCAAACTATACTTTTTTTTTAATACATTCATCAATTGAATCGTCATAAGTTTTTCGTTCTTATTATCAGATAACGCATTAGATTTGCGTGAAGTAATTAATTTTACCCAACTATTTTAAATCATTAAAATGTTAAAATGTTTAATATAATACCATTACAACGTTATAAATATATAAAGAGTGGTTTAAACCAAATGCACAATGTTATTTGTAATTGAAATAAAAAATTTTCTGAGCGTTTTAATAATAATTTTTCTTATAGAAAAATCTTTGAAAATTATGCGCGAAACTAAATATTTTTTTTCGCTCGAACCAGTATTCCGGGGATGAACCATACTCATGCAGTGCATTGTATCAGAACTAAGAAAATAGGTTGTGGGGAGGACGAAAAAGGGATTAGTGTTTGTGGACATTCGATTTGAATTTTCCCACATTGAATGTGACAGGAAAGAAATGTTGAGGAAGTTTATTCCACATACGAACTGTTCTGCTAAAAAACCTATGTTCCCTGTAATATGCAGTGCGATTCACAGGCCAATGGATCACAAATGGATGCACTCTCAAGGAAAATCGAGTCAAACGCAAAAATGTTCAACTTTCGGGAACAAGTTCCCTAATTTCGTTAGAGCACTTATCATTTTATTAACAAAAAAGCAGTGAAATACAACCTACATTGCGTCGATGCTCTAGGGAATCAATAGAGTTGGATACCCTACCATCCCCAATGAGCGTGTTGATCCTCTCCTGTACGAGGTCGAGCAACTCTAGAATTAACTCTGTAGCGCCGGTCCATACATGAGAGTTCTATTCCATCCTTTTTTTTGCCGGAAAAGAAGGAGAACAGAATGCATTACTGCATTCACGTAAGGTCGTCACCGAACATTATATGTCGGGATCTCCCCACAGGCATACCGCCAAAAAGCCCCTTCGTTCCTTATTCGGATAAGAGAAAACATATTTTAATTTATCTTCCACCACGGGGTGGGTTTGTATTGGCCTTGTGTGCCACTATCTTCGTTATTGTCTGCGTCCAGCCTCCCATTCTTTATTTCGCCTTTAATACGCTCCGTCTACGTCATCTTTCTTCATCCTCAATATGCTTTTGCAGTATTTAGACACCGCGCCAATTGGCCTCGCTTGATGTCATAATTCCCATGAGATTTTCAATGATCAATACCCCAGTCACATTTTCCAGCTCCAAACGACTTTTAGCCCAGCGAGAACATTCAACGAATGTGTGCTCAGCATCATCCAATGTTTGCTCAGGCTAGTAAAGGCAGTATGGTGTACTGCATTTTCTGGCTCTGTACAGGTACTTTCGGTAGTAGTCGTGGGTCAAGGCATAGTTCACTTCGCCACGTCTTCTAGATATACAGGTACCAATTTTTGGGATAAGCCGAGCTGTCCACCGCCCATTAGTGTTAATATTCCATCTCGCCTGCCTGCTGTGAATAGTTTTCAGTCTTATTCTGTCCAGCTCTATAGGCCCAGTATCTTTTGCCTGCTTCGCCATTCATATTCGCCTTCGCCCGAGTGCATTCCATCTTTGGACACATATAGGTGGTATTAGTAGTATGAAGCTCGGATGGAGTGAAGTATCTCTTACACCGTTTAAGAATACCGAGGCACTTGAAAGCTTCTTTAGAAATCTGAAAAATGTGTTTATTTATCCCACTGAATTTTCATGCCAAGAACATCAAGAGCTTCCGATTCCCTAATACCAATATCACCCGTAGTAACAGGTGCAGCATCATTTTCGAATACAGATCTATGAATAAGCATGCAATATTGCGTCTTACGGGCATTAAAATTTATTCTATTCACACGACTCCATTCGAAAATCCCCGCGAGATCGTGATTGAGCGTATCATTCACGTTCTGCCTTTCGGAACTCACCTTCAACTGGTTCGGTCTATTATCAAATAACAACGAATGACAAATGGTGCTGTCATCTATATGGGGTTGAGTATATGGGGTTGACAGTTTAAAAAAATAATAAATAGTGTAGGAGAAAGAGCGGATCCTTGCGGCACACCTGAATTAATCCTTAACTCGTCTGATGAAAACCCATCTATAACAACTCGTATAGTGCGGTATTAGTCATGTTCACCATGGCTTTTATTTGGGTACGGTTTTCCGTCGACTCTCGTCAAATTTGATTATTGAACAAACCGGTTTCGGCCGTTTGCTATCTTCAGTGTTCTTTTCGTACTATGGCACACCATTAGGCGAAGGTCCAAATTTTTAATGACAATTGAGGTTCTACATCTAGCCCTTGGTGAAAAATTGTTCTTACTTTATTGACGTGTGTATCAAGTGGCACCATCCTGAAAAAACTACATATTGTTCAGGTCTAAATGTTCAACTTCTGCCCTTTAGAAGTAAATTATGATTAAGCGATAGCAAACATCATTCACGGTAGCTAAGCAGCAACCTTATTTTCGAAAAAATACGGCGCGTTAATGCTTCAAGCGCACCAAGCAGTCATTCTTTGTAGATTATCAACTTTTCAACAATCACCATCGGATCTTCATTTGCCCAAATGCCCAAAATGCATTATGATTAAAACCCCAATTTTCTTGTAAATCAACAATTGAAGGACGCTGCTCAATTACTGATTTACCTCTAGATGATTGAACTTATTGGGCAATAAACTTCGCGTTAATGTCGGACTCACAATTAACATCGTGCATTATAGTTGGCCCCTATATAAAGCAACGTCGTGGCTTTATTTTCTTATATTCAATTTTTTTATATTTCTGTGTGAATTTACGTTAATTTTAATAGATTCCTTTCAACCTAAAAAAATTATTAAATATTTGAAATGCATTACTATAGGGAAAGCATATCATCAAAAAACTTTATCCAAATATTATATAGAAAAGTTAAGAGTCTTATTGATTAAATTAGAGTTATATTTGATAAGCAAAGTAATATATTAAAAAACCCTGGCAGAGTGTAATACAGCATTTTCTCGATTGCTACATTCGTTGTCAGCTTTCTATGTACATATCGGCCTTAAGTTGCATAGATTTTTTATAACATCCATTTAACCAATTATTCTGTAAACATTCTATTAAGACATTTTTTTGAAATTCCATAACATAAATGAAAATAAAATGATTAAAATACATGACATTTTATAAATGAATGCAATTCATTGGGTGTTAAACAGTAACACCCAATTAAAAATTCCCGTGTTTTTACCACACAATTTTTAATTTACAGGCAAAAAGGTGAAGAAACAATGAGGAACAGTAGGACGTCGAAGAAGAAATTAGTTAGACGAACAGTCAGATTTACTTGACTATAAAAAAGATATTGTCAAAATGGATAGATGGGTCTTCCTTCATCGTAACTGTGTAATTAATCAGTTGCTGAGTGAAAGATTCGCTACGATTCGACAAAAATAAAAGCAAGACACCGCTTTATACCAAAAATAAAGCAAATTTTAATAGCCTGGAGATTTTTGGTGAACACACCCCTTAACAATAAACGATAAATGTGATCACGTATTTATTTTAATGTGCATGGAAATCTCCTTAAGCACTACTTTTATAATATGGTAAACTCACGAATGAGCAGATAATGATAAAAGTAGAAATTTAACAAAATAATCAGACTTTCCTTTAAAATTATTTTCGTGTTATTATGACCAGCTCGACTTTACTGATAAAATTCCAAGAATGATAAATTCTCTGGTCGTTCAAGCCACATCATCAGAAAATATTTGAAAGTTATTTTAGAGTTATAGATTTTTATTTTATTTTTGAAAAATATCAACAAATAAGTTTTAAAAATTTAGCAAAAAAAAACTATAATATTTTACAAAAGATTTTCTTCACATAAAAAAATTTTTGTGGAACACATCCTTTACCTAAACACATTGACACGCTTTTTGTGTTCATGAGAAGTTCATTTAAAAATTACCAAAAATAAATAAGGAAACACACATCCATAAACATATTTCCTATTATTGATTAGTAGGGCTAAAAGTTGAAAGCCAAGGCTCAGAAAATAATAAAACGTGTAAATGAAAATTATGAATTACAGCAATACATAAAAATTTTTAATAAATTTTCTATTTTTTAACCACACAATTGGGTGGCTTCTTCAGCAATAGGAAATTAAAATGTAAAAAAAATTTTTTTGATAAAAAAATTAAGAAATTAAATTATAATTATTTAATTTTTGTTCTTGATATAAAAATTTTTAAACATTTTTATACATTTTAAAGACGCCGCGCAATAGTATGGCGAAATATTGCAAAAAATAAAATCTTTTTACATATAGGGGCCGCCATCTAACGTGTTTTTTTCAACTAGTGCTTATTTAGTGAATGGTAACACTTAGCTTATGTTTGATTTGACAGATAATTAGTTTTATCCTTCCGCTGAACGAATATGGTTGAGCAACGCTCCGCTAAGTGGACCTGCGATCGACTTACAGAAGATGACGATTTTGCAAAAAAAAAATCATCTTTTCAGATGAAGCTTTTTGATCTTGGCGGGTATCTAAACAAACAAAATTGTTGCATTTTGCGTACAGAAAACCTGCACGCATACATTGAAAAGCCGATGCACCTAAAACGAGTCACTGTTTAGTGCGGATTTTGGTCCAGAGGCATAATTGGGCCATTTTTCAGGAGTGGCCGTTACTGTCAATGGCGATCGTTAGCGTGCCATGTTGAACGAATTTTTGTTCACAAAGAGAATATTGGCAACATTTGGTTTCAACAGGACGGCGCCACACAGCCGAAGCTGTGTAGTTTTGTTTGTAGCATCTAAAACAAAAAAAAGTTATTCGGCGGACTTTATATATAAAATTTTTGTTTATTTGATACACAAACAATACACAAAACTTTAATTGAAAATTAAATTTCTTTTAATTCAGATGTCATTTACATTTTGTGAATCAACCTAAATTTGCAATATCCTTTTAAACATCTAATAAAATTTGTCTACTTTTTAACTGTACGTGTGCGTAAGTGTGTTAAGAAAGTGTCAATGACTGAATTTTACTGATTCCCCGGTTTGCTTCATATTTGACTTCAAATGCACATTCATTGATGACTTTGTCGGTGTGTGAACGAACATGCATAATAATTTTAATTTCAATGCACATGTAGGGAAAATTGAATGTCTCTACTTGCTATTTATGCACTTATTTGTCGTTATTTATGAATGTATCAAATTGTATGTCTCAATAATTTGTATATGTCTGTTAACTGGTACTTGCAAAAAATGATATTCGCTACCACAATTTTCGATGATAAGCTTCAATAAATGCCCTGAAATACATGATTGCCAGATATAAGGAAACATTCTCGCACATACATAAACTGAATTATCTGCATGTGTAGGCAAGTAGTTTAATTAAATGTATAAGTATTCGAATACAAATACTATAAAATGTGTACGAGTTGTAAGTGTGAGGTTAGTGTTACCAAAATCTAGACCAAATCGTTGCCACAGCTATTTCCTCTATGTTTTCCGCAATTTTCTCTTTTAAATGTTGCTGCTATACAACGAAAGTTGCTGTTGTTTTAAAAAAAGTCTATAAATGAACGAGTGTGTGCACTAGTTCTCTACAATTGTGTTGTATGTTAATTTCGTTTATGTGGCTGTTTTACGTAATCGTGTTAAAACTTGAACCAACATACCTCAATGTTGCTTCACTGTAATATACATGCATTATTGTGAGTGTGTTAAAAAGCAGTAGTGCAAAATAATGTGGCAAACACCAGCAACAAATAAATGTACAAACAACAACAGTAACAACAAAATAATTTAGCAATTGTATCTTAAATTAAACTAAACTATTCCAGTTTAGTTTGCAATTTTAATTGCATCATCGTATGCCTGCCTGCCTGGCTGCCTGTCTGCCTGCATGAATGCATACTTGCATATGTGTTTGTATGCCGATAAATAGGTAAATATAATGCAAAATAATGTACTACAGATACATAATTATTTATTTTTGTGCCTGTCTACAAGATGCATTTAGAGATTAAAACATTAGCACAATGATGTTCTTCATTCTATACGCACAGTCTAAAACAAAACTTAGTATACAGCTAATTGTTTCATACATAAAGTTAAACATTATTATTAGCAAGTGAAGTATGCACTTTAAAATAGTTAAAATTAAGAGAAATTTTAAAAAAATTTGAATCTGTTTATAAAAATTTAATGGGAACTATTGACAATTGTCAAAAAAGAGAGTTAAAAATTAGTAGACAACATGGAAAACACTATATTTTATGTTACCAGAAAACCATAAATATGAAATTAATATTTTGTTGGTCCTCCTTCGAGCTTAATTACTCTCTAGTTACCTTTTCATAGAATTTGTAGGAGGTTTGGTAATATCAAGAGTAATTTTTTTCCAGTCTTCTATTAAATTAGACGGCAACTCTTCTTTGGATGAAATGCTCCATTTTTTGATATTCTGTGCAAAATTTGTAATAAATGCTCTATAGAATTTAGGTCTGCAGATTAGAATGTATAATTAAACTGCTTAAACTCTTTCACAATTTTGACGGTGTGTTTGGCTCATTATCTTGTTGAAATACCCAAGGCCTTGCAAGACCTAAATTTTTAGCATTTATAATAGATAAACTTTAATAATAATAATAAAATTTTATAAATAATTTTCCCAAGCCCAAGCTCATTAAATAGCCGTGGTGTGGTTGACAAAATATTAAAAATATAAATTAAATTCATTTAATTTTTATAACACTTTTAGCATGTACTTTTAAATTTTCTTCGTAAATTTGTGGATAGTATCAGCTATTTACTTTACTTGCTTTATTTCGTTGAGAGCGCATCCATTTGTGGTTGATTGGCCAGTGAATCGCAATACGCATTACAGGGAAAATTCGTTTTTTATCAGAACAGTCCGTATGTAGAATAAGATCCCGCCGGAGGTATTTCCTGTCACTTTTAATCTGGGAAAATTCAAACTGAATGTTCACAGACACTACTTCCTCTTTACTCCTTCTCATAACCTAATTTCCTAGTTCTGGCACAATGCATTCCATGTGTAGGTACGAAAAAAAATACAAGATTTTTCTGGACCAGCAGCTGAGATACAGCGCCAAACTACCAAAGACCGATCACCCTGCTTAACAGGAGCACTAAGATTTTGTGCAAATAGTTCACTATATATTGTTCTCCAGATCTTACGTCTGGGCTTAGAGGCGAAAATTTCGAATTTTTTCTGGCCAGTAAACATTGCGTTATTCCAGAGAGATGCTGTAGAATTAAGGAAAGCTTTAGCAAAGTTGTTATGTTTGGTACGATTCACTTCAGATATATACAGCCTTTTCTAGGTACTCGCTGTAGTCTGTGCTTATTTGGTCGTCTTCTAATAGTAAATGGCATTATTGAATGGCTGGGATTGTTGGAAATGGTTTCAGCTCTTTTATTGCGTTATATTTAGGATTTTTCTGAACTCCTCATGGGCAGCTAGCGAACGTAGTCGCCCGGTATCGTTATCAGTTTTGGTGTTGCCTTAAGATTTACTTTTTAAGTAGAGGATCTGCTTTCGTTTATAATTTTGGCAGCTTCTTCAAGTAATTTACATTTGCTTCGGTGGAACATGATTACATCTCAAATCTCCACTGGTAAGTATTTACTACGTGCCACTGATACTTTCCAAATTATTTGCAAATCATCTATAATATAAAAATAAGTCGAGTTTTCCTTCCTGACGCTATAACTTCACAACGCACGAACCGATTTCCACGGTTTTGCATTTGTTAGAAAGGTCTCGGGCTTTATAGCAAGGAAAATTCAGGAAAAAATTTCAAGAGAAAAGCAGGAAAATTCAATTTTCATACACAGCGCCATCTCTGATACATAGCATACTACAGCGGCTCCAATACTGGTGTGTGAGTATCCCTCACGAAAATAAGTACTGTTCATTTTAAGTAGATAACGCCGTGCACTAGGTCGCGTGTATACTGTTCATCGTAAAAACGATGAATGTTTTTATTTGCGACTGCTGTTGGTAAATGTACGTGAACCAAAATCATTTCCGCATTTGAAAACTGTGAATGGACACCAATGCCAAACATATCGAGAAGCATGTCAACTATTGGGTTTGCTGGAGAACGATTCTCATTGGGATTTAATACTTGCGGGTTCAGTTGTTTCATCAAATGCGTTCCAAGTACGAACGCTGTTCACTATTATCATCACCACATATTTCCCTTCACAACCAATTCATTTATGGAACAAATGCAAAGACGACATATGTGAAGATATCTTGAATCGCTTGCGCATTCGAACGAATAATCCCGACATGCAAATAACCGATGAAATATATAATGATGGATTGATTCTGATTGAGGATCAATGCTCGACTATTGCAAACAAGCTGCTGATTGAATTAGGAATGATTGCGTCAAATCGATCGATGCTCGATGATCGATGGGATGAGTGCACATTTGTTATTACATAAAATATCTTCGCTATTTCTGCAATTGGTTAATTAAACGTAGATTGTATTTATTAAATCAATAAACTTAAAAAAAAGTTAATCACCGATACCGATGAATTCCCAAGAGCTAAGTCTCGCTGAGTTTTACATTTGTCGGTATCTCGGATTTATCGATTCAAGCAGCAGCCCTCGGGAAGAAAAAGAAGAGAGCAAACACGGCTTAGGCTGTGGGACGTACTTATGAAGAGACCAGGTTTACGGACCTCCAATTGCAAGAGGGACAGTGCACCTGCTTGTTGTATCCAAGCTGACCAGATTCACCGTCGCTCCGTTAACTGCAGTATTAACAAACCTAGCATCCGTCGTGCGATGGGTCTGACTGTTGTGCCAAAACTGACCAGAACCATCGCCACCTAGTTGCTCGTGCTTACCTGGGTATTTACTTCCTTCGCCTCCGAAGATCTGCTTCGCCTGTGGCGCCTGGTTTTTTTTAGCTTAACTAGGTTTTTTCTCTCCTTAAATCGAATGTAGATTGATTTTGCCTAACTGTTTCTGAAGCACGGAGTCAGCTGATGTCAATCACTCAAGGTCGAGAGGAACTGGCTGTTGTACCTAAACTATCCAGAGACTCTGTTCCTTCAACAATTTCTGCAGCTGCTCAAGAAAGTTAGAACAAATGATGTTATCACTGCACTGATATCAAAATTTGTTTCCTTACCGAACTTTTATTGTGTTACTTCAATAAACGATCTTACCTTCTCAGCAATTACCCAACGAGTGACTTTTGTTCTTAAATAAATTTAAGTTGTGTTTTAATAAATTAGTATAAATTTTAAATACAATAAAAATACAATGTAAAATATAAAAAAAAAAATTACAAAAAAATGAAATGGACTTCAACGCATAAAACTAATTAATGTGTGCGTTGCTGCGGCATGCTGCTGACACGCTAATGTTAGCAGTATGCCGACTTTTGTCGTCACAGAGTATGGCGCACTTCCAATTCTTATAAATAATTCTTCACTGTATACTTAATTTTTTATCTGACTGTATGTGTGTGTGCTATTCTATGCTCTAATTCTTCTCACTTGAAATATTTGTAAAAACTAAATTAACATTTAATTGTAAATAGATTTAATGATTCTTGCATCTAATTTCAGTATTTAGTTTTTGTAATCTAATCTTTGGCAAAAATTAACACGAAATTCCTGGCGTTGATTTCACAGCTTGTATGCTTTGATGTGTGACAATTATCTTAAAAGCTTAAAGTGTTGGCATTTATTAAATGTATAAACTAAAAATTAGCTTTATATATTGATATTTAAACAAAATAAATTTTTAGAGAATTTGGCATCATCTGTTTGTTAATTTTGCAAATATAAAGCTAATTTAAAATTTAGTTCAAGCCGCTAAAAAATGTCACTTACACTATTAGAAAAATAGTTAATCTATATAAACTCAAGTTGCTTACTTTAATAAAGCTTGGCATTTTTTTTTTTATTTATTTTGTTATAATCGATTGCCATTTAATTTTATATTGTCCAGCAACTATTGAAATAGCCTCATTTTCGAATGTTGCTTTACCATGCCGCCAGCTCAAGTTCTTTATTATCGGCCCAGCATGATTTTATTTTTCACAAGCAATATTTGAAGGTCGATAGTTTGCAAAAAATCATAATGGAACTGACACTAAAATTAAGAATCAGCTGATAAATATTCTATTTTAAAATATTTCAATATTCATTTCAATAACAATTCACTGCGTAAATGGCTATATAGCTTTATTGAATTTTGAGGCACCCGTCTAAAAAAAGCATAACTTTCCAAAAGTATTTCTCCAAAAATGTGATATTTTTACTTATCCTCCTGCTCTGCATACACTTGCCATTTAAACTTAAACTTTTAGTTTCAAAAGAAAAGTTTTCGCATTTCATAAATTTCCTTCATAGTTTTCATTTTATTTTGCCTTCAGAAAGAAACTCTTAAACAATTTTAAATCTCGAAACAACAACGAACGAATAACTCATTATGAATGTCACACTTGGTTGCGCTATCATTATTTGCATTTAGTTTTAAAAATACTCATTAATATGTAAGTTTAACGTTCCCTGCCATTTTTCCACAAATTATCACAGATTTATTTTTATTGTTGAGTTCCCTTTAGCTAAAAATTTGTGATTTTATTTTAAAGTTAGGTTTTATTTTGGGGTTTTATTCGCATATTAATCATGCACATATGTCCATTTGGATTGTGGCTGCATTTTGGTTACAGCTTTCATATGGAATGATCTAGAAATGGTGAGCAGAATAATAAAAATACTAAACAGACAGTCGAATAAAAATGTTGCAATAAAATGTTTTGTTTTAAAATGAAAAATATTTTCAAACATTTTTAGCAAGAACTTTAAAAAGAATTATTTATTTATATCGATTTAGCACAATGTTATATATTACAGTCCCATAATTGATACAATTTCCGTCACTTGAAAATGAGCCCTTGAATTTTGTTTCAATTCTTTAGAATACTTATTTTATTTAGAAATGTGAAGTTGCATTCACATCAAATACTAATAGCTATTTTATATTTTCTTTTACATTATAATAGTTTATAAGGTTAAGGTCACATTAGGCACACATGTGATCGAAATTGTCAAATATTTATTTTCTGCAGTTTGACTGCAAAACATTGTTGGAAGGCCAACAAAGGTGTGGCTGATTCTTGGCAAACAAAATCATTTGCCAGCAAACGAAAATCTTTTTAATGTAAATTTCATGGTGTTAAATGTTTGACTCGGTTTTTGACAACTAAATATTGGATTTTATAAAGATTTTTGTGAAAGCAGACAGCGGCCAATAACAGATGCAGGTTCGTTTTTTTTGTTGATTTGCTTGTTTTATGAACTAAAATCTATAATCTGTTTTCTGACTTACACGGCAGTTAATTTCCGACTATCCTTCTTCTTTCACCACCTGTTTCATCCCTTCTCTATCCCTTTTCTAAAGAATGTAGCACGGTACTTAACTAAATAGGCATTGTTGCCTGAACTGTTACTTTTCTTTATAAAAAAAAATCTGTTTTCTATAAATTTTTATAATGAAAAGCCATTTCCCTCTCCATGTATGAAGTATTTCGTGAATTCTTCTCTTGTAGTAAACATTTTTGGGCTTATAAAAGAACGGTGTATTCAAAGGTTTGTTAAAATTTTCCACAGTTTAATCACTGCACCAGTCCCCAAGCGAAGTCTGTTGTTTAATGATCAGCAAAATTTGGGTTAAAATCTACACATCTTAAAATCAGGAAATACGCCAAATGGGCGTATAAACATGACAACAATCAATCTCTGTAGCTGTAATAAATGTTTCCAGAATGGGTTGGAGTAGTAATCACAAATAATTTTCCGTCCTAAGAACGTGTCCAACGAAACAAAATCCAAAACTCAACAAAGCCTCTCCATTCTTGTTCCTTCGCTGGTATTTCAAAAAAATCACGATATAAAAACAAGGCAAAAATTATTATAAATTTTACTTTTAAATTGTCCCAGTGATCCACACAACTCACACGAGGGCCTCGAAACTACAACCACTGCGATACTCCCGAAGGGAGAACCTCAATCCGTCAGATAACACCTGAAAGGCTTAAAAGACAAATAGCTGAACCCTGGGGCTTTGCTAATTCCCGTGGAAATATAGTGAAATTGTCCAGTTGGCTGCTGATAGTCTTGAAGGGAACTGGGCTGCCTCTTACTCCCGTTGACACATGTAATGACGGTGAGATTCCGTCAAAACGGAATCGGTGAAATGGGGAGTGTTAAAAATGATGTGAACATCACCAGTAGCGGGATTAACTTCTGAAATAATAGTAAAAGGGAAGTAAAAACCATACTGCAGTGGTTTAAAAGTTTCGCTGGTAGTCAAGTACCAAAGTATAAACATTAAACGTTCGAAAGGGGAAATTGGTTTACGGAGTTTTGTGGTCTGTTTTGTTAACAGCGGTGCATTTTCAGCTACGTGGGATTGAAAATAACATACATATTGTTGCGTTTATTTCTTTAAAAACGTTTTGTTTATAGAGTTATTTTATTGCAAAATAGCTTCGCACCGCATTTTAAAGTTTTTAAATTAAATTACACGATTTGTTCAGACGAGCTTTTTTACTTTTATAGCCACAAAAATAAGCAATGGCAACTTTAGAACTTTAACGCCTAAAAGTTGTTTTATCGCCTTTTTTTTACTATAATTTAGAAGACAACATTTATATTTAAACTGCATTACTTCCCAATAGATTGAGCGACTCCTGCATATACAAGAAAATTCTCTTGCAACATTATCACATATAGTTGTTGTTATCATAACTCAGTGTAAGCGCCTGCTTAAGTATGTGTCTTCATGTTCTGTGTTAGTTGTTTTTATTTACTAATTTTTAAATTTGGTTCATGGAATCATAATGAAGTTATTTTCTTGTTTTCGAAAGATTTTTAGAAACTTCGGAATTTTTAAATAGACACAATAGGTCATTTCGTTTACATTTTCAGTGATAATTATTAGACTAAGGTTTTTTGTAACTATATAAATGTTTTTTTATTATTGACTTCATTAGCACTTCCCAAATAATCAGAATTAGTAGAACTCATTCTTAAAAAGTTTTAGTGAAGTTTCGGAATTTCTAGCCATAGCTTCTTTAACAATTTTGTATAAAAACTTGTATTCTTTCGTCATCGTTTTCCGTTGCTTATCCATTGCCTTTCATTGTTTTTTTTTTAATTTGATAGAGCAACTAATGCAGCGTTTTAGCTTAAAATTAAGCAACTTCGCCGGTGTCGTTTTCATTATTAATATATTTTTGATAAGATGAAATATTTTTTTATTAAAATATCTGAGTAAGTGTGACATGTTTTCGCAAATATTTATTTGCCGCTTTTTGCAAAAAATAATTTTAGGTAAAACATACGCCCAATGTCACCGTACATTTAGATAACAGTATAATTAAACTTAATATTCTTAAATGAATGTTTAAAGCTTTTCCACACATGTTCATCATAAATTCTGCTAAATGCTGAAATTAAATGTAAACAAATGCATTTACTATGATATTTTCAATTTATATTTTAACACCACGGGCACTTCTATGAATTAGCTAAAAATCAAGCACACACTTTTAAATAAAAATATAAATATTTTGCAGAAGGCTACTAAACTACAATTGGAAAATAATAGGAAGCGATATAGTAAAATACAAATACCACAATTCACAGTATGTGGCGGTATATATGTATGTGTGTATGAATATGATGTGTACATGAGAGTAAAAAAAAATAAATAAAAATGCAACTTATGCGACGACAATAACAACAGCTAATAGTAAATGCAAACCAAACATTCATTTAAAAAATGTATTAAATAACAAAACAATTAAATATTTATATACTCTTATTGAAATAGGCAAACACCGGCATTAATAAATACATGCATACACACACACACACACACTCACACACCGCCACACCATCAGGTTCTATAAAATGCATACATCGATATATGGCAGATGATGATAAAGCTTTTCTCTGTGTGTGTGTGTGTGTGTGTCTGTAAGTAGAATAGTACAAGTGCATGATTATAAATTTGTCCATTCTCTAGTCTGACTTTAATAGCCGATATTTCTTTACCACACTCTCTCTGTGCGTGTTTTTTGTTTATTATTTATTTAATTATTTAAACACTTGTGTTTATGTGTTAGTGTGGTTAACCAAGTTTTAGCACCACTCATTGCATATGGAATCCTGTTGTTGTCTTCATATTACTTTTTGCCACTACAAAGTATTTTCGAATTGTGTTAAAAGAGAACGTAGGTAAATAACATTAAAAATTTTTTATAAATTTTATTTAAAAAGCTATTTACAAAAATTTTTTTCATTAAGTGAAAAAGTCCACATAAAAAATTTTTCAAATATATTTTAAATAAACTTTTACAATTGTTACATTTTTGCTTAATATTAGTAGTTTCCTATATTAAAAGATAGACAATGGAAGTTATTTTAGTCCTTGTATAAAATATTACCAAGAGGAAATAATTTAATTAAACTGTGGTTGTTACCACCAACACTCAACCTCTTATTTCTACATTTAGCCTAAACAAATTTTGAGTGATTTATAAGATTTATAATTGAGTGCAAGGTCTAAATCTATTGGAACCGTAGCGGAAATATGATACGTTTATACCTTTTACAAACGTTTTGTTGTGAGTTCTTTATTAAGAGATAAATAACACCAGATTTTAAAGTTTTTAAATTATTTTCAAATTTTTTTACTTTAACCACAAACAAAGTTGACACTACAGAACAATTTACTTAAAATGCAGGTCTTTACTTCACTAGGTTTATTTTTCAGCTAACTCTCCACTCAGATGCTGCCTTTTTATATTAGTCCACTAGAAGTCTAGAAAAACTAAGAATCTTCTACTCCCTTTGTATCACATTTTGCTGTTGTTATGTTATTCATTCAATGTAAAGGCACCTGTTTGTCTGTGTGTTTTTTGTTTTTGTTTTTATGCTGATAAAGTTTCTTCATGGAATTTATTTTAAGATAGTTGTTGTTGTCTTGTGTATATAAGTTTTCTTAGAAAACTATGCAGTTAGTAAACAGCATATCTAATTGTTGTTGTTTTGCGTGTATAAAAGTTCTACGCTGTTTGTAACTCAAGCCACGCAGTTAGTAAACAGCACATCCAGTAGTTTACTTTAATGCTTAATTATTTTCTTTTAAAACTTAAGCAAAACGCATCCGTAACAATATTGTTGTTTTTTTAATAAATTTATTTTTAAAATATATAATAGTTATAGTTTTTTTGACCTTTTTAATATTTGTTATAAAGCACTAGTCCAAAATAAACAAAAATACTTCTCGTAAATGTTAACTTTTGTTGTAAATTGATTAATACTTTATTAATATACAAACAATTTTAAAAGGATGAAATACATACTCTTGAATTTGGAAAAATTACTATTAATTAAACAATTTTAGGAAATAATTCATATAAATAGCCTTGATTTCCACCTTCTAGAAGTAGTTTAGCTTCTACGTTTAGTTCAATAGAAGTAGTTTTCCATTTTTTCCGGATATTAGAGATATAGGGATCTGATGTGCATAATAAAATAGCAATCAAGTCTTCATTAGTACAATATCTAGAAAGTTTTCTTGTGTTGCGTTCGCGAAAGAATCTATAGCGTTTGTTTGCTCTCTTTCTGAGAATACGCATATTCATCTAAACAACGCCTCTTATAAAGGCGATTTGAAAAATAATTAAAATGCTTGCAAAATAGCAAAACAGAAAAAATTTTTTTAACTCCATATTGCAAAAAATGTTCGACTTTGCGTCAGAAAAATTGGTCTGGTGCTCACGGTCGGATCGTGCCAGGTATATAATGTGATATAGGCGTATAGGGGACATTTAGGGCTATAACACAGTGCTAATGCTTTTACATTCTCTAACAAACTTTAGAAGTTATGCACTATTAAGTAAGAGAATTTAGAAAAATTTGGACCTCTAAAAAAATAATTTTTAAAAATCAAAAATCAAATAAATTACGCTATTATACAAAGTTAGCTTCGTTTAAAAACCTTGTACAGTAAAAGAGTTATAGATGTTTAAAAATCAAAAATTTTCTAAGAAATATCTAATTTTAGCAAAATACTGAAAATGCTCGTTTTGAATCACCCTGTTCAGTGTGATATAGTTAAAATAGTGTTTTGATTTTTTGGCTCCCGAGGTACAGTAGTATCTACTTTCGAACGAACTTTAAAATTTTACAATTGGGGACCATGAAAACAAAGGACTTTTGGCCGCCTTCTCGTTAAATGATCCACTGTGCGGCGAGCCATTTTGATGTGAAGACATCATTCTCAAGTCGTGTACTTGAGAAACTGTACTCGTATAATAAATTTTTAAATTTTGAAATGCATTTAATATAACTCAATATGAGAGCCAAGTAGGTGACTAAATAATAAGGATATATTCTTGAATATGAGATTTATTATGACTTTAATAATAATAAAAATACATAAATAAATAAATAACATTAAGCAGCCAATAAATTTCTATCGATACAAGTGCAAAAATGTTTTAAAAATCTTTCATGACGCTGCAAAGTAATTTTTTTCGAGTTCGAGTATGTGAATGTGCATGAGTTCATAATTATTAGAATACTAACACAGACTTACATTTTCAGTTTAAATAAAAATTTAAATATATTTCATATGCTTCAATATCATGTTATTTATTCATTAAAATTTTTATTCCCTGTTTGCTAAAATGTAATTTAATTTATACACCCTTTTTATTTATTTCAATACAATTGCACGTTTTACGGTTATTCCGTTAATAAAAGTTAATTAAAATTTATGAGATTAAAAATAAAAATAAATAAATTGTGTCATACATTTATTGATACGCAATTGCTTTAATCAAAATGCTATTTGCGAAAAATTAAACGGCAAACATATCAAATCTGTACATTTTAAATTGATTTAATTAAAAAGGTAAAAATCGCATTTCACAAGTAAATCGAGTAAATAATTAACGATTAAACAAATGCTATTTAATGTTAATAGATTTTTGTATTAAAACCAATATAAAATGCATGATAATATTAAATAAAAAAAGTTTTCTTATATTTTACTATAAACACTCAGGTATAAAAAAGTTAAAATGATTAATCATTTAATTAAAATTTATTGTAATTAAAAGTATTTAAGTATTTATTATTTAAGAAATTGTAAAAAAATATAATTTTAATTGAAAAGTTTTTTAGCACATCATTTCTTTATTAATTATGATATTTGCACAAAAAATCTTATTTAAATAGGTCTTTTCTTAAATTAAATTTATATTTTATATACAGTTTTTATAAAATAACAAAAAAAAATATTTTAAAAACTATTAATTACTATTTTTTATTTAAATATTTTTTATTTTAAGCTTTTTTTTTTAAAAAAAACCTTTAGTACATGAGAGAATTAAGTTTTTGCGTTAAATTTTTTATTAATTAAATACAACGAATTTTAATTGTAAACAATTAAATCATTGTACGCAGTCATAATACAACGATTATATCATAGAAATTAATAATATGAAAAATAGCAATAATAATAATTTTAATATAGAATAAATTTAAAAATTTTTATTTATAATTTAAAATGCATTGGATTAGTGCAAATGTAATTTCTTAAAAAAAATATATACTACAGTTGTTTGAGTCTTTCTTTTTTACATCTAAATTCTACTCATACAAATACACTGTTTCGGAATAATAAACTTAAGAATTATTAGCATTCGATATTCATTTTTGTTTATTTTCAGAGGTAAAAGCAAGAAAGTTTATTCTCCAGAAAATTTTAGTTAGAAATAATCTGGTTTGTGCTAAAATGATTATTTTTATGTTGTAAACAAAACCAAGTCTTAACTAAATATAGTCGCTTGGGTTGAAGCTAATTGGCTTAAATATGTTTCACAGTTCTAGATTTACAAAAGGGAAACACGAAAATGGCGAATGTGTTATCGCTACCTTTCATCTTTGCCGCTCACTTTAACACAAAACTACTCTGTAACTGCACGTTTAAAAGAAAAACTTATTTTAACTGTGCCAACTTGATTTTGCTGTAGAGTTACACCGCCCAAGTTGGGCACTTTGATATACTGAATCATGAAAGAATTTAATTAAATATAGTTTTATAAATAATTTATTTTTGCTTTCAATAGTTCGCCACACCATTGGGTGGTATCTTCAGAAATAGAAAAATTTTAATAAATAATTTATTTATATAATAAAATAGAAAAATATTTATCAATAATAACATAACAAATATTCAATAAATAAGTATTAATTTTAATAATGGTTTTTTTAAATAATTTTAACACTTTATTTTCAGTATTTTTTATAAAAACAAAAATTATTAACAATTTGAAAAATTTTTATAGTTTTTTAAACGATCTTTTTTGTCTTTAATAAATATCTTTTTTCTTTTTTAAGATCTTTTTTTATATATTTTTCCTTTTCAATATTTCGCTTTCCTTTGGAAAGCTTCTTCAGGAAAAAAAATTTTTTATATTTTTGAAAACAAAAAAAATTATTATCAAATTGAACAAATGTTTCAAAACAAAAAAGATCTTAAAAAAGAAAAAAGATATTTATCAATTTGAAAAATTTTTTCAAAACAAAAAAAATTCTAAAATGTTTTCAAATTGTTAATAATTTTTATTATTTTGGAATGCTTCCTCAGGAAATTAATTTTTATAAAAACAAAAATTATTAACAATTTGAAAATTTTTTTCAAGACAACAAAAAATTCTAAAATTTTTTCAAATTGTTAATAATTTTGTTATAAGTTTTTGTTATAATTTTTATTATTAACAATTTAACAAATATTAGAATTTTTTTTGTTTTTAAAAAAATTTTCAAATTGTTAATAATTTTTGTTTTTATAAAAATTAATTTCACGAGGAAGCTTTGCAAAGGAAAGTTAAATATTAAAAATATAGTGTTAAATTTATTTAAAAAAGACCATTGTTAAGATTAATTTTTATTTATTTAATGTAAAAAAAGAGGTCGAATAAAAATAATAATCAAGTAAAAATTATTCTTTTTACATTTTTCTTTTCTTGAAAATGCCACCCAGATTCGAAGCGAAATATTGACAATAATAATAAAATTTATTTAATTTTTATATAAAGATTTAAAATAATTATTTATATATGAACTACAATTATAATTTATTAAATAAAATCTTTGCACAGGCTGGGATATGAACACAAGCCACTAAATCAATTACATCATAAAAGTCAAAATGCTAAATGTCTTAGCAATAGATCTTTCTTAGGTAATGAATAGATAAACTGACAAATTAGTATTAAATTTGAATCGGCTGGGATATGAACACAAGGCACAAAATCCATTACAGCATACAAGCTAACGTGCTTACCGTCTTAGCAACAGGTCCTTCTCAATTTATAATGAGTTGAATAGATAAACTCACAAATTATTATTTAATTTGAACACAAGTAAAAAAATCAGTTATAGCCTTAGCAATAGATCCTTCTTAATTTATAAGGCGATAAATAGATAAACTGACAAATTATCATTATTTTGAATCGGCTGGGATATGAGAACACGCCACATGCTAATAATTTTAGCAGCAGATCGTTCTTAGTTTATAATGAGATGAATAGATAAACTGACACATTTTTATTAAATTTAAGTCAGCTGGGATATTAACACAAGCCTTTAAACCAATTACAGCCTTAAAGCCAATCCTTAAAGCCATTTAAAGTAATAGCCCCGTGTGCTAAAGTTAACACTTAAACAACTGCACTAAGTTTGTTTTTACTTCTTTTCATTTGAAGTAACAGTCGATTGTAAGATTTCTGCTTACTCCGTCATTACCGTGCCATCATTGACATTTTACTACTGGGTCAAACTGGCCAGATTTGTGTAAAACTCAAGCTCCTGTAACCATATTAAGGCCGATGTGGCTATGAACAGTATATTTATTGCAAGAATGAACTTTTGTTTCCTAATATTCAGAGTCGTTATACTGACTAGCACTTGCCATGGTTATATACCAGTATTATACGCAAGGTTTAATTGTATATAAAAATGCCTTTAAATCTTGCAAGACCGAAAACCTTTACTAGAGAAAGAGGCCAACTACAATAACTAAAAAATAAAATTGTTTAAAAACAAAATATAATTTTCATGGTTTAAAAATAAAATATAATTTTAATTTTAAATAAGTAGCACAAACAAAATAAAATAATTTTAATTTTGCAGATTGTCCTCTATAGTTAGTGCTGTCAAAAATAGATTAACAAAGTTGTGCACTTAAAACATCATAAAATTTGGCGAAAATGACCAAAGTTAAAAAAGTATATTTAAAATTAAAAAGAAAAAAGAAATATTTGAAAAATTAAAACAAAACTAGGTCAGGCCATGTCGAAAGTATTTCTTTTTTTTTTGTGTGTTTTCTAGTTTGTTTTATGTTTGCGTTAACATTTTACATAACAACACAACAACACAAAAAACTTCTAATTCTATTCAAGAAAAGTAATTAACAAATGTTTATCATTGAAATATCCTGAGGAAATAAAGAGAGCCATGCTGTACTTCATTAAGTGGAAAACCATTAAGTGAAATTACACTTAAAACGACTCTCGAATAAAATATTTAATTATGACCTAGAAAACGTTTAACAATCATAATTCGACACTTTCTTTTATGAATATTTAATTAAATTCAAATTAGGTAAACAAGAATAAATATTGATCGAAATGTAAATGTAACGAAACATATAAATAAATAGATGCTTAATTTGAGGTTAGGCAATAAATTGGCTTAAAACACAAAAGGATTTAATGGTACTACTGTGATGCGGAAATGCGTGATAAGATTTACGTCAGCACCTAGCTGTGTAAGCCATAACCTAACGGTGGATGAAAGGTAGCGTCATCCTCATCCTAGGAAGCCTTCAGATACGTATATCCTTCAGTCACTCTTAGCTGCAATTTCGAGAGCTCGGGGCAGGCTGACACCCCCACTCCTTTCTGAAGAGTTGGAGCCTATCCAACTCCTGGTCCAGAACGCATGAAGCTTAATAAAATTTAAGAACACAACCGCAATCATGCTCATTTTGTTCATTGTAAATGATCCGACCCACACAACTCAAACCAGGGCCTCGTAACACATAACCACCACGATACTCCCGAAGGGAGTCGGAGAACAGCTGAAAGGCTAAAAAGACCAAAAGCTTAACTCTGGGGGATTTACTGATTCCCGTGAAAATAAAGTGGAATGGTCCAGTTGGCTCCTGCTAGCCTTTTAGGAGACTGGGCTCCCTTTTACCACCGGTGACACATGTAATGAGGGTCAGATTTTGTCAAAACATACCATGTGGTCCCCGCGGGGGAGGGGGGGGGTTGTGAAGTAGAAATATGGGTATGGGAATAGGGCATTGGTCAAATGTGCTTCTTTAGAACGTCGGCTGAAATAAATCCAGTGGCGTTAAATCTTAAGAACTAGGCGGCCACTTAACATTACCAAATCCATAAATTTGGCGACGGGGAAAATTCTCAACAAATATCTGAATTGTTTGGATGGCTGTGTGATTTGTGACGCCATCCTTTTGAAACCAAAGGCCACTGATGTAAACGTTATTCAGTTGCAGCCACAAAAAGTTGGTTATCACGGTTTGAAGGCGCAGAGAAAAAACGGTTTAGTGGAATAGAGAAGTAACGGTTTGGTGGCATAGAGAAAACACAGTGATGGATTTTCCTTACTCAAAAATACGGACCAATGATGCCAGCTGAACGTAAACCGCTTGATGCGATAATTTAATAGGTTTAATAGCGCAGAATATTTACGGTGAAGTCGTGTCCTTGCTTTCTTTCGATCCTGATATGTCGATACAAAATGCACCATATGGTGACTTCCTTTGTATGTGACAGTTTTTCAAGGACCGTTTGTGAATTTTATAAGTTTCGCATGCGAAAAATTTGTTTATTTACATAGCCATCTAATTAAAAATAAGCCTTATATTTAAAGAGGATTGTGTTGAAAAATGCGCTGCTTTTCTTTAGTTTATCTTAATGCAAATTTTTACTGTATCACTCTGCTAAATTTAAACAGCTTTTTCTTGAAATCAGGAGCCTTCTGAGACCACTGTGCCCAATTTAGTGGTTAAATTCAAAGCTCACTGTATTGCCGCTGATAATAGACCAAAACAATATGCTTGAAGTGACCGTAGCATAGCCGCTGTACAGCATGGAGTTGAAACTGAGCCTGGGATATTAACCCGTCGGAGTTCGCACAGTAGAGGCACTTTGCGGGACATGTTGATCTTGATCTTCACGCTTATAAAGCTCAAATCGTTTAAGAATTAAAACCGAACGCCGAACGTTAACGAATTGGCTATTTGAAAACCTAAAGGAAAACAATGCATTTTTCTACAAACTGATGGGATCCATTTTCAGTTTCGCCGTTATGTTAGAAACAAAATTGTCGCGTACGGGGCTCACAAAATCAGCAGAAGAAAGTGACCGTGTGTTGCGGTTTATGATCAGGTGGCATTATGGGCCCTAATATTTTGAAAATAAGCCAGGAGGTAACGTTACCATGCCTTCTCTGCACTAGCAAACCATCATAATCAATTTTTGTAGCCACAATTGACTAATGTTGACACTAAAAACTTTTGGTTTCCGCTGCAAGACAGACAGTTACCCAGTTTTTAAATAAGAAAATTCCCTTCAAGTTCAATGGGCCGCCTCCCTCTTGTGATTTAAATGCGCTAGATTATTTTTTCTGGGTTACTGGAGAAGCAATCAGTAAATAACCGCCAATCTGAAAGATGAAATTCGGTCTAGCATTGACGAGATCAGCGAAGCTGTGATGTGGAAAGAGTGAAAGTGCCCTGACGTGCTATAGGTGGACATTTGCCCCATATCATATTCCGTTATTAATTCCCATATTTCTTTCTAACACTGGTATCAGCAAAAGTGTGTGTTTTAGCCAAAATGAAAAGACATAATTTTCTCATAAAGATTTATGATTTCAAACAACGATTATAATATTTATTTTATTTTATTACAATACTATTTTAAGTAAATTAAGAATTGTTTTCAATAGCAACCAAATTTGCTATCAACAATTTACTAATCTCATTTGCTGTACTTTTTTTTATTGTACTCAATATTTTTTGAAAATATAATTACTTAGTTTCTGGTGCATGAGAGCAATAATCAAATTAGATTTCCGTGTAGTTTGAAACCATTTTTTTTGTGTAAACTAAATTTATTTGAAAATATCAAATGAGCGATAAACTTTCATGTAGTTGATTTTAATTATGAATTGAAAATTTAATGCTGTGCACATAATAAAATGTATAAATTTTTTGCCAAACCAATATTATTTGAATTAACTTTATAAATGGTATATTTTAAAGCAACAAACAGGGCTAATAAATAAAACTACTCGCACAAACACGTGAGTTAACTGTATACAACATGTTGCGATGTAAAATTGATATGGCAATAATCATTACAATTGTAAAATTGTCATTATCATGCAGATGCATTAAATATTTTTAATTACATATGTTTAACACAAACACATACACATGCTTATATATGCACATATACAGGCGCACATGCAAATATAATTTAATATGCAAATAAATTTTGATACATGCACTCAGGAGTTAGCAAATAAAAATGAATGTGTTTTATTTTTTTGATTATACGTGTGTGAAAATAATATCCCAAGTATACATACACACACACATACGCATACTTACTTTATTTTTATATGACTCAATACTGAACTACTTACTTTGCGGTGACTATTATTTATTCGCTCTTTAAAAACGACGACAACAAAATTTTAGCAGCTACAAAAACAAAAAGAAAAACATTTATTTATTATATGAAAGAAAAGAAACGAAATATTAAATTGTTTAAAAATT
Organism: Trichopoda pennipes; assembly: GCA_030448955.1. Lineage (NCBI taxonomy): Eukaryota > Metazoa > Arthropoda > Insecta > Diptera > Tachinidae > Trichopoda > Trichopoda pennipes. Next base: position 709,326 of record JASKUP010000094.1, read on the forward strand.
TATAGAATTTAATGTTTACCAGCAGAAACACATATTCACATTTCAATAAATAAAATTTCTTACAACAAAAATGTTTGTTATTCCACCAGTTAAAAATTAAATATTTATAATAAAAAAAAAAGAACTATAAAAACTAAATTTTTTCGACAAAATTTAAAAAATAAAGTTTTAAAATAAAATGCATTAAAACACAGGCGAAAATATAAATAAATAGATTTAAAACCAACCCATACACATACACACATACAAAAAACAATTTTCTCAGTCAAAGGTCAAAAAAGAAAAATTAAAATTATAATAAAAAAAACATTAAAATAAAAAACGATAACGATTATAAAACTTTTTTTATGATAAACATAAATTAATTAAAAAATAGATGAACAAATTTTAAACGAAACCAAAAAACCGAAAAAAAATTTTAAAATAAAAATTATTAATAATAATAAATAAAAACGAAAAAAACAAAAATCAAAATATAATATCGAATTAGGAAATATGAAAATTTTTTAAATATTTTTAATATTTATTAACTAAAATAATGAAAAATAACATTTTTAAAGCCAATTATTGTTGGGCCAGGAATTTTTTTCTATTTATATATTTATACACCCAAACAGTTACATAATTAAAACATAGTAATAGACACAATTATATACTAAATATTTTAATATTAAATTATAATTAAACAAAATAATAACAACAAAAATTAGTTTAAATAATTGTACAATCATGCGCTAAAAAAAAATTATAATGAAATTAAATAAAACAAAAGATTTTATAGAATTTTAAACTTGTTACCCTTATTAATATTAAACATTGTAATAATAATAACAATAATAATAGTAATAATAATAATTTAAATAATATAAATTAAAAATTAATAAGATAAAAAAATCAGTGAATATTTACGAATTTAAAATAAAAACAAAAAAAAAATATATAAAAACTTTACAATTTTTCAAGTATTAGAAACCAATTTTAATGTTTCAAAAAATCATATAATAATTAAAATATAAATAATTAATTTATGTAAATTAAGTGCAGCGTGTTTTGAAATGGTGGTTAAAATGTACAAAACAATTTAAATGTTTCTAATTTTGTGTTTTACATTCAGCAGGATGATTTCTAATTTCACAATTATCACAAAATGGCACGAAAATTGTATTATCGAGGGTAGAGAATAAAGCCATAAAACTAAAATATTTCTCACTATGGGGACACCATTAATACAAATATCGTGAGTAGGGTTTTTATTGGAAATAGTTTTTTTTTAATTTTACTTTTAGGGAAAAAAAGTAGGCTTAATATTGTTTGGTTAATTTCTTTAAAGAATGTTTAGTTTATTTATTGCAAAAAATTACACAAAACGTTTTACAGTACTTAATTAAATTACACGATTTATTTTGCAAAGCTTCTCACTTTTATCTACACAAAAACACACAATAGTAACTTTAAAAGTTTAACGCATAAAAGCTGCAATAAAAACTTTTACGTATTCACTCGATTACGTCCACAATTCGACTAACTCGATTGCCAAAGCCAGGAAATCGTTCTAGCATTTACTAGAAAACTCTAATTCATCGCATCAAATATAGCTGCCGTTATTTTCATTATTCAGTGTAGGCATCTTCTTAGCTGTTATCTTTTTCTGTGTTAGTTGTTTTTATTTACTGATTGTTCAACTTAGTTCATGCAATTTTAATGTAGCATGTTGTTGCTATCTGTTTATTAGTTTATCATTTCACTTATCTGATGTTTAGTGATAATAAACTTTTTATAACTTAACTTAAACATCTTTTTAACAATATTATTATTAAGTGATTCGAATTTGTACTTTATTTAAAATCTCGGGCAAGAGACACCATAATTTCAAGTCCTGTAAAAAGCATTTTTCTTTGGAATAGTTTTAAACACTTTATTTGGTCCTTCTTGTTAGTAATCGATTGAAAATACCAGCTTAGTATTTGTGATCATTTAGCGAAAATTTTATGGTCTCTAGGCAAAGGTTTTTATTACATTTTTTGGATTTATTTGTAACTTTAGTAATTTTTGCTAAAATAATATCCTTAATGTCCTATTGCGATGTTACATGTAAATTTCATTCACCGATAAAGTATTAAAGTATAACAAGAGTAAGAATATATTGAATAATCCAGAAAAACAATATTGTATAATTCAAACAAATAAATATTTCTCTTCACCATTTATTTGTTTTATTTATTACTAATGACGAGAAATTTAATAGGTGGAGGCAAAGTTTTATAAACCAAAGCGGTTCAAAGTTTATTTTCCAATTTACTTCCCTTTAACAAATTTATCTACCGCTGCTGGTTAATAACAATTGCTTTTAGCCTTTGAGTTCTGATCCTCTGTTTAACAGATGACCAGCCTTTAATTACAAAAGTCATTACCGCCAATCAATATATATCCCATATATAGAAGATTAAAGAAATGGAGTCTGATTCTAGCCAGAGTTCTAACAGTGAAAACAACATGCAAAGACAAGCTTTAAAACAGAGTTTTGAAGAAAAGTAAGACAATTTTCAGTTAGTCGCATAGTTAAAGAGCTTTTAAGTTTTTATAAAAGAAGGCAATATCAAAAATATCCTTAAAAAGTTAAGCAAGAGACTTTCACTTGAAAAAAGTAAATGTGTCTCAATAAAGCTAACAAATCCTTAAAGAAGAATATTAAATGAACCACTTGAAGTAATTGTGAAACAAATATGTGCAGCCGTTCTAGAAATAATTGCAGTTGGGTCAGAGGATTACCATGAAACTGATTTCTTTTAAAAAATATTCTCAAAATGTCATGAAAATGTCTTTTAGGAAATTGTCAATCATGTCAAAATAAGGAATTCTGAAGGAACAATATCTGGTTGAAGATGTTTAGAGGAATCGTCATGAAACTGATTTCGTGAAAAATAAATAATTCCTCTAAAATGACATCAAGAGGACTCTTACTTGAAAAATATTAATTACGTCAAAACAATGCTTGCGTATCCTGAAAGAAGATATTAGATAAATGAAATAGAGTGACTTTAAAACAAATTTTATATTGAAGATTTGTTCATTACATTCATCCAAGCAAAATGCCGTTTAGCCTTCAATGAATAGTGAATTGCGATCAAACCTTATTTCAAATAATTTAAAGCTGGCAGCAATATTAAGGTTCTCGGTACAAGGCTCTTGCAGCTAATAGTTGAAAATGATTTTAATTTACAAAAATCACAACTCGCGATATCTACTTTTTTAGAAAAGACTCCCGAAGTTTTGCAAAGTGTAATCTGTGAACTTTTTATAAAATTTTAACTAATGGAAGAATCTAGAAAGTTGAAATTCTTTAAGTGGACAGGATTTCTTGATGACATTGGGTGTGTGAAGATTAAATATCCTAAATGACACGTTCAGGATTCATGTTATATTTTTGCAGCATTATATTCACATCAGTTTCTTCTAGCAGCAAAACTAGTAATTGCTTATGCCTTCTCTTGTCTTACTTTTTATTAAACATTTTTTTTTTGTCACTTTACATTTAAAAACTCTACCAAACGTCAACACCATTATTATGCCGTGGACGTGACTTGGTGTCGTCGTTGAAATTCATAATGGGGGTGATATGCTTGAAAACTTTTACTTTTATTCAATTCATGTACACTACACCTGTCAGTAGCGGAAGTAACAATTTACTTAGCTCTGTTTACCGCAATGACAGGAGAAGATTTGATTGTTACAGATATCGCACCCTAAATACAAACGGGTCACAACTCAAAATACTACAATTTTCGCAACGCAAAATAATTCTCTTTAGTTCATCGTACAGAAAAAACACATTTAATACAAAAATAGACATAACTGTATTTTTTCAGTTAAAGAAGATAGTGATGTGACAGAAATTTTTGCAGTAGTTAGAGATGTCTACTCTGAATTAATTTATGGGAAAAAACAGTTGTGAGCCTTTTGTATTTAGGGTGTGCTATGTTAAGGGTTGCAGAATCTTTTTATCGTTAAAATATCATTTTTATTTCTTTATCTGTTAACTATAAAAATTAATGGTTAAAAATTAGAAAATATAAATTACTGGTTTTTGGCTTTGATCTTTTAGTTTTTGGTATTAAAAGCAAAATATGAAAAGAGTACGCCCTAATTTTTTTTATGCTGGCAAAGAATTTCAAATAATTTCTAAATATTAATTTAAATTATTTTAAATTTATAATTTATATCAGTGTGCGAACGTTAATGTATATACAAAAAAAAATATTAAAAATTGTATTTAAAGAATTTTATTATTTTTTTATTTATTTCGGAGCAATTAATTGCAAAACATTTCAGGAAAATTAAAAAGGTGACTTTTAACATTTGATGCGATTTGATATAACTACTTTAAAGGTTATGGCATATCTACTCAACCTACAACAACAACACTTTATTAAGAGCTTCACTCTAGTTCCAGTGAACAGTCGATTCAAAATTTTTTTAATTGTTAGTTTTTGCATTCCTCTTCATATAAAAAGGATAGTTTCTTACCTCTAGTGAAAATTTATGAATTTAAGTTGAGTCTTTTTCAAAAGAACCAAAGCGATATTTATCTTATTTCATGAATACCTTAATTAATTTCGATATTTTTCAAAGGATTTTGTGCTTCTGAAATTTGAGCAAAGGAGCTTTATCAGCTGGGTTCATCGTAATATTAATTTCAAGAAGTAAAATCGAAAATGCTTTATTATTTATTTTCCAAAAGTGTTCAAATTAAAATAACGATGCTGCTAAAGAACCTGCATCGAACTAGTTTTTCTTACTTTACTGTAAAATTTTTATAAAAATTCATAAGTTGCAAAAAAAATTCACTTAATAAATCAAAATGTAGATGGAAATTTGTTTTTTGTTTGCCACTATTTTTTTATTTTTATGGTTATTTATCACTGTTTTACTAGGACTTTAAAATATGGAAATTTATTCAGCAATCACCATTCAATCCACAATGTCTAACAATTTATTTGTGTTTAATTTTACTTAAATAAGAAAAAAAAACAACTTTAAATATTTATAAATAAAATCCCTATAGATATTGATCAATATTTAATAAAACGCAATAATATATAGTAATAACAACAACAACAACAAATTGGTCATATGAGTAACGAATTTAATAACTAGAATTCACTGAATAAAATCAACTGCATTATCAATTTTAAAAAGCAAAAAAAAAAACTTTTATTAAAAAATACAAATACAAGAAAAAATAAATAAAAAATAAATGTGATTCCCCTTTTTTAATGTAAAAAGATATAACCAAAAGCAATAAAAATCTCTGCATATAAACACTTAACATTAACATGTATTTATTTAAGTTCTTCATCCACATATTCACTATTTAACAACAAAAAAGCAATAACGTAAAAAGACGACTTCACTGATTTCCCTGTTTATATTTCTAGAACACTTGTTTCAATAGTATACGAGTCTATTTATTGTATTATTAAATTGGTATCAAATAAATTGTATTTAGTTGTGTATGAAATATAATAATTAAAAAAATATATATTATATTAAATAAATAAATAAATATATACAAAAAGTAAATATGTATAAGCAAACAAGTTTGAATAATCATTAAAAGTAATAGTGATGATGATGATGATGGTAATGACGGTGACGGTGAGATAAGTGAGTATTGCTATCAAATGGATTACAAACAATATTTCCTATAAATTTACTCTACACTACATTGCATATATACATACATACATATATATGTATATAAACATTGAATCTGAATCGTATACAAAGAAATTAGAAGAACCATAAATAGTTAATCTGATGCTACACGGTGACATCTTAAAGTTTGGCTTTGAAAATACTTCAGTGTCAAAAGTCAAGCCAGTTAACAGAAGGATTGTGTACTAGCTCACTAACAATATGGGTACGGGTACCTAGGTTTCTCAACGATTCCTTTTATTCGATTGATAAAAACCCCTACTACCTTCCTTTTATTTTATTGAGTTGTGTGCTGTCTCCTAAAGTTTTTGTTTTGACTCAGCTGGTTTGCTGTTCAAGGATAGTTATGTCCGGGCGCAGTCACCGGGATATAATTATATGAAATAACCCACTCTAACTTTGTTATTGTAAAGACTGAGAGAATGCAATAAAATAAGTTTTTTGTTTGCTCTAATAATTTATTCTGACTTTATTTAAATGTCGTTAAACTCTCTAATGCTATTTTATTGTTAACTTGCAACAAATTTATTAATTTTCTATATTTTATATATAAAAATAATCGATTTCCACGATTTTGCATTGGTTGGAAAGGTCTTCGACTCCGTGAGGTTTATAGCAAAGAAAAATTTCGGGAAAAATTTAAGGAGAAAAGCAGGAATACAGGGAAATTAATTTTTTTTACAGCGGCATCTCTGATACATAGCATGTACTACAACGGCACCAGTACGTAGTGTGTGAGTACCTCTCACGAAAGTTAGTACGTTTCATTTTAAGTAAATGGTGCCGGTGCGTGATACATTGTTTCACAGCTACTCATGAGCACGTGCAATTGAGGCTAAAATTATTCGTTTCCTAACAGTTCTATTGGAAACCATCAAATCAATCACTCGTATTGTGCAAATTTTTATTCAACGTCAAAAGCCGGCATTTGTCCTTAAGGTGGTAAGTTAAACTGTGGAAATTATGTAGATCGTGCATTTGAGGTTAAATTTACCACTCTGGCCATAGTCCAAAATGCCAAGAGGACGACTGGCGAACATCGGACGCCGCACAAGACGTGCAAGCCAGCAACAAGTGTATTTACATTTAAGCGAAGAAAGACAAAATATAATAAGAGAAAATGCCCGATTGAGACAACGCGTGAGCACACGAAAATCATTGGCATCATACAATCGCTTGGCATTCCAATACAGTGATGATGACAATTTAGATATTGAACCAATGACGATATTGCAATTTAAAGTTCAAAAGATAAATGGCTGGATTGTGCTGCGCAAGTGTAAAAGTCAAACTGGATCCATTACTTACACCACAACAGCCACTGAAACCATTGTTCGATGGAACTGATCCAGATTCCAACCGTTTTCTTCAACGTATCCTTGAATACAATAACTGCTTTCGCATGACTTCCTTTGGAGCTAACATCATTCGAGAAGGCCGACTTGCAAGGTAAAAAATTTTATTCAACCAATCACTCACAACAATCAATCACACCAAGACAATCAATTGCAACACCATCACACGATCGTCTTCAACGTCAGACCACAAAACAAAAAATGTGGTTTACCAAAGAGCACTTCAATGAAACGGATAATTTGCAGGCACGTATAACGCTTCGATTCAGTATTTACTTTGGGTTCACTTTAATTTTTTGCTTAGAGAAGTTCAACTAAATTCCACTTCATTTTGATAATCGAAATGAATTCATTACTGTTGTGCAATGAAATAAAATTTTTCCTTTGCAAATATAAAACAAAAGAAATAATTTTTCTTCATCTTTTAATCCCCACATGAAATTACGTGATAAGATTTACATCTGCGCCTGGCTATGGAGCCTGAACCAGATGGTGGTCAAACCACTGTGAATGAAAAGCAGCGCCACTCACGCCCTAGGAGGCCGAAGTCCAATTCTTTCAACAGGTCCTTCCTAGTAGCAATTTCAATGATTCCATAGCAGGGCTGCAAACCACCACTCCTTGCTGATGAGCTGGAGACTGTCCAACTCCTGTCCAGAACACATGTCTAGCATGCTCACTGGACTGGATCATTCACCTAGCGTGTCATTAACGGCGAAATGATCCTGGCCACCATATTAAACAAATAACAAACAAATGCACCATTTTACTATACCAGTCACCCACCTAAGAACATTAGTCATTACAGATTTATCTTCAGATAATTAGACTGTCGGACCTTTCACATCCCCTAGAGTTAATCCCAACGTAACTGTTTTGTGCGAATTCTGCTCGGTGCTTTGCGTAAAGCAGAATAAATGTGTTCTGACAGATACTTTCCATAAGAAGTGTAATTAGTATTTATGGATACTCTTATACTTCTTCGTACAAAATTTCGAACGTGTGGTTCACAACCATTCAGATTTTATTTTTTTCAAACAACTCTTCTAATCATAAAGTGAATATCAATCACGTCTGCAGTTTGGGACTTTGGTAAAAAAAAGATAAATAATTGGATACTTCGATTGCATTGACACTTTATACGGCTCTAGTAGGGATGCAGCTGCTTATAGATTTTACATTATTACATTATACTGCTTACAAAGCCACATCACCATTATTTAAAAAATCGTACGTCAAGACTTAATTTTGTTGGAAATTCAGGTGTTATATTAAGAGTAATATAACGGTAACAGAATACACCGCATTTCATTTACTAATATGAGCATAAAATAAAATGGAGGGGTTTGTTATTCTTTGATGTAGTCACTTCGCAACAGAGGTTGCTTAAATTGCAATTATTTAAACATTTACCTTTTTGACAGTGATGTCTATATAAAATATTTTAAAAATTTACTCATAACTTATTAACTTTCTTTTTATGTAGTTTGATTTCCTTATATGACATCCATTGAAAATAAATTGTGAGAAACTATTTGCACTCAAAAACCAAACAATAAATAAATGATCCTCTGCTCTTTATACACTTAGATTTTATAATACGACCAAATATGCAATTGAATAAATATTTGGCATCTACTTCATAAATACAATACAGCAAATATTAAGTCCTTGTATGATTTGGTTCTACAGCAAATATTTATTTATTTTTAGTTTTTTTAGAGTATTCTTTTTTCATTTATACTCCAGTCAAATATTTTAATAGTTTTTTTTTTCTGTAGATATCTTTGACGACTTTATTGGTTTTGTTATATATTTTTCTTCTTTTCTATTTAACGACATTTATTAGTAATAATCAATTAATATGAGAACGTTATCTTTTAATATTTGTTTCCGAATTATTGTTGACTTAAATAAATTTGAGATTTTTAACGTTTTTATGCGCCATAAAATATTATTACTAAAGTTAGCAAATTCCCCCCCACTTCTACACACTTCGTTTACGATTCAGAATTGCAAAAGAAATAAATGTTTTAAGACAGTATTTAAAAATATTTTCAACACAATACTAATATTGTGTTATAAGAGGATATTAAAATTATATTACAGGGATAATTAACTTTTTTTAATTTTTTAATGCTCACTTAGCTTTCGATAAAGTTTTTTGGAAAGAATATACATTTTTATTAATTCTAATAAATGCGATTAATTTTGCGGTGCTGGCTATATAAACTGTATAATCAGATAGGCCTTATTGATTATGCTTCTCGATAATTCAAAGTTATATAAGTGATAACAAGTTTTTAGCCCTTCAAATGTGGCTAAGTGAGAACGAAGCTGCGCGCTATATAATATATAACTTTTGGGTCCATATAATGTGTGGGCAAATTTGAGGTTGGGATGTAAACTATCTGTCAAATGATTAAATGTCAAGAACTGAGCTGTCATGTAACATGTAAATAATTTTAGTTGTAAAAATTTACTATCAGAAGTGAAAATTTTAATGTATCACTTCGTAAAATTCGCAAAACCACGCCACAAGCCGCACAAACAAATCAGTTATTGCATGTGAAATTTCTCAGTAGTATTATTTCTGGATTTGACGATGTAAATTGGCCAATATTTTGCGACTTAAGAGCATCAGATTATGTTGTCTGGCGCCATATAGAAGAATGGATTTATGTGGGTAACCCATAAACAGACGCTTTAAAAGACGAAATTCGGGGTGGCATTGACGAGATAAGCAAAGTTTTGTTGCAAAATGCTCTTTAAAACTTTGTGAAAAGAGCGGACGATTGTCAACGTTTGATAGCTAAAAATGTGCCCGTCCTTACATCCCATATTTCTACTTAACATTCCCATCAATAAAACTGGAGCTGTCAAAAAAAGCCTGTATTTTAAGCCATTTTACTTCCTTACCTCAGATATGTCCACCCATTCTTTTATTACTGTTCAACTTGACTCGGATTAGTTTATGTCAAATATTAAGCTAAAAGAAAATTTAGGTAAGAATATTAAAAATTTATTGAATAAGGGCTAAAAAGTGTTTTTTTTTTGATAAGCCTTATTACTGATGTACTCATATGAGTACCATGGGATAATGTAATCATTTTCATAACAATTGTAGTTGTTTTTTGTGATGGACGTTAATATTTTGTTACGAATGTGTCTGGCTTAAGTTTTAAAAGAGAATAACTAAGCAATAAAGGGAACTACTGTGTATGTTGCTTACAAACTGCCTGGCTTGCCAAGAAAACTAAAGCACGCAACAGCAAATTTCTAGTTACAAGCTACGTAAAAATTTTATACACGCAAAAAGACAACAAATTTCTGTTTACTGATTGCGTAGAATTTATTACACGCAAGATAACAACAAGACAGTATGCTGTTTACTAACTGCATAGTTTTCTAAGAAAACCAATATACACGAGACAACAACAAATATCTTCAAATAAATTCCAAAAAGAAACTTCATCAGTATAAAAAGAAAAACAAAAATACACACAGACATACAGTCACCTATACATTGAAACAACATACAACAACAAATTGTGATACAAAGGGAGGAGAAGTTTCTTAATATTTGTAGACTTTAATGGACAAGTATAAAAGGGCAGTGTCTGAGGGATAGTCAGTCAGTGTAAAAATAAATCTCGTAAAGTAAAGACGTGCATCTTAAGTAAATTGTTTTGTAGTGTCAACTTTGTGTAGTTAAAGTAAATAAAATTGTTATTAATTTAAAATCTCTAAAAACTGGTGTTATTTATTTTGCAATAAAGAACTCACAACAAAACATTTATAAAAAGTATAAACGTAACAGTATTTTATGGTAAAAAAATTTAAAACATTGATGCTCCATTCGACTATGTTGATAGTAATAGCGAAGTTAAATTTGACTTTACTATAATTCTTCCAAATACCGATCACGAAACCAAAGAAATGATTTAATTTTACGCAATGATTTTCCACACAACATGCGAGTAGTATTACAATTGCTTGATGATAGTGGCAGCGAATATGATGTCCCACTCTGAGTTAAGAAAATCGATGTTAGGGCCATTGACAATAAAATGGAAAAAATACCCATGAACATGATTTGAGTAGCTTTAGATTTTTTGAAACTTTTAAGACTAATATTAATACTGCTTTGGAAGATAAATCTGCTGTAAAAGTATTTGAAACAGTTATTGATAATGATATTGTACGTCTAATTGTGGATCGAATTATGAAATACGCCTCACAACACGCGTAGATTGAACTAAACATCAGAAGAGCTAAAGCTGTTTATATACATGCAACCTTTCAGTGGTTACCACTAATTTCTTATTCTTAAAAAAGGAAATGCGAAAAGTATAGCGTAGAAACTTTGACAATAGGTTAGTATCATATTGTTACGTTTATACCTGTTAAAAACGTTTTGTTGTGAGTTCTTTATTGTAAAATAAATAACACCAGTTTTTTAGAATTTTTAAATTTATAACAATTTTATTTACTATAACTACACAAAGTTGACACTTGAGAACAATTTACTTAAATGCACGTCTTTACTCGATGAGGTTTAATTTTACACTAACTGATTATCCACTCAGACTTATACTTGTCCATTTAAAGTCTAGAAGATTTAAGAATCTTCTACTTCCTTTGTATCGCATTTTGTTGTTGTATGTTGTTTATTCGATGTATAGGCGCCTGTATGTCTGTGTGTATAGTTGTTTTTATGCTGATAAGGTATCTGCTTGGGATTTATTTCAATACATTTGTTTTTGTTATTTGTAGAAAATGTTTTCTTAGAAAACTACGCAGATGGTAAACAACATGTATGTTTGTTTCTGTAAAATTAGTTTTTTTTCTTGCGCGTTTAAATGGTAAACAGCATACATGTATCTTTTTTTCTTGCTTGCCAGGCAGTTAGTAAACAGCATATCCAATTGTAGTTGCGTGTGTATAAACTTCTACGCAGTTTGTAACCAGTAGTTTGCTTTATTGCTTAATTATTTTATTTTGAAACTTAAGCAAGACATATTCGTAACAATATTTATACGAAACCTTGTATATAAAACAGGTATGTCTACTCGGAGTTCTATTTGTGAAATGGAACAATAATAGTACGCTAGCAATAGGTATAAATTTTTTCACAATCAGTAAAACGATGGTCAACAACTAGTATGAGTTCAGCAACTAAACCTCAATGCTAGAATGGTAGTAGTGGATGTTCATAATCAGGCAATAAATGCTTACAAAAGTAGTGCTGGTCTGATTTTACGTTAATGATTAATTCATATGTAGTAAGTTCTCGGAAGTTTTACAAGAGCGCAAACAATAACAAAATCAATAATTTAAGGTTTCAAAGTGAAATAGTTCGTTTCTAGCTACCAAATTATTCGTGCCAAAGAATAGGGACGTTCGCTTGCATAATCAATTATATCGTCAGCAGACAAGCACTTTCTTAAATGTATTTAAACTAATGTACATGTGCGATGCTTTTTTAAGTTTCTTAACGTTGCAGTTTGTTTAGAAAAAAATGTTTTAAAATACTTCATACCAAATCGAATGCAAGTGTTAGAAATAATAATTAATAAAATTTTTCCTTTGACGTGTTTGATTAAGAAATAATCTAAGCATGACTAAAGAAAATTTTTAAAATCAAACCAATTCTACGTACGTGTATAGACCGAAAAAACACGTGTATAGACCGAAAAACACATTTAAAATTTTAAAAAAAATTTTGTTATTAGAACTCTTTTAAATTGTATTTAACAGAAAAATATTTTCAGTTTTATTCGACCTTTGTTTTTTTTTTTTTTTTTATTTTTATTAAATATTATCCTTAATCTTTAAAAAAAAAATATTAATTTTTTATTAAAAAATGCTTGGGATCTAATGGGCTAATTCCGCAGTGCTAATTGAATGAACTACATAATCAGCTCACTCCTACTGTATGATAGTGCATAACTCAAAGTAATATAAATGATTATTGAATGAAAAGACTTGTTTTTGGCTTTTTTATGGATGGACGCAGTACTTATATTTTAACAGACATTTCGTTATCAGATCTGCTGCGATTATGGATACCTTGAGGTTTAGAAATAAGGACTATTAAAGTGTACATAAACAAAGGTTTAGCTCTAAATATGTCGCTTCTTTCTTTATCCTTGGAATCTTAGTCTGAAATTTTTGCAATTTATTGAACAATCTTAATGTTCTAAGTAAAATAAAACTATATTTTCATATTTCAAATTACCTTAGTTTGAGTTATTTCTAAAAAAAATATTCTGAAAAATAATAACTCATGTTTTTTTCTAGTAAAATTAATTTTACTATTTTGATTTAAGCCTTTCACTGCACTGACATTTAAAATGCTTCCCTTCAAAATCTTTGCAGAGTTTATATAATACCAACGAACATCGTGTGATATGATATTTTATGTTGTGTGCAGGAGTGAACCCTCAATGACCGCCAAAATATTTGCTGAACCATGAAATTCAAAATAAAAGCAAATATTTTTTTTTAATTTTCTTTCCACACACACAAACACATATAACTGCGACATATAGTCATACATGTACAGATGCATAAAAAATATTTATAAATTTTTTAAATATCCTCCCCCATCATCATCGAATTTTATTTCTGGTAGCATAACCAAAATTGCCTGTACTATTTGATGCTGCTATTGCCGAATGGTGCCATAGATGTTTTACGGTTTTAAGTTCAAGTGCAAAAGTATGGCAAACATCAGCAATATGGTTGTCGCTCTGGCATGAACAAAAGCTAACACCTCATGAAAAATTCATTCTTTTTCATATGTTTTATGGTTTGTTGAATCTGTTGCCGTATAGCGATTAAACACCAAAAATAACAACAACGAACAAAAAACACAAAAAAAAACAGCTTAACAAAATAGCACTAAAACACCAACAAATAAAACAAATTTCATAAAAAGAAACAAAATGAAAAATATTATTATTGTAAAACAATATAAAAACTATAGAACTGAGAACAACACAGAAAATCTCATTTTTAAAATAGTGAATGAGTTTTGTGCTGACATCCAAAAACTAAAAATAAAACCAGCTTCCCAGTGAGATGGGAAGCAAATAGGGAAAATATAAACTTGGAAAAATATTTGAATTTAATTTAAGATGTGTTCAGGCTTTTACCTTTTTCTCTTTCTATTTATTTTATTTTCTACACTTTATGCCGTTGTTTAGTTTTATGCTGGAGTAAATTTTTACTTTGCTTTTTTTGGGTCCAAAGAACCAAAAATAAAAAAAAAAACATAAAAAACAAAAAGAAAAAAAAATGTCTTGAAATGCTATTGAAGAAGGCAAAATCCTTTTAAGTCTTTTGTTGCTGGCGAAAGTCCTGGCAGGTGAGGAAATTTTTAAAGAAAACTTTTAATATAAATAAACAGAAGAACATAAATTAAAGTTGACTGAAATTTTTTTTAATTAACTAAAAGAATAAATTGTACATTTTTATTTCTGAGACAATTTCGTAGAAAAAAATTGAAATCTTTTTAAAAAAGTTTGCGTAACAGGTTTTTTAAATATTCAAAAAGCCCTTTTTTTAGTTAAGTCTAATATCATAAAGAAGGATTTTAGATGTCACCTGCATAATTTTTATCCTTAAATTATAATTTCATATAACTTAAATTGATTTTTTATGTCAATACAATAGAGAATTTCCTTATCGCATATAATGGAGTAAAGTTAATCCAAGTTAAATTATTTCAAATTTCGCTTCATATTTCGACACAATTACCTTTATGTTTTAACTTTCATTGGCAAGAAGCTTAGAAAAAAACTTATTATAAAAAAATTCATTAGTCACCTTAGTCTTTGCCCGTACACCGTACAAATATTGCTTCGACCTTAAGTACAGGTTTTTTTTTTAAGAGAAGTAGCACTTCAGGCAACAATGCCTATTTAGTCAAGTACCGTGCTACATTCTTTAGGAAAGGGATAGAGAAGAGATGAAACAGGTGGTGAAAGTAGAAAGATAGTCGGAAATTAACTGCCGTATAAGACAGTACAGCGACCAGTGACTATGCCTTCATCGCCGAGCAGACCCACCGACAGCCAATTTTTATTTTTGTAGTGAAAAAAAACAAGGTCTTCGAATCCACAACCCCCCAGACTGACAAGCTAGTACACTACCTACTAGCGTACAGGGGTACCGTGTTTTTTAGAGAGGTGTAGAATTCTGATTTGGAATAAAAAAGACGAATTTAAATTGAGCTGAAATTCACTATATTTGAACAATAACTTTCTGGCTTTATTACCTAAATATTAGTTTTAGCATATGACACCAAGGGCTAGTTCAGACGTAGTCTAATCTGGAGGTTCAATTATCTATAACCTTTTCCTACATTTGTGGGATGGCAATTTTGTGGTTAGGAAGTAAGTTGTCTTAAAACACTTACTATGTTTCTTCAACTTTAGTTTTATTGATGCTAATGTAAAGTAGAAATATAGATATTGATAATGCAATATTAATAGAGAAAAATGTCCACCTCTTTCACGTCGCCAAACGTCCGCTCTTTTTACAAAATGTCGACAACAAAGCTTCGCTTATTTTGTCAATGCACCGCCAAATTTTATCTTTCAGAGCGTCAGTTGTTTGTAAGATGTTTACGTGAATTCAGTCTATTAAATTATGCAAAAAAATATAGACCAGCGACGTTAACTCGTAACCTGGTCTATCAAATGATTCATGAGAATATCGTCAAGCGGCATAGTAAAAATGTGGGAAATAATTATAAAACATTTTATTGGCAAATGTCCACCTCCATTCCGTTGGCAAATGTCTTCTCCTTTTTTTACAAAATTTTAAAGCACATTTTGCAACAAAACTTCACTACTTCGTCAATGCAGCGCCGAATCCATCTTTCAGAGCGTCACTTTTTACAAGGTTTTTCACAATAATCCAGCCGCAGATAAAATAAACCAGCAGCGTTAAGTCATAAGAACGAGACGCACAATTGACATCGCTAAATCGAGAAATTATGCCAATGGGGTATTTCTCATGTAATAGCTAAATTTTTTGAGTGGATATGTGGCTTCTAGCGCCGTCTTGCTGAAAGCAAACTTCACTGATGTCAGCGCTAGCCAATTATGACCACAAAAAATTGGTTACTATGGCTTGTTAGCGCAGAGAATTCACGGCGATTGTGTTTCCTGGAACATTTTCGAAAAAATACGAGCCTATTACGCTGGACCACAAGCCCACCATATGATTCCTTTTTTTAGATATAATGGTTATTCGAGTACTGCTTGGGGATTTTGTTAGTCCCATGTGCGACAATCTTGCTTCTTCACTAAACATAAATTTGTTGAAAGATGAATTATTTTCGTTCAGCTTTTCAAACAGTCAATTCACAAACGTTAAACGTAAACAATGGTCGCTCGGCTTTAATTCTAAAGCGGGCTGAATTTTACAGCGTAACAATGAAGATTTTTATGCAAAATGTTGCGCAAAGTGATGCCTAGTGATGCCCAATTAATGCAAACGTTGATACTTTGCTGGACAACGACTATATTCGCATCACTATGGCCACTACCAGAATATTATTTGTGTTTAATATAAGCAACAGTACCGTGAGCCTGGGATTTAGTGTTCAAATTACACACAGCCTGATTACGAAGAATTAAATTTAAAGAATTTAACAAAATGATAAAGTGAAAATTTCAACATTTTGATAATAAATTTTCACACGTAAAATTCTTAACTCAATAGTGCTCCTTGCCCTCTAATATTGGCCTCAGTGTTCTGATGGTATTTAAACATTTTATTTTATAGAAAAACTTTAAAGGTTTAAAAAAAGAAAATAAGAATTTATATTTTCCTTTATTTGCACTTTCAACATAAATAAAGAGAAGATAAAAAAAAATATATATTGAAACTGATTGGGTGTAAAGTTTAATCCTCTTATTTTCTCTAAGAATCTTAAAAAATATAAAAATTCTACAAGAAATTGAACATAGTGTTGAATGAGTATAAAAAAGCAATTTAAATATTATTTGTACAACATGTTGTTCATGATGGTGATGATGATGATGATGATGCGAGTGATAAACAGCAATAACAATATCATTAATTTCAAATAATTTAAAAAAAGAAGAAAATCATACCTTTTTTCATCTAAGAAGTATTAACACCAACAAAATATGTTTATGATGAGCACTTGCAGTAACTCATGTTTATGTTGCAGCAAATAAAATTGCGTGGCAGCTAAATATTAAATTTTAGAATAAAATGTTTTTGTTTGTTTTTTAGTGTATTTATATTATAAAAATGAAGTTTGCTTTAATTTATGTTTATTTAGGCATTAAATTTTAATAAGCTTTTGCTGGTTAAATAAAAGAGTATAGAGAGAACACTAAAGATGACATATGGCCTAAACCGGTATGTTCACAAACCGAATTTGACGCGGGTTGACGTAAAATCATACCCAAATAAATAAATGAGTATTATTAAAGACATAAAAATTTATTGCACTGGTTCCTTTAAGGGAAGTCAAATCATTTTTTTCAATTTTAACTTTTTGCAAGAAATACAAATCATAGTGTTCA
Organism: Trichopoda pennipes; assembly: GCA_030448955.1. Lineage (NCBI taxonomy): Eukaryota > Metazoa > Arthropoda > Insecta > Diptera > Tachinidae > Trichopoda > Trichopoda pennipes. The sequence continues at coordinate 726,970 of JASKUP010000094.1, forward strand.
TATCTACTCACTGTAAAATCTCTACTCTTTCTCGAAAAAAGATTTAGTTGTATTCATTTTCTTGATATAAAAGTCGCTTTAAAACATTGCTTTTTGCCTTTACTGACAATTTGTTAACTTTAAATCGTCGCTTCTTAGAGGAACCAGTACGATATAATTTTTCTATTACATTAAACACATGGAGGACAGCAGATTTCACGCTTACATCACTGAAATTACTATTAAGTATAGACAAGTATTAGCGGTAAGTAAATTAAAGAGTGCTGGAATTCCGATTAAAATTTTTTAATTCACAAAATATGATAATTGAAGAAGAAATTACGAGTCGATGGCCGTTTCGATACTGACATCATTTTGGGAAAACTAATTGACTAAATTAGAATAACGAAGTGATAAGTTAAAGATAAAAAGTCAGTTTTAAACAAAATAGAAATATTTAGTTTTACTTTTTCCCCCCAAAACCGAAACAAATTTAGTATAACCGCCTATAAAGGGCTTTCGTCTATTTTGACGCCTTGTACAACTCTCCTCTAAACTCCAAAATAAGAAACATTTGTGCAAAAAATCCTAATAAAATCACGATAGTCCAGGTTCCATTAATCGTTGGTATACCAGATAATGAACATGGTGAAGCCGTAACAGCGCAAGCGATATGTTTCGCCATTACTCTGAGTCTAGACTTTGGAAAACTACGATAATTTTAATTAAATTTTAATCTACTCGAAAACCCGGAAGGACATCCAATGATCCAACTATCAGCATGCCTACAAAAATTCATATCCAACCAGAAACAAACGAAGCCAACCTAAAACACGTCTTACAAATATCTCCGAAGCTTTAATGTGTGGCCAAATTTGAGGTTAAGAAGTAAATTGCCTTAAAACACACATTTTTTCTAAAAACTTTAGTTTTATGGTCACCGGTATAAAGAAGAGATATGGGAGCTGATAATGAAATATAAAGTCTAGCAAATTTAAGCTCCTAGCACGTCAGCAGACATCCTCGATTTTCACAAAATTTTTGAAGTACATTTTAAAACAAACCTTCGCTTATCTCGTTAATACAGCGCCGAATTTCAATTTTTTAGAGCTTTAGTTATAGATAACAAACAAATAGATTCAGTGGCAATAATCCAGGCGTATTAAGTCACAAGAACGAAATGGCCAATTGTTTCACAAAATTTACGACGATGGCATTTCTCAAACAAATAAGGGCCGCTGATGCCAACTGACCACAAATCGCACTATATGGTCACTTTCTTGGATGCAGTGGTTTTTCGAGAAATAATTGTTAATACGGTGAGCCCAATATACAACAATTTTGTTTGTTTAACTAACCATTAATTGCAAATACAAATCGCTAAAGATAATTTTATTGAAAAATTTATTACCGTAGTAACGTCGAGAATTCACGGTAACTGCGTTTCCATGATTATTATCGAAAAACATACGGGATGATGATCCCACAAACCGCACTATACGGAACCATTTTTTGGCTAAAATGGTTTTTCGAGTACTGTTTACGGATTTTCGAGGCTGATATGCGACAATTTCGCTTCTTTATATAACCGCCTAAGTGATAATGAGTTTGATCACTAAAAATGATTTTGTTCAAAGACGCATTATTTTCGTTCAGTTTTTCAAACAGGCAATTCACAAATGTCCGATGCAAATAATGGTCGGACGGCTTTATTTCTTGGATGAGTTGAACTTTATAAGTATGAAAATCAAGCTCTTTATGCAAGATGTTGCGCAAAGTGTTTTTAGTGATGCCCAAATATTCCAAATATTTCTAGTTACAGCAGCCATGTTTGTATCACTACAGTCACTAACAGCATAATGTGTTGATCTACTGATAGCAATAATACCATGAGAATCAAGCAATTGGATTACGGCCACAGCAACTTTAGAAGGAGCTTGATTATGAGGAAAAAGTGCTCGAATTTTACAAAATGATACAGTGCAATTTTCAACATTTTGATAATAAATTTTCACAATTAAAATTTGTTGCTAAAGAGTGTAACATCCATGTTTAAAATTTCCCTACGTTCTACTAAATGAATGTCCAAAGTTTACAGGTTAGCTCTTGATATTTAATTATGTGACAAACAATTTACTTCCTAGCCTCAAATTTGCCCACCCTTAATGATTGTATTACTGTATTTTATAGTTTTTTAAACGATTTTGTTTTATTTATCTTTAATAAATATCTTTTTTTCTTTTTAACGATCTTTTTTATATATTTTTTTCTTTTTGATATTTCGCTTTCCTTTGGAAAGCTTCTTCAGGAAAAAATTTTTAATTTAAAAAAAAAAAAATGGATATTACCTATAATAATCAATTACGGTGACTTAAATTCTTGTGTTTTTGAAACACTTAGAATGTGAAAATTAAGAAAGGTAAACACTAGATAAAGATAGCCAATTAGAACAGTACACACAAAACTAAAACTCACACAATTTAACGGTACAAACTTCGAAATTTCAACAAAAATCTTCTGGCATACCAGCGCAACTAAACTAATACTCTACCGGAAGGATGGAAAAAAGTCATTTTTCTTAATTTTCTGTGGTAAAGAAATCTGGAAATATGCAAACTTAAATCATAAAAATAGCGGTTGAAAAATATCAATTTTAACCCTGCATAGATAAGTAACGTCTATTAGACATATGCCTTTTTAATTTTGTACTCCATCCCTGTGGTTTGTAGTGAGAGAAAATGTATATGGTCAGTATTCTCAGTTGATCTCAGTAGCTCTCTAATGGTTATCAAAGAGAAAATTCAATAAGTAAATGAATACAATAACTTCTATGCCAATTTTTATTTTTTTAAGTCTTTAAAAGGATGTTTAAAACCATACTTCTTTCAGACGTAACATTATCTTTACCGTACTAAAAAATAACGTTATCTTTCTAGGGTTAAAGTGAATAGCGGGTAATCGAAATAATCTCATCGTGATTTTATGTAGAAAAATCTACAATAAAAATGTTTAATGTAAGCTGCAGAATGAATTAAATTGTATTTAAAACTCGTTGTGAAAAAATGTTGTTTTTAATTTTTATATAAAATAAAACACTAGAGCAAATTGTTAAAGCAAAGAGTTGCACATATTAAAAATGTATGTTGTATTCAAAATTTTAATTATAAGATGAAACTAAAATTAAAGAAAAACTCAAACAAACCGACACAACTTAACAAATTTACTGTTGGTCGGCCAATTTAAATAAGAATTATTTCACTAAATAAATACTTAAGCTCAATACGGACATACAAAGGGTTTCTGTTTTTCCTTATACCCACATACACACATATAGAAACACACACACACTTATACACACATTTGAATTACATTTAAATCGTGCATTTCTAAAAAAAGGGAGTTTGAGAGGAATTAAGGGAATAAAATTACTTTATTATTGCTAAGAAAATAAATTAAATAATTCAAATAGAGAATGTGGCCGTAGTTGGTTTAAATAAGGGGTTTTTCAACAAGAAGTTTGTTTTCTAAAACAAAATTTTTTATTGTATTACGACGAAAAAAGTTCGGCAATTGTGAGTGAAAAATGAAATGAAATGGAAAATGGAAATATCCACCACGACCACGCTAATAAATGTCGCTTCTTTCATCATAGTTTTTGATCACTTTTTGGCAAAATGGCAGTCCTATTTCGGCAATCATATTTTTTTTTGTTTTTTTTTTTAAAGAGAAGTAGCACTTCAGGCAACAACGCCTATTTAGTCAAGTACCATGCTACATTCTTTAGGAAAAGGGTAGAGAAGAGATGAGACAGCTGGTGAAAGTGGAAGCATAGTTATGGAAATTAACTGTCGTATAAGACAGCACAGCGACTAGTGACCATGCCTTTATCACTGAGCAGCTCCATCGACAGTCAATTTTTATTTTGTAGTGAAAAACAGCCAAGGTCTTTGTTAGGAATCGAACCAACAACCACCAGACTGAGAAGCTAGCCTGGAGGGGCACCTCACGGATTATGAGTTTTAAGGCTGAAATCATTTCGATTGGCTACGTATAGACTTTGTCCTTAACATAGAACCACAACAAATAATCTACGATCACACTATCTGTCTGGCCACTTAACTGGTGATTGTTGTGAAATTATGCGATCGGAAAATTTAGTTTGGTTTCATTAGCTGTGTGACATGTGGCACCGAATTGTTGAAACCACATGTCAGTGATGTCCACGCCATCAATAATAGGCCAAATTGAGTTGTTAACATTACGCGATAGCGTGATTCATTGACCCTTACCGCGTGATCTAGCCTTATCTTCGAAAGAAATGGCCCAGACCGCACCATACAGTGACACGTTGAACATGCAAAGGGTTCTCAATAATCGCTCTAGGATTTTCAGAAGCACAAATGCGGCAATTTTGCTTGTTGACATACCCCGACAAGTGAAAATGGGCACTGTCTAAAGAAATATTTTTTTCTGAAAAACCAGCCGGTTGTTTCTACTTGCTGCAATTCCCGCGCCAATTAAACCTTGTAAGGCTTTAAAGTAAAATCCTTATGCAAAATTTGCCATGTGGTGGTTTTGGATAACCCCAATTGTTGAAGACGTCGAGGATTTGAGAAATTTGAATCTCATTCACGCTGTGGCTCACAGCTGCTATGTTTTCAGTTAAACGGCCCGGTTGAACATGCTTTGGTGTTGGCTCATTTTGTATCGAGCCTTCCGACTCAAATTTAATGACCAGATTTTAAATGGCGGCCTCAAAAGGACGATTATTTTGTCCGAAAATATCACGAATTCTTCGTTTTGGAAATTTTCATAGTGGATTTTAATTATTTCGTGCGAAATTGAATTGATTGTAACAATTGCCAATGCATCTTCTACGATTACATCAAAAAAACTAAATGTCAAAACTATCATGTTGCTGGTATTGCCACAATAGAAAACAAACTTCTTGTTGAAAACCCCTATATAAATACGAGCAACGAAACGAAACGTTGAACAATAAAGTACAAAACTACATTTTCGCATTTTATTTTGTTTCTCTTTTTTTTCATTCATAACAAAGGAAACCCCATGAAAATTTAGAAGATTTTTATTATGCCTTCAACAAAAGCAACAAAAAAATATATTAAAAGAAGAAAAACTTTACTTACAATTAGTTGTGTTTGTATTTCTTTAAGCTAAAAGTATTTCGAAAAATGTATCTGAAAAGAGACTTTTATAATTTTGGCCAAAAAGTAAGTGCTACTTTATGGTTTTATATCGTTAATTTATTTTATTTTGTTTTGTTACTTTTCTTCTATTCTCTATTATTATTTTATATTTTTTTTTGTGTTTGTTCATGCCACTTTTGGTTGGTTGCTTGAAAATGAGATAAAGGATTCACTAAATATTTCATGTTCATAGCGAACCAATTTTACGCTCTTCAAATCCTATTATTCAATCCCCACGTGGTATGTACAGCCAAAGAAAATAAAGTACTGCAAATTCCATCACAATTTTCTTTGCTTCCTTTTTTTGATTTTCTTCACTATTGTTGTTGTTGTTGCTGTTCTTGCTATTGTTGTTGTTGTTGCCATTGTGTAGTTCATCTTACTTTTGGTTGTTTGGTTTTTAGGGTAAAGGAACAATGATAGTAAAGTCGAAAATTGTTTATTCAGTATCTAATGGTTTGGTGGTATTTATTGCAGCCAGAAGTTACAATTTCATAGTAGCAGTAATAAAATGTTTGTATTAGTCGTTATAAAATCTTTAGGTTCATCTTTGTATAAGTATTAAATGAAATAAATTATAAATAAAGTCCGTATATATTTTCCGAGCAATAAACATAAGCGCATTTTGTTACGGCGGATATTCGCAGATTTTATTTGCTTTTGTTTTCTAATAATAAATTAAATTTTTATACATTTTTATAATATAAAATTTTAAATTAAGCTTTTTAATAAGGAAGCGGTATGCTTGAGATAAGATAACATAAGAAAATGCTTCCTAGAGGTTAGAACTTTAGCTTCTATATAAAGTTGTAATCAAGTTTACTGCCACTACTTAATTATAGGTGAGTTTTTGTGAGTTACAATACATATTTTTCTGTTTGCTTTAATAAAATTCCTGACAGCAATTTCAAATGAAAGGAGTTTAGACATTTTCTAAATGTCTTGAAATCTTATAGAAAGGAAATTTCATCCTGTAGGTGGTTTTATTTAAAAAAAAAATTTGTGTTATTACCAAATTGAGAATTTAACTAATAAAAGCTTGGTTATTAGCTAAAAACTTAAACTAAAAACTTTGCCTTTATTTGCAACAGAATCATTCGATACTCATTTAATTTTTCTCAAAAATAATAAAAATTTCACACATTGGGAAACTTCAAGCTTGTAAAGCCATTTAATAAAACAAAAATAATTACTTCAATAAATTTATATCTAGAAAATACTAAATATACTATTTCACTCTAACAAAAGAATGAAATTGCTCGCATTCTAAACGAAATAAGAAATAATGTTTTTATTGTTCATTTAATTTTTTTTATACAACCAAATTAGCCTGCTTGCGTTTGCTATTATAAAATAGGATCTTACTTTCATAAATGAAATTATAATTTATAGTAATAAATTGTTAAGAGAAAACCAAAAGCTGAATCATTGCGGAATGTGATAAATTTGCTGCCTTTTTCGTAAATATGTTGATCTAATTTTAGCCAACAAACAAGAATTCAAAAACAACAAATCTTTAATCCAAAAATAATTTATTTTATCATAAAAATATTTAAAAAAAATATAAAATCAGTTGAGTAATGGTAATAAAAGTTGAAACTTTCGAGCCATACAACTGCATAAGGCCAGTATGTTGAGTAATTTGCCGCGCACAACCACCTTGTGCAATTAGTGAATGAACCAACACAGCGTCCTTGTGTTGAAGGGTACCAAAGTAATATGCTCTCTTTCATATCTCTCGGTAATTCTGGCCACTACAACATCTCCACCTGCTTTTCACATTAAGATAAAATACAATTCATACATTTAAATTTAGTTTAATCCGATCAGAGGAAAGCGACTCATAATTTAATTTTTTGAACTGTAATTTATAAACAACGCATGGGCAAATTGCTGTTAAGGATGTAAATTACCTGTTACGTGATTAAATTCAAGAGTTGTGCTATCATCGTTCGACTCTTATTTAGCAAAAAGTTGTGAAATTTTAAGCCTGGAACCTTATACTCTTAAGCAGAGAATTTTAATTGAGAAAATCTACTGCCAAAATGGTGAAAATTTCACTGTATCGCTTCGGAAAATTTTTTGTAAGCAGACTCCTTCTTAAACCGTTGTGTATAATCGAATTGCTTAATTCAGGTCACGGTGTTGTTGGTGACAACAGATCAAAACTATATGCTCGTAGTGACCTTAGTTATGTAAACATAGTCGCTATTCAGCAAAGTGTTGGAAATTAGCCTGGAACATCAACTAGTCGGCGTTCACAACAAACAAGCATCACTTAAGCCACTTTGCGCAATATTTTATATAAAGATCTTTATTTTCACGCTTATAAGGTTTAACTTGTGAAATTATAAAAGCCAATGTTGCGTTATCTGCGTCAAAAGTTTTTAAAGTAACGCATTTTCCAACAAAATCATCTCTAGAGTGATGAGGTGGGCGGATTTTTATCCAAAAAAAAATGTTAATAAAAATAAAATTCCAATGAAAATAATATTATATTATTTAAGTAATGATCGATATTTATTTTTTAAATAAATCATTAAATTGATTACTGGTGGTATAGCTAGTTCTTATTTCTTGATTGTTCAACTCAAATCCTTAAGCACCATTTAACCACATTTTAGAAATGCTAAAGCTTATTATATTAAAAAATATTTTTGACCAAGTGAGAAGTGTACAAAAAATTACTAAATACAAGTACCAAAGCTGAAAACAAAATACTAAATCAAAGTGACTTTAATTTTCCTTATATTTCTTCAATTTAAATTATTTAAACATTGACGCTGATGTTTATTAATTTTTTTGTCCACTCGAATGTGGAATGAAAATGGAACTCAGTCTCTATAAATTTTTTAGGCTACCAGGTCATGAAACCAATTTCTCATGCCCAGACCGTTTTGTTTCAGCAAGAAGGCTAAAGAACACAGCCACACTGCCACCCAAACAATTCATTCATTTATCGCATGAAAAATTTCCCGGTCGCGAAATTTCTCGATTAGATTAGATCATCAATTAGCCGTCTTGTTTTTGTAATTTTACTCCGCTGGAATATTTTCTCTTACGTAAACAACCCACAAACAACTGAAGTGAAGCTTTGTTGCAAAATGTTTTTTTCAAATTTTGTGTAAAACGCGGAGTTCTGCTGACATGCTAAATGTAGACCTTTCGCAGACGTAATATTTTATTACTAATTCTTTGTATTAGTGCTGATAAAACTCAAATTGTGAAAAAAAGTTTTTGTTTCAAGCCATATTGTTTTCTAATCTTAAATTTACCCATCCGTTACTTAAAATTGCCAAATAACAAGATTTAAGGTTTTTTTCGATGCTGGAAGATGAGGCTGGAAATGCGGTAACGGTCAATGGATCACGCTATCGGGAGATGCTAACAATTCAATTTTGGGCTATTATTGATTAATTAGATATCACATAGTGAATGAAACGATTAATTTATTGCAAACTAAATTTCCCAATCGCATTAGCAGTTAAGTGGCCAGCCAGATCGTTTGATTTAATACCACTGGATTATTTTTTGTGGCGCTATGTTAGGAACAGAGTCTATACGGAGTCAATCGAATCGATTTCAGCTTTTAAACTCAAAATCCAATAGGACCGCCATTTTGCCAAAAAGTGATTAAAAAGGTTGATGAAAGAAACAACATCTGTCAGGGTGGTCGTGCCAGATATTATTTTTGATTCATAATTGCCGAACTTTACTTTTCGTAACACAATAAAAATTTGAGTCATCTTAATGTAAATTTTTTATTTTATTTTGTTTTAGAAAACAAAGTTCTTGTTTAAAAATCCGATATAATGGCAATTACTTCATTTTCAAACTTAACATAAAATTGATTTGAAATAGATTTATTTACGGAACATAACATTCCGGAGTATGGTGAAAATAAAAGAATTATTCATTGCCATCACTTGGTAGATCAAGAACCCTTTTACTGTAATATGAGGTGTATTCTAAACGATCAAAGAATAATAATAAAGGGATTTCCCCAAGTTAGTTTTGCTTCTCGAAATCTTTCCAAACAATTTCCATTGTAGTTAAGGTAGAGTGGCATAACTACTGTAATGCCACCAAAAACCTTGGGATAATATTTATTCACTTAAGTCTCAGACTAACAAAAAGCTGAGGTGCCCACTATACATCTTGCAATATTTGCAACTTATGGTAAAATATTATCTTTTTTCTGTTTAAGTCTACATTTGTGAACTTCTAATAGGATGTGACTTTATTTACAAAAGAAAGCTAAATGGTGTGCATACGGATTAAAAAGTTATGATGATCAGCTTTCTCAATTATTCTTTAAACTATACTGGGTTTCGTTCAACAATCATATTAATATTCTTCAAAAAAAATATTTTTTCAGACATGGAACAATATATTTTTGAAGGGTAAGAGGAATGCGTTTACCCCCGTGTTGTTATCTGAATGGCAGGTTTTTATTTATGCGCCGCGTCTGTGAAATGTTCATTCTCAAACAAAACTCTATAGCAATGCAACGAACCTTAAACCCTTTTTATTTATTTAAATACCATTCGCAATAATTAATTATAAATATCATTATAGAGGGTGTTTTAAGAGGTATATAACTGTGACTTGGAATAAAACAAAGATACATTTTTTAAATTTCCATTGGATTTACTTTACGCGAAAGATAATCTTTTACTTTATGATTTCAATATGAATTCTGGCAAATTATCGCCATGTTTGTTTCGGACGTGGCCTTATCTAGAGGTCCAATTTCGATGACTTGTTTCAACTTTTGCGACCGTTTATCGGTGATAACGCGGCAAATATTATTCTCAAGGTATTCAATCATTAAGATGCTACCGCCATAATCCGGTGTCTTCACATATACACACAAAATTCTAGTGGCTTTAGAATATACGATCTTGGCGTCCAAATCACGGTTTTCAATCGCGAAACTATGCGGTTACCAAACGTTTTCTTTAATAAATCAATTATGATACGAACTTTGTGATATGTAGGGCTATTTATTGAAACCACAACTCTCGAACATTATGGTTTATCAGATGATGGACAAAAATGTCAATAATCATAAATCTGTAACGGTCACTATTGACTGTAACGTCATGAGAAGTCTCATTATTAAAGAAGTACGAATCAATGACTCCACTAGCCTAAAACAGTCAGTTTTGTTGGTCTAACGGTGTCTCAACATACACCTAAAAATTATCATCACTTCAAATATGGCATGTTTGTTTATTGACGTAACTTCATCACTAAACAAAATTCGCTTATGAAAATTGAGATCAACGCAAATTTTGTTTTAAGCCCAATTTACATAGTTTGGAGGTATTGTTTAGGCATCAGTCTATCTAATCATATTAAACATACATCCCTCGACAGCTGACCACCATTTAAAAAAGTGTTGCCAACTTAAAGATCTATATCTGTATGAAAATACCCTATAGAAAACAATTTAATGTTAAATTAGTCAAAATATATATGTACTCTTATTCTGTTTAGCGACGGCAATACAAGACGACGTCGTTTTTTATTCCGTATTCTCGTTGGCAATATTGCCATTTATCGATGACTGGCAATACATGTTTGGTATTCTGTAAGACAATTTGACGTTGATGTTGCCTTAAATTGCGTTGATATTGTCATCAGTGATTTTGGTGTCGTGCTTTTATAATTTAAAATTTATAAAATATTGAAAAAACTAAAAATACCAAAAAAAAAAGAAAATATAAAAAAGTACAAATAAAATAAAATATGAAAAAAATTAAAATTACCAACGCCAAACAATTTGAAAAATTAGTGGAAGCATTGCGAAAAAATTTATCACTTGCCAGGGGATTTCGAAGAGGCAGTGTTCCTACTAATTTTAAGGTACAATGGGAAAGTGTTGCGATTGCTCTAAATGCCCTTGGCCCACCAAACAAAACAAGTGATGGATGGCAAAAGGTATAATACTTTAGTTCTTTACAAATACCTTTTTGGAGAAAATCCTTTTTACAGATTTAGCGCGACTTAAACTTTAAAGTAAAAAAAACAATGTGCTGAACATTTTGATTTTAATTTATTTTGATTTTTAATTTATTTTTGGTTCAATTTAATACAGATTTTATTTTTTTTTCACACAGTTTATTTTTTTCACAATAATTTTATTAAAAATTGTACACAAATGAATTAGCAGAATTATTAAAATGATTGATAAACTGGCAACGTCGTCGTAAGACTGTTAAGGAATACCAAATTAGTGTTGATATTGTGTTAAAATGATGTTACCTCAAACTTGACGACGATGCTGCCGTGACCAAATAGAATAAGGTTGATTGTCTGACAGCACAGAGCACAGGAATGCTGTAAATACATAATTGTTTCTTGTTGTAGAGAACTTCAGGATAAATAATGAATGAATGAATAAATAAATAAACATTAAATAATTATTTATTTATGTATGTGTTATGTATGTGTATTACCAATTACATTTAGCAGATATTTAGTTGTTATCTATACAAGAGTAATTGCATTTTAAAAATTAGCATAAGAGGTCTTGTAAGAAAATAATACGAGTAAAAGTAGCAGCATAGTTTTCGATGCAATTTTATCTCGATACAAAGAGGCCGAAATGTTTGGCTTAATCTCTTCAATTCATACGAAGCAAAAGTAATTTTTTTTTTTTTTTTTTTGTTTTGATCAAAATATTTTATGGATGTATGTTAGGGGGGTTATATCTGAATTATATCATTCTTTTATTGGTAAGAGGTCAGTTTTTACGTGTTGCATTGATTACAGTCAAAAACTATTTCAATCAAATTATTTTTACAGTTCTAAAGAAAAACAAAGTCAAAACTAAGAAATTAGAAATAAAACTCAGCTTTAGAAATAAACTGCTGTGTTTTAGTTTTTTATGGTTTCTATAACATAAACCAAAGTGCTCTGTAAACAAATAAAAATCACACAAACATTCATTTTAACACAGCAGTAGTTTATATTTAAACTTTAACTAACTATACATCAGTGTGTGTGTGTGTGTAAAAATCTATTTGTTTTTGTTGCTGTTGTTTGCTGGTATTGTAATATAAGTTTCTAAATGCCTTTGGGACGTTTATCAATATTTGTTGGAAGATTATGTGAAAATGAGCAGGAAGTTATTTTCATTTTCATTTTTAGTTTTTGTTTATTATTATTATTATTCTTGTTCTTCTTTTTTTTCTTCTTTTTTTGTACATTTTATTAAGATAATAAAACAACTTTCATTTTATGTTTTAATTTTTTTTCTCTTTTTCTTCTTTAATTTGTACCCTACATTTTTAAGTTGTTTGTGGTTGTTAACCTCTACTTGGAGGTTTGCATTGTGTAGCAAAGGGAAAAGAGTTAAATTAATGATCGTTAAACATCCGCTTTAAAAATCATACGGTTTAATGTACAACGAAATTAAGAATGTTTCGTTGAAAAGAAAAAAGTGAAGTGCGTTTATTGAAAACTTTTATGGAAGATGATTATGCTTAAGATTAAGTGTTTATTGTTTACGAAAAAGTTTAATAAATTTTCTTGGCGAACATTGAACATTTTTGGAAAGTTGTTTAATAGTTTAAGGTAGTTGACTCTTAAAACTTACAAGAAGAATACTTAAAATTGTAGGACTACAATGGAAAACATTCAAGAAACATAAAAATAATCCAGAGACTTTAAGTTCGTAGGGGTTATTCAGACTTTGGTTAATAATTAAGAATTAAAAAAGGGAATAGGAGCTCATTAGCCACAAAAATATTTTTATTCAATAAAAACTTAAATATTGACTGTTTAGAAATTTATCTCAAACGAAAAAACACGGTTCTCATATTCAGCATAAAAGAGAAGTAATTTTGGTTTTATTATTATGTTAACCTCTATTATTGTTATTATTATTATGTGTTTTCGAACAAGGTACCATAATGCGACTACCGGGCTGGACGCTTTGCCAAGATTGCCTAAAAACTTGAATTTTGTGGCCAATTGATATGCATGCATGATGGAGATATTATCTTTTATCCCCAGATAGGTTATTTGTGGTCACCATAAATGAGATGCAGTGCCACACCCCCTGCGGGGGCTCCACTGCTGTTCACTCGCACGGGTAGCATATTTCCCACACCAGCTTCAGTGTCAGAAGCTGGTGCGCCGTCGTACAAGGACGTGGTGCATGCATTTCGACTTCTTTTGGATCTTCTCATACTTGCTTCGTACCGGTGAACCGGACCGGAACAATAAATGAATTGTTTAGATGGCTGTATGCCCTGTAGCGATGTATTGCTTAACCCAATTATGGACATTCACTAGCCAGTTGCGATCATTTTAAAATTGTTTACCATGATTTAGTAGCGCAGAGGAAGGATTTCGAAAAAATATGGTTCGATGATGCCGTCTGACCTCAAACCGTAGCAGACGGCCAACCTCTTCTTTGGATGTAATGGTTTTTGGAGGACTGTTTTTAAATTTTTTAATCCCCATTTGCGACAATTTTGAAAATTGAAAATCAGTCTCGTTACTAAAGATGATGTTGTCGAAAAATGTCTCGTTTCGTTCAGTTTTTTAAACACTTCATAAGCTTAAAAACGAAGATCCTTAAGCAAAATGTTTCACAAAGTACCTCTTAATGATACTTAATGAATACGAACGTAGACAAGTTAATATTACAGGATCATTCTCAAAACTTTGCTGTACAGCGGCAGTATTTTTTTTTTAAAGAAAAGTAGCACTTCGGGGTAACAATGCCTATTTAGTCAAGTACCGTGCTACATTCTTTAGGAAAGAGATAGAGATGAAACAGGTGGTGAAAGTAGAAGGATAGTCGGAAATTAACTGCCGCATAAAGACAGCACAGCGACATGAGACTATGCCTTCATCGCTGAGCAGCCCCACTGACAGTCAATTTTTATTTTTGTAGTGAAAAAAACCAATGTCTTCGTTGGGAATCGAATCCACAACCCCCAGACTGACAAGCTAGTACACTACCTACTAGCTGTACAGCGGCATTATTTGTATTACTATGGCCACTAAGAGCATGTTGTTGTGGTATATTATCGGCAATAATACCATGAGCCTGGGCTTAAGCGATTAAAAGCTGCTCGAATTATATGAAGTGATGCATAATTTTAATTTTTCAGAATTAAAAAAATTTTTTTTATGTTAAAAATTTTGCAACCTGTTAACAAATAAATGTCAAAGGATGTCAGCTTAATTCTTAAGATTTTATTTTTTGATAGTCAATTTATGTCCAAACTTTAAATTTGCCCACTTGATGAGAACGTTGGCAACCCCTTGGTAACTTTTAATGTTAAGTTATTGGCACCGGCTTTTAATCAGTAACAGTAATTTCTAGGGATTGAGCCTTAGTAAAATGATTTTCATTCTCTAGAGTATGAAAGTTGTATTTCGATAAAATAAATTTTTTAAGCCAGAAAATCCTGAGTAGGGCATTAAGTGAAAAGGTTTTACTACCAACAAAATTTTTCTTAGTTTAGTGTATTCGATTTTATGGAAAAAAAGCAATACTATTCTCAAGGATTGTTTGATATAACTCTTTCTCCAAACAACGTAAAAATGTGTGTGTGTGTGTATGTGTGTGAATACTTCATTTAGTTTATACAAGTGAATGATTTTTCCTAATCTTCATCAATGTTGTTTCTAAGGAACAAACAAACAAACAAACACAGAAAAAAAACTAAAAATGATTTCTTTAGTGTCGTAACAAGTGAGAGTTGAAAAATATGATAAAATATTATTTATGATCTCTACAACTATGAATAAATTATGATCTCATCATCTTTAAGAAAATATTGTCACTTTTTTCTTTTTGGGGCATTTGTCACATTTTTACGCTTTGGCCCATTCAATCAGTTTGCGTGATTATTTGGCAGCAAGTAAAAGTAAAAGAAAGTGTCTTTATAAAGGATTTATAGCTGCAGCAAATGAACAAATAAATCCTGCCAAAGTTATCAATCTGTGTCGAATTATCATCTTTATTTTTATCAGCAACATCATAAATCCATTCACACTCTTTTATTGTACCTTTTCATTTCTTTATCATCTTCTGCTGGTTAGACTCGTTAAGATTTCTGTTTTTTTTTTAGTTTTCTTGTTCTTTCTATAATTTTTCTTTTAATTCAGTCAGTCAAGCTATGGGGAAAAGAAAAATAATGTTTGTATTAAGATACAAAAGCAACAACGACAATAAATGAGTTACAAAAAATAAAAAATAAGATTAAAAAACAGCTTAAGCTAGGGCAGATTGTTTGTTACTTCTTAGCGTAACGTTTTACTTGCTCGTAGTTTTTATACTTTGATAATTTTATTTTTGCAAATATGAGCGCATAAACAATTTACTTAATGTCTCTTCTCATGTCACTAAAGGCAAAATAAAATACAAAGAAAATTTCCTTTTCATTCAAAGTAAACGATATGAAAATGAATGAAAAATACTGCAACAACAACAACGACAACAAAAAATATGTAAGCACTCATTTATACAGGTTTTTTATTTGTATTTCTGAACTTTCCTTTATCCCTTCTAAAGCAACAAATCCTTTTATTTTGCAACACACAAAAAGAAACAAAAACCAAAAAAATAGCGCTAAATAAATCATAATAAAAATAACTTTTTCTCATTTCTCATAAACCAGCAGAGAAAAAAACCAACAACCAAAAATCCACACAATCAACATTCCTACAAAAATTTATAATAAATATTTATATATTAATATCTACATGGAAATTGCAACATACACACACACACACATACACATATGCCACCTTGTAATAGACAGTTATTTTTATGAACATACTTTTATTTCTACGAACTTGTACGATTGCAGTCAGTTCCTAAATGAATAAGCTCTAATTCGAATTAAAGTTTTACTGCATTGAAATTTATCTTGAAGACTTATAAACTAAACGAGGGTGGAGTTTAACTTATTAACTTAGTTCTCATTAGGATTAATCTATTGGTTATATGCCTCGAGCTAAACATGTCTACACATAGACAATTGTTATATTTGCTAGAGAAAAGTCAAAGCAAATCAATTGCATGCACAAAGAAAATATACGTTTAAGGTGACTATGATTTGAAAGAAACATATTATGATTAAATTATATGATTAAAATTCAATGATATTATTTTTAAAATATAACTAGCGTGCCCGTGACTGCTTTGCAAGTCATTTCTTTGACAATCTTCGATCGATTGTGGTGCACGGTATAGACAAACAAATTACGTGAACGCGATACATATAATCGACCGTGCGAAAAACAGGGATCATTGCAAAAGCAACACGTATGGAGAATTGAAGCCATTTAAAATCAAACGGGAAATCTGGAGGAATCATAGAAATGCGTGGTATCAACACATCCTCGTCCTTATATTTTCCTTTTAAAATTTTTGCTTCAATCACATTTTTCATGACTCTTTTGACTACTAAACGTGTCCCATTGCAAAGTCGTGGCTGGCAGATATTTCTAAGCAAAATATTTGGTACACCAACTTTCACTTGTAGGCGGTGGGGCAGCGTCCAGATAACTCTAGCGAATTTTAAAATTCGACTAAATAATTTACAACATCGTTTTGATTGGTAACAGAGTCAACTGATTTGTAGGCAAAAATTTTCCCGCGAATGTCATTCAAAATTGTCACATTGATATCCAAAACATCTGGATTTTTCGCAGCTAAGATAGCTTTCTCCTCCAACCAATCATGGGTTCTAAAATTTTGTACAATACCGGGGAATACGTTTGTCACCAATTCTTGTTTTGATTGTGCAAAGTGGCGAAAATTATCGAAGCGTAATCATTTTTGTGGTGGGGCCAATTGAAATTGCGCCATTCCCAATATCTAACAATTCCTTTGAATAACGTTCGGCTGATGGATCATTTTGCAATTGAATATGCAAATTATACACACACACACATACATACAAAAAATGCAACAGAATATGGAAAGTAAAATTCTCTATTTGTTTGCACATACACTTGCTATGAACATGGGCATGTTTCGGTTTGTATTGCTGTCGCATTCTGTGCAAGTACACACACATAGCAAAGTACAAACAAAAACACACATTTCATTTGGTACAAAACATTGAGTCGAAGTATGCAATAGAAAAAAAATTTGATTTTTTGGAAAAATTTGTCTTGTTTCAAGCACGCACTGTGAACGCACTATTGCGCGCAAATGCATGAAACAAAATACAACCCAGCGAACGACCATTATGAAGGTACTGTGAAAATTTGGTGGAAATCCGACGACACATCTCGTCGAACACTGGCAAACAACAGACATCTATTTTGGACTTAATTTTTATATATATAAAAGATGGATACTTATAATCAAACTCCAGAGAATTGGAACAATACTACATGCTGATAATAATTTTGTAAATTTAACTTCACACTTTACAATAACAACAACAAAGTAATGTAAAAGTTTTGTATTTTTATTTATTTTTAAATGCTTTGGTGGGCATATTTATCAAATGAGTAAATATCAAAAACTATCCAGATATCCTTTAGCATTTATTTATTAAAATGTTGAAACATTCTAAGCATTAAACGCTACATTCTTGATCAAAGAATTTTGATTAATTACGCACTGTATCACTATGTAAAATTCGAGCCGCTTTTCCTAGTAATCTATCTACAATTGATACCGCCGTGCGTAATTTAATACCTAAAATCAACATTTATGGTAAACATAACCGCTGTACAGCAGTATTTAGAATTACTTAACTCGTCGAAGATCACAACAACACTTAAGCCATCTTGCGCAACATTTTTCGTAAAAATCTTAAGCTTAACGTTTATAAGAATTAAAGACGACCGAACCTTGTTTGTATCGAACGTTTGTGAGTTGGCTGTTTAAAAAACTGAACGAAAGCAACGCATTTCCAACAAAATTATCTTAATATAAACAAGCCAAACTGTCGTATATGGGGTTTACAAAATCTACAAACAGTCCAAAATCACTACACCCAAAGTTTGAAATCAAGCGGCATCATGACCCGTATTTTTTCGAAAATAAGCATCCTCTAAATTCTCTCTGCGCAACCAAGCAACGATGATCACTTTTTTGTGGCCTTGATTGGCTAATATCGATATCAGTGTCCTTTTATTGCAGCAACAAGGCATAACAAGCCACACAGGCACCCAAAGAATTCAGTAATTACTTAAGATATTTTCCGGACGCGTAGTTTCTCGATTTAGCGATGTCAATTTACTGCCGCATTATGTGATTTAACCTGCTAGACTATTATCTCTAGGGCCATTTCGAATACCGGGCTTACGTGAATAGCCTACAGACAATGGACACTCTGAAGGATATTTATTTATTTATTAACAGCAAATAAATTTACAAATCAATAATTATAATAATAGAAACTGGATACAGTGGCCTTCTGAAAGTTACAATTGTGAAAAAAGCGTACGTCTGGCGACGTGGTAGAAGTGAACATTTGACCGACTTTACATGTCATTATTTTCTGCCTAACAGAATAAAACTAAAATTGCCAAAAAATGGTATGTGTTTACTTCCTAACCTCAAATTAACCCAGATTTTGTAAATCATGGTACTTGCTTATGTCTAAATTGTGCTGGAAAAAGGTATATAATATTTGAAAGGACCTATGAGCTTAAAAAACTATCAAGCACCTCCTTAATATCGAAGGAGCTGCGATGCCTTTCTAAAATTTAAGGTAGTTGTTTTATGAGAAATCTTTTTCTTTTACTCTATTAGACATTATTGGCTTAATGCTCCTTCTTTAGAAAAACAAAAAGCAAATTAATTTGCATTTTTTTATTTTTGAACAGTCCAGAATTTTTTCGTAAGAAATATTGAAGTCATCCATTCAGTCACATTTATTAATTTTTTTAAAACTAAGTCCGGACATTAGATATGATAAATTTGCTGTTTTTATATTTTTGTACATTATTATGAGGTATATAGTGGAGCATTAAATTCCGCAAAATATATTGATGAAGTACAGGATGTCCGCCGGGGAGGTGTACTACTTTGATTTCCTGCCTTAGTCTTAACAGTTCATATTTGGCAGTGACTTTGAAGAAAGAGGGTCTGTATGTAATAGGCTCAAGCATGGACCACAACGTACTACAAGATCGGCTGAATTCATTACTGCTGCTTAAGAAAGTATTAAAAACAGTCCTTCAACCTTAATTTAACTCGTGCTTAGGAGCTTGGTCTTCAACGTACAACTTTGGCCACAATTTTGCACAAGGATTTCATTTGTTTCCATATAATATTCAATTAACACAAGAGCTTCTTCCACAAGACCATTTACGCTGCGGACCTATGCCAATAGGATATTTTAGCTAGCTCATGACAACCACGATTTTCACGAAAAAATCATAATGAGTGACGAGGTAAATTTGCATTTGAACGCATATGGGAATAAAGAGAATAGTTGGTTCTGGGGAATGAGAAACCCTCAAATTATTCAGCAGTCACCGTTGCATCGATTAATAGTGACAGTCTGGAGTGAAACTTGGTCAGTAGAAATCATTGGGCCTTTGTTCTTTGAAAATGAAAATGGCGTCACGGTTATTCTGAATGGGAAACGATATCGTGATATGAGTGAAAACTTTTTAATACCACAACTACATACTTTGGGCTTGATTAACATGTGGCATCAACAAGACGGTGCCAAATCGCATACAGCCACGATTACAAAGGAATTACTGCGAGACCTCTTTCCACAACATATTATTTCAAGAAATTATGATGTTGATTGGCCTTCAAAATCGCCTGATTTGACAGCTCCAAACTTCTTTTTGTGGGGACGTGTAAAAAACAATGTTTATGCAAACAAAATATTCGTGGTAAAATTAATAAAATACCACGTGAGGCTACCAGAGGCGGTCATTTATCTAATGTTGTACTTCATACATAATTGCCGATATTAAATAGAACATTTATCAACATAAGATCCATTCTCTTTCATTTAATCAAAAACTATAAACAAACAAAGAAGCATACCTTTTCGGCGTGCACTCTGTATGTTGCTACACCAAAAACTATAAGAGCACGGTGGCCCATAGTCAATAAACGTTTAAGTCGTAATTTTTTTAACAAAAATCTAAGTTTTAAGAGCGTCATAAGACCAACTATGACATGTGCAAATTCCATTTGGTATAGTGCATCTTAAATGCATTTTAAGAAATCACAAATTATTCAAGATAAGTGTCTGAAGATCATAAATAAAACACACTGGAGATGCTCAGCTGAGCTGCTTTACAACGCATGTCGCTATGAACAAATTGCTTACATGAAAAATGTATCAGGAAATACCACGAATTCATACAAAGTTCCCCTTTATCAACTGATACGGGAATACATTCAATCGGTTTCACAAAGATATTGAAATGAAATTTATTATGTCGCAAATAGCATGTAGAAATTTGTTATCGCTTGATAATAATATACGTGTTTTACCTATTTTTCCTTAAATAAGCTTATAACTAAATAGTTGTTTTATAGATCTGCGATTTCTAATATAAATCGTCTTAATACCTTGAAAGTTTGACTTGAAAAAATTCTAGTGGAACATTAACAAAATACGAGTACAGACAGTGACTATTGTTATAGTTTATATGGTATTTTACTAACACTTAGAAAAGTTACTTTAAAGAACTTATTTATTTACATTTCTGTTAATATTTATTTCATGTCGGGGTAACTTGAAAAAGATGCTGATAGAAAAAAAAACATAATACGAAATGAAAATTATATGTGCATGTTGCCACAAAATTGCACCTTTCTTGTTCTTCCTTCAATTATTTTGTTGTGTTTTTTTAAACCAACAGTTTTGTTAACAACTTGCAAGAATTTCTTCTTTAACACTTTCTGGATTTTTACTTAAATAGTGAATTGTTAAGTGTGTATAAATTTTGTATAAAAACATTTTTAAGGGACTTTTATTCGACTGTAAATATTTTTAAATGTGAAACTGTTTGTGTATTCGAAGAAATGAATAAATGAATACCTGCAGAGAAGTTTCTGGCTGGGAGTTTTTGAAAAAAAAAACGTTTTCTTATCGTTTCTTTAAATAAGATTTCTTATTTGTATTTTTTACATTTATCCTTTACAGCATGAACGAATGTCTGTGTTAATTTTCTTTTTGTAGGGTAAATTTTCGTATTTCTTTGAGGGTGTAAATTTGTTACAAAAATATAATAATGAATCCAGTGGATTTTTTGTATATTTAATCACTTTTACTTGACGCAGCCAACAATAAGAAAATAATATTTTAATATTTTAATATTAAACAATTTTAATATCAACAATAGACTGACGCCTGAAAATCGCTTCTAATTTATGCAAATTTAGTTGGGAAATTGTGGTTCTTTTCGAAACACCAGATCACTGTTACACCTTTCTTTGAACGTATTTATAAATAAAAAACAGACATCGTCATATTCAAAAAACTGACTCTTTAGTGTGCTTTATAGGCTGGTGGATTCATTGGTCTGTACTTTTTGAAAAACAATATTGATCAGAACGTTAAAGTCAATGACGACTCTAAAGCCATGATTACTGAGCTTTTCGTTCATCAATTAAACAATCATGATGATATTGCCGATATACGGCCACAAAGGTTGAAAAAAATATCCCCAAATTAAAAAATCCTTCATCTCATAGTTTTTTTTTAACAACTTCAGCTTTATTGACACCGATGTAAAGAAGAAATATGAAACTCAATAATGGAAGATAATATCGGGCAAATGTCTACTCCTTGGCAGACGTTCGTTCACAAAACTTTGAAGTTTATTATTGAAAAAAGCTCTGCTTGCTTCGTCAATGCAGAGCCGAATTTCATCTTTCAGTGTGTCAGTTTTATGTAAGTTGCAAATGGGCACAGAAAAAATAATCCGCCGGTGTCAAATTACAAAAACAAGACGGCCAATTGATATCATCAAATCTATAAAGCCTGTAGTACATGGCATGTAAAAAGCCACATTCACATGTGGCTCTGACGTCATAACAACTCTCAGCATTTTGTTTACATTTGTTAAATATGTAACAGTAGATACATGTTTTCAAATTTTGATATTACACGAAATGTAGTTTTGTCACAAAATTTAAATGTGACAAATGTAGCCGAAGCGTACACATATGCAATGGTAGTACATGTGTACAAAGCGCACCATACGCTCACTTTTTTTGGATGTAATGGTTCCTCAAAGACTCTTTGTGGATTTGTGAGCCCCATATGCGACAATTTTGTTTGTTTTCATAACCGTCTAATTGATGATTTTGTTGATGCGATCTTGTTAAAAGAACTAACTAAACCCGAACACTGACCCACCAGTACAGTTTAGAACGTGGTTTGGAAATGATGTCTTGCATCGAAAGCGCCTGCCGTTCATACCGAACAAACAGATAGCAAAGACTAAAAGAAATGAAAACAGAATACATTGCTTTCCTTCAGGTTTTCAGTCAGCCAATTCATAAACGTTCAATGCACAGCATGATAGCTCGGCCTTAAATCTTGAACGAGTTCAACTTTATCATAATATTTTTTATTGAATCTGCTAAATTAATAGAACTAACAATAAGTAGATAAATCGTAAATCTAAAAGTAAAAATTATCTTTATGTCTAGCCAATGCCAGCCAAAAAGTTTTAGTTAACAAGAAATAAAAAAAATAAAAAGAAAAACTCTAGAAATTACTTATACTAATGGCCCTAACGTCTCTCCTTTTTAGACGGTTGTAGCCCCTATCATTTAATATATTACGTGGCAAAATATTTGGATGAAAATCCAGTTTTGTCAAATATTTGGATGCGTACTTCTGTATTTCCTCTCTTACAGAGGGCACTTTCAAATCCTTGTGAATGTTTGAGTTTTTTACATACCATGAGGCAGCAGTTATGAGTGTGAGGATTTTATTCTGGCTTCTTTGTATCAGTGCGACATTTGACACTGAGGCAGTGCCCCACATTTATATTCCATAGCTCCATATTGGCTTTAGAACAGACTTGTAGATCAAAAGTTTGCAGTCCAGACTGAGAACAGAATTCCGACCAATTAGCCAGTTTAATTGAACAGTTTTAAGTCTTATTTGCATAAGATTAGCTTCTATGTGGTGCTTCCATGTTAGACGCCTGTCAAGGTGCATACCGAGCTACTTGACGACCGAACGTTGAGGTATTATCTGATTATTTATTGTGTACTCTTGCGTAATGTAAAAGTAATATGAATGCACTTCTGTTCATTAATTTTTAATCGCCATATTCTTAACCATTTTTCGACTTTTAACACATGACTTTGAAGACGTAGTGAAGCTTCGTGTGGGTCTACATGAACACAAAGCAGGGCAGTATCATCAGCAAATGTTGAAACGTGAACGTCGTCCCGTGTAGGCATATCTGAGGTATATAATAAATACAAAATCGGATCCAAGATGCTCCCTTGAGGAACTCCGACTCTAATTGGCTGTGGTGGGCTCAAAAACTCCTCGTGCTTTACAACAAACAAACGGCTACTCAAGTAGCTTTCCAGTAATGTATAAATATTTTAAGGCAAATTCTGCCTTAGTTTATGAATTAAGCCCTCGTGCCAAACTTTATCGAAGGCCTGTAAAACATCAATAAAGAGAGCATAACAGTATTGTTTATTTTCGAAGGTTTGTTTAACAACATTAACAAGTCTACGCGTTTGCTCTATTGTGCTATGCTTTTTCCTAAATCTAAACTGGTGATCCGGTATACACTTCTTTTCGATCAATATGGGATACATTCTATTTATTAAAAGTTTCTCGAACAATTTAGATAAATTTGACAGCAAGCTTATTCGCCTGTAAGAATCTATTTTAGAATGATTCTTGCCCGGCTTGGGAATCATTATCACCTTCGAGATCTTCCACTTCTAAGGGTAAAAACTGAAGCGCAAAATGGCGTTATATATAAACAATAAGATTCTCGCCGCTACATTTGGTAGCTCCAGAAGCATCCTATTACTAACTTCATCAAAACCAGGTGATTTTTTAAGTTTTAAGTCGGCGATAGCCTTTCTCAACTCTTGTACTTCCAGTCTCAAAGGCACAGCTTCTATAACTATTATTTCAGGTAACACTACAGGGTCTGGCGAAAAATTAGAAGAAAATCCTTTTAAGAGGTGGTTGGAAAACAGATAAGCTTTTTCCTCGTTGCTTTTCGCCCAATCACCGCTTGGGGTACGCAGTGGCGACTGGCGTAAAGTTGGTCGCTTAATGTTTTTTGTTGCGCGCCACAGAGAGTAGTCTGAATGGGAGGTTGCATCAAGATTTTCCAAGTATTTGTTAAGTGAAGCAATTCTTTGCAATTCCAGCAAATCACGAAGCTCTTTGGTACACTCTTTCAGCCTGTTTCTTAGTTGGGGTGATCTACACGCCGGCCATTCTCTACGGGTTCTCCTTTTCTCTAGGAGGAGTTGTTGTAAATCTACTGAATATACTCTGCTGCATCTTTTTATCGGAGTATTTGTGGTTGCGTGAACTGTGGCTAGTCTGATTTCGTCATTAAAGTCGTCAATAAAAATGAAGATCTTCATGCAAAATGTTATGCAAATTACTATGAACGTCAATATTTCAATATTTTTCCCAAATTATTATTAAATTATGCACACTAATTGCAGAAGCAGCCTAATTACGAGGAAAACCTGCTCTGATTTGATAAAGTGATACAGTAAAATTTTCACCATTGTGATAAAAAAATTTTATAATTTTAAATTCCCAACTGTTAAATAAGCAGGTGTCAAATAAACACAGCCTTGTTCCTGATATTTAATAATTTACTAGACAATATGCTGCATAACCTCAAATTTGTCCACACTTTATAAGAAAATTTATTATAAAATAATAAAAAGCTTAAACCATAATTATAAAAAAAGAAATTCGAATCAAAAAATTTGTGTTTTTATACGTTAACATACTTTTTCATATCATCAGCATTTGATAGTTATATTAGATTTACGTAAATAACAGACAGATGTCAAGTCGCACGATCTTGGAGGTTATTTTTGAAATCACAAAAATTTAATTTGAATAAATCGATGGTGGCGCCATAATCAGTGACAGCCATATTTTCAAAAAGATGTGCATTTTTATGGCATGTTAGCCAAATTAAAGTAAGGACTCTATTGAGTCCTTAATCAATACTTACTCAATAGAGTCCATACTTTGATTTGTCCTTACAGACACTAATTTTTAGTTTCTTCATCAAAAGTACTTTTGTATCTATAAGTTGGCTGATGATTGATCCTCGAAGTATATCTGAAATATTTGGCAGTCAATTTATTTTTAGTAATTTATTTCTCAGTGTATAATAGTCAAAAATTGGACACAACTTTGGCAAGTTTTGAAAAAACTATTTTAATAACATTTTTTTGTTTAAAAAAAGTTTTTCACATCAACTAAAGGGCGGATAATTGTTCCACTAAAGTGAACAATCTCTATTAAATAAAAATAAAAATCTAAAACTACACAATTTGTAGAATATCATGAAATTTTAATTTAATTTAATTTCAACATCCCTTCAACATTCTCAGCTCAAATTTTTAATTTTAATAAAATTTTACCGAAAAATTGTTAAACAAAATGCTACTTTATTTAATGGTTTTAACGGTTTTACCTATCAAAAAATAAATAAATAAATAAATAAAATTTAGGACTTTATTCGCTGCACGTTAAATATTAATAAAAATACCATAAAAAGGGGTTTATCAAACACCCTGTCAAAAATAACAAATTGATTTAGTGAGTGTAGCTTTGAAATCTGGGTGCCAAAAAAAAAAATCTAAAATAAATGTTTGCCGGTAACAGTTGCATGGCTAAGTGTGTGTGCGGCTGTGTGTGCGTGAGTGTATGTGCGTGTATATAAAATTTATGTAAATGCTTATATGTTAGAAAATTTTCCATTTTGCCGTCAACAGTAATGGGGTTAATTTCACAAAAGGTGAAACATTTTTACAAATTACGCACACTTCCGTGTTGAATGTGAAATAACTTTGTTCCAGTAAATTTTAAAATTATAACTTGGAGCCACAAAAATTTATTGATAAATTTCTATGTACGAAAAATTTCTTGGTGTTAGTTAGTTTTATAGGCAAAAACATTTTTATTGTTGTTGTACATGAATTCACACATTCAGTTACATTCATTCATTTATTAGAAGAAAAGTTTCCAAAAACAAAAATTATTTAAAGGAAAATTGTATTGTTGTTTTTATTGTATAGGTTTAGGTGTGTGTGTGTGTGTGTGTTTTAATATCCATTTGCCCGTAGGAGTATGTTCAGTATACTCATATTTATTCCGAAGTTTTTTGTACGCATAGCGTCTTTGGTTGACTGTGTTTGTTGTTGTTAAAATTTAGTGTTTGCTACTGATAAATTTTAACAAAACTTTCCACTTGCTCTTGATTTATGTGATGTTGTGAATCAATTTTATCGCGTTTATGCAACAGACGAAATGAGAGAACTAAAATAAAAGAAGCAGAAGAAGGAACAAACAACTAAAATAAAATATACAGCAGATGCAAAAGACGTTAAAAGTTTTCGTTTTCGAAACTCAAGTTAGTTTTCGCACAAAGAAATCGTTCTTATTAAGAGATGACAAGGGACTCTTTGGAGATTTTAAATTATGAAATATTAAAACATACAAATTTATTTTCTCTATGTCTCTTGTATATGTTCATATGCATGTCTAGGCAAGGTGTCTTTAAACTTTAAAAAGTTTTATGTGCAGAGCAACAACAATTTGTTGCCTCGCAAATTGCTTGAAATTAGCTTAATTTGTTTTAAAGATTGAATGCAGAATGGTGAAATGGTTTAAATGCTTTTTTTTGTTTTAAATGCTATAAACAAAACAACTAAATATTTTCTCAATCCTTCCGGTTAATAATGCAAAATAATTTCATTCAAATGGCTGCCTCGGCTGAACATGCAGTAGCCTACACGATCGATCCAATTTTTAAGCACATTATCGATTGTGTGCAGCTGTATTTCACCAATGGCTTCACGGATATTGTCCTTTAAAGCGTCAATTGTCTCTGGCTTGTCGGCGAAACACACTTATCCTTGATGGCACCCCACAAATAATAGTCCAACGGTGTCAAATCGCAGCTGCGAGGTGGCTAAATGACATCAGCTCTGCGGCTGATAATGCGATCTTCAAAAATAGGCCGCAAAACATCGAGTGTAGCTTCGGCTGTGTGGCACGTAGCGCCGTCCTGTTGAAACCAAATGTTACCAATATCCTCCTCTTCAATTTTTGTGAACAAAAATTCGTTCAACATGGCCCGATAATGATCGCCTTTGACTGTAACGGCCACTCCTTGCTCATTTTCGAAGAAAAATGGCCCAATTATGCTTCTGGACCAAAATCCGCACCAAACAGTGACTCGTGTGGGTTATCTGCGCCCCAAATGCGACAATTTTGCTTGTTTACATACCCGCCAAGATCAAAATGAACTGCATCTGTAAAGATGATTTTTTTTGCAAAATCGGCATATTGTGTAAATCGATCGCAGGCTCACTTAGCGAAGCGAAAACGCATTGGATAGTCAGTTGGCTTCAACTCATAAATCAATTGGACTTTATATGGCGTCATACCAAAATTCGTCTCAATGATGTCTCTGAAATGTTCAATTATTGAGAATTGATAGATGTTGATGGCGCTTCAAGCACACTTTCTGCCACAGCAGCTTTTTTCTCGGTGTACGCACTGTTTTTGGCTTTTCACGCTGTGGTTTATCGATAAGGATGCCTGTTTATTCCACTTGTTTCACAAGATGACGAACATACGGAGCTGACGGCGCTTCTCTCCTCCAAAATCCGTACGCAATTTTTGCACACATTCTATAACATTACCATGATTTTCAAACTAATGTCGCTATATTTCCCAGTGTTGTTCAAGCGTATACACAACCATATTCGTCCAGCGGAAGGATAAAACTAATTATCTGTCAAATCAAACATGAGTTAAATGTTACCATTCACGAAATAAGCACTAGTTGAAAAAAAACCTTAGATGGCGGACCCTTTATATTGAATTTTTTTTTACTATTTTGATTCTTATTAGAAATAGAAAAGTTTTGTTACTAAGCATGTTAAGTATTAGAATAACCTGAAGAAATGGCAGTCCATATTTTAGTAGCTTATATATTTATTAATCCTGGGATCCATATATTATCAAATGCTCTTTCAAAATCTATGAGACAGGCGCCTGTACATAGCGTTTTATTCCAGTTTCTTTAAATTAAATTGTTTTAAAATTTCAAATTAAATTTTTTTTAAATTCAAATTAAAGATTTTTAAATTCAAATAAATTAATTTATTAATGCAATATTGAATATTTACAATAAAAAATAATTCTACAAGGAATAAGAATGAAACAAAGTTAAATAAAGCAATTTGGACAAAGCATTTAATGCAACGGTTGTTCTGCTACAGCTGTAACAATTGTTGCAATTAGTAGAAGTAACAGTGGTCACTGATTCTGCAATAATCTGTACCAAATTTTGATTATTTCGTGGGTCGGCCAGCAAATTTCGTGCAGACAATTTAATTTTTGAAAATACTTTTTCTACAGGATTTAACATGGGCGAAAATGGTGATAGACAAATTATTGCATGATTAGTCTCATTAATCTTTTCGCGCCCTTCCCGACTTTTAAGGAATCTGGCATTGTATAGAATCAACCATGATTTTACAATGTTACTTTCAGCAAGTTTATTAAATGATTCATCAGGAAATGTAATAAAATTACTTGAGAATGTGTAATACCATTTTAATTCGTGGCTGAAATTAATGAAACGTTTTTCCTCTTGTTGTTGGAACTATTACATGGGCAGAAGTATTTGTCTCATGGGTTTGTGCTTTTAATCCATTAAACATCGTTTATGTGGTCATTTTGACGTTTTTATTTTTATAGTAATTGATGGATTTTCTTCAATTAATGTCTACACAAACTTTAAAATTTCATCACATCATTTAGCTACTTCTGCTGGCTCTGCAATAGCTTTACCTTCTTCATAGCATTTTATCAAAATCTCCTTGTTGTCAATACTCGTTTTAACATAATTTTCCCTGCGGTTTCTGCATCCGGGAATAGGTAAGTTCGCTTCATTTTCAAAATTACAATCATTAGAATCTTCTGTGACCCGCATTATTCGCCAATAATGACGATACTTACCGGACTTCCCGTAGGATCTTCAACACTTACTTTTTCAGGTGATGTATTGGTGTTCATTATCATAAACTTATTTAAGGGTTTAAAGGATTCTGAATTTCAAAAATTTATTTTAAAATAAATAATAATAATTATAGTTATTTGACTTTTTTAATATTTTTTAGTAGTTTAATTTTAAGCACTAAGTCATTATTTAATAAAAAAATTTTAAAAACTTTATTATTTTTGTTTTTATTATTTTTCAAAAATAAAAAAAAAAGTTTTTGTTATTTTTCAAAAATAAAAAAAAATAAAGTTTTTTCAAAAATAAAAAAAAATAAATTTTTTAAAATTTTTTTATTAAATAATGACCTAGTGCTTGCAAAAATAAGTTCATTTGTGATTACTGCAATTACTAAGCTTTAAACAAGTGTTTAACCTTACTATCAGCAATATAAACATCTTTAGAAAATAATACTTAATTATCATATCATATTTTATCAACGTTAATTTGAAATTAAAAATCTTTAATTTGTATATAATAGTTATAATTTTTTTTTTGACCTTTTTTTAATATTTTTTAGTAATTAATTTTAAGCACAAGGTCTTATTTAATAAAAAATTTTTTAAAAAACTTTTTTTTTATTATATTTTCGATATTTCGCCACACCGTTGGTTGGCATCATCCTGATGATATCGAAAATATAATAAAAAATAAAGTTTTTTAAAAAATTTTTTATTAAATAAGACCTTGTGCTTAAAATTAATTACTAAAAAATCTTTAATTTGAATTTAAAAAATTTAGTTTGAACTAAAAAAGCTTAAATTTGAAGTTAAAAACCTATAAAATATAACTTAATTTAGTGGAGAAATTTTAGGTTAGGTAGTAAATTGTCTATGAAGTGATTAAATTTCATGAAATACGAAGCCAACCTTTCAAATTTATTTAGTAAGAAGTTTGGAAAGTTAGCTCTTGGGAAAAGAATTTTAATTGTGAAAATATACTATAAAAATGGTGAATATTTTGCATTATCACTTTAGAAAACTCAAGCTGTTTTTCTTCATAATTAGGCCCCTTCTGAGGTTGTTGCAAATTTATCGCTAACTTCGAGGCTCACAGCATATAGCAAAACAATATGCTTATAGTGGCCACAGTGATGCTAACATGGCATTTGTACAGCAAAGTTTAGAGAATGAGTCTGGAGCTTTTGTGATTTGGTGGTTTGAAGAACTGCACGAAAAGAACAAAAACATTTTTAGTGGCGGTTTTGTAAACAATTGAAATTGTCGTATTTTGGGAGCTCCCAAAATCCATAAACACTCCTCTAAAAACCATTACATTCAAAGACAGCGACAGTACGGTCCAGTTTGTGGTCAGCCAGCATCATCGGCCCGTATTTTTTTTTATTGAGCATGAAAAATTCCTAACCATGTATGTAAAGTAACCAAAAGCAATTCAAGTGTTATGGTTGAGCTAATTCAGCACATCACCGACATTGAACCTCAAATATGTTTATTTTGTTTCACACATACTTGCCATAGCTTCCATCGCAGTAAAAAATATTTAGATAATTTTCTAAAAACTTTTTGTTTTGTTTACAATTAACACTTTAAATATTAATTAACTGATTTTTAAACATTAGTTCGAAACTTTTTATGCAAAATATGCTGGTTCTTAAGATCGCTTAACCCATTCCTGGCTAATGGGTATTACAATACCCAAAAAAAGTGATAAAATTATAAAAGTTATTTTTTATTAAGAAAAGAAGATTAGTTACCACAGAAAACAGTAAAAATTTTTACGTTTTGCCTTTATTTACCATAAACGTGCAGTGAATAATGTAAATAGTATAACTACCCAACAGTCTTTAATGACTTTAATATTTCTTCCTGTTTAAAAATTTTTTTTTCGTGTAAATAAGAAGTGAATTTATATATTTATTTAATAAAAGTTATAAATTCATTATACTTTGCGATTTTTAATTTATGTGGAGCTGCTCCATTGTGATAGTCCCAGAAACATGAAACTGAAAGCAAACTCATTAGGTACTTCAATATTCGATACTTCTGTATTCGATTTTACCACCGCACTGCGGTTAAAGATGATGGGTAGATAGTTTTTGGATTAAATAATTAATGTGTTCAGAGCTAAGTCCTCAAAGTCCCATTTTGTAGTGCATCCAGTAGTCATACGGCATGTATAGTGTATGCAAGCCAACACAACTCATGTAGAGTGTTACAATAACCCAGTTGTAAATATGCTGACACATTTGGGATATCAAATACAATGTTATTGACATGTGTTGTGTTGTTGACCGCTTGCATGTTACCGATACTATTTGTTCATATTCAAATTCATATTCAAATTCAAATTCATGTTCATATTACAAATTGAGTGGAATTAGAAATCACTCAATTCTAGATTATAAGTTAGATTTGCATAAGTAGTATATAAGCCATAGTAAATTAAATAAAGAGAAGACTAATATCTGATAACTTTAGCTGGCAGTACTTGCCTTGTTTCATTTGTTAGTTTCTATCTTATGGCAGTTCTTTTGAACGCCTAAACCACTAGCTGACACCCTCTACAGCTATTAAAATATAGAAAGGGCTATAGGGACTACACCACAATCAAATCTCCACCATAACTGCTAACCTGTACACACCAACATCATTATAACCTCATACTTTTACAATTTGTTTCCCAAAAGTCCTTAGATTCCCAGATTTTAGTAATTTGATAATAATGAAATCACATAATAATGACAAACATAGCTCTTCTCGGAAATCATATTGCGACAAAGAAATTACATTGCTATGCGTTTACCAAAGCTTTATCGAAAGCAGCGGTAATTGTTTATGGCGTTGTCGAAAATCGACACCTCCCATGTGATCATTATATTGATTGACTAAATAGAAATGCACAGTTGAAACGATTTGTCGTTGCTTTCGATCATAACGTTTCGCGCGAATAATTTAAAATAAATTATAAATGAAATGAAACGATAAACGATAACAACGTAATGAGCTAAACATATAAGAAAGCGAAAGCATAAAATAAACCGACCGATTACAAGAAATATTTAAAATTACCGTGCCGTTCCAACAATCAGCAGCAATAGAATTGTTTATATTAAAGCAAAAGTCTGACAACCTACGAGGCTGCTTACGCACTTTTTCAAGTCTATCAATGGAACATGATTAGTGCTATTATTATGTATAGTTTAGAAAGCGAAAAATCAGTCATTTGTCACGCTAGTCATCAGTTTATGGCTAGTAGAAAAATTGGTAAGCAAGACTGTATGCTTCATAAGGGCTTCCAGTTGTGAAAGCGGCAGTTGTACCAGCCTTTCTCCTTATAGTAAGTGTGAGCCAACCTGGCCCAATACACCAACGTATATATATAATCATATGATACAAGTAGGCATCGTCAAATGCTAAACAGCGATATTGGTAACCAAACCAAATTGGGTTTCCTTTTATAAAAGCCGGCCCTAGGACACAAGCATTAGCTCATCAATGGAAAAATTTTAAGAAAATATTCCAAATTAAAGAAACTTTTTATTTATCTTTGACTATTTATATACCCATGTTCTGTGTTAGGTATATATGTGATAAGTTTTACGTCAACACCTGGCCGTTTAGCCGTAATCTGATAGTGGTCTTTGCACTGGGTGTAGGAAAAATGGCCAATGGCGCCCTGAGACGCATGCATGCATTAGCAGCAAGTTTCAAGTACACGAGGAGGCCGTGCCCCACTTGCTTGCTACAGACTTAAAGGTTATCCAACTCCATTAATGTTAACATCTATATGGATCTACTCTACGTTAACATCTATTCTTAAACTTCTTAACAACAACTGATATCAACCAACAGCTACCACGTATCTCTCCGAAGGGCCTCATCAATAACCAAAAAAGGGCCGTAGTCCTGCGGGCAATAGGTTCCCGTGGTACCGGTATGTGTGTATAAAGTCACTGCTCGAACTCCGAGACTCCTATGTCTCTAGCGACTGGTGCCGCCCTTCATCCCCGAAGGAACATATCAAGATAAGGAAGAGATCCATTACGACTGCGTGCCCGGAGCCTGTTTCGGCTATGTAAGGAGAAAAAATGTGTTTTTACTCCAAACTACTTCTGCAGAACATGTTTAAAAATTTAGTTAAAATTTTACGAGCGAAAGTATGGGCAGCTATTAAGGGGTTAAGCAGCAATTAGCAAAATTAATTAAAATAATATAAAACTAGTTTGAAAATTAACTTATGTGATGAATTCAAAATTAATGCCGTGCTAATACGTTTTTTGTTTTGCGAGTGGCCCAATTAAAATTGTAAACAAAAATAATGTCTGTCTTCTTCTTATATAACTGTTAATTCATTATTTCGGTACATATGTTACAAAAAAGCAAATCCATCTAAATAATTGTGTCAAGAGTTTTGTTTTGTGTGAAACACAAAAATTGAATGAGACAGTCACGATTCGCATACCGCATAGTCTCTTGTTATTCTCTAGAAATAAAACTAAATTAAGTGGTTTTTCCAATTTTTTTTTTGGTTTTTCTTTTGAAAATTTCATTATGCTCGTGTATGTTGTAGGAGCATACAACTAATTTAACATTATTATGCATTTAGGTAATAAAAACTTAAGAAAATGACTTAAAGTACATCACACATTGTATGGAATAACAAAAACAAGGACTTTTTTATCATCCTCCCTCTACTTAATTTTCTGCTGTTCTCCTGTTCTGTTTTTAGTTTTGAAACAAAATGATGACAAACAGCCAGCCAACCAACTGAATAAAAAGCATTTTACACATTAATTAGTTAGTTAAAGCGATGTAGACGGCAGGCACAACGAATATTAAAATGCTTAATCATGCTGGTGAAAATAAAAATCATGATGACGATAATGTTGTTTAGAACAACAACATCAGCTAAAGCTACAACAAAAAAAAAAACAAATACATAAAATTTTATATGTAAAGTTTAGGGCGCATATTGAGCTTGATTTAGCTTTTCCATTGCTGCAGCATCAGCCGCCTTTCTTGTGGTTGTTGAATTGGCGTTGGCTGCTGGCGCCTTGGGTAGACTGAAGAATTTCTATTGAAGACAAAAACAAAATAAAAATTTTGTTGGATTAAATACAAAACATAAAATAAATTTAGCAACTAAACATCGTTTTTACACACAATAACACACACATACACACACACACACACATGCATACACATATAAAAACTTAATAGTTGATAGTCTTGCATTCAATTGATACGTTCATTCCACTCTTACACTTATTTACGGAGATTTTAGTTTAATGAAAAACTTACATCCTTTATGCCAAATTGACGAGCCTCCTCCATAGTGTCGGGCAGTTTTTTGTGTAACGTTTCAGGCAAGAACAGAGCACCGACGGCGCCAATAAAAAATAATGTACCCAAAATATAATAGGGACTGCGGATGTCGACGGTGGTGCCTAAATAGACAAGATACGGTGCCAAAATACCGATAGCATTCGCCAGAATGGTGCCAAGAGCAATACCAGTCTGACGCATACACGTGGGATAAATTTCCATGCCCTGCAGACTGGCAGTAAAGAATGTTAAAGCATTTAAAAACTTAATAAATGTCGCTAAGCCCACTAAAATATTTTCATACTTTTCCTCTGCAAATAAATGGTGATAAACCAAATAAAAAAATAAGAAAACAAGAAAAAAAGAAAAATATTTAATTTATTAGAAATTTTGAAAGATTAAGAAAATGAGATAAAAAACAACTTACCAGTTGCCAAAATTATTGCCGGTAAACAAGCGAGAAATGATATAAAAAACGAAATGCTATTAGTAAAACGGCGTCCAAATTTATCACCTGTTGAAATCAAATAGAAAATAAAAATTAAAGAAAACAAACTCTGTTGCTAAAACGATAACCTTAAGACACAGTAAAAACTGCATATAAGGGAAATAAATTCTAAGACTTAAAATTTATTTGTCAAAAAATTTTATAATTTTATTTTTGATCTTAAATTATTATTTGATTGGATGCTTCTTTCTTTTATTTATAAATGTTCTCGGCCAATTAGCAAATTTAATAACTCAATTATTAAATAACAGGAGTTAAGTAGCCTTAGTGAGCTAAAGAACTATATAAAAATGGTACTAACTAATAAATATTTGTGTTCTTAAAACTATGATTAGATTATCCTCTACAAGATAAATCTAGCACATTTTAACGTTTCAATCTTAAGGTTTCAATACTATCATCAAGGAGTGATATTGCCAGAGGATTTGTATGGTCGCTTAGTCTTTAAAGACAATTTTCGCTAAATCTTTGTATTTCTTCAACACTTGTAGACATATTGCGATCATTATAAATTATTTTATTTGCCACAATTAGTCTCTAAGTTTAAGTTTGGAGTGGTATTTTTCTAAGATATCAATATATGATTTACTTGATGCACCCCAAATTTTAATGCCATATGACAAAATTGAGTTTAGAATAACTTTATAGATTTTTAGCTTGTTGTTTAAGTTGAGTTGTTATTTTGGTCCCAACAGCCAGTATAATATACAATATATAAGTGGGGTCCATGTAAGTCGTCTACCAATGCCATTCCCAGATATTTAACATTATTATTTTTTTTTTGGTATTTGTTTTACCGCTTTTACACTAAGCAGCAATCGTCTTGCATTAAAGTGAAAGCGATATACATCTATTCCCCACTTTACACGGAAGATAGGTTCCATATAAAACCGTGTACCTCGAAAAATTCACTCTTATATGGAAAAACCGTGCTAAACGAAAATCAATATAAAAAAGCCTTTTTTGTCAGTTTTTAATATGATGAATAATAAACACACGAGTAATAAACGCACGAAAAATAAATATTAATATATTTAATATCAAACATATTTTATATATTACAAAAATAATAATTTATTTCAATAATAAAACAAATATAAAAAAACCTATTTTAAATATTGCATTTTCTTTATAGATCAAAATTAAAATTAGAAGTTCATTTAAGTTGATTGCGATAAATAAGACTTAAAATTCTATTTTCATTCAAATTTAATTACTGTCACTTTCGCTTTCGATAATACGCCTTTTTTAGAAATTTGTACAATATCTGTCTCATTAGATTCTTTCTCTAAGAATTTGAAGTTCCGTGAGATTTTGCAGTAAACAAATCTAAAATGAGCAATTGCGATTTATTTTTAGTCATATCTTCGTATACCTCTTCGTATTGAGATAAAAGTTGGTTGACATCTCGTTAAAATTTAAGAGCTCGTTCAACATTCCTATCGTGCTTTTGAAAATAGTTGCCTAAATTCCTTCCTGTTGCAAGACCCTCACGTACGATCTTTTCTGTAAATGAATTACCAGTATTTTTTTATCATTTCTATAATGTCATCTTCATGTAATTCATTATTTCGGAAATATCTTCTTTTATCATATGTACGAAGTCCTCTCCACCTAACGTATAGGTCATATAGGTCAATTTTCTGAGAATATTCATTTTTTAGGGACTGTTTATTATTGCTTATTATGCTTTTCAACACGCATGGAGCGTTGATTGTTTGATTTCAATGTATGACATTCCTATATGCTCCATGCAATCTAAGATTGTAAATTTTTTCCAAGCATCAATAATCGAGAGATTTTCAAGTTGAAGAACCAACCATTGAACATTGTAGTGACTACCCAAGCTTTCTGATTGGCATTCCAATATACCGAAAGCTTCTTAACATCTATATCTTTGAACGAACGTAGCTTCATGGTTTTATTAATTACAAATGGTTTCATAATGTAATCGCCAGAAACATTACTACAAAAAATAATTATTATGCGATCTTTTGCTGCTTTGTGGCCACTAGCTGATTTTTTTGGGTTTAGATAAAAATGTTCTCTTAGGCATATTTTTCCAGAATACTCCGGATTCGTCGGCATTAGGCAAAACAAAGTTTTAAAACAATGATGCTCTTTGTTTTGATATTTTAAGCAAACTAGCTTATACACACATAAAATTTTCTTTTGATCATAAAACGAGGAGTTTCCATCTTATCTATTTCCATCATATACATACATTTTGTAGTGTTGTATTTTGACAGTAAAATACTTTGACAGTAAAACAATGAAAATATTATTGTAGATAGAAGAAAATTATAGTTTAGTGTTTATAATTTCGTGTAAATGCAAAATTAATACATTTCGTTAAAAAATTTTTATTTTCAAAAACCGTGTAAAACGTGTACTGTGATTTTACAGTTTTGGAGTCTTTTTTAGTTACTTCTTACGAAAATAAATGTCGTGTAGGAGACATTCGAATCCATTTTGAATTCAAATTTACTTATATTTTTCATACTAAATTCATTTCATTTAATGGCAGTTAGAAATTAAATATTGCTCTTTTAAGTCTTGTAGTGTTTAGGGTAAGATGGCGGGATCACCTTGTAGTATTTATATGCATAAGTGTGATATCCTAATAGCCTTGTATTTATTTTGAACAGCTGGAGGGTTTCAGCTAACTAACAAGGTGTTCAAGGGAACTGCGAAAAGATTGCAATATTGTCAATTTAAATTGGAAATCAAAAGTCTTATTTTATTTGGATTCGCTTATACACCACGTATGGGAACTAATCTTAATCTCTCTAATTTATCGTTAACATAGTGCAGGTTTTGCCGCCATTTTGCTAAACATTAGTCTTAACAGTTCATATTTGGAAGTCGGGAAGCAGAAAAGTATTCGATAAACCAACGTGTATTAATCGTTAAAACATTTTATCAAAATCAATCATCGATGACTGTGACGATGGGAAAGTTAAGTAAAATTTTTGGGAAAAAACACACGTAAATAATTTCGAAGAAGGAGGGTCTGTAGGTGATAGGCCCAAGCATGGAACACAACGTATTGCAAGATCGGCTGAAAAGATTACTGCTGCTCAACGTGCTCAGGAGCTTGGACTTCAAAGAACTACTTTGGCTACAATTTTGCACAAGGCTTTGTATTTGCTCCCACATAAGATTCAGTTGACAAAAGAGCTTTTTCCATAAAACCATTTACGCCGCCGTACATATGCCAATAGGATGTTACAGCTTTTCCATGGCAAACCCGATTTTCATCAACAAATCATAATGAGTGACGAAGCACATTTGAAAGGATGTGTAAATAAACAGAATAGTCGGTTCTGGGGAATAGAAAACCTTTAAATTATTCAATAGTCGCCTTTGTATCTATTAAAAGCGACAGTCTGGTATGCAATGTGGAGGAGGAATCATTGGACTTTATTTCTTTGAAAATGAAAGCAGTGTAAAGGTAACCGTGAAGGGGGAGCGATATCGTGATATCATGGAAAGCTTTTTAATGCCACAAATGCATGCTTGATTAATATGTTGTATCAAGACGACCGTGCCACATCGCATACAATGGAACTACTGCGACGCCTTTTTTCACAAATGGTGATGTTAATAGGCCTCCACGGTCGCCTAATTTGACTGCTCTGGACTTCGGTTTGTGGGGATATCTGAAAAGCAAGTCTTATGCAAACAAACCAAAAATGCTAGAGAAACTCAAACAAAATAATCGTTATGAAATGAATGAAATACCGCGTGAAATGCGTGAGCATGTAATGAAAAATGTGCTCCAAAGGGCTCGCATTTGTGAAGCTAACAGAAGCGGAAATTTATCTGATATTGTATTTCATACATAATTGCCGATATTAAATAAAACATTTATCAATAGAAGATCCATACTCTTTCATTTCATCAAAAATTATAAACAAACAATGCAGTATACTTTTCCGGCGGACACCCTGTATTTGTTTCATTTGGTATCATAAGGATTGTACTTGACCAATCACAATTTGTCACACTTTGATTTTCTCTCTCTATACAACTTCCCTTTGGGACAAATTTATCACTTTTAATGCATTACTCAACCATCTAGACTTGCTGCTGGGGGTATAAGGGAGCCCAGTCCCCTGAAGGCAAGCCGGGTGTCAACTAGAAGCTGCACGTTATTTTCACAGGAATCAGTAAAGCCTTAGAGTTCAGCTATTTGACTCTTTAGACTTTTAGCTGTTTCCCGGACTGCTTATTGAGGTTGGCCCTTCGGGAGTATTTTGGTGGTTGTGGTTTCGCGGCCCTCCCATGGACTGATTTAGAGGTTCAGGATCATCTCGCCTTTAATGACACCAACGGGTGAATGATTCGGATCTAGTGAGCATGCTAGTCATGTGTTCTTGACCAGGAGTTGGGTAGTCTCCAGCTCTTCAGCAAGAAGTAGTGGTTTGCAATCCCGCTTTTTAAACGCTGAAATTGCAACTAGGAATGACCTGTTGCTACAATCAGTCTTCGGCTTCCTAGGGTGTAAAGGCGTGAATGACGTTGCTTGTCATTCCCAGTGGTTTGACCACCATATTATTAAGGCTTACGGCAAGGTGTAGATGTAAATCTTATCACATCCCCTCGGGGGCACATTTATATGTCTTGACGGATTCTCACCGATGTTATATGTGTCACCGGGGGAAAAAGGGAGCCCAGTCCCCTAAAGGCTAGCAGGTAGTCAACTCGAAACTCCACGTTATTTCCACGGGAATCAGTAAGCCCCAGAATTTAGCTATTTGGCTTTGGGGGTTGGCGGCCCTGCTCCGAAACGTCCGAAATTGCAACTTGGAATGACCTGTTTCTAAAATTATGCCTTCGGCTCCCTAGGGTGCGGGAGCACACATTATATCGCCCCAGAGGTTTGACCACCGTCGAGTTATGGCATACACACGCTAGGTACTGATGTAAATCTTACCACGAATGCACTCTATACAAAATGTGTCACTCAATTTTGTTTAGTTAACATTACACCATGCATAGAGCAATGTGTTGTTGTTTCTTATTAATTATTTATTTGGTGCATTGTGCATACATTGTAGACGTATATGGTACACTACAGTCTTCAAGTTTTATTGCACGGACTTACAAAATGTTGACGCTTAAACAAATAATGCATTTGAAGTTGTCTAAGTCACGTTTTGACCACAAAAATAATTTATTTTGATATATGCAAGTGCTAAGATAATGGCTCTCTTTGTGTTTTCAAAACTAAGCCTTATTCAGAGTCTCCTTAAACAAGTTGTAGCTCATGCCTAAACCTATATAATTTATTATTTTTTTTTATTTAAAAATAAATAATTCTCTGTGAAATCGATTATTGCTAAACAAGAAATATTTAAGAATTTTTGCGTTTAGTTTTACTTAGCTTTATGACGGGCATTTTTCTAATACAATCACATTCTAATGATTTTGGTAATTAAACAATTTTTTTTGAATCATTTTTAATTTAATCTAGGTTAATTTCAAAAAAAATTAAAATTCTTTGGAAATATTTTCATTTTCTCTATTTTTTAAATTCTAAAAGAAACCCTTATGCAAAAAGATTTAAAATTAAAAATGTTTTTGTTGTACAAAATGTTTGCTGTTTTTATTTAGATATATTTCGTTGTATTTTTACTGTGTTGGCTAATTGAACACTCGCATTTAATCATTTGGCTCCCCAATTTTCTATAGAAAATTAGGGGTAAAATCCACTTACGTGCTGTATGAGCAGTAGAAAAATGCTTTTCCCCACAGTAGTACATTTAAAATATTTTTTTTATTTATAAATATTCCATGAGAATATCATAAAACGTTTATTTTTTAAAAGGATTCTAGCACAAATCAACGTAGAGTAAAATAGATCTTAGTAATTATGTAGGAATTACATATTTTCGGTATGGAATTGTGTTAGTATTGTAATTGTATATAATTAAGTTATTCGAAAACATTTGTCTACTCACCCATATATTTTCCCATTAAATAGGCTGGTATTTCGACTATACTTTGTAGCAAAAAGTTCAAAAAAGGATTTCCGCTCATTTGGGAACTAAACAAAACTAAAGTAAAATATGAAACTGCCACAACACACCTGTTAAATAAAAAACATTCAAAAATATCTGAATACGAATACATAATAATAGTATAATAATTAATTAAAAATATTCAAAATAGCAACAGTAGGCATTTTATTTGTTAAAAATATATATTTTTAAGTTTTATTCAAATATTCAAACAATGTCCTTTACAAAACCGATAGTTAATGGGGATGTATTATAAGATTTTGTAGATATGAGCTGCTTTTTTTGAAAGTGGTATAAGTCCACTTTTTAATAAAACTAAGTTAACGGTAATTTTAATGAGCTATATACACCTTCTCTCCATACTTACAATCACAATTTCAATAGCCTTCTATTTTGACATAAAATAAACATAAACAGCTATGCTGTACAATGCTATCGCACAATTTTTTCTTTTAAAAGTGGAATAAGTCAATTCCTAATAAGTATAATTAAAACAACTTTCTTATTGCAATTATTATTGATGATTACGACTTCAATGTAAACTGCAGTTTAGCAGATATTGCTTAGTTAGTGTTAGTGTATTAAAAACAACATTGTCTGATGAAATGATGAGAAGAAAGTAAAAACTACTTTTGTTTAGTTCTCCTTCGCAAGTCCTACTGTTTGGTTCTTATGCTAATAGATTGCAGCGTGAGTATTATTTAAATATGACTGCTATTAAAACACAAAATTAAAAGTTTAAATAAATCTTAATCTTTTAAACGGTCTTTTAAATTATAACGATTTATTTTTTTCCGATATTTCGCTTTACTATGAAAAGCTTCTTCAGGAAATTATTTTTTATATTTTTTTTGTGGAAAAATATAAAAAATATTTTTTTTTTGGAAAAATATAAAAAATATTATCCTGAAGAAGCTTTTCACAGGAAAGCGAAATGTCGGAAAAAAATAAATCGTTATAATTTAAAAGACCGTTTAAAAGATTAAGATTAAGATTTAATAAAAATTAAAAAAGGTCGAATAAAACTGAAAATAATAATCGGTTTAAATAAATAATATTATTTGTTACAATGAGTTCATATACCTGTACAGAATACGACAATCTGTCTGAAAGTGATGTTGGTAAGTAAGAGTAATGATTGTTTTGCCGGGAATATTGAATTTTATTTGTTATAGAAATAAGACATGGGTCTTATATATATTAGAAAAAGAAGAAGAATTTATAAATCGGATGAGGAAAGCAATTTGAGCAGTATTAAGTTAACATTTCTACAAACTAAGAAGAGAATTAGAATTTTTAAATTAAGTGATTTAACGACTGACGAAGACGGTATTACTAATTTTCGATCACATTATTGAAAATAATGATCAGAAGCTTAGGAAAAGTAAAAAGAATAAAGGCGAAAAATATTATACGCAAACTGGAAATGGCAATATGGCAACCTTGTCTGAGTAAACGCACGTTTTTTTTTACGGCTGATCAATTTGTTAATATATATATTTTTTTTTTACAATAAAAGTTGTGGATATAATTCTTATATTACTTTTGATGGTGTAAAACAAGCTGGATTAAATGATTTAACTTTGTTGATAAATTTCTTGTGCCTAAGTTTCTACCTCAATTGTGATTGCTGCGGTGGCCGCCATATTACTTATAATTACTTATAATACTCAATACTTATAATACTCAGTCTTGTTGGTGGCTTACAAATTTGCACAGCAGATTTTTGCGAAGGAACTGTTTGTCTGCATTAAGATAATTTACTAACTCTGCGATAGGATAAAATGCCGGGAAATAAATGTGGCATTTGCTTCCTAAATATTGGAAGAAATCAAAGTAATTTGCAATGTTCAACATGCGGTGAGTGGTTTCACATCTCGTGTTCGAAGATCAGTGATCAAGTTCTAACATTGTTGAGGGATGTGAAGTCTCTATCCTATACTTGTGAGAAATGTGGGACAAACCTTCCTAGGATGTTGAGTAAAACGCTTGTTGATGAAATTGCTAGCATCAATAAGAAAATGGATCTTTTGATTAGTAAGAATGAGGAGGATCTATGTGAAATAAAAAAGGCCTTCTCTGATGCAGTTGACCAAGTGAAAGATGATATCTTGTTATGTCGTAAGGAGTTGCATCAGGAAATTGTTAGTTGCAATAACTTTATTGGACAAGTTAACGATTCTACAGAAGCAAAAATTTGTTCTCTTGAGGTTGAGAATAATAGCCTTCATAGACGACTAAACCGTGCTGACATTATAATTTCCGGCCTTCCCTTAGGCTTGGATGATGTTATTACACCAGTGGTTAAAATTGGATCAATTTATAATGTTACCCTTACGAGTTCCCAGATACAACATGCCTGCTATATAGACAAGGGGAGGCAGGTGCTTGTCAAAATGAACTCAGTCTTTGTGAGAGACCAATTAATGAGGGAATATTTTAAATCCCCTAATCTGAAGCTGTGTGATGTATTGGGTGGTGGGATTGTAACCCGTATTTACTTGAACGATCATCTTTCTCCTGCTGCGGGGAAGCTTAATGCTGTTTGCAGAAAATTACTGCGTTTAAAGAAGATTAAATATTTTAAGGTACTAAATGCGAATGAAGTCCGTGCTAAGATTACACTCTTGAATGGTGAGTCTACTATATATGATACTAAGAAATGTGTGCTGCTTCTCAACGATGATTCAGCTACTTCAACTACTTAGTTTTTCTCTGCAATGAAGTTATACTTATTTTTCTTTCCGTTTCTTGAAGTACACTTATTTTATACTCTTGTATTCACAATTTCTGTTTGATCTCAAGTAATGATGATTGGCCGTAAGATAAGACTTTTATAAATATAATTAATGTATTTTAATGTTTTGAATTATTATTTTTTTTCCAAGCTGTTACTCTTATTTGGGCTCCCCAGTGTAGTGCATTTTTTATATAGTGATGGGTTCTAACGAGAATGTTGGGCCTATAATAAGTGGTAATTGTAATCCCAGTGTTATGCTTGGAATCTGTGATAATTTGCTGAATGTTGCTCATCTAAATTGCCAAAGCATTAGGCCGTCGGGTGGTTTTTCCAAATTTGATGAGTTGAAATGTTTTTTATTAGAGTCGAAATTAGATATTTTTGCTATTTCAGAGACTTGGCTTAAACCTTATGTTTCGAGCAGTGCTGTAAGCATTTCTGGATATAAATTTTTTAGGAATGATCGAACTGGCACAAGAGGAGGAGGGGTTGGAATTTATGTTTCTTCGAAGATCAAATGTAGAGAGGTTTTCCGGGCAACTACTGTAGGCGTGTGTGAGACTCTTTTCTTAGAACTGTATTACAATAATGGAAAAATATTGTTTGGAGTGGTATACCTACCGTATGGGGATATTTCTACTTT
Source organism: Trichopoda pennipes (assembly GCA_030448955.1). Taxonomy (NCBI): domain Eukaryota; kingdom Metazoa; phylum Arthropoda; class Insecta; order Diptera; family Tachinidae; genus Trichopoda; species Trichopoda pennipes. The sequence continues at coordinate 771,601 of JASKUP010000094.1, forward strand.
TGAACATGAACATTGTCAGTTACTATCGCAGTTCTCTTCGATTGTTATTTGTGGGGATTTTAATACTAATCTATTTGATGTTTCCAGATCTTTAAACCTTCGCTCCATGTGTATAAGAACTGATCTCAGTATTGTCCACAACAACAGACCAACGCATTACGATACATTCCATAGTTCGACCTCCCTTATTGATTTTATGCTTGTTAGTGATTATTCTAGATTAGTGCATTCTATGCAGTTCCAATTCCCAGCTATGTCCCGACATGCTCTGATATGTGCTTCCTTTGAATTCATTTTTAAACCTGTAAACAGCATAGTTGAAGTTCGTGACTATAACAATTTGGATTGGACTAATTTGTTTGCTTTTTTATATGGGTTTGATTCATCAATTATTTACGGTACAAGTGATATAGATCTCTTATGTGGCAACATCTATTCCTTGTTATATACCTTATATTCTTTTGTCCCTGTTGTTCGTAGAGTGATTAAGGATCGCCACTCTGATTGGATGATGTCTAGGGAAATAGTTTTGGCAATGTCCCTCAGGAACTTGGCATTTTCTGCATACGTGCATAATAGATCTAACTATAATTGGCGAGTTTATTGTAAGCATCGAAACAGCGTCAAGACAGTGATGCGTAGGCTTAAAAGAAGATATTTTTCGCGTCTATTTTGTTCTCTCGATAATTCCTCGATATGGAAAGTTCTTGAAAGTTCTGGATGTTTGAAGGATAGTACCTCTCACTTTGACTATAATGTGGATGATATTAATAGCTTCTTTGCAAATTGTACTACGGATAGTGATGGTGATATTTTTAACTTTGAGAACCTTGGAGATTCTGGTAATTCAAAATCCTTCAGATGTGTTAATGAAATAGATGTGTTCTTGGCGTTGAATAAGATCAAATCTAAGTCAGTGGGTACGGATTACATTGAAGTGAAATTTTTAAAACTTGTTTTTCCTCATATTTCGGGTTTTTTGCTACATTTGTATAATACAATTATAATGAAATCACAGTTTCCTAGTTGCTGGAAAACTGCTAGAGTTGTCCCCATACCTAAAAATAAGGCTGTTAATACAGTCAATGATCTTCGTCCGATATCTATTTTGCCTGTTCTGTCTAAAGTTTTTGAGCATATGATAAAGGATCAGATTTTGCAATCATTTCAAATTAATTTGTGCGATTCACAGTTTGCTTTCCGCAAGGGACACAATACTACTACTTTACTTCTATGTATGACTGACTCAATTAGACAGTGTATTAATAAAAACAGACTACCTGTTCTCTTATCTCTGGATATCTCCAAGGCGTTTGATTCCTTGAATCATTGTCGATTGGTACAAAAACTTTTTGATGAATTCGGATTTGCAAAATCTGCTTGTAAACTTATTTTCTCTTATTTGTGTGATAGATTCCAATTTGTTACGTTGAATGGTCTTTCCTCATCCCTAGTGCCTTTGACTGCTGGAGTTCCACAAGGTTCGGTTTTGGGACCTCTCTTATTTATTCTTTTTATGAATGATTTGTCCATGTCTGTGAACTCTGAACATTGTAGGACATACCTATACGCTGACGATGTTGCATTGTTGTTTGATTGTGATTATTTTTCTACTGATGTTACACAATTGAACATTAATGCTTGTCTTCAGAAAATTTCTCAGTGGATGTGTCGTAATTCCTTACGTGTTAACAGTTCAAAAACTAAGGCTATTATTTTCAATCCGTTTAACAGATATTTTTCCAACTTTGCCATTTTTCTAGATGGGGAAAGGATCAGCTTTGTAAATCTGCTTCGATATCTTGGCATTGTATTGGATTCGAAGCTTTCTTTCGCACCCCATATTAACCAACTGCATGGGGGAATCATTTTCTTCTTGCGAAGACTTTTTTCTTCCTGTGTGTTTTTGCCTATGCATATTAGGCGGAAGCTTGCTTTTTCACTTTTAATCTCGAAAGTAATCTACGGCCTTGAAGTTATAGCTGGTACGACCGCAGTTAATTTGTCTAAAATAAATCGTATGGTAAATTCTATAGCCCGTTTTGTTTACAACATTAACATGCGTATGCATGTCTCTACCTATATTGTGAATTTGTTAGGTTGCTCATTTCTTCATTTTGTTAAACTTCGCTGTCTTTTTCTTTTTTATAAAATGCAAAAAATGGGTGCTCCCTTATTGCTTTACAGATCTTTCGCTTTCACTCGCTCATCTAGAAATCCTCAGATCTTAATTCCTAGGATTTTGTGTTCAATGTTTGCAAAATCTTTTTTAGTAAGGATTGCTCGATGGTGGAATGCTTTGCCTGCTGATCTTCGTATTTTTTCACACACCAATAATGCTTTTAGATTAAAATTGCTAAGATTTGTGAACGAATCTGTTATCTAACATTTAAATTTTTTACTCACAAATAGATAAATATATGTATGTGTATGTATATATATGTATGTATGTATATATATATGTATGTATGTATATATGTATGTATGTGTATATATGTGTATGTATGTTTATATATATATGTATGTGTATGTGTGTATGTGTATATGTATGTGTATGTGTATATGTATATGTATGTATATATGTATATGTATATATATATATATATATATATATATATATATATATATGTATATTTATATATATGTATATATGTGTGTGTATGTATATGTATGTGTATATATATATATATGTATTTTTTAAGATGCATATGTACATGTATGTATGTCTCTCTGGAAATCACTTATTGGGCCTGTTTTCTTGTTTTCTACTTTTCTTTTTTGATTGAATCTTGCATGTTGGCTGGGGAGCCTTAATGAAGAGGTACTGGATGAATATATTAAGATTATTTTTATATTAAGATAATTTAAATTTTGTATATAATATCCTTATTTTTTTGCTTGCGTTTATGAAATTTTCACACTTTGTAATATTTTTTTATTTTGGCCTTTAAGGCTTAATATTACAACTATGAATTGAATAAATAAATAAATAAATAAATAAATAAATAAATTATTCCTGCTAAGAAATTCAAAAAAAGAGATTGCAAATGTAAGAAATTGTGCGAGAATCGTATTACAGAGAGTGATCGAACATCACTTTTTAATGTCTTTTGGGAAATGGAGGATTTTAGCAAACAAAATACATTCTTGTGTGCATCCACACAGCGTGCGCCAATAAAAAAAGACGAGGCAGAAGTTTCAAGGGATCAGCCAGAGATTGTAGTTATAAATACTTTTTAAATATTGAAAAGGAAAGCATTAAGGTATGTAAAAAGATCTTTATATATACATTTGCTGTATCTATAGGCAGACTACATAGGGCTCTCAAAGCAAAGGTAATAGGAAATGACTTACGTACTTAATGACTGAAAGGATCTTGTAGAAAGAGTGATGAGAAACTAGTGGATGTCGCAAAAGATCATATAAAAAGTTTTCCACACTATGAAAGTCCAAATAATAAATAAAAAATAATAATCCAAACAGAAAACACCTGAGCTCTGATTTGAACTTAAGAAAAATGTACAACTTGTATGTTGAAAAATGCGAAGAAAACCATACAACATTTCTCAGCGAGCGTATATATAGGAAAATTTTTAAGAATAATTTTAGTTTAAGTTTTCATCGCCCACATAAAGATACTTACTTGTCATAAATGCGATTAATTAAGTTTGAAAATTAAAGCTACCTCAGACTCTAATGACAAAAGCAGCCTTTTAGAAGAACCTAACACACATTTGAGAAATGCAAAACTGGCTAGAAAAGCTTTAAAAGAATATCAAAACTTAGCATCAATGAATCCAAATAAATATTTCGCATTTTGCTTTGATCTACAAAAGGCCCTTCCATATCCCAAATTAACAGTTTCTGTTGAGTACTATAAGCGAAATATATATGTTCTTAATTGCGGTTTTCATAATTTTCATGATAACAGCTTCCAGAGGTGCGAAAGAAATAGCATCTTGCTGCCTAAAACATATTCCGAATATTACAATCCAAGACCACATTATAGCATACAGTGACATGAGTACCGGACAAAATCGCAATATTAAGATCGCACTGATGTGGTTAGGGATTGTTCATTCAGACGGTAATAACATAAATGTTATTGACTACAAATTTTTACTGTCGGGCCATTCTTTTCTTTTTTTTTTCGACAGAGATTTTGCAGTTGTGGACACAGCATTAAAGAAAAAGGATCAATTATACACTGCCCAAGACTATTATAATGCAATAAAAGCTTGTCGAAAAAAAACAGCTTCATTTTGTATGAAATGAAAAGAGAAGACTTTGTCTCAACCAAACCTCTAGAAGAGGCAATATCAAACAGAAAAAAAATACGGACGGAGACGGCTTAAAATATGTTGAATGAGGTTCAAAAGGAATGAACCTCACAAAATTTTTTATAAAAATAGTATGGAAGAAAATGCTCCATTCAAAATAATTTTTTTATTTGGAAAAAAGGGAAGCCAAAAGCAAAATTAATATGTTACCACTTTATACAACTTCAAGGAGCATAACAAGAGAAAAATATAACGATATAAGTTTACTACCTTATATATCACCTGTTAACCATAAATACTTCAATATGCTAACTGTAAAAGAAAACTAAGCTTAAAATGTCTTTTGTTTAACTTAAAGATCTCAACAAAGTAATTTTGATTTTAATATTTTTAATATAACTGAAATAAACTCTTAATAAACTTGGTTATTCGTGTATTTTAATATCTTCATTTTAACTATTACTTTTTACATTAAAATCCATTTCAGTAAAGCTATAAAAGATATGGACTTAAATTTGCTCCTGTTTAAATTTCTTGTAATATGTTATTTTTTTTGGAAAGTGGTATAAGTCCATGTGGTGCTAAAAAATCGTTTATTTTTTCAAATAATTTTAGTAACTATTATTTCATAATAAAATTTAAAAGGCTTGTATAGTGTAAAAAACATCACTCAAATTGATTAACGTTGCCAATATTTTTAAATTAATTCAAACGCAAACCCTTAAATATCTCAATATATGGAAAAATGGACTTATACCACTTTCAAAAAAAAACAGCTCATATCTATCCCACACATTTGTCGATTAAGATAAGCGATTTAGTTTTAATATACTTTAAATAACAAAACAATTTTGGAATGTGAAAAGGATATATAAAATAAAGAGGTGGAGATAGAAATTAATTGATTACAAAACACAAAACAACAAAACTAGTTGTATGAAACATATTCAAAATGTTTTTGTTTTTCAATCGATAAAAATTAATCACTTTAAAAATAACTATTTTCTCTCACATACTTTTAGGCTTAAACTATTTTATTTTCAAAGTTTTAAGTTTTTTGTTTTTGTTTGCTTTTGCAAAAATAATCTTAAACAACTTACCAACTGAAACCCATTATAGTTGTATTTCTAGCCAAACGCCAACCGCTAAATAAAGATGCAATCCCATAGGTAACCTCCTGCTTGGTGGTAGAATAAATTTGCGACAATTCTTTTTCTGTCATATCAAACTGGCGACCATTGATTTTGGCAATTTTCTTAAATTGTTTAATCGCATCACTAAACCGCTTCTTGCTAATCAACCAACGTGGCGATTCAATGACGTATCTTTTCATTAAACATGCAAGAAAACAAAGGAACAAACAAACAAACTAAAAATGAAAAGGAAAATCTTACATATAAATACAAATACAAACACAAATAAAATGTATAAAGTAACAAACAAAATGGAGTACAAAAAAGAAAAATAAAGAAATTCAATTGAAACAAAGTTAGTGTTTGGAAAAGAAGCAGCACAAGCATTAAAAACACACTACGGACGACAGCAGATATAATAAAGATTCGTACTCTTGCTCACTGGCACTGGCACTGTCCACCAGCAGCAATGATGAAGCCAATATATTCTTCATAACATATGCTCATATGATGTATGTGTGTATGTAAATATAGAATCAAGTATAAGTTAGTACGGTCGTTACGTAATACAATTCTACCATAAATGAAAACATTGTGCAAAAAGGTTCCGGTTTTTTATTTCGTGTTTAAGTTTTTTTTTACCGAAAGAAATTGAAAACAATCGAATGAATTTGATTGGATTTCAAATGAATTGAACATTTGGACACAAATAGATGTACACACTCACACACACACACACACATATTTATACTGGTCATGAAGTTTCTCGTCATTTAATAGAGAGAACATAAAAGATACAAGGCAAACACACAAGACATCCTGCAATTGCGTTATGCTTCAATAAATTGATGGAGATTTACCCATACACACACACACACACAAACGCATGCATACAATCTTACCCATGTGTTTTTATTTGAGAGCATTCTTGCATATATTTCCTTACATATGTATAAGTATATACGTGTGTGTGTGTGTGGAGTTATACGAACCGATTGCTAAATGGGTAACAAAAAATACTTTGGATTTTTTTTTCTTTGTTTTAGTTATTTCTTTTTTATTTCTTTTAAGCTTAACGTTTTTTATGGTCATCCTTTTTCTTTTTAGTTTTTAATTTTTATGATATTTTTTTTATATTTTGTTTCAGTGGCTTAATAAAAAATTAAAGATTTTCTGGTGCAAAGAACAAATCCATGAAATTAAATATTTATTGAAAATACTTACGCAGAGAAAATCAAAATCAAGGCGGTTGGTATCGTTGTTATCCACATAAATGATTCCCAATCTCGTAGCCACCAAAAGAGTAAAGGCATCAATGTTGTACCAAATGACCAACCAAAACTCTGATACATTGCTATAGTGCTACGATCTTCCCTGCAGATGTGATAAAAACACTTTTTAGACTGTTTATCTTAAACATTTTTTAGAAAAAATTATTTTAAATTAAATTATTAAATTAAATTATAAGTTTTAGTGTTGAAATTTACAAATCTAAAAAATGGATTGGCCATTTTTAGATATTTGACTCTCTATAGTATTTTTAAATTTATAAAAATAATTGGCACAAAGACGATTCACACTGTAACATTCTTTGACTCTGTAGAAATTCCAGCTTTTATCATAGATAAAAATTTTCCAGAGAAAAACTGAAAATTTTCCATAGAAAACTTATGGTTAAAGTAAATTTCCTATAGATAAATTATGGCTAATGTAAATTTCCTATAGAAAAATTATGGCTAATGTAAATTTTCTACAGAAAAATTATGACAAATGTAAATTTTCTATTGAAAAATTATGGCTAATGTAAATTTTCTATAGAAAAATTATGGGTAATGTAAATTTTCTATAGAAAAATTATGGGTAATGTAAATTTTCTATAGAAAAATTATGGTTAATGTAAATTTTCTATAGAAAAATTATGGTTAATGTAAATTTTCTATAGAAAAATTATGGTTAATGTAAATTTTCTTTAGAAAAATTATGGCAAATGTAAATTTTCTATAGAAAAATTATGACTGATGAATGTAATGTAAATTTTCTATAGAAAAATTATGGTTAATGTAAATTTTCTATAGAAAAATTATGGTTAATGTAAATTTTCTATAGAAAAATTATGACTGATGAAAATTTTCTATAGAAAAGTTATGACTGATTAAAATTTTCTATAGAAAAATTATGGTTAATGTAAATTTTCTATAGAAAAATGATGGTTAATGTAAATTTTCTATAGAAAAATTATGGCTAATGTAAATTTTCTATAGAAAAATAATGATAGATTAAAATTTATGTAGAAAATTTTAATTGATAAACATTTTCTATAGAAAAATTATGAAAAAGTTATGAGAAAGTTATAAAAGTTATTGTTCCAAAAACCTGAATGATAAAATTTTTATTAAAAACGTACTGACAACAAAATTTTCTATTGAAAAAGCGTGATAAATTAAAACTTTTTATAGAAACATATTTTTTTTTCTAACGCAAAAAATTTTGTTTTCTGCACAAGTTGTGACAGATCACAATTTCTCCTTGAAAAATTATGACTTATGAAAATTTCATATATGAATAGTTTTGTAAATATTACGAATAATATTTTTTATAAACAAATTAAGACCGAAGAAATTTTTAACAGTTTAAAAGCCATTGCAGTTATTATAATGCAGTACATTGCAATACTTTAATGCGAGAGGTTAGCTTTGGCTATGATTTTAACTTTGATGTTAGAAAGAAGATTGTCTGCCAAATTATTAAATGTTCAAAATTAAGTTGTCATCCTTTAGTATTCATTTAGTAAAACAATTTTAGGAACGAACGTAACTCCTTTCGGCAAAAAATGTTAATCGTGAAAATTTACTATCAAAATGGTAAAAAATTTCACTGCTCCACTTCGTAAAATTCGAACAGCTTGTCCCTTCCGAGACCACTGTGCGTAATTAAATCGTTAATTCTACACAAACATAGCCGCTGTACTGCACTGTCTTGTAAAAAAGCCTGAAACCTCAACTCGTCGATGCTGGCAACGATTCAGCATCACTAAAAGCACATTGCGCAACATTTATCGTAAAGATTTTCATCTTATAAAGTTCAGCTCGTTCAAGCATTAAAGCCGACTAGGCAGTGTTTGCGTCGAGCGTTTGTAAACTGGCTGTTATGCAAACAAACATAATTTTGCATATGCGACTCAGAAAATCAAAACGCAGTCCTCGAAAACTTGTATATCCAAAGAAAGTGATCATATGGTGAGACTTGTTGTCAAGTAGCGTCAACGGCCGGATTTTTTTTAAATTAGCAACGAAATACAGTCACCATGAATTCTCTTCATGATAACCAATTATTTATGGCCAACAATCTTGGCAACAGTGTCCTTTGGTTTAGTAAAACTGCGCCACAACTCACACAGCCGACAAACAAAACAATGAGACATTGGATGAGAAATTCCCCTGACGCCTACCTTATCCATTCAATGGTATTAACTGGCCGCCTTATTCATGTGATTTAACTCTGTTGACCTTCCGACCATTTACGCGATCAATCTAAAAACATTGACGTTCTGAAATATGCAATTCGACCCCACATTGACGAGATAAGCGAAGCTTTTTTGCACAATGTACTTCAAAAGTTTGTAAAAAGAGCGGACGTCTTCCTATGTGCTGGAGGTGGACATTTGCTTGACGTCATGCTCCATTAATAATTTCCGTATTTCTACTTACAGCGGCACTAATAAAACTAAAGTTGGGAAAAGTTGCTTCTTAACTTCAAATTTTCCCTTTCTTTAGATACAAAAAAAGGTTCCTCAAAGAGGTTACTTTAATTTTAAGTTCCATACACTTCAAGCTTCTTATTGGGCTGTTGTATAAACATAACCAGCGGTATAATAAGTTTCATATAACTGAGCATCATTTCGCAGGGGGGATTTTTTGGAACGTATTATGGAAGATATATTTATTAAAAGCTTTTGAGGGAAATTCGCGTGTGAATGAATGTAAATTAAAAATGCTGCGTGGTCTTAGTGGCCTTCGGTGCTTCGTATGTTTGCGCTCATTGCGTTAAGTTTGCTCGCCCTAATTAATTTTTATTTTTTATAAAACTTATTTGATAATTTTTATAGTTTTTTTAAATGATCTTTTTTTATTTATCTTTAATAAATATCTTTTTTTCTTTCAAACGATCTTTTTTATATATTTTTTTCTTCTCGATATTTCGCTTTCCTTTTTTTTCCTGAAGAAGCTTTCCAAAGGAAAGCGAAATATCGAAAAGAATAAAATATATAAAAAAGATCGTTTAAAAGAAAAAAAGATATTTATTAAAGATTTTTTATAAAAGATTATCAAATTAATTGGAAAAAAATATTCGCCATATATAGGGTTTTACAATAAGAAATTCTTTTTCAATTGTGGCAACACCAACACCATAATAGTTTTGTCATTTTGGTTTTTGACGTATTCGTTAAAAGCGTTGGTAATTATTACAATGAATACAATTTCGCAAGAAAATCGCATTAATATAGTTAAAATTCACTATGGAAATGGTAGTTCTGTTAAAGTTACATTTCGGAAAATTCGTGACATTTTCGCACAAAATAATTGTCCTTTGATTCGAACACCAACTCGTGTGCGACCGGGTCGTTTAACTGAAAATATCGCAGCCGCGAGTTACAATGTTGAAGCAGATTCAAATATATCGATTCCTCAACGTTTTCAACAATTGCGAATTTTGCGTAAGGATTTGACTTTGCGGCCTTGCAAGGTTCAACTGGTGCAGGAATTGAAGCCGACAGACCATTCTTAGCGCCGTAGATTCGCTCAATTCATTCATGGTCAATCGGCTGGTTTTTCCGAAAAAATCATTTTTTCAGACGAAGCCCATTTTCACTTGTCAGGGTATGTCAACAAGTGAAGTTCTGAAAATCCTAGGGTGATTATTGAGCAGTCTTTGCATGCTCAACGTGTCAGTGTATGGTGCGCTAAGCAGTCTGGAGGCGTAGTTGGGCGATGAGGGTGGACATGCGGTAACGGTCTAATGATTACGCTATCGCGAGATGCTAACAACTCAGTTTTGTCCTATTATTGACGAATATCAATCACTGACAAGTGGGTTTAACAGAACGGTGCCACATGTCACACTGCAAATGAACGACTATTGCAAACCATATTTCCGATCGCAAAATTTAAGTGGCCACCCAGACGGTGTGATTTAACACCACTGAATTATTTGTTTTTTTTTTGGAGGGGTTATGTTAAGGACACAGTCTATATGGAGCCAATCGAATCGATTTCATTCTTAAAACTTGAAATTCGTAATGTGACTAACGAAATAGGCCCGCCATTTTTCCAAAATGTAGTCAAAAACTTTGATGAAAGAATCGACATCTATGAGCGCGGTGGTGGTGGACATTTTCCAGATACAAATTTTAATCATCTTATTTATTGTTTTGTTTTGTTTAAGAAAAGAAACTTCTGGTTAAAAACCCCTTTTAAATATAAAAATATGTAAACAAATTCTTACAGATTTAAATAATATGGTTGTTAGCCAGTTGCTAACTGATGATAATCAAGTCATCATATGTTCAAATAAAAATGCTTTTATATGGAATATTGTCTTGAAGCTTTTTGTTTCTTTCAGAATTTATAGAAAATTGAAATAATTTAATTATTGTAATGTTTAACATGAGCATGCTGCATTGAATATTGAAGTAATAAACAAAACAACAAAATGACCGGAGGCTAAATGTTGTAAACAGTCGACGCATATAAGAGGCAGCAATAAATAAATCAAAATTTATCGACATTTTCTGTTCAACACAGTCTATAGAGACTAGCGGTGATGATGATGATGATGTCGATGATGAAACTTGTTATCAACAACTTGCCACAACTCACAGGTTTCATCAAATCAAATGCTTGCTTGTTTGCCTTCCAGCTAATGCGAGTATTATGCATTTAGAAAACAGCGAATAAATAACTTGATTATGTTTTTTCCTTTTTTCTTGCTTTAAAAGTGTCTAAAGTTATATAAAAGATTTAATACTCACTCCCTTGATATTTCCATGCCAATTATCTGAGGTGATTGAAATAAACTATTGATGGTCAATGAAGTCAGGCCGGAAAATATAAGAAACCAAGTATAATAAGACGTCGTCACAATTGAGGAAAGTCTGCCGATGGAACAAAATATAACACTGATGTAATAAACGAAACGTCGTCCAAAACTGCAAAGTAAACGAAACAAAAAGAATTATAATAACAGCAGAAACAAAAGCAAACAAAAGGACGAATCAATGGAAACTATAATGAATGAATGAATGAATGAATAAATAAGTGAGTTTTAAAAGGAATGCGAGAAACGGAAACATTAACTTTTTTTGTTTCTTCAATAATGAAATTTAATGTATTCAATTTTTCTGTTATTCATTTGGTTTCAATGCAAACAGTGTAAATAAAGTGAATTAGAATTAAAATGAAATTGAATTTAAAAATCACTTTAAAAATGTTCTGATGTAAATAAAATTCAAGGCAAAAATGTAAAATAAAAATTAATATAAATTTTTATTTTTTTCACATTTTTTTTTGTGTCTTGCTTTGTCTGGACATACATACATGTCACCCATTTGTCCAAGCAGAAATGAACCCGCAACTTCTGTTACGCGTCCAACAACGAAAACATTTGTCACATACAAATCTTTCGCACAAACCCAATTCTCTCGTGTCGGTATTGTATCTGTGTACCAAGTTTTGTCATAACTCCAGCCATTTTTACAACCTAAAAGAAACATAATGAAAAAAAAAAAAAAAAAAAAATAATAGAAAAGAAAATAAAACAAAAAAAAATTAAATGAAGTAAAAACAAAATAAAACTAACAAAAGAAATAAGATTCTTGGTTTGCTTAAATATCGGAAGTCATGGTGTATGGTTTGTATGTGCATGTGATGGTAAGTATGTGGGAGACTCTTGGTAGCAGTCTTTGTGAAAGTTTAAGGAAAATTCTATTAAAAGCACTTGATTCAATGAACGTTATTATATAAGAATTAAGAATTTTGTTTTAAGTCCAGCGATTTAACAAAATTACAGCATTAGGCATTGCTCATATACCAAAGCCATACAGTCTATACAACGGCACTTACAATACGAATCAGTGCAAGATTTTAAATAATAATCGCAAATGTTTATAAGCACTGCTTTGCCGTAATTTTTAACTGCATTTTTATACACTTATTTATTCTACCTACAGATAGAAAACAACATATTTAAAGGGTATTTTTTTAGAGGTATGGAACTTTGAAATGGAAAAATAAAAATATAAAATTTTTAAACATCAAACCTGACATAAAAGTCATTTTATTCGAAAAATATGAAACTTTAAAGCAGAATAATATAAAATTAAATTTTTTAAATTATAGTGAAATTCATTTCATTCTTCTGGCACTGTAATTTAAATATAACTTCTAGCATATGATCATTAAAGTTCGCTTAGAGTTGGTCTAAATTGGAAATCCAATTTTTGATGGCATTTGTGGCGGCATATCGGCAATCATACGGTGAATGTTGTCCTCCAAAAGATCAATCGTTTCAAGTTTATCGGCGTCGACTAATGACTTCACATATCTTAATAGAAAATAGTCTAGCAGCATTAGAGGAGGCTAATTCCTGAATTCGAAACGTGTATCTATGCGTTTACCAAATTTTTTCTTCAATAAATCTATGGTGGCACGAGCAGTGTGAAACCACAGCTCTTGCATATCATGGTTGTTCAATTAATGAGCGAAAAAGTCAGTAGTCATGACTCTCTATCTTTCACTATTAACTATAATGGTCTGGTCAGCATAATTTTTAAGGAGATATGGGCCAATGATTCCACTAAGTCATAAAACACATCAAACAGTTAGTTTTTCTGGATGTAAAGATGTCTCAACATACTCTTGATGGCTACCAGCACTAAAAATATGGCAGTTTTGTTTGTTGACATATCTATGCAACCAAATGTAAGCTTCCACGCCAAACAAAATTCGCCTCTGAAATCGGGATCGTGTATTTCAAACAGAACCATGAGTTGTAAAAGCAATTTTGCAAAATTTTGAAGGATTGTTTACGCGTAAGTCTATTTATGTTGTAAATCCACATTAAACTAAACATTAATGAGTTAACAAAATGATGATTGTAAAAAACTGTTGACAATTTTTAGCTCCATACCTTTGAGTTAAAAAACCTTAACTAACTTTTATTTAAAAAATTTTCAGGGCGCGACCAGCTGCGCCGTTATAGAACTTAAACACATATTAATTTTATTTTTATTAATCTTTAATTATAAACTCACTAAACAAGTAATTCAATTAAATCAACTAATTAGTTTACCGACGTAGCGAAGACTGATTGCCACGTTGCATTACCAATAAAGTTGCTGATACAGCCAACATGCCGGATATGTTGATCGAGCATATTTCATTGGTCATCAGGTTTTCCCCCCGGGGGCACATGATAGTCTTTTTGGAAGCTACTATTCCATTTAGACTGGTGTCTTGCGGGGTAAAAGGGAGCCCAGGCCCCTCAAAGGCTAGTAGGAGTCACCTGGACAATCCACATATTTCCACGGGAATCAGTTGCCCCAGAGTACACTATTTATTCTGTTTAGACAATTATGTGCTCTGACTGGTTATTGAGGTTGGCCCCTATATGGGAGTATCGTGGTGGTTGTGGTTTCGGACCCTCGTGAGAATTTGTGGGTCGGATCATTCAAATTAACACAATGAATGGTTCAGGTTCAGTGAGTATGAATGCTGTCGTGTTCTTGATAAAAAAGAGCTTCATGCGTTCTGAACCAGTAGTTGGAAAGTCTGCAACTCTTCAGCAAGGAGTGAAGGTTGCGGCCTACTTCGGGCTTTCGAAATTGCTACTAGAAGTGACCGGAGGATATACGTATTCGATGGCCTTCTAGGGCGTGGTTGGTGTCCAATCAACCAAGTGGTTTGACCACCATCTGATTATGACTATATAGTCGGTGCAGATGTAAATCAAATCACACTCTGGTCATCGACTAAAGCGCGTGTGACAACACAGGAATTGCTTATGCTGCAACATCGAGTTCATTAGCACGTTCGCTGCTGTTGTTAACTTTTGCAATAATACCCTTTAAAGGTTTGATATTATTATATTTAAAACCAAATGAAAACAATTGTAGTGCGTGGCTAAAGGCCACCCTTAACTGACCCTAAGGAACATCTGCTAAGTTCTTAAAATCAGTATTTATTTTTACCAGACCAATTTCTAAGTTATAAGGATGCTGAAAATCATTATTTCCTTCTCCAAGGAATACAATGCAAGCGGTTGCTTTAAAAACGAAATGGGTAGGCAAATTTAAGGCTAGAAAGTATATTATCCGCTAAACCATGAAGCTGTACCTCTTTGACACTAATTTTGCAAAAAGTTAAGAAATTTCAACCAGTAGACATCACACTCTTTAGCGTAGAATTTTGGTTGAAAACAATTACTATCAAAATAATGAAAATTTCACTGCATCATCTCGTATGCAGCTTTTCCTATGCAGTCCCCTCTGAGACCGTCGAAAATAACGCATTTATCAATGAAATGAAATCTTTAGTCATTGTATCCAAAGAAAGGTACTGTCAGGCAGCAGCATCGTCATGTATTTTTTCGAAAATAAGCAACACTAAATTCTCGTTCTTGTGAGTTAATGCCGCTGAACTATTTTTATTAGGACCAGTTAAAAGACCGGGCTTATGTAAGTGACCAACAAAGAAGCGACGCTCTTAAAAATGAAATTCGGCAATAATGAGATTTGTGATGATTTATTGCAAAACTTGCTACCGAATTTTATGAAAAGAACAAACGTCTGCCGACGCATTAAAGGTCTGTTATTCTTTTCAACGGTCTTTTTTAATTAATTTAACAATATATATTTTTTTCTATATTTCGCTTTCCTATGGAAAGCTTCTTCAGGAAAAAATTATTCACAAAAATTAAAAAAATTTAATCTATGTTATTGTTAATGAAACAGAAGTTGTCTAAAACAAGTTTGTGTGTTAACCCAATTTTATTTGCTAACCTCTAAAATTTTTTAAGTAAAAATCGGAACCTCCAGTAGCCTTATTTATTTGATGGAGTATTTCCCAAATTTTAACTTAGGTGCAGAAAAATTGAGTACGGAAAACTTGCTGGAATGCCTTTTCTTGCGATTTTCTGCAGCTAATAGCATGTTCAGACATACATTTTTAATTGACTCAATACTCGGTTTATTGGCAATATTATTTTAGTGTTCAGACATACTAAATTTCGCTAACTCAATAAACATTTGACAGCTGGAAAACAACTTTGTTTTTATTTCAGTTATAAATTGTATTTTATAAAAATGGAAATAAATTCATTTATTAAAAAGCAATTGCTATTGTATAATAGAAATGCTGAGTTTTTACGGTTAGTGCGATCGTTTTTTGATTCAAAGTTGGCGGTACTTAAAAATAAAAAAAATAAAAATTTGCAAATTCTCCAGAGTTTAAGAATGGCATATGTCAGTGTAGATAAGTGGTAGATAATTTTTTCTCTCTGAACACACCTCTTAACAGTGTTGTATATCAAGGTTTACTCAATATTTAAAACAATTTCGTACTTATTGAACAATATTTGGTGTCTAGTTTTGTAATGGAATATTGAGCTCAATAATGGCATTTATTGCGATAATCTCAATAATTGTGTATGTCTGAAAACAATATAATGCAGTAGGGTTCAAGCCAAAGAGATTGTAAAGAGAGTAAAATCGGCTGACAAGGATACAATACGATTGGCTTTTGGAAAAAAAACCCATACATTTATAAATAAAAAGAATTCCGTAAAAAGCCTTTTAAGTATTTATTTTTTATTTTTATTTTATAAACATTTCTGGATTTTCCTTTACATTTGTCTCGCTTACTTTTTTTCCTCATCCCGAAGATTTTTATTATGACTAAAATCTAGGCCATATCAAAATAGGAAGCTGGTATATCTAGTAAACTTTGCTAGTATATTTGCAGTGTGACTGTTAGGTTAATACTACATTCACATAAGTACTGCAATAAAACAGACAGTTTAAGTAAATAACTGACAAAATAGTGCAACGATCAGCAGGTTTTATATTGCGCCCAAAATATTTATATTAAATAATTAATATTTTAAATAAATTTGTTAAAGTAACAACAATATGAATTAGATCATATTGTTATTCGCTTCCCATAAATTTAAGGCTTTATAAGCATTTTTTTAAGTATTAATATATTAGGATAGGAATAGAAATAAGGATAGGAATGGAGTATTATATAGATAAAACACTCAACCTAATAGTATATAAACAGAACAAATATTAGAGAACAAACATTCAATTAACAAAACTTTTAGGAGCTTCACTTGGGAAGCTCTAAGTCAAAAAATTGTAAACTTAAAAAGAAGCCTTTTTAAATATATTAAAACTAGGCATTCTTCAGAGTTTAGATAAAAAAAAAAAATTGGTATGGGGAATGAACTTTCGGGTTTAACTTAAAACCATACTTTATTCGAAAAGTGATGTACAGCAAGTCAAACCACTGCAGTTCTTTAGACGTAGGACAATAATTAATTATTTTGTATAGAGATCAGCTGTCGTCAGCAAAATTTTTCATCACGCTTACTACTTTACTACTTTGGGCTTACTACTTTATTTTACTTATAATAAAATTAGGTTTGTATTAGCAGTAAAATTTTACTGATAAAAATGAACACAGAACTTAGTTGTCAGTAAGTAAAAGCACTCCGTTTGTGGATGTACGAGTATTAAATATGTCATTTATAATACATATCATTATTGCTATTGCAGTAATCATTAAGATTTCAATTTCAGTATCAGTAAAAATTTACTGAGCTTTTTCGAAATATATTTTTTTACAAATTTCACATTTAGAAATTTATTTTTACTGCAAATTGTTCAAATTTGTACTGAGTGCGCACCACTGTTGCCTCCATATAATTTTTCTTGAGTTTAAAATAAAAATAAAGAATTACATGAAAGTAAAGTTAAATAAAATTAAATTAAAAACAGAAAAACAACAACAAAAAGAGGAACAAAAATTTGTTCGACGAGTTAGTTAAAGTGAAACGCATTAAAGTGCAAAGTTGTAAAAACTAATGTTAAGCAAATGGAAAGTTACATTTTTTTCTCAAAACATTTGCTTGGCTTTTTGCTCGACTTTTCTTGTTTTTTTTTATAAGAATTGTAAGAATGAACATTGCTTATAGACACTTTGTATATATGTGTGTGCATATAAGCGACAGTTTTTTTTTCTGTGTAACTAAAAATTATTGCATTTTACTTTATAATTGAAAGTTATTGAATAACTTTAGATGTCCGTACTTGTGTGCGTATCCTTTTATTTTCCTTTTTACTTTTTGTCATCTAAATAGTTTTTCTTAAGACAGAGAAATACTAAAGAAAAAGTAAACAAAAATTGGTAAAATTTAATATTCTTTTACAAGCTTTTTTTCTGCAAATTTACATTAATTCTATAGTATTTGCAGTAGAAAAAACCAGAATAAAAAACCCAACCACAATTTTCATTTTTATGCCATTTGCTTATGCGGTAAATGTCTGTTACATGCATATGAGTCTGTAGGTGTGTGTGTGTGCTCATGTTATTATCTACAATTTATGTTTGGTGATTTGGCAAACATTTTTATATATTTTTCCCAAATAATACAGAATCCATTACAAAGAATTATTATAATTCATTTGTCTTTTTTAATGTTTTGTTGACTTTAATATCTAAATAAAAATGTTTTACTAAAAATATTATGAATTTATTTTTTAATAAATATTTATTTACTTTTTTAAAGGAATTTATTTATTTTATTCCGGAAAATACAAGTAAATTAACAGACAGTTAAAACTTTAAAAAATTAATAAGATCCAAATAAAAGTAAAAAAAATGATGGATATATCGTAAGCCAATATATAAAAACACACGCTTCGTGCGGGCAAATTCGAGGTTGGGAAATAAATTCTCTCTCAAATGTTTAAATTTCAACAATGAATTTTTTTAGCCTTTGTTATTTATTTTGTAAAAAGTTGGGATATTTTAAGCATGAAATGTTACACCCCTGGGCAAATAATTTAAATTGTGAAAATTTACTAACAAATAAGTGAAATTTTCACTGTATCAGTTGCAAAAAGTCAAGTAGATTTTTTCGTAATCAACCGCACTTCTGAGACCGTTAAGCTTAATTTAATCGCTAAATTCGAGGCTCATGGTACAATTGCTGATAGTCCATCCAAACAATATCCTCGCAGTGATTGCAGTGATGTAAAAATAGACACTTTACAGCAAAATATTGAGAATTAGTCAATAGTCGCGAAAACTGGTTACCACTAAAGAACATCATCCACTTATAAAGTTCGACTTATCCAAAAGTTAAGCCTGGCTGAATATTGTTTGCTTGAAGCGTTTTGTGATTTGGCTGTTTGAAAAACTTAACAAAAACAACACATTTTTCAACCAGATCATTTTTAGTGAGAAGCCTCATTTTAATTTAGGATACAACGTAAACAAACAAGATTGTCGCACTAAATTGTTTGGGTTTGTTCCGCCAGTAAATGAAATACTGCTATCAATTACTTCTCTTAATGTCTCTACTGGCTGCTTGGTGACAGCGAAATACCTGGACCATAAATATTTACTCACAAGGAGGACAAAAAAATTGTCACAGATAGGCCAAACAAAATCTACAAATAGTTTTCAAACACCATTATGTCCTAAAAAAAAGTGATCGTTTGTTTTATAATCAGGAGGAATCATAGGTCCGTATTTTTTCGAAAATGGGCAAGCAAATACCTTCATTTTGAATTTTTGGTGCTTTGAAATCATAATAACAAATTCCTTGTGGCCACAATTGGCTAATGTTGACAGCAGTAAACTCTGATTTTAGCAAGATGGCATTACAAATCATATGTTCACGCAAACAATTTAGTTATTGCAGGAAAAATTTGCCGTTAGCGTAATTTTTAGTCTTAGAAATATTAATTGGCCGCCTCATTTTAGTGACTTAATGCCAGTGGATTACTCTTTCTGCGGCTATTTTGAAATTCGGCTTAAATAAATAATCCACAAAAAGCTGACGCTTTGAACGATGAAATACAGCGCTGCATTGACAAGATAAGTGAAGCTTTGTAGCAAAATGTGCTGTAAAATTATTCGTGAAAAGGGAGGACGTCTGCAGACCTGCTAAAGGTGGACATTTATGCGATATTATATTATATTATTAATTCCCATATTTCTACTTTAAAACATTTTACTTCCCAACCTTTAATTTGCGCACACATAAGAAGTTTTATGGTAATTAAAATTCATCCACAAAATTCAAGGGCTTGTACTGAATAAAATCTTCAATTTAAATTTTTTAAGTATTCAAAGCACGTCTTAAAACGTACTCTTTCTCTACACCTATAAAAAACATTTTAACCGATAAAATTGAGTCAAATTTGACTAATATTTTATTAGTGCAGAAACATGTTAAAAAACCTTTAACATAAATCCAACAGTTTTGTTTAGTTCGTTTAATTTATTATATTCGATTATATTAAGTTTAGCTTTATTCTATATTTCGATTCGAATTAATATTTTCTCCATTAACCAAATACGATTGTATGTGGTCTACATTACGTTTACGTAAAACTAACCTAACATGACGAAATCATCTATGAGTCAGCTGTTTTATAATATTAGAAGTGTTGATCAAATAGTTTCAAAGCTTAAATTAAATTTAAAATTTTGTTGTTATTCAATGAAAATTTTAATCAGAAGCATTCGAAAAATAACTGCTTTAATAAATTAATATTTTTTGCATCAATAGTCTCACTTACTATTTGCTTTATGTTTTTGCAACTAAAGTGATAAAAACATACAATAAAAATGACAATAAAAGGAGCAAACAAAAAGGAAATGAAGTTTGCTCTTAACCACATACCAAGTGGGTCACTTAATATGATGGTTAGGTTCACAAGGCGATAATTTTGAAAATTAAATATTAATGTTTCAACTCATGAAGGATCCATTTAATGTGTTGACAAATTTGAGGTTAGGAAGAAAGTAAATTGTCTTAAAACACACACTTTTTTTGATATCAATATAAAGTAGAAATATGGGAGGTCATGCGAGAGCGGTACCGAGGAGGTCAAAATATCCCAGACTTAAGGTGGGTTTTTAACCGGTAGCCGCGATATAAATATGGGAATATGATAACGGACAAATGTCACAAAATTTGAAGCATATTTGCAACAAAGCTACGTCGTCTCGTCAATGCAGCTTCAAATTTCATCTTACAGAACGTTAGATGCTTGTGAGTTATTTACGTAACCTTGATCCTGTAAACGACCTCAAAGCATCCGTTCTTATAAGCGTTAGTTTATAAGAACAAGGCGGCCAATTAATACCGCCAAATCGAGAAATTCCGCGACCGGTAAATTTCTCATGCAATCACTGAATTGTTTGGATGGCTTTCTGGCTTGTGGCACCATTTTGCGGAAGTAAAAGATCACTGATATCAACATTTGCCAATTATGTTAACAAAACGTTGGTTATTACGGTTTGTTAATGCAGAGAATTCACGGTGTTGGCGTTTTCTTGCCATTTTCAAAAATACAGTGCCTAAACACAAACTGCATTAACAGTTTTTCCAGGACTGCTAGTGAGTTTTGTGGCCCTCATCACTAAAGAACATTTTGTTGAAAAATGCGTTTCAATGCCATTGCCAATTCATAAACATTAAAACTAAATAGTGGGATGGCTTTAATTCTTGAACGAGCTTAACTTTATAACAGGGAAGATGATGAACTTTATGCAAAATATTGCTTAAAGTGTATCTAAACCCTCATTGATCTTTCTGGCTCATTCTCAATGGTTTGCTGTGGAGGGGCTACATTTGCATTACCAGGCCAATACGAACGCATTGTTTTATTAGAAATTTAGTGATTCAATTACGCACAGCTGTCTCTGAAGAAGCCTTTATTACGAGAAAAAGCTTCTCGAATTTTTACTATTTTGATAGTAAATTTTGATAATTAAAATTCTTGGCTCTGTAACTTTTTATTAAAGAAATGTTAAATTATCATTATATTTCTAACCTCAAATTTTACCCACCCATTAATAACTTGCTGCATGACGTTAAATAGTAAAATTAGAATTTTAAAAAATAATGCGAAATTTAACACTTAGCAGTTCAATAATAAACTCAATTTTCTACAACTATTTGCACTTCACTTTAATTAAAATTTGATTATATTTTAGAACTCCTAATTTTAGTTTCTGATATTTTATGCTTGAGATATTTTAATTCTATAAACATTTTCTGACTGCTTTTACTCGTTTTTAGGACAAGCAAATAAGCTAATTGCTTCATTTTTCTCTATCAAAGGAACAGTGGTTACTTTATGTTTCTGTTCGCTTGCAATGAAAGCGTAATAGTTTAAAGTAGTTTTGTTGATTTATCATTTGTATCTTCAAAAAAAAAAAAAAACAATCTGAAAAATTAATTCCATTTTGAAACTATGAGCATGAAAAATGGCACTCTTTTCACTTTCGACACAAATTTTTTTTTGAAATTCTTTCAGACCTCTACTCATGCAATGCATTGTACCAGAATTAGAAAATTAGGTTGTGAGGAAGAGGGAGAGGAAAGAGGGAGTAGTGTTTATTGACATTCGATTTGAATTTTCCTACATTGAAAGTGATAGGAAAGACCTCTGGAGGGAGTTTATTCCACATACGAACTGTTCTGTTAAAAAAGAATTTTTCCTGTATTGTGTAGTGCAATTTACTGGCCAATCGACCACAAATGGATGCGCTCTCAAAGAAATTCGAGTTAAATGCAAAAACACGCGAGTAACGGGAACAAGTTCCTTAATTTCGTTAGAGCACTTACAATTGTGGTAACTATAAAACAGTGAAATACATCCCACAGTGCGTCAATGCTCTAGGGAAGCAATAGAGTTGGATACCCTACTGTCCCCAATGAGCAACTACAAAATAGACCTTGGGGGCGGCAACCCATACGTGAGAGTTGTATTCCATCAGATGGAGTGAATTATCTCTTACAAATTCCCCCCCGGGGGCACGTTTATGGTCTTTAAAGAACGCTCGACTATCTAGACCTGTGCAACTGGGCGTATAAGGGAACCCAGTCCCCTGAAGGCAGCAGGGGTCAACTGGAAACTCGACGTTATTTCCACGAGAATCAGTAGCCCGCAGAGTTTCCGCTATTTGTCTCTTTAGACATTTAGCTGTTTCTCTGACTGATTATTGAGGTTGGCCTTTCGGGCGTATCGTGGTGGTTGTGGTTTCGCGGCCCCATAACAGGTCAGTTTTTAATTGATGCCAGGATCATTTCACCTTTAATCACACCTACCTGGTGGAATGATCCTAGATCCAGTGAGCATGCTAGACGTGTATCCTGGACAGGAGTTGGATAGTCTCCAGCTCTTCAGCATGGTGTGGTGGTTTGCAGCCCTGCTCTGGTATCATCGAAATTGCAACTAGGAAAGACCTGTTACTACAATTAGTCTTCGGCTTCCTAGGGCGTGAATGACGTTGCTTTGCATTCCCAGTGGTTTGACCCCCATCTGATTAGGGCTAACTGCCAGGTGCAGATGTAAATCTTATCACGAAATCTCTTACAAAGTTTTAGAAAATGAGCCATTTTAAAGCCTCTTTAGAAACTTGACAAATGTGTTTAGTCTATCGAACATCACACTGAATTTTCATGCCAAGAACATCAAGAGCTTTCGATAATAATAGCTGCAGTATCATTTCCGAACACAAATCTATGCGTAAGCATGCAACATTAAAACTTAATATTCGCGCCTTTTAAAGTTTTAAAAATTAGAAAGTGCATGGCAATATCATGGCTTCTTTGGAAGTATCCTAAAATGTTTAAATTTTTTGTTAAAACTTATTTTATTGTGAATACACTATCGGTAAAATCGACATGCCAGCCTTACTGCAGTTGAGAAGCTAAGCCATATACTGTTAAATAATGTTACTATAAGAAGACCCTTTATAGCTGAATTTTAGTCTTTAGAATTTCTAATTAAACTTATAGTTTCTCTTTACAGCGTGTGGTTGACCCTTTAATTCAAAATTTTATATTTTGTACCTGTGGCTATAGCGCAATTTGTTCATGTCTTTTATTTTTCACATAATAACATAATTGTTATGCATATTGCGTCATTTTCGGCACACCATTTGATTTAAGAAATTATTGCAGCCATACTGGTACATCCGCTAGAGAAGTTTTAAAAGTCACAGACGTATGAAAAATATAAATTGAAAAACATTGTCAAGTATTAGATTGGGCTACAGTGCTTATATATGATCCTTTGTTGCGCCTTTTAAACTTGAATTGTCAAAACTTAACAATTATTGGAAATTGCATTGCACAAATGAAATTTATTAGTCTTTCCAACAAATACAAATTGTAATCAAAAAGTAAAAACTATTGCAGTACAACAAATTAATGCCTATACTCGACGGCAATCAATCAATTTTGAAAACTTTTGTTAAATCTCACAGGTTTTAAAATTTCCATTAGCTTCGAGAAAGCAGGTCAAATAAATCACTGTATATTGACTACAAACTCGTATGTGAGTTTTTAATAAATCAATTCTATCAAGCAAAAAGCACTAAATAAAGCAAAAATTAGCAAAATACAAAAAAAAAAAATATTAAAGGAAGTAAAAATAATAACACAGTCAAATACTGTACTTCCACTAGCACTGAAAAATACACACAGACACACACACATTCAGCATAAGCAGTGTTATATGGCATATTCTACAAAAGTCAAATTTCATATTCATAACTGAAATATTTGGAAAAAGCCCAATAAAAAAAAATAAAAACAAAATTACACACACACACACACACTCAAAGAATATAGAGATTTTTTTAATATAAATTTATGCTTGTATATTTAATAAAACTCTATGTCTGTATGCATTTATATTTCAATACATGCAGGCATACGTAAAATGAATGTAAATGTATAAAATAAATAAAAACTAACCTGTTACATTTGCTGATGTTGAATTCCAATTCTTCCAATCATCAATTTCTGTAAAATTCGCATCATACATTTGACAGCTGCTATATTTTTCTGCACCTCGATTGTCCTTGGCTCTATGCGAAAGGATGATAATAACAAAAACAAAATTAAAGCAAGAAACAAAAATTGATTTAGCAATATGTACGAGCATGAAATAGAGAGTAAGAGAAATGAGTACCAAATTCATATTCAAATACACACACACACACATACACACAAACACATATGTATTAATATTTTACAAACTCACACAAATGCAGAAAATTGTTTGATGATGACATTTATATGAAATGCAAATTTGAAAAATGAAATTTTAAACACCATTCTTGACAATTTATTATACAACTACATGTGTATGTGTGTGTATGTGTGTGTGCACTTTACTTTTTATTATTAGTTATAATATTTATGAAGCTTTAGTTAGGACTCTAAAAATAGCACATTTCTTCTTGGCGCCTACAGGAATGAAACAACTAATTTCGGTTATGGTTTTGTGTGCCAGGGTAACATAATCTCGAAATAAACATTCCCGAAGAAAGCATTCCACAGGATGCTTGAAGAAAAAAAGGTGTGCAATTGTTTGAATATATAGAACTCTACTTCCGTCTACCTAACCATACCAAAGTCTTTTAAATGCTAGTTCACTTCATCATGGTGTTTGTAAACTGACCCCTCGAGGGCATATTGTTTTCGTTAACACCTTCTCATTTTGAAATGTAGCTTCTGGGGGTTAAGGGTAGTTCCAGGCGCCCAGGCTAGTAGGAGCTTGCAGAATTGGAATAGAATTGACTTACCAACTAGCACCACGCGGATCGGTAGTCCATAGGGCTACGGTCTGGTATCGGTTATTTGTGAGGTCCTTAGGGGCTTTAGGGTTTTGAAGTTTAAACCTAAACCACGAGAAAGTGTGGCTTTTTCCTATCCGATGTGCTGTTGCGTTACAACAGAATGTCCCTTTTAGTTACGGGGCGATAGGACTACTGATTTAAAGTAAGGTATGCGTGATAAGATTTACGTCAGCACCTAGTCATGTAAGCCATAACCTGACGGTCGATCATACCACTGTGGGTGAATGGTAGCGTCATTCTCGCCCTAGGAAGCCTTCAGATACGTATATCTTCCAGTCACTCCTAGTTGCAACTTCAAGAGCTCAGAGCAGGCCGGCCGCAGCCCTCACTCCTTGCTGAAGAGTTGGAGACTATCCAACTCCTGGTCCAGAACGCATGAAGCTTAATAAAATTTAAGAACACAACCGCAATCATACACACTGGACCTGCAATATTCATTGTGTTCATTGTGAATGATCAAACGAGGTCTACAAAACCACAATCATCACAATACTTCTGAAGGACCAACCTCAATAATCAGTTAGAGAAACAGCCAAAAGACTAAAGAGTCAAAAAGCTGAACTCTGGGGGTTTATTGATTCCCGTGGAAATAAAGTGTAATTGTCCAGTTGGCTCCTGCTAACCTTGTAGGGAACTGGGCTCCCTTTTACCCCCGTTGACACATTATATGTGTCTTCAGCGGTGACATTCCGTGAAAACATATCAATGTGCCCCCGGGGGGAGAAAAGCAAGGTATATGGGAGTACGGCCCTCTTTGCTGTGCTTCTGAAATTGGCACTTGGGGTATGTTATGCACCTGGGGTGAATGCGTTAGTAGACGCTTCGTGTTCTCTCAGTGACCACCCGACAGGTTGATGGAAGTTACTCTCCAAATGAATAACAAAAAAAGGCAAATGCAAATTAAATGGGCGACTCACTCCTTATAATATATTTTAATGAAACACGCAAATATTCTAACAGTAAAGAATAAAGACTTAAGGAGTGCGAACTTATTTAATGCGAAGTCTGTTGCGGCAACAAACACTGACGAAATATCGTACCACATAAGGAAATATCGTACCTAAGTTGAACAGATGTAAGACTAGAATTTATTTACGTACTCAGGCACTCACATTAATAAGCATTTCTATAGCAGATAAAGTAAGAAACAGGCACTGATATGCTTGCAAATTAATAGTGACTTCTAGCCAGGCAACAGGGATGGAAAAGCGATATTCTAAAGGCTTTTTAATATTAGTTTCTGTTCTATTCGCAAATGTATACTTGTTTTTATACCGAACAAAGAATAACAAAATAGTTTCATATTTTTTAGTATAGATTTTCATTTTTTGCATTAATTTTAATTTATATTATGTACGAAATGCACTTTTAAGAGTACAAAAAACGTCTTAACGTAAAAATATTACGGGGTTTTGGTATCGTGTCTGGCAATATGTACCGCTTGGTGTAACTTGTTGACCTTCAGCAACAGTTAAGAATCATTTTTCTATCTAAAGATTCCCGATCGAATTGTAAAAACCAAATATCAACAGCCCTGTGTGCGTAAAGCACGTTTTTAGAGCGCTTTAGAACTGTGAAGTTGAATAAAATAAAGATAAATTTTTATATTGACAAGAAATTTACTTTACTCGAAAGATTGTAATTTTAAATTACTTTTAGCATATGACCGCCATGGCTGACTCGGAGGTAGTCTAATCTGGGAGGTCCAATTTTCGAAGTCTGTTTTCAACATTAGTGACCGTATATCGGCGTAGCGAGTTTGCATATCCCCTCAGAGAATAGTCTAGCGATAATAAATCCCATGACCTTGAAGACCAATTCTTGCACGTCATAGCTGTTTAATTGATGAACAAATAAAAATGATGTCTATACTGTCATCTTCTGGTAAAAAAGCATAGATAAGCTAAAAGCGCTGTTTGCAGTTTTGATCAAATGTGCATGTATTATGGTTTATTTTGTTTCCATTTGTGCTAAAGATCATTAAAGGAGTCAATGGATATCAGTAAGCTTTCATCAGAGAATCCCTAGTATAACTAGGTCACAGTTAAGTCCCTTTCCGGCGACACCAATATTTAAATTGTTGTTTTTCGGCTTTCTGTTGCTTTGATATATAGAAAGGTCATTATAAGATTCAATCTTGTTAATGATGTCTATGCTGTCATCTTGCGCTGAAAAAGCAAAGATAAGCCAAAAGCGCTGCCTGCAATATTTATCAAATCTGCAGGATTAAGTTGCGCAGTATGAACATAAATAAACGGCCCATGTATATTTTTATGGAATGATCACCATTGTCTGTAACGTTCTGACTAGCATCGTTAAAAAAAATTATTGAGCAATGATTCTACCAGTTAATAAAGTACTCGGTCAGTTTTCTAGATGCAACAGTCTCCCAACTAGAAGATTATCATTATATCAAGCACGGCAGGTTTATTGGCTGACGTATCCAATCATTACTAAACAGAATTCATATACGAAAATCGGGAACAAAGGCTGTCTTGTTTTGCTCCATTCACCAAATCCACTCCTTGCTAGGTGATCATTTAGTTAGATTGGTAAGCACGCAAGCCAAGATTTTTACGCAGACTCATCCACAGAGTAAATGGCCACATATCTAATTCCTGTGCATGATGGGGGAGACAATGATTCGGGTCTTTATCTATGCTACGCTCAACAATAGCAATCCTTTTTCTCTAAGTGATGTACAACGTCTCTGTGGATGGGTATTATCATTTAGAATAAACGCGGTGCGAAAATGTTCCATAGTTAAGCGAATTAATTGTGTTGATGGGTGCTTATGTTAACCGTAAAATGGACGTAGTATGCGAAAAGTATTTCGAACAGAAGCATGATTTTTAAAAGAAACTTGCACAACTTGAAAGCATTGTTCAGACGTCAGTATAATCATGTTGATATGTCAAACCAAACTTAATATAATTCACTTAACAGCTGATAAAATGGACGTTTTTAAAAAAGTGTTGCTTTAAATTTCAAAAAATGCAGGTGCGCTAAAATGTTCCTAGTTAAGCGAATTAATTGTGTTGATGGATGCTTATTTCGAACAGGAGCATGATTTTCAAAACAAACTTGCACAACTTGAAAGCATTGTTCAGGCGTCATTATGATATGTCAAACCAAACTTAACATATATCACTTGACAGCTGATAAAATGGACATTTTTTTAAAAAGTGTTGCCAACTTACTTTTTTTTTGCCTCATAAAACACGATATATGATAAGTAACCTAACCCAACTAAGATAATATATTGTAAAAAGCCTTTTCTCTTATTCCCCAGATAAGGCTACAGTTTGGGCTTTAAATTTAAAATATGTCTTTTGCTCGTTGTTACTAATAAATTGGACATCCTTTTTCCGAATTTAAATAAATTTTTCAAAGTTATGTGACGCAGAAAATTCCTTAAATTAAATTTTTTGCTTTTTTAACAAACTGAAAAAAATATTGAGATGTATTTAAAGATCTGAACTAAGCCCACCAAAATATATATATATGCTTCAACGGTACTGGAAATTTTGCTGAGACTTTGAACTTTTGTTTTACTAAGAGAGACTTAAATGTGTAATAAACAATTTTGATATCAAGTGGTCCCTTTTTATACACAGAAAATCAAAAGAAATAACTTCAAAAAATGGACATATTCATTAAAAAAAATTAATGCAGGTGTGCTAATTTTTTAATCATGACTGTTAATATTTGTACGTACGCAGTAGCGTAAAATGTCAAATATATTTAAAAAAAAAATTACAAAAAAATATATTAAATATTTTTTATACATTTGCGTACATACGCATACACAAATACAAATTGACATATTTACACATTTCATGATTTTTATTTATACTTGAACACAACCTATCTGTCAAGATAAATATGTCAGCATAAGACTTTTTATAAATTCTGAGGTAAATTTAAAGCTTTATAATCATTTATAAAATACCATATATACATGTATATATTCACATATGTATAAATATATAAACATTCCCAATACTTACATGGGCAGTGTCAATTTTCGCCATTCGTTCAGTGTTAAATTTGTGCTCTCCCTACCGGCCACAGTACACCAATGATCTGGTATATTTAAAGCCAAAATTATGTTCATATAGCACATGGCACCCGCCATTGATAGACCCATTACGAAAATAACATTATAGATCAATTGAAAACGGCCATGGTTACCTGCTTTGTCCATAATGTGCTGAAAGGAATCATCATTTGTACTGAAATCAATAATTTCCACACCCAGAGAACCATTTTTATTGCTCAGTCTTCTATCAAGTTTCATTTTCATTTCATTTGTTTATATTTTGTTTGAACGAAAACCCCACGTAGTTTTATGTGTTTTTACTGGCTGTTATTTTCTAAAAATAAAAAATTTTTTAATTAATTACGAGTAATACAATAAAAAAGCGCATAATCGACCAGCTCTAGAATTAAAATAAATTACCAAAATATTTTCTTCATACGCAAGAATTATGAACTCAGAAATTGGAAAATTTTAGAAAATGATCCTTTTCTGTATTTTGTTTTATCTAAATAAAAGCATAGCGCACTTTGCCGTTTTGGTTATCCAGCTCATCATTTAGCTTTATTTTTGCCCAATATATAATAAAAAATTAAGTTATTAGACTCATAGACATTTGCTACTGAAACTCAACCTCAATGAAACCAATGGAACGTCATCATTTCTAGACATTGGGCAACTTTGCTTTTATATCTTATCCAACTGCAGTTTATCCGAAATACTGAGGCGTGTTACTTAAGTCCCTACAACAGCAAATACAACCAATCAAAGGGTATCCTGATAGCATGTTTATACTAAGAAAAACATTGTTATTTTTTGAAATGAAAGAAAAACCAAAAAAAAAAAACTTTAAATTAACAGGTGTCGCAGTAGTAACGTTATTTTAACTAACATAGCTAATTCTTCGATTTTCAATATTCGGACTTAAAGTTTAAGTATTTTTTGCCCGCGATAAAAACATTTAGAAAAAGATAAAAAATAAAATATAGCGTGGATAAATTTTAGGTTAGGAAGTAAATTGGCCCTTGAATCATTAAATGTTACGAACTGAGCTGCGCTCCTTATGCATTTATTAAGTAAAAGCTAAAAATTTTAAGCATGCAAAGTTTTCTGTTGGGCAAAGAATTTGACTTGTGCAAATTACTTAGCAAAATGCTAAAAATTACACTGTATGACTTCGTAGAATTCGAGCAGATTTCCTTCGTAAAGAGGCTCCTTCCGAGAGGGCTGTGCGAAATTTGACGCCACATTCGAGGGTAACGGTACTGTTGAAGACAACAGATCAAAACAATATGTGTTGTGAATGAGAAGTGGAACATCAAGTCGTCAATGTTCGCAGAGATTGGGCATCACTAATAAACACTTTACGCAATGTTTAGCATAAAGAACTTTATCTTCATGCTGCCACTCATTTAAGAATTAAAGCCGATCCACCATTAGTTGTATCAAACACTTGCGAATTGGCTGCTTGAAAAACTGAACGAAAATAACGCATTTTTCAATAAAATTATCTTTAGAGATGAGGATTATTTTTAATTAGGCGGTTGTATAAACAAACAAAATTGGGGCTCATATAAACCACAAGCAGCTCGTAAAAATTCGTTACAACCAAAGTATACGGTTTGTTATTGGGCAGCAATTTACCGGCCGATTTATTTTTTTTCAAAAATATGCAAGGAAACACCATTACCGTGAATTCTGTGTGCCAATTTAATAACCAATAACCAATTTTTCGTATCGACAATTAACTAATGTTGACAGCACTGACCTTTGGTTTCCAAAGGACGGTGACACAAGCCACGCAATCACTCAAACAATTCAGTTACTTCATGAGAAATTTTCCGGTCGTGTAATTTCTCGAATTAGCGATGCCATTTGGCCCCCTCGTTTTTCTGACTTAATGTCGCTCTGATATTTTCTGGGGCCTTTTGAAAGTCCGGGCTTATGTAAAAAACAACAAACCACTACCGCCCTGAAAGTTTAAATTCGGCGTGACGTGGACGCGATAAATAAAGGTTTGTTGCAACATGTGTTGAAAATTTTGTAAAAAGAGTGGGCGTCTATCGACGTGCTAGAGGTGGACATTTGCCCGGTTTCATATTCCATTATTAAATTCTATAATTGTACTTTACAGTGGTATCAGCAAAACTAAAGTTATTAAAAAAGTGTACTTTTTAAACCAATTTACTTTTTTAACTCAATGCAGAAAGTCAATTCCGTGTTGTTGAAAATTCTCTTGTTGTTTAAACTTCTAAAATCACTATTTTATTGTTACCATTTGCGAAAGGATTTTTGTAATCACAATCAATAAAACTTATATGTTTGCTGGGAAATTCTCGTACTTCATCTTTTATAGCTTATTTGTTTACGATACAAAACTGGCGTTAGATAGAGTTGTGCTCACTCTTTGATTTTGATTTAGATAAGAAATAATTTCAAAATGAGCGTAATATTGTTTTATTTATTGTTTTATCAGCACGTTACTTGATTTCATTATGCGCAATAAAAGAATAAAAACATTTCTTTTTATTTTTGTTTTGACACTATTATATTCTTATCAACCCAACTGTTAGAAGTTGCTTCTTTACTGAATTCATCTAGTTATATCCGATAACATGGTTTTAAAAAATAAAAATTTTCCTATAAAATTTTATTTATTTTTTTTTATTTTCGTAAATAAATAATGCAAGTTAAATCCAAAATTATTAATTTTTATATAAAATAGTAATTTCTATTGAATATGAAGGCTTGTTTTCGTTACATTGATTAAGATTGCTCAGAGTATTAAAAGTTGTTCAGTACATGGGTGGGCAAATTTGAGGTTAAGAAGTAAATTTACTTTAAAAACACATTTTTCGAAGAATTCAGTTTGATTGACACCCGTATTAAGTAGAAATACGTTAATTAATAATTGAATATGAAGTCGATCAAATGTCCAGCCGTTGACAAACGTTCGCTTTTTTCACAAAATTTTAAAGCATCAAAGCTTTGCTTATTCATCGAAGCAGCGCTGAATTTCATCTTTCAGAGTGTCATATCTTTGTGTTTACGTAAGCCCGGTCTATAAAATTACCTCAGAAAAAATAGTTCAGCGATGTTAAATCACAGAAAAAAGGCGACTAATTCACATTACCAAATTGAAAAAATACGCGACCGGGAAATTTCACATAAAATAACTGAATTATTTTAATGGCTGTGTGGCTTGTGGCATCGTCGTGCTGAAACCAAAGATCACCGATATTAACATTAGCCTATTGTGGTCACAAAAAATTGGTTATTCAGCTTTAACAGCGCAGCATAATTTAGGGCAATGGCGTTTCCCTGTTCATTTCCGAAAAATACGGGTCATTGTTGCCGCCTGACCACAAACTGCAACACTTTCTTTGGATATAATGATTTTGTGAGCCCCAATTTTGTTTGTTTACACAAGCGCCTAATAGAAAACGAGCCTCATCACTGAAGTTGAGCCAGCCAATTCACAAACGCTCAGCGTAAATAATGGTCGGTTGACTTTGATTACGAATGTAGATGAATTGATATTTCAGGCTCATTCCCAACACTTTCGGTCAGTACGGCTACTACGAACTATGTTTTTTTTAACCTATTTTAAGCAAAAATATTCTTCTACAAATTGGACGGTTAACTTACATACAGCGATTTCAAAGGAGCCTGATAGCAAAGAAAAAAAGCGGCTCGAATTTTAAGAAGTGAAATTGTCACTATATTTATAGTAAATTTTCACTATTAAAACTTTTACCTCAACAGTGTAACGTTTCATGCTTAAAATTTTCCAAGTTTTTGCTAAATAAACGTCAAATGATGACAACTTATTTCTTGACATTTAATCATCTGACAGATAATTTATTTCTCAACCTCAAATCTACGCACCCATTACAATGCGTTATTGTTTGTATTTGTATGGGTATAAAAATAATTTTTTAGTTTACTGGCGTAAGTTTAAGCTCAATAGCCTTGGTGGCAAGACATGACATAAAACTGGTAACTTGACATGTAAGCTTTACACTTCATCCTAGCATGTCATAGAAGAGTTATTATTGGCACTATTCATATATTGTGTAGTATATCTCAAATAAAACCCTATCGAGTTTATCCGGGATTTGAAATTTATAACTTAAAAAGGTCTAAATGACAAAGTTTTAGAAAAATTTAGTTAACCTGTCTGTTTAATAATTTTAAGTCAGCTACGCAATGTTACAGTACTTGCTATTCAAAAATAATGTAGCAAGTGCGATTAGGGTAATTATTTCAAATTTTCTGCAGAGTAGTTTGAAAAGCAAGTTATTAACATAATGGCCTTTATTATCGCCATTATGCTAATCGCACTTTGTCTTTTATACACACACACTGTACATATAGTACAGTTTATCGAGAAGGTATTTAAACAAACAGGCAAAGATACAACTAAAAATTTCAGATATTCGGAACTTACTTCCATTTAGTGTTACTTAACATATTTTTCTTTTTTTGCCTTAATTTTATAGAATTTCCATAGCAGTGCTGATTTTGAGTAGAACTCGAAACAAAGGCAGGATTTTTTATGCCTCCAAGACACATGGAATCATTGCTATTAATGATACGACGTAATCTGAAAAACTAATACGCGGACGCTCTTATTTAAAAATATTCTCGTCTTTCTACAACGTAACATTTTTTTCAATGTCTCGAAAAAAAATTAATTCGAACCATAAATGGGGAATACAATTAAAAAAAATATATCGAATAAATTGCTCGTTTTTACGTAAAGGTTATTGGCTAAGAAATTTAAGTGACTGATGGCATAATTCAAAAACTGTAGTATATGATAACCTAGTAATAAAATTGACATCCTTCGGTGGTTTATGTCACTTTCTTTCATATTTTATTGTCAAAGTATTTTGGGAAATGATAGTGTGGCTATTCGTAAGAGAACCTATATTATATTTCCAAATTATATTTTTCATATATGACTTATCGTTAAGGATATCTTTTACTAGACTATATAATACGACATTGTAATTGATATAAGCAACAGTGTTGCTATTGTGCGCTTAAAATCATAATGTGTATTAGTGCTAGAAATTAAAACTATTGGATGATGTTATACAGATTAATGAAAAATAAAGATGGAGTTTTCAGGTACTGGAAATTGTTACAAGAACTAACAAGTCTTTCATTTTACGCTACAATATGATTACTGTACGAAAATCGTTGGACGCACTACATCACTTCAACTGCGAAATAAACTTTTGGATTAATTAATATATTACCAAGGATTTGCCAGACTGCAATATATACATACGTAAATAAGGTTCTGATATGCTCAAATAATGAAATTAAAAACTAGCAGTATAAAGCGTGTTAGGGCTAGCTCACGGTCATTGCAATTTATCAGTAGTTAAATATTTATTCTAGAGAATTTAATTACCAAATCTTTGTACTATCTACTTTTTAAATTACGCTCTCAAAGGCATGAATTTTTCAGATTATGAGTTCTCACATCGCCTCATAAAATACGAGTTTTTGTTGCTTACGCCAATTGGGCTCTGTTTAAAGTCAATAAAAAACTCAAAAATGTTGTTGTTTTTGAAAAACAGAATAAGCTTCAATATGATAGGCAGCAAAATGTTTAAGATCTTCATTATAGTTTTAGAACAACATTAACATCGAGGAAGTTTTTTATCAATTGATCAATCGAAAATTTTAAAATAAATTTTAAAAAATTGGTTTAAACATTTCCCCATCTTCACTGAGTTGTAATATCACTTAACAAAATCCAAATTCATAATTTTTAATGTTTCTTTCTTAATTTTAATTTTGTAAGTTTTTTTAAAGCAATTTTCGAATTGTTTTCAATTTATTTCATATTTTTTTTAATGAACAATTTTAGCTGCAAAAATAAATTGATTAAATTATTTTTTATTACAATTGTTTTTATCACATAAAAGTATCATTAATTTCTAAAATATTTTTTGTGTGTTTAGATTTCTAGAGAAAAATTCGTGGTCATAGTTTGAAATTATAAATCGTTGTGACAAAATAATGATTTTTTACTCACATGAATAATTCAATTAGAATGATAAATTTGGAGCTTAAATTCGCTATAACTTATGATAAATTGTAATAAGAACCTTAAAATTAAAAAAAAAATTTATCAATCTTCTTCTGCATTCTTCTTATCTATCTACAGGATCCTCAAAAATATTTTTAAATTTTATTTTAATTTTCATTTGGGTACCACCCAAAGGTGTGGCCAAATATTGAAAAGAAAAATAAGATTTAGTTATTTGTTATGTAAAGATTATGCTTAAAAAAATTATTAATAAAATATTAAAATGGTCAAGTAACTACAATATAACTTTTATTTTTTCTATATCGCCACACCATTGGGTGGCATCCTCAGGAAAAAAAAGCACAAATATGTTAAGACGTGAAACATTTTTGGGCCACAAATTCAATTTTTTTCTTGAAGAAAATTTAGTAACTTTTTTTTCATAAAAACAATTTTTTTTTAGATTTTCATTTAATTTGTCCAAAAAATTAAAAATAATCAAAAAAATTTTTGAGGGGAGAAATTGTTTTTTTTAAGTTTTTTGAAGAAAAAAAATTTTTGTCAATAATAATAATTTCACCTTTTTAATATTCTGTAGGTAATTTTTTGTTCAAGGAAAAGATCTTTATATAAAAATTAAGTTAATTTTAATTTTTCTTTTCAATATTTCACCACACAACTGGGTGGCATCTCTAGGAAAAGAAAAAATATACAAACAATTTAGCAAATTATTGACTACTTTGTTCACTGATTTATCAATTTGTTTATACTTTTTCTTATTTTTCTTAAGACACCACCCAAAAGTGTGGCGAAATATTGAAACGAAATATTAAAATTTTTATATCGAAATCTTTTGCTTAAACAAAAAATTACTTATATACAATTTTTGGATTATTTTAATTAATATATTTTCTATTTATATAATTATTTAGAAGCAATAATTACAATAAATTTAAATAAAAGAAAATCTGACGGTGGAATTTACTGTTTTAAAACAATTATTTTTATTACAAGTAATAACGAAGTTAAACCAAAACTGAAAATAAGAATTGTTTTTTACAAAAAACTTGACAAATGTAAAATATCTTACAACTGCAACGCACGTAATTTATCTTTTAATCTAAAAATAAAATTTTAGTTTTAAAAAAAAATTTTATTTTTATAAATTTTTTTTTGTAGTGTCAACATGA
Organism: Trichopoda pennipes; assembly: GCA_030448955.1. Lineage (NCBI taxonomy): Eukaryota > Metazoa > Arthropoda > Insecta > Diptera > Tachinidae > Trichopoda > Trichopoda pennipes. The sequence goes on from JASKUP010000094.1 coordinate 808,241, forward strand.
CTCCTTGTTTTTTACTTTTACTTTACAGTTAGTGTTAAAGCTTTATGCACTTCCTTAAGTGATTCTTTAAATTTCTAAAATCGTTTTTGAATTCGAAATAGTCTTTAAGTAACTTATTTTAGGGAATATTTGAGCCCTGAAGCATAACACACTTTATATAACACTTCTTTTTCGAATTTCAATTATCATTTTGTTAAATGTTTTATAAAAACTTTGTTTACTTTTTCTTTTCTTGTTGGGCCAATCATAAAAGCTATTTATGTTATTTTATGGTCGTTTATATTTGGGCTTGTATTTTTGTTTTAACAACTCACTCGCGTGCTAAAATTGTTTGTTATTTTGATATTTAATATCTTTTACGCTTTTTGTTTGCAAATTATAAAAAAAAATATAATACAAAAAATAAGATTAAATTAAAAATGAAAATTACTTTTTTTTGTGTTTATTTATTTGATAAATAATTAATCGCCAATTTTTTTTGTGTAATTTAACGTTTTAATTTCTAGACTATTATTATTTTTTAGCACTTTGTGATATGTTCCGTTCAACGTTTAAATCTAATCTGTCAGTAATCTTGGCGCTTTCAACACTTGTTTTTCTGTTCTGTTCTTTTGTCAACAATTTCTCCAGTAGTTGGTGTCATTAACGCAGCCAATAAAAAAAATAGTCGCTGTTGGGAAATGCCTTCATAACAAACTTAACACACAATCAGTTTAAATTAAAAGTGTAAAAAGTCTTAACTTTACAATTAAGTACATGAACAGAGATAAGAATGTTTTGTAATTGTTTAACAATCTGATTATTGTTATTATTCCTTATATAAAAAAGCAAAAATAGATAAAAAAGTATTTTAGTATTTTAATAGTTGTTATAATTAAAATGAAATACAAATATTTGCTAACTGCACTTCATAGAAATAAACAACATGCAGACACACTTGTTATAAAAATAATCATGTACTAGAAGTTAAATTATTGCGGAAAAATGTTTTGAAAAGTCCATGGGCTAATAGGAAATAAATGAACAGAGCATTAGAAGGACTATACACTTGGAAAAATTTACAAACTAAAATAATTATTCCAAAAAGTAATACGCAGCCTATTAAAACAGCTACAAAACCTTTACTGATGGAAAAGCATACAAACACATAAAGATGAACCCGGGACCAACAACACTCAAAGCACAACCGAATATGAACATGGCAAACATACCAATGAGACATATTGTAAACTACAGACCTGCACCAGCATAGCACCTGGCTAAGCACTTCACCGCCCTACTTAAAAAAATATAAATCTTCGAAATCCATACACGGTACGTAATACATCAGACTTTGTCGAAAAACTTAAAAGCATCACTGAAAACAGATTTGTTTCCTTTGACATCAAGGGTTTATATACCTCAATACCAACACAAAATTATTAGTTATCCTACGCAACAAGCTAGACAATTTATACGATAAGCAATACATCCCCGAAATTATAGATATTTAAGCGATGATAATAAAATAGAACTACTTTAGATTTAATAACATCTACAAATTAACTGATGAACGCGGCATGGCAAACCAAACTTCCGCAATCTTCATGGAAATTTTCATACAACATCTCGAATCACTTCACGTGCAAAGAAAAAAAATAAATCATTTCTATAGACAAGTAGAGGACATCATATGCATTCTCAAACAAGACAACGTCGAACAATTTCTAAGAGACTTAAACACAATCCATAACAATATTACAATGGAAAAAGAACAAGACAGAAATCACAATGACATGAGGAACTAACTGTTTAACATTTGATATTTAGAGAAAATCAACTACGATGAACGCTTCCTTGCACATCATCTCGAACCATCCTACCCAATATAAAATGGCAGCATTTAAATATATAATACATATATTATCCCAATAAACCTTTTTGGTGGGACAATATGTCCCAATAAAGCTAAAAGCTTTAAAAATTACTTTTATGAATAAAAATGTTTTATACAAACTTTGTTTATTGAAAAAATTGGAAAAATCGGGAACAAAAACGAAAAGTATAGTGACGAGATTATAAAGGAATTAAAAAAAATTCAATGCGTAAATTATCTCATTGATGAAATGGCGTAAAACACGATGGGCATAAAGTATTATTGCATCCTGAGCACACAAATTCGGTTCTTGTCTCTATCTTTAGGGATGTGCATCTTAAGCAACGACGTCGTGAGGAACTTTCAATTGGTAAATGTTCGCCAATATTCAAAAGCTCAGTCTTCGAACGCTTAGAAGGCCTGCTGCCCGTGCGTCTAGTTTTTAGTCCTTTGCGTTTCACTCCCTCCGCTATAAGACATTTAGCCAATGGAACTATAAACTGAATTAGAGACACCTTTCATTTATAATGGTCATTATATATGATCCAGGCGTTTACTACATAAATCATTAGAATTTTAAAAATACTTTTTCCCACCATTTTCTAGATTTTCTGTTGATGTCATACACTGCTGATTTTTCAGCATTGCAGTTCTTTGATTGGTACATTCAGCTATTCAAATGTACATGCTTAGAAGGCATTTAGAAGGCACGGATGGCAAATAGTATTTCTGTTTCCCTCTTCACAGGTATGCTATATTTTGGTGCAAATGCAATATTTTCGCTAAATTTGAGCCGTCCGCAAGTAACAGGTGCAATAATAGGGTTTTCAGAAATCTCTTTAGCTGTGAAAGTAGGAGCAGTCTGTGTAACAGCAGTAGTCTTACCGCCTGCAACAACGTCACTATGAGCTATATCATCACCAGATTCATTGCTCTTACCGCTTGATGAAGCTAAATTTTCCTCCTCATTATGCTGATACTCGTCATCTGATGAAGAATAGCTGGATTCAGGGTCAATGAAGTCCGTATCATTCCATCCGTATCAAGTCCATCATTCTCGCTATCATCATCTTGTGACAGAATTTCCAACACTTCATTGTTCGACAAGCTCTTCCTCGCCATCTACAAAAATCATATATCAAATTTGTAGTTTTAACGCCTTATGGGGATAATGGATCCCACTTGATAAGTTTATTGGGACAATATGTCCCATTTGCAATGAAATCGTTCTACCACTTTACAGTTTGAACATTTTCTTGTTGTAAAACATTAAAAATAATACTATCTTACTAACCTTTCGTTATTATATAATAATGTAAATAAAAACACAAGAATTTCTACTTCTTTGAAAAAACTAAGCCAGAATCTGCCTAAAACATGTGTTTCCATGCAGAAAAAAATTCACACAACTGACGCACCGTTATATTTCAACACAGTGTTTTTTAATTTAATAACAACTTAGCATTCAAACTTGATTGGGACATATAACATATTATATTTTAATAAGAATCACAAAACTTACGGCGCACCGTGTCGTAAGCAACGCTACTGGGACATATAATCCCAGTAGGGCCGAAAGGGTTAAGATAAGTACAACAAAGAATTCGACATAATATACACCACAGCTAAAAATAACGACTACAAACCCACTACTATCGATAAACTGCTTAGCTTCTTAGGCAATGCAACGCTAAAAACAGGAATAAAGAAGACAAAGAGACAACCGTGACAACACGACGATACACTTTTAGTTAGTTCTTTTCACAAGAAGGTTTACCTCTGCGACATAATCTCAGGCAGGACATCGATAGAAACAACTGTCAAATTTAGTTCCAGCGTAATATACAGACATACTTGTACCTGCAAGCATAGTTATATAGGACAAACTGGACGACCACTAAACATAAGATTTATAGAACACATATGCTCATACCAACAAAAAGGAGTAGATACCAACTTTGCATTACACCTTGAAACTCACGGACACACCAAGGGAAATATATGAATGTATGATATTACTACATCCTAGCAAAAAAGGACGAAAACTAGACATTCTTAAAATTTGCGAATGTCATCCTTATATTAATTCATTTAGAATGAGAATGAAATTCAAAAAACTACAATACCATGATGATGTTAAAAAATTATTGATAGAATGAAAAATATGTTCTTTTTTATTGCGTTTCAAAGAGAGGTGGGCGTAATAGTGGGCGAATTTTCTTAATTTTTTTTTAAACTGGATTTGTCTCAAAAATAACCTGTGCAAAATTTCAGAGTTCTACAATCACTCCTTGTATTTAATGCCGGCATTGTCTGACTGTGCGGCGCCCTCTTGTTGAAACCACAGGTCAATAATTTTAACATTAGCCAATTATGGTCACAAAAAATTGGTTGCAATATTTGAGATTTCTTTGCTCAATTTCGAACAACACGAGCCGATAATGTCGCTTGACCACAAACTGGTTACATACTTGATATGTAACGGTTTCTTACAGACTGTTTATAGATTTTTGTGAGCCTCATATGCGAAAATTTTGTTTGCGTACACAGCCGCTTAATTGAAATTTTGCGTCATTAGTAAAGATGATTTATGTTAAAAAATGCGCTATTTTCGTTAAGTTTTTCGAACAGACAATTCAAAAATGTTCGAGACAAAAAATGCGATCATGCGAGCATGCGATTCTGCTCTAATTCTTAAAAGTGTTGAACCTTTTAGGCATGGAAATGAAGATCTTTATGCAAAATGTTACGAAAAGTGCCTCTAGTGATGCCTAATTTTTCCGAACATCGAAGAGTTGATGTTCCAGGCTCATTCTGAACACTTTAGAGTACAGCGGCTATGCTTATATCACGATGGTCACTACGAACATGTTATTCTTATCTATTATCTAGAGCAGTCATGGGCGAACTACGGCCCACGAGGTTTCAGTCCGGCCCGCTGAGTGCTTTTCAAAAAAAATTAATCACCTATTTAAAAATTATGCCCAAAAATTAAATTTACATTATGTTTTAAAAAAAATATAAATTGACAATTTTAGGAAAAAAATGCGATGTTTTCATATTATATTGTGTACAAACTGCGTAGTTTTCTGGGAAATATTGTACACACAAGACAACAACAACTTTCTTATACAATATTCCAAGAAGAAACTTATAAAGCATGAAACAAAAACAACTAATACAGACCTATTGTATTGTGTCCAAACTGCGTAGTTTTCTAGGAAATATTGTACACACAAAAAAACAACAACTTTCTGATGCAATATTCCATGAACTAACAACTAATATAGAAAACTGAACGTGAATATTCGAGACAACATGCGCAACATATATAAAAGGGCCAGCGATGGATTAATCAGCAATCGGTAAAAGCGTGAATCTCGCGACGTAAAGAATAAATTGTGAAATAAGATTATAAAGTTGCCAACGTACAGTTTTATTTGTGTAATTAAAATAATAAAGTGTATTGTAAATACCCCCATAAATGTCAATCGAAAATATAAAAAGAAAAATTTATTTGGAATGTCGAGTATTTCAAGAAGAGTGGACATGGAAGTACTTCTTTATGGAATATAACCAAAAACCTATTTGTCTTATCTGCCAAGAACCGGTAGCTGTACTAAAAGATTATAATCTCGCTAGGCACTTTAATTCGAAACATCTTGGGTCGAAGTACTATAAAATGATAGATGAAGACAAGAAAGTTCATTCAGAGGAAATAAAAAGAAAAATATCTAGTCAGCAAATGTTTTTTAAAAATCAAAGAAGTGTCCAGCGATCCTCCACGTTAGCTGGTCACATTGTTGCCTATAAAATAGCAAAAAGTAACAAACCGTTTTCTGAAGGAGAATTTATTAAGGATGTGTTAATTAGCATTGGAAAAGTATTATGCCCAGAAAAGGTAAAAGATTTCGAATCTTGTTTGAGATCTTTGAAAGGAAAGATGACAGGAAAAATAACTTATGATGAATTTAGAGAGGGGATTTAATCTCTTAATGCCCCAATATCCAAATTAATTAATTTAACAACTGATGGAGCACCTAACATGGTGGGAAAAACTACGGGGTTTGCAGGAGTTTATAAAAGTCAGAATCCTGAAAGCGAAACAATTTTTTTATATTGTATAATCCACCAAGATGTTCTTTGCAAGGCTGCCTTGGATATTAACCACGTACTCAATATTATTTTAAAATTAATTAATACCATTCGAGCCCGTGGTTTGTTACATCGACAATTTCAAGAGTTTTTATCGGAAGTTGATGCAGAATTTTCAGATGAACTTTATTACACAAAGATCAGGTGGCTGAGTTGTGGGCATGCCTTCTCGAGAGTTTGGAGTCTTCTCGAAATAATTAAAGTTTTTCTAAAAACCAAAACTGAAATTTGGGATGAGTGGGAAATATTGGAGGATAAGAATTGGTGCATCGAGTTTGCTTTTTTCACGGATTTACTCGAGCACTATAATAAAATGAACAAGCAGTTACAGGGAAGAAATCAATTTATAGATGAAACTTAGGGCAGTTTAAAGTCTTTTACAACTCAATTGTTTATATTTTCTAAATGTTTGGGAAAAAATGATTCGACTCATTTTCCAAGACTTAATTCTTTAAGGCATGTGAGTGAAGAGAAGTTAAAAGTCTTTTCACAATCTTTATTAAAACTGTATTCAGAATTCGAGGCCAGATTTGCTGACTTAAAAAAACTCCAACCATGTTTAGATATTTTTTTAATGCCTTTTAATGTTAATACTGAGAATGTTCCATCTGATCTACAATTGGAAGTTATAGAATTGCAATGTAATAATAATTTAAAACAGCTATTTTTAATACAGATAAGCTTAATTTCTATAAATTCTTACCAAAAGATGAATTTCCCAAGCTAACTAATCATGCGCAGAAAATTATAGCAATGCTTGCTTCCTCATATTTATGTGAACAGGCCTTTTTAGTAATGAAATGCAGAAAAAATTCAATAAGAAACCGATTGTCAGATGAGAGTCTATTTAATTTATTAAAAGTCGCATCCTCCCAGCTGGAACCAGATTTTGAGGAAAATTTGTCAAGTCAGAAACAGATCCGTGCTTCCCATACATCTAGAAAATCTTAAAATCATAATAAACCGTATCTTATAAAATTTGTATGTTGTTTTAAAATATTACGCAATATAACTAATAAATATATAGCTTAAACTGAACTTGTAATTAAACAGCAACCCCATAATTTTTTAATGAATGACCCTCTATGTTTTTTTATTTTTTTGTTTAATTTAATGGCCCGCCGCAAGATTTTTTCTAATTTATTGGCCCGCCACCCAAAAAGTTTGCCCTTCACTGATCTATAGCAATACCGTTAGCCTCGAATTTAGCGATTAAATTACGCACAGCAATCTCATAAGAAGCCCGATTATGAGGAAAAACTGCCCAAATTTTACAAAGTATAATGTATAATGTAATGTATAATGTTTCATCCTTAAAATTACTTAACTTTTAACTCAAAAAATGTCAAAGAATTACAGCAATCCTTGACATTTGATCATTTTGAACGAGCTATTTTTAAGGAAATAAAAAAATGTATGGCCCAGACGGTTAGTGGATTCTTTTAGTTGTTATGAAAATATAAAGTAGAAATTTATAGAATGCATAACAAAATAAATGTTATTTAATTAAGACGCTTCATTATTTGTTATCAAAAAAAGAAGAAGCAAAACTTATTTATTACAATTTAAGACCATAAAAAACATGTTGAGTAACATGTTCCCGTGCCATATAAAGTTTAATACAGCTAAAATATTATTTATGTTTACAGAGAAAAGAGATAAGAAAATTTTTTGAAATTTAATTACTTTTATCATAATTTAATTTTTATTACAATTGAAATATAATCGTGACATATTTTTTAAATTAAAAACTAATAAATAATAATAGTTGTTGTTATTAAAGCTTAGTTGCAATAAATGTTTAGAAAGTTTATCTGAACGATTTACGTTTTGGTTTACTAAAATCTATTTTATTGATAAAGAGAGACAACAAGACTTATTTAGCGTTTTTCACTTGCGTTTTTCTGAAAATGGAAAATTTGTTCACATAACAATTTAAACACATAAGAAAAATATTTGAACAAAATTTTCGCTTAAAAATGGCGGAAAGTTCTTCCATGTTATTAAAAGGCGAATTGAAGATTATCTAAGCAAGTCATTTGTAAATAAAATTATTTTTTATCTAAAGCGGTAAAAGGTGTTATATGGCATATTAACTCCAAAGGATAAAAAGCCAGAAATCATTTTAAAGAATGTTTTTGAAGAGGTATTAAACACTAAATTAGCAACATTTTTTTTCAACTAGCGGCAATTTTGTCGCTTATCAGGTGATTTATATTTCTTTTGCTTTGGTCTTTCAACATAAATAGGCTGACGCCTAAACAGCGTTTCCAAATTGTGCAAATTTATTTTGAAAATTATTGTATCGTTCTCCATTGCTTATAGAAGAAGTCACAGCTGCTATAAAGTAAATCCTGAATCATTGTATTCCCCCATATGAACGATTTTGTGGAAAGATCTTGGCGTGCGTGCTTACAAAATCTAACTCGTGTAAGAACTAAAGAACTAAATGATCACTTAGCAATGAATAAATTCGGCGAATGGGGCCAAAATGATACAGCCTTTTTTGATAAGCGAATTCTGTTTAGCGATGAAGTTTACTTTCGTTTGAAAAGATACGCCAGTCAATGAAACCACCGTATTTGATGTAAAGATAACCTTCTAGTTGGGAGACCGTTATATTTAGAAAAACTGACTCAGTACTTTACAGCTGGTGGAAACATTGGTCCGAAGTTTCTCTTTTTTTACCGTTACAGTCAATGGTGACCTCTATAAAGCCATGCCACCATACCATAAAAATAAAATTGAGACTTTTATTTGTTTTCCTACTGCGCAACATAATACTGCACATTTGTTCAAAATTACAGGCAGCAACTTTGGCTTATTTTTACGATTTCACCGCAAGGTGACAGTATTGGGACCATTAACAATATTGAATCTTGTAATGATCTTTCTGTATATCGAAGCAACATCCCCCGCGGGCACATTGATATGTTTTGACGGAATCCTACCGTCATTACATGTGTCAGCAGGAGTAAAAGGGAGCCCAGTCTCCTACAAGGCAAGCAGGAGTCAACTGGACATTTTCACTATATATCCAGCTTTTTGAGATTTTAGCCTTTTAGCTGTTCTCTGACTGATTATAGAGGTTGGCCCTTCGGAAATATCGTGGTAGTTGTGTTTTCGAGGCCCTCGTTTGAGTTGTGTGGCTCGGATCATTCACATTGAACACAATGAATGATCCAGGCCCAGTGAGCATGATTGCGGTTGTGTTCTTAAATATTATTAAGCTTCATGCGTTCTGAACCAGGAATTGGATAGTCCACAAGTTTTCAGCAAGGAGTGAAGGCTGCGACCTGCTCTGAGCTCTTGAAATTGCAACTAGGAATGACTGGAGAATATACGTATCTGAAGGCTTTCTATGGCGAGAATGACGCTACATTTCATCCACAGTAGTATGATCCACCGTCAGATTATGGCTTACATTGCTAGATACTGACGTAAATCTTACCACGCAAATCGAAGCAACTTAAATATTGGTCTCACTGAAAAGGGACTTATCTGTGACCTAGTTATACTGGGGATTCTTTTATGAATTGACTTCTTCAATGATCTTTAGTATAAAGGAGAACAAAACAAATCATAACAGTGTAAAAAATAGGAATTCAATATTGCAGCCATCAGGTTTCTCCGTTAGCATACATTATTCCGCGTCATACGGTGGCACATGTCGGAAAAACAAATAAAGAGCATTTTTTTAAATAAAATTTTTAATAACAATTTCCAAGCATTAATATCTGATGTAAAGGGTTTTCCAACAAGAAGTTTGTAGAACAAAATCGAGTTATAGACTGATACATTGACCGCTCCAAACCACATAGAGCATTATACAGTGACACGCTAAGCCACAAAGGATTTATTTTAGAAGCCCATATGTGAAAATTTTGTTTGTTGACATACCCAGACAAATGGAATTGGGCTTCGTCTGAAAAACCAGCCGATTATTTTTGAATGAATTAAGCATCTCTACAGCTTGAATGGCTTCAATTCCTGCACCAGTAGAAACTTGCAAGGCTTCAAAGTCAAATCCTTACGCAAAATTCGTCATAATTTTTGTTGAGAATGTCGAGATATTGACAAATTTGGATCTTCTTAAACACTGTGACTCATGGTGGCGATGGTTTCAGTTGAACATTCCGGTAGAATACGGAGTCTGTCGACTCAAATTTAATGTCCAAATTTGTAATAGCGTTTTCAGAAGGACGATTATGTTTTCCGAAAATACCATGAGTTTTACGAAATGGAACTTTAACAGAACTACCATTTTCATAGTGAATATTTATTATTTCAACGTGATTATCGTGCGAAATTGACTTAATTGTAACAATTGCCAATGCATCTACTATGGATACGTCAAAAAACTATATGTCAAAACTTTCATGTTGTCGGTGTTGCCAATTGTTGAATTGAAAAACAAACTTCTTTTTGAAAAATCCGATATCTGATGTATAGATAACGTTATAAGATATTTTTATTTTCCTGATTTCAGAGAATGAAAACTTTCCATTACAATTTTTAATTAATCTTAAACACTTATAAATTATTTAAACTTGAGATTTTTACTTTTATTATTAAATGTGGGCAGGAGATAAAAGATAATTAGAAATTATAAAAAAAAACATACGTACTTTACTTATGCATTGAAATCATCACTTTATTCAATTGACGTTTAATTTTTGTTAGCGAGGTGACTGGAACTTAATTAAATGATTTTTGCTCTTCCACAGATTGAGATAAAAATGAAGGGGCGATTAGATAAAGGAATAAAATGAAGCATCAAGTAGTTTAACATCTAAACGATCCTTCCTTCAGCTGTTTACGAGTTTATTTTTATCACTATCACACACTTGTTGATACACAACGTTTTTAAATGATACATTAAGTGATGAACACAATATAAAAAAGTCCAAATAAACTTAATGATTATAAAATGATAAGTATTTAAAAATTACTTGAGACTTTGTTTATTTGGTTTTCTATAATTAAATTTATTTATATAATTTTTTGTTTTTAACTATCGCTATAAATCTTAGAAGATATTGAGATACTGGCAACTTTGTATTTTATTAATTTATCTCTACAGCGTCTTTTTAGTTACTCGCTAACGTTTCAAATACCGAGAGTCAACTAAATAAAACTAAAATGTTTATCTCATGCTTGAAGAGAGGAAGAGTGAGAGAGAGAGAGAGAGAGAGAGAGAGAAATAGTGTTGATGTGAAAATATTGTAGGAAAACATAAGTAAAAAATAAATAAATAATTTAAATTGTTTTATCATAATGATAGTATAATAAAATTTATTTAAATAATAATTTTATGTATGAGTTATTTCATAACAGAGCACTTCAACAGATAAATGTTGTTTCAAATACCAGTAAATGATAATTGAGTTTCATAACATCTAAGGGATTTCCCACATTTCTATCACAGAAACATCACAACTTAAAATAGTTGCTAAAGTCAGTTTTATTTAATTTCTATTTTTTTTCAAAACAATGGTTGTCCCAAAGAGTTCCTAGTTACGAAAAAATAAAATTTGTAAAAAAGTACTTTACAAAAAATTATATTACTAAAAATGTACTTTCTAGAAAAGTCTTTACACGAAGTAACTATTCATTGTGTTTTGCTAAAAAAAGTACGTTTTTTAGGAAAACATACTTTTTTCAAAAAGTCTGTTTTAAAGTCGAAAATTTTTCGGAAAGTACTTTCTTTGAAAAATCTTCTATTCGTATTGAAAAACTTACTATTCTGTAAAGTTTCATTTAACAAAAAAAACTTAGTTTAACAAAAAATGACTTGTCAAGCAGCAATTTTTTCCCTTTGAAAATAAAGTACTTTTAACATAAAGAACTTTTTTTGTTAAAAAAAATAAGGATATTTGCTTAAAAGTGCCTTGTCACATATCATAAATGTACTGTCCACAAAAAGACATTTTATGGTAAATCAAAATAAAAAAGCACTCTTTAGCAGGACATTTTTTGTTAAATTGGTTTTCTAAAGAAATTACGAGGCCTGCTATTTATATTTCTGGCTTGGTAACACTGACTGTTGCTAGGCACCAGCTGATGTTTTCAGTGCAACCTTCACATTGTTAAACATAACCTCAACGAAAACATTTTGTCATTTTTTTGTTGTTAGTGTTAGTGATAACAGGTTGAAAAATTGATCTTAGGAGAAAATGGAATTAACTCCTGAACATTTTCGTGCAATAATTTTTCATAAATTTCGACGTGGCCTGACACGACAACAGTGCGCAGATGAACTTAATTCCTTATATGGTAATGAAGCTCTTTCTTACAGCACCATTAAAAACTGGTATAACGAATTCAATCATGGCCGACAATCACTCCGGGACGAATCCCGTGAAGGTCGTCCAACAACGGTTGTTGTGCCAGAAAACATCGCAGCTGTACATGAGCTGATAAAGCATGATCGTCACGTAACATATCGCGAGATTGAGGCATCTGTAGGGATTAGTATGACAAGCATCAATAAGATCTTGCATGAACATTTGCATGTGAAAAAGGTTTGTTTACGTTGGATACCGCATAACCTGATAAACGCACAAAAGGATGCTCGTATTGATTGGTGCAAAAAAATGTTGCAGAAATTCGCTCAAGGTGCATCAAAAGCAGTTTGTAAATCTGCATAGGTGACGAATCATGGATATACTCATATGATCCTGAAACAAAACAGCAATCCACCGTATGGGTCTTTCAAGACGAGCGGAATCCCACCACAGTTGATCGTGGAAGAAGCACATCAAAGCCTGTTTCTGCCTGTTTCTTCGGCATTACCAATCATGTGGCGACTGTGCCATTAGAGCAACGTAAGACGGTTATTTCTGGATGGTACACCACTATTTGTTTGCCAAAAGTCTTTGAGAAACTTCGGGAAAAGTAAAAGCAAAGACGCATCATTCTGCATCACGACAATGCGAGCTGTCACCGATCGGCTGAAACAATGGAGTTTTTGACAGGGCAAAACATTGAATTGATGGGTCATCCGCCGTACAGCCCTGATTTGGCACCTAATAACTTCTTTTTGTTTCCGAACATCATGAAAAATTACGTTTCCTACACCTGAAGAAGCAGTTTCTGCATTCAAAACCCATGTTTTAGAAGTACCTAAATCGATGCGGAAAAAGTGCTTTGAAAATTGGTTCCAACGCATGCAGAAGTATACAAATCTTCATGGAGAATATTTTGAAAAACAATAAAATAGATTTTGTCTTTAAATGCGTGTGTTTTCATCCTTAGGCCACAAATATAAATAGCAGCACTCGTACTTTGAAAAAACTACGTCACAAAAATATACTTTTCAAAAGTCCATTTTAGACCACTGACTTTTTTCGAAAAGCACTTTTGTGAAAAATGTACTTTATTTGTTGCAAAAACTTACTATTCACGAGAATCTAATTTTTCCAAAAAAAAAAAAATAAATTTTTTTAAATATTATATTGAATATTGGCAAGAAACAATTTTTTCCTTTTAGAAATAGGGTACTTTTAACATGAAAATTGTCTTTTACAAAGAGGTAAGCACATTTAAGAGAGTACTAAAAATAAGTATTAGTAAAAAAGTATGCAAAAAGGCACTTTTATGATGATTGAATGAATTATTTTCATAAATGTACTTCAAAAACTACAAAAAAAACCACTGTTGATGGCATACAAAAGTACTTTCCGTACCTTCCCAAAAATACTTTTTTACAATAACTGTTTGTACAATTTACAAAAAAACTCTTCACAAAAAAGTACTTTTTTCAATGAGGCTATCTTAAAAATATACCAAATTCAGAAAAACACTATATCGAAACAAAAATAATGTTCTTTCGAGAAGATAAAATAATTTATATACGAGTAAAAATATCTTAAGATTAAGAAATAATTCTAGTTCGACAATTCTGATTTTTTTACAGATTGGCCAAATATTCACTGACCCGGTTGATAAAGCTAACTCTTATTTGCCTTAAAGCAATCAACCACCGTTCGAACTCGACAGAGTATATATCACTATGCCAAAGATATTCTTCCAAGCTCGGACGGTTAAAAAAGTATTAGCAAATCTCAATATCAACAAGTCTCCTAGACCAGATGGCATTGCAGCAGTGGTCTTGAAACAGTGCTCTTCGACGCTAGCACGTCCGTTAGCAGCCCTTTTTCAGCACGTTGAATCATACCGGTGAATTTTCAAAGTGATGGAAGATTACTGATGTTAAAAGAGTGAGGCTAACAACCCTGAAAATTACCGCCCCATTGCAATTAGTTACCACACTCTCCAAGGTAATGGAAAGTATGATTAATTTTTATCTTGTGAGGTACCTGGAGCCAACAGCTTACTTAGCGATCGACAGTATGGTTTCTGTAGGGGGCGCTCTACGGGCGACTTGCTGGCTTTCCTATCGCAACAATGATGCAACTCCATACATCATTTCGGAGTGAGTAAGGCGGTGGCTCTAGATATTTCCAAAGCGTTTGATAGAATGTGGCACTTTTGTCAAAATTTGCTGCTTTTGGTGTCGGTGTTAATTTCTACAGATTTCTATTGAGTTTTCTCAGGAATCGCATTATACGAGTTGTTATAGATGGGATTTTATCCGACGAATCCAAGATTAGTTCAGGAATACCTTACTCCGTTCTCTTCCTTACCCTATTTTTATCTTTCTACATTACCTTCTTTGTCAAACTTTCCACCCTATATACTCTTTCGCAGATGACAGCACCATTAGTCATTCGTATTCATTTGTTAATAGACCGGAGCAGTTGGAGATGAGTTCCAAAAGGGGGAATATGAATTATACGCTCAATAACGATCTCGCGACAATCTCGAAATGGGGTCGTGTGAATATAGTTGGTTTTAATGCCATAAGACGCAATGTTGCATGCTTACGCGTAGATCTGTGTTCGGAAATGGCGCAGCATCTGTTGCTATGGGTGATATAAATATTACGGAATCGGGCGTCCTTGGTGTTCTTGGCAATAAAATTCAATGTGATGTTCGATGGACTAAACATATTTTTCAAGTTTCTAAAGAAACCTCAAAATATGTAGAACAATTATTACGCTGAATAATTCAGAATAATTTCTTAAATCAATAAAGCCCTTTTCATAGCAGTAAATTTTGCTGTAGCAACTTTTTACTAAAATGAGAAAGTTTCTTTTGCTAAAAAGTAAATGAAAATAAATACGCCTGCTTTAATATTTGTCTAAAATATTTGACGAAAATAAATCGCATAAAACGAAATGTCTCCTTGTAAACCAGCGCTCTCCAAAATGTGTATTTTTGCGTAATATTTAAAGAAAGACTAAAGACCGGCTAAGTGCAGTGATAATTCATAATAAAAAAATTTAAAATAATAAAACTAAAACGAAAGCAATTTATCAATTTAAGATCACACAACTTTCGAAACACATTTGATATCACAGAAGCAGGCAGGCACATACTGAAATATCTAAAATATTTATCACAACTAAGTTTATTTAAGAATACAGAGATGTAGCCATGAATGTTTGCAGAATTATATTTATGTACGTATGTGTGTGTGTGTGTGTGTGTGTAGATAACTGCAGCATTTAGTTATAAATTTATAATAGTAAATATTAATTAAGAATTTCATTTTATGCCATAATTGTTACTCAAATAAAAATATTATAAATACTGATTATCTTTTATGATTGCATGAAATATAATATGAAATATTATCGTTATGATTTTATAATTTAATGCACTCATTCATGGAATTCATTAACGATTTACACTCAAGGAAAATTATAAGGAATTGAGACATAAAAGTTGGATTTTTTAAAATTATATTATTTGAATAATTTCTACAAAAATTTTGTTAAAATATTATTTGTTTAAAGAGCGCTCTAACTAAAATGCCCGATGATAATTGTAAGTAAAGGGTTTTTCAACACGAAATTTGTTTTCTAAAA
This sequence comes from Trichopoda pennipes, assembly GCA_030448955.1. Lineage (NCBI taxonomy): Eukaryota > Metazoa > Arthropoda > Insecta > Diptera > Tachinidae > Trichopoda > Trichopoda pennipes. The sequence continues at coordinate 824,186 of JASKUP010000094.1, forward strand.
CAAAATAAAATAAAAAATTTAAATTAAGATGATTAAAATAGATAATTTGTTGTAAAACGAAGACAATAATTCGGCAATTATGAATGAAAAATGACATCTGGCAAGTGTGCGTCACAACCGCGCTGACAGATATCGATTTTTTCATCAAAGATTTTAATCACTTTTTGGCAAAATGGTGGTCTTATTTCGTTAATCGCTTCAGATTTTGACTCTGTTCTTAACCTTTACCCCGCAAAAAATAATCCAATGGTGTTAAATCACACGATTGCAGTGAATTTACGATCGGTAAATTTGATATGCAATTATTGATCGTTTGATTGGCTGTATAATATGTGGAACCATCGTGTTGACACAACATGTTAGCGACATCTACGTCTCAAAAATAGGCCAGAATTGAGTTAGTATCTCGTGATCCATTGACCGTTACCGCATTTCCAACCCCTTCTTCGAAAAAAAACTGCCCAATCTATCCAAACCATATACCGCACCATACAGTGCCACGTTGAGCATGCAAAGACTTCTCAATAATTGCTCTGGTATTTTCAAAACCTCAATTGCTTATTGACATACCCTGACAAGTGAAAATGGGCTTCGTCTAAAAATATGAATTATTCAGAAAAACCAGCCGGTTGTTCCTGAATGAATTTAGCGAACCTACGGCGATGTGAGTGGTTGGTAGGCTTTAATTTTCGCGACAGTTGAACCTAGTAAGGCTTTAAATGTTGTTGATGTTGTCATAATACAAGAACAAATTACTTGTTGAACACTCAATAAAACAACTTTTTAGAGAACTAGGTTATTATTTTTCATTATGATCTAGGGGGTTATGAGTAACGCAAGATATCCAGGCCTTCGTTGGCATACCTACATCTAAGGATTCATATTTTAAATAACTGTGATATGTAACTAAGCTTTAATGTCTTTAATGTGCCAAATTATCTCATCTATCAGCTATTGAATTATTCTTGGCTTATCAAATGAACTTTCTCTTTTAAATACCCCTAAAGAAGAAGATAACACACGGCTATTAAATTTTTGGCGCAAATAGTCATATTTTTGCTTTAGTAAATAAGAATGCCTTTTGAAACCACATGTTATCCAGGTTCATATCCTCAATTTCTGATTTCACGATGTCCGTTATTATCACTGCGATATAAAAATTTTTCAATACAAATATTAATGATTATGGAAAAATATATAGAACAATTTTCATCAGTTATAATTTTTTTTCTATAGAAAAATTTTCATCAGTTATAATTTTTTTTCTATAGAAATATTTTCATCAGTAATACTTTTTTTATATAGAACAATTTTCATCAGTTATAATTTTTCTATAGAAAAATTTTCATCGGTTATAATTTTTTTTCTATAGAAAAATTTTCATCAGTTATAATTTTTTTTCTATAGAAAAATTTTCATCAGTTATAATTTTTTTTTTCTATAGAAAAATTTTCGTCAGTTATAATTTTTTTTTCTATAGAAAAATTTTCATCAGTTATAATCTTTTTTCTATAGAAAGAGGGTCTGTTGGTGATAGGCCTAAGTATGGACCACAACGTACTGCAAGATCGGCTGAAAATATTACAGCTGCTCAAGAAAGTGTTCAAAACAATCCATCAACCTCAATTCAACACCGTGTTCAGAAACTTGGTCTTTAAAGCGCAGTTTTGGCAACTTTTGGACTTTCATTTGTTTCCATACAAGATTCAATTGATACAAGAGCTTCTTCCACAGGGCCATTTTGGCCGCCGTACATGTGCCAATAAAATGTTACAACTCGCCCCTGACAAACCCGATTTTCATGAAAAAATCATAATAAGTTACGAGACACATTTTCATTTGAAGGGATATTTGAATAAACAGAATTGTCTGTTCTGGGTAATAGGAAGCCCTCAAATTATTCAGCAGTCACTTTTGCATCCATTAAAACTGACAATCTGGTGTACAATTTGATCAGGAGGAATCTTTGCTTTTTACTTCTTTGAAAATGAAAACGGCGTGACGGTAACTATTAATCGGGGGCGATATCGTGATATGATTGAAAACTTTTGAAAGCCACAACTGCATGATTTGGGCTTGATTAACATGTGGTATCAACAAGACGATGCCACAGCGCATACAGCCAAGATTACAGTGGAATTACTGCGAGTCCTCATTCCACAGCAAGTTATTTTAAGAAACGGTGACGTTGACTGGCCTTCATGGTCGCCTGATTTGCGGCGGACTTCTTATGTGGGGACGCTTGAGCCAGTCAAAAAAAATATTCGTGATTAAATTAATGAAATACCGCGTGAAATGTGTGAGAATGTAATGAAAAATGTGCTCAAAAGGGCTCTCATATGTGAGGCTAACGGAGGCGGACATTTATCTGATATTGTATTCCATACATAATTGCCAACATAAATAAAATATTTGTTAAGATAACATCCATTTTCTTTTATTTAATCAAGAATTATAGACAAACAAAGTAGTATAACTTCCAGGCGGACAATACAGGGTGTATTTTGGGTAACTAGAAAATAATTATTGTGTTGCAGTCATGGATGGTAAACTAATTTTTTTCAAATTTTAAAAATACATGCAAAGCGAAGTAAACAAAGAGAACAAAGAGTTTTTATGTAAAATAGATAAAAGACAAATGATAAATATAAAACAAAAAAAAAAAAACGTCAAAAATGTTCGGGAAATTAAAAAAATGTATTAGTTATTCTAAATCTATAAACTTCATTAAAAATATGGAATTCACTACGAAGTCACAAATTATTTTTTTCAGCTACAGCGTCGTTTTGGTTACAATTCTTCTTTTATGATTATTTTTTGCATTAAATATATAATGAATTTAATCATATGAGTTTATCTGTACAATTGAAATTATTAAACGCTTATCGTTTACCAAAGTAAATTTTACATGTATTTATATGTGTATGTAAATTTGTAAACATTTACTTAAATACTCATGGACAGTTTCCTATTAAATATTCTTTGAAAGTTTTATAACTTTTCATTCATTAAAATTGTTTGGAAGACAACCTTGAGTACGCAGTATCCGTCCATGAGTATACTTTGCTACTAACTTGGGTAATTGCTAAAATGACTTAAGATTATAAAAAGATAATATAATGGAAAAATTTATAGTGATACTTAAAATGTGTTAAATTTTAATAAGTTGCTTTAACCCTTCTTTTCTATTGTTCCTTCGCTTAAATTTACTAATAATTATCTACAAAGTGAGTTTAAGGGGTTTTCTTAAAGTGATTTCAGTGTAACTTCTTTTCATTGGCAGAATTAAAAAGAAAAAAATTTTAATTAAAATTTATATAAATAAACTTTAATGATAACGATACTTTTAACAATGTATCAGAGGTTCGCACTTGTATGGTTGTGTATTTTTCTGCCATGTAATTATTTGGGAACGCAGTACGTGCGTTCATCTAAATTAAAGTTGAGCTGCTCTTTACTTATAATTATAAAGATAATTTGTAGAGTTTTGTTTAACAAGGAAGGGGCAGCTAGATGTTAAATACATCAGTGCAGTGTTGCAATGATATGTTTCAAAAAACCTTTACGTTGATTTGAAAATACTCAGTTTTCTGTGATGGATAATCAAAAGGCAACATTTATGACAGCTAATGGATGCTATTTAAAGACATATCTTTTTTACGATTTCTTACTCAAGGGATAAAAATAATTAGGCTATAATATCGCTCCATCTTTCATCCTCTTAACCCAATTCATACTTCCGGGTGTGTTATTATAGCCCTGAAATCAAAAAAATGCTGAAAATTAAAGCGTGATCCGGCAAAAGTTTATATTGGGACAACAACAAAAAAAAAAAAAAAAAATAAACGTAAAACAAGATTAGATCGTCATAGATGTGACCAAAAATATAGAAATATTTCAACACAGAAGACATCCTTATCTTCACATTGTAAGACATATAATCATTATCCAAAGTTTGAGGAAGCGTCAATATTAGATATGGAAAATGGGAATTATTAATGTACCAAATGTAAGGAGAATAAATTTCAAAACGGACACAGACAATTAAGCGCAGAATTATAGGTTCTTAATTCAAAAGACACATAATTTGTTATAATTATTTCATAAGAAAGAATTTGCTATTTAATTACCAATTCCTTGTTTTTGTATTTTTAAATATTTGAAATTTTAATTTTGTATGTATGTATGTATTTATGTATGCATAAAGAATATTATACGATATAAAGAAATTTTATATGTTTTTTGTCAATTGTTTTCAATTTTTTTTTTTCAATTTGTTAATAATTTTTGTTTTTAAAAAATTTATTTCCTGAAGAAGCTTTCCAAGGGAAAGCGAAATATTAAAAATATATGTGATTAATTTATTTAAAAAGACCATTATTAGGATTAAAATTATATGGTTGAATAAAAATATACAATTAAAAATTGGATCCTAAAGCAAGTTTAGTCATCGACAAACACACAAACTTCAAGGGTGATATTATGACATATAATCATCTTCAGTTTCCCTTATATACACTTTAAAGAAAGATATGTGAAATTTAAATATTTTGTTCCTAGTCTTTAAGCTTTTCGTTTCCTTTCGGGTAACCATTTCGTGTTTTAATTATTTTTTCTTTTTATTTCATTTTACCTTTTAAAAGGGAACACCTTTTTATTTGTATCAGACTCGCCTCCATTTTGTAAATTTTTTGTGCTCAAAGAAAAAACTCAATTTTATATTTATTTTAAATTTTTATTTTTGCATATTTTTATTTAAGTTTTTCTTTTTGTTTGTTAAATTTTTTATCTGACAACTAATATAATTATTTTATTTATTTTATTTATAATTATAATAATAATAATAATGATGCAACATGCATATAGAGCTAAAAAGTATTATTTTTTTTGTTTTCTTCATTAATTAATTAATTATTAATTTATTTCATTATTGATTTAATTGTTATGTGTAAATGGTGTTTTTCTTGTTGCAATTGTTAATTGTTTTTAGATTTAATGTCTCTTATTTGATTTATTTTTTTTTCTCATTTTTATTGTTTGCAGGCAAATATTTTACGAATAAAATTTTGTTTCTTTCTTTTGCATCTCTAAATTTTTAAACATCACCGTTCTGTGAAATTATTTTATATTCTTAAAATTTTGATTTATATTTATTATTGTATTTCTTTTTTTATTTTTAATTTAATTATGAAACTCTGCTAAATTTTTAGTGGCTTTTTTTATTTTTAGCGTTTTTTTTTCTTGAAGTGGAAATATTTTACAAATAGTTTTTTTTTTTATTTTTTTTTTTTTTGTAAAAAATAAATAGTTTTTGAAAAAATATTTCTACAATTAATAATTTACATAAAAAATCAATGGACATCATTCACAGTTTCCGTTAAGGTAGGAATCCTGGTCAGTTATAATAAATATTAAAAAAAGCGTTTTTTTGCAAGAAAATTTTGTTGTTGTTAAAAACGTCTGAAAACTTTTTAAAGGTACTGTTTTATTAATCAAAATCAAAAACATTAAATTTTTTTATTAATTTATATTTTTTTGATTCGGTACTAAAAATATTGATAATTAAAAATTTAATTAGTTTGAGTTAAAGTGAATAAATATTAGATGCTTTGAAATAAATTTCGAGCTGAAGAAAATGTTTCAAAAATTATTTTTAATACAAAGCTTAATCTTACATCGAATACACTGGTAACCTTCTCCGACAGACACAGCTCTTTTCAGAAATGTATTTAAAAAGTAAGAGTAAAATCTACGAGCAGTAGCACTAATGCTGTATGTAGTGTGATGACAATATCTTTGTTTTTATGTCGTGTGAGTGTTGCGAAGAAACGCCGAGGCATTTTTTATTTGATTTATCGATTGAAGGACCCTACCGAGACAAGCAGAGAAGTAGAATGTAAGAATGTAAGCAAACATACATTAGATATGTGGACGAGGAAAGCCAGAGAATCACGAAAGGGACTCAACCGTAAAATTCCGAAAATTTCAACTCTTGACATCATCAATTGTGGTAAGAGCAGAGTTCGATGTTGCACCATCTTATGCCAGACGTAGCATCATCACAACTTTCGTTGAATGCAGTAATAATGATGATGTCTATTAACGACGCTACATAATGCACGCCATGACACATCACAACGTAAAACACAGTTTTAATTTTGAATTTCCAGCATTTCAATCGTTTCAAAAGTTTTTTATTTTATCAAATATCAAATAAAGGTGGGCAAATTTGAGGTTAGGTAGTAAATTGTCTGTCAAATAATAATATGCCACGATTCGAGCTGCCATCCTCTGATATTTATTAAGTAAAAAGTTAGACTTGGAACCTTAGACCTTTGATCATAGAATTTTAATTCTAAAAATTTATTATCATCGTGAAACTCGTACAGCCTTTCCTTGTTATGATGTTCCTTTTGATCGCGCTCTGCTTAATTCAATCGCTGAATTCGCAGCTCACAGTAAAGTTGCCGTAGTTTTACAAAAATAGCCGCCAATATTGTGTTAAGAATGATCCATCTCGTCGACGTTCGCAGCAATTGACCATCGCTGGAGACACTTTACACAATATTTTGCATAATAAAGTTCATCTTCATGCTTAAAAAGTTCAGCTCATTCAAGCATTAAACCCAACTCATCATTTTTTGCGTCTAATGCTGTTTGAAAAACTGTACGAAAACAATGCATCTTCCAAAATAATCATCTTTAGTGAGGAGGCCTATTTCCAATTACATAGTTATGTTAACAAACAAAATTGTCTCATATGGAGCTCGCACTAAGTCCTCGAAAAACCATTAGGTTGGCGTAAAAAGAAAGTGACCGTATGGGGCGGCTAGTGATTCAGCGGTATCATCAACCTGTATTTTTTTGAAAAAGAGCAAGAGGAGACGTCGTCACCTTGATTCTCTGGCTAAAATACCATGATAGTCAAATTTTTTTTGGCCACAGGTGACAACAGTCACCTATGGTTTCAAAAAAATGGCGCCGCAAGCCACATAGCCACCCAAACATTTATGTTATGGCATAAGAAATTTATCGATTTGGCGATGGTTGGCTGAATTATTTTCTGTGGGAACATTTGAAAAAGCGGGTTTACGTAAACAACCCGCCTACATTTGAAAGATGAAATTCAGTGTTGAATCGATGTGTTTCAAAAAAGAACGGACATCTGCCGATATGCCAGAGATGTATACTTATCCAACATCATATTTCATTGTTAACTCCCATTTTTCTACTTTACACTGGAATTAACAAAACTAAAGTTACCAAGAAATAGAGTGTGTATTTTAAGCCAATTTACTTTCTAACCTTAAATTTGTCCAACTGATTCAGAAGAAAACCCTCATTAAAAAAGTTCGTCCGCGTTAATCAAAACCATATAAAACTGCGGTTAAAACTAGCCATATGGGGAAGCAATGTACTTGATTATTGATGTCATTCCATAATGTCATGAGTCATGATGACTTGAGACATTTAATGTACGTTTTTTATTGTTTTCTTATTTCCGACGTCATTTAAGTCATTTGAATCATGCTCTTGTGGTGATTATTTTTCAACTAATGGCAACATAAAGAAGAATAGTTCACGATTAGTGGTGTCACTATCGAATGACCGCAGATATGATTAAAACCTTAAATGACATATTTATAGCCTGTCTACTTCTAAATGCAAATGTGAACTGTAGTAGCTGCGTACCTCCCGATATAGTTAAACTCACGGAACTAATGCTGCTGCAGTAATATAAAAGTGTTATAATCTGTGCTCTTTTCAAATCGTGTTACAATATTTTCTTTGCTTAACAACAAAGAAATGAAGAAGGAACTAAAGCAAAATACACGTAAAGAAAATTATTTTAATAGTTAAGTTTTCAGACCTTTTCAACAAATATTTTTTTTTTTGTTTTTAATGACATTAATTTTTTTAGTTTTTTTTTCTACAAATTTATAATTTTAATATTTTTTTTTGTATATCAAAAGAAGCATTTTGTGGTTTTTAGTTGGTTTTTTTTTATAATTAAAAAGTGCTTAATTTAAAATTTGCTTTTTTTTATATTCCCTAATTGCTTTTTAGTAATTTTTAATTTTTTAAATTTTTTTTTAAATAAAATAATAATCATAAGTGTAACAATTAATATTTGCTAAATTTTATGAATGCATGTTTTAAATACAAATGAAATAAATAAAAATTTTCTTCTTTACATTTTAATATGATTACATTTACACTCGTTTAAGCTTAGATTTATGTTTAAGATATAATGTGTTCGAAAAACTCTAACTGGCTCTAACTAAGTCCCTTCATCCTAGCAAAATATTTACAAACTTGTTTTTTAAAATCACTAGTGTTAGAAAGTCTTCAAAATGAACTTGATCACTCTTGAATATTAACAATCACACGTCACTTTTCACTTAACATAAAAATGTCATGCGAGCTCAAAGTGTATAGAAGAAATAAATAAATTACGGAGGTGTATAACATTTAATTGGGCAGATTATGAGAGACTGCCAACTATTTGTCAACATATAAATTTTCGAATAGGTTTATGTTGCGAAAGTAGGGTGTTTTTTATAGTCAGATCGAACTTTAAAATGGAATAATACAAGGATTAATTACTTAAATTGACTTGAAATTTACTTTGAAAATCTTCAGGCACAGCTATCTCGTAGTCAAATTGTGTGGTCCGATGATTTTTCCCAACAGTTACAGTCGTATATCGATAATAAGGCGGCGAATGTGTACTCTAAGTGGGCAATCGTTTTTGGTTTATCGGGGTAGATGTGTCATTTCACATATCCCCACAGGAAATGCTGTAGCGGCGTTAAATAGGACGATCCTGGAGCCTAATTCAAGGACCCGAAACTGGAATCAGGCGTTCCCTCAATAAGTCAATTGTGGCACGAGCTGAGATCGATGTTGCAATATCTTATTCCAGCCGTAGCTCTTGTACATTATGATTAATCAATTCCTAATCGAAAAAGCAAGTAATCATGGCTCTATAGCGGTCACCATTGACTGTAACATTCTGCTTAGCACTTCATCACTACAAAAGCGGCAGTTTTATTAATTGACATATTGATTCAAAATGAATTGAACTTCATCACTAAACAAAATAGACTTGTTAAAATCGGAAGCAATAGCAATCTAATTTTTTAATCATTCACCAAATCTACGACCTGCTTCAAATCTTGCACGAATTATATTTTATAAGCCCGTAAACGAAGATCTTTACGTAAAAATATTGCATAAAATGGATGATCATATCGCACCCTAAATACAAAAGGGTCACAATTTAAAATTCTGAAATTTTCGCAACTCAAAATAATTCTTTTTCGTTCATCGTGCAGAAACAACTAACTGATATAACTGTATTTTTCCAATTAGAGGAGATAGTGATGTGATGATGTGTACTCTAAATTAATTTATGTAAAAAAAGTCAGTTTTGGAAAAGACTGAGTTGTGAACCTTTTGTATTTAGGGTGCGATATGTCTAATTCCTGTGCACGATGGCGGATAGACAGATTAGGGTCTTCCTCTATACTATGGTCTATAGCAGCAGTGACTTCTTCAGTACGCACTATACGACGTCTCTGTGGAACCACAACCATGATCCTCAAAATAAAATTGTACAATTTGAAAGTGTTTTTGAGACATCAGGTCATTCATATTGGAATTTCAAACTAAATTGAACATAAATCACTTGACAGCTGACTAAATAAAAGCCAGTTAAAAAGTGTTGCCAACTTTAAGTTTTACACCTCTACGAAAACATTTTTTTGAAATCACAGCTCCCGCACATCATGTTTAGTCAATTAATGCACGACAAAGTCAGTAATCATGTCTCTGAGTGGTCATCAATGGCTGTAACTTTTTGACCAGCATAATTTTTTAAGAGATGCGGATTTCACCAGCCGATAAAGCACATAAAATAATCAGTTTTCTTCTGGGTATACCGGTAGCAGGATTTTCATCACTCCAAATACGGCAGTTTTACTTATTGACGTAACCATTCAAATATAATTGGGCTTCATCGTTAAACAAAATTCGCTTGTGAAATCGGGGTTAGGTTTTTCGAACAGAGCCATGATTTTCAAAATAATTTTGCATAATTTGCGTTGCTCGGGCGGCAGTTTTTTCATTTTGAAATACCAAGCCAAATTAAATATAAATCACCAGACAGTTGGTAAGATGGGAGCTAGTTAAAAGTATTGCCAACTTACAAGTTAAAAACACCCTTTATTTATAAAATAATCAAATAATTGAGAAATTTTAAGAAAAGTTTTAATGGGGGTTGAATTAAAAAAATGTAGCAGGGCATCACTTAAGGTCAGAGGTGATTACGTGATAAGATTTACAATGTGGGCCTTCAAACCACTTGAGTGATACATAGCGTGTAACTACGCCCTAGAAAGCCGATGGACATCTTTATCCAACAGGCCATTCCTAGTTGCAATTTCATGAGTTCGGAGCAGGGCCGCCACCCCCACTAATTGAGTTGAAGAGTTGGAGATTACCCAACTCCTGATCCAGAACACATGCCATAGCATGCTCATTGAAATCCGGATCATTCACCCCGTGTTCTTGGTCAAAAGTATAATGATCCTGGGCCCCTTAAACATTTTATGAAGTCCTGCGAAACCACAACCACCACTATACTCCCCGAAGGGCCAACCTCAATAATCAGACGGAGAACAGCAAAAGCTGAACTCTGGGATTTACTGATTCCCATGAATATAAAGTAGAAGTTGTCCAGTTGGCTTCCGCTAGCCTTTAGGTGACTAGTCTCCTTTTTACTCCCACATGACTGACACATGCCTCTTAATGGTGATATTCCATTAAGACATTAAGACATATCAATATGCCCCCGGTGGGAGGTTAGAGGTGATGAAAATAATTTTAACAGACAACTAGAAATTCGAGCTAGAAACTCTAATTAAAAAATCTCAGCACTAGTCTTTTCACATTTTTCGACGGAATAGCTGTCAAATAATTTCATATTTTTAGCATAATTATTTTAATTAAAAATTATTGGTTCTACAAGTTTTTTATCAGCACTAACTGAAGAGAGAAAGAGAGAGAAGCCCTATAAATTATTAAGCATTTTGCTGACTTTCTAAAACTACATGATTTTGCAAATAGTGAAAATTGTTCTTCGGCTCCATTTGTTTTATTTTAAAATTAATTTCCTTTTATAAATTTTATTTTAACTAAATAACTTTTCACTCTTTAAAAATAACTGCAGCTGCATTCATTATTTTTCTTATGTTTTCAAATTGCAAATCATAATAAAAATATTTAAAATTATTTATTTAATTATTTATTTAGTTATCTGTAATAATAAAATTGTTTTAATCTAAGATATTTTGATTATAATTTTATTGCTAACTTCGTTTCTTAAGTAAACTAATATTTACTCAATGATTGTATTTATGGCTTAAAAGTTGTTTTATTTTTTTTTTATTCTTGTTTTATCTGTTTCCTTTTTTCAAAATTCTTAATAATTTGACAGTTTATTATTTACAATATTATTTTGTTAAGTGCTGTGTTTCAGTTTAAAAAGTTTTAATGTCTCTGCTAAATAATTTTATTTAATTTGATTGTTGTATCTACAATTATTTTTAAAAATCTTTTTCTTTCTTTAAATAAATCCTTTTCGTTTTTTTTTTAATTTCATTTTAAACCCATAAAATATTGCTTTTCGTACTTGGTTGTTGTTCTTGTTATTTTATTTTATTTTTGTGTGTTATCTTCTTTATTGCAGTAATTATAAATTATTGACGGATATGCTTTAAAATAATAATAATAATAATAATAGTTTTAAAAAACTATAAACTAATATTTTTTATTAGCATTTTATTAAATTTAAGTTATGAACAACAGATCAGTTTTGCAAATAAATCTAAAACAAAAAAACCTTTTAAATAAAATTTAACAAAAAAAAAAGAAAAACAATGGCAACATTTAAATAATTGGTCTATTGTTTGTTTTTGCTCTTGGTGTAGATTTTACTGTAGATAGTTGCATTTTGAAAAATTCATATCAATATTTAGGAATCATTCGTTTTCGCTACAATTGTCAGAAAAACTAAGTTCTTCCAAAACAATCATATTGGTCTATTGATTTATATTTGTGAGTATGTGGGTGTGGGTGTTTGTGTGTATTTCGAATATTGTTGTTGTATTTCTAATTAGTTTTAAAAGCCTTACAGTGCAAGCACATATTTAACTTTCTAAAGAATTTATATAAAAGGCCTTTATCAATCATTAGGGAAAAATAGAAGAGCTTAGATCAGTAGTTAAATAAGTATAATTAAAAAACAAATAATTATAATTACAGTTTACTGATCTTATAATAATTATAAAAAAATGGTAAATACTATATTGAAGGGAGAAACAGTGTTACAAATTTCACTTAATCTTTTGATGCAGATCTGCGTTGGTTTTTAATTTTTATCTCGGGCTTAACCAAAATTTAAGCAAATTGTTGAAACTTTAAAATTTTAAGTTAAATCTTATTGACTTAGTAATTCTCATATGGTCAATGAAATTTTCAAATATAACCTATTTTAAGATTATCTCAACCAGATGAGATTTTCGCACTAAATGAAAGGCAAATTTATGGAAAAACCTATAATGAGAAGTAAACATACTCGAACTAAATTAAATTTGTTAAGGCCCACATCATCTAACAGTTGTCTCTTCTCTTTATTGGTATTTTTTTTCTGCTAATTTTTCTTTCTTCTACTTCCAGCTAACACAAAGAACCTAAGAGGACTCTGGAAACAGCCAGCTGCTTGGTGGACCTAACCTAATTTGATCACACTTCATTATTGCGCATACACAAAGAGCAGCAAAACATAATTCTTATTCGCAGGGTATCTGTTGGTCAGATGAGCTTGAAATGTCAAACTACAGACTACATAAACTGTAGTGTAACAACATGACGAGCAGATAAGAAAATTTCATAACGAATTCACCAAAAAGTAATTTGAAGCTGTTTTATTTTGTAATGGACTTCTGTTACTTAGTAATTCTCATATGCTCAATGAATTATTCAAACAAAACTTTATATAAGATTAGCTCAAACAAAGAGCTGGATAAAAAGCAGAGAAGCTAATAATAAGAAATAAGTAAATTGAAACTAAATTAAATTAAGGCCCACATCATCTAACACATGTTTCATCTCTTTAGCATCTCATTTATATGCCAATATTCTTCTTTTGCTTATTTTTTCTCTTTTTACAAAGAACCCAAATGGACTGTAGAAACTGCCCAGCTTCTTACTGGCCCTAACCTAACTTTATCAAACTTCACCATTGAGCATATACAAGGAGCAACAAAACATAATTCTTATTACTATTCGCAGAGAAGCTGTTATTTAGATCAGCTTGTCATTTCAGACTACAGACAGAAACTGTAGTCTAAACATGCCACAAGCAGAAAAGACAATTTTACAACGACTCTTCCTTTGTGGTAATGCTCTGAATTTGTTTTTTTTTAGTGACTGTGACAAAAAATCAAACAATTAGAATCGTTATCAGCAGCACACCATTTGATAACAATCAATCTTGCAAGCAAGTAAACTGTAGAATTTAGGCTGTAGCTTAAAATTACCTCAAAGGCGTACAGGATTCTCAGAGAATAAGAATAGGAATAAAAGTGGGCGTGAGTTTAGCTCGCTCCATTAGCTATAGATGGACATTTATGAATTTATAAAAAACTAATTTGAAGCTGTGATATTTTGTATAGGATTTATTTTACTTAGTAATTCTCATATGGTCAATGAAATTTTGATATATAAATTACTTTTAGATTATCTCAAATAGAAAAGATTTTCCCACTAGACGAAAAGTACATTTATGGAGCAAACTACTTGATTCAAGACCCATACTTCATTTAAAAGTTAACGCTTATAGTATTTACACGGTATATCTGCCCTTGTAAAGAGTTTGGCATTGCGAAAAATGCAGTGACCTAAACACACAACGAGTAAGTGTAAAAGCAAACTTTGTTTAGCAGAAATTTTGCACCGACTTTTTATAGCTGGTGATATTCTGTAAATTTTTTACTAGATATATCGCAAAATCAAATTATTGGCATTGACGATCCAGATCTCACAGACCCACAAAATTTAGGCTGTAATTAAAAATTTACGCTTCTTAGAGAATAAGAATAAACAAAAAATAAATATAACTGTAGCTAATACACTTCTACTATTGAAGGACATATATAGGGTATAGAAAAAGTAATTTTTTAATTCTGGATTTAAAACGATAAATTACTCGCAAACATTTTTTGTTACAAATTCTTGAGAAAATTTCAGTGCTTTTCACAAAAGTTTTCTAAAGGATGGGCTTCCTGGAAATACAAAAATCACATGTGAGACTTAAATATAACTCGCGCTAAAAATCGTTTAGGAAGAATTACCCCCCAGTAATATTAAATATCTGCATGCACTGTATACGCTGAATTGAAACAACAAAAACGGTAACAGTTTTATAAAAAACATATGAGTGGGGCAGGCAGGAGTTTTATAAGGAAAAAATGTTTAAATAAAAAAGAACACAAAAAAAAAACTATTGAATAAATTTGTAAAACTTATGCAATCAACCAATTAGTTTGACTCCTTCATGTCAGTTTTATTGTTTTAGACAAGAAAAACAAGCTAAAACTAATCATGTTTAAGTTGCTTTAGATGGCTTAATAAAAACAATTAACTGGACGTATTTAAATGGTATGTTTTTCTACTTCTATTTATTTTCACTTTTCTGCTTCTTGGAACCCTTTCATTTGGTTTGCCTCCCGCATAACTTATTATTATAAAAGATTGTTTTTTTGTTTTTTATAATAGATTTTTTGTAAAATATTTTTGCTTAAAAATTAGTTAAACAAATTAAAAGTCAATGCGAAATCAAATCAAAAAAAAATAATAAATTCATTGGCAAATATTAAAAAAACTATTTACAAAATAAAGAGAAAAGAACGAAAAAGAAAAACACTATTTCCAATTTAATTTTCAAAATTCATTTTAGTACAACTAAAAAACAAAATAGCAGCTGTAATAAAAAATTAGCTGCAGAAATAATTAAAAGTAAGATCAAATTCGTTTGTGATTTAAAATAAGTTCTTGATAGAAAATTTTAGACTTTTAATTAATTAAGTCAAAATTTCAATTCGATAAAGCAAATTATTTTAAATCGTTCAATAAAAATAACGAAATGTACCTTTCACTAGAGCTAACAAAACTTTTTTCGGTTAAGATTTTGCCATTTTCTAGGGCAGCTGCAGCCACTAAGAATTCTCATGAGAAGGCGTAAAGCAGAGAGTTAACTATGCTCACTGTCTCTCTACTGGACTTTGGTATTTAAAGAATCAAGTTCCTTGTGTATCAACTTCTGTTAAGTATATATCGCAAAAACCTAATCGAATATCTAGCGACGCCTAAATCCCACTATTATTTGAACCTTACGTATTCAAATCCTTTTATTTCTTCCTTTTCCATTACTTTGGTTTGGATGTTTACAGGTGTAAAAGAAAGGAGCGCAAGTAGTTTGTGGCTGCCTTACTAATTTTATCTACGACGTTTGATTGGTAGTTTCTGTAGAAAGCATGCTGTAGCTTGACCTTTGAGGACCCCGCTGGTACTTGCCTGTGCTGAGTTGATAACGTTTACAATACCATCAGGCTTAGTGCATTACAAGACAGCCAGTAGGGAGACAGTAGAAGGCATGAAGTAACCTGATGTTTGAGGACCCCACTGGCTACCTGCTTCTGCTGAGTTACTAACATTTACAACACCATTAGTACTTTAGAAGATCGCCAGTAAGCAGACAGTTAAAGCCCTGAAGTAACAGTTAAAGGCATGAGGACCCCACTGGCTACTTGCCTGTTCTGAGTTACTAGCGCATACAATACCATGAGGCTCAGTACATAAGAAGGCAGACAGTAGAAGTCATGAAGTACCCTGCGTTTGAGGACGCCACTGGCTACTTGCCTGTTCTGAGTTACCAACGTTTACAATACCATGAGGCTCAGTACTTTAGAAGACAGCCAGTAGGCAGACAGTTAAAGGCATGAGGACCCCACTGGCTACTTGCCTGTTCTAAGTTACTAACGTTTACAATACCATGATGCTTAGTACTTTAGAAGACAGCCAGTAAGCAGACAGTTAAAGGCATGAGGACCCCACTGGCTACTTGCCTGTCGTGAGCTACTAACGTATATAATATCATGAGACCCAGTACTTTAGCAGACAGCTGACAACTTGATGTTTGTGGACGCAACTGGCTACTGCTGTATGATGTGGTTCAAAACTTTAGAAAAAAATTCCGCGTATTAGAAAATTAAACAAAATTAATTTCGTTATGAAAAAAAAATTTTTGGGTTTTCTCCTTCTTTGATGTGCTCTAACGCAACCAAGTGCGTGAAGTGAAATAAAGTGTCTTTCCTCCAACCTCCTTTAACGCTGACACTTAATCTGCCTTTTGGTTTCATTTATATATCCATTTGTTATACTGTTATATATCATATTTATAGGACTCAAGTCCAGAAGAATACAAAACTTCTAACCAAAAGAAGACAAATAAAGACCAGGATCTTTTCCTGTTACAAGTTTCTTCGTTGAATGAATTAAATTCCTTGATTTTCTTGGAGTTGACTTTTTATTTAAATAAAGTTGAATTACTTGAAGCAGCGGAAAATGTGAGCCAAGCTTTTAAGGTTTAATACCGTACACGACTATTGGAATCTATCGTAACGTGGCACTAAAATGTAGGAATTCAGGCGGCAAGAATGTGTCTAAAGTTAAACCTCTATTATCGGTTTATCAAAATGAACTAAAACCATTTTTATTTTCAGCTCTGAGAGCATGATGTGTTGGAGATTCTCCTCGTTTGCTAGTAGCTATCTTCTCGAGGACTAGCTTAGCTTTAAGCTGACTATAGTTTGTGATCTGAATCTAAAGGAAGAGCCCCATTGAGTTGGCATTTAAAAAAATAACTGCGTTAGCAAGTAGTTAAACGGTTGTTTTTGAGGTATTCCCAGGAGACTGATAAGACTGATCCCCCGTTTTAGTACAAATTTCTATGCTGAAGATATTGAGCTTTATTTTAAATGTTGTTGAATTACTTGAAACAGCGTTAAGAGTGAGTCAAACTTAGGGGTCTCATTTGAGTCTCCCGTTACGTGACACTAAAATGTGGAAATTTTGTAGAATTTGTCTAAACTTAAACGTTTATCGTATTGCTAAAATGACAACAACAACATAAAACTATTTTTTTTCCTCCGAGAACATGACCTGTTGGACAAATCCTTGAAGAGTAGCCATCTTCTGGAAGGTATGTTTAATCACAATTCGTCTTTAGCTTGAGATGACTCTGATTTAAGTTTCTGAAACACCTGCGATAGCAAGCATCTAAAGGGTTGTTTATAAGGTATTCCCAGGATGCTGTTAACCCGGTTTGATTTTTTTTAAGTTTAAAACGCTGCTGACTTATGAGTAGATGTGGGAGAACAGACTCAGACGCCTGCATAGTGTACTGTACTGTACTGTACAAAATGTCATCAAAAACAGCTATAGACTTAATGAAAAGAAGCAGGTAATTGTTGCGTTTATTTCGGAAAAATAATGAATTGGCTGTCGTTTAAGTCCAGCTCACAAATGTTTAGCATTTAATATCCTTTTTGTGAATTATGTATTTAATTGTAGTTTAAGGCTGAAGGTGGCTGGAAGTGGACAACACTTTGTATTCACTAGCTAAATGACGAATACTTTTTCTTTATGAGTAAATAGTCATACACAATTTGTTATGTACTAGGAAGTTAGGAAGTTACAAGGACATCTGCATTTCGTGAATTAATAAAAAATGTTGGCTATCGTTTCATTGCTGAAAGATTTAAGGAACCAAAAAGTTTTAAAAGCAAATATAATAGTTTCAGAAAAAAAAAACATAGAACTTCAAACAAGTTCTTTCGGGGGTGAGGGGCAGCACCAGTCGCTAGAGACATAGGACTCTCGAAGTTTGACCAGTGACTTTATACACACATACTGGTACCATGAAAACCTGTTGCCCGCAGTGCTACGGCGCTTTTCTGATTATTAATGAGTCCCTTCAGGGAGATACGTAATGGCTGTTGGTTGATTGAAAAACTAGTTTTTCTACGAATTATTCGAAATCTTCGCTGTGCACCCTAAAGTAATATGAATAGCAAAACTATCAGCACAGTGCGTGCACTTGGCAACTGTTTACAAAACTATTGCGAGAACATTCCAAAGCTCTCTGATTTTGAGTAGCAAAAGAACGAGGCAAATGAATGATGATGAAAATTATTTTAAAAATAGTTAATAAATTTATAATACAATATTTGTTATTTTTTAACACAAAAGGAATGGGCTGGTGGGGATTATTAGTTTATTGGTTTATTTTGTGTGTGTGTGTGTGTGTGGGAGCATGTATTTTTATGTTTTCTTTTTTTTTTTAAACATTGTTGGTTTTATTTTGTTTGTGTTAAATTTCATACAATACATAAATGCCATCACCTGAGAAAAGTATAATTTAATATAAAATACTTTAAAAATGTTTCTATTGTATTAAATTGTTATTTTTTTGTTTTGTTTTATTCGTTTGTTTTTGTTTGTTTGTTTGTTTTTGTATTCGTTTTCATTGCTTTATTCGTTTCCGTTTGTTTTTGTAGTTTAAATTTATTTTATACACTGTACATTTGAACTAAACGACGAAACTTTATACAAAACTGTTTTATTTATTTTTATATTTTTTGTTTTTTGTTAATTTTTATATATTTTTTTCTTTTGTTTCTATTTAAAGAATCACAGCATTTTTTGTTTTACTTATATTCGAAATTAAGTCTTAAGAGAATAGAAACAAAAGTTTTTATTTTTTCTTTAATAAAAATAAAATATAAATCGAAAAATAACATAATAATCAAATCAATCACAAAAAGCAGAGATTGATTTTAAATAAATTGAATGAAAATAAATGCTTGAGTGCAAGTGAATTTAGCCTTTTGAAAGCATAACTTCGCTTATTATGTTGAGGGAGTGATATTTGTTAGTTGTTAAGTTTTGAAATTAATTAATAAAAATAAAGTATAAACATTCTAAATAAAATAATTTAAATTGAAATATATAAAATTAAACTTAAATTATAAATTAAATTAATTAATTAAATTTTAATACAAATTTATAATTTCGTTTATAAATATAAAATTTTTAATGTCCTATTGATTTTTCTTTACAAACTAATTTAATACATACGTACTCATGAAGCCGATGTAGTACTCATATTTTAGTAATTTTATGATAGAACTGGGCTATTGTTCCTTTGTAGTCTCTCGATTATTAACTGTGGTGATGTTAGTTGAGCTTGTGCTGCCCATGGTTGCTGGGTTAATCACTGCTGCTACTGCTGCTGCATTGCCGGCTGTAGTGCTAATGTTTTTACGCAAATGATTACGTAACATAACAAGATTACGATTCAATTGTAAATTATTTGTTAAGCCACTACCAGCTGTAGTGGCATTCAATTGGCTATTGGCTGTGCTAGCACTTGTTGCATGGGGCAGAGTGTTGCAGCAGGTATTTTCGTCGCAGGCCAAAGATCTTAAATAGTTTGCTGTTGTACTACAGCCTGGTATAACAGCTGAGGCCACTGATGTTGTGGGCGATATGGCACCACATAAAGTTTCACCACTACTAGACATAGGCACGCCCAACAACAGCTCATGGGCGAGTATGGTCGGCAAATGTTAAGTGCTATTTTTCATGGGTCCCGACGACAACGAACTACTACTTACCCCCGAATCACTAGACTTCTCACTAAGCCCACCACCGCGCGTAAGCGTATCATCTGGCAGTAGACCGGCGCCCAATAGACTCTTTTTGCCCATACGTGTTGTCAAGGCAGTATTCGTTTTAAATGGATTGTCTTTGATTCGACGTGCACTTTCTACTCTTTTCATTATCTCACTTGAACATTTTGTAACAACATCATCTAGACTATTGGAATCATCTGTGGAGGCTAAGGTTTGTGTGGGCGTTTGAGAGGTGGGCACTGGCGAGCCTTCATAGCAGCCAGAGTCACGGGGAAAATGTCTTCTACCAAACGGTGAAGCTCCATGCTTTTTATTTATATTATTTAAACGGGCCTCATCATTTTCTGAACTTGAGCCCGCAATATCAATGTCTGAACCGGTTTGTGGGAAATTAGAAGCTGCAAAGAAAATGTAAAATAATTCCATTTAAATAAATTGAACTCTAAAAATTTTAAAGAATTACAATTAAGTCTATGCTCATCTAGGTGTATATTTTACTAGGGGTGAGGTGTAAGCAAATATCAAGTGGGCAAATTTGGGGTTAGCAGCTAAATTGTCTAAAAAGTGCTTAAATGTCTAGAATTGAGCTGTCTTGTTGTTTGACGTTTGCTTCATAAAAAGTGGGGAAAATTTAAGCATGGAACCTTACTCTCTTGACGAAGGGATTTTAATTGTGAAAATTTACTATCAAAACATTAAAAATTTCACTGAATCACTTCGTAAAATTTAGCAGCTTCTTCTGAGAACTCTAATAAAAATTAGTTTTATTAGTGTTTTAATTTTGTAAAAACAACCTATTATAAAAAGTGCTTTAAATAAAAAGTACCTTTTAAAAAAAAATTTTTTTTACAAACAATTTTTTTGGAAAAAGCTGTCATAAAAAGGACCTTTTATTGAAATCTACTTTCAATTATATCTTTGGTAAAAAGTAACCTTTTTAAAAAGTACCTCTTGAAGTTAGTACGTTCTAAAAAAGGAGAAATTTTAAAAACTAACTTCTCAATATATATATATATATATATATATATATATATATATATATTTGTTAAAATATCTTTTAATAATAGTAGATGTTTAGAATGTTTATTGGCAAACAATAAAAATCTTAAAAAAATAACGACAAACTTTTTACGAAGCTCCCCCTTTTACAAAAGATACTTATTTAAAGCAAATAAATAAAAAAAGGGATAATTTTTTTAAAACATTTTTAATTTTATTTTATCAAAAGTACTTTTTTTTAAAAAAAAAGGTACCTTTTGTAAGAAAGACTTTTGTGAAATTATTTAGAAAATCATTTGTTTTTTTAAACGCTTAAGCGCAGTAAAATGTGGTCAACTAAAAAACAAAAACTGATTTGACTATTAAAAATTTTGAGTTAATAATTTAAAAACTGTCAGGCTGACAGATGTCGATTCTTTCAGCAAAGCTTTTAATCACTTTTTGGCAAAATGGCGTGTCTATTTCTTAATCACATCTCGGATTTTGAGTTTTAAGGCTGAAATTGATTCGATTGGCTCCGTATAGAGTCTATCTTTAAAGTAGCCCTACAAAAAATAATCCAGTGGTGTTGAATCACAGGATCTGGCTGGCCGTTTAAATTGTGAAATTATGCGATCGGAAAATTTGGTTTGCAATAAATTGATTGTTTCATTGGCTATGTGACATGTGGCATCGTCCTGTTGATACCACATGCCCGTAATATCCGCGTCGTCAATAAAAGGCCAAAATTGAGTTGTTAGCATCTCGCGATAGTGTGATCCATTGGCTGTTACCGCATTTCTAGCCTTATTTTCGAATAAAATACGGCCCAATCACGGCTCCAGACCACACGATGAGGATGCAAAGGCCTCTCAATAGTCCCTGTATGATTTTCAGAAGCCCAAATGTGGCAATTTTGCTTGTTGACATACCCTGACAAGTGAAAATGGCCTTCGTCTGAGAAAATGATGAATTGAGCGAATTTACGGCGATGTGAATGGTTGGGCGGCTTCAGTAGCTGCAACAGTTGAACCTTGTAAGGCTTTAAAGTTAAATCCTTACGCAAAATTTTCAATGTGGTGGTTTTGGATAACCCCTAATTGTGGAGCACATAAAGGAATTGACAAATTTGTTTCAACACTGTGGCTGACGGCTGCGATGTTTTCAGTTGAATGACCCGGTCAAACACGTGTTGGTATTCGCACATTTTGTATCGAGTCTGTGCGACTCAAATTTAACGACCAAGTTCTTAATTAAATAAATTAGCGATCTCAGAAGTTCGAATATGTTGTCCGAATATATCACTAATTTTATGAACCACCGTTTTCATAGCGGATTTTAATTATTTTAATGCGAATTTTCTGCGAAATTAATTTCATTGCAACAATTGTCAGTGCATCTACTACGAATACGATGAAAAACTAAATGTCGAAACTATCATGTTATTGGTGTTGTCACAATTGAAAAACAAACTTGTGTTTGAAAAACCCGATATAATTAAATACTATTTACTTAAATTTTTAAGTAAAACTTTACTTAAAAATCGTCAGACAATCAACAACTTTATTTAACTACAAATATTAAAATAAAAAACTCGTTACAACTTCAAGTTGAATAGACTTTTAAATGCCTACACATTAATCAATAGCAATGATACATCTCTTTCTATCTGCTATTTATTATAACAAGTTTCTAATGGGAAATAAATAGAAAACTAAATAGAATAAATTCTTGTAAACTTACTGCAATCCATATCATGTAAAAGTTGCACAGCTGTTAACAATTTGGCACGATGGTCTGGATTAACTATGCCCAAGTAATCTAAATCAGCAGGTTCGAGCTCTTTAAAAAGTTCCAGGTCTTCGTAGCTGTAAATGAATAAATAGAGAAAAACAAGGAAAAATTAAACAAAACATCAGCCGGGCAAGATTAATGATGAATACAGCCATTACAAAATATAAAAACAACAACAAAAAGGAGGGATGATGTTTGTTTTTTTTGTGTTCGGTTTTTTTTTGCAACAAGGACTGCCATTAAATCAATATCAGTATGGGAACAACGTAATTTGACTCTGGAGTACAACAACAACACAAAAAAAACTCATTAACTTACCCATTCAAAACAAATACGGATGTGTATTCTTTTAAACCAATACGCATTAATAAATCCTCAACTGAGTGGGGGCCATTATTATGATTGAGATGACGTCCACTAGTGATGTGAGCACCACCTATACCTTTGCTACCCAGACCAGCTAAATTTTTACTATGCGAATGTTTTAAACGTTGATCTGGCAGCACTTCAACACTGATAAACTTAAAATGACCTAAACGGCCATGACAACGACCCTTCCAAATGCCTGAAGCGTTCATTGACAACACGTCGATTATGTCACCTTTCTGTAAAGAGAAAAGAAACACAAATCAAACAAACTAAAAAAAAAATGTTGAGTAAATAAATAAATAAATAAAGGTAACAGACAAGCAAGTGCTGCTGTATAATAAAAAATAAAAGGACATGATTTATAAAAAAAAAAACTTGCTTTATTTAGCCTTGGAATTGGAAAATATTTTCGTTACAAAGCTGAAGCTGTAAAAAAACGTACAATATTTTCCCAATACACAGAAAAGATTGTGTGTAATAATTCTCTTGGCATCATTTTCAATGAGATGAAAAGATGTATAATAAAGCGGGCACAGGCAGCGCACACAAACATGTTTTACTTCTTAACTACGGAAAGAACATCCATCATAAAGTCAATGAAGTATGATGGCACAAGGAAAGCAAAATGTTATAAAATAAAATAATGAAAAAAATATCCATTTAAGTGGGATTTTTTCACTAGATGTATTATGTGTTCAAGAATGAGTAAATATCTACCGTTATTGTTGTTGTTGTTGCTTTTATTATATAAAAACAGTAAAAGCTCATAAACGGACATAATAGTATTTGAGACTTAGTAGTCACTTTACTTAGAAAAGTTTCATTGCGCCGACCATTCTGTTGGTCAGTGTGTCCCAGAGAGAAACGGCCATTTAAGGCGCTAAGGGAATGCTGTGTTAAAAAGATAATAGCTATTAATAGCTTTTTGTTATTATTATCCGAAAACGAACCATTTTTATTGTTTTTTCTTAGGGGTTAAAACCATTGCTTTCATTTGCTTTAAAGCAAATTATTTTTAGTCCTTAAGAAGTCAGTTTCCTTAAAAAAAATTACAAAATTATTTCAAAAACCTTTAAAGTTTAAAACTTTTAACATTTCAAATTTTTTAGCTTTAAAGTTTAAAACTTTTAAGCTTTAAAGTTTCCAATTTCTAAGCTTTAATAAATTTTAGGTTAGAAAGTAAGTTGGCTTAAATTACACATTGTAAGATAACAACTGCAGTATTACGTGATAAGATTTACATCTGCAAGTGGCCCTAAGCCGTAGTCAGATGGTGGTCATACCACTGGAAATAAAAAGCAACGTCATTCACGCCCTAGGCAGCCGAGGACTAATTCTAGCAATAGGTTATCCCTAGTTGCAATTTAAGCGGTTCCAAAGCAGTGTTGCAAACCACTACTCCTTGCTGAAGAGCTGGAGACTATCCAACTCCTGGTCCAGAACGCATGAAGCTTAATATAATTAAGAACACGACGGCATTCATACTCACTGGACCTGAACCATTCATTGTGTTCATTGTGAATGATCGGACGCACAAACTCAATTCAAAAGGGCCTACCTTAATAATCAGTTAGAGAACAGCTAAAAGGCTAAAAGAACAATTAGCGGAACTCTGGGGCTTACTGATTTCCATGGAAACATAGTGGATTTTCCAGTTGGCTCCTTGCTAAGCTAGACTCCCTTTTACCCGCACAAGACACGAGTCTAGATGGTTGTGTGATCCATAACGACTTATAAATGTGCCCCCGGGGGGAAACGACTGCAGTATTTTCGTGATATGATTTACATCTGCGCTTGGTAGTGAGCGTTAATCAGATGGTGGTCAGACCACTGTAAGTGAAACGCAGCCCTAAGAGACCGAAGTCTAATTCCAGCAAAAGGTCCTTCCTAGTAGCAATTTCGATGATTCCAGAGCAGGGCTGCAAACCACCACTCCTTGCTGAAGAGCTGGAGACTATCCGACTCCTGTCCAGAACAAATGTCTAGCATGCTCACTGGATCTAGGATCATTCCAGCAGGTAGGTGTTATTAAAAGTGAAATGATCCTGGCCACCATATAAAACTGACCTGTTATGGGGCCGCGAAACCACAACCACCACGATACTCCCGAAGGGCCAACCTCAATAATTAGTCAGAGAAACAGCTAAATGCGTAAAGAGACAAATAGCGGAAACTCTGCGAGCTCGCTGATTTTCGTGGAAATAACATGGAGGTTCCAGTTGTACCCCTGCTAACTTCAGGGGACTGGGCTCCCTTATACCCCCAGTTGCACAGGTCTAGATAGTCGAAGTTCTATAAAGACCATAAATGTGCCCCCGGGGGGGACAACTGCAGTATTATTGATACCAATTCAAAGTTGAAATATTGGAACTAATAATGATGTCAGGCAAATGCTCACTTTTAGCACAGTCGGCGGATTTCCGCCGTTTTCACAAAATTTTGAAACATGCAGCGTAGAAAAAATCATCTTTCATTCAGTTGTTTGTGGGCTATTTACGTAAGCCTAGTCTTTAATATTGCCCCAAAGAAATTAATCCTATGGCGTAGTATCACAGATACGAAGCAACCAAATCGAAAACAACCATGCGACCGGCAAATTTCTTATTGGTGGCCGTCTTATTGAAGCCAAAGACTAATGGTAACAGCGTTAACTAATTGGGGGACACACGAAATTGGTTGTCATGGTTTCGTAGCGCAGAGAATTCACAGTGACGTAGCTTCCTTCCTCACCTGACCACAAACCGCACCATACGTACATTTTTTTTTAATGTAATGGTCTTTCTAGGACTGCTTGATTATTTTCTGAGACCCACATGCAACAATTTGGTTGCTTTACATAACTGCATAAATAAAAGTCACCCTCTTCATTCAAGATGAATTTGTGCTTTCGTTAAGTTTTTTAAACGGCCACTTCACAAATGTTAGACGCAAACAATAGTTGGTTGGATTTAACTCTTGAACGAGTTGAGCTTTATAAACGCGAAGCTGAAGATCTTTATCCAAAATGTTGCGCAAAGTACAAAGTGAATTAATGTAACAGGCTCAGTCCTAACTTTCGCTGTATAGCTGCTATGGTTGCATCGCTAAGGCCATAACGAGAGTATTGTTACGGTCTATTGCCAGCAACAATAATTGAAAATCAACTTCTCATTGAAGATGATTCTATTGAAAAGTGCAATGTTTTCGTGCGCGTTAGACGCAAACAATAGTCCTTGGATTTAATTCTTGAATGAGTTAAACTTTATAAATGTAAAGATAAAGATCTTTATGCAAAAGCTTGCGCACTTTGTTTGCAACGCTACGTGAATGTATTGTTCCGGCCTATTACCAGCAACAAAGAAGTGAGTTTTGCGTTTAGCGATTTGATTACGCACAGCGCTTTTACAAGAAAAAGCTGCTCATATTCTACGTAGCTCGAGGTTTTTAAAGGACCTGCTTAAAATTGCCCAACTTTTTACGAAATAAATGTTAAAGGATGAAAGTGAAATTTTTGACAATTAATCACTGGAAATTTACTTTCTAACCTCAAATTTATTCATCCTTTAAAACGAACACTAAAAATTTTTAAGAAAAGTTTGTTTTTTTAATAAAGCTTTTTAAAAAAGCATTATGACTTGAACAAATATTAAAATTTATTAAAGAAAGCTTTTAGAAAAAGCTTCATGACTTTAAAAAATATCAAAACTTAATTCAAATTAAATTATTCAAATTGGCTGAAGCTCTTTCTCTTTCTTAAGAAAAATAACTTAAAGCTTTACTTTTAAAACAACTGAAATGCAGGCAAAAATATTGGTTTTAAGCAAAGTTAAGAATCTCAAACAGCCTCAATAAGTTTGAATAATGTGCATTTTAATTCTTATATTTAAGCCATCCATTGATAAGCTGAATTGAAAAGGCAAAATCTTTCCTTATTCTAATGCAATTTAAATTTTTATGAAAAAGAAAAGCATCTTTTAAAAGCAACTTTTTTGAAATTATTTTACTGTAGTAACTGCTGCTGATAATAATTTAAAATTTGCTATTTCATGCAGCTGCATGCTTACAGGTAAAAAAGAAAAATTGTATACTACAATTCGGGCGCATTAACTGCTAAAAAGTTTTAGAAAAGTGTTTTTGTGTTGAAGTTAGTTTTGTGTCTTTTGATTTTTGATACTCACCTTAAATTTAAGTGCATCCTTGTCATAAGGATTTGCCATACTGTCGACAAGTGCCTTTGCTTTGCATATTGATGGTGCTAACGAGGTACGATCATCTGTAGATATGGAACTTTGTGGACTGCCTGGACGTACTAAAGCTTGAGTGCCTGTATGTATGTGTGTATGTATTTGTTTTTTTTTGGTATTTTTTTTGGAAATAAAACGAAAAACATTTTGTTAAAGAAAATAATTTTTACAAAAAAAGAACAACTTAAAGTATTTTTAATTAATTTCCTATAAAATTGTTTTTGCTATAATGGACTTTTTTGGTGGAAAATAAATTATCATCAATGTTTCAAAGTTAAATAAACACACTTATAAAACAGAAGTTTTTTTATTTTCGTTTTTTTTTGCTGTCACAAATATTTTAAGCATCTTGTGCTTTCGGCTTCCTTTTCTTTTTATGTTGCTTTAGTTGTTGTTTTAGTGGATTATTCAAAGAAACAACTTGAAAGTATAAAGTTTTTTTGTTCATTAATAGAGTTTCTATTTTTCGGTTTAAGCATACAAAGGGAAGCACATAAAATTCCTAAGTTTCCACCCTCTCATGCTGCTACTACTACCCACGTACCAACCACCCCTTTGCAATTTGAGCTAAAACTAAAATTACCCAAAACAAAAAAAGTCAGGAGAAAATGAATCCAGTTAAAAAGTCTAGATAGTTGTGCATTAGCTAACAACCACACACACACACACAGCCAAATATAAAATTTAAATATGTGTATGTATGTATGTACATGTTTATATTGCTTTTTAGAAGCTTTTTAAGGACTTTATACTTCTTTGCAAGTATGAGTTTGAGTGAGTAAATGAATGTTTTGTATGCATGCACGAAGGCTTAAAACATTCCGGAAACATATTAAAAATTCATTAAGTTTTCAAAAATTTCCACAGCTTTAACCAAAAAACCACTTAAACCCAACTACCAAAATAAGCAACAAGAATATTGTAAATAAACAACTACAAAATAATGGCAACATCAGAAACAAAATAACAACAAGGCCAATCCAACCATGCACTCACTCACTCACTGACTCACTTGCTCATCTATATTATGATGCAGCCATTTATTTGTATTACAACTGCTAATAGAGACCGTGATGATATGCAAGAGGGTGTAGTGTGTTTGACTACTTTTGTTGTTGTTATTGTTGTTGTTGTTGTTTGATTGTTATAAACTTAAAACTATATAGTACATGATTGAAATACCAATATATAACTTACTTGAACCAGAAGCACTGGGTAAACTTTCTACGGAACTTGCTGAACAAGCAAAGGCCTGATCACTCATACTTCCACGATCTGTATTATCTTGAGAATTGCTGAAATCCCTTGAAGTATCCTTTGTGGCAACAAAGTTTCGCACGCCATTCTCATTAAATGTGCCAATTTCCTTTGGTGAGTTTCGCATTTCGTTAGTCTAAGTTTACAGCAAACATAAACAGCACATCACATCACATCACCAGCAATAGGGTGGGAGCAGCAAATACAAACAAACAAGCAAACACAAGTTAAAGTATCATGGCATTAACAAGTAAATATTGCACAAGTCAAAGTTTTTTTTAAAATTGTGATGTGGATTTTAAAGTTGTTTTATTAAAAGTTTTCAATTTCCCCACCCCCGCCCAAATAAAAAAATATACGCACATATACACACACCCAGAGACAGATTTACAGCAACATTGATTCAGTCATACAGCCATAGATTCCATTCAAACGTTCCATCCAATCGTTCACGTTTAAGGCGACCCAGACAAAGTTGACGTACACAGTCAATTATTGTACAAATGAAAGTTTATGTGAGTGAGACCAAGGGCACATAAAGATTATTCCAAAAAAAAAAGTTTAAGTAAAAGAGAATAAAGAAAAAAAGAGAAAAAAAATATAATTTTATTTTAGTCTTGCAGAATTGTTTTTATACTTTTGTTTTTTTTTGCACATTTTCATTTATTTTATTTATTTTTTTGCTTCTTTTTTGTATTTAAGTCATCATTAGAAAGTTCAAAAACCAATATACGCATCGCTGGTTAATATAAACAAACAAATAAACAAACAAACAATAATTAATAATAAATGGTTTCAAACTTTATTTTTCTAATGTAAAAGGAGTCTAAAACAAAATAATTAAAATAAAAAAAAAATTAAGTTATTTGACAGGAAATATGAGGATTATTTGCTTAAAGTAGAAAGTTTTAAGGATTTTTTAACCACAAGGTTTTATTTAATTTTGTTTAATTGAGATTATATTCTTTGATAACACAGTACAACACATGATTTTGGAATAATTTTTTTGCTCCAGTTGGAGTTTTATTACTTTTTCCATGTTTTAACGCGGTTATATTCCGGTACACCGTACAGAATATCTCCTTCGTGTTCGCAGTAAAGTTGTAGATATTGAAGAAGAGAAAAATCAAAACAAACCTGTCTGAAAAGAAGGGCATACAGTACTTTAAAAATAACCATTTTCTCCATTTTCATCTTTTTTCATTTGGTCTTTATAAACTTTACTTTGAATGAAAATAACAATTCAGATTCATATTATTATGAGGATAATTTGTTGAAGTTTTCAAAGAAAATAATTATCTGTGAAAAAGTAAATGAAATGACCTACTATGTGTTTTATAAATTGCGCAGATTTCTAAGAAATCTTACACACAACAGACAACAATAATAATAATAATTTTAAGAAATTCCACGAAATAGGCTAAATAACGGAAAGCAAAAACAACACAGAACAAAAATAGAACATATAGCCAAGCCAAGGCGCCTGCACTGAATGATAATAACAACAACACTATGGGGAGATGTTAAAGTATAATATTCTTTTATATAAGAGAACAACTTAAAACAACTTGCTGTGCAACTGAATTAATTCAAGTTGAGTCATCGTCGAGTAGAGACAACAAAGCTACCATCGTGTTTATTTTAAGCGTAAAAAAATCGTTTAATTTAATTTAAAACCTCCAAAGTGTTGTGTTATTATTTTGCATAAAAAATAATATATAACAAAACATTTATTAAAAGGAATAAACGTAACAATATTGGAGCTATTCTTATACCGAAAATATATTTGTTTTTGTTATCTATGCATGGATAAAAGATTTAAAAAATTTTCATTTACAGCCAATATTCGTCCTCATTTAAGTTGACGCTGATTATGATGATCTTGTTTTCTTCGCAGGTTATTGATTATACATGGTTTGAGTATGCATCATCAACCGAGTTAGACGTAACATTCGAGCGCATGTTTTCTTTAGACTGTCCACCAATTTCAGTGGTGTAGCCAAGTTTAAATAAATAATGCAGAAGTTCATAGCTTTAGGGTTACTTTCACATGATCTTTTCAGAATTGAGTACGAAATCAATGAGTTGAAAAATGTTGTACTGTGTTAATGTTTACTCTACTTTTAGTAAGGTTTAAGTTCAATTATTCTAATTTAATTTTTTTTTTTAACAAAAATTATTTTTAAAAGCTTCTGAAGAACAGACCAGTATTGAATTAAGTGGTTTTAAAGGAAATGTGGTTCAAGAGGCAGCTCTCCAGATCACACAACTGATACCCCATGATATTCATCACTTGTGGGATACAATTGAGGTATCGAATTAAAAACCAAATTTTTACTTTAGAAATTAAAAACAGGCTATTTTCTAAATGCGGAACTTCAATAAAAACAGAAATTGTTAGTCTTTAGGGAAAGGAGCTAAAAATTTATGAAATGTTTGTTTGGCGGGCAAATTTGAAGTTAGGAAGTAAAATGGCTTCAAGCAACAGCTTTAGCTTTATAGATACCACTGTAAAATAGAAACATGGGCACATTTATGGTCTTTAAAGAACGCTGGACTATCTAGACCTTTGCAACTGGGGGAAAAAGGGAGCCCAGTCCTCTGAAGGCAGCAGGGGTCAACTGGGAACTCCACGTTATTTCAACGGGAATCAGTGAGCTCGCAGATTTCCCCTATTTGTCTCTTTAGACATTTAGCTGTTCTCTGGCTGGTTATTGAGGTTGGCCCCTATATGGGAGTATCGTGGTGGTTGTGGTTTCGCGGCCCCATATAAGGTTTTTTGTTTAATATGGCGGCCAGGATCATCTCACCATTAATAACACCCTAGGTGAATGATCCAGTCCAGTGAACATGCTAGACATGTGTTCTGGACAGGAGTTAGAGAGTATACAGCTTTACAGCATGGAGTGGTGATTTGCAGCCCTGCTCTGGAATCACTAAAGTTGCAACTAGGAAAGACCTGTTGATAAAATTAGTCTTCGGCTTCCTAGGGCGTGAATGACGTTTGCTTTTCATTCCCAGTGGTATGACCACCATCTGACTAAGGCTCAGATGTAAATCTTATCATGTAATAACTAACGGAGTATAATGTCGGAAAAATGTCTACCTCTAAACGTGTGCTCTACTTTGAAGTACATAATGATAAAGTTTCTTTTATCAATTCAATGCAGCACCGAGTTTCATTTCTTAGACCGCCAATTGTTTGTAGGGTGTTAACTTAAGCACGGATATCCAAATGATCACAGGGAAAATAATCCAGTGTTACTATATCACGAGAAACTAGGAAATTACGCATCTGAGAAATTTCTTATGCAATAAGTAAACTGTTTTGTTAGCTACCATAGAAAATCAGTTATTAGGGTTTGGTAGCACAGAACGTTTTCTTACTCACTTTCGAAAAAAATGCGGACCGATAATGCCGCCTGACTACAAGCCTCGGTCACTTTTTCAAAACTTAATGGTTTGTCCAAAACTGTCAGTGGATTTTTTGAGGTCCATATGTAACAGCTTTATTTGCTTACATAACCGCCTAATTGAAAAATTAGATGAATAAAGATGATTTCGTTGAATAATGCATTGCTTCCGTTCAGTTTTTCAAGCAGGAAATTTACAAACATTCAATTGTGAGTCACCCTTAATTATAAAACGAATACAACTTTATAACCGTGAGGATGAAGATCTTTAAGCGAAATATCGCAAAAAGGTTTTGCCCAACACTTTGCTATACAGTGGCTATATTTACATCACTAAGGCAACTATGAGCGTATTATTTTGATATATTGCCAGCAAGAATAGCGTGAGCCTTAAGCTAAGTGTTTAAATTATGCCCAGCGGTTCGAGAAGCAGCCTGATTACAAGGAAAAGCTGCTAAAATTTCACAAAATGTTCCAGTGAAATTTTTATCATTTTAATAAAAAACATAATAAATTTTCAGACTTAAAAGTCTTTTGCTCAAGATCTAATGTTCTTTGGTTTCCTAACTTTTTACTAAATAAATTTGGGTAAATTTTTGGGTTAATTTTTGAGATTACTTTATTTGGCAGACAATTTACTTCCTAACTTCAAATTTGTCCACCGTTTATAATATCGGCGTAAATTTAAAAAAAAAATAATTTCAATTAAATTAAATTAAATAAAACAAAAGCAAATTTAGTAAAAACATTTTCATACAGAAAAGAAATCCTTACGTTTCAACACCCAAGGGCCGTTATTAGAATTAAAATATAAACGATAAAATAAAATTTTATTCATGAAAATTTATATTAAATCCAATATCAAAAAAAATGTTTGTTTGTCTTCAAAATTTTGTTATTAAATTTAATTAGTAGAAAAATTTTAAAACAAATCAAAATAAAATCTTTTTCTAAAAACTAAAAAAAAAACTAAATTTATAATAAATTTTAATATGAAATTAAAATAATAAAAATCCAATAAATTTTTAATTAACTTAATTAAAATATAAATGCACATTGGTGTTTTAAACATTTCTATAATTAAAAGAGAAAATAACGTTAAACTTACATGATGGACAGTGGCTTTTTGGCTCATTGTATTTGATTTTGTTGCTACAGCGCCATTCTTTTTTACTTTGGCTGCCAGACTTGGAGGTAAAGCTCTTGTGGCACCAATATCTTCATAATCCGATGAAGGACTAGGTGATAAAGAAGGTGATTCACCAATGCCTCCACTTAAAGTACGATAACGTGCCGTGCAATTGTTGGTAGCAATCTATAATGAAAATAAAATGAAACAAATAAAAATAAATAAAATTTCCACATAAGAAAACAAACTGGTTGGGAGAGAAAACGTGATATTTAAACATAATCAAGTTATTTGTTACACAAACGTTTTCATTTCAGTTTCTTTAACATCGCATTTGTGTTACTTTTGAGTGCATTTCTTTTGTTAAGTGATTTCAGAATTTAACATTCCTAAGAACCACAAACTTTTTCGATATTTTTCGTAGGAAGTAGAATTCACTGATTTAAAAACGTTCTTGACCCATGCAAATTGAGAAACCAGAAATTTATTATTAACGTAGTCTATTGCCACCGAGGGTGCGCTTGACCCAGGGAAGGCTGGGTATCCACATTCATCCAAATGAAGCGAACAATGCTGGCAACCTCCGAGTGGTCAATTGTTGCGGACTTAGCAGAACCCTACAGGATAAAATCGAAAGGTGTCAAAACGTACAACCTTGAAGACCAAGCAACAAGGCCATTTTTCAAATTCAACTTTGGTTTCAACAAGACGACACATGCGATCGTCGTAACGCAAGTATCTTGTCCTCCTAAATGTTATCTATCGACAATATCGCAAGCTGCGACTTTACTTTTAAAGATATAAGGTGCAATGCTGGTGCCAGGTTGTAAACTGAGCCATACGATGAATTTTTCTGGATGGCATGGAATCTGTAGGGTCTATAATAGACTGGAAATTTCGTTTATTGGCAAAGCAGTTAAGCCAAGAATGAGCCACATCGTTAAACTGAATTTTGCAATATATTTATTCAATATTGTCGAATTTTCAAAATAAATCAGGATAAAATCAGAATAATTTATTAGCGTTCTTCATGATGATTATCCAGAGTGAGCTGATAATAAATATCAAAAAGTGAAGGCATAACGACAGTTCATATCTGATGGACTTACTAAATAGTAAGTTCCATCACTAGCAAGAGTGGTGTGCGTTAATGGAAAACAAGTAAAAAAAATCTAAGCCATGTCGACTGGCTGTGATGTTGTTAGGAGCGACGTTTGTCTATTATAAAACAGAGTATGACGAGTCACAAGTTCAAATCCCACCAGCTTCGGGAATATAGAAATTTTTCACTTGTTCTTGTATAAAATGCTGTTTTTCACAGAAGATGAGGAGCCATAAGTTCAAATTCCACCAGCTTCGGAAATATAGAGATCTTTATCTTCTTTTTGTATAAAATGAAAAACTGCGGGTCATTACTTTCACGTTTCGAATGGAAGAAAAACAAATGAGAAGGAATATATAAAAAGATTTTCTTCAAATGGCCAGCCTATGCTTAAGTGGTAAAGTGGCTTACTTATATCACTATCACTTGGAGTGGCCGCAAAGTTAAGTTGCGACGTCTCTCTGTTACAAAACAGAAGATGACGAGCCATGAGTTCAAATCCCATCAGCTTTGGGATTATAGAGATTTTTTGTCGTTGTTGTGTAAAATGATAAGCAACAGGTCACTACTTTCGCATTTCGAATGGAAGAAAAACAAGACAAGAAAGAATATATAAAAAGATTTTTCTCTAATGGCTGCAATAGGTTTATATGAAAAGGTGGCTTAGGCCACATTACTATTATTGAGAGGCCTCAAAGTGGATCTTCAACCGAAACCACCTAGCGAGTCAAAATAAAAAATACAAACAACTCCTCAAATCCATACGGCAAAGTATTCGTTTTCGCAAATAAATCCAGTCGTTCGCAACTGAAGTCGTCCACAGTTATATTCAATACACTTTTGCCCTTCACCAACTGTTGGATTGAACGAACATTAGCATTAATTTTGAGATAAAAGAGTTTAAAGAATTTGCTTTCAACAAATCGCTACAATCACAGCTTTTGTATTCTCAAGCAAATCGAAACAAAACAAAACAATTCAAGTGAAGTGAAAAAAGAAACACACAAAATGGCGAATATGTGTGTGTTTTGTTGTTTTTTTTATAAACTTCAGAGTATTTCTTTTTCTATACTTCTTGTCCTGGCTGAGTTGAAAAGAAAATATTGCTGCAATAACAAAACTTTGTTTGTCCAACTGCACTTTATCAATTTGGTGCAAAAGTTTTATTTTCGTTTTTGGTCGTTTTTTTTGCGAGTTTGTGCAAATGTGGCTGGGGGAATCAATGCTCAATTTTCATCTTAAACTGATGATGAAAATGACGGTAGTTTATGTTTTCTTTTTTGGTGAATTTTTAAGCTGAATTAAAATGTTTTGTTTGGGTATTAAAACGGCAACCCGACCAACAATAACAACTACGATGATAAGACTTTGCAGATTATTTGCACTTGTGCTTTTGCTGGCTGACTGGCTGGCTGGCTGTAGCAAAAGTGTGGGTAAAAAAAATAAAACAACAGCAGCTGCAGCAGCAACAATATTAACACTTCAATTTAAAACTAATTCACAAATAAATTATCATCATACTTTTTGTTATTGTTGCTCAAGCGAAAAAAGAAACGCATATTTCGTTTTCACAGGTGTTGAAGAACGTCACGGAAAATAAACATTTTTTCTTTGTTCGTCTGAATTTTAAGATGGAGTTTTTTTTAACACAATTTGAAACTTTTCATATTTTTTTAATGTTCATCTGTTAAATTTTTGGAAAGCGGTTAAAT
The DNA here is from genome assembly GCA_030448955.1 of Trichopoda pennipes. NCBI lineage: Eukaryota > Metazoa > Arthropoda > Insecta > Diptera > Tachinidae > Trichopoda > Trichopoda pennipes. The sequence goes on from JASKUP010000094.1 coordinate 859,983, forward strand.
TATTTTTGATATTTCTTTGCATTCACCTAAATCTAAATAATAATGTCTACTGTTAATTTTTGGCTGGTAACAAACCGAAGTTTTATGAAAACTTGACTTGGCAATTCGAAAATAACTATAAGATTTCGCATACCTGTCAAAACAAGTAATTAACTGACAAACGACTTATAATTAATGTGTTCAAACTACAAGATGACATGTGACATAATGTGACAACAGCTGTCACATGCTCGGTCGAATGGAAACAAATTTTGCCATCTGACTTTTATACAAACAACGTAACAATTTGTTGCTTTTAAACAATTATGAAGGCATAAAGCGGCATGTTCATTTTACGTCACATTGCTCACAAGCACACCAGTAACTTGGATTCTCTTTTTGAGATCACAATCATACACTATTTCGTGATCACAATCCAATAGAAAATTTTAGTTGCAGTTTCTAGAGATAAAAGATAAAATCACTCTAAAAAATATAATTCAATCGTCATTTTTAGCGACACAGGCAAAGTCAACTGAATTTTTATTTTATTCTAAAATTATTTTTATTTTATAATTAATTTAACAGTAACTGGCTGGGTATCGCCTTCTTTGCATGATGGTAGAACTGGCGACTTATAATGAACGTAGCCGCCAGGAGTTTTGTACATCAGCAGTGGAGATGTTGTATGTGTGTGTGTGCGTATGTGTATCTGGCGGCGTAGGGGTATATAAAGAAGAACCTTATGAACAAAGTGTTGGTGCGCAGCCGGCCGGCAGATTACAGGTAACATTTTAACAGGAGCGTATCGCCCGAAAATATTTCTGAGTATCTTCGGCAAATACTGAGGCCACCGACTGGTGTGGTAGTTTTTACCAAACATGGTTTGTGCCTACGGTCGCTAGTGGAAGTGACTAGAGCAGCGTTAAATTGAGGTATAGCGGCTTTTACTCTGCCCAATTTTCGGTTTCTGTGTATTTCTATGCGTACACTAACTCATATCACCTAGTGTTGGCCATAGTAACACCAGTGAGTATTGAGCAGTAGACGAGTTGTTGTACGGATATTTTACACGAGCCTTTGCGCCTTGAAATTACGTGATAAGATTTACATCTGCGCCTGGCAGTGAGCCACTGGGAATGAAAAGCAACGTCATTCACGCCCTAGGAAGCCGAAGACTAATTCTAGCAACAGGTCTTTCCTAGTTGCAACCTTGATGATTCCAGAGCAGGGCTGCAAGCCACAACTCCTTGCTGAAAAGCTGGAGACCATCCAACTCCTGTCCAGAAGACATGACAAGCATGCTCACTGGATCTAGGAACATTCCATCATGAAAGTGTTATTAAAGGTGAAATGAACCTGGCCCAAAACAGACCTGCTATGGGGCCGCGAAACCACAACCACCACGATACTCCCATATAGGGGCCAACCTCAATAATCAGCTAGAGAATAGCTAAATATCTAAAGAGACAAATAGCGGAACCCTGCGAGCTTACTGATTCCCGTGGAAATAACGTGGAGTTTCCAGTTGTACCCCTGCTGATTTCAGGGGACTGGGCTCCCTTTTTCCCCCAGTTGCACAGGTCTAGATAGTCGAAATATCTGGTACACCTATAGTCGCTACTGGGAGTGACCGAGTTGCGTGAAGTTGTGGTCTATTGATTTTTACTCTACACAATTTCCGCTGTTATAACTATTTCCCCAGTCTACTCACTGGTGATACGTAGTACCTAGCCCAGTGATACCCCGTACACCATTGCACGGCACAGGGAGCAAAGAGGGTGATCTACCGTTAAGGAGATGGAGGAGTGGCTAAAGATTTATACCGAATCAATTAGTCACCTTTTAATTATATATTAGCACAACACGATCCTGGACGCCGTTGAGCATATCCTTTGAAGCAGGAAAAACATACCGTTACTATTCATGGACATGAAGACTAGATTTTTTATGAAAAAAAAATCAACTAAAATTGTCATTAGGAAGTGTTAAGACAGAGAAATCTTACATTACGCAATTCATTTTATTGTGTGGGCTGATTTGAGGTTAGGAAGTATATTAGCTTAAAACACACCTTTCTTTGACAACTTTAGTTCCATTGATACCAACATAAAGTAGACATATCGGAATTAATAATATCTTATGATGTGAAGCAAATTTCCAGCTGTAGTTGTCGACAGATGACCGGCCTTTTCATAAAATCTCCTCAATGCAGCGCCGAATTTCATCTTTCAGGGCGTCCTTTGTTTGTGGGTTGTTTTGCGAGAATCCGATCTTTTAAATGACTGCAGAGAAACTAATTCAGCGGCCTTAAATCAAGAGAACGAGACGTCTAACTGACGTCACTAAATCGAGAAATTACGCGACTGGGAAATTTCTCACGCAATAGCTGAATTGTTTAAGGGAAAGTATGGCTTGTATAACCGTCTGGCTGAAACTAAGGGACACTGATATCAAAATTGGTTATCATGATTTGGTAGCGCAAGGAATTCATCGTAACAATGATGCCCCTTGACTATAAACTGCACTTCCTTTGCATGTAATGGTTATACGGAAACTGTTCATGGATTCTGTAAGCAATTGTCTTTGTTTATATAAGTGCCTAATTGTAAATGAGGGTCATTTTCATCATCAATCCTAAGACGTAATGTTGCATGCTTACGCATAGATCTGTGTTTGGAAATTGTGCTGTACCTGTTACTATGGGTGATATAGGTATGAAGGAATCGGGAGAACTTGATGTTCTTGGCATGAAAATTCAGTATGATGTTCGCTGGACTAAACACATTTTACAGGTTTCAAAAGAAGCTTTCAAGTGCCTAGGTTCTCTAAAATGGTGCAAGTGATACGTCACTCCATCTGGTCTTCGTACTATTTATAACACCTATATCCGTCAAAAGATGGAATACAACTCTTATGTAAGGGTCGGCGTCCCAAAGTCTATTTTGGAGTTGCTCGACCGCGAACAGGAGAATAGCAAGAGGCTTATTGCAGACGGTAAGGCATCCAACTCTATTGATTCTTTAGAGCATCGACCAATGTAGATTATATTTCATTGTTTTATTGTTACTACAATGGTAAATGCTCCAACGAAATTAGGGAGCTTGTTTCCGAAATGCACGTTTTTCGCTTGACTCGATTTTCGTTGAGAACGCATTCATTTGTGGTTGATTGGCCAGTGAATCGTACTACGTGCTACAGGAAAATTCGTTTTTTTAGCAGAACAGTTCGTAAGTGGAATAAACTTCGTCTAGAGGTCTTTCCTGTCACTTTCAATTTAGGAAAATTCAAATCGACTATACACAAACACAACTCCCTCTTTCCTCCTCTTCATAACCTAATTTCATATTTATGCGACAAAGCGTTGCATGAGTAGGCCTCATCCTCTGAGTGCTGTTCCGAACGAAAAAAAAAAATTACTTAAGATAATTTTGTTGAAAAATGCGTTGTTTTCGTTCAGTTCTTCAAACAAACTAGTTACAAAACGTTGCACGCAAACAAAGGTCGGTCGGCTCTAATTCTTGAATGAGTTAACCTTTATAAGCGTGAAGGTGATCTTAACGCAAAACGTTGCGCGAAGTACCTCTAGTGATGGTCAATTGTTGGGAACGTCAGCGGCTATGCTTGCATCACTATACGCGCATTATTTTTGTCTGTTATCAGTAATAATACCATGACTATCGAATTTAGCGATTAAATTATGCACAGCGTTCTTAGAAAAAGTCTGCTCCAATATTACGATATAACTTAATAGTATAACATTCCGTGATTAAAATTTGCCTACTTTTTACTTAAAAAAAAAAAAAAAGGATGACAGGAGATGTCCTGATATTTAAGAGAAAAAAAATTGCAATTATTTTGCTTGCTATAGCCTAAAGCTTGTCGACAATAAAACTTGATGTGCAACTTGTTATAAGTTGTTTCAAACTTTCTCAAATATTTAGGTCTCCTTATCACTATCTGAAATGTGAAGGTTGTGAGTGGTTTCTTTACAAGTGGATTCGTACAAAAATAATGAAAACATTCAAGATGTCATGAATAGCACTGTAGAAAAAATAATCAAAACCAATTTAAATATAATAACTTACCGACACTGTACTTAGGCGGGATGTAACACTTTGTAGATCTGATATAGAACCAGCATAATCTCCACTTTCTCTGTCATGGGATCTAAAAAGATAAAATTTTTAAAAAATCAAAAATATTAAATGCGAAATGAATTAAGTAATTTCTTAAAAATAGATTGTTTTTTTGGAAAAATATCTAAAAAAATTCCCAAAATAAAAACTGCAAACAAAATAATTTACCACTTAAGAACTTTTTAACAATGATAAGCATTTGACTATTTTTAAATTGCTGTCAGCTTAGCAAATAAAATAAATGTCAAAAGCAGACATATTCTATAAACCTAAATATTCTTACACACACACACACACACACAGAGCCAGAGACATCAGGATCCTTTTTATTTTTTTATTTTTATTATTTTATTGTATAAAAACAACTATCTTTTGCTTTAACTTACTGCTAGCAGTGTGGCATAAGATGTATAACCAAATAAATGTGGTCTAATTCATCATACAATCATTTGTATTCCACTAACACTTTTATAATTTTGACCAAATGACATTACAACAACAAATATATTAAAAATAAATAACTAACAACAAACAAAATATATATATATTTATTTAAAGAAAGAAAAGAAATAAAGTATTTTTGCAAGATGATATAGGAGCAAAAAGGTTAAGGTATCAAAGGCTTAAACAGGTTTCAATAATCCGTAAATAAATTACCTTAGAATATAAATCTAAAAAATACCAATGAGTCTGCTAAGTCTGTTGAAAAATTGAAATAACTATACAAAAATGAAATTTGTTATACATAGAACAACAAATGAATTACTAACACATGCACAATACATAATACTAAAATCCACACTTGCAAATATCTACATGCATAACTTAAAAGTAGAAGAGAAATCTTAACAATACTTAGCATATAAGGACCACTCACTCAGTGTGTATTTGTTGATGTGTGCAAAAGTGGTATTTATTATTTTGTTATCTTGAACAAACAGAAAATTTCTTATTTTTAGAAGTTTATTTTACTGAAGTGTTAGGTATTTAGTATTTTCAATAATATCCCAGCTTCTCTATTAAACTTTTTTTTTTGTTTTGTTTCATCTTTTTTCTCTCTTTCTCTTGGTCAATAATAATCTTCAACATAGCCCACATTTATAAGAAATAATCTAGAATAGAAAAGGAAATTTTCCCCCGCCCAAAAACAGAAACTACAAACAATAATAATCAAGAGCATTCAAAGCCATCAATTTCAAATTGAGTATTAGAAAGCAACATATACAGGCACATACAGTGCGGTGCAAAACTGTTCAGTATCAAAACGTAAACGCTTACAAAAACGTTTACATAAACGTTTTTCTGTATATCTCTTTATCTAGCTGGCACATAAAGTTACTCCAATGCACTGCATGTTAAGTAAACTGCTTAAAAATATTATAGTGTTAAAATTAGCCTAAAATAACGACTCCCGACGCAAATATTTAATGGTTATACATCTAAGAATATAAAGAAAGAAATTGGATTTAAAAATGTAAATATGCAACTTTTTAAATTCTTCAACTGCATAAACCAAATTAAAACATTTTATAACTTTTCTTTTTCTAAAGGTGCCACCAAATGGTGTGGCAAAATATTTTATTTTATTTTAATATAGTAACCCAGTGTCAATTAAACATAATTATGCACCATTATTATTAATCCTAAAATAGCTTTTAGTTTCACCTCTTAGTCGTTGGTATTTCTATTTAGCCTACTGGTATTGGTATAATGAATTGTACCGTTAATATACAGGGTGTTCGCGGGAAAGTATACTTCTTTCCTTATAATTTTTGATTAAATGAAAAACAATGGATCTTATATTGATAAAAAATGTCTTATTTAAATATCCGCAATTATATATGGAATACAATATCAGATAAATGTCGGCCCCTGTTAGCCTTACAAATGTTCATCACATTTTTCATTTTATTCTCACACATTTCACGCGGTATTTCATGAATTTCATCACGAATATTCTGTTTGAGTTACTCAAGCGTTTCTGGTTTGATTGCTGAAACCTTGCTTTTCCGATATCCCCACAGGAAAAAGTCCTGAGCAGTCAAATTAGGCGACCGTGAAGGCACCATTTCTTGAAATAATTTATTGTCATGCAGCAATTCCATTGTAATCTTAATTGTATGCGATGCAGCACCGTCTTGTTGATACCACATGTTAATCAAGCCCAAAGCATGCAGTTGTGGCGTTAAAAAGTTTTTAATCACATCACGATATCGCTCCCCATTCACCGTTAACGTTACGTCGTTTTCATCTTCAAAGAAGTAAGGATTCTCCCTGCCCAAATTGCACACCACACTGACTTTTAATGGATGCAAAGGTGATTGTTGAATAATTTAAGGGTTTTAAATTTCAGAACAGACTAATCTGTTTATTCACATACGCATTCAAATGAAAATGTGCCTCGTCACTTATTATGAATGTTTCATGAAAATCGGGGTTTTCATGGGCGAGCTGTAACATCCTTTTGGCATACGTGCGGCGGCATAAACGGTCCTATGGAAGAAGCTCTTATGTCAACTGAATCTTATATGAAAACAAATGCAAATCCTTGTGCAAAATTGTGGGAAAAGTTGTACTTTGAAGACCAAGCTGCTAAGCACGGCGTCAAATTGAGATCAGTGGATTGTTTTGAACACTTTCTTGAGCAGCAGTAATGTTTTCAGCCGATCTTGCAGTACGTTGTAGTCAATGCTTAGACGTATCACCTACAGCCCTCTTTCTTCGCAATCATTCATTGCACGATAAATAGTGGGTTTTCTTGGCACCTTGTTTCTCCCAAAAAGTTCACGTATCTTTTTCATCATCGATTACTGCAATCGATGAATGATTTTGCTAAAACATTTTAACGATTAAAACATGTTGTTTTATCGAATATTTTTCCATAATAAATTTGCCACGTATCCAATTCATGACTGCCAAATATGAAATAAATTGTCAAGACTAATGCTTACCAAAATGGCGGCAAAACAAACTAGTATACCTTCCCGACGGACACCCGGGAGTGTCATTAAATAATAGTTGTGACAACAATGAGTTTAATTATATTAATTATTCATCCTCTTTTGAGACACACTGTATTTCCATACAAACGCAGGCACCTTACAAGCTAACGCCCTGAAAAATTAATACCAACATTTGTTGAAATCTTTTGAAGTCCAGCAGATACTCCTGCACACATGCACGAAATTATATTAGTTTTTTTCTATTTTTTATTTTGTTTGTTTTTGTTTTTTGCAACATCAACCGATTTGTATCTTTGTGCAAAATCCCATAAACTCTCTTCACGAAGAAGAAAATGCAAACACAAACATTTGAATAGTAGTTGATGATAGTTCGTTAAATAGAAAGAGAAAACTGTGAGAAATTTCAACAATAACAACAAAATCTTTAAAGTATACAGTAAACATTGTCAAGATTACATAGCTTTAAGTAAGCACAGCAAATGTAATTTTTCTATATTAAATTTTCATGTTATAATGTCTTTAAAAAATATCGTCATAATTTCTATATAAAAACATTTCATCACTAATACAATTTTTTTTCTTTTTCAGCAATCATTTTCCATATAAAAAATTCGTTAGTTAATTTGTTCATAGAAAAAATTTCATTATTCATAATTTTTGTATAGAAAAATTTTTTTACAATTTTGTGTAACGAAGATATTCTTTAGGTCTGATACGTAGCAAAAGTTAGCCTGTTAGTTGCTACTCATTCAAATGCAACAGATGCCAGTTTCCAGTTTTGTGTGATTTCAGGGCTTCTATTAAGTCATCAAAGAAAGTACAACACACGGAAGATTGCAAGCAATCCAGTAGTTTTGTCACAATTTTTTTATAGACAAATTTCATCAATTATAATCATTTCATAAAAAACTCCCATCTCATAAATTTAATATAAAAATTATATATAAAAAAACATTTCATCAGTCACCTTTTAGAAAAATTTTATCAGTTATAATTTTTCTACAGAAAATTTTCATCACACAGATTTTCTGCAGAAAAATACTATGTCACATTAGTTTTGTACAAAAATTTCGTCAGCGATAATTTATCTGTAGAAAAATTTAATCAATCATTACTATTCTGAATAAATATTTTATTAATTAAATTTTTCTACATACAAAAAAAATATCATCAACCACAATTTATCTATAGTAAAATATCATCAGCCACACTTTTTTTATAGAAAAATATCATCAGACACAATTTTTCTATAGAAAAATTTAATCAGCCACAATTTTTCTACAGAAAAATATCATAAGCCTCTATTTTTCTATAGAAAAATATCATAAGCCTCAATTTTTCTATTAAAAAATATCGTCAGCCTTAATTTTTCTATAGAAAAATATCATCAGCCATAATTTTTCTATAGAAAAATATCATCAGACACTATTTTTCTATACAAAAAAATCGTCAGCCACAATTAGACACAATTTTTCTACAGAAAAATATCATAAACCTCAATTTTTCTATAGAAAAATATATTCAGCCAGAATTATTGTATAGAAAAATATCATCAGCCTCAATTTTTCTATAGAAAAATATCATCAGCCACAATTTATCTATAGAAAAATATCATCAGCCACAATTTTTCTACAGTAAAATATCATCAGCCACTATTTTTCTATAGAAAAATATAATCAGCCACAATTTTTACATAGAAAAATATTATCAGCCTCAATTTTTCTATAGAAAAATATCATCAGCCACAATTTTTCTATAGAAAAATATCATCAGTCACAATTTGTCTATAGAAAGATAATATCAGACTCAATTTTTCTATAGAAAAATATCATCAGCCACAATTTTTCTACAGAAAAATATCATAAGCCTCAATTTTTCTATAGAAAAGTATCATAAGCCTCAATTTTTCTATTAAAAAATATCGTCAGCCTTAATTTTTCTATAGAAAAATATCATCAGCCATAATTTTTCTATAGAAAAATATCATCAGACACAATTTTTCTATACAAAAAAATCGTCAGCCTCAATTTTTCTATAGAAAAATATCATCACCCTCAATTTTTCTATAGAAAAATATCCTCAGCCATAACTTGTCTATAGAAAAATATAATCAGCCTGAATTTTTCTATAGAAAAATATCATCAACCACAATTTTTCTATAGTAAAATATCATCAGCCACAATTTTCCAATAGAAAAATATCATCAGCCACAACTTGTCTATAGAAAAATATAATCAGTAACCATTTTTCTATAGAAAAATATCATCATCCTCAATTTTTCTATAGAAAAATATCATCAACCACAATTTTTCTATAGTAAAGTATCATCAACAACAATTTTTCTATAGTAAAATATCATCAGCCACAATTTTCCAATAGAAAAATATCATCAGCCACAACTTGTCTATAGAAAAATATAATCAGTAACCATTTTTCTATAGAAAAATATCATCATCCTCAATTTTTCTATAGAAAAATATCATCAGCCACAATTTTTCTATAGTAAAATATCATCAACCACAATTTTTCTATAGTAAAATATCATCAGCCACAATTTTCCAATAGAAAAATATCATCAGCCACAACTTGTCTATAGAAAAATATAATCAGTAACCATTTTTCTATAGAAAACTATCATCATCCTCAATTTTTCTATAGAAAAATATCATCAGCCACAATTTTTCTATAGTAAAATATCATCAGCCACAATTTGTCTATAGAAAAATATCATCAGCCACAATTTTTCTATAGTAAAATATCATTAGCCACAATTTGTCAATAGAAAAATATCACCAGGCACAATTTTTCTATAGTAAAATATCATTAGCCACAATTTGTCTATAGAAAAATATCATTAGCCACAATTTTTCTATAGTAAAATATCATCAGCCACAATTTTCCTATAGAAAAATATCATCAGCCACAACTTGTCTATAGAAAAATATCATCAGTAACCATTTTTCTATAAAAAAATATCATCATCCTCAATTTTTCTATAGAAAAATATCATCAGCCACAATTTTTCTATAGTAAAATATCATCAGCCACAATTTTTCTATAGAAAAATATCATCAGCCACAACTTGTCTATAGAAAAATATCATCAGTAACCATTTTTCTATAAAAAAATATCATCATCCTCAATTTTTCTATAGAAAAATATCATCAGCCACAATTTTTCTATAGTAAAATATCATCAGCCACAATTTTTCTATCTAAAAATATATCCAGCCACAATTTTTATATAGAAAAATATCATCAGACACAATTTTTCTATAGAAAAATATCATCAGACACAATTTTTCTATAGAAAAATATCATCAGACACAATTTTTCTATAGAAAAATATCATCAGCCACACTTTTTCTAAAAAAAAATATCATCAGCCGCAATTTTTCTACAGAATAATATAATCACCCTCAATTTGTCTATAGAAAAATACTATCAGCCACAATTTTTCTATAGAAAAATATCATCATCCTCAATTTTTCTATAGAAAAATATCATCAGCCTCAATTTTTCTATAGAAAAATATCATCAGCCTCAATTTTTCTATAGAAAAATATCATCAGCCTTAATTTTTCTATAGAAAAATATCATCAGCCATAATTTCTATAGAAAAATTACTATATAAAAATTACTATAGAAAAATTACATCAGCCACAATTTTTCTATAGAAAAATATCATCAGCCACACTTTTTCTATAGAAAAATATCATAAGACACAATTTTCTGTAGAAAAATATCATCAGCCACAACTTTTCTATAGAGAACTGATAATTTTTCTCTAGAAAATTTTCATATTCGGTAATATTTCTCTAGAAAAATTTTTTCGCTGATAAACTATCTCTAGAAAATTTTCTCCGTGATAATTATTGATCACTTTTCTCTAGAAATATTTCATCATTTTCCTCTACATAAATTTTATCATTCTCCTCTAAAAAAATATCATCATAATTCGTAAGAAAACTTTCATCATTTTTTTCTATAAATTTCAATAATTTTTCTAGAAATATTTAATCATTTTTCTCGAAAATAATTTCACCATTTTGTATAGAAAAATTATACTACTGATAATTTTTTTCCAGAAACATGTTATCACTCATAACTTACTCCAGAAAAATTTTACCACTCTATTTTTCTACAGAAAATTTTCATGTCGTAATTTTAATGAAAATTTTTTTTCGAGAAAAAATTCATCACTCACGATTTTCCTCTAGAAAACTATCATCAGCCTTGATCTTCTCTAGAAAAATATCATCAATGATAATATATAATATAATATTTCTGTACAAAAATTCTATGACATAATTTTTCACTACAAAAATTTCATGACTGATAATTTTTCACTAGAAAAATTTCATGTCATAATTTTTCACTAGAAAAATTTCATGTCATAATTTTTCACTAGAAAAATTTCATGACTGATAATTTTTACTAGAAAAATTTCATGGCTGATAATTTTTCACTAGAAAAATTTCATGTCATAGTTTTTCAGTAGAAAAATTTCATGACTGATAATTTTTCAGTCGAAAAAATTCATGACTGATAATTTTCACTAGAAAAATTTCATTACTGATAATTTTTACTAGAAAAACTTGATGACTAATAATTTTTCACTAGAAAAATTTCATGACTGATAATTTTTCAGTAGAAAAATTTCATGACTGATAATTTTTCACTAGAGAAATTTCATGACTGATAATTTTTCACTAGAAATATTTTGTGACTGATAATTTTTCACTAGAAAAATTTCATGACTGACAATTTTTCACTAGAAAAATTTCATGACTGATAATTTTTCACTAGAAAAATTTCATGACAGACAATTTTTCACTAGAAAAATTTCATGACTGATAATTTTTCACTAGAAAAATTTCATGGCTGATAATTTTCACTAGAAAAATTTCATGACTGATAATTTTTCACTAGAAATATTTTGTGATTAATGATTTTCCTCTAGAAAAATTTATGACTGATGATTGTTCTCTAAAAAAATTCATGACTGATGATTTTTCTCTAGAAAAATTCAAGACTGATGATTTTTCTTTAGAAAAATTCAAGATTGATGATTTTTCTTTAGAAAAATTCAAGACTGATGATTTTTCTCTAGAAAAATTCAAGACTGATGATTTTGATCTACAAAAATTCATAACACAAATGTCGGCAGTCATAATTTTCTAGACAGTCCTATTGCGCTTATGATTTTCGCTGCTTCTAGTCTTTTAATGCGGAATAAGTTGCTATTCTGGTTATTATTGTGCAATTGTTAATCAAATTTTTATTTATTTTAATAAAAAATTGTGAATTTAATACAATGTTCGCTTACTATAATTATTAAGAAGAAAGCGTAAATTGAATTCTAAAAGAAAAAGACAATATTCTCCCACCCCCCGAAATAAAAACTGTTGCTTAAAATATTTGTATCGTAAAAAATTTAACAATTTGTGGTTGCTGTCATTTTAATAAAACTTTTAACTTGTCATTATAATAAAAATCAACAAATATATATATATTTTTGTGGTCACCCTTTTGTCAGCTACAGTCTTTACAACAACAACAACAGTAATAACAACAACCAACTAATGCTAAATAACAATTGCGGAAAATAAATACATTCTAATGTACTCTTACATGCTGGCATGCAATCACACTTACACACAGTTATAACAATAAAATTGTATCAATACGAGTATTTAACACAATCAACCGCATGTGCGTTGTATGAAAAGAATTTTTCTTGCATAAACTATACCCAGTTGACCAAACTAATGCAAACAGCTTTGCATTTCACTTATTTTTGGTTTGGTTTGGTTATTTTTGGCTCTTTGATAAAAATCCACACGGTATTTATTCTTCAAGGTAAAGCGCAGGAGACAAGACAGTCTTCGATATTGATGCTTTGATAGTGAGGATGGCAAAAAAGGGTGAGCCATATAATAATTTTGTAGAAAATTCGCGTCACTTACAGCTGAACCTAAACCAACCCGTCGAGAGTGTCTAGCATTCAAAAATTTAAATGCAACCTTAAATAGTATTACAGCAGTTCATTGCAATTGGAAAATCTGAATTGAGTAGCATTAAGTTGACTGAGCGATTCCTCCTGTTTTATGGAAAATCAATACCAACTTAGTCATTTAAGGCCATTATGCGAAACGCACCGCTGAACTGAAAATGAACATGGGAAACAAAACTTATAATTCGAAAATGTTTAAACAGAACGTTTTTGTTTTTCAGTTCCACATCGCTCTCTCTCAGCTCCACATCTCTCTCTCTCTCCCTCTCTCTCTTTGTCTTTTCAATTGTATAAAAGAGAATACATTTTTACACTTTATGGAAGCACATCATAGAGGCACCATCACCGTTATCATTGACATTTTCAAAACTTTTATTAAAACAAAGAGTTGCTCAGCATTAATGCCGTTATTTAGGCATATCATTTTAGCGCTAAAACTGAGCGCTAAAATTGGAAATACTGAAAGCGCTTATTTCATTTGGTCTGCTAAATTGAAACAGTCAGACAAGGCTTTTTTTCAACAGAAGTTCTTCTTCTTGCACTCTTATTCCATTTGTTTTTTTTTTTGTTAATAATGTGATCTTTACAACAAATGGTCAACTGGGTAAAAAAATGTCTGTGTATGTGTTTTAAATAAATGTTTTGAAAGTTGCATTATATTTTTTAGTATGAGTGTTTGTGAGCATGTTGAAGTTTATATTTGATTGCTTCACTTTATTTCTTTTTTTGTTTGTTACTTCAGCACGCATGCACATATACTCGTTTATCTAGGATAACACATACATACATACGTGCGAGGGTCATCATAACATTTTCTTTGTTGTGAAATTTAATTTTCTTGGATCGTTGAACTTAACTGACAGCAAACTAGTTATTTCAATATAGCAGGAGCCGAAAAAATTAAGATTGAAGGGCTTCGAGATGCCTCCTAAACACACGGCGAGTAAATTTGAGGTTAGGAAGTAATTTGCCCGTCAACTAACTGAATGTCAGCCTGGGCCATTTATTTAGTAAAAAGGTTGAAGTTTGTAAGCATGGAACGTTACACTCTTCAGCAAAGAAGTTTAATTGTGAAAATTTACTATCAAAATGGTGAAACATTTACTGTATCACCTCGCTCACGCTGCTACTGAAACCGCTGTGAATAATTTAATCTTTAAGGTCGAGGCTCACGGTATTGCTGCTTACAATAAACCAAATGACGTGCGTGGTAAGATTTACGCCGGTACCTAGCGTGTGTATGCCATAACTCGATGGTGGTCAAAGCAGTGGGGCGATTTGATGCGTGCGCCCGCGCTCTAGGAAGCCGAAGACTAATTTCTAGCAACAAGTCATTCCTAGTTGCAATTTCGGAGGTTTCTAAGCAGAGCCGCCAACGCCCACTCCCTGCTGAAGAGTTGAAGATTATCCAACTCAATGCCAATTATGCTCACTGGATCCGGATCATTCACGGATTGTTCTCAGTAAAGGTGACATGATCCTGACCCCTTAATCAAATTCAAGGGGGCCGCTAAACCACAACCACCACAATACTCCTAAAGGTCCAACCTCAATAGTCAGAGAGAGAGCTAAAAGGCTAAAAAACCAAAAAGCTGAACTCTAGAGCTTACTGATTCCCGTGGAAATAACTTGGAGTTTTCAGTTGACTCCATGCTAGCCTTCAAGGAACTGGGCTCCCATTTTTCCCCCTGTTACACATGTAATGATGGGGAGATTCCAACAAACCTACCAATGTGCCCACCCCCCCAAAAAAAAAACGTGCTCTTCACTTCTAAAAACTTCAAATAGCAAAAATTCAATTTCCAAAAAAATATATGAAATAAAAAGAATATTAAATACAGGGTGTCCACCGGGAAGGATACTACTATGTTTTGCCGCCATTTTGATTGACATTAGTGTTGACAGTTCATATTTGACATTCGTGAAGTAGACAGACACATGGCAAATTTATTATTGAAAAATATTCGATAAATCAATGTGTTTTATTTGTTAAAACATTTTAGCAAAATCAATTATCGATTACTGTAACGATGAGAAAGTTACGTGAAATTTTTGGAAGAAACAACGTAGCAACAAAACGCACTATTTATCGTGCAGTAAATGAATTCGAAGAAAAAGGGTCTGTAGGTGATAGGCCCAAGTATGGACCACAACGTATTGCAAGATCGGCTGAAAACGTTACTGCTGCTCAAGAAAGTATTCAAGACAATCCATCAACCTCAATCCAACACCGTGTTCAGAAACTTGGTCTTTAAAGCGCAACTTTGGCAACTTTTGGATTTGCATTTGTTACCATATAATATTCAGTTGACACAAGAGCTTCTTCCACAAGACCATTTATGCCGCCGTATATATGCCAGTAGGATGTTACATCTCGCCCATGACAACCCGATTTTCATGAAAAAAAAAACATAATGAGTGACGAGGCACATTTTCATTTGAATGGATATGTGAATAAACACAATAGTCGGTTCTGGAGAATGGGAAACCCTTAAATTATTCAACAGTCAGCTTTACCTCCATTAAAAGTGACAGTCTGGTATGCAATTTGGTCAGAAAGAATCATTGAAAATGAGAACGGCATAACGGAAACTGTGAATGGAGAGCGATATCGTGATGTGATTGGAACGAAAACTTTTTGTAAGGAAAAGTTCGGCGTCGAAAATGTTAAAAAATTACTTAAAACAAGGCTAAAGTTGGCAATGCTAGTTTTGCAATATTGTTAATAAATCACCTTCGATTTATTGAACTTAAAAAAGACACAATGATCAGCAAACAAAAGTAAACGAAATGACCCACTGTACATCTTACAAAGTGCATTATTTTCTAACAAATTTTGTACACACAAGACAAAAACAAAATGCTTATAAGAAATTCCACCAAATAAGATAAACAACAGAAAAGAAATACAACTAAAATAAAACATACAGCTAAGCAGGCGTTTACACTGAGCGATAATAACAACAACAATATGGGTTAATGTTAAAGTAGAATATTCTTGTATATGCCAGAAGCTGTTCAACCAGAAATATAAGGAGCTTTTGCTGACCAAACGAATGAGTTCAAGTTCAGTTATACGTGAGTAAAGACAACAAAAGAGTTACCATCGTGTTTATTTTGTGTGTGTTGATGCTAAGTAAATCGTTTAACTTAATTTAGAACTATAAATAAAAGAACTCAAAATAACAAAACGTTTAATAAAATGAATAAACAAAATAATATTATTGCCGCAAAATATGCAACACTATTTGAAATGTATTTCAAAAGCATATATCAAGTTGTGTGAGTGAGTCGATTGGTAACTTATTGCTTTTGAACGTGCTTTCTAGTTATTCCTCGTATATGCAGACAATTATCTAGAAACTTCGGTCAGATACACGTACGCATTTAAAGAAACGAAGGAATATAAAATATAGAAATGGTACACAACAATACAAAAAACACTTTTTTCCCATTTTTATTTTAAATACGCAACAGCAACAAATGAATACAAAAAACTAATATGGGAGTTGTACGCATACACACACAGCCACACACACGTGCAACCATGAGCACAGTCGTTATACAAAAATGTTCATGGATTCGTAAAGAAGTTTCTGTTTATGTAAAAAAGTGTTGGCAAATGTTTAAGTAGTGATGAGAGAGAGAGAAAGAGAGGAACTCAGAGCAACATTTATCCAACATTTATTTAAAATATGAAAAACTGCCACAACTACAGCTACAAACAAACAAGTTTATTTAAATAAACAAGGAGAAAAATAAAAAACGTTCAACAATATAAAAACGTACATTTTAAAATTCACACACACGCATATACATATAGAAAAGGAAGTTGGCAAAAGATTAATTAATTTCGGTAACTAAAAAACCTAAAAACGTACAATTAATACGAAATAAAATTAAACTGAAAATGGAGCAAATAAAAAGGAAGATATTTGAATAAACTATTTATTGTATGGTTTTTTTGTTGTTTTTGTTTTTTGTTTTACCTTTTCCTAAGTGATGAGCGAGCATGTGTGAGCTTTAATTACATTTACTTTGGCTATAAGAATTTGTGTTTTTATTAAAACTTTTGTGATTGCCTGTGTGTGTGTGTGTGTATCGTTTATGTGTTTGTTTTTGTGTACAACGATTTGAATTTAATTTTCTTATGGTAATTTGCTAGTGCTGCGTAGCTTGTATCTTTTAATTCACACAAAATTAAACACACAATCAAACAAATTTATTTTACAAAAACTATAAAAAAACAGTTTCTCTTGTTGTTCTGTTAAAGGAAAGCACACCTAAATAGAAATAATCTTAAATATACACAAAACTGGCTTAAAATAAAAGGTAATAAATCTTGCCTTTTTTTGGAAAGTTTCACTTTTCTTTTGCTACTTTGGTTAGTGATTAAAATGAAATTGGGTTAGATTAAGCCAGAAGATTGCTGGCATTACAAAGGTCAGCTACAGGTTGTCAAAGATTAAAAGCTACATACTTGTATATTTAAGCAAACAAATTCATAGGCACACATCTTCAACTAAACACCTACACACACACACACATACACACACATACACACTGTTAGTAATTTCCACAAATAGCTACTGTTTGCTTAAAGACAGATTTTGCTTCTTAAACAGAAGTGTGTTTTAAAATTTATTCTAAAAAGAGTTAAGGGGGTTGAAAGTGTCCCAATAAATAGAAATAAATTCACCAACTGTTTGTGTAAAGGCTGATTGTAACAGAAAAAGGATTTCCAACCACCTTAAGTACTCAAATTTAATATCAAGTGGTACGTTTAACATAAATCTTATTTGATTATTATTAAACATTTCTTAAGGTTTATTTCCGTTTCTTTTTTAAGTTTAAATTGCAGTTAAGGTTTAGTTTTTCTTTTCCTTCATTTTTTAATGTATGAAATTTGTGCAAACATGCCAAAAAGAAAGCTTAAAAAAGAACAAATATTATTTAAATTTAAGGACACATATGTTGGTGTTTTAATGTGACCATTAAACAAATGGCTTTAACAAATTCTGTTTCAGACATCTCGGTTGAGGTTTTTATATTAAAAATTCTGTTTTCATTCAATGAAAAAATAAAAAGGCTAAGAAAGCATACAATCATTAAAACTGGTTTCGATTACTGCTGCCCGTGATGGCATACATATTTATTTATGATTAAGATAATAGTGAAATTTTCTTATATCTGGGTCTCAGCGGTGAATATTATATGCCATAGTCTGGTATTAAGTTGTTTGGATTTTTTCCGCCAGTTAATAAAATACTGTTGTCCTTATTTACTGTCCTTTCTGGATGTTTAGCCGGTAAGAACGGAGAGCGCTTTCGATGTAAAGACATCATTTTCAAACTTTGTTCTAATCTATAGTGGTTAGTTGTTGTTCAGGTTTAGCTTGTTCTGTTGTTAAGATCCTTTCTACTCATTAAGGCATAATGCCAACCCCCTGGCACTTTATGCAAGGTTAATTTGCAATAACTTCATCTTTTATTATTATCTAGTTACGTGTAATCGTCTGAGCGTATTTTCCATTTGCTTGAGTGTATGAGCAGTTTAAGTGGTGTGAAAATTGAACCTGAGGTCCTGTTTACCTCTTCCTTTATAGTGTCACTGTTAAAAGTTTTTGTTTTGTAGATTTTTATGTTTTCACGAATGTCTACTTTTCGTTCTCTTTTGCTTGGATAAAGCAATATTATACATTCATCTATTTCCCTATTTGTGTGTCCTTATTAGTCCTTATAAGTGTGACTTTTCAGCAAAAAACTGCACACGCCTTCTTCATAACTTCACTATCTACCGGAAGTACACACTGCTGCTTAAGATATTAAGGCTGAATCATTTGCAAATATAGTAATAAAATCTATTTTGAGTTTTTTTAATTTATTGTTATTCCTCTGCACTTCAGGCTTTCTGGGAATGGCAGATTGCGCTGTCAGAAGTAAGTTCGATTTGTATTACTTTATATTTCGTCGCGGTTGAAAAATTGTCTTGTCTCCTCCAGAATGTTGGTTTAATAAAGCCAAGAACATGCAACGCCTAGTTATTTTTAGTTTCTGCAATTTTTTATCATAACAGCGGAGCGGTATGAATTACCGGCGAGTATTTCTTATTTAACAAATGAAGTTCCACTTTTCCAAAAACAATCACCCTTATTCTGTTTGGCGACGGCAACATTGTCGTCGATTTTGAGGCAACATCACTTTAACACATTATCAATACTAATTTGGCATTCCCCAACATTCTTATGACTACGTTGCCAGCTTATCGTTCATTTTAATAAAATATAACACACATAACTAACATTCGAGTAAGCTGATTTATTTGTGTACTATTTTTGATAAAATTGTTGTTAAAAAAAATGTAAACTGTGCCCCTGTAGGCTAGTTGATAGTGTACTAGCTTGTCATTTTGGGGGTTGTGGGTTTGATTCCCAACAAAGACCTTCGCTGTTTTTTTTTTTTAACTACGAAAATCAAAATTGCCTATCGGTGGCGCTGCTCAGTGATGAAGGCATGGTGACTGGTTGATGTGCTGTCTCATACGACAGGTAATTTTCATAACTATTCTTCTACTTAAACCACCTGTCTCATCTCCTCTCTATCGCTTTCCTGAAGAATCTCGCACGGTACTTGACTAAATAGACATTGTAGCCTGAAGTGCTACTTCTGTTAAAAACAAAAATAACTAAAATCTGTATTAAATTGAACCTAAAATAAATTAAAAATCAAAATAAATTAAAACCAAAATGTTCAGCACATTGTTTTTTATCGTCTCTTTTTTTTAGTTTAAATTTTAAATCGAGCCAAATCTGTGAAGAGAATTTTGTCAAACATGTATTTGTAAAGAACTTTTGCCATCCATCATGTATTTTATTTGGTGGGCCAAGGGCGTTTAGTGCATTCGTAACACTTTCCCATTATTCCTTAAAATTATTAGTAACGGCTGCCTCTTCGAAATCCCCTGGCAGGTGATGAATTTTTTCCCAATGCTTCCACTAATTTACAAATTGGTTGGCGTTAGTAATTTCAATTTTCCCATTTTCTATTTTATTTGTACTTTTTTTATATTTTATTTTATATTTTTAGTTTTTTTAATTTTTTGAAATTTTTGTTTATAACAGCACGCTACCAATATCAAAGACGACAATATCAACGGCGATTTAAGGCAACATCAACGTCAAGTTTTCTTACAGAATACGAAACATGTGTCGCCACTCATCGATAAATGGCATTATTGCCAACGAGAATACGAATTTACAACAAACGAAAAAAAACAACATCGTCTTGTATTGTCGTCGCCAAACAGAATAAGGGTGAATATATCAAATGCGAATTAACTGTTAATTAAAACTACGGACATTTTACACTTTAAATACTGCCAGCCGATACACTTTCGAAGTACACGACGTCTTAAATTGTTCCTGCACTATTTATGAATTTCAAAAGGTTCTTATGTTGTCTATAAATCTTCCAAAATTATGAGTCGTTTGACCCTATAACGACATCAACAGTATTCGAATTCAACGAAGAAAATAAGAATTGCAACCTTAAAGGATTGTTTAAGACAACGTTGTTTTACGGAATTTTTTTTTTACATAAAGTTCTTATGTGCAATTTTTTATTGCACAAAGTCCTTATGTGCAATTTTTTATTACAGATATTATTTGAATGAAAAAACTGCATATTTATTTATTTAAAAACAAACGTTTTATTGCAAAAAAAGGCTTTTGGAACAAGCATTGGTTTTTATTTATAAAAATGCCAGCCTTTGATCAAATTCTCTACCCAATTATTTATATGCAATAAATTTACAATTATTATAATATTTACTCTCTGAAAATGAACTGTTATTTATAAATAAGCATTTAATTTTTTTTGTTTAAATTGAAAAGTTTGTTTTAGAATTTTGCAATGAACGCAAGGTGCAACAATTGCGTAATTAAAAATCTGTGTCATTTTACGAATATAAATTGCATTAGTGATTCGTTATGCAGGTCTGAACTCTATTTTAGTGGGTATGTTTTCTTTAACACTAGAATGTTTTTTATCAATCTTTACAATTGTGAGTTCAAAAAGAGTGTAAAAACCAACAAAGCTAAACAAGTTATGGAGAGTCTAGTATCTGAAAAACCTCCGGTGTTGATGGACCAATTGAACAGCCGCAAGTAGATATGCAAAGCATAATATCTTACGAAAGAAAATCGTCTAGAAAGTTACTTGGTGGCACCCTAAGTTTGATAGCTATGTTTGACTCATTAGGCCAAGGAGAAAATATCAAAATTAGATAATTGCGAAATATGGCATTAGGAAAGGGTAGAGCTCATTGTGAATGAATATAAAGCAATAGCAAGCATTAGTATAAATAGGGATACTATTGGATATCTCAGCATTAGTAGAAACTGTGATTAGTAATATAGTTAATATTGGACACAGAAGAGGCCGAAAAGTAGCTTATGAATCAAAATTTTTCTAAAAACCTTTAGAGACTAATAACTGAAAATCAAACTGTGTTAACCATACTACTCACCTTGCATGGGTTAAAGGAATTATTGTCGGTGGATTTGGTGGTTGTTGAGGTACAATTAGACCTCTTCTCGGTGGTCCTCTTTGGGGCAGTGATATATCTCCGGCGGATCTTAATGAAATGACTCCAGTACTTTCGCGATTTGATGTAAAACGTACACGGCCACCCTGTAAATATCAAAAAAAATTTAAATAAATTTTAAAACTTTTTTTTTTTAATCAATCAGTTTTGTTTTAATTCAAAGCAATTGGTAATAAGTACACTCTAACACAGTTCGTAAACAGACTTTATTTGTTTAAGTAAGCTGCCATGTGCCAGCAATTTACTCACGTACAAACATTTTTACACTTTGTTTTAGTTTTTTATTTTAAATTTCATTTATTTATTTATTTTTATTTATTTTTTTACATTTAAAGACCTTTCAATGTAAAAGAGAAAAAGTATATCATGACAGTGCAGCCTGGCATTTAAAATATGTTTGATAGAAGTTGCAAATGAAAAGAAAATCTTTCTTT
This sequence comes from Trichopoda pennipes, assembly GCA_030448955.1. Lineage (NCBI taxonomy): Eukaryota > Metazoa > Arthropoda > Insecta > Diptera > Tachinidae > Trichopoda > Trichopoda pennipes. The sequence continues at coordinate 882,117 of JASKUP010000094.1, forward strand.
CAAAACATTTTACTTTCTTTCACTTTTTCATATTTTTTTATGTTGTTGTTGTTGTTGTAGCTGTTATATTTTATTTTACTCATATAGAAATTGAAAAACTTAAATTGTGCAAAATATTTACGTGGAATAAGTGATGCCATGAAAAACAAAAACTACAACAAACTATTTTTCGAAAATAAAAATTAAATTTTTCTACTGAAAGTTTAGAAACGACCAAATTAAGTTCGTACAAAGAGAGCAAAAAAGAAAAAAAAACCATTTGATTTAGAGCACACACACACACACACACAAACATGTATATAAAAAGGGTTTTCCAATAGGAAGCTTGTTTTCTCAAGCAAAATTAAATAAAAAGTTCAGATTAAGAAGATTAAAATTTGTATTGTTTTACGAAGAGAAAAGTTCGGCAATGAGGAATAAAAAATGATATCTGGCAGATGTCCACCGTGACCATGCGTACAGATGTCAATTCTTTCATCAAAGTTTTTAATCACTTTTTGGTAAAATGGCGTTCACATTTTGTAAATTACATCACCGATTTTCAGTTTTAAGGCTGAAATCTATTCAATTGGCTACAGACGCTGTCCTTACCATGGACCCAAAAAAAAGTAATCCAGTGGCGTTAAATTACACGATCTGGCTGGCAACTTAATAGGTTATCGTCGTGCAATTATGTGAATGGGAAATTTGGTTTGCAATAAATTAATCGTTTAATTGGCTGTGTGATATGTGGCAGCGTCCTGTTGAAACCAGATGTTAGCTATTTATCCTCTTCGTCAGTAGTATGTCAAAATTGTGTTGTTATCATTTCGCGATAGCCTAATCCATTAATCGTTTCCACATTTCCAGCCACATCTTCAAAAATTTAAACGGCCCAATCAGGCGCACTATACAGTGACACATTGAGGATTCAAAGGTTTCTCACTAATCGCTCTAGGATTTTCAGAAGTCCAAATGCGGCAATTTGGCTTGTTGACGTACCCTCCCTCCAGAGGTCTTTCCTGTCACTTTCAACGTAGGGAAATTCAAATCTAATGTCCCCAAACACTACTCCCTCGTTCCTCTTCCCCTCAACCTAATTTCGTAGTTCTGGTACAATGGATTGCATGAGTAGGGGTCATCGCTTGAGTGTTGCTCCGAGCAAAAAAAAAATAAAACAACAACTGGGATATTCCCAATTGTTGACAACATCGACAACATACGGTTGCGATGTTTTTGGTTAAAGATCCAGTCGAACATGCGTTGATGTTTGCACATTTGGTATCGAAACTGTCAACTCATATTTAACGGCCAAATTGTTAATAATGGTCTCAGAGCGACGATTATGTTGTCCGAAAATATCACGAATTTTACGAAATGTAACTTTAACAGAACCACCATCCATTTTCACAGTGGCTTTTAATTATTTCAATACGATCTTCCTGCGAAATTGAATTCATTGTAGCAATTTTTAATTCTAATTTTAAAAAACTAAATGTCAAAACTATTATGTTGTTGGTACTGCCACAATTTAAATACAAACTTCTTGTTGAAAACCCCGATATTTGATTTAGAGCACATGCACGCACACACATACATGTACATGTACTTAAATAAACTTTCTATTGCACATTCAAACATTATGTTATTACATATGTAATGCTTAGATAATCTGACATTATTTGTTTAGAAGATTTGAGTTGTATTTTCCTTTTCTTTTCTTTTCCTTTCTTTTCTTTTCTTTTATTTATTATTTTTTTTTTTTGTATTTTTTTTCCCAAAAGAATTTTTGTAGGGGACATAAAATTTGTTTTGTAACTTCTTTTGTGCAGCTTGTCAAAAAATGTATTCATTTATGCATGTAAAGATGAAAGTAAATATCCATGTAAAAAACACATGTATGTAGCCGTCACTATTGTGAGAACTTTATTTGTCAAACAAAAAACAACAACAAAATACTTTGAAGTAAAATACGGTATATAGTTCAATTGCTTTTATTTGCTAAATTATATTGTGCATGTATTGGATGTTGAGTCTGTATAGAAAGTTAAGTTGGCATGGATCAAGGGTTCATGTCAAGTTGTGTGAAAGAAATAAAAAATTGGCATAAACTTCTCATGCTTGTGTTTATTTTAATAAATTTTCTCTTCCTTTTTTATTTTTTTTTTTTTTTTGTTTTTTGTTGTTAAAATTTTTAGTGTGTTGCAATTTTAAATTAAATTTTAAAATATTTAATTTTATTTTATTTGCATTTTTTTTTTTTAAATAAAACAAAAATTATATTAAGCCACTTTGTACAGTAGTCTTGTTTTAATTTTACTTAAAAGAAATTAAAGGTAAAGGTCGTTCTCATATAACGAAGCTTATTCCGTTTTTCTTGTAATAGAAGCAAAATCTCAACAAAACCATATGAGTTTAATCCTTAAATAGCATATAAAAATATTTTCTATTTTGTTAAGTTTTAAGTCCTTTTTAGTTAAAAAACAATTATTTTTATGCAGGTACTAAATTATGCATAAAGTTTATGACACTTAAGTATGCAAGAACACAATGTGATTCTTTCGCAATCGATTTTTATTATATCAAAGAGAAGTAACACTGAAACCATAATCGTTACTTATTGTTTGTGTAGACCCCTTTAAAAAGGCAGGCATAAACTATAGATAAGAGGAAGTGATGAAAAGTGGGTAAGCTGAAACCCTCAAAGCCCTGCGAACGCATGTTATTTTTGTTGATAAAACATTGTTGCAGTGCCTCTAGTAGAAATATCAAACTTCTAAGGCTGACATACTTTCTATACCTTTGCAATAATACCCTTTATAGGTTTGATATTCTTATATTTAAAAACAAATATTTAAAACCAAATGAAAACAATCATAGTGCGTGGTTAAAGGCCACCCTAAGCTGCCCCTAAGGTTTATCTGCAAGTCAGGGTTTAATTTTACCAGGCCAACTAACAAGTTATAGGGATGCTGAAAATCAACATTTCCTTCTCCAAACAATGCAATGCAAGCGGTTACTTAAAAAAAAGTGAAAGAAAATTTAAGGTTAAGAAGTAAATTATCCGTCAAATTATTAAAAGGCAACAATAAAGCTGTCACTCTTTGACATTTATTTTGCAAAAAGTTGAGAAATTTCAGCCATGAAACATTACACACTTCAGCGAAAAATTTTAATTGTAAAAATTTACTATCAAAATAATGAAAATTTCACTGTATCACTTCGTATGCAGCTTTTACGCATATCGAGGCTTCTTCTCAGACCGTTGAAAATAACGCATTTTTCAATGAAATCATCTTTATGTCCACAAACAGTCCTCGTAAAACCATTATATCCAAAGAAAGTGGCAGCATGGTACTGTTTGTGGTCAGGCGGCATTATCATAATTATTTTCGCAACTAAGCAAGAAAGCGACATTACCGTGAATTGTCGTTGTTGTGAGTTAATGCTGCTGAACTATTTTCATTGGATCATTTAAAAGATCGGGCTTATGTAAGTGACCAACAAACTAGCGATGCTCTTAAAAACGATATTCGGCATTAATGAGATCTGGTGCGATATTTGCTTTCGAATTTTATGATAAGAGTAAACGTTTGCCGACATGCTAAAAGTGGAGGGAGATTTGCCCGACATCCAATTTTCAAAATAATTCTTTTATTTCTACTTTATGTTGGTGTTAATGAAACTGAAGCTGTCTAAAAAACACAAGTTTATCTTCAGCATATTTACTTTACAACCTCAAATTTGCCCACCCATTATATATTTTAAAGGTAAAATTAGAACCTCTAGTACCTGATTTAATTGCTGAAGTATTTCCCAAATTTAAATTTAGCTACCGCAAAATTGAGTACGGGAAACTTGCTGGAATGCCTTCTTTCACTCCAATTTTCTATCAGTGTTAGAGAGTGTAAAATTGGCTGACAAGGATACGACGAACAAATAAATTTTGGATCTTCCACCGACCCACTTCCCTAAAATGTGCCTAGAAAATGAGATTTTGGCAAAGTTTCAGCTCAATCTTATAAGCCGCATTGGATTAAAATTAAAAAAAATATCGGTTTTTCTAAAAAAATCCCAGTTTTTCATCCTTAAAATCGAAACTATTTTTTTTTTTGAGGAATATTACTCGAGTCTTATTCGATAAGAAATTTTATTTTTATTAATTTTGAGTTTAATATTTTTTTGGTAAAATTTATAGTTTTAGGAGCATTTGCATTAATCAGTTTAGTTCGTAATGAACTTCCTCATATAGCAGTTCCTCTGCAAAGGTTAAAGAACCTTGTAAAAATCAATTGTAATCGTTTGAAATGTATTTTATTAAATCAACAGTAAATAGTTAAATATTCTTACAATAAATTTTATTAATTATAATTTTGAATTGCAAATCATAGTATTTCATGGTGGTAATGGCTTACATACGGTACCTTTTGTAGAGTCCGAAAAGGGATGCCTACATTCAGATGCCACTTGTATAAAAAAAATGTCGCTGTTATTCATCTTTTGTCAAGAATGACTTAAAGTCTTGGAATAATTTTATTCCTCTCTCAGCTGTGTCATTAACTACTTTTAAGACTTCCTTTATTTTTGTAGCTCTTAAATAATATTGATTTTTGTACCATTCCCCAAGCTATCATCGAAAAATGAAAAGAGGCAACTTTCTTTTTAAAACAATAAGCCAAGTTAAATCTTATCACTGACAAACCCATACGATTTTCTTAAAAAAGTCATTGTTATAAGCTTTAGGTGGGCTGTATCTTAGATAAACAAAAATTATCCATGCCACCCAAGTTTAGACAAATTTAAGGTTAGAAATTAAGTTGGCTTGCAACACATACCGTTTTTGGCAACTTGCCAGTTTTATTAAAACCAATGTAAAGTAAAACTATGGGAATTACTAATAGTATATGACGTTGGACAAATGTCCATACCTAACACATCGGCAGATGTTCACACTTTTCACAAAATTTTTAAATACATTGGGCAACAATGCTTGGCTATCTAAAGCAGCGCCCAATTTCAGTTTTCAGAAAGTCAAGGCTCGTTCCGTAAGCTCGATCTTTCAAACGGTTTCCGGCAGAATAATCCAACAATGTTAAATCACAAAAATGAGGCTGCAAATTTAAGTTACTAAATTGAAACGAACGCGGCAGGGCAATTTCTCAAGCAATTGATGAATCGTTTGGGAGGCTGCGTGACATGTGGCACTGTCTTGCTGAAACCGAAGATAACTGAGGTGATCTAGTTTGGTAGCGCAGAGAATTAATTGTGGCGTCATTTTCTTGCTAATTTTTAAAAAAATATAGACACGATGATGTCGTCTGACCATAAACCGTACTATATGGTCACTAAATTGGAGAACTGTTTTGCTTGCCTAATTAAAAATGATTTTTATCACCAAAGATGATTTTGTGCTAATGCATTGCCTTCGTTCATTTTTTCCAACAGTCAATTTACAAATCTTCAGCTTTAACTTTTAAATGAGCTGAACTTTGTTAATGTGAAGATGAAGAAGATCTTTATGAAAAATATCTAATGTCCAATTGTTGCGAACGTCCATGAGCTGATGTGCCGGTATAATTATCAATACTTCGGTGTACAGCGGCTATATTTCCATCACTATGGCCCCTACAGGCATATTATTTTGCTCTATTTCAGCGATAAAGCCCGCCAGCCTTTAATTAAGCCATAAAAATGCACATAGCGGTCTTAGAGAAAGTTTGCTTAAGAGGAAAAGCTGCTCGAATTTCACAAAGTACTTTAGTGAAATTTTTACTGTTTTGATAGTTAAACTTCAAGATTAAAATTCTTAGCAGAGTGTAACGTTTCCATTTTTTAATTTTAATTATTTAATAATTTGACAGTCCATTTGCTAAAAATTTGCCTACTTAGTACTTTAAATATTTCTGTTTCTATTTAAGTTTCCATTGGGATTTGAACTTAAGGTGCTCTTTTGCTACCAGCATATCATAAAGACACTTCATGGCATCACTGTTGCTGCCTAAGAGTTATGCGCTATTTTTATTTTATATACTGTACAGGCACACGCAAACATCGTTACTGTGTGGCAATCAAAAATTTTGCTTATCTAAGAAACGAACCACCTTTTTGGTGTATAACCATAATAGGTACAGGTCCAGATATGGAAAGTTTTAACAATAAGCCAGACATGAGAACAACACTAACATGGTTACGTTTTAATGCTTTTGTAAACCTTAGAAAAGAATAATCTTTTTTGGATCTCTAGGCAACAAATATTAAAAACCTGCTTGCCTAAGCTAACCTTAAACTTGAATCTGAAACTAAAACTGAAAATTTAATTTATTTAGTTTAACATCTCTTATTATAATTCAGTGTTCATCTTATGAGGTAACTAGAGTCCAATGGCTTATTTGGCTACCGACACTATGGTTTCCGTAGGTGGTGCTCTACGAGTGATTTGCTCGCTATCCTGTCAGAAAAGTGGTGCAACTCTATACATGATTTCGGAGAAAGTAAGGTGGTGGCTCTAGACATTTCCAAGGCGTTTGATAAAGTGTGGCATGATGCACAGAACTAGTTGCTTTTGGTGTCGGTGATAATTTCTACAGAATTATCGCACTATACGGGAGCCCAGTCCCCTAAAGGCAAGCAGGGAGTCAACAGGAAGCTCCACGTTATTTCCACGGGAATCAGTAAAACTCCAGAGTTTCCGCTAATTGTCTCTTTAGACTTTTAGCTGTTTCTCTGACTGATTATTGAGGTTAATATTGTGGTGGTTGTGGTTTTGCGGCCCCAAGCATGAACTGATTATGGTGGCCAGGATCATCTCGCTTTTAATAACACCAACGGGTGAATGATCCGGATTCAGTTAGCATGCTAGTCATGTGTTTTGGACCAGGAGTTGGATAGTCTCCAGCCGCTGAACCGCTGAATTTGTAACTAGCAAAGGCTTGTTGCTAGAATTAGTCCTGGGCTTCCTAGGGCGTGAATGACGTTGCTTTTCATTCCCAGTGGTTGGTTTTTTTTAGAGAAGTAGCACTTCAGGCAACAATGCCTATTTAGTCAAGTACCGTGCTATATTCTTTAGGAAAGGGATAGAGAAGAGATGAAACAGGTAGTGAAAGTAGAAGGATAGTCGGAAATTAACTGCCGTATAAAGACAGCACAGCGACCAGTGACTATGCCTTCATCGCTGAGCAGCCCCACCGACAGTCAATTTTAATTTTTGCAGTGAAAAAAAAAACCAAGGTCTTCGTTGAGAATCGAACCCACAACCCCCTTACTGACAAGCTAGTATACTACCTACTAGCCTACAGGGGCACCACCATCATCTGATTAAGGCTTACCGCCAGGTGCTGATGTACCTTATCACGAAATACGAGTTTTTATAGATAGGCTTTAAGCCGACGAGTTCAATGCATTCAATGTTGCATGCTAGGCATAGATCTGTATTCGAAAATGGTGCTGCACCTGTTACCATAGCTTATATGACTCTTGATCTTTTTGGCATGAAAATTCAATCTGATGTTCAACGGACTAAACACATTTTTCAGGTCTCTAAAGAAGGTTTCAAGTGCCTCGGTTTTCCACCTACATCCGTCCAAAAATGGAATACAACTCCCATGTATGGGCCGGCACCCCAAAGTCTATTTTGGAGTTGTTCGGCCGCGTACAGGAGAGGACCAAGAAGTTTATTGGAGATGGTGGGGTATCCAACTCTGTTGATTCTCTAGAGCATCAACGCAATGTAGGTTGTATTTTACTGATTTATCGTTACTACAATGGTAAGTGCTCTAACAAAATTAGGCAACTTGTTCCCGAAACTCGCATGGTTTTGCGTTTGGCTCGATTTTCGTTGAGAGCGCATCCATTTGTGGTCGATTGTCCAGTAAATCGCACTACGAATTACAGGTAGAATTCGTTTTTTAGCAGAACAGTTCGTATGTAGAGTAAATTCCCTTTAGAGGTCTTTCCTGTCACCCTCAGTATAGCGGAATTTAAATCAAATGTCCGCAAACACTACTCCCTCTTTTTTTCTCCCTATAACGAAATTTTCTAGATCTGGTCTAATGCATTGTATAAGTATCGGTCATCCTGTGAGTGCTGGTCCGAGCGACAAAAAGGTATTCAATAGATGCCAAGTTGAAGACAACCTTTTTTTTCAATCGCTATAATAATGTTGAAATTTTAGCTTAAAAAAGATGTTTTACGGGGAAGTCTGTTAATATTCTTTCATTTGAAGAAAAAAGCTGCTGAAAGTTATCAATTGTTAGTCGAAGCTTACGGTCAATATGTACAACTTTAAACACTTGTGTACAAGGGTTTACGCTATTCAAAAGTGGTGATTTCAGCACAGAAGACAAGGAGAGGCCTGGTCAGCCGAAAAACTTTGGACATGAGGAATTGGAAGCATTACTCCACAAGGATTATTGTCATTATCATTAAGCATTCCTTTGTGGATGTTTCAAATATGTTTTTGCAAGCTATTTTGAACTTTTATCATATCAGCCGTTATATATTTCTCCTAACTATTTAATACTTGAAATTTTAAAGTCGGGTAAAATGAGAAAATATTTTGAAGTACATGGTTTTCTTAACAAACCTACCTGTATTGTTGCTGCTGGACCACAATTAATACCCGACATTAGAAAGTCATCAGGATCGCTTTCATATGGTGGCTCATCATACCAATGTCCGTGCGGATGAATGCCGCTAACAGCATAATGGGGACCACGTAGTGCATCATCATACATATAAGTGTCATCTAGAATATTTAATAAATCGTAAAAATTTAATAGAAAACAAATTCATAAAATACGGAGAAAATATGCATTTAAATTTAATGTTTGCAGCATAAAAATGCAATATAAAACATATGACAAAAGCAATAAATTTCAAAAACAAAAGAAAAAAAAAATAAAATAATAAAATAGAAAAATAGAAAAAATACGCAAAAATAAAGTAAAAAAAATAAAAAAATAAATGTTGAAATGCATAAATGAAGTTAAAACGAAGAGAAAGAGAAAATGTTAAAATAAATGAATGCGCTTACAAAACTTACCAATTTTTCCCTCTCTGCTCATTTGCAATAAGCCCTGTCGTATGTCACGGAGGATCTGTAATAAAATAAAATAAAACAAAAGTAAAATAAAATTAAATTTTAAATACAACAAAAACAAAAAGGTAAAAAATGCAATGAAATTTACAATGAAATGGGGGAAAATGAATAACTGCACAGAAAACTGTTTAAAATGGGGAAAACCACAGAAATGTTGTTTTTCCAAACAATAATAACAAGAAGGAAAAATAATAATAATGAAAAAAAAACTAATGGTTGGTTTTAACATTTTAAATGCAGTCAACAACATGCATACACACACACACACGCACACATACAACAAAGATGCCCTCGCTTAGATTTAAATATGAAATATAAATGATGCAGTTGTAAACTTGATATAGAAAATTACGGCATTAACAAAAACACAACAAAATAACACATACACACATATACACACACATACAATTATTACAGCAATTTTCGTGCTGCTGTTGTGTTTTGCAAATAAAATTATAAATTTAATGCACCATAATGTTTGTACATTTTAATGAGATACTGCAAATGTATAAGTGAGAACGGTGTTGGTAATTTCTCGAGTACGGTGTGTGTTTGTGTGTGTGTGTGTGCGTATAATAGAAATCAATAGTATACGAGTGCAAGACTAATAAAATAATAAAATTGATGTAAAATTTATTGCTTCTTGTTCTTTAGGTGTAGGTGTGTGTGTGTTTCATAACTTTTTTTTAATGTTATTTAGTTTTTATATTTAATTTTACCCTCGACTACTTTACTTTGATTACACAATTACAACTATTTTACATACAACTTAGTTCAAAATATTTTCACAGTGGGGATGTTAACCTTGAGGAGATAAAAACGCAATGAAATTCTGGCTGTTTTTGATAAAAAAAAATTAAGTCGTAATAAACAAGTTTTTATAAAAATATTCGGCTTCTTTTAGAAATAAACTATATCAAGGGAATCATGTGCTAATAACACAAATATAGTTTTAAGAAACCTTAAACTTAAATTGTTTATCACAATGGGTGGACAAATATGAGGATAGGAAGTAAATTGTCTGTTAAATGATTAAATGTCAAAAACTGATCTGTCGTCCTTTAAAATTTATTTAATAAGGAATTGGGAAATTCTAACCATGGAAATCAAAATTATTATAAAATTCGAGCAGTATTTCCTCGCAATCAAGCTCCTTCTAAGACCGCTATAGGTAACTTAACCGCCAAATTCTACGCTCATTATATTGTTGCTGACAATAGATAAAAAACAAAAAAAATATACATTTAGAGTGACGGTAGTGATGCAAGCACAGCAAGCATTGGTCAGCACTAGAAGCACTTTGCGCACCATTTTGCATTAATATTTTCATATTCATGCTTATAAAGTTTAACTCGGTCACGAATTAAAGTCATCCAACGTTATTCATAAATTTTCTGTTTAAAGAACTAAACAAGAACAACGCATTTTTTAACAAAATCAGCTTCAAAATGAGCTCTATATTGTGAATTAGGCGATCAATACCACTGTGTCACATTTGAGGCTCACAAAACCTACAAACAATTCTCATAAAACTAGTGTATCCAAAGAAAGTGACCATACGGTGCAATTTGTGGAATATGGGGCTCCACAAAAAAATTTTAGAAAAACCATAACATCGAAAGAAATTTGAATTACGCGGCATCATAGGCCTATATTTTTCGAAAATAATTTATGAACTCTGTCACCGTGAATTATCTGTATCGGGTGACTAATCAATTTTGCTGCATTAAGAAACTCAAATAACTTTTTGTAAAGTTTATGAAATTTATTTTTTAGTAATTCATTTGAAAAATAATTCATGAAGTTTTGAAAATAAATGAATTCAAATGGCCTCCACCCTCGCTGACACATGTGCGAAATCTTATAAAAAAGTTATTCATTACTGCCTGGAGTGTTGCAGCGCGGAATTGCCTCAATTACCGTTCGAATCGATTGCTGTAAATCATACAAATTTCTTGGGTTTCTTTTGTACGAAAGCATCAACTTAGACCTGTGCAACTGGGGGAAAAATGGAGCCCAGTGCCCTGAAGTCAGCAGGGGTACAACTGGAAACTCCACTTTATTTCCACGGGAATCAGTAAGCCGTAGAGTTTGTTATTTGCCTCTTTAGACATTTAACTGTTCTCTGACTGATTATCTTTCAACGTAATTCCGGAAAGAAATATTCTTTCAACATCTTTCAGTATCGGTCTCCATCATCCACAGTAAGACCGTGTTCTTTCAAAAAGTAAGGACCGACAATGAACCTTGAAGAAACTGCACATGATGAAGTATCTGTCGGTTAGAATTACTCCATACTCGACAATTTGGTATGTTAACATTGCCATTTAAATGAAAATGTGCGTCCTCAGAAAAAAAAAATGTAGTTCAAGACGTTTTCATGCTCTGACGCCATTGGAATGAACTTCTCACAAAAATTCGAAGCGAATCGGGAAGCCTCTTCGTTTCAGTTTATTTGTTAATTGAATCTTATATGAAAATAAGTTTAAATCTGCAGTAACTGTCCGCTGACACCCATTTGAGCAGATAAGTTCCTTATCGGATTGTATGGCAGTAGCTGCAGCAGCGATAGTTTCCTGCGTCCGAACTGAGGGATCTCGATGATAAGGCCTTCTTGCCATTGTGCCACGCTCGGCAAAATTCTTCAAAAGCTTCATAATAGTCCATCTGCTAGGAGAAGTGCCACTAAACGTAAGTCTATATTCTCTTTCGACGGAAACTATGGGCTCTCGAGCGTGAAAGCGTTGCACTATCCAAATTCTTGTTCTATTGTCGCAATTCTCCAGTTTAGTTAAATTAAAAGATCAATCTATAAAATAAAATAAAAATGGAACAGGTTGGTTACACAGAAAATAAGTTATTACGATTTTTTTTTGTGGTATCAGCTTTCATCAGCCACCCTATACATGGTAAGCAATTGCTTGTGGCCGCAATTAACTAATGTTGATACCAGTGACTATATGGGGATGAGCCAAAACTTGCCATCCACTATTTTTCAAATATTTTAATCGGTCTTGCAACATGTGGTATTTTTTCGTTGATTGATCTGTTAAAACGAATTAGTTATGCTCGTTATAGATCCCCTCTGATGGTCTGACTCGATTTCAAGAGCTCCTAATACAAAACATCCTTTTGATTCCATTAAATGTAGACCATATCATGGCATCATGCATATTCGGCTTCGGCATATATTTGGCTCGTCGGCCGAGCTTTACAACTTTTTGCCCTTGGGTTGATCGTAATGCATCTAATATTTCATTACCAGTAACACTGCAATGCAAAAATGTATTCTTTTTTAAAGCTCAATCATCGTTTTCGACACGCAACATTATCTTTCATCGGCTACAACTCATATGGGACCCAGTTTTGTTTGATTTTGAATGAATCCTAATGCTTTTAATCGTATGGCATGCTGTACGATTTCCAATGATAATGCATGTTCTGTTTGCATTTCACAACAATCTTTGTCGAGTAATGCTTCGAATTCCTCACCTTAAACTTTTTCGTCTGACCTGGCCTCTCCTTGTCTTCTCTTTCAAAATCATCACTTTTGAGTCGCGCAAATAATCGTTCACAAGTCTACTGTGTTGATGCATGCTGCCGGTAAGCTTCTACCAACAATCACTACCTTTCAGCAAATGTTTGCCTCAAATTAAGGAAGGTGATTAGACTTCCTTGCAGACTATATTTTTAGGCACACAATTTAATATTATATCGATCGAAAAAAATATGTCCGTCAAATACTGAATTATAAGAACAGATGTTTACCTTCGAAAATACCATATTTGTTATTATTGAGGCAAATCAATAGATAACCAGCGACTAAAAATTCCTAAAATTAATTGCTTAAATTAATAATTATCCCGTGTAGAAAGAAATTTGATATCTAAAACGATTGTGATATTTTAAAAAACCAAATATAAAATTTTTTTTTTAAACTCGAGGTCAATTTCTTATAAAAACTCTTAACACGAATTAAGCTTTTTCAAAATAAATTTTCAAAATTCTTTTAAAAATTTCAAAATAATTTTTTGTTTTATATTCCAACCCATAGTGACATCAATAAGTGTTTTCCCTTGTCCTGCAGCTGCAACAGCTTTGAGAAATCAGCACGCTTTTCTATTCAAGCGTTTTTATTTGCCATTTCTACTTTATTCTTCATCGTCTAATAACCCACCCAAAACAAATCAACAAAAACTTTAAACGTAACGAGCTAAAGGAAAATAATGCAAGAAAAAGAACAAGAACAAGCATAACATTTTACAACTAGTATACCACGAACGTATAACTACAAAAAACAAAAAAAAACAATAAGAGTGGCAATCTTTTTAGATAAAAATTAGCTAAAAGCTTTCTCACGTGCTGCACGCTGCTGCATTAGGGCACTAAATGTCTATAAAATAAAATGAAGAGAGAGAAAAAAACTAAATAAGACAAAATAAAAAAAAAAATCCTGCCAAAGGAGTGCAATTTAAATGCAAGTCATTACGTACAAATGCACGACAAAGACTACCACTACAACAAATACAAATACACAAAAAAAAAAATGAAATCAGGCAACGCTACTTCAGCAACAACTACTTTCAAATTGTGTAGATTTTTTTTCTTGTTATAAAAAAATAAAACAAAGTACCACTGCAATTATATAGTGGAGAAGGAAAGGGGATAAGTAGCAAAAAGGCTCCTATTACAGCATCTGTATCAGGAACCTGATCATCATCATCATCATCAACAACATTTTTACTATTTGTTGCGAGTGTTTAATGGTACGAGTTGAGGTAGTGAATTAAATTTTTAATGTTTTAAATTGACTTTTTTACAGTAAATATAAAATTCATTATAATTGTAGTAGTTGATGTGTTTTTGTTATTGCTGTTGTTGTTTATATTCGTTTATTTTTTTTACTCAACGAGGTTGTAGTATTTCAAGTAACTGCTTTTTATGTGATTTTTACAACCATTATTGTTCTTGTAGTATTTGTTTCATATGCATTTTCGGTTGCATAAAACGTCGGGGGGGATTTATTTTGTTTTTGTTGTTGTTTTTCATATTTTTGGTTGCTCTTAAATTAAAGATTTTTGACGGTTTTTTTTTATTATTATTTATATTTCCTTTTATGTACGGAATTGTATAAAAAGAAGAAAAAACAAACTGGCAAAGAAAACAACAAATAACTTTGAACCCTTGCACTTTTCCTGTGCCAAAGTAGCAGCGTGAGGGGGGCCTTGGGTTTTTTTTCAGTTGACTTGGTTTGAGGACAGTCACCTTTAGTAACAGTGATGACAACTATTGCCAAGAAAATCAAAGTTTTTTTTTCGTGTTTGAAAATAATTCGCAAATTTTTAAAGATAATTTTACGTAATTTACGAATTTTACACCTGCTAAAGCTTGTATGTTTGGATGTGGAATTTGGATTACAGATACATTGTAACGATATTGTAATATTATTGATTTAATTCCAAAAAGACACATATATATATATGAGCAACAAAAAAAGGTATATCCTTTTATTATGGAGCGAAATGATACGCTAATTAACTTGGCGTCTAGCGCCCAATATCTCTATGGTTATACGGCGGAGATACGTCCATTTATATCCTTTTATTATTGAGCGGAAGGATAAGCTAATTAACTTGCCGTCTAGCGCCCAATATCTCTATGTTTATACGGCGGAGATACGCCAATTTACCTTGTTATTATTCAACGAAAGGTGCACAAATTAAAGATTTTGTCGAAGCAAGTTCTTTGCCTGTCAATTAAAAACTGTCCCTTCTTGGCACAGAATTCTTTATTTATACTTAAAATTATTCTTATTTACTAATATTGTGTTAAGCCTAATTAAAACTAAATTGTGTGGACTGCTGAATAAGCATTCTCCCACGATATGAAATAACTTAAATTACAGATTAGTTGAACTTATATTATACATTTCTGCATTTAATGCAACATAAAATAATTTTGTAATTTTAAACCTTTTTATTTCTATGTGTGATGTGTACGTGACAAGGCGTGAGCCCGCACACACTACAACATCAATATATGGATTAATAATGGATGCGAAATAGAAGGTTAGGAAGTAAATTGTCTGTTATATAATTAAACATCCAGAATTGAGTCGTCATTCGTTTAGCATTTATTTAGAAAAAGTTAAGAGATTTTAAGTATGGAACGTTAAATTCTTGAGCAAAGATTTTTAAGTGTAAAATATGTGATTTCAAAAATATGGCGCTAACGCCTAATACTATCGACGTGATAAGATTTCGGTGCGATTGAGCACCACTCGATAATTTTCTGCTCAAGGCCATGCTGGTATATTAGCAACAAATCACACCTTATAGGTCAGCATTATAATTCAAAGCTTACGGCCAGCAATGCAGGAAAGCTAGCCCAAGCTAGCTAGATGCCACTGTATGCTAGTAGGTAGTGTAATAGCTTATCAGTCTGGGGGTTGTGTGTTCGATTCCCAACAAAAAGCTTGGCTGTTTTCATTACAAAAATATAAAAATTGACTGTCGGTGGCTCACTGATGAAGGCATAGTCACTGGTCGCTGTGCCTTATACGACAAATAATTTCCGATAACATTGGCCTTCTAAAATTGAAAGCTGCCACGGTAGGCTAGTAGATAGTGTGCTTATCCTACCAATGTAGGGGTGGTTGTTTTCACTACAAAAATAAGAGCTTGAAGGCTATGTAACTATTCTTCGACCTTCACCACCTGTCTTATCTCTTTTCTATCCCTTTCCTAAAGACTATAGCACGGTTATGACTAAATAGGCATTGTTGCCTGAAGTGCTACTTCTCTTTAGAGAAAAAAAAAACGGGCAGCAAAAGGCGCCTCATCAAGAACAACCGCGACGATTAATCTGTTAAAAAATTTTAAGTTAGAATGTATTTATCTGTCAAATGATTAAATATCAAGAATTGGGCGGCCAGCGTTTGACATTTATTTCGTAGAAAGTTGGAAAATTTTAAGCAGGCACCGTTACACTATTGTTAATGAGTTTTAACTGTGAAAATTTACTTTTAAAATGGTGAAAAAATTCGAGTAGCGTTTCTTTTTATATTCAGGCTCCTTCTGAAACCGCTGTGCGTAATTTAATCGCTAAATTCGAGGCTGACGATATTGGCTAACAATAAAGTAAAGCAATAGTCTTGTAGTGGCCGTAGTGACACACACATAAACGCTGTACAGCAAAGTGTTAACAATGAGCCAGGAACATTAACACCGACCGCCAACCTTATCTAAAATTAAGCATCACCAGACCCACTTTGCAAAACATTCTACATAAAGATCTTTATTTTCACATCTTTCAAATTTAACTCGTTCAAGAGTTAAAGCCAACTGACCATTGTAAGCGTCAAAAGTTTTGAGAAACTGAACGAAAATTATATTTAACGCTGAGGCTCATTTTCAGTTGTCACATATTGGACTCACAAAATTCACACAGTCCTCGAAAAACCTTAACATCTGAAAAGTGACCATATGGTGCGATTTTTCGTCAGCCGGAACCACCGGCCCATTTTTTTCTTTTTTTGAAAATGAGCAAGGAAACATCTCACTGTGAATTCTTGGCGCTACGAAACTATGACAATCAAATTTTTGCGGTCACAATTGGCTAATGTTGACATCAGTGATATTTGGCTTCCACAAGATGGCGCCATAAGCCACCAAATTATTGCACAATTTATTTATCCTTGTAGCATAAATTCCCAATTTGGCGATGATAGCTGGCCGCCTCGTTCCTATGATTAAATGTCGCTGGATTATTTGCTCTAGAGCTATTTGGAGGGCGGGGTTTAAATGAATAAGCCATAAATAACTAATGCCCTGCAATTTGATATTCGACGCTGCATTGATCCAAAGGCTTTGTTGTAAAATGTTCTTAAAGATTGTGTGTAAAAGCGAACGTCTACCAACGTGCTAGAAGGGGACATTTGTCCGACATCATATTCCAATATTAGTTCCCATATTTCTACTTTACACTGATATCAATAAAACAGACGTTCCCAAAACAGTGTGCTTTACCCCATTTAGTTTCTAATCTCAAAGTTACGCACCCAATATTAAGTGAGTCTAAGAGAAGAGAACATCCAACTGCTGGTATTTCTTTGCAAAAATTAAATAAATTAAATTTATTCTAGAATTTTGTGAAAAGCATTTCTAACTTTTCAATTGTCTATACTTTGCTGTTAGCAACTTTCGATGCTATTCGTTAGTTATACAACACTAAAAAATCTTTTTCCATGTTTCTGCATAATTACCAAAACACTTTTTGTACAAACAAAGACAGAATAAAAATAAAATAAAAATAAAAAAGAAGAAAAAATAAAGAAAAGAAAGAAAGAAATGACATAAAAAAGACTATAGAAAAAAATCAGAAGAAATTTCAACTGCATACACTCTCATTGTCATTGACATAAGAACAATAAAATCAGCTCATCCATATGCAATCACATATGCATTTACATTGTGACAGAGAGTTACTTTGAGAAAAAAAAATTATTCAGAATTGAAGTTCGAGTTAAAGTTACTGACGTCCGTTACTACGGAATTTTTCTGTCTTACTTCTGTGTTTCGTGGTTTTTTTATTTTTTAGTCGTAATTGTATTTGTTATTCCTGTTAGTAAGTTAAAAATTCATAGGCACAGTGTAACTACAAAAATTGCATTTAATTTTAAGTAGAAATTAAAACCCGGAAATCAAAGGCTCTTTGTATTTGTGAGAAAACTCTCAAGATGAAATTGGGAAGCGTAACAAATATATTAGGTGGGGAAAATCTGAGGTGAGAAAGTAAACATGTTTAAAATACACACGTTTATTTGACAACTTCAGTTTTTTTGATACCAATGTAAAGTAGAAATATAGAAATTAATAACGAAATATAATGTCGGACAAATGTCATGAACATCGACAGACGTAAACTTTTTTCAAAATTTTGGAGCACATTTTGCAACAAAGTTGAGGTTGTCTCATTAATGCAGCGCGGAATTTTATGTTGCAGAGCGTTAGTTATTTGTGGACTGCTTACCTAAACTCGGTCTCACAAATGGCTGCAGAGAAAATACTCCAGCAGCTTTAAATCATAAGAACGATCGACAATTCACATCTCCAAATTGAAATTTTTACACGCTCAGGATATTACTCATGAAATAATTAAATTGTTTGGGTGGCTGTGTGGCATGTGAAGCCGTTTTCTTGAAAGGTTATCGATGTCTACATTAGCAAATTATGGCTACTGAAATTTGGTTTTAATGGTTTGGTAGCGCTGAAAATTTGATGTGACGTGCGTTTCCTTGCTCATTTTCGATGATGTTGCCTGATTGCAACCCGCAGTTTCTTTGGACTGCTTGTGGCTTTTCTGCGCTCTATATTTGGCAACATTTTTTATTTAAAGATGATTTCGATAAAAAAAACATGTTGTTTACGTTTTCGAACAGCCAATTCACAAATATTCGTTACAAGCAAATGGTCGCAAATGGTTATAAAGTTCAAAAGATTTAAACTTTATAAGGGTAATAACGAAGATCTTTACGCAATACGTCGCACTAAAGAAGGACTTCAGTGATGCCCATTTTTCGCAAACGTCCGCGAGTTAATATTCTGGACTCATTTATATAACTTTGCTGCATAGCGGCTATATTTGCATGACTACGGTAATTGCGAGCATAAGGTTTTTATTTTTTTCAAGAGATGTAACACTTTAGGCAACAATGCCTATTTAGTCAAATACCGTGCTACATTCTTTAGGAAAGGGATAGAGAAGAGATGAGACAGCTGGCGAAAGTAGAAGGCTAGTTACGGAAATTAACTATCTTATAAAACAGCACAGCGACCAGTGACCATATCTTCATTACTGAGCAGCCCCACTAACAGATAATTTTTATTTTGTAGTCAAAAACAGCCAAGGTTTTTGTTTTGGGAATCGAACCCACAAACCCCACACTGACAAGCTAGTACACTACCTACTGACCTACAGGGGCATCTAGAAAAATTAATAAATGAGTTGATTTGTGTTAATTTAACGAGTTTAAGCCCGACGTAAGCAGTCAGAAATTTGTGAATTTTAGGTAAGTGTGAACCACAGTGTAATAAAACCAAATTGCCTGACTGGCCTTCCTGTCTCAACTAACAAAATATTACATTGATGAAACCAAGAAAAAGTAATAAATATGCAAACTGTTTTGGTCTTATGTCTCGAATTAGGCCATTAAATTAAGCAGTGTTCTCAGAAGGAGCCTGATTATGAGGGAAAGCTGCTCGAATTTAACTAAGTAATACAGTGATATTTTCAATTTTCATAATTAAAATTCTATGCTCAAAAAACAATTAAAATTGCCCAACATTTTAATAAATAATTGTTAAAGGATGGCAGCTAAATTCTTAACATTTAAACATTTGACAGACAATTTACTTCCTAACCTCAAATTTCCCTAACCGATATAAAAAGTGAAACAACTTTTGAGTTATAAAACTCAAAGAATCACCATTATGCATATAACATATGATAAACGAAACAAAAACAACAACAACAACAGTGTAAAAATTTAATCAAAAAACAAAAGTTACATTATCACTTTTTGTTACATACAGTCAGGTCCAGGTTAAATAGCCTGGAGGGAAGTAAAATTTAAAAAAAAATAAGTGTTTCAATTTAAACGAAATACTAAAACAAAATAAATTACATGAGAAGCGTAAACTTTTATTACAATTAACCCCTTAATAAACTGAAAATAATACTGTTGTAATTTACCTTAAAAGTCATGAATTTTTCCTAGGTAAATTGTATGTGAATATTACTGTGCAGAGATGTGAGCACAAGTTAATTTGTGTTCTTTTGCCAAACAATATAAAGTGTCTCTCTAAATATTCATTCAGTTTTTTGTTGTAATTGTTTGTTTTGTTTCTTTTAAAAAATTTTTGCTCCATTTTTTTTTGTGTTTTTGTTTTTTTGTGTATCCAACATCTATACTCTGACAAAAGAGTTAAAGTTTAAAAATAGTACAAAAATGTATGGAAGAAGACAACAGTACAACTAAAAAGAAAATAATAAGAGAAATGAAACCGAAGACAACAAAGTAACATACAAAGTATATCAGTTTTAAACTCATATATCATGAACAATACATACTTACATACATACACACATACATTCAGTAGTAAAGCCAGGGAAAATCAAGAAAACTGCAACATTGCAAACAATAATATAATGAATACAAGTATTAAATACACACATGCCCATACGTATACACAATCGCACTAATACATAGCTCACATTATTATTTATATAAGTTTGTGTTTATGTCCCCAAACTTTGTACAAATACATAAACCAAACAATTGTCAGTGCTGTTGGTGTGAGTCACAAAAAACTGTGTCTAGTTGCCAAAGACAATTCTTTTTAATTGTGAACAATCCAAAAATAAAAGAAAAGGATTCAAACTACAGTACGATCCCGCTTGAAACTATTTAGTTTAGCGTTATTTCGATATAGAGCTCTTTTATCTCAACACTCTGTCGATATGAAAGAAATAGAAATTAGCGCAGCGAGACAAACCTGTTCAGATAGTCTATATGTGAAATTTGTCAAGGAAATAGCTCCACAAACAGCAGCTAGTCTTTACAATTGAGAGCTCAAGGAGTTAAACTGAGGAAGAAGAAAACAAAAATTTTGATAGAAGTGATTTCAAACAAGAGGAAATATCGAGGAGTTTAACCACCAAAACTGAAATACTGCATCAATTTGTTTGAAAATGATTCCAATTTTGAAGCCATAAGAGGGGATATTATAGATCATTATCCACTTGTCAACAGTTTCTAATAGAATGCTAAAGCAAAACGCAATCCACATTAAATGCTTTCTTAATAAAAAGGCAAAAAGTTGAAAATAGAGGATAGACTGAGTGATCTTCTGACTGTCTGAGAATTTTATTTGTTTTTATAAGAAATTCTTGCTAATATTTTTATTAAAAAAACATATTTATTAAATTTAATATCTCACTAGTTTTCTACCCACCTTCCCCTAACCTCTTTATTTATATTGTGACGGCTGTGTCTTGCTTAAGTTTTAAAAGAAAATAATTAAGCATTAAAGTAAACTACTGGGTATGTTGTTTACTCACTGCGTGGCTTGCTAAGAAACCTTAAGCACGCAAGAGAGAGCAACAAATTTCTGGTTACAAACTGCTTAGAAATTTTATACACGCAAACAGAACAACAATTAAGTAAGCTGTTTGCTAACTGCCTAGTTTACTAAGAAAACTTATGCACGCAAGACAACAACAACTATTTTAAAATAAAATCCAGCATAAAAACAAAAAAAAAATACATACAGGCGCCTATATATTGAATGAACAACATACAACAACAATATGTGATACAAAGGGAGTAGAAGATTCTTAATTTTCTAGACTTTTAATGGACAAATATAAAAGGGCAGCGTCTGAGCGTCTTAAAATAAATTCCAGCGAGAAGCTTCATCAGCATAAAAACAAAAACAAAAATACACACAGACATATAGGCGCCTATACATTGAATGAACAACATACAACAACAACATGTGATACAAGGGGAGTAGAAACTTTTTAATTTGTCTAGACTTTTAATGGACAAATATAAAAAGGCAGCGTTTGAGTGGATAGTTAGTTAGTTAGTTAGTTAAAAAATAAACCTCGTGAAGTAAAGACGTGCAGCTTAAGTAAATTGTTTTGTAGTGTCAACTTTGTGTAGTTAAAGTAAATAAACTTCTAATTAATTTAAAACCTCTAAAATCTGGTGTTATTTATTTTGCAACAAAGAACTCACAACGAAACATTTACAAAAGGTATAAACGTAGCAATATATTAAGATAGCCTCGTTTAGCACTGTTTCGCATTACTCTTTACTTGGATGCAAAAATGCTGGTCAATTCTTTAAATCATTAACAGTGAACGCAGAATCTTCTTCGAAGTGGAACTCGGCATTTAGTTGAACAGAGTTTCGATGCTAGCCGTACTAATTTGCCAGCATTACAGAGACTAGAGAATAAAAACGCCAAAGTGAAGGTGGGAAAAATTAAAATTTTTTAATTGTTCTAGTAAGCATGATGCTTACTACAGTGAACAACAATTTGGCATGGGCAGTGCTAGGAGGAGTATGAAATTTGGAAGCTTGTTAAAAAAGATTTTAAACTGTCGAGTTTAAGCCTGCAATCTGTTCATGATTTCGTGATTTTTAACTGAATGAAATGAAAAATAGTACGGATAAGTATTTTAATAGTTTTATGCCGACAACCTCTGATACATGATATGGGTAGCCAATTTTCAGCTTAGAAAGTAAATCGCCTGCTTAATGATTAAATATTAAGAATTTAGCTGCCATTCTTTGGCATTATTTCAGCAAGAAGTTAGAAATTTATAAGCAAAGAACCTTACACTATTCAGCAAGGCATTTTAGTTGAGAAAATTTACCATCAAAATATCAATATAGGAAACGCCATAAACGTGGTAACCAATTTCTTGTAGTCCCATTTTCTTAATCATCGGTGACCTTTAGTTTCAGCAAGACGATGTCATAAACGACATAGCCATTCAGTTATTGCATATGGAATTTTCTAGTCGTGAAATTTCTCAATTTTGCGATATCAAACTGCCGCATCGTTCTTGTTGTTAAAACCTGGATAATTTTCTATAGCGCGATTTGCACGACCGGGTTTATGCGAACAATCCACAAAAAATGCTCTGAAACATGAAAATCGTTGCTGCATTGAAGAGATAAGCGAAGCTTTGCTGAAAAATACTTCCAAATATTATCTGCCGATATGACAGTGGTGGAGATTTTCCCATTATTAATTCCCATATTTCCACTTTACACTGGTGTTAATTATACTAAAAAAGTGGGGATTTTAAGCAAATTTACAATCTAACCTCAAATTTGGCCACTTCTTTTAAAAAAGGAACATTGAGTTTTCTGTAAAAATTTTTAAATTAAAAACAGGTATAAAGTGGTAGCTATTGCTCAAGATCCAAGAAGCTATAGATTTAAAGAAAAACTATCTACTAAAATTTGATTAATTATTTAATTAAATCAATTAAATATTTTATGAAATATTATTTCTTTATTTTTAGAAAAAAAAAATTAAACTAATTATAATTATAGTTATTTGGCCGTTTTAATTATTTTATAATTAAGGCTTTTAGTAACTAAATAAATAGAAATATTTTATAATATTTCCTAAACATATTTATTATTTATTTTTAAAAGATTTAAGCAGAATTAAAACTGATTCCAAATAATAAATTTTTTTAAATTAATTAATTAATTATATAAATTAAAGTATTGATTTGGGTTATTTATTTAATAAAAAAATTGCCCATTGGAATTTTTGATT
Source organism: Trichopoda pennipes (assembly GCA_030448955.1). Classification (NCBI taxonomy): domain Eukaryota; kingdom Metazoa; phylum Arthropoda; class Insecta; order Diptera; family Tachinidae; genus Trichopoda; species Trichopoda pennipes. The sequence goes on from JASKUP010000094.1 coordinate 905,559, forward strand.
AAAAATAATCAATTCATCTATTTTAAGAACAAAAAATGTTGGTCCTTAAAACCTTGAGGTGATTTTAGAACGTAATATAGGTAGTAAGATACCTTTTTCCAATGATGGAAAAGTCAAGCTTGTTGCTAAATAATGAACTGTTACTATATTTCCATACCAAGCACGGCAGTGCAGAGTTAAATATCAGCTTGCATTCAAAGCACTTTGTCGCAATAACTTTATGTAACCTTACAACACACATTTATTTATTTTAAATTATATGAAGTCTTTAAGAATACACCCCACAAAAAGCTAAACAGGAATCTTAAAAAAAACAAAAGCAACAAAAAAACACCCATTTATGCATAAATGTATGAAATATAAAGAAACAACTATAAAATCGAATGCAACAATAAAGCAAAACAACAATAGAAATTAAAACAACAAAGTATAAATAAAAGCCAACAGATAAATTGTAAAGCACTTGGTAATTTTAATTTTAATAAATGCATTTATATATACATACATACACACATACATACATACACACACTACATACATAACTGTTAACCCTCCAAGAATTCAAACTCAAGAAGAGTAAGAAAAAGAAAAAATAAATAAACACCCGTACAGCAATGAGTTACCAAAATGTTTAAGTGTTTTTTTTTTTGGAAAGTTGCTGTACTTTGATGATGTTGGATGTATAATTTTGTGTGTGTGCATGTGTGCGTGTGTTTGTTTATAAAAAACGATGAATGTTTGTCTAAATTCTGAATGCTAAAAGTTGTAAGCAATAAATTTTAAAAATTAAACATGATGTATGACAGAGATAAAGTTGTTCACAAATATTGTCAAATTAACACACTTACAAAAACTATTAAAATAAATAATAAAATAACATACTCTTCTTTTCAAACACACACACACATATGCAACTATAGCAGTGCTCTTTGAGAATCAGGCCACCACAGCTTTTTTTACGGTTTGGTTTTAAATCCGAGCGTAAATTGCACTTAAAGAGTTGCCAATAACATTTTGTAATTAAAAAAATCTGTAGCCATAGATACTTTGAAACTAATTAAGTTTAAAAAAAAGTTTAAATTTGCGAAAACTGTCAATCAACTTGATTTATTTCGAAAGAAAAAACCTCACAATTATAACACGATTTAAAAGAACACAAATATTTTTGCCTTGAAGTATGCAATACTTTTTACCAAGTTTCTTTTTTAAATTCCACTTGTTGTTTATATCAGCTGGGCAAATTTGAGGGTACAAAGTAAATTATCTAACAAATTATTAAATGTCAAGAATTAAGCTGCTATCCTTTGACATTTATATCACAAGACGTTGGGAAATTTAAGGCCTCCTGGCAGAACTTTGAACAAGGAATTTAAATTGGAAAAATTTACTATCAAAATGGTGAAAATTTTACTGTATCACTTTGAAAAATTCGAGCAGTTTTTCCTCATATTCAGGCTGCAACAGAAACCGTAATTTAAGTAATGAAAATGGTAAGTGTAGTGTCATACGACAAAATGAAACAAGCACGAGCAGCTGCTAATGCTTACTGAAGCTAGTCAGTATGTAAATTTATAATTAAAATAATTTAAGTTAAAGAATTACAACATCTATGCAGATGTTATTAGTTTTGTAGCATTGGTCTCTTATCTGAAGTTATTCCTCATATTCATAGTATTGGGGTGGCGTGTAAATGTCAATACTCTATAGTAAGCAATGCATTTTTAAGAAAATCAACTGTGGTTATGAGACTCATTACCAATTAGGCCGTTATGTAAACATACAAAATTGTTTCACAAAATCCACAAATAGTACTCGAGCCTATATTTTAAAATGAAAATGAGCAAGGAAAAGACGTCACCATGAATTCTCTGTGTTACCAAACACATATTAATCAATTTTGTATAACCATAATTGGCTAATGTTGCCTTCAGAGACGTCTAGGTTCAACAAGACGCTGCCATAAGCACACGCAGTTCAGATATTCCAGGAGAAATCTTCCGGTCGGCTTATTTGTCGGTTTAGTAGCGTCAATAGAGTGCCTCGGTCTTGTGAATTAACGTCATTAGATTATTTTCTCTGGGGTTATTTTAAAGATCGGGTTAACATGAACAGCCCACAAGCAACTAACACACTTAAAAATGATATTCTGCGCTGCCTTAAAAATACAAACAAAGCTGTGCTGTATTTCAAATAAGATTAACAAATCTGCTTACACATTTTGTAAAAAGAACGAACATTTATCGCCGAGGTGGACATTTACCCGATATCATATTCTATTATTAATTCCCATATTTCTACTTTATATTGGTATCTATTAAGCTGAAGTTCCTAAAAGGAGTGTAAGCCAATTTACTTCCTAGCCTCACCCTATATTATTTTGCATTGTTGGAAAAAGTATTGTTGCCAGCAACATTTCGCTGTTTATAAACATGATGCCAGAAACATTCTATGATGTTTAAAAGAAATAGTGTACAACTTTAGCAAAATAATATTTTATTTATAGTATTTCTTATTAGATTTTGATAGCATTTCGCATAAAATGCTGAGCAGTATTCCATGTACAAAATTCAAGTGAAGGTGCGATTGCTAATTAAGATTTTCAATTGGCGGTTTTTATTTTATTATTTCTGTATTTAACGAACCTTTGTAAAGGTTGTCAATATCTCGGTATGTGTGAAATATTAAATTAAACGTTTACCTCGAGCCTTACTTGCTTATTAATCTAGAAAAATGCGTGAAATATTAAATTAAACGTTTACCTCGAGCCTTACTTGCTTATTAATCTAGAAAAATGCTTTAGAAACTTTAATAATTTTTTCTAATAAAATATGCAATAAATTTAACTCACAATACAATTTTCACAATTAAAATTTGCTAGCTATGTAACCAGATATTAAACGAACCGCTCTGTACTATAAACTATAAATAAATATGAACTCATAAGTACAAAAGTCAACAAACATGAACAATTGCATCCGTTTTTTTTTTCTCTAACACAACAATATTCCACTCATCGTATTCTTCTCATCCCTTTTGCAGATAAAATTAATTTATGACATGTTGTACTTGTCACGTATGTTGACAAATAGTATATTCAAAATATTAATATATTAAAATACAGATGGTGAAAAAAAGAAACAATTTTATAGGTTGTCCCGAAATTCATTTGAAATTCGAATTTTCCTCATTCTCTAAAATAAAATTTCGCAGAGGTCTTAGAGAAATGAAAGATTTTATAAAAGAACTACTGGCTTTAACTCTGCTGCAAGTGAACGCTTAACGGAAAAGCACTTACTTCCTGGAAAGTAATTGAAGCATTTGGGATTTAGAAGCGATTGGTCAAAAACAACTGCTTGACCATGCTTCTGTGCTTCAAAAATGAAGTGAATCTTACTGTCATGCAGTCAGTCCTAATGCCATTTGACACCATAACTGAATCAAATTTGTACTTGTGTTAAAATCAGAGGATATTGATACGATAGTTATCCGGCTCGAATAGCCAGCAAAAATCTAACAATTTCATGAAACTTCTACTAATAAAGGGTGGGCAAGTTGGAGGTTGGGAAGTAAATTCGCATAAAACACACTTTTTTTTTGACAATTTCAGCTTTATTGAAACCAAGGTGAAGTAAAAAATTGGAGTTAATAATGGAATATCATGTCGAGCAAATGTTCCATCTCTAGCAAGTCGCTAGACTTACGCTCTCTTCACAAGACTTTCAAGCACATTTTGCATTTTGCTTCATTTATCTCGTCAGTGCTGCGCCGAGTTTTATCTGTCAGAGTGTCGGTTGTTTTTGGATTGCTTACGTAAATCCGCTCTGAAGAGAAAATCCAACCGCATAAAATCACATGAACAAGGCGGCCTGTTGCCATCGGAAGATCGAGAAATTAGGTGAACAGGAAATTTCTGATGCAATAACTGACTTGCTTTGGGTGACTATGCTTTAGGTACTTCTGGCGTCGTAGTGCTGGAACCAAAGGACACTGACGTGAACATTAGCCAATTGCGGCTACAAACATTTTATCATGGTTTGGTAGCCTAGAGAATTCATGGTACTGTGGTTTCCTTGCTTATTTTGGAAAACATATGGACCGATGATGCCCGCCGGCCGCAAGCTAGACTGCGCCTAATTGATATTGAGCCTCGTCACTAAAGACGATTTTATTGCGTTATTTTGTAGAGTTTTCCATACATCTAATTCACTAAAGCTCGACGCAAACAATGGTCGGTCGGCTTTATTTCCTGAACCAGCTGAACTTTATAAGCATGAAGATCTTTTTGCAAGGCATTGCACGAAATCCCACTAGTGATGCCCAATTATTGTGAACTTCGACGAGTTCATCTTTCAGGCTCATGCTCATCTTTTAGCCACTTATCTGTGCAGCGGCTATTTTTGTATCACTACACCCACTTCAACACTATTATTTTGGTCTATTGTAAGCAACATTAGCATGAGCCTCGAATTAAATAACGCCCAGCGGTCTTAGGTGCAGCCTTATTACGAAGAAAAGTTTCTCGAATTTTACAAAGTGATGCAGTGAAATTTTGTTAGGAAATTTTCACAATTTAAATTCTTTGCTTACGAGTGTAGCTCCATTCGCCAACCTTTTACTAAAAAAATGTCAAAGAATCACATTTCAATTCCTGGCATTTAATTATTGGACAGAGAATTTGCTAAACCAAAATTTGCCCGCCAAATATTTTTAACTCTGAATTAGATGATCAAAAGTGTCACTGAAATTTTTACTGCAGAGTAATTGTTACACATCAATCGCTAATAGAAAAAATGCACTACGTCTGTCTGACTTGCTGTTTTCCACAAAACAAAAAAAAACTAATTTTAAAGAAAAAAAATTTAATTTGCTATTTTACACAATTGCTTAAATTTTTGAGCTTTTTTTTCTAAATAAATAAAATAAAAATATTTTTATCTTAACACTTGATAATGGACTGTGGCCAACCAAGTCGTCAGTATCAATAACACTGTTGTTTGTTGCCCTGACAATGTTGTGTTCATAAATTTAATAGAAACTCCTACAGATTTTTGTTTCTTATTTTCTTTTGTCGCCTGAAGATAAATTAGTTTTAATGTTGTCGTTTTTCATTTCATTTCAGTTATTTTATTTTATTTAAAATTAATGTGCGAATGGTTTTGGCAGCAAAACAAAAACACAAGACAAAGATCATCTTAATAAATTTCAAGATTATTCCAAGAAAAACGAATGAATTTTCATTTTTATTTTCTCGACTGGTGGACAACAATTAAAAGAAAATTTGTCATACGCCCTGTCCTGTGAATGTGTGTGTGTGTTGTGTGTGTGTGTGAGTTAGTGTGGTGTATGTTGTTAGCTGAGTGATTTATTATTTTGTTATTAATTTAAAATGTATTTTCTCGTTTGCCTTTTAAATATTTGGGAGTTTTTTTAACCCATCACTGCCCAAAGAAACCTGGCAATAAAAACCTTTCTTTTTTATTATTGTTTACTGCTTAGAAAGATAAAATATAAAAAAATCATTAAAAAACATCATAATATTTTGTTACTTTTGCAGAAAAATGGCTGTCTGCACATGCAGACACCGGGAGTTTTAGTTATGAAATTTACCAAAATAATTTCGTTCTACACAAGTATTTTTGGGCATAGTTTGCATTTCCATCGACACTTGGAAGCACACATTGCAATTGATCTTCTATTCTTTTAGGATCGTGCCTATTGTTCTTCCAATCAGCAGCAACCGCATTGGAAAAAGGACGTTTTGTAGAAGTTCCACATATAATATTTCTTCTGAAAGATAGCTGGTCCATTAGAGTTGTATTTTCAGCTCTACATTGTAAAGCCCCCTAGTGTTACTCCACCACTTCTTTCCTCCAATGGATACCCGGATACTGGGTAAAGACTAAGAGACCAGTCCATTTGATCAATGACTCCCATTTCTTGGTTATAATTTACAAACAATCTCGGTATACTGAAGTCAGCGATTTTTATTCGATCATCACGCCATCTTTTTGCTTTTCCTAGTGCATGAGCAAAATCAAAATTTGATATCATGGTGACAACGTTATTTTCTTTCCAATGTATTATTGTGATTTGATTATTTTTATCAAAACGAAAATCATATTCTGCTCTATCTCTACCCTTTTTTTCTTCATTTCTTTTACGGCCATTACAGGACATTTTTTGGCGCTGTTATCATGAATTTTACAAGTCGCCCTAAATCCTACATATTTTAATTCACTAAATATTTCAAAAACTGTCAAAGCATACGATGTGTACTGAAGGCACTATGGGCATTTTGGCAAGAATAATTTAAATACTTTTTCATCAAGAAAATCAGAATTCGAAGGAAGATGCATTGATTTTATACGATAAACGTCAAAAGCATATTAGTGCCCATAAAAACTTGCTGCAGCCTATTTCTGGTAACCATGATGGGTTTATCTATAATAAATTTTTTTGCTGGATGTCTACCAAAATAAACATGGACTCATAAATCGATAAATTTACATGTGTAACACCTCACTGACATGAATTTAATTTAAACACTTTATTCTTTCAACTACAGGCAAGTCTCTTATTGGTGAGTTATGTTTAGTTTTCAAGAACCTTTTGCGGCCAATTGATTTTGTAACACAAGGAACTCCCAAATCTTTATCGTAACTATAATAATGGCGATTTGAAGGTTGAACAATAAAATCCCTAAAAAACGTTATAGGCCAGGTGTGCCGGTGTTTTAATTCGACTATAAAATCAATTTTGTCGACATCGAAAATTCATTTAAACAAAACTCGGAATGTATGTTTCTTAAAAAGGGGTTGTGAAGTTTATGAACCTATTTGTAGCTGCATCACTTGCATTAAACATTGCAGTATAAGATAGGAAAATTATTCTTCACTTAGGATCTCCAAAGTTACCCTCATTTATACGGGTGCATCATCACTGTTATTCCAATTTAAATTAGAAACATTTTGGTTTCTATACGAAAGTTCAGTTTTTGCCGACATGTGGTTCGGCATATTTATACTCAAAACAAGTCTTTTTTATTTGCTTCATCTCTTCTTCACTTATGACACCACTGTCATCCGGTGGGACAAAAAGTACATAATATTCAGCTTCAGTCTTATCGTTTTCCACTATTTGCTCAATAGCTTTCTAAAATCGTAAGAAAATCATTTTGTCCTTTAAAGGTATTGCGATGGTCCACATTGCTTGTATTGAAAAATCTAAAAAAAAATAAATATTTTCTACTTGCAACGTTCATCTGGGGGACATCTAAACAAAATCATTCTTTATAAGAAAATGTTACAATTTGTATTTTTGAAAGCATTCACACATCTTTTGGAAAATAAACAATTTATAATTATTTTATTTCACGCCATTCCAATATAAAAATTTATTAAAACTGAAATTAACGAAGCAAACTGAATTATAAATGCGCAATTAAAATGACTCTAAATAACACATGCAATTTATGTAGCACCCTGTAAGTTTAGCCCTAAATTTTTTAAACCTTTTGGAATATATATTTATTACTACTCTATAGCTGAAAGTTCATACCACGCGTTCTACACGTACACGCTTTATACGCGTCTGTCAAAAAAGTAGAATCAGTGTAATTGTATGTGACAAGTTACACAGTACATCGCATAGAATGCTTATGACGCATAGAACGCAGGTTTACTTTATACTTTTCTACTCGTCGCAAGCGCCATGAAAAAATTTCAGCTGTTTTTGACGTTGTATTATTTCTGTTATTTTGATTTTTCAAACGTTGGTGCAAAAAAACCACTCACTTCCCTTTCCAAAAACAAGGGACACACCCCAAAGCGTCTTTTTTTCTCTTGAAGTTTTCCATAGGTCCTCATTACACAAAATATCATATGCCAAATTTAATAAATTCTGTAAATTCTTGAAAAATTTCAATTTCGGTTTTCATTTTTGCAAAAATTTTTTTTATTAGATAAAATTATTTACACCACAACTGATCATAACGAAAAACTTGGCGCATAAAAAGCGTTGCATGTAACTTGAAGTTTGCAAAGCGTAGAACGCGTAAAAAGCATCAAACGCATACAAGTCGTGTGCCCGTAGAACGCGTGGTATGGACTTTCAGCTTAAAAGACATAACGGTTGCTTTTATGGGATCAGTGAGCGGTAATGGGTTCAGATCTCAAAATCATTACCCTTGAAAAGAGAACAGAAATAAGCTGGGATAGAAGCCATATTTTTGAAAAGAACAAAATCTTAGAGTCTTAAATATTAAATTCTTAATATTGTGTTTATTAAATTATTATAAATATTTGGATAATTTTTTGCAAAGAGGCTAATGGGCAAATTTGAGGTTAGGAAGTATATAGTGTGTCAAATGCTTTATTTAGTAAAAAGTTGGAAAATTTTATATACAGAACTCTTGAGCAAAGAAATTTAATTTTGAAAAATTTACTATTTAAATGGTGAAAAATTCACTCATCCCACCTCGTAATCAGGCTCCTACTGAGGCTGCCGTGTATAATTTAATCACCAAATTTGAAGTCCACGATATTGTTGGTAGCACATACTGGAAACTGGCCAAGTGTTAACAATGAGCCTGCAGCCTTAGTTTGTCATCATTCAGATCAATTGGGCAGATAGGTTGGGAAATATTTTTCATAGAAGTCATAATCTGATCTCTACCCACAACTCTTTCAAGAATTAAGGCCTATCGAAAGTTTGTAAATTGGCTGTTTGAAAAACTGAACAAAAGCAACGCACTTTTCCACAAAATAATCTTGAGTGATGAGACACATTTTCAATCAGGGGGTAATATAAACAAACAAAATTGACGATTACGGGGCCCACAAAATCCACAAACCGTGCTCGAGAAACTATTACATCCAAAGAAAGTAAGCGTACGGTGCGGTTTTTAGTCAGGCGACATCATCGCTCCGTATTTGTTTAAAAATGGGGAAGAAAACAAAGTCGTAAGTATTCTGCGCCACCACACTATAAAAGTCCACTAACTATGACTAGTGTTGGCATCAGTGAGCTTTGGTTTCAGCAAGACGGCGCCACGTAGCTATCCAAACAATTCCCGGTCGCATAATTTTTCGATGTGGGAATGTAAATTGGTCGCCTCATTGTTATTTATTTATTGCAGCTGGATTATTTTGTCGGGAACCACATGAAAGACCGGCTTTACATGAGTAACCCGCAAACATCTGACGCTGTGGAAGATGAAATTTGGCACGGCAGTGATGAGATAAGCGAAGCTTTGTTCAAAATATGCTTCAAAATTTTGTGAAGAGATCGGACGACTGTCGATGTGCTAGTGGTGGATATTTACCCGACATCATATTTCATTATTAACTCTCATATTCCTATTCCATACTGGTATCAATTAAACTAAATTTGTCAATTTACTTCCTAGCCTTAAATTTGCCCATCCAATATTTCAGACGGCAACTGTGGGATGGTTTAATTTCATTGCACTCAATATTATTTAAGGCAGTCCATAGCTCCTCTTTATAAACGATGCGAGTTTGAGTTAATTTATTTTGCAATCCATCAAGTGTCTTTTATACAAAAAAAAAAAAAACAGAACACTAAAGACGTCTTTGAAGGTGACAAACTCTGAGAATAAATTTAATAATTTATCAGCTAAGGAATTCAAAGTCAATTAAAAAGAAATCCTTCAATCAAATTAATTTTCAACAACATTGAAACAGCAGGCAGGCAGGCAGGCAGGCATTAGAATTAAATTAATTGAAAACAACATTAAAACTTTGAATAAAAAACTTTTATTCTTTTAATTGTTTCAACTCAAAATTATATAATTACAGACCAAAGCAAAAACAAGAGGAAAGAAAATTCCTTGCAGTGTTTGTTAATTTAAATTTTAAGCACACACAGGCATAATTGCAGGCAACACCAGGTGCTTTCCAATCGTGTTATAATTTGCATTCATTTAATTGAAATATTGTTTTAAAATAATTGCTCTACTAAAACGCAAACTATTTACGATGTTCTTAGTTTTTAAATAAATAGTTTTAGTTTTTAAATTTTGCTACTTCATGCACACACACGCACGCATATGCAATACACACACATTTAGCTCTAGCAAGTGGGAAAACTATTGCGTATGCGTTATTTAAATTGAATATTATTATTTATTGCTGATGCGTATGCAACTGCGAACAACTGGTTAAAAGTTGAGTATTTATACAAAAACAAAATATGCATATATTTTAAATTTCAATATACGAGGGTAGGTGTGTATGTCTTGCATGCTGACAAGTAAAAATCGAATATTAAAGGCTTCTAAAAATAGTATTTTTTTAAAAGAAAACTGATAATTTTAAGTCAAATTTTGTCACTCAGTCCTTTTAAGCAAATCGATTATTGAAACAACTTTTGTGGCCATCAAAATCCTACTCTAGCACTATATAACGTGCAGGACCGAAGATATTACAAGCATTTTATTTATTTCACATGACTTTTTTCTTTTTATCACATGAAAGTTGTGGGCTCGATTCCAAACGAAGACCTTGGTTTTTTTCACTACAAAAATAAAAATTGACTGTCGGTAGGGCTGCTCAGCGATGAAGGCATATTCACTGGTCGCTGTGCTGTCTTATATACGGCAGTTAATTTCCGACTATCCTTCTTCTTTCACCACCTGTTTCATCTATTCTCTATCCCTTTCCTAAAGAATGTAGCACTGTACTTGAAGTGCTACTTCTCTTTAAAGAAAAAAAAAATTAAAGTGGCATTTACCAATATCATACTGATTGTTGTAGAACATGTACGAATGCGCGGTGCCGTCTGTGTAATTGCATATATTTTCTTTTTAATTTTAAATCTAATTTCCATTATAATACCAAAATAGCTAATATTATGGTATGGTATTATGTTGTTTATTTCTGAATAGATACGAACCTAACAACAGAACTGCCTGAACGCCAACACTGACTCACCAGTATAAACTACAACGCGACTTGAGAATGATGCATTCGCATTGAAAGCGCTCGCCCTCGACTACAAACCAGCCAGTTAGGACAGAAAATAGCATTATTATTAGCTAATAATTTTTCATAGTTCCTAATTCTATGTTTTATGAATGTTCGCAGCAAGTTCTCCATATTTGTTTCGAATACTATATGATGCAAATGATAAATGGATAAGATCTTCCAACATTTAACTTAAAAAGAGAATAATGATTTCTCAGAATTCGTTCAGTTTTTATAATGGTTACTTTAAACATAATGCGTGGTCATACAAATCTCTAATTTTCGCTATGAACAAAGGCAGCATAATGTTTTGTGACTAAATAAAATAATTTAGTTTTTAAATTAAATACTGAAATATCTAATTGTCTTGAATGCAGGTCATTTGGGGCTCGTTTGTGGGACTTTACGTCACTGAATTATTTTTTATATTTTCTGGGGTGTATTGAAAGACCGAGTTTACGTAAACAACCAACGCTCTGAAAGATGAAATTTGACGTTGCATTCATGAGATAAGAGAAGTTTTGTTACTTCAACATTTTTTGCAAAGACCGGACATCTGTAAACGGTGAATATTTACCTGACTTTATATTCAATTATTAATTCCACTATTAATTTTATCTACCTTATATTGGCATGAAAAAAACTAAAGTTAAAAAAGGGTAGTGTGTTTTAAGGCAATTTATTTTCTAACCTCAAATTTGCCCATTCTGATTGGCCACAGGTGTTTTCCACTGATGCGCTAGGTCGCATGTATACTATTCATCCTAGAAATGATGAATGTTTTTATTTGCAACTGCTGCATGTATACTATTCAGCCTAGAAATGATGAATGTTTTTATTTGCAACTGCTGCCAAACATATCGAGAAGCATGTCGGCTATTGGGTTTGCTGGAGAACGATTCTCATTGTGATTTAACACTTGCTGATTTAGTTGTTTCATCAAATGTGTACCAAATACGAACGCTGTTCGCAATATCATCACCGTATGTTTTACTTCACAGCCAATTCAGTTATGGAACAAATACAGAGACGACATATGTGAAGATATCTTGCATCGCTTGCGCATTCGTACGAATAATCCCGACATGCAAATAACAGATGAAATATACAATGAAGGATTGATTCTGATTGAGGATCAATGCTTCACTATTGCAAACAAGCTACTGATTGAAGTAGGAATGATTGCGCCAAATCGATCAATGCACGATGCCTTCAACAAAGAATTAAATCGAGAGCAGCAATACAATGCTGATACATTGCAGGAACTCGTTCGAAATAATGTGCCGTTGCTGAATGACTAGCAAAAACTAATATACGAAACATTTATGCAAGCGGTGGACAATAATACTGGTGGTCTATTCTTTTTGGACGCACCTGGAGGTACAGGGAAAACATTTGTCATTTCATTGATTTTGGCCACTATTCCTTTAAGATGTGTAATAGCTTTGGCGTTAGCATCATCTGGAATTGCGGGGACTCCTTTAGATGGCGGTCGTGCTGCACATTCTGCGCTTAAGTTGCCACTCGATTTAAACACAATTGATACTCCAATATGCAATATTTCCCTACCCAGCGCAATGGGAAAATTGTTGATGCAATGCAAGCTTATTGTTTGGGATGAGTGCACAATGGCACATAAGAAATCACTTAATTTCACACTGAAGAATCTTCGGCGAAATAACAACACCTTTGGCCACTTGATGATATTGTTGGCAGACGATTTCAGGCAGACGTTGGCAGTAATTCCCCGTGCAACGCCTGCAGATGAATTGAATGCTTGCCTGAAGGCATTGCCTTTGTGAAAAACGTAAAAAAATTATCGCTAACCACTAATATGAAGTGCTACACAATTTTTCAAACAATTGTTAGCTGTTGAAAATGGAAAAGTCACAGTTGATGCGACAGCTAGATTAATTTCTCTTACCAAAGACTTTTGCTGATTTGTAGTGTTGTTTACCCAAACATTAGTGAGAATTATCAGAATTATGCTTGGTTAAGTCAGCGAGCAATTCTCGCTGCAAAGAATAACGATGTTGTACATGCACTGAATTTCACCATTCAATCAAAAATCGTTGGCGATTTGGTGACATACAAATCCGTTGATTCCATAACAAATCCCGATGATGCAGTAAATTATCCAACTGAGTTATTGAACTCTCTGGAGCTACCAGGATTTCCACCACATAACTTGCAACTCGAAGTTGGTTCAGTTTTTATGATATTGCGTAATTTGAATCCAGCGCGATTTCGCAACCGTACTCGATTTGCGGGGAAAGGACTTATGCCGAATTTGATTGAGGCAACCATTATTAACGTAAAGTACGCAGGTGAACGATTGCAATTTCCCGTTCGCCTTGAGTTCGTAATGACAATTAACAAGTCGCAAGGCCAATCGCTTAGTGTTTGCAGGATAAATTTAGAAAATCATTGTTTTTTCACGTGGGCAGCTATACGTTGCATGTTCACTACTTGGGAAACCATCCGCTTTATTTGTGTTAACGCCAGACCAGAAAACAAAAAATGTGTTTTACCAAAGAGCACTTCAATGAAACTGATAATTTGCAGACACGTATAACGCTTCGAATCAGTATTTACTTTGGATTCACTTTCATTTTTTACTTACAAAAAACGAGGCCATCTGGTGGCGAAACGGAGTTCGCTGGGTTTTAAATTATTAGTGAAATTTTCATATAAAAATCGATTTTTTATAGTTGATCCCAAATTATGCTTATTTTTGCGAAATTCATCTTACTCACGGAGATATAATCGCTGGGAATTCATATATGATCCCACTGCGAACTACAGTGATGATAATAATTTAGATATTGAACCAATGACGACTGTATGCCGATATTGCAATGCGTTAAAGTTCAAAAGAGAAACGGATGGATTGTGCTGCGGAAGTGGAAAAGTCAAACTGGATCCATTACTTACACCACCACAGCCATTGTTCAATGGAACTGATCCCGATTCCAAACATTTTCTTCAACGTATCCTTGAGTACAAAAACTCTTTTCGCATGACTTCCTTTGGAGCTAACATCATTCGAGAAGGCGGCTTCATGCCAACTTGCAAGGTAAAAGATTTTATTCAACCAATCACTCACACCAATCAATCACACCAACACAATTAATTGCAACACATAACAACTACACATACACCACACACTACACCATCACACGATCGTATTAGGCTTTTTTTTGCGAAGTTCCTCTTATTTACGGAGATACAGCCATTTTAAGTTTTTAGTGAAATTTTCATATAAAAATCGATTTTTTGTAGGTGATCACAAATTAGGCGTATTTTTGCGAAATTGCTCTTATTTACGGAGATATAGCCATTGAAGCCATCTGATGGCAAACGTGGCGAACGGAGTCGGGTTTGCTAGTATTCTTATATTAATTCTTGTACTCCTGCTTTACATTTGCTATTATCAATAAAATTCAAGTTGACAAAAAAGGTGTGTGTTTTAATAATTTACCTCCTAACCCCAAATTAGCCCATCCACTATTTCTGAATCAAGATTTCATTTGAAAATGAATTTTAATGTCAATCCTTACAAGACCAGGGTGAGATGCTTAATACCTTCAGCTATGATAATTTTATGCTAAGTTTATTTTATTGCTACGGCCATTAGTTTCGTATTCAAACCGTCAGTTTTAAGTTTTGCTTTGAAAAGTAGTGCGGTATTTTAAGATAGAAATTCGAATTCATCATTATTATGACCGTTAAAGGAGGAAATTAATTGAAAAAATATAGCATTTCAATTAGCACTCTAAAGCCGTTTTGGTAAAAATACCACACATGAAGAACTTAAAATTGTTCTCCCGATTTAGCCGAAATTTAGATTTGTCGTCTTTCAGGAAATCTCTCTAGCAGAAAAAGTTTCTAAACAGTTGAATAAAAAACTCCCCCCAAAAACGTATAACGAAATAGAAAAGAGCCTAAATTAGTCTAAGTATTTTTGAAAAATTGAAAAGGATTAACGTTTTCTAAAGCCTCAGTGGCTGACTCTCGCATACGTAGTCCCATGCTGAGAATAAAGTTTCATTTTAAAGCATAAGATTCCTTGACAAGAACAACGACAACACAACTTTACCATAAATACAAAACATACTTATAAAACTGAATTATGCATTAATATCTTCATTATTAGGTACACATATCCTCAGTCGCTCCATCTCTACACTTTTCACCATTTTCTACACACGCTATTTAATGCATAAACACAAAACACACTCTGTCTTTCTGTCTGTCTGTAGGTGTCTGGGTGGCAGACATACTTCTTCATAAGGTTTTGTATACATTGAAACATTACTAAATAGGTTGTGGGAACAAACACATATACACACACACACACACATGAATCCTTGTGTCTGTGTTATATGCGTATAAATAGCTATGTTTTCACACACAATTTTAGAATACAAGTCAAGAATTTTGTTTTATGCCAACTTACCTCTTCATGTTCCCGTTGAAATTTTTCCTTTTTACGCATCGCTTCTTGCACTTTTAACTGTAAATATAATTTGAAGAATAGAAAGAAGTGAGAAAAAAAAACACAAAAAACAAAACAAAATGGTGTATCAGTATGAATATATGAGCAAAAGCATGAAAATTTTAAGAATAGAAATAAAAATAAAAATGACAAGTAACGACAATATTTTAAGAAAGAAATTACAAAAATTCAATTATAAATATTTATGACGCTTGATATTCTTTTGAGCATGCAATGGAGAGCTTTGAAGGAAAGACATCTTAATAAATGTAAAACAAACCAGTTGCTTATGGAGGCAATAAATAATGTACTCAACCTGGCTAAAACATTTTGGAGCCATTTGCTTAACAAATTCTTTAGTCTTTAAACACATGGCAATAATGTGATTTAATTCTTCTTATAGTACCGCTCTACTGACCTGATAGATATTTACATCAGCATTTGGCCTTAAAACTGGTTGAATATAATGTCTCTTCCAACCACAGAAGCGCATGGCTGACACCCCAAGTAGCAACTTTACAAAAACACAACATGCAGTGACGTGCAGCTCCTTCTGGCTTCAGAGATCTAGATTACCGTCGCATCAATCGCGACATTGATTATCCGAGAATGCACTTCGGATAACAAAAAGCCACATCTCTCTGCTTAAATCACAGCCGCTATGATAATTCCGTAACAATAATTGATAAGTCACTTGTCGGACGTTGAAAGCGCTTATCTCCCAGTTTCAGACTGCTACTAGTCTAGGCGCTTAATTTTTTTTTAAGAGAAGTAGCACTTCAGGCAACAATGCCTTGCTTCACTCTTTAGCTAAGGGATAGAGAAGAGATGAAACAGGTGGTGAAAGTAGAAGGGTGGTCGGAAATTAACTGCCATATAAGACACCACAGCGAACAGTGACTATACCTTCATCGCTGAGCAGCTCCACAGACAGTCAATTTTTTATTTGTAGTGAAAAAAAACCATGGTCTTCGTTGTGAATCGAACCTACAACCCCCATACTTACAAGCTAGTACAGATAGTGTGATTCGTTTTACATCCGCACCTGGCTATGTAACCTTAATCAGATGGTGGACAAACCACAATTGTATAACTTGGAACGTCATACATGCGTCCTAGGAAGCCGAAGACATAATTCTAAGCAACAAAAACTAGGTGTTTGCAACTATAATGATTCCAGGGCAGGGCTGCAAACCATCACACCTTGCTAAAGAGTTGGAGACTTTCAACTCCTGTCCAGAACACATGTCTAGCATGCTCACTGGACTGGATCATTCAGTTTGCGTGTCATTATCAGTGAGATGATCCTGGCCACCATAATAACCATTATACTATTATGGGGCCGCGAAACCACAACCACCACGTCACTCCCATATAGGGACCAACCTCAATGATCAGCCAGAGAACTATTATAAGTCTAAAGAGACAAATAATGGACTTTGCGGCTCACTGATCCCCGTGGAAATAAAGTGGAGCTTCCAGTTGACTCCCTGCCTGTCTTCAGGGGACTGGGCTCCCTTTTTCCTGCAGTTGCACAGATCTAGATAGCTGTAACGTACTATTAATACCATAAATGTGCCCGCGGTGGGGTGACAAGCTAGTACACTACCTACTAGCCTAAAGGGGCGCCTAAACAGACTAATGCGGCCTTTAACTTCAGAGAAACAAATGTCAGAGTGTGGAAATTAGCCAACAAGACTAAGTGCCTGCGGAGCAGAAATATCTCTCTAATATGTAAATCGATCGATTGTTTAGCTCGCTGTTTTTAGCATAATTTTCTTATACCAACGAATTAGAGTCTTCCACAAAGTTTTCAACAGGACGAAAGCAGGAGAGCAAAAAAAAAGCAATAGAGCAAAAGAGACGCAAAAAAACTGGCAGATGTTTGATTTGTTACAGAAATATTTGGCGATCTAGAATCTAAAGTAAATGATTGTTGCCGCGAGCCCCAGCGATACCATCTGATTACAATGACAGGGGAACTGATCTCTGTTAAGCCTTCCTTCTAGTGGGATATTAATAAAGACGTTCGGTTGGCGAACTCAAGTTTTAACACATATTAGTTTTGGAGAGGGCTAGATTATATCAAATTAGACGGAGCTGGTATGATCGTTAATCAAGTAAATACCCGCAGTACAGACTTTTGCTTTTGGATCCCTCTGACCTATATTTTTAAAATATTTTCAAAGAATGTGCAGAGTATAAATTTTGAAGTCGCCACGCAGTTGTATTCTTTTATTTATTTCTTTGTTTGGTGGCTTTATGCTTTGTAAGTGACTACTCAGAGGAAATTAGGGATTTTAAAACGTAGGTGGACGATAATTAAAGTGTCCAGAAAGGGCAAAGGAATTCAGTTATGTACAGTTGCAAAGAAATTC
Organism: Trichopoda pennipes; assembly: GCA_030448955.1. NCBI lineage: Eukaryota > Metazoa > Arthropoda > Insecta > Diptera > Tachinidae > Trichopoda > Trichopoda pennipes. The sequence goes on from JASKUP010000094.1 coordinate 923,420, forward strand.
GTCCTGAGAACAAGATCAAGATTGTTATATGATTTAAAGCAGACCATAAAATATTAAAAGGAAAATGAAAAAATTTTAATTTAGCGATTAAGGAATTCATAAGCGTAATTTGATTTATTATTCGACTGCAATTTTGTGATCCAATTATATGAGACTAAATAGATTTTAAAATTCTTTGTTCTCCAGATTGATTTCTTGTTAAAATCAGTACCAAAGCAACTAGCAGAGTCATTGTTACAAAATATCTGGATGTTTTTAATATCAAGGACCTGTTAAAACAATATAAAAATTTTTTTAAGGATCAATAGCAAAACTCCTTTAATTCTCTGCATCGCATATAACCATTCTTAGCAAGCAAATCTTTAGCTATAAATTTCTATTAAAATTAATGTTTGCAAAAGAAGAAAATATAAATAATGAAAAGTATACAAAATTTAAAAATCACTTGAGTATCATTATTAAAAACCCACACACACACACACATACTCGCACACACAAGTATATAAATTGAAATTTATACTTAATTAAAATAAACTTTTCCTTTGCTAAAGGAAACTTATAAAGAAATATTTAAATACTACGAGGTGTAGTTCATTAGTTTTACTAAAATCATTTAAAAAGCTAAAAAGAATTTTAATATTTTAAAATAGGGGAGTCAAAATTGGAGAATAATACAAAAAAAGGAAATAATTTTTTTATAAATCTATGTGGATTTCTCCAGTTTAATCCTTCTCGAAGGAAATAAAAAAATTTAAAAATGTGGTCACGGTATGTTGGAAACTGCGTTATAACAATGAATAATATTATCCATCTTTAGTAAGGATTTTTCTTAAGAAATCCAGAAAGCAATTTTGACAACACTAATCTGTATATGTATTTGTTAACCTCAATTTGAAGAGGCTTAAAACGATTAAACAATGGCTGAGGAAGCAAAAAGTGGCAAAACATACGACTGAAAAATGATTCTGTAGTATATTTTCTATAACATAAAATAAAATAAAAATATATATCTGACAAAATTGTGACTAATGAAAATTATCTACAGAAATAAGTGTGATAATGATTTTCGGCACACAAATTATGACGGATTTAAGTAGAATAATTATGGTAAATAAAATTTTTTAAGAGAAATTATGATTGATACGAATTTTTTCTAATTAAAATAATGACTACAAAAATTTTATTATCGAAAATTATAATTGATGAAATTTTTTATAAATTAATTACGACTGGTGAAATTTTTTCGCAAAAAGTTATGATATAAATAATTTTATAATTCAAACATGCTTATGACTATTTTTTCTTTTAGAAAAGTTATGACTGATGACATTTTTTTAGATTAATTATGACATACCCAAATTTTCTACAAAAAGTTATGACTTTAAAATGTTCCTATTGAAAATTATGATTGATGAAATTTTTTATACAATAATTATGACTGATGACTACTGTTTTTAGAAAAGTTAGGATTGATGAATTTTATTTAGAGAATTTAGAAGTACTACGAAAATTGTCTACAAAAAATTATGAATGCTAAACTTTTGTTGTTGAAAACTATGATTGATGAAATTTTTTCGTAAAAAATTATGACATGAATATTTTTTTATACAAAATTTATGACTCATAAGTATTATTTTTTTTTGGTAGAATAGGTATAGCTAATGAAATTTTTTATAGAAAAGTTAAGACTGATATAAAAATTTTCTGCAAAAAAATGACTGCGAAAATTCTGTTGTGGTAAATTATGATTAAAGATATTTTTTATAAATGATTTATGAATGATGAAATTCATTCCTAAAAAGTTATGTTATAAATAATTTCATAATTCAAAAATGCTTGGGACTATTTTTTTAAGAAAAGTAATGACTGATGAAATTTTTTTAGAAAAATTATGACTGATGAAAGTTTTTCGTAAAAAGTAATGAGAAGAATATTTTTTTATACAAAAATTGTGGCTGATGAATATTGCTTTTAGAAAAGTAATGACTGATGAAATTTTTTACGGAGAAATTATGACTGATACGGAAATTTTCTACAAAAAATTATGACTGTTAAAATTTTGTTATGGAAATTTATGATTACTATAATTTTTTATACAATAATCGTGACTGATGAAACTTTTTCGTAAGAAGTTATGACATGAAAATTTTTTGTATATAAAAATTATAACTGATGACTATTTTTGTAGAAAAAATACGACCGCTAATATTGTGCTATCGAAAATTATGATTGATGAATTTTTTTATAAAATAATTATGATATGAGATTTTTTAAAGAAAAATTTTGACAAAAAAAATTTTTTATAGAAACATTATGAGAGGAAAATTATAACAAAAAAATTGTTATTTTTATAGAAAAATTAAAAGTAATGAAATTTTTACAACGGAAAATTTTCAAGAAAAAAATTATGTCTGGTTAAAATTTTCTACAGAAAAAATATAATTCTACTTTTATAATATGAGTGATAAAAATTTTCAACAGATAAATTATGACCCAATGAGAAAATGTTCTAAAGAAAAACTGTAATTTAGAAAATTATTTCTAGAGAAAAATTATGAATTAAAATATGAAAAGAATAATGACTAATGAAAATGTGCTACAAAAAAATAATGGCTGAAAAATTGTGACTGTAAAAAGTTTTTTTGTAGATAAACTATAACTAATGAGAAAATTTTACATAAAAAAAAGGTGACTGCTAAAACTTTTTTACAGAAAAATTATTGCTAATGAATTTTTTTGTTTAGAAAAATTACGACTGGACTAATTTTTTTATAGAAAAATTAAAGAAATTTTTATAGAAACATGACAGACGAAAGTTTCAAGAGCAAAATGAAATTTTTTTTAATTTTTTTTAGAAAATTTTTTAAAATTTCTTTTCAGAAAATTTTTTTAAATTTTATTTTTAGTAAATTTTTTTAAATTTTTTTTTAGAAATTTTTTTTAGAAAAGTTTTTAAATTTTTTTCCAGAAAATTTTTATAAAAAATTATGACCAATAAAAAAGTTTTCCACAGAAGAGTTGTGACTAAAATTTTATATTAGAGAAAATTTAGGACATTAATTTTTTTTCTGCAAAAAAAATTATGACTAATGAGAATTTTCCTAAGAAAATGTATGAATAATATAATTTCTTTATATAAAAATTATTACTTATGAAATTCTTTTTTAGAAAATTTATGACATGAAATTTCTTTATAAGGGGACTTTTTAATTTTTTTCTTTTCTCAAGCTCAAACTTAATTTATAAGAATTTAAATTATCAATTTGCCAAAGTGATTTTACAACTCAAGCATTTCCGCATGTGTCTATATACAGTGATTTTCTTTAGAAAAAAGTTACTTAAGAAAAAGAGAATGCGACAGATGGACATGCACATCGTACTGATCTTTATAAGCTGTACGGATTTTTAGTTTTTCCAATATCTCACTGATATGCCCTCGTAGAAAGAATTTTTATAAAAAAAATTTATTAAAAAAATGCATGGCCAAACTTTAAGCACTTTTTGCCGCTGTAAAGGAAGACTTCGGTGGGATGAAAATCGTTAAAGAGCTTTTTTATCTTTTTTATTCTTAAAAGTAAATGTTACTTGAATTTTTTTTTTTTTTTGGGTTAACTTGTTTGTCGTGCAGATGTTGTTGCTTAAACATTTTTCTAATGGAAAATGTTTTTGCAATAATAGCAACAACAGAATGATGAGGATGATGATATGCAAGAAAAGTAGTGACAAAGTAGTATAAGTATACTTATAGTTTGGCTATTGCATTTAAATGATAAGACATTTTCCAACAACGTTAAATATTACAACACACTTGCAAAAAAACGATGCCAGTGTAAAACAATTTTCAAACAGCGCTTTATAAATTTGAAAAACTTACAAAAAGCACGAATACTTTGAGTATTGAAATATTTTGCTAAAACATAAATAAGAAAAAAAGTAAACGATGCTCTTACAAAAAATAGGACGAGTTGAGATTGAAGTCCTGAAAATTGCACCCACAAAAATTTTACGTCGATAGACAGGAAACTATGTTAAAGATAAACAATTTATTCACACAACACTCCTAGTAGATGTACAAACATGATGCTATAAAACGGAACAATTTAAGTACGAAATGCAACAGACACATACACACACACACACGCTCACACACTTAATATTATAAAAAAAAAAACAAAAACAAGTTGAAAAGAAACCTCTATAACAAAAAACACAGGAAACTAAACAATTTTTAAAAAAGAAAATACAACAACAATACTAACAAAAATTTTAGCATAAAAAGAAAAGAAAAACACTTTTAAAATTGGGAACAACAAGAAAAGTGTCAAAAACTTTTATCACAAATTTACATACAAGACGTTATACATCATGAGGCACTCACTCACTACAAATAAAAACGTGAAGTTGGAATCAAGTTATAGTGACAGATGTGACAAAATCATACCAAATTGTAGCGTCCTAAATGCATCCGGTCATGCAGCATTTAAAAGGTTAAAGAAAAATTTCTTGTTTTTTTTTTACTCTTTTGATATTAAAATAAACGTGAATACTTTAACGTCAGCAGAGGAAAGAAAACTAAAGCTTTAACAAAGAGATTTGACAGACAGTGATCTGGCTATGAATAAGTAGACAGCTAGACGAACAGACAGGCCCGCAATGGCACTTGCAAACAATGAAAATATTTGAAGACAAGACACAAATATTTTAAACTATAAACTAAGGCACTTAAGGTTGTGGGTTAAAGCAAGTTGGTCCTGGGTTTTCGTACCAAATTATTAAATGTCTAGAATTGAGATGTCATCCTTCGACATTTATTTAGCAAAAAGTTGGAAAGTTTTAAGCACGGAACGCTTAATCTCTAACCCAAATAATATCCTTGTAGTGGCCATTGGGATGCAAACTATAATTTACGGTTTTATTTTGATGATAATGAGCGGGTAGACTTGGGGCGAGGAAATCAATTGGCTTAAGACCATAATTTTTTGACAATTGCAGTCGTAATGACATCAATGTTAAGTAGAAGTATCGGAGTTTATAATGGCATGTGGGCAGATGTCCGCTCTTTTCACAACATTTTGAAGCAGATTTTGCAATAAACCCTTTCTGCTTCTCAATGCAAACACAAAAGAACGCGGCGGCCAATTGACACAAGAACTTTGGGCCACTATGAAGTTTCTCTTGCAAAAACTGCATTTTCCTATTGGCTTTTGGCGGCGTTTTCCTAAAATTAGTTGTCACTGATATCAACGTAAACCAACTGGAGCCCCTTGAAATTGATTTCCATGGTTTGGTAGCGCACACACTTTACGGTGATGACGTTTTCTTGCTTATTTTCGAAAAAAGAAAAAATACGCGTCGATGATGTCGTCTGAATACAATGGCCACTTTCTTTGGACTGTTTCTAAATGCGTACCGGCTAGTTGAAAATGAGCCTGGCCACATTTTTGGTAAAATGCCTTGTTTGTGTTCAGTTTATCATAGAGCCAATTCACAAATGATCATGTTGCGTTGACTTTAATTCTTTTATGAATTTTACTGAATATCTTTATGCAAAATTTTGCGCAAACTGCCTCTAGTAATGACAATTTTTGCGAACGGCGACCGTCGCTGACGTTTTAGGCTCACTCTCAACTCTTTGCTATAGAGCCCATTGTCTGTAATCACAACCCCCCGGGGGCACATTTATCGGTTCTTATAGAGTACTCAACAATCTGGACCTGTGCAACTGGGGGAAAAAGGGAGCCCAGTCCCCTGAAGGCAGACAGGGAGTCAACTGGAAACTCCACTTTATTTCCACGGGGATCAGTGACCCGCAGAGTTCATTATTTGTCTCTTTAGACATTTAATAGTTCTCTGGCTGATCATTGAGGTTGGCCCCTATATGGGAGTATCGTGGTGGTTGTGGTTTTCTATGGTGGCCAGGATCATCTCACTGATAATGACACGCAAAGTGAATGATTCAGTCCAGTGAGCATGCTTGACATGTGTTCTGGATAGGAGTTGAAAAGTCTCCAACTCTTTAGCAAGGTGTGATGATTTGCAGACCTGTACTGAAATCATTAAAGTTGCAACTAGGTGGTTCTGTTGCATAGAATTATGGCTTCGGCTATCTAGGACGCATGTATGACGTTCCAAATTATACAATAGTGGTTTGTCCACCATCTGATTAAGACTACATAGTCAGGCGCGGATGTAAAACAAATCACACTCTGTCTGTAATCACATCCCACCGGGGGTACATTTACCGGTTTTTATAGAATGCTTGACTATCTAGACCTGTGCTGTTGGAGGTGTAAGGGAGCCCAGTCCCCTGAAGGCAGCAGGGGTCAACTGGAAGCTCCACGTTATTTCCACGGAAATCAGTAGGCATTTAGCTGTTTCTCTGACTGATTATTGAGGTTGGCCCTTTGGGAGTATCGTGGTGGCTGTGTGTTTCGAGGCCTTCGTTTGAGTTGTGTTAGTCGGATCATTCACAATGATCCGATTGCGATTGTGTTCTTAAATTTTATTAGACTTAATGTATTCTGGACCAGGAGTTGGAAAGTCTCCAACTCTTCAGCAAGGAATGAGGGCTGCGGCCTGTTCCGGGCTTTTGAAGTTGCAACTAGGAGTGACCGGAGGATAAACGTATTCGAAGGCCTTCTAGGGAGGGGATGACGCTACATTTCATCCTCAATGGTGATGATCCAGCATATGATTAAGGCCCAAGGCCAGGTGTAGATATAAAACTTATCACGTCTGTAATGTAGAAGCGAGCTTAAGAGAAAAAGCTTCTCGAGTTTTACGAAGTCATACGTAAAATTTTTACCCATTTAATAGTAAATTTGCATAATCACAATTACCTGATCAATTTTTATATTTTCGACAGACAATTTACTTTCTAACCTCAAATTTGCCCACCCATCACCATTATATATGCTTTTTCTCGATTGTTCTTAATTATTTTGCTTAATCATTTTACAACACGAAATTATTAATAAAGCCTAAATGAACTGTAGGTTACAATTCCGTCCAAAAAAGTGTCACTCATCTTGTTTCGTAGTTGCAAAAACATGTTGCAAGCAGCATTTTGCAGTTGGAAAAGAAATGTTGCCAGAAACATTTTGTAACTTGTAATAAACTGAACAAAGTATAATCACAGCAACATAATTTATTATTAATTTCGGACTTGGTGTGTTATATGAGTTTTTTCCATCATTTCGAAATTATGATCAGAATACTTATGCTTTATTTAACGATTAAATTTTCTTTAAACAGGTTTCATCTTTGTATGTGTGTGAATTTTTGGACTAGATGATAAACACATTTTACTATTAAAGGAATGTAAGACGTCTCTTACAGGCACTTAACTTATCCATTTGACTCGGCTAGCTTATGTTTTCGCTGAAGTTTCGAACAGAGACTACAAAACGAACTACTAATTACTATTGATTGTTCGTATGTCTTTTAAATCTGTATTAACAAAAGCAGAGGTTTTTACGTCTAAGCTTTTTAACCCACTTTAAGCCGTGTTATATTATTTAAAGTTTTGTAGTTATTTCGTATTGGGGCACGCTTGCAATGATGGCCTGCAGTTTTCACACGCCAATGAAAAAGAAATAAATATGACAAGTTTAATTAGCTATGACGTAACGTATAAGTTAATTTGTATAACGTAACATATTACGTCATTATATATTTCGAAAAAAAAAATTTCAGTCAAACTTTACTTCATGCAACTGCACGAAACAAAATTTATGGAAAAACAATAATTTTCTCACTCTTTAAGGAAAAACAAAGAAAGCAAAAATCTTGAATTGAAAAATAAAAACAAAAAGAAAAAATTAAACACAAATATAAAAGTATTTAACCAAGACATTAAAGAGCACACACACGTGCAAATATCAACTTGGCTTTGTGTCCCTTACAGCTTTTCCCTTTTGATATTAAATACTAAAACAGTGCAATGCCTGTCTTTGCTGGAGTTTGACGACAGCAAGAAGCAACTTATTTTTTGAAGTTAAATTTCGGAGTTGAAAAACTTTTTTGTTCTTCAAATTTTTGTAGCCAGCAACCAAATGACATTGCAACAATCTAAAACACACAAAGACAGACGGATACAAAATACTCACGAACTTCTTAGTCTCTGGAAAAAAAATCCATACATGTTGGAGACAACAAGCGAACAAATAAACAAACAAAATACTTAGACAACTAATATGTACATACAAGCCAAGCCAAGCCATGACAAGGGAGGAGGCAGAAAAATAAGACAAAAATTCTCTTACACTAACAAGAAAATATTTACATTAAATTTGCCAAACGACAGCAACAAAAAAATATAAGATGCTTCTTAAACATGATGACGTTGCAAGGCCTGTTCGTTTAGACCTTAAGAAGAAAAACAATTTTTTTTTTGTTGTTGTTGTTATTTTCCTAATAACACGATGACTTAAGGTGGTTTTGTAATTTAGGGAAATTGTTTGCAGGATTACAAGGCATCTTGTGCAAGTGGGCAAGAAATTGCTTGTAGCTTTAAAATTAAAGTGGAAACTTTTATTTTTTATGTTGTAAAATATCTTAAAAGAAATTTAAAAATCAGAAACTTTTTATTGTTCCATATCGTGTATGGCAGAGCAAAAGCACGCTTTTAGAAACCCAACAATATATGATTGATGTAAACAAATTATATTTGGTTTTTTTGATGAAAGTTTGAACCAAATAGTGGGTATATAAGTTAGTAATGTCGATTTGGACAACATCGGCCATAATTATCATATATGCTTTGTGTCAATAACGTCAAATATGGTGTTTTGGAGGTCATCATAATTTAGTTTTGGATAGATGCCAGACGCAAATTTACATTTTTTCAATCACTATAGCAATGTCGAATTTTGTACCTTAAGAAAGATGTTTTACGGGGCAGTCAAAGCTTCTTTAATTTCAAGACTGCCAGAAATTACGATTTCTATATAGAAGACAAGCAAAGGCCTGGTCGGCTGAAAAACTTTAAAGATGAGGAATTGAAAGCATTTCTCCCCGAAGATTTTTTAAACCCAAAAAGAACTTACCCTATTATTGCGAGACACATACGCGTAATAAGATTTACGTCTGTACTTAGCTGTGTAAGCCAAAACCACATGGTGGATCATACCTCCAGTCACTACTAGTTGCAACTTTAAAAGCCCGAAGCATGCCGCAGCCTTCACTCGTTGCTGAAGAGTTGGAGACTATCCAATAATAATAAAATTTAAAAACACAACCGCAATCGTGCTCACTGAAGCTGAACCATTCATTGTGTTCATTGTGAATGTTCCGACCCACACATTTCAAATGAGGGCCTTGAAACCACAGCCACCACGATACTCCCGAAGGGCCAACCTCAATTATCAGTCAAAGAACAGCTAAGGGGCTAAAATGACAAATAGCTGAACTCTGGGGCTTTACTGATGCGATACACACATTTCGTAATAAGATTTACATCTGCGCCTTGCAGTGAGCCCTAATCAGATGGTGGTCATACCACTGGGAATAAAAAACAACGTCATTCACGCCCTAGGAAGTCGAAGACTAATTCTAGCAACAGGTTTTTCCTAGTTGCAACTTTGATGATTTCAGAGCAGGGCTGCAGACCAACACTCCTTGCTGAAGAGTTGGAGACTATCCAACTCCTGTCCGGAACACATGTCTAGCATGCTCACTGGATCTAGGAATATTCCACCAGGTAGATGTTACTAAAGGTGAAATGAACCTGGCCCCATTAAAAACTGACCTGTTATGGGGCCGCGACACCACAACCACCACGATACTCCCATATAGGGGCCAACCTCAATAATCAGCCAGAGAACAGCTAAATGTCTAAAGAGACAAATAGCAGAAAGTGGAGTTTCCAGTTGTACCCCTGCTGACTTCAGGGGACTGGGCTCCCTTATACCCCCAGTTGCACAGGTCTAGATAGTCGAGCGTTCTATAAAGACCATAAATGTACTCCCAGAGGAAAGAGGTGCGAGACACACAGCAAGCTATTTCACTATGGCTAAAAGTATTGGGATTCATTTCAAAGCAAAGAAATTGGGTCCCATATGAGCTGAAGCCGACAAATGCTGACAGGCGATTTTGCGTGATGCTTAAACGCCGCAAAAAGAACCCATTTTTGCATCGTATTGCTACTGGTGATGAACAATAAATAAATTACGATAACACCGATCACAAAAAGTCATATATAAAGCCTGAGCAGTTAGTAGCCTAATCAACGCAGAAACCAAATATATTTGACGCCTAGGTGATTATTTGCATTTGGTGGGATTAGAAAGAGGTTTTGTATTATAACTTATTGAAATCGGGTTAGACTATCGCAGGGGATCTACACCAAAGAAACTTGACTCGTTTGAAGAAAGCAATCAACAAAAAGCAACCAGAATATTCGACCAGGTACGAGAATATAATCTTCCAACATGCCAAAGCTCGGCCACATGTTGCAAGACCGAACAAACACTAATTGGAAGAAAGTGGATGGAAAGTTTTGACTTGTCCGCCTTATAGTCCAGACGTTGCACCTTCTGACTTCCAAGTGTTTCGATTGATGCAGGACGCCCTTACTAGAATACGTTTCACTTTTCTTCAGGGTATAAGAAATTTGCTTGACTCATTTTTTACCTTAAAACCGCCGCGGTTCTTTAGAAGCGGAATCACTATGCTACCAGAAATATATGCAAAAGTAGTTGCTACCGATGAATAATATTTTGAATAATGTGTGAATTCCTCTTGTTATTATAAAAAATTGAATTTTTAAGCAAAACTTTGGCATTAGTAGTATGTTTATAACAATAACAATATTTAAATTAGACTCAATTCAATCAAGGTTTCTATTTTATTATGCTTACTGTAACCATGTTTCTTTTCCTACCTGATGTCCATATCCTAAAATATCGTTAGTAAATATTATAAATCTGATACATGTTCAAGAAACTGCGTGCAAGTAACATTTTCGTGATAATAGTTACGTCTGCGTCAAACCACTGTGAATGAAAAGCAACGTCAATCACGTTCTAGGAAGCCGAAGACTAATTTTAGCAACAGGTCTTTCCTAGTTGCAATTTCAGCGGTTCCAAAGCAGGGTTGCAAGCCACTACTCCTTGCTGAAGAGCTGGAGACTATCCAACTCCTGTCCAGAACAAATGACTAGCATGATCCTGGCCCACAAAATCAGTTCATGCGAGGGCCGCAAAACCACAACCACCACGATACTCCCGAAGGGGCAACCTCAACAATCAGTCAGAGAAACAGCTACAAGTCTAAAGAGACAATTAGCGGATCTCTGGGGTTACTGATTCCCGTGGAAATAACGTGGAGCTTTCAATTGACACCCTGCTTGCCTTCAGGGGACCGGGCTCCCTTATACCACCAGCAGCACAGGTCTAGATGGTTAAGTAATCCATAAAGACCAATAAATATGCTCCTGGGGGGGAATGTGCAAGTAACTGTTGTATTTCTTTTGCCTGCCCAAAAGTTTGTGGATGCTTAATGTGTGGAGCCAGCGACGGGAGATATAGAAATCATTTAAATCGCCAATTTATATAATGTGCGAAACTATATTCTTTAGCTCTTAGTTTCTTAAAGCTTTTAAAAGTCTATCCTAGATATATTCAGACAGAGACACACCTCTAAACATAATCTACCACTGATTTTAGTGGTGCTAAATATATTTACTAAAAATCCACGATTTCTAAATCTGGAGTTATGCTCTAGCGCCGGCTGATATTATTGACATTGAGTGCAAAATTTTATGTGCTTGTCAGATATCTAGTAGAGGACCTAGATCCAGAAATAATTTAGATATATATTGTGAGACTTCTGCATGTGTTCAATTTTAAAGCAGCTAGTAAATAATCTTTAATTTCATTGCTTGATCTTTCTATTTTATCCAAACGCAATGTGGTACCTTCCAATCCAAAAATAACCAAAAATAACCACAAAAACAGCTGACTGAACATTTTTTAGAGAGTGGGACATTGAAAAAGGCAAAAGGGTTTAAGATTAGTAGGACGGCAAATTTTTTTATGGTGCCCGCAGACTAAGAAGCAACATTTAATACATCATACAAAAGTATCCTGAAGGACTGCTACTTTTCTCACTTATAACATCTTAGCATAGCACTGATGAAATTTTACCAGCTGTAGCCAGTCTCGGAGGCATTGTCTAGAAGCAAAGCGACTGAAAATGAATATAATCTGCACATACCTCAACACTACATGTGCTGGTGTATATGTAGCCAAGAAAGAATATAAGGACTATTAAAAATGAATGAAGAAAAGAATACAACATTTTTTAGGGTCTACTTTTAGGAGCCTCAAAGAAATTTGTGCATTCTTGAACAATATTAAAGAAAGAAAAAAAAACCTACTGCCACTGAATGCATACAACTTAACAACATCTTTGTTGTTCTTGTTGTTTTTTCTTTTTTTTGTGGAATATAATGGGGTAAGTTTAATGATTTCCCTGTTTTAAAAAATAAAAAAAAAAAACAAAAAAAGGAAAGATAATGATACAGGAGGGAATACTAAACGAGTACAATCTACTGTCTCCACTACTAAAAACACTTTGCCATTTAAATTGTGCTGTTGCTGTCAGTGTTGTTGTTGACTTTGTTTTTTTTTCTCTAAATACAAGGTGTAGGTTGTGTTGTTCACATGAATATGCAAAAAAAAACAACAACAACATCTCAAAGTTTGTTTGCAGTAAACATAATGATGCTGTGTAGTAGTTGTTGATATATTCTCTGGCACACACACATTTACTCGCATTAAAAGTGTCACAAATATGTTGTTATTGTTGTTGGCAATATTTTCTCTATAAAAAAAAGGTGGTACGTGTTGTAGTTTTTGTTTCTAAGTGTATATTGATGTTGGTTTTTTTTTTTGTTTTTAGTTTTTAATTCAACTAAGTGAGGCGTTTTTGTTTTTTTATTGTCATTAATAATGAATGTAACAGTGACGGCAATGAACTTTTAAATGTTTTTGCCATTTTTCCTTGTTATCACTTAAAATTCAGTGTTCCCTTATTTTGTTGCCGTGTTAGAGAATTGTTACGGAAATTTATAATTTTATTCCATTAAAGAAAATTTTAACGTGATGTTATAAATTTGAATGGGACAAAAGTGTTAAAATATTTAAATAATATAAACAATGATAAGATTCAAATTAAATAAACAAAATAATATGAATTATATTAAAAAGTAGCATTACTTATTTAATAAACCACAATGTTTGCTAATGAACAAATCTAATTCGATAAAGAAAAAATTGTTGAAAGAATCACTGTGTAAGTAAAACGTTTCTGGCTACTAGAAACGTTTGCTGACAAACTGAACAAAGGCAACTTCAGCTACAAAAATTTTTAATTTTTTTATGAATTTTGAACAGCATTTTATACGGAAAGCGTCCGCCATCGAACGTTTTTTTTTTAACGAGTGCTTATTTCATGAATGGTAACGCTTAGCTCATGTTTGATTTGACAGATAATTAGCTGTATCCTTCCACTGAACGAATATGGTTATGTATACGCTTGAACAACGCTGAGAAATATTGCGGCATTAGTTTGAAAATCATGGTAATGTTGCAGAATGTGTGCGAAAATTGTGTGCGGATTTTGGAAGAAGAGGAGCACCGTCAGCTCCGTATGTTCGTTATGTTGTGAAAAAAGTGAAAGAAACTGGCATCCTCATCGATAAACCAAAGCGTGAAAAGCCAACACAAAAAAAAACAGTGCGTACACCCGAGAATATTGCTGCTGTGGCAGAAAGTGTACGTGAAGCGCCATCACCATCAATTCACCGTCATTCTCAACAATTGTATATTTCAAAGACATCATTTAGACAAATTTTGCATAAAGACCTTGTTAAGACGCCATACAAAGTTCAATTGAGTTCAGGAGTTGAAGTCAAGTGACCATCCAATGCGTTTTCGCTTCGCTAAGTAGGCCTGCGATCGACTTACAGATGATACCGATTTTGCAAAAAAATCATCTTTTCAGATGAAGCTCATTCTGATTTTGGCGGCTATGAAAACAAACAAAATTGTCGCATTTGGGGCACAGAAAATCCGCACGCATACATTGAAAAGCCGACGCACCCACAACGTGTCACTGTTTGGTGCGGATTTTGAAGCTACGCTCGATGTTTTGCGCCCTATTTTTGAAGATTTCATTATCAGCCGCAGAGCTGATATCGTTTTCCCACCTCGGAGCTGCAATTTGACACCGTTGGACTATTATTTGCGGGGTGCCGTCAAAGATGTGTGTTACGCCGACAAGCCAGAGACAATTGACACTTTAAAGGACAATATTCGTGAAGCCATTGATGAAATACAGCTGTACATAATTGATAATGTGCTTACAAATTGGACCGATCGTGTAGGCTACTGCATGGCTAGCCGAGCCAGCCATTTGAATAAAATTATTTTTCCTTATTAACCGGAATGATTGTACTTTCAAATAAAAAATAAATTTGAGAAAATATTAAAAAAAAAAGTTTTTTGTCGAACCCTTTATTACTTCAACATGTTGATAATAACTAAGCTATTGTATCTGTAAGCCCTACTACGCTGTTGTGCAAGAAACAATTCCCTGTCATTTACTTTTTCATATCGATACTTTGATTTTATTAAGGTGATTCCAATTGAAGAAGAGAATTAAGGTGCTGCAGCTTGAACATGGGGTAGTACTTCGCATGTAATTAGGTTGACAGATTGAGTTCATATCCCACAAGCTCTCAATTTAATACCATATGATTTTCTTATATGTATCGTATAATTAAGTTAGGTAATCAAGCTAGCTATGCTCGCACATTCCACTTCCATTTGTACATCCCTTAGCGTTATCTACAGAGTATTCTCTGCAGGAGAAAGTTATGATAAGAGAAGACGATATACAGAGAAGAGTGATTTAAAGGTAAAAAGGTTTCAATAAAAAGGTAGTGAAAAGGAGAAAATAGAAAGCGCGGGAAAAGCTACCGATAAGGGGCAGCTGACCGTGAAACAAAATCAATCAAGGGATGATATGTTAAAAAAAAAATAATACAAAAACGGCTGTGACACTGTTGTTGCTCCTTTCCGTCCTTTCTGGCTGTTGTTCTTTTAGTATAAATGGCAAGCGCTTTCGATGTGAAAACATTATCAAGCCGTGATACTATTCACACTGGTGAGTCAGTGTTTGCGTTTAGGTAGTTCTGTTGTTAAGGTCGTATCTATCCATGTAGGCTGAATGCTACGGCTGTATCAGCTTTAAGATCTTACAGTAAATAAGTTTACTATGTAGCAACATCTAGCTATCCTATAACTTTTAATTTTCGCCAGGGCGTCGCTTCCCTTTAAAGCACAGATAGTGTTTTCACTATTTTGTCGAAAAAATGCTCATTCACCATCAGCCTGATGGCTGAACGCTAGAACGCTATTCTATGACATAAACAACAAAAAATTTCCATTGAGTAAATTCAAGTTTTGAATGCATTGCGAAGCTTCTCTCTTCACCAATTGTGAATGAAAAATGTTATCTGGCAAATGTCCACCACTACCACGCTGACAGTTGTCAATTCTTTCATCAAAGTTTTTAATCACTTTTTGACAAAATGGCGATCCCATTTCTTTAATCACATCATGGATTTTAAGTTTTAAGACTGAAATCGAATCGTTTGACTCCGTATAGGCTCCGTCCTTAACATAGCCTCACAAAAAATAATCCAGTGGCGTTAATTCACACGATCAGGCTGGCCACTTAACTGCTAACAGTCGTGAAATTATGCGATCGGTATATATGGTTTGCAATAAATTGAACGTTTCATTGGCTGTGTGACATGTGCCACCGTCCTGTTAAAGTCACATTTCAGTGAAATCCACGTCGTCAATAATAGGCCAAAATTGAGTTTTTTTTTTTTTTAAGAGAAGTAGCATTTCAGGCAACAATGCCTATTTAGTCAAGTACCGTGCTACATTCTATAGGAAAGGGATAGAGAATAGATGAAATAGGTGGTGAAAGTAGAAGATTAGTCAGAAATTAACTTGCAGTACGTTGTAGTCAATGCTGGGGCGTATCACCTACAGCCCTCTTTCTTCGCAATCATTCATTGCACGATAAATAGTGGGTTTTCTAGGCACCTCGTTTCTCCCAAAAATTTCACGTAACTTTCTTATCATCATTTAACGATTAAAACACGTTGGTTTATCGAACATTATTTCATAATAAAGTTGCCATGTGTCCACTTTATGACTGTTAAATATAAACTAATGTTTATTAAAGTGGCAGCAAAACAAAATAGCACACCTTCCTGGCGGACACCCTATAGATAAACACTTTAAGTTTAATATTTTTTTTAAAAAGAGAAGTAGCTTTTCAGGCAACAACGCCTATTTAGTCAAGTACCGTGCTACTTTCTTTACGAAAGGGATAGAGAAGAGATGAAACAGGTGGTGAAAGTAGAAGGATAATCGGAAATTAACTGCCGTATAAGACAGCCCCACCGACAGTCAATTTTTATTTTTGTAATGAAAAAAAACCAAGGTCTTCGTTGGGAATCGAACGCACAACCACCATATTTACAAGCTAGTACACTACCTACTAGCCTACAGGGGCACCAGGGGTTGTTAGCAACTCGCGATAGCGCGATACATTGACCCTTACCGCTTTTCCAGCCTCATCTACGAATCATGCCTTTTAACCACACAACGCCCAAATGCGGCAATTTTACTAGTTGACTTACCCTGACAAGTGAAAATGGCCTTCGTCTGAAAAAATGTTTTTTTTTTGCAGAAAAAGCAGCCGGTTGTTCCTGTTTTCTCTTCATAATACAATATAAATTTTAATAATCTTTAACAAAATTTTTTGTTTTATTTTGTTTAAGAATACAAACTTCTTATTGAGAAACCTGTTTACAAGTATTGTGGTAATGCAAGTGTTATCCTGCTGACTTTAAATTTCTCACAGCTTATGGAATGACACAGCTTTTAAATCAACAAAATTGCTGTTTGCTTCATTTCGTTTTAGGGCATTTTGTTGACAACTCTGCTGTGTAATTTGTTTATACTAATGTCAATATCAAGAAACTAGCGAAAGTCCTTAAATTTTCTAATTTTTTTTATTTTAACATGCCATCAGAATGCAAATGCATGTAAATTCGTTACGCATTTTAATTTCTATTTGTTTTAGACATTTTTTTTCTTTTTATTATTTAAAGAGTTTGTAAAAGAAAATGCAGGCTTAAAAAAATGGAAAAACATATCCATCTCCTAAGGGGTCTATTGCTTTGAATGTCGCCTTAACTTGGCTGCATTTATCTTTATTTAATGTGAAAAATACTTAACCGGGGGCAGCGATAAAGTGCGATTTTTTAATTAAACTTTTCATGGCGCTTGTTAAATACTGCGGTTTTTTTCTGGTTCTTAAGAAATAACTCTACACACACAAGTCAGAAAAAAAGGGAAGACGCTTAAAGTAAAAAGAAATTAAATGACAACTGGTAATTGCACAAAGAAAACAAAAAGATTTTTTTTAAAGAATTTACGACTTTTAGAAAAGTCATAACTTGAAACCCCCAAAAACATTAAAGAAACTTTTAAAGGGGTTAAAAGAAAAATGTAGAGAAAAAATCGCTTAAACTTTGATAGATAAATCTACAGAAAAACAAACTAAACATAAATATAAAACAAAAACTGTGTCAATAGTAGAAAAAAACACTGTTTTTCTAAACAACTTTTCTTGCGCTATTAAATAGTTTGCTGCAAAAGCAACATTTTGCAAAGATTTTATTTCCTTTTTTATTTTTATTTCAAACTTTATACTTGATTGTAAGATATTATGTAAAAGTGTTAGTGCTGGTGTTAATGATACTTCAAGGACATAATTTCTTGTTTTTTTTCTTCTTAAGTGTAATACTTACCCGGTGAATTGTCTCTTCGAAACTGTGCTGATGACCACCATTTAGTGTTTGAAAATGTCGTAAACGTTCATTGGCCGCCTAAAAGTAGAAATGAAAATAGAATTTATGAAAATGTTGCTGCTTTAAGTCGAAATAAAAATGAGAAAAATAAATTTAAGATTTTATTCGCTTAAATTTTTACATTAAACATGAATTAGAAACTCGCTTGAAATTTAATTATTAAAATAATTAAGTTAATTTTTTTTTAGAGTTTTGTTTGAGCGTGCCTGTTCTAATGTTCACCCTAATTTTTTAAACAGGTCTGAGTATACAGCAAAAATATAAAAATTAAATAAGTAAAAAGATAAAACCTCTTTTATAAAAAACAATTGTTGTGCCCCTAAAATACATTACTTTCGTGCCTTATCACCTGTTTATGAACACCAAGGAAAGAAATAAGCACTCGCGAATCTTTTTCCCCCCATCCCCTTACTTGACAATCTTATTTCAACCGATATTTTTTAGGTTTTGTATCTTTTCTCATTAACGGTATCAAAAAAAAATGGTTTCATCAAGATAAAGTGTTAACCTTTTGTAAATAATGTCAAGTTTGTAGAGATTTTCAAGATGCTTTTTTGAAAGTCAAATAAGAGATTAAGTAGAGATAATAGATGGAGGGATGCAAGGTAATACTTTTTTTAGTGACTTATTTAATTGTTTAATTATAAAAAAAATATTAAATTTTGGTTTAGAGCTCGCTATAATTAAAGAAAGAAGCAAGAAGCAACATATTGCTGGTAAAATTTCTTGTTTTAAAAACACGATTAGCAGCATGTTTATTTATATGCTTTAGCTACATAAATTTGAAATAATCTAAAAATATTTTAGCAGTGAATATTAAAGAAAGATTTAAATATATTTTCAAACTTATCTGTGTTGCAACATTGTTTATAAAACCTTAATTAAATTCAAAAACAAGTTATCTAAAAACATTTAAAAAAACCTTGTTAAAGTGAATTAAAAGAACATCAAGAACAAAAAGAAATTACACACGAAATATTATATTCACAATATTATTAAAAATATTTCTTCAACATGTTGATAACAACTAAGCTATAATATCAGTAAACCCTAATACTCTGTTTGAATTAATGAAAAATGTTGAGCAACACCACTTAAAAAGCCGAGCATTTACCTAATGGTGGTAATATAGCGGTTTAATGGCGAACTGCCATTTTTGTTGCTTTTAAATATGCAACATTGTTTCAATTGTGTAAACAAAAAACACAGGTTTGGATTGGATACATTAGATTAAATTAGTGTTAGCAACAAGATGGCAAAATTACTCGAAATAAATGAGCACATACATGGATAATTTAATTACTATAACGACATAATATCCTAATAACACGTGTGATCAGTAGAAGTTATCAATATATATATAAAAATATAAAAATATTACAGTCAACAATATTATTCATCATCATGGTATCATGTTTCAGAAACTTTTGCTAGCAACATGTGGCCATTGTGAATTTTTTTCTCAGGAAATATTTTTCAACTGTAATTAAAATATTACCTATTGTAAGACAGACTAAGAATTGACCTGAAATGCATACATGGATAACTTAATAATTATAACGACATTATATTTTAAATACCACTTGTTATCACTGGAAGTTATCAATAAATATATATAAATATAAAAATATTACAGTCAGTAATATTACTCATCATCATGATATCATGTTACAGAAACTTTTGCTAGCAACATTCCACCATTGTAAAATTATTTCTCAGAATATATTTTTCAACTGTTATTGAAAAATGTAAAACTGGCCAAGAACTGAGCTGTCTCCTTTAACATTTATTTAGAAAAATGTTGGGTAAATTTGAGCATTAATTTTTAATTCATCAAACTTATTAAGTTCAAATCGTGCAAAAATTAAAGCCAACCGATCATTGTTTGCGTCGAGCATTTCTGACCAAAATTGGCTCATTAGGGAACTATGGTTTCTGTAAGATGGTGCCGCAAGAAAGCAAGTAGCTGGTAAATTTCTTAGTTTAAAAACACCGTTACCAATATGTTTATTTAAACGCTTTAGCAACATAATTTCACATAAACACAACTGCACAACAATTTCAATCCAAAAGTCCACAGATAAAAATGTACCCAGAATTATAGTGGCTAAAGATTTTAGTTTTCAATCCTATGAAAATTTACACAAAATATAATTTTTTAACTAAAAAAACATAAAATTTTATACAAAATGTAAATTAGAAATTTAAAATCATGATTGATTTAATGGCAGCTTTAATGATGTATAGAAACTTTTGCTAGCAACATTGCATATAATCACCATCATTATGTATATATTAACTGCGAAATATTCTTCTACTCTAATGAATATACAGAACGTTCGCCGGGAAGGTTACTACTTTGATTATATGAAAGAGAATGGTTTTTATATTGATAAATATTATGTGTGAAATACAATATCAGATAAATGTCCGTCTCTGTTAGCCTCACAAATGCAAGCCCTTTTGAGAACATTTTTTACACATTTCACGCGGTATTTCACTAATTTCATCATGAATATTTTGTTTCAGTTGCTCAAGCATTTCTCGTTTGTTTGCATAGCCTGCTTTTCAGATATACCCACAGAAAGAAGTCCGAAGCAGTCAAATCAGGCGACCGTGGAGGCCAATCAACATCCTCATTACTTGAAATAATTTGTCGTGGAAAGAAGTCTCGCAGTTATTCTATTGTAATTCTAGCAGTATGCGATGTGGCATCGTCTTGTTGATATCACATGTTAATCAAGCCCAAAGTATACAGTTGTGGCGTTAAAACGTTTTCAGTCACTCTTCATTCACAATTACCTTTACACCGTTTTCATTTTCAAAGAAGTAAGATCTAATGATGCCTTCTGTCCAAACTGCACACCAGACAATCACTTTTAATAGATGCAAATGATGTATAATTTGAGGGTTTCCCATTCCCCAGAACCCGGGAATTTAAACATCCGTTCAAATGAAAATTTGACTCATCACTCATTATGATTTTTTAATGAAAATCGGAGTTTTCATGGGCGAGCTGTAACATCCTAGTGGCATATGTACGGCGGCATAAATGGTCTTGTGGAAGAAGCTCTTATGTCAACTGAATCTTATATGGAAACAAATGCAAATCCTTATGCAAAATTGTGGCCAAAGTTGTTCTTTGAAGACCAAGCTGCTGAGCACGGCGTCGAACTGTGGTTAATGAATTATTTTGAATACTTTCTTGAGCAGCAGTAATGCTTTCAGCCGGTCTTGCAGTACATTGTGGTCCATGTTTGAGCCTTTCCCCTACAGGCCTTTTTTCTGCGAAATCATTTACTACACGATAAATAGTGTGTTTTTTGGCACGTTGTTTTCTCCCAAATAGTTCATGTAATTTTCTCTTCGGCACAGTAATCGATGATTAAATTTAATAAAATGTTTTAACGATTAAAACACGCTGGTTTATCGAATATTCGTGAAAATCAGGCTCTTTCTCAGACCGTTCTAAGTAGTTTAATCGGTAGTTTCAAGATTTCCGGTATTGTTGCCGACAATAGAACAAACGAACACCCTTGTTGGGGCCGAAGCAATGCAAATATAGCCGCTGTGCAGAAAAGTGTTAAAAGTTGGCCTAAAGATCTTTACGTTCATGCTTACAAAATTTAAGTCGTTTAATAATTAAAGCAGATCGAATAATTATCATCATGAAATTTGAATGGAAAATTATTGTTTCCATTTTTTCAATATTTTTGACACAATCAACAATGTTGCCAGAAAAATTTTTTGTTTTTGTTGAAAAAAATGTTGTGCAAACACTTTGTAACTTTTAACAAAATGAATAGAGCTACATCGGCAACATTATTTCTATGGACTTTGTTAATGCATAGTTATGCATTCACACATTTGTAATATTAATATTGCTCTTTATTTAATTTTATTTTTGTTGATTTAAATTCACACATTTGTAATATTAATATTCTTCTTTATTTTATTTTATTTGTTGATTTAAATTCACACATTTGTAATATTAATATTCTTCTTTATTTTATTTTATTTGTTGATTTAAATTCACACATTTGTAATATTAATATTCTTCTTTATTTTATTTTATTTGCTTTGATTTGAATCCACACATTTATAATATTAACATTCTTGTTTATTTTATCTTATTTTCTTTGGTTTAAGATTACACATTTTAATATGTACAAATAGTTTGTCTATTTTAAATTATCATTTTTTGGAAGATCAGCACATTCTTCTTTGTCTGCATTTTTTGTGTTTGTAAGTGTTGTTTTTTGACAGCTCCCACGGGCGCATTTAATTACAAAACTATTTGCTACCTGGACATTTTTTGTGTGAGAACTTGTCTTGGAATTTATTGTTTTGTCAACAAGGCACTTTTAATTTTAAAATTTAGTATATAAGCTGGAAAAATTAAATAATAAAATCACTTTTTTTGTTTGAATCTTCAAGAAAACCACCTCTTTCATTTTAAGGGCGACTCGGTCAAAGTGCCGTTTGTCGCAAAGAAAAACACACAGTTCAATTCAGTTTAAGTGCTGAAATTGAACAAATCATCGAATCTACATTTTAGCAACTCGGTCAAAGTGCCGTTTGTTGTAAGTCAAATTTGACAAACGAGTCAAATTAACATTTTTGGTGACCCCGACGTGATCTCAAACAAACAATGGCTTCCTTCGAAGAACTTGTCAGGCAACAGAAGGATGTCGGCGGAAGAATTGAAATTCTTATCCGGAATTTCAAAAAGGATCCAACTGCCAGGAAACAAACTACCAACTATTTTCAGGACAGAATCAGGACCCTAGACGAGGAATGGTCGACATTTGAAGCAAATGACAACCAAATACGGATGTTGGAAAATCCACCGCTGGATCACGATTACTTCACCAACGACTACTACAATGCCATCAGGACTCTTGTTCACCAATACAGGAACCTCTTTGAGTCGTCAATGCTAAAGATTTCACAGGCTTCAACCAAGGGGCCATCAGCAACGGGAACAGCTCAATCCCTTGAAGATACAAGCACATTGAAAGTAGCAGCAGAAACAGGTGAACTTGGGAAACTGATGCGCAGGCAAGCAGCAATGATGGTTTCGTTGGAGAGACTCTTGAAGGATGGCCTCGAGAATGAAGAAGTACATATTGCTTCAAAATTGTGGCAAAACATCGAAGAGCTTCACTTCCAAATATCAGAAGTATGTGGCTGCCCAGAGCAGCAGGGTTACAACATGGATCGATTCATCACCTTGGAAGGCGAGTTCCGTAGAAATGTCCGAAGATGTCAGAGCAAGTCAGCAATGCCACACATTCAATCGGAATCGATTCCAATTCCTAAAATTACATTGCCAAAATTTGATGGCAACTATATGAAGTGGCAAGAATTTTACGACTTATTTTCGTCGTTGATCATAAGCCAACAAATTCCCAAGGTACAAAAAATTTGGTATCTCAAGACACATTTAGTAGGGGAGGCCGCAACGCTTATAAAACACTTTTCAGCCACGGAAGAAAATTTCGACGCCGCATGGGCAATGGTGGTAGAACGCTATAACAACAAACGATTGTTGGTCAACAAGTTGGTTCAAGAGCTGGTTGAACCACCTAGAACAGTGAACGATAATTATAAAGTGCTACATGACAAAACACAGGAATGTCTTTTAGCGCTCAAAAACTTAAAAATAGATACTACAACCTGGGACCCGCTATTGCTACATTTGCTACTGAAAAGACTTGATCAAGGCACCCGCCTTCGGTACGAACAATCACTGTCACAGCCACGGGAGGTTCCCACAATCAAGGTGTTTTTGGAATTTTTGGAAAGACATTTCCAGTCAATGGATACAATAAAAAAATCACCTGAGCTTAGGGCTAAGGTGTGCACGACAGTTACAGCTGAAGGTAAAGGCATGGGATCATGCATCATATGTAAAAATGGTAGACATCCGTTGTTTGCATGTAAGAAGTTTCTTCAGTTGTCGGTAGTAGAACGACTTCAGTTCATCCAAAGGCAAAGATACTGTGTCAATTGTTTAAAACCCGGCCACAGTGCCAAGGCTTGCACATCAAGAAGCTGTATAAAGTGCAATAAGAAACACAATACCCTCCTGCATCTGCAACTTGAAAACCAGAATATAAACAACATCAACCGCGCTCATGCAAACGAAGAATCAGGTGTGGCGAAAATACCACAAGACAGCCAGAAGGCCACAACACTCACTGCATATAACCACTCTAGAGCCCAGGGATACATCCTCCTGAGCACTGCAATGATCACCGTGACCGCAAATGGAACTGAGGTCAACTGTAGAGCTATTCTAGATTCAGGATCACAATTGAATTTCGTCAGCGAACGCTTAGTCAAACGCTTGGGAATTCATCCTAAGGCAACTTCAATCTTGATAAATGGAATTGCATCTAGCAACACTCAAATAAAACAACGAGTGAACGTCGCTTTACGTTCACGAATAAACAACTTCACCACGCGTCTGGAGGCAGCCGTTCTTCCGCATATTATGTCACCGCAACCATCGCAAGCAATCAATACCGACGATTGGCCCATACCGAAAAATATTGCGCTTGCAGACCCCGAATTTAATCGTCCTGACAGAATTGATGTCTTGTTGGGAGCAGAATTGTATCATCAATTATTGGCAATTGGGCAGATCAAGCTGGGCAATAAGTTGCCTACTTTACAGAATACCGTTTTCGGTTGGGTCATCGCAGGCAAGGTGGATGGAAATCACTCTTCGACTGCAGTATGTGGTGTATGTACCGACAATGAAGCCAGCTTAGAGGAAGCTATCGCTCAACTATGGGAGTTGGACCACATAAGCACAACAAACAAAAGTTTGTCTGCTACAGAAAGACAGTGCGAAGACCATTTCACACAAACACACGTCATGTGTGATGATGGAAGATTCATGGTAAGACTTCCGTTTTGCGAAAACCCTGAGGCACTGGGAGAATCTCACAGTATAGCATTCAACCGATTTCTGGCATTGGAACGTCGATTGTCAAAATCTCCAGAAATCAAAAGCCAATACATTGCTTTCTTGGAAGAATATGAAGCATTGGGACACATGACCCCAATAGATATAAACAGAATACCTCAACCAAATTACTTCATTCCTCATCACTGTATATTAAAACCAGAGAGTTCAACAACTAAATTACGTGTGGTGTTTGATGCATCTGCCAAGACATCATCTGGTTTATCTTTAAATGACCTAATGCACATTGGGCCCACAGTGCAAAGCGAACTTTTCTCGATTTTACTTAGATTTAGACTGCCCCGGTTTGCCTTTACTGCAGATGTTGAGAAAATGTATCGTCAAATGCTCATACATCCAGAGGATAGAAGGCTTCAAATCATCATCTGGAGAACGAATCCAGACAAACCAATAACATATTATCAATTAAACACAATTACATATGGGACACGAGCTGCACCATATTTGGCTACAAAATGCTTAGAAACAATAGCCAGAAAATACATCTCACGGTATCCGTACGGAGCTCAGTTTCTTCTGGAAAACTTCTATGTGGATGACGGAATCGGTGGAGCGGACAGCCTGACTACAGCACTGACAATTCAACGAGAGCTAATTGATATTTTGAAAAAACATGGCCTTAAATTACAGAAGTGGAGCGCAAACCATCCCCAACTACTTCAAAATGTCATGAAAGAAGAAGAAGCGGAAGTCAATATTGACTTCACAGGCAGTCAATCAGTAAAAACGCTGGGCTTGACATGGATGCCAAGGCAGGATAAATTCTGTGTAAAGGTATGTCTGGGAGAGATGAAACGTATCACCAAGCGAACAGTTAGCTCAGATTTAGCCAGACTGTTCGATCCTTTAGGAATATTAGCACCAATCACCGTCACGGCAAAAATATTTATTCAAGAACTGTGGCAAGCAAAATTGGCGTGGGACGAGGCGTTACCTGCAGAACTTCATACGCGATGGACAACCTTTCGCACTGAACTAAAAGAAGTCAACAATCTGAAACTTTCACGACATGTCTTTGAAGGACATGTACCTTCAAAGATACAGATTCATGCATTCGCTGATGCCTCGGAAAAGGCATATGGAGCGGCCATCTATCTTCGATCAGTAATAAAGGACGGGCAAGTACTGGTGCGGCTACTTTGTGCAAAATCACGCATAGCACCTTTAAAACGGCAATCTTTGCCACGGCTGGAGCTTTGCGCTGCTGTGTTGAGTGCTCAACTAACGTTGAGAGTAAAAAAAGATCTAAAACTCGAAAATACACCCACATACTTCTGGAGTGATTCAGAGATTGTTTTGGCTTGGATTAATTCCCCCTCATCCTCATATCACACCTTTGTAGCCAATAGAATAGCGGCAATACAAGAAATATCAATGGCGGAACAATGGCGACATGTAGGATCAAAGGAAAATCCTGCTGACGTCCTGACACGCGGTCTAGCCCCAGGAAAATTAGCAACATGCACGTTATGGTTGTATGGGCCGATCTTTCTACATGGAAGGGAAAAGATGTGGCCTTCAGAATACGCCAAGGGACTACTAGTATTCGAGAATAGCACTCAAATGGAACGAAAAAGGACGGTGGCAGTTACCACAGCAAGTGACATTGTAGCAAGCACGATATATAATATCCAACACAAAGGATCATTTTTAACTTTACAACGAGTTGTGGGTTACATGCTAAGATTTGTCAACAACGCAAGAAAATTGAACGAACAACTTGAGATCGCCCTAACCGTCCAGGAATTGGACCAGGCTCTTCTGGTGATCATTCGTACCATTCAGCAATCTGATTTTGAAGAAGACCTAAAACATTTAAAAAAATATAAGGTTGTCAGCAAGGGAAGCCATTACAGCAATCTCTCTCCATTCCTGGATACAAACGGCATCATAAGAGTGGGCGGACGATTAACGACATCTACGCTTCCATACGACGCCAAGCACCCAATGCTACTTCCATACAATGATCCGATAGCGAAGTTACTTATGCAAATGATACATGTGAAAAATCGACACTGTGGGCCCCAAGCGTTACTGGCATATGCAAGGCAAAATTATTGGCCAGTAAAAGGGAAAACGGCAGCGCGATCAATTGTCCAGCATTGTGTGCAATGCACAAAGGCGAAACCAAAATTACTTAACCAAGTTATGGGCAATCTACCACCAACACGTGTTAGCCCTGCCCGTCCATTCATCAATTCAGGTATTGATTTCTGCGGGCCATTCTGGGTTTACTACAAAGTAAGAGGAAAGAAACCTCAGAAGGCCTACATTTCAGTGTTTTGCTGTTTCGCTACTAAAGCAGTACATCTGGAATTGGTCAGCGATTTAACCACAGAAGCCTTCATAGGTGCCATAAAACGATTTACAAGCAGACGAGGTCATTGTCAAAACCTCTACTGCGATAACGCTACTAATTTCGTTGGAGCGAAAAACCAACTGCAGGAGCTCTCAGAGGCAATTTATACTAGCTCGGCCACCGAAGCAATTAATCGAGAATGCACTTCCAGGAAAATCACGTTCCATTTTATACCGCCTAGAGCACCTCACTTTGGTGGCATTTGGGAAGCAGCAGTAAAGTCAGCTAAGCACCTTTTAGTCAGAAGTACGGCAACGGCATCATTAACATACGAAGAACTGGAGACCGTGGTAATAGAGATTGAGGGCATTTTAAATTCAAGGCCTATTAGTCCAATGTCAAACAACCCGAATGATCTGACTGCATTGACTCCTGGTCATTTTTTGATAGGGGAACCACTTAATGCACAAGTGGACTCACGCTCTTTACCAACCAAGCTTAGCCTCCTGGATCGTTGGAAACTGGTTACCCACCTAAAAGGGGAGTTTTGGAGACGATGGTCGCGAGAATATTTATGTGAACTGCAGTATCGACACAAATGGAAAACACAACAAATGAATGTTAAACCTGGGGACATGGTCCTAATAAAAGAAGATAACACACCACCGCTGGAGTGGCCTTTGGGTAGAATTGTAAAAACACATCAAGGAGACGATGGCCAGGTTCGAGTAGCGGACGTTAGGACATCAAAAGGCATTTGCAAAAGACCAGTTGCTCGACTGGCACTTTTACCAGTTAAGAATGAGGAGTCTGATGAACCTCAAACATCGGATAACGGGAGGAAAACGTGCCAAAACGACGAGCCAGAAGCTCCTAGAAAAAGAATACGGTCTTCTATAACCCACAATATCATGACAATTGCACTGACTCTCATGTTAGTGCACTTAGTGCTAGGAACAAAAATTCAAAATGAGCCGTTTGGAAAACTTGGCATACACTTTGAAGGAATCGGGCCAGCGGTAATGTCTCCAACAGAATGGCAACTCTTGGTGTATTATGATCTAGAAGGATTTTGGGCCGAGTTAAAAATATTTTCAAACGGAACCGGGACACTAGGCCATTTGTGTGAAAAAATGAAACAAAAGGCAATGTGCACAAACCTTGTCTATTATTTTCAACATACTGAAGCTGAACTAATGATGGATAGTACATTACTTTCCGGAAGAAGACACAAAAGAGGAGCACTTGATATAGTTGGAAATATTGCACATTCACTCTTCGGAGTATTGGATTCGGAATATGCTGAACAAATGGCGAAAACAATCGCACAAGTCAAAGAAAATGAGGATCATCTACTAAATCTTTTAAAAAATCAAACCTCGATAATAGATTCTACAATCAACATCCTCAAGGCAGACCAAAACATGGTTAAAGGAAAATTTGACAGGATTGACGAACAAATCTTACAAATATACAACAGGTTGCGTGATGACAGCAATGAGCTACAAGAAGAAAGACTTTACCGCATCTTTTCGTCGCTCTGTATTCAATTAACAATTACAGCAGCAAACTTACAACGCATGCATACAAACATATTTGAGATTTTAACAAGCAGTCACCATGGCATTATAAGTCCATTGCTTCTGACTCCACAACAACTGCAACAAGAAATAGAAAAGGTGAAATTCCATCTTCCTGAATCACTTGAATTGCCTGTGAAAAAAGAAGATACTTTACAACTATACAAACTGATGAAGGTCAAGGGAGGACTGACAGGGAACACTGTGATATTTTGCATCACGTTACCATTGATTGAAAGAGGACAGTTTGAAATATTTAGCCTTATTGCAATACCGCACTGGGTAAACGACACGCTAGTGGCAATAAAGCCATGTTCGCCTTTTATGGCCATTAATTCTGTCAACGGTCAATATGCGATGATGAGCGACACCGAGTTTGGTTCCTGCACAGTAATTAAGGAAAAATTCTACTTGTGCCCTAAGATGCAAATCCAATATGAGCAAGGCGGGACAACATGCTCTTGTGAAATTAATCTATTTCATAACAACAGTCAAGCAGACTGTCCATTGCAACAAGTGAGAGACACTGCCACATGGACTTCTCTTCGGCATAAAAACAAATGGATTTATGCCATGCAAACTCCATCTCAGGCAACGGCGGTGTGCAATGGGGACATAAGGCAATTGACGCTTGAAGGGTCAGGTTTACTTAGCCTAGGACCTGAATGCGTCCTTAAGGACAAATTCATGTCAGTACATGGACAGCAGGCAATATCCAGCTCTGTTAAGGCTTCATACACTGGGCTTTGGGGAATCACGGAACAGCAGCATTCAGAACGTTTAAGGCCACTATTGAATGAAATACATTCCACCAAGTACATAACACAAATACAAAATCTGACAGCCCTACAAACCTCATTAGCTGCACCGGAAATCCTTCAACTTCCAAACAAGGTCACCATGCACGACTACCACCACACCATCGTTGGTTACTCGTCGTTAATTCTAATTGGTTTAATTTTTGTGTTTTTAGCAGTAAGAGGAATACGCAAAAGGGCGTTAACACCCATCTCTACCCCAAGACCAGCACCTCGTAGACATCAGGACACATCATCAGATTTTACCGTGCATATCTAACAAATCAACAAGACCAGATCAACACAGCACTAGAAGAAATCCCAACCATGCCACAATGCACCATAACACTGGCTTTTGAGCTGTGCTCAACGGGGGAAGCATGTTAATGCATAGTTATGCATTCACACATTTGTAATATTAATATTGCTCTTTATTTAATTTTATTTTTGTTGATTTAAATTCACACATTTGTAATATTAATATTCTTCTTTATTTTATTTTATTTGTTGATTTAAATTCACACATTTGTAATATTAATATTCTTCTTTATTTTATTTTATTTGCTTTGATTTGAATCCACACATTTATAATATTAACATTCTTGTTTATTTTATCTTATTTTCTTTGGTTTAAGATTACACATTTTAATATGTACAAATAGTTTGTCTATTTTAAATTATCATTTTTTGGAAGATCAGCACATTCTTCTTTGTCTGCATTTTTTGTGTTTGTAAGTGTTGTTTTTTGACAGCTCCCACGGGCGCATTTAATTACAAAACTATTTGCTACCTGGACATTTTTTGTGTGAGAACTTGTCTTGGAATTTATTGTTTTGTCAACAAGGCACTTTTAATTTTAAAATTTAGTATATAAGCTGGAAAAATTAAATAATAAAATCACTTTTTTTGTTTGAATCTTCAAGAAAACCACCTCTTTCATTTTAAGGGCGACTCGGTCAAAGTGCCGTTTGTCGCAAAGAAAAACACACAGTTCAATTCAGTTTAAGTGCTGAAATTGAACAAATCATCGAATCTACATTTTAGCAACTCGGTCAAAGTGCCGTTTGTTGTAAGTCAAATTTGACAAACGAGTCAAATTAACAGACTTTAAATAGCATTTCTAAAGAACTATTGAACAGAATACCATGCTAAAACAAAAACAATTTCGTATATAAAAATATCACTAATATTGTTTCACAATGGAAAGGAAAAACATTATTTAGATGAACAACATGTTGCTGAAACATTTTGTAACTTTTAAAAAAATGAACAAAGCGACAACACCAACAATATTTCTTATTTATTTCAGAATAAGTTATATGGACTTTTAATAGCATTTCTCAAGAACTAATGGACATAACACCATGCTAAAACAAAAACAAGTGACAGCGCCTAATTTGGCCGTTCCTCTAATTGTTTAATAATTTACGGGGTTACTGTATCAATATGTATTAACAAATATGTACTTGTGTACTGTAACGACCAAAAGTCCGGAGTCGTTTTTGGTCACACCTGGAGCTGTTTGACAATATTCACGGGTCAAGCCCGATCTTTTATTGTAAACTTATTTCAGAAGAGACTGAATTTATATTTAAATTGTGATATTTTCCTAAATGAATCTATATTTACATTGTTATATTTTTCTTAATGAATTTATATTTAAATTGTTTCTTTTTTCTTAATGAATTTATATTGTTTTATTTTTATCCAATGAATTTATCTCGTTAAAGAGTCATTTACTAAAATATGAATTCATGTACTTATTTATATACACATGTAATTGTAAGCATTTATGATGACGTAGGATTTAGTTCTAGTTATTATTGTAATTAACCACGAAGGCATACAATTATTGTAATTAGTAACATTCAAATTGTAAAACTGGCTACAGCTCGGTGGTGAAAACAGCCGTCGGCTGTGGTGTACTTACTACCGAAGTAATGTAAGTGTGTTTGTGCATTGGTGTGTGGTAGGAAAAAGAGTATAAAAGCGCAAACATCAATCAGAATAAATCAATTGGTGTGCGACCGGCAACAGGAGCAAAGGTAAATATCTTCTTCTACTTTTTTTTTTATTTCTTGGACTGGTAGTCAGGGTATAGACAAGGCCGTGGTAATACCCAGCCGAAGCTATACCCTGAGACAGTACAGAACTGCGACGTAGCGACCGCAAACAGAGCCGTGGTAATACCCAGCCGAGTTTGTGTCCGCAGTCGCCACCGACAGTGACCAGGCAGTGAACGGTTGCGCCGTGGTAATACCCAGCCCAGCCTACAGTGCCCTGTCGCTTGCGGCGTACCGACCTATTTCGACGGAGCGTCCACAAACAGAGCCGTGGTAATACCCAGCCGAGTTTGTGCCCGCAGTCGACGTAGACAGTGACATTCGCTGAATACGGATCGCATAAAGTAGAAGATGTTTATTGGAGCTGCCTGCATGCACACCAGTGCACAAGAGTTGAGCCCGAGCTGCAGTCAAGTTGCGAAGTAGGAATAGGGCAACCCCTTTCCTAAATAAAGAGCAACACTGTGAGTAAGGCTTTGTCTTTCTTTTTGGAATCGACACAACACGACCCTGGACGCCGCTGAGCATACCTCAGCTACCAGGAAAACGTGTCGTTACAATGGCGCCCGAGCAGGGACCCTTATAGGGTTACAGAAGGAAGAAAAAGATTTGCCGCCTCTACCGCAGCCATCTGCACCGCAGCCATTGGTGCCGCTGCCGCCTCTACCGCAGCCATTGGTGCCGCTGCCGCCTCTACCGCCGCCATCTACACCGCAGCTATTGGTGCCGCTGCCGCCTCTACCGCAGCCATCAGTGCCGTTGCCGCCTGTACCACTGCCACCAGTGCCGTTGCCGCCTCTACGGATGCCGCCTGTACCACTGCCGCCAGTGACGTTGCCGCCTCGACTGATGCCGCCTGTACCACTGTCGCCAGTGCCGTTGCCGCCTCTACGGATGCCGCCTGTACCACTGCCGCCAGTGCCGTTGCCGCCTCGACTGATGCCGCCTGTACCACTGCCACTAGTGCCGTTGCCGCCTCTACGGATGCCGCCTGCACCACTGCCACCAGTGCCGTTGTCGCCTCGACTGATGCCGCCTGTACCACTGCCACCAGTGCCGTTGCCGCCTCGACTGATGCCGCCTGTACCACTGCCGCCAGTGCCGTTGCCGCCTCTACGGATGCCGCCTGTACCACTGCCGCCAGTGCCGTTGCCGCCTCGACCGATGCCGCCAGTGGCGTTTCCGCCTCTACGGATGCCGCCGTACCGCCTCAAGGTGCCGCCGCTGCCGCCGTACCGCTCAAGGTGCCGCCGATGCCGCCGTACCACTCAAAGGTGCCGCCGCTGCCGCCGTACCGCTACAAGGTGCCGCCGCTGCCGCCGTACCGCTAAAGGTGCCGCCGCTGCCGCCGTACCACTCAAAGGTGCCGCCGTACCGCCTCAAGGTGCCGCCGCTGCCGCCGTACCGCCTCAAGGTGGCGCCGTACCACTCAAAGGTGCCGCCGTACCGTCTCAAGGTACCGCCGTACCGCTACCAGGTGCAGCCGTACCGCTACCAGGTGCAGCCGTACCGCTCAAAGGTGCCGCCGCTGCCGCCGTACCGCCTCAAGGTGCCGCCGCTGCCGCCGTACCGCTACTAGGTGCCGCCGCTGCCGCCGTACCACTCAAAGATGCCGCCGCTGCCGCCGTACCACTCAAAGGTGCCGCCGTACCGCCTCAAGGTGCCGCCGTACCGCTCAAGGTGTCGCCGTACCACTCAAAGGTGCCGCCGTACCGCCTCAAGGTGCCGACGCTGCCGCCGTACCCATCAAGGTGCCGCCGCTGCTGCCGTACCACTCAAAGGTGCTGCCGCCTCTACGGATGCCGCCGTACCGCCTCAAGGTGCCGCCGCTGCCGCCGTACCGCTCAAGGTGCCGCCGCTGCCGCCGTACTACTTAAAGGTGCCGCCGCTGCCGTCGTACCGCTACTAGGTACCGCCGCCACATAGGCAGGATGTTGAAGACATCATGGGTATATGCCGTACGCAAGGAGGACTTAATGAAATGTCTGGGGATCGGCGCCCAACACTCCGCAGGCAATGTACCAGAGCTGAGGAAGCCTTTCGCTAGGAAAGGAAAGTTTAGTGCAAGGTGTGAGCCGAACCTGTGGGAATCGCAATACAGGCATGAGCACTTGCCTGGTACCACACAACTAACCCCCCACCAGGACCGGATAAGACTGGTCACACCACCATAGACACCCCTTTGAAGGATGAGGCACTCCGGATACCCACAATGGAAAACATTACACCGAAACCCTCGCCTGCCAAGCCACCAGTGCTAAAGAGCGAACCACGCAGACTAATCAACCATCGTGTGTGTTCTCTCATTTCATTACAGAAGTAGAACGAAGGATGGCCACAGCATTGGGTAAACATAAATCGGAAAGGAGTAACCTGTGTCCGAGTGGACGAGAAATTTCGCACACCAGAGGAGGAGGTGGTGTAACGACCAAAAGTCCGGAGTCGTTTTTGGTCACACCTGGAGCTGTTTGACAATATTCACGGGTCAAGCCCGATCTTTTATTGTAAACTTATTTCAGAAGAGACTGAATTTATATTTAAATTGTGATATTTTCCTAAATGAATCTATATTTACATTGTTATATTTTTCTTAATGAATTTATATTTAAATTGTTTCTTTTTTCTTAATGAATTTATATTGTTTTATTTTTATCCAATGAATTTATCTCGTTAAAGAGTCATTTACTAAAATATGAATTCATGTACTTATTTATATACACATGTAATTGTAAGCATTTATGATGACGTAGGATTTAGTTCTAGTTATTATTGTAATTAACCACGAAGGCATACAATTATTGTAATTAGTAACATTCAAATTGTAAAACTGGCTACAGCTCGGTGGTGAAAACAGCCGTCGGCTGTGGTGTACTTACTACCGAAGTAATGTAAGTGTGTTTGTGCATTGGTGTGTGGTAGGAAAAAGAGTATAAAAGCGCAAACATCAATCAGAATAAATCAATTGGTGTGCGACCGGCAACAGGAGGAAAGGTAAATATCTTCTTCTACTTTTTTTTTTATTTCTTGGACTGGTAGTCAGGGTATAGACAAGGCCGTGGTAATACCCAGCCGAAGCTATACCCTGAGACAGTACAGAACTGCGACGTAGCGACCGCAAACAGAGCCGTGGTAATACCCAGCCGAGTTTGTGTCCGCAGTCGCCACCGACAGTGACCAGGCAGTGAACGGTTGCGCCGTGGTAATACCCAGCCCAGCCTACAGTGCCCTGTCGCTTGCGGCGTACCGACCTATTTCGACGGAGCGTCCACAAACAGAGCCGTGGTAATACCCAGCCGAGTTTGTGCCCGCAGTCGACGTAGACAGTGACATTCGCTGAATACGGATCGCATAAAGTAGAAGATGTTTACTGGAGCTGCCTGCATGCACACCAGTGCACAAGAGTTGAGCCCGAGCTGCAGTCAAGTTGCGAAGTAGGAATAGGGCAACCCCTTTCCTAAATAAAGAGCAACACTGTGAGTAAGGCTTTGTCTTTTTTTTTGGAATCGACACAACACGACCCTGGACGCCGCTGAGCATACCTCAGCTACCAGGAAAACGTGTCGTTACAGTACCTTTCGCCTTGTGGCAGAGGGTATGAAAACAGCACTCTTTGGAAGAGGAAAAGAAATTATCACCAAAGTTGTTAAAAATTAATACAAAATTTATTACCACTCAAATTTAATTAATGGGTTTTCAAAATTGTTTTATTATTTTTTTTTAACTTTTCTAATTAATTGCTAGCGGGTTAAGGGCGAAGTGATAAAAGTAGACGAAATGTTTAGTGGCAAAGCAAAAAAAAAAATAAAAATTTATTGTAAGGAATTCTTCTTTTTATAACTTTCTTTATATTCATTTTAATATTTTGTGTTGTTTTTGTTTCAGAAAATATGGCTTTTTAAAGAGGGGTTATAATAAACCAAAGTATTTCCTTGTGATTAAATTAACATTTTTATTGGAGTTTCTTTTTTGCCATTTACACACATAAAAATGTATACTTTCATAAATAAACCAGCATACAAACCCCAATATAACAGTTATTTATATGATATTCAAAACAGAGGGGGATGGAAAGAAGGTCATTGAGGTTATGGTCAGGGTAAGTGTAAGGGTAAGGGTATAGTATATTTTTTTATGGATTTAGTAAATGTTATTAACATTAAAAGTGTAATAGTACAAGTTAGCTGTGTTGTTTTTGTTTTATATCCTCGAAATTTTGCTCATGTGAGTAAAGACGCATAAATATTTCGTATATTTATAACACAAAAGTATAATGGATTTTTTTTTACATTTCTTTTTTATATTTTTATTTTATTTTTATTCCCCGTTTTAACATATAAGCAACCATAAGTTTAATTTTTCTTAGTTATTCACTAAATCACATTTGCCCGCATTAAGAAAACGAAATAACAAAACACTAAGAGATTTTTATTATTATGAATACAAATAGAATAAAAGTTAAGATCCATCTTTGTTTATAACCTCCCGCTATCGGGCGTCTCTTTGTCAGTGACTCTTCTTCTTTTCCATTTAAACGAGCAGTAAGACTCCAATTTTTTTTTTTGTTTAATACAACTTAAAACATGTTCTTCGTCTGCACTTGTTTGAAGATGAGAATTTTAAAAGCATTTTCTGTTTAATACATTTGCTTTTTCTTATATTTTGATTTTATTACTTTGCAAAATATTATGTTGCAACCCCCTTTGAATATTTAAAAATGAATATGAATTTTTAAATTATTCACATAAACTTGACGGTTTGAAAATTTTCACAAATTCTTAACACATTTTTGCTGTTTTAACGTATTTTTTATGTTTCAGTTTTTTTTTATGACACAAGAAAAAATAACAAAGAGGCAGCACAACCTTAAGCTTTACGAAATGCTGTTATTTAAGGCATTATGGCGGCATGCTTAAGGTCGACATATTTTATATTAATAAGTAAATAACTAAGACTCCATTTTCAAATTTTACATCAAACATTTAAAAAAAAAAATAAAAGTTTTTCACTTAAAATGAAAATTATATAAAGGGTGTCCACCGTGACGGTATACTATTTTGTTTTGCCGACATTTTGATAAACATTAGTGTTGACAGTTCATATTTGACAGTCGTGAAGTAGCAAATTTATTATGGCAAAATATTCGATAAACCAACGTGTTTTAATCGTTAAAATATCTTATCAAAATCAATCATCGATTACTGTGATGATAAGAAAGTTACGTGAAATTTTTGGGAGAAACAACGTGCCAACAAAACGCACTATTTATCTTGTAGTGAATGATTTCGAAGAAAGAGAGTCTATAGGTGATAGACCCAAGCATGATACACAACGCACTGCAAGATCGTCTAAAAACATTACTGCTGCTCAAGACAGTATTCAAAACCATCCATCAACCTCATTTCTATGCTGTTCTCAGGAGCTTGGTCTTCAAAGAACAACTTTGGCCACAAATTTGCACAAGGATTTGCATTTGTTTCCATATAAGATTCAGTTGATACAAGAGCATTTTCCACAAGACTATTTACGCCGCTAAAGCTCTCCCATGAAAACTCCGATTTTCATTAAAAAATCATAATGAGTGACGAGTCACATTTTCATTTGAATGGATGTGTGAATAAACAGAATAGTCGGTACCGGGGAATAGGAAACCCGCAAATTGTTCAACAGTCACCTTTTCATCCACTAAAAAAGACAGTCTGGTGTGCAGTTGGACAGGAACCATCATTCTTTGCAAATGAAAACGGTGTAACGGTAACTATGAATGAAGAGTGATTGAAAACTTTTTAACGCCAAAACTGCATGCTTCGGGCTTGATTAACATGTGATATCAAAAAAACGGTGCCACAAAGCAAACAGCCAGGATTATAAAGGAATTACTGGGAGACCTCTTTCCACAACAAGTTATTTCACCTAGTGGTGGTGTCGATTGGTCTCCAAGGTCGTCTGATTTAATTGCTCTGGACTTTTATTTGTGAGAAAATCTGAAAAGCAAAGATACTGTAAACAAACCAGAAACGCATACAAAGCAAGTCCTCAATTAAAGTTTTACAACAAATCTAAATTTTGTTGTTCAGAAAATTCAATTAATAAAATAAAATTAATTTTGCTCAAAATTTTTAAATCCGTTTATTAGAAACAAAACCTATAATTGGCGACAGGACTTTATACTCATGGGGTTTATATTTTTCTTTTTTCTTGTGTATAAAAAGTTAAATCAACATGTTTAAGAAACCAAGAATTTAAGTAACAGGAAATTTTAACACACACACACACACATAACAAAAACAACAATACAAACATTATTTAGGAATATGTGTAAAAATATTTACACCCCCTTCATCAACATTCAACAATTTACAATGTCGCCAAAAAGGATAAAAACTTTTCAATATAAATAATAAAAATAATATGAATAAAAAAATCTCCATGTCAGTGTATGTGTGTGCATATGAATAAAGAAAATTGTTGTAAAAACAATAAAAGGATTAGGTGATGTGTTTTGTTTTTGATGTTGGCATTATTGTTGTTGATGCTTAAGAACTTCTAAGTAGATTTTTTTATTGAATTTATACACTTACAATTTAAAAATACTTGTGCGTAAAAGCAATGCGTAAGTGTGTTTGTATGTGTGTGTGTGTGTGCGTCTATAAGTAAGTGTGCCTAAGTAAAAAAATATGCAAATATTTAAAATTTATTTTATCATAATCGTTTAAATGATATAGTGTTTTTAATGTTTTTATTCTTTTCCTTTTCTTCTATTTAAAATATAAATTGTATTGATATGTGAAGATAACAGCACCAAAAGTACTTCCTTTTGTTGCCTTCCTGCCTGCCAGCCTGCCTGCTACTTTCATATGTATAAATATTAATGGGCATGTGTGTTTGTTTGCAAGAGAATGAAAATGTGAATATAAAATGGTGGGAGAATATAAAAATACTTACCCTCACTTGAGCTTGAGCTGTTGTTTGTTGTTGCTGGCTGCGATCTCTTCGATTTACTGTCTTCAAACCTTTTAATAAACGAGCTAAAGTTGTGCGTTTTTTAGTTTCTCGACCCTCTACAAAAAAATATAAAATAAAACAATAAAAATAAAAGAATAACAAGAAAAAGCTCATGAATTTAAAAGAAATTACAAATTAGTTTTGTTTTTAAAAGGAGAATCCATACCCATACACATACACTAACATACTTATATTTAAAATACATACAAAAAAGTTTAGTGACATTTTTTATACGAGGCAAAGTCAATGCAGTCTGTAAAAATAAATATCAAAAATTAAATTTTTTAGTTGCTTTTTATTTTTTAACGCAGCGTCCTCAAAATATGCTTTTAAGGAAGAGATGACCTTGTTATGCGTTTCGAATTTCACAAATAAGAAAACCTGAAGATTGAAATATCAGCGGTACAGAATCCTTTTGTCAACTCAAAAACACAAGTTTCTCCAAATTCTATTCTAAATTATCACCTTTTTTTGGTTTAATGAAGGTATAGCCTTCAAAGTTATATTTATTCAAAAGTAGTAGCTGCAGTTAACTTGTGGCCAAATTTGAAGTTAGGCATTAAATTTGCTTATAACATTCACTTTTTTACAACTTCGATTTCATTGACAATAATATATAGTGGAAAAATGGGAATTAATAATAGAACATGAAGTCGGGCAAATGTCCACGTCCAGCTCGTTGTACTCTTTTCAGGAAATTATGAGGCACACTTTGCAACAAAGTTTCGCTTCTCTCATCAATGCAGTACCGAATAACATTTCAGAGCGTCAGTTTTTTGCGGGTGCTTCACGAAAACCCAATCTTCGATACGACCACAGAAATAATAAGCCAACGGTGTTAAATGACAAGAACGTGGCGGACAATGAACATCGCAAAATCGAAAATTTACACAACCGAGAAATTTTTCATGCAATAAGGGATAGAGAAGAGATGACACAAGTGGTGAAAGTAGAAGGATAGTTACGGAAATTAACTGTCGTATAAGACAGCACAGCGACCAGTGGCCATGCCTTTGCCACTGAGCAGCCAAAAGGTCTATGTTAGGAATCGAACCCATAACACCCAGACTGAGAAGCTTGTAAACTATCTACTAGCCTGCAGGGGCACCTTACGGATTGCGAGTTTTAAGGCTGAAATCGTTTCGATTGACTACGTATAGACTCTGTCCTTATCATAGAACCACAACAAATAATCCAGTGGTGTTAAATCACACGATCTGTCCGGCCACTTAACTGGTAATTGTTATGAAATTATGCGATCGGGAAATTTGGTTTGGTTTCGTTAGCTGTGTGACATGTGGACCGGCCTGTTGAAAACATATCTCAGTGATATCCACGTCATCAATAATATGCCAAAATGAGTTGTTAACATTTCGCGATAGCCTGATTCATTGACCGTTACCACGTGATCAAGCCTTATCTTCGAAAAAAAATGGTCCAATGACGTCTCCAGACTATATAGCGCACCATACAGCAGCGCGTTGAATATGCATAGGATTCTCAATAATCTTGCTGAAACGAAAGGACCCTGATATCAACATGAACGAATAGCGACTATAATTATAATTATCGTGGTTTGGTAGCATAGAACATTCACGGTGTCGACGTTTAATGCTAATTTTCGAAAAAATATGGACCGATGATGGCACCTGACCACAAACCGCACCGTACGATTTAGCTGTGATACAGATTAACATCAGCACATATACATATGGTCCTAATCCGACGATGATCTAACCACTGGGCGAATACCATGCGTCTACCAACGCCCCTAAGAAGTATAACACACCTTCGGTGGCTATTTTAGAAGCGCAGGAGGCGGGGCCGTGCCCTCACTCCTTGCTTGAGAGTCGGATAATATCCAAAAACCCGTCACTCCCATCATTGCAACATTTTGTTGCAATGCAAATTTATATCGTCTGAGAAAAAGCCGCGGTTTACGTTTAAACCACGCCCAGCACATTTCTCCTTGAACGGCCTCATCAATAATCAGTACAGAACCGCAGCCCTGCCCGCTACAGGTTGCCATGGTACCAGTTGCTAAGTCACTGGCCGGACCTCGAGTGTCCAGTTCTCTCTGTTTTAGACTTTTGCTAGCATAAGCGACTGCTACCGCCTTTTACCCCCAGGACGCACATGTCAATATGCTAAGGTGTCCACCAAGACTGAGTATCCACGTCATTTTTTTGGATGTAATGGTTTTTGGAGGACTGTTTCTAGAGTTTGTAAACCCCATATCCGATAATTTTGTTCGCTTACATAACGGCGTAAATAAAAATGAGCCTCCACACAAGCAGCACACAAACGTTCGACACAATGGCTGGTCGACTTTAATACTTAAGTGAATTGAACTTTATAAGATTGAAGATGTACATCTATGTTCCAGGTTCTTTTTCAATACTTTTCTATGTTTGCATCACTCTACGACCACTACGAGCGTATTATTTCAATCTAAAGTCAGCAACAAAATCGTGAGCCTGTAAATTATACAGGGGAATAAAAAGCAGCCTGATTATGAGAATAAGCTGCTCGTATTTTATGAAGTCATACAGGGAAATTTTCACTATAATGATTGTAAATTTTCACACCTAAAATTCTTTGCTTTAGAGTGTAACGTCCCATGCCTACAATTTTGAAACTTTTTATTAAATAATTTTCAGAGAATGTCGGCGGCAGGGCAACAGGTAATATTCTTTTAACACATTTAGGCAAGACAGTCAGGTTATAAGTCAGCCGAGTTTATACCCTGAGATACGAACTGTGGTTCGATCACAAATGAAGTCGAGGTCTTAACCTAGCGGAATTTGCATATACCGTCACCTTAGTGGTTGACCAGAGCATTGGGCAGTTGAGCGGAGGTTTTAACCCAGCCCAGCTTACATTGTTTTGGCTGTTTGCCTCGGACACTTACCGGTATACGTAGAACCAGAACTACGGAAACTGCCGCACTCATACACACACCAGTGTACAGTAGACGAATCCGAGAAGCGAGCTGCCGTCAAGAAAAGAATTAGTGGCAAATAAAGGCTAAGTTTAAACGTAAGCAACCGCAGCCTTTTTATTTGTCCCAACGACACTACACGACCCTGGACGCCGCTGAGTATACCCCAGCAGCCAGGAAAAGCGTGTCGTTACATACGACATTTAAACATTGGACAGACAATTTTCTTCCTAACCTGAAATATGTTCACTCAACATAAAACGTGAAGAATGAAATGTGAGTGGCATAAAACCCTTTTGCTACTTTAACCGCACAAGTTCCGCCAGAGTCTATTCTTAGTCACATATATTTCCGTTGATTTCAAAGTGTGATTTATCCGCAATTTATGTGAAAAATATTCCGGTCACTTGAATTTCGTAGATTCCTTTCTTACATATTGGTATACGGTCTCTTTTTAAATCAGTATCCCACGTTTAAATAGTGTAAGCCGATGTGCCGTAAACCTCAGCATATTTCGCGCAAAAGTATTTTTCTATATGAAAAACTTATTGATCTAAATTATCTCAGATCATCGTTTGCTAAATAAAACAAATAGCACATTTTTTTTTTTTTTATTAAAAATGGCATCTTAGTCATTTTTGGAAGCCCCCAATATTGCCTTAATTTAGTTTTCCATACATTCTTTTAAAGACTTCTTGAAGTCTCCTCGTATATAGTACAAAATACTTCTTTGACTTTTAGACGTTTGCTAACTTTCACTTTGTGATTTATTGTTTTCAAGAAAATAGAGGTCTGTTAACAATCGTTGTAATGAGTTCAACAATATGTGCAGGTAGATTTTGGTCATTTTGAATGGTTTCAGTTTTTTTTTTAATCGAAAGAGTTTTTCCATTTTTTTCAAAAGCGATCACGATCATTTAAAATGAGTTGCAAGTGCTAGAATTCTTTCTGAGTGATTCAAATTGAATCGAAAGAATAAGGAAACAATGAGAAAGAGAGATTAGTGAAACTGAAATAAGGTGTCCAAGAAATAAGGAATTTTTAATCGATTATGCATGTGAATGACTGCATCTTTAAATAAGTTGTGTGTTTAAATTTCTACTGCAATAATGAATCAATCCTCTTTCTTATCTATTCCTTCCTGTTTGTAAACCCTTTACTTTGTGAAGGTTGCATGTCATGCGGCCTTATTTATTTCCTTTTTAATTTTCCTCTAAGGACCCTTTAAGTGCGATGTAATAAATTTTCCCAAGAAAAAATGTTATATATTTCACTATGACTCCTGTGTGTGGAGTAACACCTCGCACTGCCACTTTCAACTAACGACTACATAAATAAATGACAACAACAAAAAAATAACTCTAATTTAACTGGGTTAATTTTATTAAATTAAACAATTTTCACTTTTCAGGTGACTCACATCACATTTTTTTTTAAAAAAAGTAGATGGAATAGAAGACATAATGGAAGCATAAACATTAATTGACTTTATATTTTCACAAAAATGTGGAAGGTACAGTTTTGTGTTAAAATAAAGGGCGCATGTTATGTAAGAAATTCACGAGTAGCTGGATGTTTTCGCATTTGTAAGTGAACAACTTTTTGCTGGAAATTAGAGTTGAAAGATTGTGAGAGATTTATGAAAAACAGCACGAGTTGTTAATCCCATAAAAAGTCATTGTGATAATCCATAGCATGGTGTTACCCTATTTAGAATTATGGTCAGACTTGTAAGAGGCAATGAATTGGTTCCAGCCAAGAACTCAAAACGGTTGGGTGCTTTAAATCTAAAAAATTAGGCGCCATGGTTTCTTAATAAGTACTTAGGCAAAATTCTAAAGACTGTTTTCTGAACTACCGTGGAGACAACATATGATAACATGATGTGAGTGATAAAACCACGAGCAAAAATTTACATTTCGTTAAAATTCTAGCCCGGATTAGGGAAACATTAATTGGTTACAATAACAAACAACAGCGGCCATGTGATAAAAAAAGAAGTTGCCTTTTGTCGACTTCCGGAAATCACAAGTCTAGAGTAAGATTAATTAGTAAGATTAGACTGCCTCGAACTTAAAGGTGTGAAGAAAGATGAATACTTTTAATCGAACTTTTACTCATCACTAGCAAATAAAAGAGTTTTAAAAAGAATTAATAAAAATATCAGCAGCGTGCGTTTCTACAAGTAACCGTTCTTATGCTCGCATCTCTATCACATCACAGTAGCAGCTTTGGAAAAAAAAAATTAAAACACTTCTGCTGTGACTCTTAAGAAAATAGTGCGACTGCATTAAAACTTCACACTGCTATAAGAAGGGAGTAGTCGTAGTAATTTAAATAGGCATATTAGATTGCTTAGGAAGACGATGTTGCGATATGTGCGTATATTTTCCGACGGGGTTTAATTTATTTTTATTTGGATTTTCTCTTTATAAAGAAGAACACTGAAGATGGCAAATAGCCGAAACCGGTTTGTTCACAAACCAAATTTGACGAGGCTCGACGTAAAAAATGTTGTGATAGTTAAAATAGCACATCTCGGGTGTATAAAAAAACATAAAACCGAAGCCGAATTCTTATTTTATTCAGATTTTTTAAATTTCAAATTCTGGCGATAACTCAGAAGACACAAATCTAAGACAAAAATATTTTTTTTTTAACTATAAA
Organism: Trichopoda pennipes; assembly: GCA_030448955.1. Lineage (NCBI taxonomy): Eukaryota > Metazoa > Arthropoda > Insecta > Diptera > Tachinidae > Trichopoda > Trichopoda pennipes. Next base: position 967,728 of record JASKUP010000094.1, read on the forward strand.
ATCCGAATATTTTCCCAACTTCAACAAATAGTAGATATGTTTAGCAAATTTTTTTAAGGTTTAACTATCGGCGAGTTCATTTTCATATCAAAACCCTATAAAAGCCTTGACTCTTGTCGTTTTTGCCGCATGCTTTCTATCTTCTTTTGTTGGGGCTCTTGTTGAATCGATACGAAAAATAATGTTTTAAAATGTTATCTCTAATTACACTTAGAATAACACAATTTTTTTTGCTAAAATAGCCAGCGGACACTAATTGTGCTAATGCTCTGCCAGCACCACGCTTCCGCCAGGAAGCTATACTACTTTGTTTTGAAACCATTTTGGTAAACATTAGTCTTGACAGTTCATATTTGGCTATCGTGAAGTAGACACGTGGCAAATTTACTATGGAAAAATGTTCAATAAACCAACGTTTTTTAATCGCTAAGACATTTTATCAAAATCAATCATGGATTACTGTGACGATGAGAAAATCACGTGAAATTTTTGGGAGAAACAACGTACCAACAAAGCGCAATATTTATCGTGTAGTGAATGACTTCAAAGAAAGAGCGTGAAGCATGGACCGACCACAACATACTGCAAGATCGGCTGAAAGCATTACTGCTGCTCAAGAAAGTGTTCAATACAATCCATCAATCTAAATTTGATGCCATACTCAGCAGCTTGGTATTCAAAGAACAACTTCGGACACAATTTTGCACAAGGATTTGCATTTGTTTCCATATAAGATTCAGTTGACACAAGAGCTTCTTCCACAAAATCCTTTACGCCGCCGTACATATGCAAATAGGCAGTCAATTTAATTATTCAACAGTCACCTTTGGATGCATAAAAAGTGACAGTCTGGTGTTCAATTTGGTCGGGAGGAATCATTGGACCTTACTTCGGCGTAACGGTAACTGTCAATGGGGAGCGATATCGTTTTATGATTGAAAACTTTTTAACGCCACAACTGTATGCTTTGGGTTTGCTTAAAATGTGGTATCCATAAGACACTGCCACTTCGCATAAAGTCAGAACTACAATAAATTAACTGCGAAACCTTTTTCCACAACAAGTTCTTTCAAGGAATGATGATGTTCGTTGGCCTCCTTAGTAGCCCAATTTAACTGCTCCGGACTTCTTTTTGTAAGGATATCTAAAAAGCAATGTTTATGCAAAAACACCAGAAACACTTAAGAGCCCCAAACAAAATATGCGTGATGAAATTAATGAAATACCGCATGCAATGTGTGATAATTTAATGAAAACTGTGCTCAAAAGGGCTTGCATTTGTGAGGCTAATAGAGGCGGACTTTATCTGATATTGTATTCCATACATAGTTGCAGACATTAAAGAAAACATTTATCAATATAAGATTCATTCTCTTTCATTTAGTCAAAAATCATAAACAAATAAAGTAATATACCTTCCCGGCGGACACTCGAAACTTTGAAATCACATAAAATCTTACAAAGCGCGGTTTTGTTCTAACGTTAATGAAAAAAAAAAAATTCTCTCTTTCTTTGCCAAAAATAGAAAATTAATTTTTTTATTATTCTCTGTTTCAGAAATGTTCACAAAACACTGCTAAGGCACCCACCCTTCAATTATAGTCATGAAAAAATATGCCTAAAAAATTATAAATTTTGCCCCCGAAATATTTTCAATTACTGCGGAATCGAATACTTCGCGTTTTATTTATTAGAATTTAATAACAATAGCATTAGAAGATCAGTATCAGCTCAAATTTAATTATTAAAATAATTAAATATTTTTTTTATTAAGGCTGCTGTTATGAAATAGACCAGAGTTTACGATTACAAATTAACAACAAACAAAATAAATTAAAAGGTAAACCTTTTCCTTCTGTCAATCTCTTTTTTTTTTTCAAATGTGTTATGCCCCTAAAATACAATATTTTCGTGCCTTAACACTTGTTTACGAACTCCAAAAATAAACCAGAACACAACGACCTTTTTCCTATTTTCCTTTCTTATTTAAGCCGGTTTTTTTGGTTTATATCTGTTTCGAACTCTTTGTATTTAGAAAATAGTTGTCATCAAGATAAAGCGTTACCCTTTTATAAATAATGTCAAGTTTGTAAAGATTTCAAAAGATGTTTGTTTGCCAAAAAATAATTAAAAGAGAATGAAGGGATACCAGGTAGCATTTTTTATTTTAAATTATTTAGCTGTTAAGTAATTACAATCAAAAATTAATTATGGTTTACTCGTATAGTATGCTATAAAAAATAATACTGTTTTATTTCAGTAATAATGACACAGAGCAACATGTTGCAAGTAAAATTTGTAAAATATTAATTTCTTGTTCTTAAAAGCATTGTTAGCAACATGTTTAACAACATGTTTAAATATATAACAATTTCCATGCAAGGATTCTCAGATCAAAATGTGCTTCGGACTATAGAGAGATTAATATTTTTATTTTTTAACATTATAAAAAGTTATTAAAACTATTTATATGAAGAAATTTATAATTTAAAATTAAACCAAAACTAAAATTGTTCCACCCACAAAATGAAAAAAAAATTCTTTAAATGCTTTCGAATTTTACTTTATGTTGGAATAGATCACCAATTGACTAATTTAATTATTTTAACGATACCCTATTTTTAATAACACTAGTGGTCACTGGAACTGATCAATAAATCTACAAAAACATGAAAGAGTCGACATGTTAGAGTCGACAATACTATTCATCGTCACAAACTCTTCAATGTTGCCACCTTCGACGAAGTTTCATAAATTTTTTACAACAATATATAACGAACATTTTTCCCTTTTCAACTGACTTATATCACATATTTTACAAACGAATGGAATAGAAGACAAAATCGAGCCATACACTTTAATTGACCATATTTTCACAAAGACGCGGACAGTACACTACCCTATAAAATTAAGGGGTGTATGTTACGTAGGACATTCACGAGCAGCTGGATGACTTGGCTTTTGCAAGTGAAATCAACTTTTTGCTAGAAATCAGAGTTGAAAGCTTGTGCGAAATTTATGAGCTATAGCTCGAGCTGTTAACCCCATAAAAAGTCATTATAATAATCCATAATCCAGCAACATTGTATCGAGAGGGCAAATGTGATATTAGGGAGCAAATCTTCTGTCAAATGATTAAATGTCCAGACTTAAATTGTGATCCTTTGATATTTATGTAGTAAAAAGTTTAAAGTTTTAGGCATGTAAATTTACGCTCCTGAGTACAGAACGTTAAATGTGAAAATTTACTATCAAAATGGTAAACATTTCACTGTATCACCATAAAAAATTCGTGCAGCTTTTCCTAGAAATCAAGCTTCTTCTAAGATCGGTGTATATAATTTAATCGCTAAACTCGGGGTTCACATAGCCAAAACAATATACTCGTAGTGGCAAACATAGACACTATACAGCAAAGTGTTGAGAAGTAGCCTGGAACATCAACTCGTCGACGTTCAAAACAAATAGGCAATAGTAAAGACACTTGGCGCAACATGTTGCATAAAGATTTTATGTTGCATGATTAAAAAATGTAATTCTTTTATGAATAGAAGTCAACGGATCATTTTTTGTATCGAAGGTTGTGAATCTGCGGTTTGAAAAACTCAACGAAAGCCACTCATTTTCCAGCAAAATCAATTGCAGTTAGGCAGTTATGAAAAGAAACAAAATTGTCGCATATGGGACTCACAAAATCCACAAAAAATACTGAAAGAACCATTGCATCCAAAGCAAGTGTCTGTATGTAGCAGTTTGCAGTTCGGAGTTATCATGGTCCCGTATTTATTTGAAAATAAGTAAGGAAACGCCGTCACCATCAATTCTCTGTGCTACGAAATCATGATTATTTTTTATAGCCACAATTGGGTTAATTAACACTGATCTTCAGCTTCAGCAAAACGGCGCTAAAATTCACACAGCCTTGCAAACGATTTTGTTATTGCATGAAAATTTTCGGGACCCCCTAATTTGTCGATTTAACAATGTCCGTTACTATTTCTGAGTTATTTTCTACGATACTATTTCAAAGACAAACCGTGAACAACCCACTAGCGACTGACGCTCTAAAACATTAAATACGATGTTGCATTAAAGTGATCAGGGAATAATCGTTGCAAAATGTGCCGCAAAATTTTATAAGAGCAGCGGACGTCGCCCCATGTGAGCCTTTTTCCGACATCATATATCGTTATTATTTTCCCTGTTTCTACTTTACATTGGTATCAATAAAACTGAAGCTGTTAAAGAAAAGCGGGTGTTTCAAGCAAATTTACTTTCTAACTTTTAATTAGAGCATTAAAATTATTTACACATTGTTAATTTTTTTATGTGAGACAAGATGCAAGTATCTGTAAGGTTGTGACGATTTTAAACGGCAGAGTTTAAGAAAGAGCTCAACAGTGCAGGTCTTTTTTAAAAATCTCCTTAAATAGAAGAAGGGAATATTTTTAATAGAAACATATAAAGTTTTCAGTTTTTTTTAGACTTGGGTAAGTAGCAATATTTTAAATCACTGCAAAGCGTTACGTTTCTCTGGCAAACCCCAATCAATAGGTAAGTGTTGCTTACATTAGATAAATTACATTTATGTCAAATTTGGTACCAATTTTAAGGAGCAGATAAATTTCACTCTGAGGACGAGTGTTTCTTTTTTTAGGCATTTTCATGTCGACGTGTATACTTAAACATTTCAACAAAATTACTTAATTTATCTGGCAAATAACTTTAGATTATTTACTGGTGAAATATATTGACTTAAAATCATAACTACAAAATAATTGTTGCTGAAAAGATCTCAAGAAAATTGTTGATCGAATAATGAAGCGATTAAGTCCCTACAGCATATACTGATTTACCAAACTAACAAAATATGCCAAAACCTAATTTAATTGAATCCCCTACGGCTTGTGTGTTACCAAGTCAACGATGTATATGGCGTATACATGATATTAAACATTCATGGCAACAATCATACGCCATCATAAACTTATTAAAACGTAATAAAATTTATTTCTTTGCTTTAGTAATTAAATGCAGAATATTTTTAAGTTGCCACAACAAAAGCCAAGAACTTATGTTTCGTTAAAAAAAAAGAAAATGTCACTCAACTTTGTTGAAATTTAAAACTAAAAATATTAAAAATAAAAAATTTTGTTCTAAACTTACCCGTTGTGGGAGGAAATTCATAAAAATAGGCGGAACGTGGACTTAAACAACTACAAATTAAGCAAGAAAAAATGAAATGAAATTATTTAGGTGACAAAATAAGCATGTGTTGGTTAGAAAGAAGAAATTTATCGAAATGAAACAATATGAAAAAATTAACAACTTACTTTTGTTGCACAAAATTTAAATGATGGGCAGCATTGGGCGGGATGGATTGTAAACCTTGGGAATGTGCTGGTAGCTGTTGTTGCTGTTGCAGCTGATGATGGGAAACGGCTCCCTGCATTAAAGATAATTGCTGATGCTGTTGCTGCTGCTGCTGTTGAGCCAATTGGGCTTGATGCAGCGTTTGTTGTTGTATAAAATGTTGCTGTTGCGTTAAAGCTCCACGGGCAACACGTGGCGCAAACACACCATAACCGAAACCATAAATTTCATCTTCTTCCTTGTCTGACAGGCAACTTGAGGGCTTTAGTTTTGGAGAAAAAAAAACAACAAAAGAAAGACAAAAAGTCCAAAATTAGTTTTCCTTTAAATGCCATAATTCATGGTCAAGTTTATGAATTGCAAAACAGAAAAATTACAAGCAACCAAAATTATAGAACAAAGCAATGCCTTAACACTTAAGCCAGCCAATGGAGCTGTTAAGCCTGATTTCATTCTGTTTGTTTTTTTTTTTTTTTTCATCTTTAACCATAGTGAGAAATTTATAGTCCTTGTGTTCCTTAGACAGAAACACTTAACACAAAGAAAAACGATTATACAGAGAATTGAGAAATAAAATGAGCTAAACACTTATTTGTATACAAAAACACAAAAAAAAGGAAATAAAAATAAAATAAATAAAATATGATATTTTTTTATGAAGAACACCGTAAGAACATTTAACTTCTGTTGAATTCCTTATGTTTTCCTTTTCGTTATTTAAAAATTTTACTTTTACTTTATAGTTTAAGGTTTCAAAATACCTACTCTAATACTTCAAGTGGCAGCTTGCCGGCTTCTTTGGCTCAACACCTTGGGGCATAATAAAAACGAAATACAACATTTACTTGAACATAAATACATTTGCATAAACACACACACTCTCTCACTATCACTGATGTATACAGACAAACAAAACATATAAATGGCCAAGTTAACATTGTTGTCAAAGTTTTTTGTTAAGTAGTATAATTTCAAGAGACTACTTGAGGGCCAGTGTTCTTCAATTCAAAAGCAGTTATGACTACACAAATACTAAAGACATTAAAATTATAAATTATAAAATATGAAGGCAATCTTTAAAATTTCTTAAAACTTGTACATCATATCACTTCATTTCTAATTTTTAATCATTTGGTTGTTTTAAAAATTTGACAGCCACACAGCTTGGATATGCCCATTTAGGGCGGACAGATATTTTTTGAAAATATAATAATTATTTCTTCTTTTTTTTTGGGTAGTAATTAGTTTAACATGTTAAGGCTTTAGGGGATTTTTTTAAATAATAATTATAGTTATTTTTTTTTTATTTTTTAAATAATTTTTTCTAAATAAATTATTTTCTCTAGAAATTAAATAAATTTTATTTTCCATATTTCGCCACACCATTGATTGATTTATTAGAAATTTTAAAAAATCCTAGAAAAATGAAAGATCCTGGTTAGTATCTCACTGAAAACACAAAACTAAATAACGGAAATAAAATAATTTAATTTTTTAAATCAAATTTAAATGTCTGAAATTGGAAATTTCTCTAAAGGAAATTTGAGAAATTTTTTTTTTTTTGTGAAATCATTGTTTCCATTGTTAGCCACTACTGTTTTCCCATCCTTCTGCTAGCACATGGATAGGCGCGCCGGTTTTTAGGTATGAATCAAGACAATTTCTGGAAATCTGTTCCAGAGGGCGTTCTGCATTGACAAGAACAAATGGTAGTCTGAAGGAACAAGGTCTGGGCTATAAGTGAGTGAACCACGACTTTGCATCCAGTATTTTTCAAAATAGTTTTCAACCAGTTTTGCAACATATCACCCAAAATTGTCATATAGATGGTTATTGTCCTCGTTTCGGATCAACTTTTCTGGTTTCCTTCAATTGCTGCCTTCAAACGAATCAATTGTCTTCACTCCAGGTACCCTGTGATCATCTGATCCAATATCAACATTTCCTATGTAGGTAGTGTACTAGCTTGTCAGTATGGGGGTTGTGGGTTCGATTCCCAACGTAGACCTTGGTTTTTTTCACTACAAAAATAAAAATTGACTGTCGGTGGGGTTGCTCAGCGATGAAGGCATAGTCACTGGTCGCTGTGCTGTCTTATACGCAGTTAATTTTCGACTATCCTTCTACTTTCACTACCTGTTTCATCTCTTCTCTATCCCTTTCCTAAAGAATGTAGCACGGTACTTGACTAAATAGGCATTGTTGCCTGGTGTGCTACTTCTCTTAAAAAAAAAAACATATTTCATAATACAAACACCCTTGTAATCTCACCAAATACAGAGCATTACCTTGGTATCATAGATATTCGGTTTCGATGCTAGTTGACCGGTCTTATCCGGGTTATCGTAGTGTATCCTTTTTTCTCACCATTAAAAATACGATGCATCATGACTCCTTTTTGTAGTGTTCAAGCATCACTTCCAACATGCAAAATTGCCTTTTAGTGTATCTCGACTTCAACTCATATGGAACCTAATTTCCTTGCTTTTGAATAAATCCCAAAATTTCTAAACGTAAGAAAATAGGTTATCCTGCGACATTCAATAATAATACACAAGTTCTTTTTGCATTTCACAACAATTTTCGTCGAAAAATGCTTTCACTTACTCAACTTCAAACCAGCCCTCTCCTTGTCTTCTGTATCGAAATCTCCACTTTTTAATCTCGCAAGCCATCCTTCACAAGGTTGGTGCATGTGAACCATAAAAACTTCTACCAACAATCGATAACTAGCAGCAGTTGTTTTCGTCAAATAAGAATAGGTTATCAGTCTTCTCCCAAAAATCTCTTTTAGGCGCAAAATTCGATATTATTCTAGCGATTGACATACATCGAATACTAGTGCATAACGACAGATGTTACCTCCAAAATATCATATTTATTATTATATGACACAAACCGCATTTCAGGTTTCCACTGCAACTTTCTAGTCATTCGGCTTTCTAAGACAGTGTAAGAGAAACTTCACTCCATCCGAACTTCGTATTATTTATACCACATACATCCGTCCAAAGATGAAATACAGCTCATAGGTATAGGTCGGCGTCCCGAAGTCTATTTCGGACTTGCTAGATCGCGTACAGGAGAGGGTCAAGAGGCTCATTGGAGAAGGTAAGAAATCCAATTCTATTGAATCTCTAAAACATCGACGCAATGTTACTACAATAATAAGTTTTCTGACAAAATTAGGGAACTTGTTCTCGAAACTCGCAGGTTTCTGCGTTTAACTCGATTTTCGTTAAGAGCACATTTTATTGCGGTAGTTTGACCAGTGAATCGTGAATTGCACTATGCATTACAGAGAGAATTCGTTTTTTAGCAGAACAGTTCGTATGTGGAATAAATTCCCTCCAGAGGTCTTTCCCGTCACTTTCAATGTGGAAAAATTCAAATCGAATGTGCACAAACTGTACTCCCTCTTTCCTCCTCCTCATAACCTAACTTTGTAGGTGGTGTGGTACAATGCATAGCATGAGTTGGGGTCATCCCTTAAGTGATAGTTGTGTCATTCGATGTCCAAATCAGCACTATTGAATATTAACAAATATTTCATTTTCAAGCTTAAGATAAACGTTTTGCGCTTTAAGCAATGAAGGATTTTCAAAATGGTGCAGAAGCATAGCGCCTAATATACACTGGTACATAATTAGAAAGGTGAAAATGTATCCCCTAGAAAGGTTTAACTGATTCCTTCACCTGCCTGCTAGCCGCCTTTTACTACCTTCATTTAGTTTTTACTTTTTTAATTATTTCTTTATTTTTACCTCCACTAAAAAGGAGCTGCTTTAAAATAAAAAAAAGAACGGCCTCAAAAAAAAATTTAGTGGTTTCCTTAAGAGACAAAATAAAGGAAACAAAAAGTTAAAATACAGCACAGTTGGCCAATAGCATACTGGCCTAAAATAAATTCTAGTTCCAGTTAGTGGCCTTTAATGTTCTTTTAACTATTTCGCTAAAATGAAACTGAAAACAGTGCTAAAATTAAGATGTTGTTATTGTAAACAACAACAGCAACAATAACAAAAAATAAGAAAAAGTTAATAATAAAAGAACAAGGAAAGAGGCCTGCAACAGCTCTAAACAAAGTTAATAATGAAAACAAAAAACACAACTAACAAAATTAAAAAGGCAACAACATCATTAAATTCACGATGAGAATAAGAAAAGAAACAAAATAAATAAATGAAAAAAGTTTAAAAAAAGCCATAAAAAATAAACCATAAAAATAAAAATAAAATAACCGTAGAAGTTGTTGTATTTAAGTTTTTGTTTGTCGTGTAATTCTACGATAATTTCAAATCAAATGTTAATCAAATGTCCAGAAGGCATCATCCTGTTGTCTGTGTAATTTCTTAAAGTGTTTGCCATACAAAAACAAAACAAAACAACAACAAAAACGGAACAACAAACAATAAAAAGAGAAAAGTTTTGTTTTGTTGGTTGGTTGGAAAATTTAATTTCTTCTTAACTGGGTTTAAATTATTTTTTTATAGACCCACAAAATCCACCCAAGACAAACCTTAAACACTGCTTCGGACACAATATTTGAACCGTTGAAATATTTTTACAGGAAAACAAACACTACACAAACACAGAAACGTTACGCAGGTGCACAAGACCAAGGCAATAAAGAACATCATAAACGTACAATTACAGATTATTATGTCACTTAAAGAAGGGAGAAAACCCAATAGGTTCACACATAAACAAAAACGGACAGCAAGCATGACCGTAAGAGGATTTAGATGGAGGGAAAGGAGGAGAAAAAGACGAACGAAAAAGGGATCGACAAATTAGGTAAAACGAGACAAACGAAAAAGGAGAGATTCAGGCAAAAAAGACAGAAAGGGACGAACGCAATAACACGAAGGGAGACACGAACTATATAAACACAACTGACAATAGAACGCAACTAGTACGAAAAGAACACTGAAGATGGCAAACAGCCGAAACCGGTTTGTTCACAAACGAAATTTGACGAGGGTCGACGGAAAACCGTACCCAAATAGAACAAACCTTAAACTTTTATGACTTGGCAAAGAAAAAGGTACAACGAAAATGAAAATGAAAATTCTGACACACCAAAATAAAGTCATTCTAAAAGGGAGGTGTGTGTGTTGGTGTGTGTGAATTAGAAACCATATAAAAAAGAACATTTGATTTGTTTTGTTAAATAAGAGAAAAAAAAGATCATTTCCTTAGAGAAATTTGTGCAGTATTTTAATGTTCTACTTGAAAGTTTCTTATTCTTCTTCTAATGAATAGGGCAGCATGTTTGGCTGGAGTCTTTAAGCTTTGACAAATTTAGAAAAAAACACTTTTTTTTCTCATTTCTTTTATCTCAATTCTATTGTAAATTTATGAAATCAAAATTAAATTGCCAATTAAAGTATAAACACTGAATAAACAAGTTCGCTTTTACAGGCCAAAATAATGGAAAAAGTTAAATAGTCAGTCAGTGTTTGACTTTTATTTATGGCCGTAAATTCCTTGAGGAATGCAACAAAAATGAATTAGAATTTAGGCTGTCGGTTTATTAACAAAGTTGATAAATACATTTTATCCAGGCATAAAATATTAAATTTAAGATTAGAAAGTAAATTGCCTGTCATATAATTAAGTGACAAAAATTCAGCTGGCATCCCTTGATATTTATTTAGTATAAAGTTGAGATATGTTAAGCATGGATCGCTACACTCTTCAGCAAAGAATTTTAATTGCGAAACTTAACCACCAAAACGGTACAAATTTCACGGTACCATTTTGTAAAATTCGAGCAGCTTTTTTCCTCGTAATCAGACCGCTGTACGTAAAATGCTAAAGCATAAGGTTCACAGTGACAAAAGAGTACCCCCTATACAGTAAAGAGTTGCGAAGAAGCCTGGAGCATCAATCATCAATTGACCACCACTAGCAACAATCTACAGGCTTATAAATTTTAACATGTTCCAGAACTAAAGCCGGCAGACCTGGGATGGCAACTGAACTATTTTTAGGACCAAAATAAATTAAAGCCTAAAAAAAGTACCAATTTTCGTTAGTTATTTTTTTTTTGTTGTGTTTATATTTTGCATTCAATATTTGACGGCCTTGCTGAATTTCATCTTTTGCAGCGTCCATTGTTGCTGATCTGACCAATAATCCAGCTGCGTTAGATCACAAAAACGAGGTTGTCAATTGATATTGCCAAACCGACCGGTAAATTTCTCATGCAGTAACTGAATTGTGTGGGTGTCTTTGTGACTTGTGGCGCCGTCTTGCTGAAACCAAAGATCACTGATGTCAACTTTAGTCAATTGTGGTTACATAGTTTGGTAGCGCAGGGATTTCACAGTGACGGCGTCTTCTTCGACCCGTGACGATGATACCGCCTGACCACAAACCGCACCATTTGGTAATTTTCTTTGAATGTAATTTTTTTTAGGACTGTTCGTAGATTTTGTGAGCCCCAACTGCCATAATAACCGCTTAATTAAAAATTAGCCTTATAATTAAAGATGAGTTTGTTGAAAAATTTGTTGTATCGGCTAAGTTTTTCCAACAGCGAATTCACAAACATGCGCCGCAAATCACCGTTGGTCTGCTATAATTCTTGAATGAGTGAAATTTTCAAAGCGTGAAGATGATGATCTTTATTATTATTTTTTTTTTTTTTTTTGTTTAAAGAGAAGTTGCACTTCAGGCAACAATACCTATTTAGTCAAGTACCATGCTACAACATACTTTGGAAAAGGTGCAGAGAGGAGATGCGACAGGTGCTGAAAGTAGAAGGATAGTTACGAAAATTAACTGTCGTATAAGACAGCACAGCGACCAGTGGCTATGCCTTCATCACTGAGCAGCCCCACCGACAGTCAATTTTTATTTTTGTAGTGAAAAAAAACCAAGCTCTTCGTTGGGAATCGAACCCACAACCCCCATACTTACAAGCTAGTAAACTACCTACTAGCCTACAGGGGCACCTATTCAAATTTTTACACAAAGTGCCTCTTCTGATGCCCATTTAAACAACTACGAGCGTATAGTTTTAGTCCGTTGTCAGCCACAAAAGGTCTGAAAAAAAAAACTGATGACGACGAAATTTTTAAATTTTCACTATTTGTATAATATAATTTTCCATTTAAAAATCTTTGCTCTAGACTGTAACTTTCCATGCTTAAAATTTGCCAACTTTTTCCTTAACAAACAGTTTACTTTCTAACCTCAAATTTTCCCACTCTATATATTTTAGAATAAATACAGATATAATATATGAAAAAAAGGCAACAAAAACAACAACAATGCAAAAATTTAACCAAAAAACAAAAGTTTCATTATCACTTTTTGTTACATACATTCAAGTCTAGGTTAAAAATAGTCTAGACGCTAATGAAAATGATTGCTATTAAACTTTTAACAGTTTATATGTGCGTATATTGACCGACGGGGTTTTTTTGGGTATGATTTTACGTTAACCCGCTTCAAATTTGGTTTGTGAACATACCGGTTTCGGCTATATACCATCTTCAGTGTTCTCTCTATACTAGATGCATTTTACTGTCAGCTGTGTTAACGTAGTTCGTCTTGTTCGTGTCTCTCTTTGTGTTATTCTTATTGCCTTTGTTACTTTATCTCTTTTTGTCTGTATCTCTCTCTCCTTCTTCGTTTGTTTCTTTTTTCCTAATTTGTCTCTCCCTCTCTCTCTTTCTCTCTTATTTAATTGGCGTAGTATTGTGGTGTTTAAAAACATGGTTTGTTTTATTTTGGTTAACAATGTGGAACTCGAAAATCATGATCAAAAATAGTTATAGTGGGAGTGCATGACTCAACATTTTAAATCAAAGGCCTTAGGATTAAGACCGCCAAATATTGAATAAAAATTACAAACAAAAATAATACCGAAATTTTCGTTTCACTGTAATGATCTTTAGCCATTCAAATAGTCAAATTTCCTATAGTAAAGCATAAGACAAGTTGTCGAATTTGTCGTTTGAAAAATTTATTTGGACTGTGACAGGATAAGTACGAAATGAAAATGTTAAACTGAAGTGATATTGATTCCTCTAGAATGAACATTTTTTTGAAACCAAGTAACAGTAACCAAGCTTCGAGCAGATTCGTGGCATTACACTATAATTTCTCGTCCTTTTTTTTGGCAGATAACAAAGCTCAATATATTGTTACGTTTATTCTTTTTGTTATTTATTGTGTTATTATTTGCAAAATAGTAACACTGCACTTTAAAGTTTTAAATTTAGTAAAACGATTTATTTACTTCAATACACACAAAATAAGCACGATGGTAACTTTGTAGTAAAGACAGCATTGATGACTCAAATTGAGCTACTTAATTTACTAAGCAAGTGGTGTTTGTATAGTTGTTTTAAGCGGTTTTCGCATATATATAAGAATATTACATTGTTGTAAGTAGTTAGTAAGTAGGCAGGCTTCCTGCAGATAAGAGGTAATATTTTCACTGGAGCGTATTGTCTAGATATATTTCTAATTATCTCTAATTAATAGTGTGATGTCACAAACTGGCGTAGTGATTTTAATTTAGCCTTTAAAACGGCTTGTTTTTAGTTTTCAATTCTTTGGTTAAGAGCTTCCGCATTGAAGTTCCTAAGACTTTTGTTTATTAAATGTTTTGTTCAATTATTACGTTGAATCCCACCCGGAGGCACATTTATCGGTCTTTATAGAATACTTGACTATCTTGACCTGTGCTGCTGGGGGATAAGGGAGCCCAGTCCCCTAAAAGCAAGCAGGGGGTCAACTGGAAGTTCCACGTTATTTCCACGGGAATCAGTAAACACCAGAGTTTCCGCTAATTATCTCTTTAGACTTTTAGCTGTTCTCTGACTGATTATTGGGGTTGGCCCTTCAGGAGTATCGTAGTGGTTGTGGTTTTGCGGCCCCAAGCATGAGCTGATTATTGTGGCCAGAATCATCTCAGCTTTAATAACACCAGCGGGTGAATGATCCGGATCCAGGGAGCATGCTATTCATGTGTTCTGGACCAGGAGTTGGATAGTCTATAGCTCTTCATCAAGAAGTAGTGCTTTGCAAACCTGCTTTGGAACCGCTGAAATTGCAACTAGGAAAGAGCTGTTACTAGAATTAGTCCTCGGCTTCCTAGGGGGTGAATGACGTTTCTTTTCATTCCCAGTGGTTTGACCACCATCTGATTAAGGCCCATAGTCAGGTGCAGATGTAAATCTTATCACGAAGTTACGTTGATTGTTCTTTCTCAAGCTCTTATTTACTTAGGCTAATATACTAATATGTACATTAAAAATGCTTATAAAGTCTTAAGTCTATGGTAACCATATAGAAATATGATCCAATTCATATTGTTATTATTTTAATAAGTTTATTTAAAATTATAATTATTTATGTAAATATTTTATACGAAACGTGCTGATTGTTGTACTATTCTGCACAGTGCTTGGCTGTTGTCTATAGGAAATGTAACATGAGCTTATTGTTATTAATGCAATAGTGTCGGCAATTAAAACAGTTTTATTACAGTTCTTACGAAATAGCAACATTAATCTAACAGTCACACTACAATAGAGATAATAATAGTCGATTTAAGGGAAAGTTTTGGTTGTAACTTTTTGTATATTTTTTACGCTGTAATGCTAAGTTTACTTAAACACTATCATCGCAGTTTAAACAACTGATTGTTTCGTATTTTAAAATCTAAAAAGCTACAGACTATAGTTTCTAATTTAAAAAATACTATTAAGCGCTCCTCGAACACTTAATTAATTTAATTAACCACAGAACTCATTTATGTCATATGCAGACATACGCCCTGTACTAAATAAATAAATAAATATTTTGTTTTTAAACTCATCCAGAGCTGTACAATTTAAAAGGAAATCAAAGAAATTCAGGAATTTAAATTAGTCTTAAAAAAGTCTTGAATAGATTATGACATGTCTGTTTAACTTAAGGTTCGTTTCAATCAATTTCAATTGTTTTTCCTGACACAAAAATTAAGGAAAATGAAATGAATATTGCCAAACGTCTGGTTGTTGTTGTTTATATGCTCCGTTATTTTATTATTTTATTCCAGTTTTTGTTGCTTTTAAATTTGTTTCCTGCACTAAATGTAGTTTCGTTTTATATATTTTTGCCACATAATCATAAAATTCTTATGATCATGTTGAAAGGAAACTATCACAAAAAAAAACCGAAATGATATGAAAATGCAAGAAACTCGTAAAAAACGGAAATTTTATTTAACAAACAAAATACTGTCTTCAATACGTTTAAGCAGTTAAATAAAACAATGAAAGCCAATCCTTCATTCTTCATATGTGCATGTGCCTGTGTTAGTTTTTATTTATTTTTTTTAAATTGTCTTTTTCTTAGTAATTGTAAAATAGCAATGTCTCTGTGTGTGTGTGTGTGTGTCTATTTTCTTTTCTTACGACCAACATTTAGCATTTAACATGTGCCTGTGTAGATTCTTTTCAATTTAAAGTTTTTATATTTCCATTTTAAACTTTTTACTTGTAGAGTCAAGTTGTGTGCAAAAACTATAAGAGAAACAATTTCTTATTTTATATTAAAACGTATAAAAATGGAGTTAAAGTAACAAAAAAAAAGTGCCACAAAAAATGCGCAGAGACAGTCATAGAAAGAAACGCAACAAAATGAAGGCAGAGGAACACATAATGTTTGCAAATTATAAAATTTATAAAATAAAACAAATAAATTTAATAAATAACAAAACTAAACAACAATCTCCGAATGGGGTCGTGCGAATAGAGTCGATTTTAATGCCCGTAAGACGCAATGTTGCATGCTTGCGCTTAGGTCTGTATTCGAAAATAGTGCTGAATCTGTTACGGAATCGGAAGCTCTTAATGTTCTTGGCATGAAAATTTAGTATGATGTTCGATGGACTAAACACATTTTTCAAGTTTCTAAAGAAGCTTTCAAGTGCCTTGGTTGTCTAAAACTGTGTAAGAGCTACTTTACTACATTCGATCTTCTTAATATTTTTGCCAGCTATATCTGTCCAAAGATGGAATACAACTCTCATGTATGGGCCGGCGCCCCAAAGTCTATTTTGGAGTAGCCCGACCGCATAAACAAGAGGGTCATTGGAGACGGTATAATATCAAACTTTATTGATTCTCTAGAGCATCGACGCAATGTAGGTTCTGTTTTACTGTTTTATCGTTACTACGACAGCTGCTATTTATATTTCTGGCAACGCTGACTGTTGCTAGGCACCAGCTGATGTTTCCAGTGCAACCTTTACATTGCTAAACATAACCTCAACCAAAACATTTTGTCATTTTATTGTTGTTAGTGTTAGTGATAGCAGGTTGAAAAAGTGATCTTAGGAGAATATGGAATTAACTCGTGAACATTTTCGTCCAATAATTTTTCATAACTTTCGACGTGGCCTGACACGACAACAGTGCACAGATGAACTTAATTCCTTACATGGTTATTAAGCACCATTAAAAACTGGTATAACGAATTTAATCGTGGCCGACAACCACTCCAGGACGAATCCCGTTAAGGTCGTCCAACAACGGTTGTTGTGCCAGAAAACATCGCAGCTGTGCATGAGCTGATAAAGCATGATCGTCATGTAACATATCGCGACATTGAGGCATCTGTAGGGATTAGTATGTCAAGCAACAATAAGACCTTGCATGTGAACATTTGCATGTGAAAAAGGTCTGTTCACGTTGGATAGCGCATAACCTGACAAACGCACAAAAGGATGCTCGTATTAATTGGTGCAAGAAAATGTTGCAGAAATTCGCTCAAGGTGCATCAAAGGCAGTTTGTAATATCTGCATAGGTGACGAATCATGGATATACTCATATGATTCTGAAACAAAACAGCAATCCACCGTATGGGTCTTTCGAGACGAGCGAAATTCCACCAAAGTTGTTCGTGGAAGAAGCACATCAAAGCAAATGGTTGCCTGTTTCTTCGGCATTACCGGTCATGTGGCGACTGTGCCATTAGAGCAGCGTAAGATGGTTAATTCGGCATGGTACACCACTATTTGTTTGCCAGAAGTCTTTGAGAAACTTCGGGAAAAGTCAAAGAAAAGACGCATCATTCTGCATCACGACAATGCGAGCTGTCACCGATCGGCTGAAACAATGGAGTTTTTGACAGGACAAAATATTGAATTGATGGGTCATCCGCCGTACAGCCCTGACTTGGCTTCTTTTTATTTCCGAACATCAAGAAAAAACTACGTGGACAACGGTTTCCTACACCTGAAGAAGCAGTTTCTGCATTCAAAACCCATGTTTTAGAAGTACCTAAATGGGAGTGGAAAAAGTGCTTTCAAAATTGGTTCCAACGCATGCAAAAATGTATAAAACTTCATGGAGAATATTTTGAAAAACAATAAAATAGATTTTGTCTTTAAATGCTTGTGTTTTCAGCCTTAGGCCACAAATATAAAAATATGGGAATTAATAACTACAAAATTTCATACTTCAAAGCGTCAGTAGTTAACATAAACCCTGCAGCGTAATATCATAAGAGCGAAGCATTGAAATCGCCAAATATAGAAATTATTTAATCGGGAAATTTCTCATACAACAATGGAATTGTTTGGGCAACTATGTGGCTTGTGCCTTCAACTTGCTGAAGCTAGAAGCCATTGATATAAACATTAGGCACTTGTGGTCACAAAAATTTGTTTATCATGTTTTGGAAGCGCAAAGTTTTCACGGCCGGTGATGCAGCTTGACCACAAACCGCCCCATATCGTCACTTACTTTGGATTCATAATTTTTCAAGAGCTATTTATGGATTTTGTAAGCGCTATAGGTGAAATGATTGTGTATTTATATAACAGCTTAATTTAAAAAGAGCCCCATCTCTAAAGATGATTTTGTTAAAAAAATGCCAATTCTGATGTTGTTTTTTTCCATAGTCCTCCCAACCTAGTCATGGGTAACACTTCATACTCATATAATGTCCCTGCTAATTATAATTTAATTTATTATAATAGTTAATTAAAATTTAAATAATAATAAAAATTAAATACAATTTTTAAAACTTGAAATTCTATTAACTCAAGCAAAAACAACTATATCCAATCTATTTTTATTACGACTTTTCTAATTGGGCTCCACTTGGAAAATTCCTCTAAAACCTTTAAATGGCAACGTACGTACGTGCAAGTACAACTCAAGTTTCAATTCGGTACGAAATATTTTTATTTCCAAAAACAAATACACATACATAAACAAAGTTATAAACATGCATACATAAATACGAATCCCCAAAGGACATGTCAACACTATACATTTGTTCACGGGCTGAACAGAAATACAAAAGTAAAAAAAAAAATAACATACAAAATAAAAATAGAATAGAATAAAATACTGTAAGAATAACTTATTGCTATCGTGGTAAGAGTTTTCTTGTTCTTATTTGTGTTCATCTTTTTGGAATTGAAGCAGTTTTTTGTTAACCCTACTGTCTGCTGTTTGTTTTTTTTTTTTTTATTTCCTTCGTTTTACTTGTTTTGCTCGTTTCTGGGGGATCAAGGGAATTGAGCACAACAAT
Source organism: Trichopoda pennipes (assembly GCA_030448955.1). Taxonomy (NCBI): domain Eukaryota; kingdom Metazoa; phylum Arthropoda; class Insecta; order Diptera; family Tachinidae; genus Trichopoda; species Trichopoda pennipes. The sequence continues at coordinate 986,653 of JASKUP010000094.1, forward strand.
AATCAACACAGCGAAAAGAAAAACATAAATTTGGAATAGAAAAAAGTTTAGTTTCTATTATTACTTCCAAAAATAACAACGAACAAATAATATTTTCTATTTTGACATACATGATGTATAACAGTTTACATGAATCAAATAGAGGGCTAAGAAAAAGTTATTTTCCTTCCTTGCACTCCATCTCCGTCTAACAATGATATTTCAATTTTAATTAATTAATAAAGGTATTCATCACTCTTCCTAAATGAAGAGCAGAAATTTTAATTCAATAAGAAATTTATCTGTGTCAGAATTCTGGAATTTAACTGGAACTAAGCCTGGCCACCAAATTTTAAAACTTCACTCTACTACAAGAATACTAAGAAATAACTTCGCATCTGATTGCTTTATGATCACTTGAAACAAGATAGCACCATAACACTTATCTACAGAAATACCAAATATCACATGGGTTCTATAAGACGACATACTTGTTTTACGATTACACTGCATGTAAATAACTTTTATAAACGCAAAAGGAAACTTATTTAAAATTAAATGAAAAATATTATTTAAACCAATTCCTTAGACGCCACTGGCTTCAGAATTTTTATAAAACTCAATTCTTTGTATTTTCATTTGCATCGCAGAGAAATTTTTTTAACATCTATTAAAAACTTCCTCAATTGTTTTCGCATTGAAAATCTATTAAATTCTTAATTGTTTCCATTAATTATTTAATTCTTTTTTTGTTCTCCAATTACACCGCAAATACTGCAATAATTACAGGAGCAAAAGTTGCAAATTCAATCATCAAAATAATCAAATCTGGCCTTTAACACGCTTTCAAATTCTACACCAAATGAAAAATTAAAGTAACCTAAGCAAAAGTTCAAGCCATAGTTTTCCCCTACAACAAATTAGCAGGGACTTGTTGTTGATAGAAGTGAAATTTAATTGAAATTAATTATTTGGGAATTGTTTTAGATAAAACTTTGTCATATAGAAGCCTTATTGACGACAGAGGGACAAAAATTTTGGTAAAAGTAAAAATGGACCCCTAGATTACACCCCGTTCGAGCTAGCCGTGGTGATCATATGCCAGAAGTCACATTCAAATTATAATGCCCGAAGATTAACTCTCGAATAATGAAAATTTCAGGTAAATTTAAAAAATTCATTTTCCAAGTTCTATCCATCTAAAAAAGACGCTTTTTATATAATGCGTTATACCAGCCATGCTCTCGAAGAAATAGAAATTACTGTTAAGTGCTTAACTGTGCTCTTTTAATAAAATATTTCGTTCAGGCATCTGCTAGTTAAATTCGAACTTGTTTTCACACACATCCATTTTTAGAGATTAAATACGAGTAAATAATGGCGATTTGGACAACATACGGCATAAGTATCACTTATAATTTGTATCGATAGTAACAAACATTATATTTTGGAGAGTAAACATCCGTCATAATAATAGTTCTATATTTAATAGAAACCAAAGTGTGAAGTAGACACCGGGCAAATTTATTATGGAAAAATATTCGATAAAGCAACGTGTTTTAATCGTCAAAACATTTTATCAAAATCAATCATCCACTGCTGTGACGATGAGAAAGTTACATGAAATTTTTGGGAGAAACAACGTGCCAACAAATCGCGCTATTGATCCTGTAGTGAATGATTTCCAAGAAGGCCCAAGCATGGACCACAATGTACTGGAAGATAGTCTGAAAACATTACTGCTACTCAAAGAAGGGTTCAACCTCAATTTGATATCGTTCTAAGGAGCTTGGTCTTTAAAGAGCAATTTTGGCCCCAAATTTTGCACAAGGATTTGCATTTATTTCCGTAAAAGATTCAAATGACACAAGAGCTTCTTCCACAAGACAATTTATGCCGCCATACATATGCAAAAAGGATGTTACGGCTCGCCCATAACAATCCCGATTTTCATGATAAAATCATAAGGCACATTTTTATTTAAATGGATATATATTTAGGTGCCCCTATAGGTTAGTAGGTAGTGTACTAGCTTGTAAATATGGCGGTTGTGGGTTCGATTCCCAACGAAGACCTTGGTTTTTTCTCTACAAAAATAAATTTTGACTGTCGCTGAGGCTGCTCAGCGATGAAGGCATAGTCACTGGTCGCTGTGCTGTCTTATATACGGCAGTTAAATTCCGACTATCCTTCTACTTTCACCACCTGTTTCATCTATTCTCTATCCCTTTCCTAAAGAATGTAACACGGTACTTGACTCAGTAGGCATTGTTGCCTGAAGTGCTACTTCTCTTAAAAACAAAAATATATGAATAACCGGAATATGAGAAACCCTTAAATTATTAAACAGCGACCTTTGCATCCATTAAAAGTGACAGTGTGGTGTGCAATCAGGAAGGAGGGATGATTGAACCTTATTTCTTTACACATGAAAATGGCGTAATGGTAACTGTGAAAGGGGAACGATATCGTGATATGACTGAAAACTTTTTAACACCGCAACTGCAAGCTTTGGGCTTGATTAACATGTGGTATCAATAAGATGGTGCCACATTGCATACAGCCAGGATTGAATTAGAATAACAAGGAGGTCTCTTCCCATAAGAAGTTATTTCAAGAGCTCTAGACTGCTTTTTGTGGGGATATTTGAAAAGTAAGATTTAATCTAACTAATCAAAAACGCTTCGAACTCAAACAAAATATTCGCAACAAAATTAATATAATACCGTGTGAATGTGCTAGAATGTAATGAAAAATGTGATCAAAAAAAAACAATCAAAGTACCTATCCGGCGGACACCCTGTATTTACTACAATAATCACTACAGAAATGTCGAATTTTGTGCCTAAAAAGCCGTTTTGCGGTGAAGTCTGATAACTTATTTTCATTTGAACAAAACGTCTGCTGAATTTGATCGATTGTTGTTAGAAGCTTGTTTTCAACATACACAAACTCAAAAAACTTGTGAACGATGATTTGCGCTAGTCAAAAGTGGTGATATCTACACAGAAGACAAGCAGACGCCTGGCCAGCCGGAAAAGTTTAATGAGGAGTTGGAAACATCATTCAATGAAGATTGCTATCAAACTCAATAACTTGCATTATCATTGGAAATCATACAACATGATATATAAGCCGTTTAAAAGCATTTGGATTCATTCAAAAGCAAAGCAAATTGGTAAACGAAAGATGTTGTAAACTGACATATCGGAAATAATGCTTAAACGCTACAAAAAAACGTCATCATGTTACTGGTGATAAAAAATGGATACGTTACGATAACCCCAATTGCAATTAGTATATGTAAAGCCCGATTGACGAGTCAAATCAACGCCAAAGCCGAAAATCCCTGACTGCAAGTTAATGCTCTATATTTGATAGGAACAAAACAGTGTTCCGCATTATAAGCTGTAGAAATCTAGTCAGAGAATCACAGGGATCCTGTGACAAACACAATTGATTCGTTTGAACAGGGCAATCAATAAAAAATGACCAGAATATTCGAGCAGACAAGAGGCCTTACTCTTCGATTATGACAATCCTCGGCCATATGTTGCAAGACCGGTCAAAAATATTTCGAAAACGGTGGATAAGTTTTGGCTATAGCCCAGACGTAGTAAGATCTCCTCTGACAAAATTTCTTTTTAGATCGATGCCGGTGGCCCTCACTGAAATCCGCTTCATTTTGGAACAGGGTATCAGAGCAGTTTTTTTTTTTACTCAGAATCCAGAATCGACATTATTAATTTTTTTTTTAATTGTTTTATTTCGACCATTTATGCTATAATTCGATTCAAAGATTCCTATGACATTGCTTGTTTAATGGAAAAGTCATAAAATGAATGAACTAACGAGTTAAGTGCAAGAGTTTAATTTGAGGGTTTAAACGAACTACAATTTAAGTTGGCACAAGTTCACTAAAAACCGATTTTTACCTTCTTCTTTTTCCAGATTTTTATTTCTTTTTATATCTTTATTAATTTAAGAAAATACAAAAGCAACAGCAATAATAATAAACAAATTTAATTAAGGAAAAGTGGAAAATTTTTAGAGGAATAGTTTTTAGAACATAAAATTTTAATCGCTAAGTAAAAGCAATAAAAAAGTATAAAAGAACGTCAGAGATATTAAATGAATGAATTGTAGAGTGTAATAAAGTGTAGATGTATTGGCAAATTGAAACCATAATTTGAGTGTATTCGTATATTTTTATATGTTGGTGTATGTGTATGTTTATGTGTTTAATATGAGCAGAATTTTTGACTCATTTAGTGCGGCAAAACAACTTTCAACACACTTGGCTTTCAACACGCATACAAGCAAATAAAAAAATAATGCTCACACATTACACATACATACACATAAAGAAAATGTTGCAAATTTTTGTTTTATGTTTCATTTGTTTTCTTTACTGAATGTTCATATGTTTATTTTAACACTTAATCAAAGCCATCACCACCTTTGGCATCATAAAGCCATAAAAACAACAATAACGACAGCTGCTTGAAGGTGGAAAATGACGGCAACAACAAAGCTATAATAAAATGACGTCTTGTTTATGGTTAAATTACTGTTGTTGTTGTTGCTGTTTCCTTTTTACTGTTACTGTTTAATACATATTAAACAAATGCTTTCTTTGCCACTGGAACTTTTCTCTTTTAATTTATTTGTTGCTTTTAGTGTTTATTAAGTTTTCACTTTTTGTTTTTGTTATTGTTGCTATTGTTGCTGTTGTCTTTTGAGGTTAGAAAATCAACAAATATAAAATATGAATATAATTTTGCAAACTAAAACATGAAAAACCAAGCACAGCCGTTATGCCATTCCATTCCAGATCACAACTCTAGTCTTAAATCTAAATAATTTCTGTTGATGGTTACACCAGCTTTTGTGAGCATGTGTGCATGTGTGTAGGTGTGTGTGTGTGTGTGTTATAGTGTTTGTTTTCACTTAAAATTAGTTTTTTTGTTGTTGCCAAATACATACCGAATACTTTCCTGGTACATATATGGGTTGACTATGACTATTGGGCAAACCGCCACCATGTGTGGAACTGCCGCGATGACCGTGTAATCTTTGGATAGCAATGCCACTCATTCCACTGCCACTACCGCTGCTACCACTGCCACCGGCGGGATTCATAGGGCTACGCTCAGCCCAGGCTGCTTGTCTAGCATTTTCTAAAACACTTAAAATGTCTCCAAAGGGAGCCATTAACAATTCACAATAAACGGATGCTAGACCTTCTAAATGACCACGTTGTCCATCCTAAAAAAAGGCATAAAAAACAAATCAACAACAATAAACAAACAAAAAGCAAAAATCAAATAAAAAAGAGACAAACGAAATCAAGTAAGAAAACCAAAAAATTTAGATAGAATCAGAGGAATAGAGAGAGAGTTAGGCAGAAAGGGAAAAGGAAAGGAAAGAGAGGGAAAACGGGGGAAGGATTTAAAATGAAAAAGAAAACAAATATCACTTATTTTTGTTAGAACAATAGACAAAAAGCAAAAACCAAAAAGCGTTTATTTAAACAAAAATGAAATGCTCCTCTTGTCATTTTCATTTACTGAGAGCATCATGATAATCTGGAATGAATGATGAGTAGATGGTGGATGGTTGGTTGGTTGGTTGGTTGTTTGGTTGGTTGTTTGGAATGGTTGGCGGATAGTGACAGGGAAACTGCCTTGATAAACATGTTTTAGCTACTAACTTCTAACATTCTACAACAATTTTAAAAATAAATAAATAAATAAGCACTCACACATACAGGCATCTTAGATTGCCTGCCTGTGTGCAAGTAGTGAGTGATGATGTGGGCTTTTACACATCAGAAGAATGAATAGTTGGAATGGTTTATCGGTTACATGTGCGGTTAACTGAATGTATGAAATGATGTGTGAGATGGCTGTAATGTGATATTTTATGCGATGAGTTGTGATGTGATGCAATGTGATGTGTGTTCTTTAATTTAAAGGTAAATGAAGTTATGCAGTAATTTACAGTGGGTAAATTGATGTTCAAGGTTCATACTGGGTTAATTTAACTACTAATAAATAATTTTTTAATAAATATTTTTACTAATATTGTATAAATAATTTTTTTCCAAATACCAGGCATTTCAATAAAAATTAAATAATTTTTTTTTTCATTTTCCATATTACACCACACTGTTGGGTGGCTTCTTTAGGAAAAGAAATATTAAAAAAATTAATCAAATTTATTTAATTTTTATAGACAGATCTTGTGCCTGAAAAGAAATTATTTATAAAATATTGAAAAGGCCACTTAACTAAAATTATTATTTTTTTTTTCTAATCTAAAAAAATATATTTATTTGAAAATTAAGTATAAGTTTTTAAATAAAAATTTGTTTAAAAAATATATAAATTATACCATTTTTCAAAATGTATTAATTATTTAAATTATAATTAAAAGTTATTAATTGTAAACCAGTTTTTTATCCATTTAATCGAATAAAATATATTCGAATCAATTTCTTTATATTAAAAGTTTAATATGGAATAGAACACCGGCAACTTTAATTGCACAAGTGGATCTTGAAAACTTAAAGACACTCTGTTTAGTTCTAATATAAATTAGGAATTAGCCAATGAGCTTGAACTGGAAGGGCAATTTTGAAGTCAGCGACTGGAAAGAATTGAGTTTTAACCTTTGGCATTAATTGAATAACAATTTGGCAAATGGGAGGCATGCTGCGTTACACTCGTGAACGAAGAATGGTGAAAAAGTAGTAATTCCTCGTAATTAGAATCCCTCTGACACCGCTGTGCGTAACTGAATCGTTAATTTTTGAGGCTCACCGAAATACTAATGACAATAGACTAAAATAATACGCTCATAGTGGACGCCGTGATGCAAACATAGCCAATGGACAAAAAGTATTGAAAGTAAGCCTGCAACATCAACTCGTTGACGTCCTCAAAAATTTGACTTCACTCGAGGCACTTTGCGAGATATTTTAAATAAAGATCTTTATATTCACGCTTATAAAGTTCATTTCTTTAAAGGCCGACCATTCTTTATCTCGTACGTTTCAAATTGGCTGTTTGGAAAACTTAACGCAAACAAGGCATTATCTTTAGTGATTGATGGTTACTTTTAATTAGGCGATTATGTACACAAATAATACTGTCGCATATGGGACTCACAAAATCCACAAACTGTTCTCGAAAACAAATTGCATCCATAGAAATTGACTGTTAGGTGCAGCGTAGGGTGGCACAATTGGTACTTTTTAGAAAATGAGCAAGAAATCACCGTCATTGCACACAGTCTGCGCTAACAAACAATGATAACCATTTTTTTGAGGTCACAAGTGGCTAATGTTGAGTGCATAAACTTTGGTTGCAGCAACATGTTGCCACAAAACACACAACCAACCAAACAATTAAATTACATCATAGGAAATTTCCTGCTCCCGTAATTTCTATATGTGGCGACGTCAGTTGGCTGCCTTGCCATTTTTAGAACGACTAGGTTTACTTAAATTTTTATTAAAGGCATAAAAAATCGGGTTATGCATACAAAATAAAATTTTAATTTTTTTTTTACTTTTCGCCGCAAAGAGCTAGAAATTCAAATATCGGTAAGGGAATGATAACCCTTAAAAATCAAAAATCGTATAATAAATAGATATGACAATTTAGTTTCACCCACTGTCACACCGTAGAAGAAGATAATAATAAATACTTAATACACCAGGGTAGATAGTTAATGAGAAAAAATGACTTTTAACACACATAAACAACAAAAGTGCACAACATTTTACAAGAACTAGATACAAATTAACAGCAACACGCTGAGAAAAAATGGTGAAAAATGAAAATAAAACCAGCAACTGAAATGACCTGTGTTTAAACAAAAAAAAAAAAAACGAAAACACAAAAACAACAAGGACTTAAGGTAGCAAATATAGAATAGAATGAATTTATATGATTAGCTAACAAGCCAACTAACGAAGCGAAAACAACTGGACTCTATGCAACCGACCTGTAAAATGGAACAAACAAAAAAATGATTAAATGCTACAAAACGAACATCAGCAGTAAATAATAATAACAACAACAACAATAACGTATAGCACAAGAACCTATAAGAAAAACACAAAGGAAACTGGCTCATGCTGATGTAGATGCTGAGGTGAAAATATATCATGTGGCCGGTCAATGGCAAATGAATAAAAAGAGCAAGTGTGTAAACGAAAATTTATACTCTTATTGCAACAACAACAAAAAAAAAAATAGTACACCGATAGGTATGGGCAAATTAGTTCATATACACTGTCAAACGCATACAGGCACACATATTTAGTTGATAATCTAAATTTGTAGTCATACAATCCTCATCTTAATACTCACACTTAAGCGTCTCGATAGCTGTGTACTACTTGAATGCCTAAATTGACACTGACGAATAAATGATTGGGACCATTTTGGATATGTGTTAAATGCAGTTATAGTTATTTCTATTTTTTTTTTGTCGTTTGTAATCATAACAATGATGTTATATGTTTTGTGGTTTAGTTAGATAGAAACATAAGCTTATAAACGAGATTTTAGCAAAGCTCTTGTGTTCATCAAGCAAATAACCGATGGCCAAATTTGAGGTTAGGAAGTAAATTGGCTTAAAACACATATTTTTTCAGCTTGGAAATTAATAATAGAATATGATGTCGGGCAAATGCCCATCTCGAGCACGTCGGAGGGCGTCCATTTTTTACACAAAAATTTGTGTAAAAAAAACAACGTTATCTCATCAATGCAGCATCGAATTACATCTTTCAGGGCTCGAGTGGTTTGTGGGATGTTCACGTAAGCCTGGTCTTTTACAGAACAAATAATCCAATAACTTTAAATCATAGGCATAAGACAGTCAATCAGCTGGGAAATTTTTTATACAATTACTAAATTGTTTGAGGAGCTGTAGCGCTGTCTTTCTGAACCAAAAGTAGCTGATGTCAATATTAACTAATTGCGGTCATAAAACACTTGCTGTCATTGTTTGGCGGTGCAGGGTCTCCTTTCACATTTTCGAAAAAATACGAACCGATGAAGCCTCACACGCTCACTTTCGTTGAATGTAATTAACTGTTTATGGATTCTGTTAAAGACACATGCGACAATTGAAAATGAGCTGCATCACCAAAGTTTATTTTGTTGAAAAGTGCTTTGTTTTCGTTCAGCTTTCAAACACACAATTCAAAACAGTTCAACGCAAATAATGATCAGTGGGCTTTAATTCTTAAGCAAGTTGAAGTTTGTATGCGTAAAGCTGAAGATCCTTATGCAAAATGCTGCGCAAAATGTCACTAGTGGTGCCAAAATTATTGCGATCGTCGACGAGTTGATGCTTATGCTCAACACTTCGCTGTACAGCGGCTATGTTTGCATCACTACGACCATTAGCAGCGTAATGTTTGGATCAGTTGTGAGCAACTATACCGTGATGCTCGAATTTCGCAAGTAAGTTACGTTCAGCGGTGTTAAAAGCAGCCTAATTACGAAGAAAAGCGTTTTCTTTTGTTTTTTTTTCTTTTTTTTTAAGAGAAGTAGCTCTTCAGGCAACAGTTAGTTAAGTACCATGCTACATTGTTTTAGGAAAGGGATAGAGAAGAGATGAAACAGGTGGTGAAAGTAGGATAGTCGGAAATTAACTGCCGTATGTAAGACAGCATAGCGACCATTGACTACGCCTTCATCGCTGAGCAGCCCCACCGACAGTCAATTTTTATTTTTGTAGTGAAAAACACAAAAGTCTTCGTTGGGAATCTAACCCATAGCCCCAATATTTACAAGCTAGTACACTACCTACTAGCCTACAGGGGCACCTAAACTCGTTTTCAAGTTTACGAAGTGAAACAGTAAAAGGTTCACCATTTTGATGGTAAATTTTCACAATTAAAATTCTGCGCTCCAGATTATAACAGTCCACGCTTAAAATTTCCCAACATTTTACTAAATAAGTGTTAAGGGATGAAAGCTCGATGCTTGGCATTTAATCATTTGACAGATAATTTATTTCCTAACCTCAATTTTTTTTTTAAGAGAAGTAGCACTTCAGGCAACAATGCCTATTTAGTCAAGTACCGTGATACACTATGTTTAGGAAAGGGATAGAGAATAGATGAAACAGGTTGAAAGTAGAAGGATAGCCGGAAATTAACTGCCGTATATAAGACAGCACAGCGACCACTGACTATGCCTTCATCGCTGAGCAGCCCCACCGACAGTCAATTTTTATTTTTGTAGTGAAAAAAACCCAGGTCTTCGTTGGGAATCGAACCCACAACCCTAGCCTACAGGGGCACCACTCATTTCAAATTATTATTATAAGAAGAATCGCTCTGAGTTCGCACTAGGATGTTGACTATAACGAATATAACAACAAAATAAGGACAAATGACAACTTTTCCTTCAAGGAATTTTTAGAGTTTAATTGGATGAGTGGAGCGGTCTAGGTATTTTGTTATGATTTTACGTCAACCAGCGATAAATTTGGTTTGTGAACATACCGGTTTCAGCTAATAAGCCATCTTCAGTGTTCTCTCTATACTCAAACTTTCTATTGTTAAGGGTATTTAAGTTTTTTTTTATAAAAATTGCAGTCAACATAAAATTGTCATAAATGTATTCTGCCAGCACTGTATTAGAAACCACAGTCACTAACACAGCAACAACAATATGACTACTAATGCATTTGGTCTAAGTAAATACATGATTAATTGATGGAAACTAGATTTGCAGTTTTTAGGCCGGTTGATTTGTATATCTTAATGTGTTTACATTTTTATTCCTTTTAGAGGAACCTCTTTCTGCTCTTTTACACGATTCTTCTATTAAAAGAATCATATATATATATATATATCAACAACAATACTCATGTACACACACACACAGTTATAAATGAATGTTTTTTCTTGTTGTTTCTGTTCGTTCTAAATCATTTTAGATGAATGCGATGTATCTATTTGAATATTTGTGTTCTGTGTATGTATGTGTGTGTGTGTGTGTGTGTGTGTGTATATTTATTTCAATTTGTTTGTTGCCCCAGTATCTGTACATGTTTGTATACAATATTTAGTTTATGTATACTTGGCCTAAAAAGAGGTAGAGAGGAGCAAACATAAATACAAATAAAAAATAATTTGGAACAGTTTGCATAAAGCGAAAAAGGAGAACAAAATGGGGAATTGACAGAGCAGAAATGTATAACGTTCGTTCTACTTGTAAAAAAAAATATTTTTACAATTCTTTTTAATAATTTTTGTATGTACACACATTTATATGCTGAGAGTGTTTCCATTTTTTTTTTAATATTAAATGTTTTCAAGGAGAAAACTTAACTAGTTTTCTTTCTTTTCCTTTTTTTTGCTTTTTATTTGAAAAAAAATACATTTTTTGGGGATATAAACATAATCAAGGGTGTTTACTTCAATTTTTTTGTTGCAACACCAACATTTTATTATTTAATTTTTTAAAATATTATTTTTTTTATCCTGACTGTTTATATTGGAATTAAAAATTTAGTAGTTCATTTATGTTATTGAAATTGTGTTCTCTCTCAGCTATAGTTAAATCAATTATAAGGGCAAAAGTATTTTAATTTTAAGAAATAACTAATATTCTTTTTTATATTTTCTCTATAAAGATCTGTGATTTAAACAACCAAGGCAATGGCCTGCTTTTTCTTTAAATTGGTCATTACTGAATAGAAGTAAACAAATTCCCCAAGTTTGGAACGTATGCCCCCTCTATATCTCAATCTCTAAAATTAAAATATATTTAAAGTAATATCATCGATTATACTCCACCATTTACTTAATAATTAACAGGTTTCCAAAGCACTCGTCGTATGGAAATCACCTTTAAAATAAGAAATTATGAAAAAATAATATGAGAATTCTGCAACGAAAATATAAGTGGTAGAGAATAGCAAATGCGAGTTTGTCGGAATAAAACTGTTTCCATGAATTTAGCTTTCATTAAGAAATATTTATTGTCTTGGGAAGCTAATCCGGCTAGAAAAATAAAAATTATTTCAAAAAGAAATAAAACTGAATAACTTTGAGCATGATTGTTGATCGAAGTCATTGAGAGGAAAAACATTTTCTTGTTAATTTGGTGAGACAATATTTTGCATTCATTACCGCTAATAGAAAATTTAATAAATTTATTCGACTTGATAAGGTTCTCTTTAGGCAATACACCTGTTTGCAGGTCAAATTTTTAATGATTTTAAGTTTTTTTGAAAAGAATGGCACAAATTTTCTAATCCTTCATGATTCTTCTTTGCTATGTAAAGGATTGTTAACATAAAAATAAGAAAAAAAGGATAATTTTAAGTTTTTCAGAAACAATAAATATCTCGTATTCTTTTTTTAAGTCTTTTTAAATTAAATTAACAATTTATATTTTTTTCTTTTCGATATTTCGCTTTCCTATGGAAAGCTTCTTCAGGAAAAAATTTTTTTATTATTTTTTTTTATTTTTTCCTGAAGAAGCTCTCTATAGGAAAGCGAAACATCGAAAAGAAAAAAATATAAATTGTTAATTTAATTTAAAAAGACCTTAAAAGCGAATAAGAGATATTTATTAAAGATAAAAAAATGTCGATTAAAAAAAACTACAAAAAGTTTTTCATAAACAATAGTTTTCGTTCGACAATCATGTTTTTCAATTATTAAATATTTGTATTTAACCTAAGATGCTGCGAGATGCAAGAATCTGAGATGTTTTAATGAAGGACATTTTATTGGCAACGACTTTAGTTTGAAACCCATTCTGAAGTGCTAAGTACGAACTAAGCTAAAGGATATTTAATTTATAGGGAGGGTGTTAATATACTCGTAGCTTAGATTTACTACAGAAAGTGGTTATTCAATATGATAATCATAGCAAAGCAGAAGAAAATGTTTAAAATATAATGCTGATTTCGCTGCTGTGTGAATGTTTTAACATCAGTTCAATAATCTGCTTGTAAGTTATCGGTTGCTTAAGAGAAACTAGGCTAAACATATCAACAAGATATGAGATATAAAGCGACTAGACTAAAACTTCCCATCCACTATTTTCCAAATAGTTTTTGACCGGTCTTGCAGCATGTGGTCCAGCGCTGTCATCGTAGAAAATTATGGCCCCATATATAGTCGAATATTTTGGTCGTTCTCCGCTGACTGCCTTCTTCAAATGATGTTTCATTTTCTTCTGTGCAGCATTTTGATATCAGAACAACTTGTAATACAAAACACCTTGCCTTCATAAATACTCGGCTTCGGTGATAATTTGGCAGATAGTTCGGGCTTTAAATATGACTTTCTTATGCTTGGAGTTATCGTAAAGTATCACCAAAATAAATTACAAAATAGAACAAGGACAAAATATAAAACCCTGACACCAAAGTTCCCATAATTAAAACAACGTCGTTAACTAAGCTGTAATATATTGGGTGGGCAAATTTGAGGTTAAAAAGTAAACTGGCTTAAAACACACACACATATATTTTAGACAACTTCAGTTTTATTGGTACCAGCGTTAAGTAGAAATATTGCAAATAATAATAAGGTATAATAAGGTGAAGTAAGCCAGACGTTTGCCCATATTATAAATACAGTACATGGCAGAACTTAATCTTTCACAGCGTTAATTGTTTGTGGCTTGCTCGGTTTTAGAAATGCCCAAGAGAAAATAACACAATGGTGTTAGAACACAAGAACGGAACGAGGCGGACAATTGACATCGCCAAATCGATCAATTACGGAAGCAGGAAATTCCTTATGCAATAAATTAATTGTGGCAACATGTTGCTGCAACCAAAGGCCACTTGTGACTCCAACAAATTGGATAATTTCGTTTGCGTGCACAAACAGCTGAATTGTGTGGCTGGCTGTGTGGCTTGTGGTGCCGAAACCACAGGTCACTGATATCCTTTGGCAATGTTGCTTGCTTACATAAACACCCAATTGAAAATAAGCAGCATCACTAAACCTTATTCTTTGGCGAATATTATTGTGAACAATTTTGCACAAAGTGCATTTAATGATGACTAATAGTTGCGTACGTCGATGAGTTGATGTTTCAGGCTCATTTTTAACATATTCCTGCACAGCGGCCATCTTTGCAGCTTCGAATTTAACATTTACGTTACGGTCTGAGAAGTCCTGATTACAAGGAAAAGTTGACCGAATTTTACAAAGTAATACCGTGAAATTTTCACCATTTTAATAGTAAATTTTCACTATTAAAATTCCTTGCTTAAGAGGGCGTTGTGTAAGGCTTAAAATTCCTCCACATTTTATCAAACATATATCCAAGGGTGACAGCTGAATACTTGACATTTAATTATTTGATAGACCTTTTACTTCCTAGCCTAAAATTTGCCCACCCGTTAGAACAAAACCAAAAAATTATGTAAAGGGACAAAAGGACCCATAATTAAAACGATGTCACCAACTTCTTTTTAATTAACAGCTCTAGTTTATCTCATTTCTTTTTGTTTTTCTTTTAAAAGAACCAAAAAATTGTTTTGAGAAAAAATAACTCCAAATTAGACAAAAAAATGTCCTCAAAAGAAAATGGATTCCATCTCACTGTGTCCAATTTATGTTTTATCATTAAGCTGTTATGTCTACCGCTAACAAACTTCAAAAAGGATGAAATTAATAGCAAAAGTCAGCCCATACATATTAAGCAGTTGATTTAATTGCATAATTGGTAGACGTGTGTCTTCTTATTGTAATTTAGAAGATTATGAATGATAGGTTCAAACCCCATTAGCTAAATGAAAAAAAAATTATGAATGATAAGTTCAAATCCCATTATCCATATAAAAAACACATAAATAGCCGCAATGGATAAGTTTTTTCTTGTATGTCTAAGAACATATCGGATAGCAGACGTTTGTGGAAACGCATGTTTAGTAAAGAAATGATAATGAAGCTAATTTAGACAAAGCAATAGTAAAAGTTATAAGAAATAGAGAAATTAATAATTAAATTCTGGTACTTGCAATCAACTTCACTCTAATGCTATCAAACTGAATTTGCGAGAATTTCATGGCTAAAAGAAAATTTATTTTTGAATTTATTTTATAAATAATTTCTTTTCTATAAAACTTGAAAAAAATATATAAATTTATTTTCAATATTTCGCCACACCATTGGGTGGCATCTTCAGGAAAAGAAAAACATGTATAAACAATTTTTCTAATTAATCATTTATTGATTATTTAAAAGAAATGTTTATAATATTTTTCTTTTCCTGAAGATGCCACTTAATAGTGTGGTGAAATATGGAAAATAAAAATATATATATTTTTTTAATTTTTATAGAAAAGAAATTATTTACAAAATCGTAGAAAGAATAGTAAACTATAATTATTAAAAATGAATATGAATTCTTGGATAAGTTTAGATCGGCAGGGAAAAGCGCTTCAGATAGTGGATGATTTACTAGAAACGCAATCTCCTCGACAGCATCAAATTAGCACTAGACCAATAGTCTAAATAGGATCTGTTTTTACGTGTTTTTGGAAATTTCGTATCATAAGAATGTGGCAAAGTTTTGCAGGAAACAAACTACTTTCTAGAATATTTATTTTGCTGTTTACTGGTCGATGTAGAAATCCTTGAGTTGAGCTAAAAATTTTCTTAAGAGTTGTTACTTCATCCTCTTTGACATTTTCTTAATTCAAATACTTCACGACATTTTAATACACCTTTAAAATACCTTTGAAACTTACTAACTTTACTCTTAAGGCAAAAAAAAATTTCTTCAATGCCGTTAGAGGACGAATTCTTAATTTGAGCTTAGAAAACTTTGCATTTAGTGGAGTGTTTTATATTCTTGCACATCTGTTAAGAAAAAAAATTCCAATTATTCATAACACGGTCTTTAAATTAAATTTAAAGAGCAGATACTCCAAGTGCGTATGCCAAAGCTTATTAATTAATAACATCCCTTAATATAGGGTTACAACAAATATCTGCTATTAATTTAAAGATTCAAAAAGGACTTCCCCCATTCCACTTATTTATTCTTTAATTTTATTATTTTCTGCAATCAATTTAGGTTATAAAAAATATCATCCTACTAAAACGAATATAATTTCTTATTGTTTTTAATACTAATTGCTTAAAATAACTTTATAATTCTGTTATCTTTAGAAAACAATAGCAATAAAAAATTTATTTAAAATACTAATTGACAATAATTTTATTGACTTTCATAGCCAAGGGATACATACGCTTGTGCTTTATGGGACATTTGTTTTTATAACACAACATTAAAGTTTTATTGGTATGAGAATGGAGAAATTTTTGAAAATCTATACATTTAATTCAATAATAAAAACAAAATCTTAACAATAAAAAAATTATTATTGCCAAGAATATTATTATGCTTAACTGAGATACTTGAAAAATAGTAAGACTGCTGCTCTCTTAGACATCAAAAGGCATGAGCAAGTGGACATATTAATGATTGTCATTACAAACAAATTGAGCCGGCCCAATACTTATTGCCATCTTATTGTTACTTACATCTTGATAAAGACTATTAGAAACAACAAGACTAACTAGGAGAGCATAAATATAAAACAGGGATGCAAAAGTGAAATTATAAAATTACAACTTGCAATGAGTGTTTGATAAAATTAGTTAGTCTGAGTAGTCTTTACTCAAAAAACTGTCTATTTATTTAAAAAACAAAAGAAAAGGAATTTTAAAATACAACTAAAAAACAAAGAATTCATATGGCCGAAACTAAATAACATTGACTTTTGATATTCTGTTTGAGTTATATAAACTTAACTCGATTTTTCCCTAAAAATTTCTTTATGTAAGAATTTAATTTTTAAAAATGGATGTTAAAATTGTCAAATAGTAATTGAATAAAAACTAAGATAATAAAGATAATAAAATTAGATTAAAGATAAATAAATCACATGCTTGTTTAAGACAAAAAAATGCATGACTTGCATTGAAATAAATTTAATTTTTATTTTCAAAATGTTTTTGTCTTTTCCTGAAGATGCCACCCAAAGGTGTGGCATGAAAAGCAAATTATTGAGGTATATTGCAGAAAAGGTCTGACAGGAGAAATATAAAAACGTTTTGTGACGCCCAGCATTTTATAGCTCCAAGAACTAGACGTGCTTTGTTTGTGACTAAGGTAATATGCTGAATGTGTAGCATCCAAGATCTATAACTAAATTCAGTTTCTAAAGTCCGTAGCCGATTAAAATATATTGTTCATATGTATGACATCTTTGGAAGAAACTTATGTATTTGCACTTTATAAGCTTCAACTCCATACAGTCAATATTACAACAGGAACTAAATGCATCTAAGTCCTTTTACAGGACATTTTAAATTGTTTATTAAATTTTAATAAAATCAATTAGTGAACAAAAAAGCCAGTTGGCATTGCACTTGAATGAAACGTAAGTTGTATCAAAAATGCCAATAATCACAAATAATGAAATTAATTATCGAGCAAATTTCTAATATAAAAAAAATACTTTCCAAATGTATTAATGTTTCCAGCCACGGTGTCTATTAAACAAAAATAGCAAGCAAAACTTTCGCAGTAAAATAAGAAATTATGAAAATTTTGCTGCTTTAATATATTAATATTAACCGACAGATATTAATATAACAAACATCGACAACTCCCCCATCAACCTTCTTCTTAATAATAATAATAATAATAAAAAAATACTTAAATTGTTTCGCAGTCAATCGAACAAAGTTGAAGGCGTTAAAATGGACTTGCATAGCAAATGATAATCAGGAAATAACAGGGCGTTGATGTTTTTAGATTGTTGCGCCAAAAAGCAGCTTCATTAGAATTATGAACATAAAAATTAACCAACTGATTTTTGTTTTCCTTTTTTAATAGAAAACATTTGTACTTTTGCTTTTGTTCTCTTTGGGCTTCTAGCGCTGGTTTACAACTTTGTTTGACAAGCGTGAGTTTTTTAAAATTGCGCGTGTGGTTTGAGAGAGTAACGAAATTTACAATAATATTTAAATGTGTATGCGTGGGTGTGTGTGTGTTGTTGTTGTTGTACTTTTAAGTTATTGTACCCACAAGCGCCACATTATGTTAAACTCATTAACTTAACGAGCTCTATTGTAAAACATAAAAGGATTATTAACAAATCAGTGAATTTTTGTGCGCTCATGTTTGAATATATTTTGTCAACGACAAAAGGGCAAAATTTATATAAATTCTTTTATTTCTTTATTTTATATATATATAAAGTTTTAGCATAGACACAAACATAAACGCATCCACACTCACACACACTTATACATCGTTACACACAATCACGTAGAAAAGAATTCCTTTTGTTAGTGCTGATATTTCCATATACAAACGTCACATCACAACACGTCAAATCACGAACGGAAAAATATGAATTTTTATAAAATTATGAGGAAAACAAAACAAAAGTAAAAGAAACAAAAAGAAAAAGCTTCGACTTGATTACTAGCAGCTTGACTGGGCTAAAAATACCACAAATGACTGACTGACTGACTAACTGACAAACTGTCTGTCTGTCTGTCTGCATACGAAACTGATTTAGTGGAAATCAAAAACAAGAGATATTAAAAAGGAAGAGAGGTAAAAAAAAAGAATTTATAAAATGCTTTAGATCTATAATTTAGCAAATTAGCTTTGAAGACAAAATCATACGAATTTTATTTTAGCATAATTGTTGTTGTAGTTGTTGCTTTATTGCTTTCTTTTTTTTATTATTATATTATTGTGTTATACAATATGCTTTATTAAAGATTATGTACATTGTTTTTTCTTTGCCTTTATTATTATTTTTCGGTTTAATTGAATGAGTTAGAAACAGCCAAAGCTACCAAGACGCTGGAAAGCCCACAATTAATTTAATCGTGACAAACATGAAACATGCCATGAATCTTAGGAAATGAAAATTATTTTATTATACAAAAGACAGCCAGAAACTGTAGTGAATGAATACAGTAATTAAGTTAAATGCTTTTCAGATCTATTTTTTTATATTATAAAATTGTAAACATTTAACGGTGATGAGTTTTTTTAAAAAATTCCAGGAATAATTTTTAGAAGGAAGTTAAGATTGACCTTGTGGCTATAAATGATCATGACGAGAAAATAAGTTGTATAGTTTTTATTTTTAAAATACTAAGGATGGATCAAACAGTGGCTTATCGCCAAACAAATTCACCAAAAAATTTTTTTCTTATATATAGTCTAATGCACTATGGGACAAAAATATACTATTATGAAAATAAACTGCTAGTTATACTACTATCATGTTTTTCTTCCAGGAGAGCAGGAATTCTCATATAAGGCATTTTGCCCAAAACTATAAAATATTTTCCGTTATTGGATATTTAACACAATTCTAAAAAACTAACAATTGTTTATCAAATTTTTTAAAAATATTTTTGTTTTGTTTTAATATAAAATTTTTCTTTCCAATCAAATAAACTATAGCGACTTAAGCCAGTTTAGCATAAATAGCATCAAAATTTATAATCCATAATACTTTAAGACACGAGTTGGTTTTTCTTACACGGTCCTTACGGAATTGAATTGATTTTAGAATCATTGGGATAGATTTTGTTTTTCAAAACGAAGACACATACTACAGGATGTCCGCCAGAAAGGTTTGTTTATAATTATTGATTAAATGAGAGAGAATGGATTTTATATTGATATTTTTTTTAATATCGACAATTATGTATGGAATACGAGATCAGATAAATGTTCGAAGATTTTAATTGAGATGCTAAAGCTTGAGGTGCTTGCTTTTTAGATACTCCTATAAAAAGAAGTCCGGAGCAGTTAAATCAGGCGACTGTGGAGGCCAATCAACATCACCATTTCGTGAAATAACTTATTGTGGAAAAAAGTGTCGCAGTAATGCCATTGTAATCCTGGCTGTATGCGATGTGGCACCATCTTGTGATACCACATGTTAAACAAGCCCAAAGCATGCAGTTGTGGTATTAAAAAGTTTTCAATCATATCACGACATCGCTACCTATTCGCTGTTACAGTTACGCCGTTTTTATTTTCAAAAAAGTAAGATCCAATAAATACTACTGACCAAATTACACACCAGACAGACTGTCACTTTTAATGGATGCAAAGATGAATGTTGAATAATTTGAGGCTTTCTCATTCCCTAGAACCGACTATTCTATTTATTCCCACATCCATTCCAATGAAAATGTGTCTCGTCACTCATTATGATTTTTTCATGAAAATCGATGATTGATTTTGATAAAACGTTTTAACGATTAACGAATTAAACACATTTGTTTATCGAATATTTTTCCATAATAAATTTGCCACATGTCTACTTCACCACTGCCAAATATGAGCTGTCAAGGTTAATGTTTACGAAAATGGCGGCAAAGCAAATTCGTATATCTTCCCAAAGGAAACGAGGGAAGGTATATCTTATTTTTAATAAAAGCTGGCTATTTTTAGGTTAGGATGTAAACTGGCGTAAGATACACTCTCTTTCTACAACTGCACTTTTAGAAATATAAGAATTAATAATGGAAAATGATTTCGCGCAAACCACTACCGGTAGACGTCCGCCATTTAAAAAAAAATGTAAGCACATTTTGCAATAAAGCTTAACTTATGTCATCAATGCAGCATCGCATTTAATCTTTTCGAGCATCAGCTGTTTGTTGTGGACGGAAAATCCGGTTTTGCAAATAGCCCACAGAGAAAATAATCCAGCGGCTTTTAATCGCAAGAAAGACGTTAAATTCAATGGTGAGCAAATTTGCGGTTAGGAATTAAATTTTTTGTTAAATGATTAAATGTGAAGTTGGAAAACTTTAACCATGGAAAGCTACACACTGGAGCAAAGAATTTTAACAACGAACGAACATTTACTATGAATGCGGTGAAAATTTTACTGTATCACTTTCTAAAATTTAAACTTCTTCTGAAACCTCTGTGCATAATTTAATCGCTAAATTCGCAGTATTATTGTGACAGACAATAGGCCAAAATAATACGCTCGTAATAGTCATAGTAATACATACATACATAGCTCCTTTATAGCACAGCGAGAATGAGCCTGAAACATTGACTCTTCGAAGTTCAAAAGGATTGAGCATCTTTAGCGACAGTTTGCGCGACATTGCAAGAATTAAACTCGACCGATCATTATTTGCGTCGAACGTTTGTGAATTATCTGTTAAAAAAAAAAACGCATTTTTCACTAAAACTATCTTTAAGGCTCGTTCTTATTTGGGCCATTATGTAAACAAATAAAATTTTCGCATTTGTGCCGCGCAGAACACACAAATACTCCGTGATTACATCCTAGTAAAGTGACTGTATGCTGGGGTTTGTGGTCAGTCGGCATAGTCGCCCCGTATGTTTTACGAAAATACGCAAGAAAATATTGTTAAAGTGAATTGTTTGCTATACCAAGTCATAATAATTTATTTTTTGTGGCCACAATTGGCCAGTCAGTCCGCTTTAATTTCAGCAAGATGGCGCTACAAGCCAAAAAAGCCACCCAAACAATTCAGTGATGGCATGATAAATTTCCGGGTCGCATAGCTTCTCCATTTTATGATGTAAGTTGGCCGCCACAAGCAACTAAAGCTCTGGAAGATGAAATTTGGTGCTGTATTGACAAGATTAGCGAAGCTCTGTTGCAAATTGCGTTTTTAAATTGTGTCAATAGAGCGGATGTTTGCCGGCGTGCGAATGGGGAGCATTTACCCGATATCATATTCCATTATTAATGACCATTTTCTTACTCTACATCGGTAATAATAAAACTGAAGTTGCCCAAAAAATGGCTGCATTTTAATCCAATTTAATGCTTAACCTCATAATTGCCCACTCCTTATACGAACCTATGTGGCTTATAAAAGGGATAACCACAGTTAATTGAAATGTTATTTAAAGGCCAAAAATCAGTTTTAATTAAAATTGTCTTAACAGCAGTTATATTTAAATAAACAAAAATTATAATCAACGTATTCTAATTATTTAATTAACAAAAAGTCATTTGTGAATTAAAATAAGTCTTTTCCCACTGGCTACTCTAAAGAGAGTCAACTCAAAATTATTTTTGTGGTGAAAGAGTGGGAAAAAGATTTTTAAATTTAGCAGATACATCGATCTTTAAAAAAAATCAAAATTTGAAACCTTTCTAATTGACTCCATTTAGAGCAACCAGAGTGAATTAAACTTTTTCTCTGAACAAAGACGCTCGGAATAAAATTTGCGAAAAACTTAAATCATAAATTTCATTATTATCAACAACTTTCATTCGTGTGAAAAACCTTCCCTAACTACTGCATAAATATGTTTTTATTCTTATTTTCAATAATCAATTTATTTGTATGAAAAATCAAATCCAAAAATTGCCCTCACTGTGATGGCTGTTAAAATAAACAAAAATAAAAATAATTATTCTGAATATTTAATTTATAACATCAGCCCATATTTATTGGCAAAAACTGTTAATCTTCTCACTTGCAAGAAAAGGTTCGTACACAAATTTATAGATTCATGTTGCCACGTTGCCACCCACTTACAACAAATCCTGGCTACAAAGTGTTAATCAAAATTCAAATAAAATTTCAGACAAATAAAGGAAATATTTTCAATGTAAATAAATTGCTATAATTAACAAAGAATTCCTGAATGGCCTTTGGCTATTAAATCGGATTGAATTTTTCTATGCGTATGAGTTTGTGTATGCGTGTATGTGTTTGTAAATAATTTTCTATTCTTGTTGCTGGGTTGTTTATTAACATTTTTCTAATGATTAATAGTTATTGAGCAAAGAAAAAAAATGAATAAAATAACTGCAAGAGCAGCTTAAGTTTTATTCAAGGTATAAATAGTAGATTTGTTAAATCTGTCTGTCCATGTTCTTTTTACAATGACCACGTTCATTACAAACAGTCCCTTTTTTTTCTTAATCAGTCGCTGGAATACGGATTATTTTACGTGTGCAAGCATATTTATTTAATCTTGTTAGTAATGGTCAATCAATTGTTGTTGTCAGTTTGTATGCGTACATTAATGTATATGTGTATATGCTCATGTGTGCGGATGTATTTAATGCAATGATGTACGTACAATATGGTATAAAACAACAACCCACCAACCACCACAGCCTCTATTACAACTCTCTTTCTCTTAATATTTTTCATTGTTGGAATACAAAAAACAAATATAAATAATTACAAATATAAATACAAATACATATGTTAGAAGTCATCAGCTTTTATACAATCATACACATACACACAATACTCACCCACACCACAGCACAGCATAATCGTTTTAGAAAAATATTGGGTTGTAGAAAAGTTTAGTTAACTGGATGAAAAAGTATTTGGTCATTCACAACCTGTTGTATTTCTATGTGTACCAGTGCTTCTAGCCACTTGCTACAACATTTACAACGTTTTTCATTTCTTTATTAATCGTTGTAGTTCTAAAATTATTGTTTAAATTTTTATTAAAATTTTATTGCTTTTCTTTTCTTAAAAATAATGCTTTTTCGATTTCTAATAATAGAATTTTAAAACAACTTTTCACACCTGACATCGCTGTATTGCATAAAACCTACAATTTACAACAGAAATTCATATTTTTATAATATAATAATAACATATTTTATCCCTTTTTGTATGGTTTTCTAATGGTTTTCATTTCTTTTATTTTTCTACCACTTTTTCTTCGTGCTACTCCCATTTGAGAGACTCACCTAAACTAACTTGGTTGTAGGTGCGTAAAATCTACAACATACAACAAGTAACTACTTGACAATTTTAGTTTTCAAAAAATGATAATAATTTGGTTATCTCTTTTTAACGGGTTTTCTCAAAGTTTTAAATAGTTTTCATTTGGTTTTTACTTTTCCAGCATCCTACTACGCCGATTTAGGTAATTCTCCTTTTTATTGAACTTTACAACGTTATGTTCACTAGACACAAAAAATAATCCAAAAACTGTAGAAAATGTTGGCAAGTAGCAGTTTAGGTGCCCCTGTAGGCTAGTGAGTAGTGTACTAGCTTGTCAGTATGGGGGTTGTGGGTTCGATTCCCAACGAAGATCTTCGTTTTTTTACTACAAAATTTAAAATTGACTGTCGGTGGGGCTGCTCAGCGATGAAGGCATAGTCACTGATCGCTGTGCTGTCTTTATACGGCAGTTAATTTCGGACTATCCTTCTACTTTCGCCACCTGTTTCATCTATTCTCTATCCCTTTCCTAAAGAATGTAGCACGGTACTTGACTAAATAGGCATTGTTGCCTGAAGTGCTACTTCTCTTCAAAAAAAAAAAAAACATTGAAATCGGGTACTCTAAACAAAACCTTTCACAAAATAAATACCAATAAAATTGGCAACATTATAGTGTATGAAATTGTTGTTGTTGTTGTAGCCATCAAAACCACAGGTATTAAAACCATCGTATAGCTGTGAGATAGTTCCGAAAATCAATTGAATTCGATCCAGGCATTTCTCAAACTTTTAATCTGTGTTAATTAACAGCCAATGCCAGGGTTTTTCAACAAGAAGTTTGTTTTCTAAAACAAATATTTATTGTCTTGCGAAGAGAAAAGTTCAGCAATTATGAGTGAAAAATTACATCTGGCAAATGTCCACCACGAACACGCTACAGATGTCAATCACTTTTTGGCAAAATGGCGGTCTTATTTCGTTATTAACATCACCGATTTTTAGTTTTAAGGCTGAAATCGATTTGATTGGCCCCGTATAGACTCTGTCCTTAACATGGCCCCACAAAAAATAATCCAGTGGTGCTAAATTTCATGATCTGGCTGGTCACATAACTGCTGATTGTCGTGAAATTATGCGATAATTTGCAATAAACTGATCGTTTCATTAACTGTGTGACATGTGGCAACGTCCTGTTAATTTCACAAGTCAATAATATTCACGTCGTCAGTAATAGGTCTAAGTTGAGTTGCTAACATCTCGCGATAGCATGATTCATTGACTGTTACCGCGTTTCCAGCCGCATCTTCGAAAAATCGGCCTAATCACGCCTCCAGGCCACATAATGCACCATACAGTGACACGTTGAGGCTTTTAAATAGTCGCTTTAGGATTTTCAGAAGCCCAACATGCGGCAATTTTGCTTGTTGGCATACGCTGACAAGTGAAAATGGGCTTCGTCTGAAAAAATGAACGAGCCGGTTGTTTCTGAGTGAATTGAACGAATCTACGGCAAAGTGAATGGTCGGTCGGCTTCAACTCCTGCACCAATTGAACCTTATAAGGTTTCAAAATCAAATCCATGCGTAAAATTTGCCATGTTGTGGTTTTGGATAATCCCAATTGTTGGGAACGTCGAGAAATTAACAAATTCTTCAACACTGAGGATAACGTCTGCAATGTTTTTAGTTGAACAACCCGGTCGAACACGTGCTGGTGTGAGCATATTTTGTATTGAGCCTACCGACACAAATTTAATGACCAACTTCTTAATAGCGGTCTCAGAAGGAATTTTACGAAATGCAACTTTAACAGAACCACCATTTTCAGAAAGTATTTTATTTATTTTAATGCGATTTCCATGCGAAATTGAATTCATTGTAACAATTGCCAATACATCTGCCACGAATACGTAAAAAAACTAAATGTCACAACTATCATGTTGTTGGTGTTGCCTCAATTGAAAAACAAACTTCCATTTAAAAAACCCGATACAAAAATAGGCAATAACTATTAAAGTGATCAAATTGTATACCATTAAGGCTTTCACTAATCTGTTAGTCGATTTCGAGTTAACAGTTTATAAGTTGCATACAGCGTTTTTCATTTCAACAGTGCTAAAGAGATAACCAGGTAACCTGCATGTGTTAAATTCCTTATACCTCAAAAAATTTTTGTTGGTAGATTAATATCATTCTAAAGACTTTTCCAGACATATATTAATCTACAAAACTATCCTAGTGGATATGCCGTTCTGGCTAATCCGTTCGCAGGGACCCAAAAAGTAACGATGAGGCAACGCTGGTAACTCTTACTGTTATTCACAGAGACTCAAGTGAAGTAACTTTAGCACAACGTTAGCAATTCATTCTGTCATTGGCTTAATGCCACTTTACATAAACTAAGTTCCATACCTTACACGTTGATTTTTATTTACCCACGAAAGTTTCAAAGGGATTTTTATTTAATAACTAAGAATTTATTCCCGCCATTCTGGCATGCTGTTTAAAAACTCAACTTGAAACATAAACTGTGACAATATTCTTATTGCAACGCAACTATTTTATTATTTTTGTAAACTTTTCAGGTTTATTTAATTAAAGAAAATTCTTTAGCAATCAGCAAAAGTTTCTTAATTTTGTTTCTCATAGGGAAACTTTAATTTAAATTCTCGCAAGAGGGATTTTAATAATCCGATTATAATAAGCGAAAGTTAAAAAATTATATTTCTCACAATATGCTCAAATACTTGATTCCCTTCAACTTTCTCCGTTGCATTTTTGACAGAAGAAATATAATTTTTTGCCAGCCCAATGGCGAAGTTATCACCGAAATACATTTGTGCGTTTTAAGTTGCTGTATATTAAATACGTAAAATAAATAATATCCTGCAACCGTGCGTTATAATTTATACTTCTTACATAACTCCCTTCTATACTTACACAAACACATACCCACACATACACTCACACATTCTTATAAAAACGCAAAAATGCGCACAAATGTAAATATTCGCACACAAATTAATGTGACTTGAAAACAAAAACAATAAGCAGTTGTGGCTCCTTTTGCTAACGTTTGGTCGTTCTGTCATGTTTATGTTCATCAGATTTGTGATCTGAAACCTAAAAGATTGTTGTTTTGTTTGTTGTTTGTTAGTTGTAGTGATTCGTGTATGAAAAGTATATGTGTTTTCAAAGGGGGTTTCAACATCTACGCATATCCAACCCAACTAATTTCATGAGCATTAGCGTGTCGACTTTACTCTCCCAATTTAGAATTGTAGACCGATTTAAACAAACTTTAGTGGTCATATAATACGTGTCATTGGCAAAGGCCCATATAAAACACACAAAGGTCAATGCTGTTCACCAAAACTAAATCATCAACACTAAATCATCAACACTAAGTCACTGACCAAGCATTGGCGGTGAGTTGCTACTCTAAGAAAAATTTGTTTTCCAACAATCACACGTGGTTTCAATGAAGTCAAATTGCGATAATTTTAATGAGTAAAGAAATCGTCAAAGCGAAAATCCCAGTTCCAAAATTCAGCATTCAGTTCATACATTCAAATTACAATTGATTTTTTGTTCTTGGCTTTTTTAATAATTATAAGGACGGTCCAGAAAACAATTTCATTTTATTCCAAAATATAAATTTTATCTGTTTAAATTTAACAGAAAAATTTGTAAATAAATTTTTTGAAAGATTTAAGAAATTGAATACACATGAAGTCAAGTAAAGATTGTTTACACTCGTATCGTAGGAATAATGAACACCTTGGCGCTGTTTTATTTTGACTTGGCTTTTAATTTTTAATTCTACGCACAGAGACTTACTAGCATGAATTTTAGGGCACCCTTTATAAGATATCTTTTATATTCTTCATGCATATGATATATTTGTGTAGTTGTTGTTGTTGTTGTTAGATATTTAATAAATGTGTCCACGCTTTTAAGTCCATTAGCATACACGCTCCTTCACTCAATTTATTTACACGTTACAACACACAGCTCTTGTGGGGCATTTTGTGAATTTTATTCTCTTTTCTATTTCTTAATTTTTATATTTGATTACAATTTCTCTATCTAGATTAAATGCATTCTAGATCTATGGTTTTTCTTTATCACAACATATTTGATTTTTATCATCTGACTTAATTTTGATCGAAGGGCTTTCAGGAAACGTTTCCAATTTATAATAATTTTTGATTTATTTTTTATTTAAGTAGAATAGGATTATTTTCTTTGCAGTTAAGACAGACAGGGCATTTTGTTACAAAAAAAAAACAAGATGTGTCATTTAAATTGTAAAGAAAATACTTTATCCGTAAATAAAGTTACAAGTTTTAAATTAAATTTGGTCTGTAGCTTGTGTAAAAAAAGGTGGACTGTGATACCATTGGAAGCTTAACTCTCACCAGACTTCTTAAACAAAACTGATTTTTTTAATGGATCATTCGTTTTTAAAGAACAAACTCTTTTTAAGATCATTAAGTTTTACTTAACAGATTTTAAGCTCTATCTATCTCTTTCTGTCTCTCTCTCTTTCTCTATCCATCTCTCTCTTTCTCTATCTGTCTCTCTCTTTCTCTATCTATCTTTTTCTTTCTCTATATATCTCTCTTTCTCTATCTATCTATCTCTCTCTTTCTCTTTCTATCTCTCTGTATCTCTTTCTCTACCTCTTCCTCTACCTATCTCTCTCTTTCTCTATCTATCTCTCTCTTTTTCTATCTATCTATCTATCTATCTATCTCTCTATCTCTTTCTCTACCTCTTCCTCTATCTATCTCTCTCTTTTTCTATCTATCTCTCTCTTTCCCTATCTATCTCTCTGTCTCTTTCTCTACCTCTTCCTTTATCTATCTCTCTCTCTCTTTCTCCATCTATCTCTTTCTTTCTCTATCTATCTCCCTTTTTCTCTATCTACTTCTCTCTTTCTCTATGTATCCCTCTTTTTCTCTATCTATCTTTCTTTCTCTATCTCTCTCTTTCTCTATCTATCTCTCTCTATCTCTTTCTCTACCTCTTCCTCTGCCGCTCTGTCTCTTTCTCTATCTATCTATCTCTTCCTCCCTCTCCCCCATCATTTTGCTGGGGTGAATTTGAGTTTGGTTTACTTTGCTACAAGCATCACGTCAACATTACAAACCTTTTGCCTCCTCGCTCTTCAAAGCATAATTTTTTAAAGCTTCTTAATTCTTGTTCAATTGATTTTGCCTTAAAGAGGATTTAAGAAACAAGTGACAATAGATTAATAGTTTATAGGCGCAAGCTATAGTACGAGTATAATTCACGCTATAATAGCAAGAACAAGTTCCGGTTTTATTCTAACGTTGCACAGGTGCTTTACCACTTTCCCTTTAAATGGATCCGCCTCGAATATATGCAAGCGTTGATTCCCTAAACATTTCTTATTTAGATATAATTTCTATCATTAAAAACCAATTTCAGCATAAGGGAGGCTGGCTTTCCGTATTCTGTGTCTCTTAATTCTAATGATGCATTCCACAGTTAAAATTAAAACTTTCTTTCTTTTAACCTTCGTTTAATATTTTTGTCATTTACTAAATCAAATTCTTAGACAAAAACTTTTTAAATTCTTTTTTTCTTTATTAAAAAAAACATTTTTTTTCCTCGAACCAGCACTCAGGGGATAACCCGTACACATACAATGCATTATGCCAGAACTAGGAAATTAGGTTATAGAACGGAGGAAAGAATAAAAACCTATATTTAACAAAATCTTAAAACAGATCCTTGTTTTAAATATTTTTAGCTATTTTGGTATTCTGTTAGGTATATAAACTGACAAGAAGAAACATGAAATAGTTGGTTAAAGCATCATACTGCCACACCGACCGCAAAAATTCGAATTCTTTTTTCGGCGGGTAAAAACGTCTACATTTTTCAGTTATAGAACGATCTGGCAATATTTATCTTGTTGTAATCTTAAATATTTTATTTATGGATGTGTATTAGACGCTCAAAAAAATTTTGCAACAACAACAAAAACGAACTTTCTCTAACTGCTAACCTAGAACTCGTATAATTTACAGTACGCTTTTTCAAGATTTCAAGATTTATTTAATCTTAGTTAGTCAATTAGCCATTTAATTTTTGCTTGAAAAAAAAACTGGAGGGAAAATTTTTAAGACCTCTTTCGACTAATACAGGGAGTTCGCCGGGAAGGTTTACTACTTTGTTTTGCCGTCATTTTGGTAAACATTAATCTTAACAGTTCATATTTGACAGTCGTGAAGTAGACACGTGGAAAATTTATTTCGGAAAAATATACCAACGTGTTTTAATCGATAAAACATTTTATTAAAATCAATCATTGTTTACTATGACGATGTGAAAGTTACGTGAAATTTTTTGGAGAAACAATATGCCAACAAAACGCACTATTTATCGTATAGTGTACGATTTCAAAGAAAAGAGGGTATGTAGGTGATAGGCCCAACAAGTTATTTCAAGAAATGGTGATGTTGATTGGCCTTCACGGTCGCCCGATTTTACTCCTCCTCCTCCGGGCTTCTTTTTGTGGGGATATCTGACAAGCAGGGTTTTTGAAAACAAACCCGATCCATTCTCTTCCATTTATTCAAATATTATAAACAAAGTATTTAGTATACCTGTCCGCTGGACACCCTTAAATGATAGAGATTTTGTTAGTTTTGGGAATTTTTGTAGAAACTTCAAAATGTTAAAGTAAAAAATTAACTTAACACGGCCTATTTTCGTAATCATTAATTTGCTTGGACTCCTGCAATTTGCAGGAGTATTTTACTCACATCGTTTATATTAGAAAAAGAATAGAATAATTTTTGGCAAATGTTAAAGCAAACTATTAACTGTTATTTCAGACTCAGCATTAAAAATATATTATTAAAAGAAATAATGAGATGTGCAACAGTTCTGTTATAGTGGTTTGATGGCCGCCCTATTAAATCCGATCACGTCTGCTCATAAATAATTTTCTATAAGCTCTCATACATTTTTCATTTCTTAAATTAAGTTCATGACAGCCATAAACACAGAAAAGGGGAAATAGATTTCAACCCTTTTAAAGACACAATCGAATAAAGTAGAAGAGATAAATTCCCCAGATACAAATTCAACAACATACTCGTACAACTAAAACTTTTTCTTGCACACTTGTTTTGAATGATTTAATCAATGAAATTATAAGTAATAAGAAAACCCCAAAGGAAAGTTTAATAATAAGAATACATATAAGCTATTCGAGAACTAAAGGGGGGAGGGCGAGAAACTGAAATGCTGTTTTGCGTAGACAAAACAAAACTATTTGCAAAAATTAAAACTCACGCTGTTTTGTAAATAGTGTGAACAAATAAATAACATTCTCTCGTTAGTATTTTTAAAATAATTAATTTTCTTTTCTTTTCATATTAAAAATATAAATTGGGAAAATGAAGAAGAATGTAGAACACACACAAATATACTTTTGCATTTCACACACTGCACTATGCGAGTGCAAATTTAAATAGTTTTGATATTTTTGAACAGTTAAAATAAATTAAATTCCATCAGAAATTTTTTTATGTGACAGCCATGAAGTGTAGCATGGTTCGTATTCCTACAAACACTAAACTCTATTCCGGAGGAGTTTAATAATTTAAAATTTTCATTTTTATATAAAAAATTGCTCACCAGTATAACAAAATTTTTGGTAATTATAGATGGTTTCTAATCTAGAAAACCCAATATGTTGTGTCTCTTACCAATACTCGAAACTATACAGAGGGAAAGCAGAGGTTCCTGATATTATCTTCAGCTATTTTTCAATAGGTTTGATTTCGGCAGAACCTAAGCATATTCTTTAGATATATCCAGTCAAAGAGAAAATAAATCGAATAAATTGATTCACGCTTAATATTAATTTCCCTTCTTTCAACAAAAAGTTTGTTTTTCAATTGCTGCAACAACAACAACATGATAGTTTTGACATTTAATTTTTGACGTATTCGTGGCAGATGCATTGGCAATTGTTACAATGAATTCAATTTCGCACGAAAATTGCATTAAAATAATTAAAATCGCGGTTCTGTTAAAGTTACATTTCTTTTTTTCTTTTTTTTAACGAAAAGTAGCACTTCAGGGAACAATGACTATTTAGTCAAGTACCATGCTACAACATTCTTTGGGAACGGAATAGAGAAAAGATGGGACAGGTGGTGAAAGTGGAAGCATAGTTATGGAAATTAACTGTCGTATAAGACAGCACAGCGACCAGTGACCATGCCTTCATCACTGAGCAGCCCCACCGACAGTCAATTTTTCTATTTTTTTTTTGTAGTGAAAAAAAATAGACAAGGTCTTTTTTGGGAATCGAACCCACAACCACAGGCTGATAAGATGGCACACTACCTACTAGCCGACAGGAGCATCCTTTTTTTATATTTCGCAAGATCAAAATTTGTCAATTTCTCGACGTTCTCAGCAATTGGGGTTATCCAAAACCACATGGCGAATTTTGAGTAAGGATTTTACTTTAAATCCTTACAAGGTTCATATGGTGCAGAAAATGAAGCCTACCGACCATTCACATCGCCTTGGGTTCGCTCAATTCATTTAGAAAAAACCGGCTGGTTTTACTGAAAAAAGAATTTTTTCGGACGAAGCCCATTTTCACTTGTCAGGGTATGGCACCAAGCAAAATTGCGGTATTTGGGATTTTTAAAATCCTAGAGCGATTACTTAGCAGCCTTTGCATGCTTAACGTGTCACTGTATGGTGCGCTATGTTGTCTGGAGCGTAATTGGGTGCCGTGTTATTTCGAAGATGAGACTGGACCTGCGGTAACGGATAATGGAGCACGCTATCAAGAGATGTTATCTTAATTTAAGCCTGTTATTGAGAACATAGATATCACTGTTGTGTGGTATCAACAGGACGGTGCCACATGTCACACAGCCAGTGAAAGGATCAATTTATTGCAAACTGAATTTCCCGATCGCATAATTTCACGACAATCAACAGTTAAGTGGTCCGCCAGATGGTGTACTTTAACACCAGTGGATTATTTTTTGTGGGGTTATGTTAGGGACAGAGTCTATATGGAGCTAATGGATTTCAGGCTTAAAACTATAAATCCGTAATGTAACTGAAGCGCCATTTTCCCAAAAAGTGATTTAAAAGTTTGATAAAAGAATCGACATCTCATTTGCCAGATATAATTTTTCATTCCTAATTGCCGAACTTTTCTCTTCCTTTTACAATAAAAATTTTAAATATCTTAAACATAATTTTTTATTTTATTTTGAAAACAAACTTCTTGCTAAAAAACCTTTTATTTTCGCAAATATAAGGCAGTATCTGATGATAGGATAACAAATTAAATTAAAAGGAGAAGAATCATACGTCTAGATTTATAAATGTTAAGAAACTTTTGATTCATTTCGGAAAGTCTTGGGTCAGGAATTGATGTACATTTTAAATGTACGAGTATTCTTACTCGTTACTCGTTAAATTACATCAAATATGTTTTAAAATTATAAATTTATTATAACATCTATAAAAACAAATTTTTGTCACAAC
This sequence comes from Trichopoda pennipes, assembly GCA_030448955.1. Classification (NCBI taxonomy): domain Eukaryota; kingdom Metazoa; phylum Arthropoda; class Insecta; order Diptera; family Tachinidae; genus Trichopoda; species Trichopoda pennipes. The sequence continues at coordinate 1,019,964 of JASKUP010000094.1, forward strand.
GTTTTTCCCTGAACGCTAGCAAAATTATTTTCAAATCAGGATATAAAAAACGTGCTATTCCTTCACCCATTTTAGATGACTGTCGCATGCCCAGTCATTTTATTCAAGGACGTCCGGCATTCAGAGACAAGGTCGAAGCTTGTAGCAAACATACCATAAGACATATCATAGCGGCTTTGCTGTGGGTACAGTAGTAGATATACGAATTCACCTTAACCATTCCGTCACTGTAAGGCACTGCAGTCATTTGTCAGTCTCAAGCACAGTCATAAAAACTTTGCACTTCTGCAAATCTCGCCCCTCTCTTAAAATGTTGGCAATAAATGCAGAATGGAGAATACGCCTCCGTCAAAACAATGAAAACATTTTTTTGGGGTGCAATAATTTATGAAATCAGGAGTAATATTCCGAATCCTTAGAACGCTAGCATGTCCCCATGATCTGCGGTTTGCGGTTTCATGTATCTATCAGTCTAACTTATAGCTTTCTGGCTAGTAAATCCATCGAAAATAAGTTGAGCATGGCAATAAATACTGTCCTAGCTGGGGGTTAACCCATATTGACCAGGCAAGACTCCTTAGAACAACATCAGCCTAATACCGCATCTTAAAAAACTATGGAAGAGAGTACATTTTTTATACAGAATAAACAAGATATTTTTCATTAAAAACAAGGTTCTATTTTTAAAGTTGTGGCAAATATGGAGGGCAGTATGAGCTACCGCAACATAATCATAACTCTAGCTCTTTAACTTCTTAAAGTTCATATAGAAAAATTATTTTTATAAATTAAATTTGACACTTCTAAATACTTTAAACCGGATTTGTAACCAATGTCTGTGATAAAAACAAAATATTTTGCGAATAATTCGAAAATCAGATTTTTCGAAAAATTCTTTTTAAAATATATAGACGCCCACTTTTTCCAGCCTTCAAATTTAGCCGCATGAACATAAAGAAGCAACATATTAAAGATGTCAGAGCTGTATAGGTAGCTAATTCTAGCTCTAAAAAAGAGTTATGTGTGCATACAATAATATTAAATAAAATTTTGGGGGCACGTGTTGACTAGCAGTATTGTTTTTAAAAAAGAAAAATACGATCCAAGAGTTCATTTCCTACCAAAAGTTTAAAATACAAAAATATATTGACAAGTTGTTTAAATAGCGAATAAATATAAAACAGGCAAAAGGAAAATAATTATTGTGCAGTCGAGGTAGAAGAGCTGTAACACGAAGAGCAGGTGCTGTAACACGATGTGTAAACCGCCTGTATAGTTAAACAAAAAAAAATCGTGGTTCAACGAGGTCATTCGTTCTTGTCTGGACGTAGCCACAGTATATTACGTTTTAAATGTGTTCGCAGATATTCACGCATGTATTGCTATACGCAACATCAATTAGTTGAGTTTCATGGTACAGAAATGTGATGTGAATCGCTGTGTATGTGTAACATCCATAAAGCAATAGCTAGAGAAAACGAATAACGACTGACCTTCTATATCACACTTTCAGCATCATATACTTTTCGCAGATTACAGCAAGATTTGTCATTCACATTCATAAGGTAATAGAACGAACCGAACATATGTGATCAATCACAATCTCGCAACCATCTCATATTAGAATTTAACGCCCGTAAGACACAATATTGCATTCTTACTCATAGATGTGTATTTGGAAATGGTGTTCTATCTATTACTGTGGGTGATATAGGTATTACGGAATCGCACGCTCTTGCTGTTTTTGGCATGAGAATTTAGTATGATGTTCGATGGATTGAACACATTTTTCAGATTTCTAAAGAAGCTTTCACGTGCCTCGGTTTTCTAAGACGGTGTGAGAGATACTTCCCTCCATCCGATCTTCGTACTATTTATACCACCTATATCCGTCCAAAAATGGAATACAACTCTCACGTATGGCACGCTGCCCCAAAGTCTACTTTGGAGTTGCTTGACCATGTACAGGAGAGGACCAAGAGGCTCCCTGGGGCGGTAGGTTAACTCTATTGATTCTCTAGAGCATCGATGGAATATGGGATGTATTTAACTATTTTATTGTTACTACAATGGTTAGTGCTCGAATGAAATTAGGGAACTTGTTCCCGTTACTCGCACGTTTTTACGTTTAACTGGATTTTCGTTGAGATCACATCTATATGTGGTTAATTGGCCAGTGAATCGCACTATGGATTACAGGGAAAATTCGTTTTTAGGAGAACAGTCCGTATCCTTCAGAGGTCTTTCCTGTCACTTTCAATGTAGAAAAGTTAAAATTGAATGTCCACAAACACTACTCCTTCTCTCCTCCTCCCCATAACCTAATTTCTTAGTTCTGGCACAATGCATTGCATGTGTAGCGGTTATCCCCTGAGTGCTGATCCTAGAAAAAAAACGGAACGATAGGGTAAATAGCGTTTAAGCAAATTGCGTTCAATTCAAGTATTGAGTGCATAGAGATCTTAGCCAGTTGAGAAATTGATCTCTGCAGGAAAAAATAATTAATACGATTTTTGGTAAATATAAATATGAATGGTGGCAACAAAGTTATTGCTCTGCTCTTCTTTCCCTCTGTAGAATTTTTTTTTGGAAAATATTTTAGTTTATGATTTAATTCGCTCATAACTTTTATAAATTTGATAAATTATTTTGTAGCATTTTATCGCCTTAATTTGATGCTGTCTCTTCTTCTACCTTCGAAAGTCGTGAGCACGTACATACATATATCGCAATCCTCCTGTTGGTTTAACTTAAAAACAACTCCACATAAATGTTGGCAATGTGATGTTGTTTTTCTTGTTGTTGTTAGTGGTGATGGTTGTGTTGATGGTAGTGTTGTTGGCATTCGAGTATAAATATAAAAAAGGAAAATGTTTATTAAATTAATCAAATCAAATCGAGTATTCATAGCGTGTTTACACAGGTGTTGTTGTTGTTGTTGCTGCTGCTGTTTCATAAGAAAAGCATTGAAAATTAACTCTGTGATGGCGGGGGTGGTGGTGTTGGTTGTTGGAAGAAAAAAAATATGTTTCTTCTCAAGATTTGATTAAACCTCTTTCATTTATCACAACTTAAATAAAATAAAATAAAATCAACAGAGAAAAGCAACAGCAATAACAACAAAAAATATAATGAATATGAAAACAGAAAAATTAGAAGAAGTCATGTATTACGTTTATAGCGAAAACTATTAAAGCTTTAACGCATACAACACACATACACACACACACACACACAAATGCGTACAACCGAAAACTCTTAAACCTGCTTAAGCAAACACATACAAATATAATTATTGTTTGTTTTTGTATAAACACAAGATTTGTCCTTCAGCAAGAAACAACAATTTTTCTCAAACAGAAGGATGAAGTTATAAAACAAATCTGAAAATCATACAAATATTTCACATTAAGAATTAAGAAAAATAAAATATTATATTTTTTTTTGTAGCTTTTTTATCGCTGCTGAATCAGAGAAAATTAAAAGAAAAGCCAAGCTGCCAGTCAGTCAGTCAGCCAGCCAGTTTATGAAGTATAAAATAGTGAACAGTGAGAGAGAGAGAGAGATAGAGGGGCAGGCAGAGTGAAATATATGTATAAGGTGATGGAATGAGCCATATAAGACTTTTAATATTTTCAAGATGCTGTTCATATACACAACTGCCTTTGAACAGCCATAATGCTGCTAAAATGAAATGAAATCAAATGAAACGAATAAAAATAAAATGAAGAATATAAAGAATCAAATAAAGGCAAATGTGAATAGTCATCAGACGTTTCCTTCCGGTATTAAAGGTTGTTTATGATGTTCTTTACGTATACGTACGATTACTCGTTTATGTTGGCAGCCAACAATAAATACTGAGAGGAGCGATGTATATTTACTGAATTTTAGGCAACAACAGCAACACCAACAAAAATACTCCTTTTGTGGCATATGTTAGACACTGCGAAAGGTCTTAAAAGAAACAGGGTATATGAAGTAATTTTTTTGGTAAATCACTGCGTTAACATCTCGTAACAATGTCGTAGATTAAACTTTCCTTGTTTCTACATTTCTCGGGAAAAACCCGAATTCGCAGTGCAAAAATTATCGGATGTGAGATCAAAAGTAAAGGAAATAAAAAAAATTTTTATTTAAAAGTGCATATTTTTATTTATTTTCTTTTATTGTTTGTCTATTTGTAACCCAGGAGTAAGACATTCTTCGTCCAGCTGAAGCTTTTTAAATATTCATACCTTTTCAATTTTGTACGTACAAACAGAAGATATAATAGCCTTAAAGGAGAATAGAATAACACAAAGCTGATTAGGTTATTCGTTCTAGCACTAACAATATGCAATGAGCACACGCAGTGTTGCGTTGCTAGAAATATTTTAAAATCAAAACTCATGAGTAATAAGTTCATATCTCATCAGAGATATCAACTTATTATTATTATCATATATAGTAAATAGTCGCAATCAATTGGTTTTTCTAAAAATGCATTAATTGGAACCAACAGTTCAAACACTCGTCAAACATTTAAAAAACAATATTTTAAAACCAAAGCTCATGAGTAATGAGTTCATATCCCATCAGAGATATAAATATAGTAAATAGTCGCAATCAATTGGTTTCTCTAAAAATCGTCAAACATTTAAAAAATAATTATAACAAAAAAAAATTTTTATTAGAAAAATCATGACTGACGAAAACTTTTATAGAAAAATTATAACTGACGCGAACTTTTAATAAAGAAATTACGACTGATGAAAACTCTCTATAAAAAATGTGACAAAACTATTTACAGAAAAATTATCACAGATAAAAATTTTTTACAGAAAATTTCTCATATAAAATTTTTGCGTGAAAATATGTTGACTGCTGAAATCTTTTTCTAGAAATATTTATACAAATTTTGGCTGATAAAATTTTTTTTTTTAGAAAAATTATGACTGATTAAATTCTTTTATAGAAATATAATGACTGATGAAAATTTTTATAGAATAGTGATGACTGATAAAATTCCTTTATAGAAATATTATGACTGTAGAAAATTTTTATTGAAAATTGATGAAAATTTATAGAAATATTATGACTGATGAATATTTTATACTGAAAATCATGACATTTTAAATTTTTTTATAGAAAAATTATGACTGATAAGCATAATTTAAAAAGGCTTGGGACTGCTGAAAATTATTATAGGAGAATTATTAATAAAGAACTTAGGAACGATGAAAATTATTCACAGAGAGCATATAAGTGATTAATGATTTTTTTTATTTATGACTAACGGTAACTTTTTTGCAGAAAAATTGTGACTGAAAAAAAATTATTTGTAGAAAATGTATGCCTGATTAAATTTTTTTCAAGGAAAATTGTGCATAACGAATGTTTTCTACAGAAAATTGTGACAAGAAATTTTTTTATACAAAATTATTTCTGATAAAAATTGTGTCATCTTCAGACGGCTCATTGCTTAAACTGGCCTGTTTACAAACCAAATTTGACGCCGGATGGCGGAATCATACCCAATTAAACCAAACCCCGGCGGATGATATACACATATATCTATTTTATACAAAATTATATGATATAATTTTTATAAATTAAATTTTTTTTATAGAAAAAGCATAACCGATGGATTTATATAAAGATAAATCACGAAATTTTTATAGCAAAAATTTATTTGACATGAAATTTTTTTTGGAAAAAATGTATGACTGTTGAAATTATTTATGGCTGATGAAATTTTTGTATAGCAAAATTAAGACTGATAAAAAAATTAGATGTGACAAAATTTTGTTATAGAAAATTTCGGACTGACAAAATATTTTATACTATAATTATGACTCATGAATTTTTTTTAGATAAAAAGTATAACTCAAAAAATTCTTTATGACTGATAAAATATATGTAAAGCAAAATTTTGACTGATGAAAATTATTATAGAAAAATTATGACTTCTAAGATTTAGTTATAGAAAATTTTTGATTGATAATATTTTTTGTAGAAAAATTATGACTCATGAAATTATTTAAGATAAAAATTTTGGCTACGGAAATTTTTTTATAAAAAATTATGCATGATAAATATTTTTAAGTGCATAATTGTAACCAATTAGTATATTTATAAAAAATTTATGACCACAAGATTTTATACTAAAGTTATGAGTCACAAACTTTTTTAGATAAAGAGTGTGACTGGTGAAATTATTTATGACTGATGAAATTTTTGTATAGCAAAATTGGGACTGATGGAAATTTTTATAGAAAAATTTTGACTTCTAAGATTTAGTTACAAAAAAATTTTGATTGATAATATTATTGTAGAAAAATTATAACTCATGAAATTTTTTTAGTTATAATTTTGGCTACTGAATTTTTTTTATAAAAAACTATGCCTGATAAAAATTTTTAAGAGCATAATTGTGACCAATGAAAATATTTATAGAAAATTTATGACCACAAGATTTTATATAGAAAATTTATTTGATGAATTTTCTTTTAAAAATTCTGACTGATAAAAAATTGTCTATACAAAAACTATGATTAAGATATTTTCTTATAGCAAATAGGAAAGGCGAAATTATTCATGGAAAGATAACGACTGTTGGAATTTTTTTATAGAAAATTTGGCCTGAAGAAAATTTTTATTTAGAAGATTATGACTGATGAAAATAATTTATTAAAAACTTGTGACTGATGAAAATAATTTATAAAAACAAAACTTATGACTGATGAGAATAATTTATAAAAAATGTATGACTGATGAAAATATTTTGTAGAAAATTAATAGCGGATTCAAAAAAATTATTATGGAATTTTTTTACTAAAAAACTTTTTATAGAAATATAATTCCTAAAGAACACTCCACACACCGAAACTATGACTGAGGAAATTTTTCTATAGAATAATTTTTAAATCATTTTTTTTTATAGAAATATAATTTACTGTTATTACTTTCCGTCTTATCTGACAGTTAAGATTAAGGAAAATAACAACAGTATTTCATTAACAGGCGGAGAAAATATAAGCAAAATTATTTTTTTTCTTATTATATTATTTTTCTATAGAGAAATTATTTTGTGGAAAATTTTTGCAGAAGTATTTTCAGTCTTTAGAAAACCTGTGTTCAATTTTATTCGCATCAAGCGAAACGCAACTGCAACACTCGTACTTTGTAAACTTTATTGCAAGTTTCCCTTTAGCAATTTTAGTTTCTACATACGAATACTAAATTTATTTTACGATAACGTTTATAGAGTAAAAGAATGCTTGGCAAAGGGTACTTTACAGATTGCCAATATACACACCACTCATTTACCACCAGTTAAATTTTTCATCTCGTTGTCATTTTTCTCAACGTCATTATGGTTTTATCTCTTTTTAATATTGAAACATGTCCGCCCCGGAAAGCTAAAAAGAAGATGAACAAAAAATAAAAAACGAAAAGCGAAGACAAAACGAAAATACTTTCACAGAATTTTAGAAGCATCTAAGAATACTTATGAAACTCTAATGTTTTTATGCAGCACAATTTTACAAAATAATCGCTCTCATACTGCAAGACACTAGAGGTGATATATGTGGCAGAATAAATGTAGCGTACGGCATAAGAGAGAAATTACAACATTTACACAAACAGCAAATATTGTATAAAATTTTCTTTTATTTGCAGAACAAACAATTTCTATTTCTATTTTTTTTTGTGTTTTTTTTTTGCTGAGGTAATTGACTTTGTAATTTATTCTAATTGCTCGAGTGAAAATTTTGCAAATAAATAAAATGAGAAAAGAAAATGAAAAAATGAATTGAATTGAGTTGAGTTGCGTTAGAAAAACATGTCTGGAAAGGATATTGTTTAATAATGTTTACACAACATTATTATTTTTATTTAGTAGTTCTGTCTGTCTGTCTCTCCGTCCGTCTATACAGTTTGATTTATTGAAATCGTATAAAAAAAATTTATGTTGCACACACACACAAGCAGCAGACACTGTTTCTAACTTCCTACTCTCCGATTTCTGTTTGTGTTGAGTTTATATTTTTGGCAAATTTTCCTTTTTTAAATATATAAAAATTGTGTACGACCGACCATAAGCAAACAATGGTAAAGAAACTTTGTCAGCTTTAAAATAGATTTTCAATTATTTGCTATTCAAACTGTTATACGTTTTGTGAAAATATTTGAAAGTTATAAACTCCAGTAGTCAGACTACGTTCACTGTGCTTTATATTCTGTTCCACGCATACACACACATACACGTACACATACATACACACACGCACACACACACATATATACAGACGTACTTCAGTTTGAATAAACTATTAAATGCAAAATATCCTAAAGACATAAATTGAATTATTTATTTGCCACTAATTGATGTGTTTGTTGTTGCTGGTTGTGTGTTAAGGCATGAATTAAACTCAAAGCAAAATTGTTAAAATTTTAATTGAAATTCAATTTTTCTCTTTGTTTGAATTTAGAGTACCAAATTAATTTTTTGCTTCAAATATTGTCGTTTCAAAATCCATCGAAATTTTTATTTCATTTAACTCAACAAATTGCTTGAAGCGAATGAAAATTCCAACTCAAAGGATATTATTTTACAATTTAATTTTAATTGTCTTAACGATCGACTTCCGTTTTCAGAATGAATACAATTTAGCGCCTAATAAAATTTTTGTTATAGAAAAATGTGTCGAGTTGAGTGATAACGATATAAAAACTGTCAAACGGAACACTTTTCAACAGTGAAGATGTGCTTCAAAGGTAAAAATTTTATAATACGGACGATGTACTTTCCACATAGCACACTCTCATAGCTTAACTAGCTGCCTCTTTCCAAATAGTAATTAGCAGCCGCCTATTAAAACGCCACAAAACGTTTACTGATGGAATAATTTACAAGTACATGAATGTGAAGCCAGCACCACCAACACTCACAGTACAACCAAACATACACAATGGTAACATTCCAATGAGACCCATTGTAAGCTACAGACCTGCACCAGCATATTACCTAGGTTAATACCTCATCGAAAAGTAAAAGGTAAATTTACAATATGCATATACTGTATATAATAGACAAAACCTTGTCGAAAAACTTAAAGACATCAAGATAACCGAAAGCGCGCGTCTCATTTTTTTGGTCAAGGATCTATATACTTCAAATACCAATAAAAGAAGTCTTAGCTATGCTACATAACATACCAGACAATTTATACGATAACCACTATATCACCGACATCATAAATATCGCAAAGACGATTATAAAACAGAACTGCCTTAGATTTAATAAATATTTCTACAAATTACCTGACGGCCTCGGCGTGAGAAATAGGAATTTCATTAGGGTCATAGAAATATTCAGGCAAAATCTCGAATTACTACACGTAAAAATACTAATGGGAAAAGCAGGAAATAACTCATTATTATAAATACGTGGATGATATTCATATGCATCCTCGAGCAGGACAACACCGACAATATTCTAATAGACTTAAACACAATCAATAATACGATTACATACACAATTAAAAAAGAACAAGACAGAAACCAAACTGGCTAAATTTTGACACTTAAAGAAATTTTACTACACACCTCCACATTACCTAGAGCCACCGTATCTAAAATAAACTAGCAGCATTTAGACATATGAAACACGGAATTAAGATAATTCCGCATACTCCAGATAAGTACAATAAAGAACTCGACACAATTTACAAAAAGAAGGTTTACTCACCGCGTTAAAAACCAGCAACACCCTGAGACATTATATCAAGACATTGACAAAAACTGCTGACAAATTTAATTGTGGCGGAGTATACAGACTTACTTTTACCTGTAAACATACTTATAAAGGGCAAACTGGATGAACACTCAAAAAAAAGATTTACAGAACACATACGCTGGTATAAACAACAAAGAGAGGACCGCAGCTTTGCATTACATCTTGACACTCACGGACTTGGACCAAGGGAAATAGACATTACTGCATCCTAGCAAAAAACGACGAAGACTTGACATTATAAAAAATAAAAACGTTAACCAGTGACATAAACGAACCCGTAAATATGACCTCAGACATAATTTTCCCACTACTGAAACTACTCATACACTCTAAGAAACGAAAAACACCCTCAGACGGACACACTTTCCGAAAAAATAATAAAACACGGATTTATTAAATTAGTTCCGCATAAAATACCAGGCGACGGGACATTTTACCTGCACAGAACATAATAGCTTTGACATTTAATATTTTGACGTTTTCATAGTCGCTGCATTGGCAATTGTTACAACGATTTCAATTTCGCACGATAATCGCATTAAAATAATTAAAATCCACCATGAAAATGGTGGTTCTGTTGAAGTTACGATTCGTAAAATTCGCTATATTTTCGGACGACATAATCGCTCTTCTGAGAGCGCTATTAGGAATTTGGTCATTAAATTTGAGTCGACAGGCTCGATGAAAAATGTGCAAACACCAAGGCGTGTTTGACCGGGTCGTTCAACTGCAAACATAACAGCCGTGAGCCACAGTGTTGAAACAAATCAAAATTTGTCAATTCCTCGACGTTCCCAACAATTTTGGTTATCCATAACCCTCAAATGGCGAATTTTACGTAAGGATATGACTTTGAAGCCTTACAAGGATCAACTGGTACAGGAATTGAAGCCGACTGACTATGGATCCGCTCAATTGATTCTGGAAAACCCGGCAGGTTTTTCTGAAAAAATCATTTTTTCACATGAAGCCCACTTTCACATGTCAGGGTTTGTCAATAAGAAAAATTACCGCATTTGGGCTTCTGAAAATCCTAGAGCGATTATTGAGAAGCTTATGCATGCTCAATGTGTCATAGTATGGTCCGCTATGTGGTCTGAAGGCGTGACTAGGACGCTCGTTTTATTTTTTGTGTTGTCAAAGGTGAGGCTGTAAATGCGGTTACGGTCAAATGGATCCCGCTATCGCGAGATGCCAATAACTCAATTTTAGCCTATTATTAACGACGTGGATATTACTGACATGTGATTTTAACATGACAGTGCCACATGTCACACACCGAATGAAAAGATCAATTTATTGCAAATCAAATATCCCGATCGCATTTCCCCCCGGGGGCACATGATAGTCTTTTTGGAACCTACTATTCCAGTTAGACTGGTGTCTTGCGGGGTAAAAGGGAGCCCAGGCCCCTCAAAGGCTAGTAGGAGTCACCTGGATAATTCACATATTTCCACGGGAATCAGTACGCCCGCAGAGTTCACTATTTGTCTCTTGAGACAATTAGCTGTTCTCTGACTGGTTATTAGGGTTGGCCCCTATATGGGAGTATCGTGGTGGTTGTGGTTTCGAGACCCTCGTGATAGTTTGTGGGTCGGACCATTCATAATGAACACAATGAATGGTTCAGGTCCAGTGAGTATGAATGCCGTCGTGTTCCTAATTATATTATTATGACAGGAGTTGGAAAGTCTCCAACTCTTTAGCAAGGAGTAAAGGCTGCGGCCTACTTCGGGCTTTCGAAATTGTTACTAGGAGTGACCGAAGGATATACGTATTCGATGGCTTCCTAGGGCGTGAATGACGTTTGAAAATCATTCAAGTGGTTTGATCACCATCTGATTATGACTACCTGGTCGGTGCAGATGTAAATCAAATCACATCAATCCCGATCGCATTATTTTGCGACAATCAGCAGTTTGTGGCCAGACATATCATGTGATTTAACACCACTGGCTTATTTTCTTGGGGGGCTATGTTAAGTACAGAGTCTAGACGAAACCAATCGAATCGACTTCAGCTTTAAAACTCAAAATCTGTGATGTGATTAATGAAATAATAACGCCATTTAGCCAGAAAGTGATTTAAAACTTTAATAAAAGAATTGACATCTGGCAGCGTGGTCGTGGTGGACATTTGCTAGAAATCATTTTTCATTCACAAATGCCGAAACTTTCTTTCGTAACTCAAAAAAAAATTTGAATCATCAGCATCATCAAAATTTTTTACTTAGTTTTAGAAAACAAACTTCTTGTTTAAAGAACCTTTACAATCCTAATGAAAGAACTTAAAATACAACACTGATTATACTAATAGGCCTAACATTAACTCTCCAGTACAACACTAATTATAAAAGGTGTTTTTTTAAGCTAGATAGAACTTTAAATTGTAAAAAGTAACACAAAAAATGAAATTTTGATGAAACATTTTTTTTATTTGTTTCAGTATACTCTGACAAATCATCATGAATAGACTCTCGCTTGAACAACGCTACGAAATTATCCAAATTTACTTTGAAAATCAGTCGTCGATTCGCGCAACTTATAGACGACTTCGTCATTTTTATGGCGTACATAATCGTGCATCTGAACAAGCCATTCGTCGAACTGTCGATAGATTTCGTCCCACATACTCTCTAGAGGATGCAATAACACCAACACGTCGAAGGAATGTGCGTACTGAAGAGAATATCGCCGCTGTAAACGAAAGTGTGAAAGAAGATCCAAATTTATCAATTCGTCGTCGGTCGCAGGAATTGGGGCTCTACCGTCCACTACGTGGAAAATTTTGCGCAAAGATCTCGGCCTACACCCGTATAAGATCCAGCTGGTGCAGGAATTTAAGCCACGAGACCATTATATGCGTCGTTCTTTCGCCGATTGGGCTCTAGAGCAGTTGGCAACTGACCCGTTGTTTTATCGCAAAATTGTGTTCAGCGATGAGGCGCATTTTTGGCTTAACGGGTTTGTTAATAAGCAAAATTGCCGCATATGGAGTGAGACCAATCCACAACAGACCGAACAGACTCTATTACATCCAGAAAAATGCACCGTTTGGTGCGGTTTTCACGCTGGAGATCGTTACCGCACCATGATCAATGATTTTTTGTTTGAAAATATGGATGACATTGATCCGGACGAGATGTGGTTTCAACAGGATGGCGCTACGTGCCATACAGCGAACGCAACCATCGACTTATTGAAATCAAAATATGGCGATAAGTTGATTTCGAGAAATGGACCTGTCAATTGGCCTCCAAGGTCGTGCGATTTGACACCACTCGACTATTTCCTGTGGGGCTACGTGAAGTCACTGGTTTATGCTGATAAACCAGCAACAATTGACGCCTTGGAGGACAGCATTGTTCGTGTTATTCGTGACATACGCCCAGCAGTGCTCGAAAAAGTGGCCCAAAATTGGACGTCCAGAATGCGCTTCGTCAAGAACAGCCGCGGTGCCCATATGCCCGAAATCATTTTCAAATGTTAATGTCACGTATTAATCCTTCGAATAAAAAAGAAATTTTGATTACAATTTAATTTTTTGTGTTATTTTTTACAATTTCAAGTTCTATCGGGCTTAAAAAAAACACCCTTTACTAATAGACCTAATACTAACTCTTCAATAGTATCTAAAAACCCGACTCAAAAATGATGTCATCGCATCGAAAGCGCTCGCCGATTGTAACAAACAAATACACAGTAACGGCGGTTTTCAGCGAAAGAAATGACAACAACCCTCTAAAAAAACACGCTATATTTATGAAGTTGCAAAAGAAAAAAAAGTGATGCCAGATGTACAGTTATTAACAAAAAAACGTTTCCATTTAACAACTGTTTGGCATAAAAAGCATAAGAGAGACTATAAATTTTTTAACTATGTGAATTTTAAATATTTTTGGAAGCCTCAAATTTCAACAAACTCATTTTTAAAATCGTTAAATGTTCACAATGAAACGTTTACACATGTTTTAGTTTGAAACCTTAACAAACTCAGTCATTAAAAATTCTGATATTAAAAATTTTGAGTTTTAATTGGGTGTGTGTTGTTTAATCTATTGTTAACTCACACTTAATTAATTAATTAATAGGTTTAATGATTTCTAAAAGGCATAATTAGATATGTGATAAGATGTTGGACATTAAAATTTATAATCACAAGGCGTTTCTTTAATAACACATTGACAAACTGACATAGTGATTTGCCGCATAAATCTTTAGCTAATTTAACACAAGAAAGCAATAAAATCAAAATATTTACATTTTCCTAAGCGATATAAATTTCAATTAAAAATTAAATTTAATATCTTTAAAAATCTTTAAAAAACATATAAAAGATTTTAAAATAAACTCTTTATTATATTTTATTACCACATGTTTTTAAACGTGAAAATAACATAAACAAATCTTAACGATTAACAGGTTTAAAAACCTAAAGAAATTTATGGCTGAAAGACTCAAACTCAAGCTTTAATGTCATTAAATTCAAAGGCTGACATCATTAACAATAAAATAAATTAATTTAGTTGGGAAAGTTTATAAAATAAATAATTTGTATTATTTGTTAAACATTTTTGTAAAATAACTTACACGAGATAAAAACACTAAAAAAATCATGTTGAAGCACGAACATTTAGAAAATAAGATCGTTAACTTGTGATAAATAAAAAGATGTGGAATGAATGGCGTGAATTAATGAATAAATGAATGAATGAATGAAGTAATAAATAACTATGTGTGCAGGAATGGACAAACTACTTTAAATATTTTTTAAATACTTTAACTTGCTTTAAATTACCAATAAATTTCTAAAGAAAGTTAACAGAGAGCATCCAGCATAACAGGATTTATAAATGTATAAGTTGGTACTTTCAATTGTAATGATTTAAGTGATGTCCACAATATTTAGGAAGAATGTTTAAATTTTTCTTAAAAACACATGTATTTCCAGAGCTGGTAACCGGAGATTTTTAAAAATTAAGAAGCACCCTTTTACTCGATAGTAAAGCAATTTTTTGGGTTATTTAGACAAATCAAATACAGATTGGCATCAGCACCATACTGTATCAATCCATGTATGTTTTACATTGTAATCGTCAGTCACTAAAAGGCCGGGTCCTAGCGAATCGTAAAAATCGCAGTCCTGGCTCTCAGGTATTAAAAAATTTGGTGAAGAATGAGTAAAGGATAAGGACTCCTCCTGGTTACACCTTAATATGTTTTGACGGAATCTCACCGTCTTTACATGTGTTACCGTGTTACCACTTTATTTCCACGGGAATCAGTAAGTCCCAGAGTTCAGCTTTTTGGCTTTTGAGCCTTTTAGCTGTTCTCTGACTGATTATTGAGGTTGGCCCTTCGGGAGCATCGTGATATTTATGGTTTCGCGGATCTCGTTTGAATTGTGTTGGTCGGATCGTTCGCGAGGTACACAATGAATGGTCAGCATGCTCACTAATGCTTGTGGTTGTCTTCTAAAATTTTATTAAGCTTGCCTGTGTTCTGGACCGGGAGTTGGATAGTTTCCAACTCTTCAGCAGGGAGTGACGGCTGCGGCCTGCTCCGATCTCTCGGAGTTGCGACCAGGAGTGATTGGAGTATAGAAATATCCGAAAACCACCTGTGGCGTAGGCGACGCTAAAATTATCTGTATTGTTATGATTCACCATGCAAATCTTATCACGTATACCGATTAAAGTATTCAAGGAATATATTTGTAGCTTTAGTGTAATCTTTGCAAACACCACTCAATATATAGTGGTTGATTGGAGCTCTTATTGATATTGCGGAGTCACCCCATACCTTTTGTATCAGATAGGACATACCCATTTATTTAAAACGGGTTCCTCTATATTTGATGAGTCTCACAAAGAAGCACAATGTCAATATGTTCATTAGCAAGAAAGTATTAAAGTTCATTTTTATGTTGGCGTATTGCGCGCATCGTTTGATACCGTCTTCACTATTGTAGCTATGCAATGCTACTAAAATTTAGGGCTGAATTTTGGTTTTTAGGTTCCAAATACGTAACTGGGATGGCCTTTGGTGACGTCAGACTTTGTACGATTCGATTTTAAGATATCTGCGTAAGAAATTTGATAACTTATTGGCTTATTGGCAGCTTTTTAAGGATAGTAAGTATTTTCGGTTGTTGGGACTGCATATCAGAGACTTCGACAAGAATGTAAATAAACAGGTACTCTTAAAATTTGTTGTTTACCTGTGGAGTATCCTAGTTTACACTACAATAGTATAGCGAGCTTATAATACTTATTTTCAGTAGCTAAAAGCTATGCATCCCTGAATGCGCCTTTTTTGCATAGCAGTACGTTTAGGTACTAGGTTAAGCATCAGGGTTGGAAGAGTCGTTACCTAGGGAACTAACCATCTATCAATTTATCTACTACACTTTAGAACAACATGACTCAATCGTAAGGGCCTTCTCATAAAACAAAAATGGCTCAAGTATGCGGAATCCTCTCAGATCGCAGTTTAATTGTTTTAAGTACTTCCTTTCGATTTAGATGCTCTGCGAACTCTGGACACTTGTACCGCTATTTTTTTTTTTTAATAAAGAAATCTCCAAGAAATACATCCCCCTTGGAAATTTATCAATTTATTTTGATTTTGTCATGATTGCGAAAGAAACAAAAATCTATTGGAGACTCCTCGGATTTTACCTTGACTTTACTTTCGGACAGTGTTTCTGTGTTTTCAAGGGGACTGTAGTAGGACTCATTCGACCCATCTGATATTTTGCTATTTGGGCTACAAAAACGGCGCGGCATCTCATTCCATCTTAGTTCAAGTGATTCAAGTATGTATTTTTTAGCTTAAATCCTCCGCAAGCTGTGGACGCTTGTACTGTTATCTCCCTCGGTTCGCCCCGGGGGCACACGATAGTCTTTATGGATCCTACTACTTCCACCTAGACTGGTGTCTTGCGGGGTAAACGGAAGCCCAGGCCCCCAGGCTAGTAGGAGTTACCTGGACAATCCGTTATATTCCCACGGGAATCAGTGGCCCGCAGAGTTTCGCTATTTGTCTCTTTAGCCATTTAACTGTTCTCTGGCTGATTATTGTGGTTGGCCGCTATATGGTAGTACCGTGGTGGCTGTGTGTTTCGAGGCCCTCGTGAGAGTTTGTGGGTCGGATCATTCACAATGAACACAATCAATGGTTCAGGTACAGTGAGTATGAATGCCTTCGTGTTCTTAATTATATTAAGCTTAATGCGTTCTGGACCGGGAGTTGAATAGTCTCCAACTCTTTAGCAAGGAGTGAAGGCCGCGGCCTACTTCGGGCTTTCGAAATTACAACTAGGAGTGACCGGAAGATATACGTATTCGAAGGTCTTCTAGGGCGAGGATGGCGTTACATACCATCCACAGTGGTAATGGCCACCATCTGGTTAGGGCTCACGACCAGGTACAGATGTAAACCTTATCACGTCATCTCCCTCGGTTAAAAAAAATCTCCAGAAAAATACATGGAAGGTTCTCCAATTTGTTTTTTCCGCTATGATTGAGGTAAAACTAAAATATATTAAAGGCTCCGCGAATTTCGCCAAACGCAATGATTTATCTTGGTGTTCATTTTTCAGAGTGTTTCTCTGTTTTTAGGCGCCCTGTATTCAATAGACTACAAAATTGTTCAACATTATACCAAAAGTAGATGTGTGAATTCTTTGGCATCTGCTTATTATGGCCATCAAGAATCAATTACTAAATTCCAAAATGAGCAAGAATATTCCCATCAAACAAAAAGAATTTCAATTTTACATCAAAATATTAATGAACGTCTAGTAAAGTTTTTGCAGAGCAGGAATCGAACTGTTAGGGTTCTTCCTTAAAAGCACATGTTTCCAAAAGAGTTTTGCTGTTCTAAAACGTTTGCTGTAAATTAGCATCTTTATTAAGAACTGTTCATGTTCTTTAAAAAGAAGTAGTAGTCTAACTTTTTTATGCTGTTCATTATAGGAGAGGATAAATTGGATAGACAAGGCAAATGTTTTAACGAGTAGAAATTAAGCTGCATGGAAGTTCCGCTATAAAAGCTGGTTTTCTATTTTTTTATTAAGTATAATCAAGGGCATTTCATGGGAGAATCTTTAACATGAAAAGAAATGACTTGGGTCCTGCACCGTCTATCTGTTAAATAAAACACATTAGAACTATGTTTTTCGAAAACTGGTTATGAGGCAGCACAGTTTTGCATAACGCAATTTTTAGTCAACTGATTCGTTTACCTTAAAGCTTCTCTGCGGCAGAAATATGTTTTGAGGAAATTTCTTAATCTGGCTTTAATTAGGACTTTAACAGATTACGAAATGAAGTATATCTCACTTAAGATATTGAGGATAGGGGCACATTTATTAAGAATTGGGAGATTTCAAAGGCATTTTTTCTATGATGTGGTTATTTTAATATTTTTTTAATTTTATTAGTTTTTGAACAAAATTTCGCCACATCATTTGGTGGTATATTGAAGATGTGAAAACCATTTTTTTGTTAATTATTTATTTTTTTTGGAAAATTATTATTTACAAACAATTAGTTTATAGATTTTGCTTTTCCTGAAGTTACCACCCAATTGTGTAGCGAAGTATTGAAAATAAAAAGATAATGTTCAAACAATTTTTTATTTTTATATAAATTATAAATTAAAACTTTCGCACGAAGAACAGGATTTCGAAAGTTATTAATTTTCATTGCTGCTAGAAAAGCAACTGGAACAATTATTGTTTAAATTTTTTTTTTATCTAGCTGACCCATTGAGAATGAATCGCGCAAAGAAGAAACGCAAACAAATAAGCTCGATGCCCACCGCGACTGTTTTAACGGCGGCAGTAATCTAGTCCATGTTACTTTTGGCCTTTCACCGTCATCCGCCTAGACAAATTGGAGGCAGTTGGCGGCTGGCGACGAATTTATTACGGGTGTGTATTTTTAAAGTAAACAACGCTCAATATTTACGTAAATGCGATAAAATATAATATCAAAATACAGAGTACAAAAAAATGAAATGCATTGAACGAATGAGTACACAAAAATTCATTCAAGTCGATACAGTCGTGTAGTTGCAGTGTAGTTAAATAACCTGGATACCGACTGCAGCGCCATCTGCCGGGCTGGTTTGTGAATGTAAACAATCCAAGGTGGCACCCAAACACATCCAAAAAAAATTTATTCAGTGACATACACACGTACAGTAGAATTATATACGTAAAGAAGATTTGTATGGGAGGTACCACGCGTCTTTATCAAATCCCGCGTATATTTGCAGCAGAACTTAAAATATGTTCACTCAACCGAATGTTTAAAGGAGCAGATTTATTGGATTCTTAATTTATGGTTTGTATGGAAGGTACCACGCCCCTTTATCCAATTGAAACGAATTGTAAATCTAAACCACCCGGGGCACCACCCAAAGCGCATACAAAAAAATTTATGCAAATCGGTTCCCTCACAGTTTGTCTTTTACTCTGTTTTTAGTTTATTACTCATTTACTTTACATTAGGTAGGTATTATTATGGTTCAATGTAAAAACATATTCTTGTGTAAAAATATAGGATTCACAGAAGCTGGAGTTCTAAATATGTGAAGTATTTAGACAATCACTGATTCCTTTGGGATCCTCAGCTATATTAAGACTAAGCCTTTGACCCTGCTGGTGGAAACTGGTTGAAATATCGCTAAAGAGTAATGCATTGGATTGTTACATCTAAAGCAATCTTGTACTAAGACTCCTTGAATGATGATCAATTTATCTGTCACAACTTTTAAACTTTATTCGTTTCATACAAATATTTTCAGACGAATTGATTTCCTGCATATTAATCTTACGAATTATTTCCATTCTACGACGTTTATTGAATTTAAGTACTTGACAATTTAAATGTCAACAACATTAATACGATTTCAAACATATCATTTGATAAAGTACCATTATCAATTGAAATTACCTCAACTTACATTAGAATTACATGCATTTTACAAACATTTATGTACTTTCTTTTTGCAATTCTGCTTGGTTTCTTTTTCCTTCATTCACTTCTTTGGCAATTGCCGAAGAAAGTATTTACGCAAGGAAAAATTAGCAGAATAATGATAATAATAATAATAATAATAGAACAAGAGAACAGAAAACCAAAAAAAAAAGTTGTAAGAAAAACTTAAGGGGAAAAAAATTAAATTACAAAAGTTTACATGCAGCATACAACATACATACAAACGTACAAGAATACAAAAATAAATATTCTCAAATTACAATTTATAACTTACAAAATGAAATCCAACACACTCAATATGTGAAAATGACAAATACGTTTAGAAAAGTCGTTAATAATGACTGAATGTTACACGCAATCAGCATAATGAAACATAATCATTTTGTTCATGGTGATGATGAAACAGTCAACATTAAGCTCGATTCGACACTTACCTAAAAGAAAAGAAAGAAACCAAAAAAAAAAGAAAAGAAATGTAATCGTTAGAAAGGAAACACATTAGATGACAGCAAATGCTAGACTTTATTTATATTCCTATTCATAAATGGTTTACATGTGTGTAAATGTGTGTAAATATTAAAGTAAAATAAATATATTACAATGTATTTGTATATTTCTACATGCACATACATATGTATATGTATGTATATGTATATATATGCTTAAGTTTATGGATTAATGAACGAGGGAATGTGTTTACGTTCAATACAAATAAATAATTGCAAACAAAGTGTGTAAAGTAAAAAGTTTTCTTCATTTTTTTCTTTTTTTCTTTTGTATGCCAATTATGCTTTTAAATAAGAAATAAACTTAATCTTGGTATTTAATAGTGTTTAAGCTTGTTTTTCAGTTTATTGCTTCATCGTCAAGGGATTTGTTTCTACAGAAATTTTTTCTTTTCTATTTATTTCTAAGTATTTTTTTAATATTTCGTTACATGATGTGTAAAAAACTAATTACAGCAAGAAAAAATTATTCCAACGAAAATGACACAGCTGCAACTGTCTACATTAGTAGATAGATATTGGTTTTGGTTTTAAAGTGTACTAAATGGGCAAATTCAAGGAAGCCAATTGGTTTTAAACTCACTTTTGTTCACAACTTCTGTTTTATTGACATCCATGTAAACTGGAAACATGGGAATTAATAATGAGATAAGTCCATCTCTAAAACAACGACAGACGTTTGCGCTTTTCACAAAATTTCTACTCTTAATTTAAATTTAATTTTTCAGAGCGTCAGTTAATTGTGGCTCGTTCTCGTAAACTCTCTCTTTCAAGTGGCCTCAGAGAAAATAAACCGCCGGCGTAAATTTTAGCCAAATCGAGAAATTAACTGAATTGGGTGGCTGTGTGACTTATGGAGCTGTCCTGCTTAAACCAGATTCACTGATGCCACACTAGTCCCTCCGGGGGCACATTTATGGTCTTTATAGAACGTTCGACTATTTAGACCTGCGCAACTGGGGGTATAACGGAGCCCAGTCCCCTGAAGGCAGCAGGGGTCAACTGGAAGCTCCACGTTATTTCCACGGGAATCAGTAGCCCGCAGAGTTTCCGCTATTTGTCTCTTTAGACATTTAGCTGTTTCTGTGACTGATTATTGAGGTTGGCCCTTAGGGAGTATCGTGGTGGTTGTGGTTTCGCGGCCCCATAACAGACAGGTAAGTTTTTATATGGTGGCCATGATCATTTCACTTTTAATAACACCTACCTGGTGGAATGATCCTAGATCCAGTGAGCATGCTAGACATGTGCTCTGGACAGGAGTTGGATAGTCTTCAACTCTTCAGCAAGGAGTGGTTGTTTGCAGTCCTGCTCTGAAATCATCAAAGTTGCAACTAGGAAAGACCTGTTGCTAGAATTAGTCTTCGGCTTCCTAGGGCATGAATGACGTTGCTTTTCATTCACAGTGGCTTGACCACTATCTGATTAGGGCCCACGGCCAGGTGCAGATGTAAATCTTATTACGTAATGCCACACTAGTCAATTGGTCATTTTTCTTTTGGACCAATATTCAGGATATGACCCCTACACGTGCAATGCATTAAACCAGAACTAGAAAATTAGGTTATGGGGAGGAGGAGGAAGTAGTATTTGTGGACATTCGATTTAAATTTTCTTACATTGAAAGTGAGAGGAAAGACCTCTGGAAGGAGTTTATTCCACATACGAACTGTTGTGCTAAAAAACAAATTTTCGCTGTAATGCGTAATGCGATGCACTGGCCAATCGACCTCAAATGCGCTCTCAAAAAAAATCGAGTCAAACGCAAAAATGTATGAGTTCGATAATAAGTTCCCAAATTTCGTTAGAGCACTTGCCATTGTAGTAACGATAAAATAGTAAAATACCACCTACATTGCGTCGATGCTCTATGGAATCAAGAGAGTTGGATAGTTTACCGTGCCAAATGAGTCTCTTTGGACCTCTTCTGTATGCAATCAAGTAACTACCAAATAGACTTATCACGCATAACTCACAAGCTACCGATGCTCTGAAAGATAAAATTTAGCTCTGCATTGACGAGATAAGCGATGCTTTGTTGCAAAATTTTGTGAAAAGAGCGAACATTCTCCGACGTGCTTTAGATGGGAATTTGCCCACAGTCATATTCCATTATTAATTCCCAAATTTCTACTTTACATTAGCAGCAATAAAACAAAAGTTTTCAAAAAAATAAAAAAAAGTGTGCCAATTTACTTTCAAACCACAAATTTCCCCAGCCTTTATATAGAGAGCTCGCTTTACTAAAACAAAAAAACGGACCATATTTTATCCAAAAGCTTTTAATTGCATTAATTTTTGATTTAAGTTTTCAGCTTTGGAGCGAACCAGTTAAAATGTTAAATAAATAAAAATGAAATAAAACAAAAATTATTCTGTTACTTTTCCATTTTTTATTACCTTCATAACACTAAGTACTACAAATCCCTAAAGACCCATTCAAAATACGCTTGTTACAGCAGCAAAACAAACGATAATAAAATAAATTTCAAACAACAAAAACAAAAAAAAACGAAAATAAAATTTGTCTAAATTGCCAAATAAATGTGGAGTTACAATTTTTCCATGCCATGCGCGAACACGATGTTGATGATTGTGCACAAACTATATAATTTCATACATTTTATTGCCGGTTTTATTTATTTAAAATAAAATGCTAAAAGAAAAATTATATGGAAAATATATGGAAAAAAATTTTGGGCAGGAAGAATAAAGAATTTACTTTAAATTGTTTATTGCCTTTAACATAAAGAGTCATGTTTTATGTTCACGACTATTGCTTTCCCTTTTGTTAGTTTAAATATTTATATTTAAATGTATTTTTAATACCATCACTTTTCATCATCCTTAAATTATAAAAAAGACGGGAAACAAGTTTTAAACCTTCTAAAGGGTGGTACTTATAGTCAGCAATGTACAAATGTACAAAAACTTCTAAAAGCTTTCGACTGTTTATTGTAATTTGTTGTAGTTTTTCTTGCTACTGATTCTGTCACTAAGTGAGAGTCATTAAGTATTCTCTACTCATTGAATGTTCAACAGGCTACAAATTTTCCTTCTAGTAACTTCCTTTTTCCAATTCTCAAATTTCGATTTTGAGGTTAGATAGTAAATTGGCTTAAAACACACGATTTTGTTTAGACAACTTCAGCTTAGACATGAAGCTTATGTAAAGCACCAACATGGGAATTAATAATAATATATGATTTCGGATAAATTTCCGGCTCTAACACGTCGACAGGTGTTCCCCATTTTCACAAAATTTTGAAGCACAATTTATAACAAAGCTTCAATTATCTCAGCATTGCAGCGCTGATTTGAATTTCTCAGAGTTCTTTATACAGAGAAAATAATCTACAGCCTTAAAACACGGCCAATTGATATCACCAAATCGAGAAGTTAAGCGAACGGGAAGCTTCTCATGCAATAATTGAATTGTCTGGGCCACTATGTGGCTCGTGGCGCCATCTTGCAGAATTCAAAGATCACTGATGTTAACACTAAAATTTTATGGCCACAAAAAATTGGTTTCATGGCTTAATAGTGCACGATAATGGCATTTCCTTGGTCACTTTTGAAAAAATGCTGGCCGCTAACGCCGCCTGGCAACAAATCGTACCATACGGTCACTTTCTGTGAATGTAGTGTTTGTGATTTTTGTGGACTGCATATGCGACAATTTAGTTTGTTTTCACAACTGCCTTATAGAAAATGAGCCTCATCACTCAAGATAATTTTGTAGAACAGGCGTTGTGTTCGTTTAGTTGTTCAGACAGTGAATTCATAAAAACGTTCGATGTAATGCGTGACAAGATTTATGTCGGCACCAAGAGTCTGTGTGCCATAACTCAACGGTGGTCAAACAACTGGGGTAATTTGATGCGTGCACCCACGCCCTAGTAAGCCAAAGACATAATTCTAGCAACAGATCATTGAAGACTATCCAAGTTGAAGACTATCCAACTACTCATCCAGAACACATGACAAGCATGCTCACTGGAACCGGATCATTCACCCTTTGTTCTGATATTATGGTCTCTTAATCAAATTCATAAGGGGTGGTAAAACCACAACCACGACGATTCTCCCGAAGGGGCAACCTCTCGTGGAAATAACGTGCAATTGTCCAATTGACTCCCTAGATTTTAAGAGACTGGGCTCCGTTTTACCCCCGGTGATACATGTAATGAAGGTGAGATTCCGTCAAGACATATAAACATGCCCCCGGGAGAATTGTTCGACGCAATTTCGTGATAAGATTTACATCCGCGCCTGGCCGTGGGCCTTCTTAATCAGATGGTGGTCAAACCACTGCGAATGAAAAGCAAAGTCATTCACGTCCTAGGAAGCCGAAGACTAATTCTAGCAACAGGTCTTTCCTAGTTGCAATTTCAGAGGTTCCAGAGCAGGGCTGCAAACCACTACTCCTTGCTAAAGAGCTGGAGACTATCCAACTCCTGTCCAGAACACATGACTAACATGCTCACTGGATCTGGATCATTCCCCAGGTAGGTATTATTAAAAGTGAGATGATCCTGGCCACCATAAAACAATACCTGCATGGGGCCGCGAAACCACAACCACCACGATACTCCCGAAGGGTCAACCTCAATAATCAAACAGAGAAACAGCTAAAAAGCCAAAGAGACAATTAGCGAAAACTCTGGGGCTTACTGATTCCCTTGGAAATAACGTGGAGCTTCCAGTTGACCCCTGCTACTTTCAGGGGACTGGGCTCCCCTATACCCCCAACAGCACAGATCTAGATAGTAAAGTATTCTATAAAGACCGATAAATGTGTCCCCGGGGGGGAAATATTCGACGCAATGATGTGATTTGATTTACATCTGCACCGACTAGGTAGTCATAATCAGATGGTGGTCAAACCACTTGAATGATTTGCAAACGTTATTCACGCGCTAGTAGGCCATCGAATATGTATATCCTCCGGTCACTCCTAGTAGCAATTTCGAAAGCCCGAAGTAGGCCGCAGCCTTCACTCCTTGCTAAAGAGTTGGAGACTTTCCAACTCCTGGTCCAGAACGCATGAAGCTTAATATAATTAAGAATACGACGACATTCATACTCACTGGACCTGAACCATTCATTGTGTTCATTATGAATGATCCGACCCACAAACTATCACAAGGGTCTCGAAACCACAACCACCACGATACTCCCATATAGGGGCCAACCTCAATAACCAGTCAGAGAACAACTAATTGTCTCAAGAGACAAATAGTGAACTCTGCGGGCGTACTGATTTCCGTGGAAATATGTGGATTGTCCAGGTGACTCCTACTAGCCTTTGAGGGGCCTGGGATCCCTTTTACGCCGCAAGACACCAGTCTAAATGGAATAGTAGGTTCCAAAAAGACTATAATGTGCCCCCGGGGGGATATATTCGACGCAATGGCCGATTTGCTTCAATTCTTGAATGAGTTGAAAATTAAAAATTGAAAAATTGGTTTCACGGTTTGATAGAGAAGAGAATTCACGCTGCTAAAAGAGTTGATTTTTATAAGGGTGAAGATCAAGATCTTTATGCAGAATGCCTCTAGTGATGCCCATACTTTCAAATGTTGACAAGTTGATGCCCCAGGCTAATTTTCAACACTCTAGTGAACAGCGGCTACGTTGGCGTTACTACGATCACTATAAGCATACTGCTTACAATTTCTGAAAGTTTTCAAAAATAAATGTCAAAGGATTCTAGTTCAATTCTTGGCATTTAAGTTTTTGACAGACAATTTACTACCTAACCTCAAATTTGCACCCCCCCCCCCCCTTTATTTTATTTTAAATATATTTTTCAGAGCATTATCATTAGCTTTCAAAAAATATGATACGATAATCCAATTATTTATAATTATTTCGCACGATTTCCTTTAGCTTTCTGAGTTGGCAAATCAAAGTTAAAGAGAAGCAAACATATAACAGCCAGCAGCCGTAAATTTGTGTATTTCAAGTCTGTAAACTTTTAAGAATTTTAAATTAACTCAATGAGTACGAAAACTGCCACTAACTTTCATACTTAAGTATACACAAACGAGCACACATGTGAGCATACGTGCATGCATATACCGCTCATACAGACACATAAATTTAAAGGAAAATATTGTATTTTATGGTATATATTTTAGGGGTTGCCAGCCAACAGTTAACCCCATCAGACCATCAATTCATTCACTCGTTCACTTTTAAAGCGAATTGACAAATGTACTTGTGCTAAAATGCTTAAACGTTAACAATAGCAGGAATTATAACGAAAGGAAATAACGAATAAAGTTCAACCTGTTTTGTATATAGAAAAAATAAAATGATTTTCAGCAATTCTCAGATCTATCCTTTAGCGCACATGATAAAATTGCAATATTGTTTCATATTAGGAAAAGGAGCAGTAAAGTAGTAAAAATGTTTTTTAAAATCATACTTAACTAACTAATATAGAAATACAATGTATAAATTGAATTTTTGGGCTAATTGTTGAAAACTCGGGGCAACCGTTGAAGCAATCATTGCTTCAACTTTTACTTTTACTTGCTGAAATATAAATATATGTGGTAATTTTAATAAAATTCGAAACACAAGACCCAAATCTAAATAAAAACTCTTGGTTGCTTTAACGGTTGCCTCGTGTGTATTTAAGAAACTAATAGTTTTTACCTACAAAAACTTAAATTTCTTACTCGGCTACAATATTTAAATATAGTTATTAAATAAATCATTCAAACCCTTTACAACTCCACCCTTAATATTAACATGGAAACGTTAATTGCTTCAATTCAAGCAAAAAACAAATGTTTTAGCTTTTTACACTCCATTATAAATTCAATAATTAATAAGGAAACATACAATGAGTGCCAAGAAAACCTCTACTTCCAACGAATTGAACAAAAATATTAGAAAAAATTTGTTGCTGTATTTAAAACTGTTATAAAAGTAAAACGGAAGGAGCACCTTATGAAACACTCAAAAAAAAAAAAATAAAGAGACAGACACAACCCAAAAAATCAATAAAAGCATATGTTCCTCAATTGTAACAAAGTTTACTTTACTGTTGCTGCTTTTGTTGCTTTTATGAAATCTTATACGTCTTTACATACATTACATACTTACATACATACATTTTATGAATTGTGCCAAAGCAGAAATGCAAGGTGATACATCACTTTGTTGGGCATAACAAGCATGTGCATGTCGAATTTTTCACAAATTTTTTAAACAAATAAATGTGGTTTATGTGTCTGGCGTCTTAAAAGTGAAAGAAGAGCAAATACACTAATTTGTGGTAGATACACAGACACGTGTTTTCTCTAGATGGGAGATGCCAGGCCCTTTATATATTTCTTTATCCTACATAAATGAGACATACAAGTATTTATGAAAAAGTAACTTTTAAAGAGTGGGAAAATTTGGATTTAGGAAGAATATTTGGCTTAAAGCACACACTTTTTTACAATTTCAGTTTTGTTGACACCATTGGAAATTAGAAACATGGAAAGTAAAATGCCCACCTCTAGTACATCGATAGAACTCCGCACATTTCACAAAATTTTGAAGGACATTTTGCAACAAATAATCGCTTATCAACGCTAATCAACGCAGCGCCAAATTTCAACTTTAAGAGCGTCAGTTGGTTGTGGGTTGTTCGTGTCAACACGATCTTCAAAGGCCCAAAAAAAAAATAATCAGCGGCATTAAATTACAAGAGCGAGCGGACAATTCACCAATATAACCAAACCGGGAAATTTCTAGTGCAACAACATTTTGGTTGCCTTTATGATTTGTGACACCGTCTTGCAGAATGTAAAAGGTGATAACAATTTAACCCATTTGGACACATAAAATTAGTTTTCATGGTTTGATAATACAGAGAATTCACGGAGATGGCGGCTCGTTGGTCCTTAAGAAAAATGACTAATTATGCCGTCTGAGCAGAAACGCTACCACTTTTGTGAGCCTCACGATCTGGTTTCTTTACACAATCGCGTAATTGAAAATGAGCCTCATCACAAAAGTTAATGTTGCTGAAAAATGCATTATTTTCGTTTGGCCAATTTACAAACGTTCGACGCAAGCAATGGATATATGTGATACAGATTAACGTTAGCACCTAGCCATTCGGCCCTAATCGTTCACTAACGCCCTAAGGCGCATACACACTTAGGTGCTTACACACCTTAGTTGTAATTTTACGAAGCACGACCGAGATCTTAAGATTATCCAATTCTTTGGACCGCTGCATGCATCGGACGCTTTAAAATGTAATTGATTTTAAACCACAGCCTCCACGTTTCTTCCAGAGGAGCCTCATCAATAACAATAACAGGGCTACGGCCCTGTTATTGGTGTTATATGTTATTGTATACCACAGAATCCTGCTGTCCGCAGGGTGTTCAAGGCAACTGGTTGAGCCTGGAGAGGGAATTTTTAATTTTCTTTCAATTTAAGGCTCTTGCTGGCCAAGGTGATCTCTGAAAGCACACGTCAAAATAGGGAAGAGATCCACCTTAACAGCGTGCCTCCGTGGGGAGTAAACAATGGACAAGCGTGATAAGATTTACGTCAGTACCTAGCTGCGTAAGCCATAACCTGACGGTGGGTCATATTACTGTGGATTAAACGCAGCGTCATTCTCGCCCTGTGAATACGTATATCCCCTGAGATACCTATATCCTCCAGTCACCCCTAGTTGCAACTGCAAGAGCTCGGAGCAGGCCAACGCCCCCACTCCTTGCTGAAGAGTTGGAGACTATCCAACTCCTGGTCCAGAACGCTTGAAGCTTAATAAAATTTAAAAACACAATCGCAATCATGCTAACTGGACCTGGAACAAACATTGTGTTCATTGTGAATGATCCGACCCACACAACCCAAACGAGGGCCTCGAAACCACAACACCACGATACTCCCGCAGAGCCAACCGCAATAGTCAGTCAGAGAGCAGCTAAAAGGTTAAGGAGCCAAAAAGCTGAACTCTGGGGCTTTACTGATTCCCGCGGAAGTAAAATGGAATTATCCAGTTGGCTCCTGCTAGTTTTGTAGGGGACTGGGCTTGCGTTTACCCCCGTTAACACATG
Source organism: Trichopoda pennipes (assembly GCA_030448955.1). Lineage (NCBI taxonomy): Eukaryota > Metazoa > Arthropoda > Insecta > Diptera > Tachinidae > Trichopoda > Trichopoda pennipes. The sequence continues at coordinate 1,049,346 of JASKUP010000094.1, forward strand.
TAATGATGATGAGATTCCGTCAAAACATATCAATGTGCCCCTGGAGGGGGGGTCAAAAAATGGACAGCCGGCTTTAATTCTAAAACAAGTTGAACTTTATAAAAGTGAAGGTGAGTCGTGAAGCTCGCCAATAGTTTTGTTTGGAAGGCAAGATGGTAGGATCAGATTTAGATTATTTGGCTGAAACAAAATGATTCTATGGTTGGGACTACTGGCAAATACAAATAACCGATAAGAAACAGGAGAAAGTTTCGTTCAGTGCGACCGATAATTCATTATAATGTCATTTGGGTACTGCGACGCTCCAGCTAATTATGAGCGTTTAAAAGAATGTATGTTTAAGCATCTCAATTGGAAGACATGTTTGATGCATCTGGATGACATATTCGTAATGGGATGATGAACAATTTAAAAAATTCGGATAAAGTATTTAAGCGTATAGCGACTGCAGCTCTAAGATTACGGATAAAAAAATATATTTGGTGTCAAAAGGAGATTAAATTCTTGGAGTGTCGTGTAATATCAAATGGCGTAACAGCTGATGAACACAAAGTATTAGCAAAAAAAAACTGGCCTCGCCCATAAAATCTTCATGAGTTGCGTAGCTTTCTGGAGGTTTGTGCCAAACTTTTCTCAAGTGGCAAGCTTGCATCTGTTGCCCAGAAAGTTGTAAGTAAACGATTGGAATAAGGCAGCACGACAAGCGTTTCAAACATTTAAGAAACTCTTGTGTTAGGTAAACTCCATCTCATTGATCATGTGAGAAAAGACTCCTCCTATACCGCAGCCACTTGCATACGTGTCCAATCCAACTTCTTGAAGAGCTCTTCTGCATTGTTTACTTGATAAAATGTAATAAGAAACCACTTCAGACGACAAGTGTCTTTTTATCAGTGGGACTAGGAGGAGGTTTTATTTCATACATTTTTCTTCAAAAAGAGAGGAAGTTTCCTTCTTCTCTTCTATAAATTTTGTTTTTAACTAATGGCGAACAACTTGACTTCAGTTGAAGCTTGAACTTCTTACACCTTCCAGAAATGCGATTTAGACATGGTTGAGGCAACGTGACTATAACAAAACTAACTTCCACTTTTATCTTTTAAACATCCTGTCAAAAGTTTAAAATTATGTCTTCAGCTTCTTAAAGCTCCATTTGCCTAGTCACTCCTATTTGAATAAAATGACCCTTTTCTGTTTGGAATTAAAAAATTAAAATGGTTTTTGGAAGCCGTATTTTAACGACCGCTGTATTCCGCTTAAAATTTTGTCTACAAAACGATAGAAGCAAAGCAAATTCGTTTTTCTTATTCCATTTTTTATTTTAAATGCAACCAACAGTCGTACACCACCGAACACTTTTACTTTTTAAGGATTTGTTATGTTTCTTTTGTCAAGGATCCACTTTTAATTCTAAACATGTTTTACATTTTTAATTCCTATTTCATTTCTTTCTTTTTCTTCTGCTTAATGTCTTGTATTGTCTTGTCTCCGTTATGTGTTTGCTCCTTCGGTTTTTTGTGTATTTGCCATTTCGTTTTTTAATGAAATCTATGTAAATTGTTTGTATTTATGAAATTAACAATGAAGTGGATACAGACCATGTGATGTACAGACGTAAAAGGATACAACCTGACACAAACACCCATATACACAGTGGTGTGTATTAAGGGAAAATTTTACAATTATCAGCAAATTTTCAACAGAACAGAATGAGAGACAATCACAAAACTGACAAAATACGCAAAAAAAAAACAGAAAAAAACACTAACAAAAGCCAGCAAACAAAAAGCGGCTAAAGAACGTTTTAATAGTCATTTTTTAAAGGATTAAGTCTGCAGTCACGTTATTACACTCGGCTTACTCTTTTTTGTAATTTGTTTATAAACAAAAAAGGAAATTTCTTTGTAGTGTGTTTTAAGTGTCCTTTTATTCATTCATTGTTATCAAATTTGTTTTTTTATCGAGGGTGTTATTTGTTAAATGTATTTGAAATTTGATTAGACAGGATAATCATAATTTGATTGTATTCTATAAAATTTCTGTTTTTTTGTTGTGAAATACTTCTAACGAAAGAAGCAACTGTTAAAGAGCTTCACAACCACAACCAGGCAGGCATTTATCGTACTAGTTTTTAGCATATTTGCAAATGAAATGAAGTCTACTTGTCCTGTAATTAAAGGACATAAAATATTAAGACATAAAAAATTGAAATTTTTTCCCTAAACCTTTTATTATTTATGATCACATCAGAGATGGCGTTTGTTGTCTTCTATTTTAAGTACATAGCTTTCATTGTAAAAATTAGTTCATGCAGCGGAGTTTAAAACCTATTTTCCTTTCAGGCTTGTTTAAAATATAAAGTAGTTAGAAGAATAATTATGACAAGAGATTTATCGAAATTTTAAGACTCTTAGGGACCCACCCCCGGGAGCACATCATATAGAATCTCGCCGTCATTACATGTGTCAACGGAGTAAAAACGGGAGCCCAGTTTCCTGAAGGCTGGCAGGGAGCCAACTGGAAGCTCCACGTTATTTTCACGGGAATCAGTAAGCCCAAGAGTTCAGCTTTTTGTTCTCTGTGTGACTATTTACGTTGGCCCTTCGAGAGTATTGTGGTGGCTGTGGTTTCGCGGCCCTTATGAATTTGTTTAAAGGGCCAGGATCATCTCAGCTTTACTGAGAACAATGGGTGAATGATCCGGATCCAGTGAGCATACTTGTCATGTGTTCTGGACCAGGAGTTAGATAATCTACAACACTTCAACAAGGTGTGGGGATTGACGGACCTGCTTTGGAAACTCCGAAACTTGCAACTGGGAATAAACTGTTGCTAGAAATTAATCTTCGGCTTCAGAGGGCGGGTCGCACACATCCAATTACACCAGGGATTTAATCACCGTCGAGTTATGGCATACACACGCTAGGTACCGACGTTAATCTTATCACGCGTTAAGACTCTTAGAGCTTATATACTGAATTTTAAAATATCGTTCATTGAAAAATTAAACTAGATATTTTGCAATTTAGTTTGAAGCAAAAATTGTCAAAATCGCTTCAATTCACCTATTCTTTACTCAGTTTTAACCGTTCATTATCAACTTCGTCTCAAATGGAAACGAAACGACTTGTTTGGCAGAACATCCAAAAATGTCTATGAAAAAATTCACATCATAATTTTTCTATAAAAAAATCTAATTAATCATAATTTTTTTGTAAAAATAAACATGTTACATGTTCTCCACAAAAAAATTTGTAATATAAAAATTTTGTCACAAATTTTCCCAATAAAGTTTTAAGTATTCATTTTTCTGTAGAAAATTTTCGGGTCATAATTTTCTGTAGAACATTTTCACTAGTCAAAATTTTTCTACAAAAATTTTTCATCGGTTATACTTTTTGTATAGAGAACTATCATTACTCATAATTTTTCTAGAGAAAATTTTCATCAGTCATAGCTTTTCTGGAGAAAATTTTCATCAGTCATAGTTTTTCTAGAGAAAATTTTCATCAGTCATTATTTTTTTAGAGAAAATTTTCATCATTCATAATTTTTCTATAGAAAATTTTTCGTACTCAAGTTTTTTCTTCAGAAAATATTTATTAGTTAAAATTTTGCTGTAGACTGCTTTCATCATAACTTTTCTATAAAAAAAATATATTGCTCATACAGAAAATCATCATCAGATCATCAGTCAAATATTGCTATTGATTTTTTTTTTGTTTAATTTTTCTATAAAAAAATTTATGTTATAATTTCTCTAGATAAATTTTTGATTCGTCGTATTTTTCTATAAAAAATATTTTTATCATAATTTTTCTGTAGGAAAAATCATAAGCTTTCGATAGATACTACCAGTCATAAATTTTCTATAAAAGAGTTTTATAATTTTTTTATTGAAAATTTTCAGTACTCAGGTTTTTTCTACAGAAAATTAGTCAAAATTTTGCAGTCAGAATTTTTCTATAAAAAAATTTATTGCTCATAATTTCTTCACAGAAAGTTTTTATCAGTCAAATATTGCTATCGAAATTTTTTTGTTTAATTTATTTATAAAAAATTCTACATAAAATTTTGATTCGTCATATTTTGCTATAAAAAGTGTTCTTGTCATAAGTTTTCTGTTAGAAAAGTCATAGGCTTTTGATAGAACTCACCAGTCATAATTTTTTTATAAAAGAGTTGCATCACTTTTCTGTAGAATTTTTAATAATCATAATTTTTCTATAAACAAAACACCATCAGTCGTAAGTTTTCTCTAAAAGAATACATACCATAATTTTTATACAGAAGATTCACATCAGTTGTTACTTTTTAAAAGAATATTTTAATCAGTCATGATTTTTTTCCCAAAACTTTTGCTGTAGAAATAGTTCATGACAAAATTTTTCTATATAAAATTTTCATCAGTCATATAAACAAATCATCAGCAGGCTTACTTCAAGAAAAATCTTTGCTCATAAGGTTCCCATAAAAAAATTCATACCATAATTTTTTTATAGAAAATGTTCATCAGTAATTATTTTTCTTAAGAATATTAGCATCAGTATTTTTATTTTAAATTTCCTAAATTATTACTTTTATTTTTATTCGAGCTTTTTTTTTAATTTAATTAAATATGAACTATCCTTTAACAAATTGTAATAATTTTTTGTTTTTGTAAAATATAAAAAACAATTTCCTGAAGAAGCTTTCCACAGGAAAGCGAAATTTCAAGAAAAATAAAATCGTTAAATTATTTAAAAGACCGTTAAAAGATTAGTTCATATTTAATTTTCCTAAATCATAATTTTGCTGTAGAAAAATTTGATATCATAATTTTTCTCCTAGAATATTTTCATCAATCATTACTAATAGAAAGCGAATTTTTTAATAATAATTTTGCTATAAAAAAATTCTTCGATCGAAATTTTTCTGCAAAAGAATACATGTCAGCATTTTTGTGTAGAAAATTTTCATCAGTTTTCAAGAGAATATTTTCATCAGTCATTACTTTTTACCAAAAAAAATGGATTTATTAATAATTTTGCTGGAGAAACATTTCATGTCATAATTTTTCAATAGAACATTTTCATGTCATAAGTTTTTTAAAAATATTCATCTGTCAAGTTTTGTATAAAGAAATATTTATTCATAAGATTTCCATAAAAAAATTCATGACTTATGATTTTTTGTATAGAGAATTTTCATCAGTATTTTTTTTTTGTTTTAATTTTCCTTCATTACAATTCTTCTATAGAAGAATTTTATGTCATAATTTTTCTCCTAGAATATTTTCATCAGTCATTACTAATAGAAAGCCAATTTGTTAATAATAATTTTGCTATACAAAAAATTCATCGATCGAAACTTTTCTGTAAAAGAATACATGTCAGCATTTTTGTATAGAAAATTTTCATCAGTTTTCAAGAGAATATTTTCATCAGTCATTACTTTTATCCAAAAAATGGATTTAATAATAATTTTAATATTTCATGTCATAATTTTTTAATAGAACATTTTCATGTCATAAGTTTTCTATAAAAATATTCATCAGTCAAGTTTTGTATGAAAAAGATCTTTATTCATAAGATTTCCATAAAAAATTATGATAATTTTTTGTATAGAAAATTTTAATCAGTAGTTATTTTTCACAAGAATATTTTCATCTTCTGCTTTCTTTTTTAATTTTCTTTAATCATAATTTTTTTTTAATAAAAGATTTTAATTGTCAGATAAATAATTCGAAAATAATTTTGAAAAGTTTTTAAAAGCTTTATGTTCTGGGCCAAATACCAGATTGTTATTTCAGTAATCCTGACAAGGCCAAAAATCATATTGATTTGTGTTTTAAACGAAATTCGGATTTAATTTCAAGATTTCGTGACTGTTTTTTTTTTTAATGTGAATAAAGTCATCGTGATGAGCTTTTCTAAATATAAATGAATTCCATTTTTATTATAAAATGTTACGCCCATAAGTTTGCCACAAGAATGTTAAGCGATTAGAATACTATTTGCTAACACTATAAATATTTTCAATATTTAAGCTATTTTACGGTAAAACCACAAATTATTTTTATTCAGGCTTAAGTTCGCATTTTGTTTTTTTTTCCTTTTTAATCTTTGTATCGTAAAGCCTTCTTAAATCGATTTTCTATAAAATGACTCTTAAATGAAATAAAATTTTAACTTTAATGTTTAAATCGAAATTCTTTGCAAAATATCAGACAAACAGATAATAAAATTGTGTAATTATAACTCCAAACTGAGGTTGGATAAAATCATCACAAATTTTATAATTAACAAAAAGACAATAAATATTTAGAAAAAGCAATTTTGTTGTAACAGCAATAACAAAAGCCATAAAAAACTTTTACAATGAAAATAGGAATTACATTTAAGTAGTGAGAGCCCTGTTTAAAAACAAAATAATATTCGAAAAAAACAAACCCATCAGTAAATCCTTAAGATCATAAAAATTTTACAATTTTTATTTCCTTTTTTAACAGCACAATTCCATTTATTCAGGCCATAAATTCCACAACACAACACTGAGCGCAGTAAATTAAGAGAGAGAAAAAAATGAGTGTCCTTGAGAAAAAGGCACACACAGAAATAATCATAAGCACACTTCTCTATAAAAACAAGCACACACAAACACACACAAATAATATATCTATTTGGAAGTATAATTTCTTCACTAAATAAATTAAATCGAGATTCATATGAAACTCCTGATTATTTATTAGTTTTCAAGCAGCAATTATTTATAGAATTTTAAAAATTTGCAACAATTATTCAACTTTTATTAATTGAAGACGGAAGGAAACAAAGCAGCGTGAACAATGAAAACAACAACAGCAACAACAATAGATACAATGACAACAGTGTTGATAATAAAAATACACTGTGTTTTATACTTATAAAGCAGTTTGGTTACAAAACATCGAAGAACAACAACAAAATTATTAAGGACTTTTTATAAGGAAAGATGACTCACTCCAGCTGCAAAATAAAACTGTTTAAACGACAAAGTATGTCTGTATGTATGTATCTACAATGAAAGTAAGCGACAGCAACAAGTTAAACAATAAATTGTTATTAAAACTAAGAAAAAGCAGCTTCACACTGCACAACACAAATAATTCTTTTAAATCAGCAAAAGAAGAAAACAAAAACAACGAAAATGTATGAAATTATAAAAAATGAAAAATTTACAACTTTGAAGTCTACAATGTTTGCATATCTGTTTGTTTGTGTATCTATGATGTTACACAAATAAATATTTGTAACAGTATCAATTTTTAAGGATATTAAAACCCTTAACCCACACAATACCACACCCACACACATAATATGTTCACATAAATATATTCATATATATTGAACTAAAGTTTTCAGGACTAAGAGTTTTGGGGGGGTGGCAATAACAAGTAAAACACATTGCACAAAATAATAAGAAATTATTCTGGCATATTGAAAATAATATATTTTTTTTAACAAATTAACAACAGCAGCAACAGTGGCTGGCGCTGGCAGTAATAAACAGCGGGTTACAAAACAGTCAATGGAATATAATAATTGCTAAAACAGCTGTCGTAATAAAGCCAACAACACATTCACACGTCCTGGCTCATACTTTAATAGATTAATTAAATTTTTTTTGTTTTTTTTTTTTTGCATGAGCACTAACAAGGATATTAAAACACAGGTAGTGACAGAGCTTGCAAGGAGTCGAGTGTAAGGAGTTTAAACAAAAATGATAATTTTGGAAAATAAATTCATATTCAGGAGGCTAATTCTCGCTAATTCTCGATAATTCTCATGTGAAATTTACTCGAAGTTGCGATTTTTTTTTACTTTTGGGATTCTGCCATTCGTTGTCGAGTGGCAGATATATATCGATATTTGTAATGATAGTACTCGATAGCGAGCTTACGTTCGAACGCAACCGTGTGAGTTTAAATTCGATAGCATATTTAATGTCGAATTTTATTTTTAAATAGTTCGTTGCATAAAAAGAAAATGTAAGATAATTTTTTTATATTTTTTCATATTAAATTTTTTTATTAATTATTAGGTCAAATACAACAAAAACAAATTCCTACTGATTTTATGTCTGAACACAGCAATTTGGCAACAGGCGTTCTACCAAATACATGTCAAGGAAAAGCTACTAAAAGGCTAATAGACCTTGAGAAACCTTGACTTATAAATTAAATGCCTCTAGTCCACCGTTTAAAAGATGTAAAAGCTTGGCGAAAGGTAAATTATTCATTATATCCCACATTAACATGCTGCAAATAACAAAGTTTATATTTTTCGGTAGGTGCATGCTGATCTAAAGAAATGGTTAAGAAACAGCTTTCTTATAAGAAATGTTCCCGCAAGAAAACTGGAGGAGGATCTTTCGAAAAAAAAACCATTAAGCGCAAGTGATGAACTGGTTTAAAGGAGGTCCGGACATTTGGATCCCGAAACCAGCAACACAAATAAATACATAACAACACAGCACAAATCCATCTCAAGAAAGTGATGACTTAATCATACAATTAGTTGAGGAAGAAGAAACATCAAAAAAGAATGTATTAGTTTGCCAAGACTCGTCATGTTCCTTTGATGTATCCTTAAATGTATGCACGTAATGTTTACAAATTAAGCGGCTGTAACTTACTAATTGTTCGGCAAGCCTAATGGCTTGATTGTGTCTCGGATTTGTCCATATCACCGATTAAACAAAATGAAAACCCTTAAAATTAAAAATAAAATTGTCTCTTCTGTTGAGTGTTCTTGATAAAAAAGAGATTCATGCGTTCTGGACCAGGAGTTGGAAAGTCTCCAACTCTTTAGCAAGGAGTGAAGGCTGCGGCCTACTTCGGGCTTTCGAAATTGCTACCATGAGTGACCGGAGGATATACGTATTCGATGGCCTCCTGCGGCGTGGGTGATGTCCAAATAACCAAGTGGGTTGACCACCATCTGATTATGACTATATAGTCGGTGCAGATGTAAATCAAATCACGCACTGTCTCTTCTGTTGACAATATTTTTTTTTGGCATTGTAAGCATATGTTTTTTGTTTATTTATTTCTAGTGTTGGTAAGATCTTTTTTTTAATCTTTTACAACACTTTACTAAAAAATCGATTCGCAATATATCGAGTCCCAGCATCAGAAAAATTTGTTTAATCGAAATTAATTTAGATACGAATTTATTTCGATCACGAGTGCCGTAATTAGCCGCCAGTATTTTACAACTGCAGATAAACAGGATTTATTTGGTAAAAATATTTCATTTGCTTTCAGCTAGATATACAATTAAATTTTTTATTACCTCAACCAGTTGTTTTAATTCAAAATTAACTGCCCAATTTTATTATTAATTAAATTAAATACTTAAATCATATATTTTATTTAAAATAAAATCAAGAAATTTTTAATTAAATAATTAATTGAATCAATTGAACATTTATCACAAATTCAATCTCCAATAAAATCTTTAAAACCGCAAGGACTCTTTCCAGTGTAATTTTTTAAAAGAAACCATTACAACAACATAATGTTATTGTTGTCTCCGTAAACAAAAATATGGCTGAAAAAAGTTTTCTTCAACAAAGCAACAAAGTGTTACAAAGTACCAATGTTCAAAATACTATAAAGGAGAAAATCTTTCTGCCCGGCCGAAGGTCGGCTATACTTAAAAAGTTTGTAAGCGAAACCGATGCAGCAGCCGTTATAATAATATCTGAATTAACTGAAATGCAATTTTAGTCAAATGAAATAACTCCCAAGAGAATTCAGTTAAGAGTTATTTCATTATGAAAAATAATGCCCCTGTAGGCTAGCATGTAGTGTACTAGCTTTTTAGTGTGGGTGTTGTGGGTTCGATTCCCCACGAAGACCTTGGTTTTTTTCACTGCAAAAATAAAAACTGACTAACGGTGAGGCTGCTCAGTGATGAAGGCATAGTCACTGGTAGCTGTGCTGTTGTTTATACAGCAGTTAATTTCCGACTATCCTTCTACTTTCACCACCTACCTGTTTCATTTCTTCTCTATCTCTTTCCTAAGGAATGTAACATGGTACTTGACTAAATAGGCATTGTTGCCTAAAGTGCTACTTCTCTTAAAAAAAAAATTAAAAATTGTGAAACAGTCCTCGAAAAACCATTACATCAAATATGATCATATAGTGCGGTTTGTGGTCCAATGGCATCATCAAATCGTACTTTTTCGAAAATAAACAAGGCAACGCCGTCACCGTAAATTCTCTGCACTACCAAATAGTGACCTCAACGATCTTTGGTTGTAGCAAGACGGTGTCACAAGCCATGCAGCCAACCAAAAAATTCATTTATTCCCTGAGAAATTTCCCAGTCGCTTTATTTTTCATTTTGGCAATGTCAATTGGCCACATTGTTCTAGTGACTAAATATCGCTGGATTATTTTTCTTTGGGCTATTTGAAAGTCCAGACTTGCCTAAACCACCCAGAACCAACAGACGCTGTCAAAGCTTTGTAGCAACCTGGTCTTCAATATTTTGTAAAAAGAGCAGATGTCTGCGGACATGCAAAAGTTAGATATTTTTCCGACATTATATTTTTATTACTGATTCCCATATTTTTTCTATACAATGGTGCCAATAGAACTCAAGTTGTCAAAAAAGGGTAAGTTTCAAGCTAATTTACTTTCTAACTTCAAATTTGCCCGCCCTTTAGAAAAGCCACATATCATGAATAAACTGGCTGCCCTAGTTTATAAAAATAGGAGTAAACATTTAAAGGAAACAAGAGAGTTAGAGACGTTAAAGCCGCCAAAGACAACATTCACATTCGCCTTGATGAATTGCATCGCAAATTGAGCTTAACTTATGGGGCATCATCCAACAAAGACGGAATAAATATGCGTATTTTCAAATCTTTCGAATTCTTTGGAAGTTTCTTCTGAAAGGTAGTTTGGAAAAGTATTTTTGAAAGTTTCTTTTTAAAGATCCATTTGAAAGGTCCTTTTTAAAGAAAGAGAAAAGGTTCGTTTTAATGGTACTTTTGAAATGTCCTTTCGAAAGGTTCTTTTAAAAACTACTTTTGAAAAGACTTTTTTAAAGGTACTATAGAAAGATAATTTTAAGTCCTTTTTAAAGGTACTTTGTCAAGTCCTTTTTAAAGGTACTTTGTCAAGGGCCTTTTTAAAGATACTTTGTAAAGGTTCTTTTTAAAAGACCGTCTTTAAAATAATTTTTAAAAGCTACCTAAAAACACAGGACGCAGTCTTTATTTGTGCAATTTGTCTAATGTGTTCTTAGATCAGTAGCTCGTAAATGAGTTAGTATAGATTTTGCTATCGCACTAGTAAGGAACAACAACAAGCTGTTTTTATAAATCTCTAAAGACAACACTCTTTCAAACTCTAACAACAAATTCATTTAAGCTGACAGCCATCAAGAGCATAACACCCATACAAATGCAGATATTCTTAAATTCGAAATATTGCCAGCTCTTATTATCAAACAGCGAACGAACGACAGGCAGTGCAAAAACGAAGGAAGGATACGAATAGCGAAAGACAAAGCCAAACATCCAACCAGCCAACCAGTAAAGCAGCCAGCTCAACAACAATAAAGTGATGAGGTGTTAAAGTAGGTGTTTTCAAGGAGGTGTGTACAACAAATAAAAGGATAGAAGCTGTTGTTTTCTTCGATTTCTACAGCTTCTTATACGGCTGCAATTGGGTGATGAGAAGATGAATGGTTACAACTTTAACTGCTGTCGCTGTTTTATATTTCTTTCTCCCCCTTTCTTTTTCTAAGTTGTTTGTTTTTCTCTGCTCTCATTTTAAATTATTCTTAAAACTCTAATTGTATTAAATAACATTAAGAGACTACAACAACAACAACAACATAAAAAACAAACAAACAAACAAACAAACAAATGATTTCAAAGAAAATTTCTTAAGACTGCAGCAGATTTCTTAACGCTAAACGAAGCTTCAGTAGCAACATATTTCATCTGTATGTGTGTAATTAACTACAGAACTGTCATTTGATATTAAAAGCGTTTTAGGCAGCTCCACGCAAAACAACAACAAAAACCAGAAGAAAAAAATTGAAAATTTTCGAAAGAGGGAAGAAGGAAGAGTTTACAGACGACATTCGAACTCAAACTAAACGAAATGAAATGAAATGAAACCGAAACGGATACAAATGTTTTAAATTAAACAAAAAGCGTTAAAGATATTAAAAGAAAATTTGAAGAAATGAAATAGAATTAAATAACGGAAAAACGTTTATTGCTGTCAGTAGGTATTTTACAGCCATTTTCTTTTTTTTTTGTTACTTAATACTAGCGAGATAACGCACAAGCTGAGACACAATAAGATTCCTGCCACTCCAAGACAGTTTTTCAAACTGGAATAAGTTTACTTTTTGTAGCACAACTGGACAGACATATCTAAACAAAATGATATAAAACTTTGCAAGTAAAAATCTTAAATACGAGTAAAAATATAAAAAGAACCCACCAGAGAAAAACCTACACAAGCAAACGAGGGTTCTGAATATTATCTAGAAATATTTTTGTTTTTGTTTTTTAACTGATGCTGCTATTATTCCTGCTTTGACTATTAACTACTTGCAACAATAATAACAACAAATATTCACTCTGTCTTAACAACAAGGTAAAGTGTAAGAGTCGCAGCAGCAAGCGAGCAATAAATTTTTCAATGTCAGTCGTACGATCCCATTCCTAAAATTGTTTTTTTTATTTTTTAATGTACACTAAGGAACTGCTGCCTATCGTTTCCAACATTACAACAAACCAACATTTACTTAGCCGTAATAAGACACGTAACAAACACACACCGCCTTAAATACTTAACAAAACTCTCAAATTATCAACCCCATACACTGGCATACCACAATATCCTTGAAAGTCATTAGTTTGATTTAAAAGAGCAAAATCAAGGCTTTGAAAAAATGGGGAATGAAGGATTTTGTATAGAAAAACATATTTTTCAGTTAAATAAAATGATGTTAAAGAGAGTTTTATTTTCCGATATAGAATTCTTTTGTTCTTTAAAACAAACAATTTTTTTGTTCAAATAAAGTGCTATAAATTAAAGGAAATATTAAGTATTTGTTAGAAAATTTTATTATACAAAAAGTAGCTTTAAAAAAAAAGTACCTTCAAAAATTACCATTACCTTTCAAACACCACTCTCAAAAGGACCTCTAGTAAGTACTCAAAACGTACCTATTAATAGTACCTTCAGGTTAACTCGCATTTAGAAAATATTCCTTCGGAAATTATTTTTAAAAAAAAGTACCAAAAACAAAAGTTAATATTTTTGAAAAAAAATACTTTTTATGAAAACTATATCAAAGCAGATTTCTGTTAAAAAAAATTTTTAGAGAAATTTAAAAATAAATTTAACATTAAAAAAGTACTTAAAAATTTGTACCCCTCAAGAAAGGTACCAAAATATTTCATTTGAAAGCATTAAGGGCCTTTAAAAATGTGTTTTATTTTTTCAAAGGGTATATTTTCAAAAGGGTACATTTTCATAATGGCTTTTCCTGTAAGTACTTTTTAAAATTGTAGAATGAAGGATTTTGTATAGAAAAACACATTTTTCAATTAAATAAAATGATGTTAAAGAGAGTTTTATTTTCCTATATAGAATTCTTTTGTTCTTTAAAACAAACGATTTTTTTGTTCAAATAAAGTGCTATAAATTAAAGGAAATAATAAGTATTTGTTAGAAAAATTTACTTACAAAGAGTACCTTTAAAAAAAGTACCTTTAAAAATTACCATTAGGAAGAACATTTTAGAAGTACCTTTCTAACACTAATTTAAAAAGGACCTCTAATAATTAGGCTTTTAAAACTATCTGTTAAAAGTACCTTCCATTCAGAAAATATGCCTTTGAAAACTATTTAAAAAAAAAGTACCACAAACAAAAATATTTTTTTTTAATATTTTACGAAAACTGCATTTTAAAACTACTTCAGGGAAATTAAAATTTTTTTAAAAATTTAGCATTAAAAAAGTACTTAAAAATTTGTACCGCTCAAGAAATGTACCAAAATATTTCATTTAAAAGTAGAAAGGGCCTTTTAAAATGTGTTTTATTTTCTATTATATGCGCAAATCTTTGACACAAATGTCTAAAACGTCGTTCTCAAAAGGGTATATTGTCATAATAACTATTCTTGGAAGTACTTTTTGAAATTGTATTATATTGGAACAAGTTAGAATAAAGGATTTTTGTATAGAAAAACATATTTTTCACCCAAATAAAATATAGTTCAAAACAGGATTGGTTTTCTATGTAGAATTCCTTTTTCTTTAACAAAATAAAGTCCTTACAAAAATGGTACAATTTTTAATAAGCATTAGCTAGCAAATTTTATTTAACAAAAAAGTACCTTCCAAAAAAACTAATCCTGAAAAAAGTTTCTTTAAGAAAAGGCAGTCTAACAAGAGTACTTTTCAGGAAAGTAAATCTACAAAAAACACCTTTCAGAACAAGAAAGTCACAGAAAAGTACCTTTATTGTCGTATCCATTCAAACAAAGCTGACCTTATGTTGTCATTAATTGCTGTCCTTTCTAGCTGTTTTCCCACGTGAATGGCGAGCGCTTTCGTTCTGAAGACATCATTTTCAAGCCGCGTCCTGATCTGTACTGGTGAGTCAATATTCCGGGTAATTTTTAAACAAAAGTCGCTTATAAAAATCGGTATCATTGGCAATCTTGCTTTAGATCAAATCAGTAGCCAAACTAAGCGTATATCACTTAAGAGCTGACAAAATGGCCTCCAGTTAAAAATGTGTTCTTCCAAGGAAAATATGTTTTCAAAATGTAAATTATTAAAAAAAAAATTAACTAACGGTAAGGAAAAAATTTTTTGGGGTACCTTTTTCGCATAAAGCAAGACAATTTTTGTAAAAGTAACTTTTACAAGAGGTACTTTTTTCGATGGTATTTTTTACAAAAAAATAAAATTAAACTAAGGTACCATTCCTTTGTTCGAGGTATCACTTTAAAATTTCTTTATGTATTTTTAAGTGTGCACTTTTTTAAATGGTACTTTTCTTAGGTGAAATTTTGCGCATGAAATTGAATTTGTAAGAAGCTTTTGTAACTTAGCTATTTAAAAGATCTATGTAAAGAAAATTATTTTTAAAATTAGTTTCAGAGAAGAAGCCTTTGGGTCAATGTGCCTTTAACAAAAGTTAATCTAAAAAATATTTTTCAGAAAAAGTACCATGAAGAAAAATGAAGATGTCGCGTTCTAAAAAGTTTTAAGAGTAAGTAAAAGTAAGGAAAGACTTTTTGAATAGCTTTTTTACATGTAGCCAAAAAATGTTTGATATCATGCCATTGTAAAAGTACACTTTTATAAGAGGTACTTTTTTCTTTGGTACTTTTATAAAAAAAAAACTATGGTAAAATTCCTTTGTTCGAGCGTATTTTTAAATGTGTACTTTTTTAAATGGTACTTTTTTCAGGTGAACTTTTGTAAGAGCTTTTGTAATTTAGCATTTTAAAAGATTCATTTAAAGAAAATTATTTTTAAAATTCGTTTCAAAGAAAAAGCCTTTGAGCCAAGGTATCTTTAATAAAAGTTAATCAAAAAAATATTTTTAAGAAAAAGTACCATTAAGCAAAATGAAGATGTCGCGCTCTAGAGCGTGTCTTTCTACGTAAAATAATTTTTCAAAATGTTAGTTAACAAAAAAAAAGTAAGAGAAAGAAAAATTTTTAGGGTACCTTTTTTTACATGTAGCATAAAAATTTTTGAAATCAAACTGGGATGCCATTGTAGAATTAACTTTTAAAAGTGGTACTTTTTTCGATGGTATTTAAAAAAAATATCAAACTAAGTTACCATTCCTTGATTCGAGGTACTGTTTTAACATTCCTTTGTTCAAGTGTGTTTTTAAATGCGTACTTTTTTAAATGGTACTTTTCTAATGGTACTTTTTTAAATGGTACTTTTTTAAATGGTACTTTTTTAATGGTACTATTTTTAATGGTACTTTTTTAAATGGTACTTATTTAAATGGTACTTTTTTTAAATGCATACTTTTTTAAATGGTACTTTTCTCAGGTGAACAAGTTTATAAGAATAATTATTTTTAACATTAATTTTAGTGAAAACGTCTTTGGGCCTAGGTTCCTTTAACAAAAGTTACACTAAGAAAATATTTTCAAAAAAAAGTACCATATAAAGAGAAATTCCAAAAAAAATTTTATCTTTTAAAACATTCTTTGAATTTGTTTAAAAAAAAAGTACCTTTTGACTAAACTGGTGTGCCAGTAAATTCAGTGCAATTCACTCACTTAAATACTCAAAATATATTTTAAGAAACTGTAAATATAAATTTTGAAAATTTTTAAACGTTTAATTTTAATTAAAACAGTTTTAATTAAAATAATGAAAATAACTCAAATATTTTAAATAGTTTGTCCTGCAGCTTGTTTCAAAATTTCTCAACATTAAGTTAAAATTTTCTTATAGTGGGGAAAAAGTGGAAGAAGAAGTCAAATTACTTTGAAAATAAACACTTCAACAATGAACCAAGTGAATCTCCCTTACGAAGAAAAAAAACACACCTTTTTTATTGCAATAAATTATATTTTCAAAGTCAAAGAGTAGAGTAGAACTGGTTCTATTCAGTAAAAGCAAAAAAGGAAAACAAGTTTTAATTAAAAAACAATAAAAACACTACTGAAGGCTGTGGTGCTGTGATGCTGTAAATCTACTGCAGTACAAAAAATAAAATTTAAAAGCCATAAAACATCATTTACAATCAATGCAGCCAATTAAACTTTACTTGACTTGACTTTACGTTACTTGCAAGTAACAAATTCTCTTACAAAAAAAACAACATTTACTTTAGCCGAGATTGTTACAATTATGCAGGTAATTAGAAAATAAAAAAGCCTTCAGGCAAAAATCTACATAATTTCCTAAACATCTTTAAAGAAATTAAATGTTTATCATTGTGGCATGAATTATTTGCAACTTTACAATTTACTACGAATAATTATTGTTCTCTTGAATATGTATTTCTAGACGTTTTATTATTTAATCGCTTTAATTGTATTCACCTCATCAGCAATACCCGTTCGTATCTTGAACATCACTGCATCTTTATTTTCCTGTTTTTTTTTTCAATTTTCTTTTATTGTAATTAGCATGTGTTTGTTTGTTTGTTTGATGGTTTTTAATTTCTACAATTCCACTTTCGGTCGTGTGCCAAACAGCAACAACAACTGGAATTTCTTTTTATAGATAAATGCCAGCAACATCAGCCCCAAATAACAATCGTACTTTCATATCAAAAAATACGAAACAGAGCAAACAAACATCCTGGCGATTTGAAAAATGTCTAGAGAAGTTGATAAGTTCGTATTTTTTGTGTGTTCGTTCGTTAACTTAATCGCAAATGGTACGTATGGAGCGATAATAAAGCATCTTGGTATGAAACATTGAGCGTAAATAATGCATAGATAAAACTTAAAACAACAACAAAATTATTAAGAGAAGAAAATAAATTAAAAAAAATAAATACAAACTTTGCACTAAAGAAACATGTTCTCCAACCGACTTCAATGGCCATAAGATTACGAGTGGGTTATTAAAATTTTTGATGTATGCCACTGTATCGAAACGCAATAAACCGAAATGACAGTGGGTAAAATACAGAAATTCTTTGTGCATCCACAACTTAACAAGAATATGTATGTTAAGGTCTCCTTAAATTTCAGGAAAGACTGTATTTTTATTTTTTAAAAAAAGTACTTTTTTAACAGGTGTTTTTATCAGTTTCTTTAAGTCTTAAAAAAACACTTATCCAAAAAGGTACTTTTGCTTTAAACAGTATATTTCTAAAGGTACTTATTGTTTAAAGAGTATATTTTTCAAGATACTGTTAGAATTACATTTCTAAAGGTACTTTTTCTTTAAAAACTATATTTTTAAGGGTACATTTTTTCTAGAAAGTACACTTTTAAAGAAACTTTAAACTTTTAAAGGCATTAAATACTACATTATTCAAAGGTTCTATTTCTTTGAAAACTACATTTTTAAGGGTTCTTTTTCTTTAAAAAGTATATTTTTCAAGGTACTTTTTTTAAAGAACTTCTTGAAAAACCATATTTATAAAATTACTTTTTATAAAAAGTACCTTATTAAAGAAAAGGTTTCTTTGATATTTACATTTTTTAAAATAGTACTTTTCATACAGGTGATGTTATAAGTTTTTTTAGAGTCCTTAAAATATGCACTTGCTTAAAAAGGTACTTTTGTTTTAAACATTACATTTGTAAAGGTACTTTTCTTAAAAAAATATATTTTTCAAGGTACTTATTTTTTAAAAAGTGCATTTCTAAAGGTACTTTTTCTTTACATAGTATACTTTTCAAAGTACTTTTTCTTTAAAAACTAAATTTTTAAGCTACTTTTTTTTAGAAAGTACTTTTCTAAAGGACTTTTTCTTTAAAAACTACATTTTTAATATTAAAAATATATTTTTCTTTAAAAAAATATATTTTTCTTTAAAAAAATATATTTTTCTTTAAAAACTATATTTTTAAAGGTGCTTGTTCTTTAAAAAGTACATTTCTAAAGGTACTTTTTCGTTAAAAAACTAAATTTTTTAAGCTACTTTTTCTTTAGAAAGTACTTTTCTGAAGGAAATTTTTCTTTAAAAACTACACTTTTAAGAGTACTTTTTCTTTAGAAAGTACACTTTTAAAAAAAAAATTTCTACAAATTTTTCATAAAAATTTTTTTAAAAATTTTTTGTAGAAATTTTTCTTAAAAATTTTCTGTAGAAATTTTCTTTAGAAATTTTTCTTCAAAATTTTCTTTAAAAATTTTTTTTTAAGAACTACATTTTGAAGGGTCCTTTCTCTTTAAAAAATATATTTTTAAAGTTACTTTTTCTATAAATAGTACTTTTTTAAAGAACTTCTTTAAAAACTACGTTTCTAAAGATACTCTTTCTTTAAGCTCCACATTTTTAGGTACTCTTGTTAAAAAGTTATTTTTTAAAGGAAAGTTTTCTTTAATAAATACCTTTTTTAAAATAGTACTTTTTACACAGGTGATCTTAAAACTTTTTTATAAGAACATGCACTTGCTTAAAGATGTACTTTTGCTTTAAACAGTTCATTTCTAAAGGTACTTATTATTTAAAAAATATTTTTTACAATGTACTTTTCTAAAGGTACTTTTTTTAAAAGAATAACATTTTTAAAGGTACTTCTCTTTAAAAACTACATTTTAAAGCCAATTTTTTTTTGTAAAAACTACATTTTTAAAGGTACTTATTGTTTAAAAAGTACATTTGTATTTTTCTTTAAAATCTATATTTTTACAGCTACTTTTTCTTTACAAAATACATTTGTAAAAAAAACTTTTTCCTTAAAAACTACATTTTTTAAAGGTTCACTTTCTTTAAAAATCACATTTCTAAAGGTACTTTCTCTTAAAAAAGTACTTCCTTAAAGGAAATTTTTCTTTGAAAACTACATTTTTAAAAATACTTTTTCTTTAAACCGTACTTTTTTAAGAATTTTTTTTGAAAACTGTATTTCTAAAGGTAATTTCCTTCAAAAACAATATTTTTAAAGGTACTATTTATTAAGAGGTACTTTTTATTAAAAGGTGCTTTTTTAAATGAACTTTTTCTTTAACAGTTATATAGCTTTTTAAAGGTACTTTATCTTTAGAAAGTTAACATCAGTTGAAATTTCTTAAAAAGTTATGGAGAATCTTTAAAGGCTTTTTAAAACTATTAAATTTCGTTGTCAAAAGGTCATTTTCGAATGATCTTTTTAAAAAAGGTACTTTTTAAAATATGTGTTTTTCAATATACTTATTTTATTTTGTGAGAATTGTTTGGTTAGATTTTTTTTATATTGACATCAAATTATTAATAAAAAATTGAAAAGTTTTGGTTTATGACCGCCGCGGCTGAGTCGGGCGTAATCTGATGTGACTCCGTGCTGTTCTTCAAGTGTTCAATCGGTTTAAGCTTATTGGCGTTGACTAGCGACTTCATTTATCCCTATATGATTAATGGCATTCAACTCCACAATTTAGGAGGCCAAGTCACAGATACGAAAGCTGAAGCTGTGGTGTTACCTAACGTTTCCTTCAATAAATCAATTGTAGCGTTAGCTGTGTAACATATTGAGCAGTCTTGTTGAAACCACAGTTCCTATACATCATGGTTGTACATCTAAAGAATGAAGCGTTATTCAGGCGCCAGTCTATTCGTTTTGAAGAGCCAAACCAAAGTTACAAAATGGCCGCAAGTTAAAAAGGTGTTTCCGACTAAGAGTGCTACACCTCTATAAAATACAACCGATAGATGTCACGTTCTAGAATGTATCTTTCTAAGGACAATAGGTTTTCAAAATGTAAATTAGTCAAAAACATTACTAACAGTAACAGTAAGGAAACATGTGTAGGGTACCTTTTTTTCAGGTACCAAAATATCATTGCAAAAGTACCTTTTATTAAAGGTGCTTTTTTCGATGACATTTATTAAATCGAACTAAGATACTATTTTAAAACTAGTTTTTATAAGAGGTACTTTTTTTGAAAAAAGTACCTTTACAAGAAATAACTTTTAAAAACTTTATTAAAGTAATTTTGATTAAGAAATATTATATTTTTAACAAAGTAATATCCGTTTATAAAAACTGTTTATAAAAATCATTCAAACAATTCAAATTATGACCACCACACTGTGCATTGCATTCCACCAGTTGTCCCCATGGAAGGAAGCTTTACGTAAATGCTAAAAATTTTTTCATTCTTTTTTTTTAATCTTTTAGTTGTGTTTGCCCCTGTATTTTGTTTCGTTTCATTTCATTTTGTATTGCAATGGCAATGACTCAATAGCAAAAACAAGACTTATTGCTGTTGTTGATTGCTGCTAAATTTGCCTCAGACATGATGAAGAATGTTTTGTTGCTTATAAGGCTGACATTGGGTTGCATCGACTTTAGTGAGCAGCAGCTGACTTAACTTTAGCTATTGTGAGGTATTTTAATCGTGCTATCGAGACTTCATTAGTGAAACAGAATCCAACATTTCCTCTTTGGCATCTTCATGAAAAGAAGTTTATGCATCTGATGGTGATGTTGTTGTTATTGTTGTTGCTTAAGTAATTGTTGTAGTTGTATGTGGATAATTGCTTTGCACGGTTGAGTACTATTTCGTGCAGTTTTATGTTGTTGTTGTTGTTGCTGCTGTTAAGCGAATGTAAATTTCCAGGCGTTTTTTTCTATTGGTTAATAAGTTTAACTGTCTGTCTGTCAGTCATTTTTGCATATTTGCAAGTGAGTTTGAAAATTAGACAGCAACAATTTAGAGAACTCGAACAGTGTAATCATTTGCCTTTACTTCATTTGTGAAATGTGTGTGATAATTTCGTTTTTATAGCATTTTTGAGTGTTTCACAAGTATTTGTGTAATTCAAAGAAAACTCAGCCATGCACAATGGGTGTTAAGAAATATAACACATGGATAAACTTCATAAAAAAGAGCCGTGATTCAAGAACATAAAATGTTTCAGCAAAGACTGTCGCCCTGATATTCCCAAGTGCGCCGTTCTTGTTCCCAAAATCGCTTTAATAGCTGAAGTAAAATTTTCAAGCAAGAAAAACTTAACGTGAATTTTACGTCATCCCATCATACCAAAAAAGTATTTAGGTTTTAAATTTTAATACAAGCCACCTAAAGCTTAAGTTTAAAATAACTAACTTGAGTGATTCGGGCATAAAGAAATGACCTATTGTAAGTTTTAGAAATAATAATAATTAAATTCTAAATATAAAAACCGATAAGTGAGAGATCTGCTGCTGTTGCAGGCAAATAGTCCTTGTAAAAGAGTCAAATCAATTGAAAGCTTGAGCTTGGAAAGCTTGAGGTTTGAATAATAAAGCATTAATCAATTTACAATAAAAAGTTTACATATACAAGTAGTATTTATGTTTATTTTGGACTTAAATATTTCCTTATCTAAAGTAAATTTGAACAATGAATAAATTTTTTATGCTTTTGCCACTTAATCAGCTAATTTTTAACTCAAAATGTTTCAAAAAACCAACTATTGGCCTTCGGTGGGCCAAAGCTTTGCCCTACCTGACTAAGTTCTAAACGTGACTCAAAATATAAGACTTTATGTAAAACAAACTCTTTGAACAAGTTGTAATACTTTACTTTCGTACCAAAAATCAGCTAAAGCTTAGAATGCATTTTTAAACCTATCACAAATATTTTTCTAACCGGTAAATTATTATACCTTAAACGAAAGGCTATAATCTCACTTAGTAGAGTGTGATTTGTTTTACATCCGCGCCTGACTATGTAGTCTTAATCAGATGGTGGACAAACCACTATTGTATAATTTAGAACGTCATACATGCGTCCTAGATAGCCGAAGTCATAATTCTATGCAACAGAACCACCTAGTTGCAACTTTAATGATTTCAGGGCAGGTCTGCAAACCAACACACCTTGCTAATGAGTTAGAGACTTTCTAACTCCTGTCCAGAACACATGTCAAGCATGCTCACTGGACTGGATCATTCACTTAGGGTGTCATTAACAGCGAGATGATCCTGGCCACCATAATTTTCATTATTCCCTTATGGGGCCGCAAACCACAACCACCACGATGCTCCCTTATAGGGGCCAACCTCAATGATCAGCCAGAGAACTATTATAAGTCTAAAGAGACAAATAATGAACTCTGCGAGCTCACTGATCCCCGTGGAAATAAAGTGGAGTTTTCAGTTGACCACCTGCCTGTCTTCAGGGGACTGGGCTCCCTTTATACCCCCAGTTGCATAGATCTAGACAGCTGTTACGTACCGTAAAGACCATAAATGTGCCCCCGGGGGGGATCTCACCTAGTAGACAAAGAAAACCGCGTATCAAAATTACGATCCGTGCAAAAGTATAGTTCTGACCGCCTTCTCGTAAAATGTTCCCACAGCGCGCCAGTTTGTTTAGACGTAATAATCAGTAGTAATCAGCAAATCTGTAATACGCAAATTTTGGCGCCCTTTTGAAAGGTGCGCCAAACACTCACGCAATTAACTTTTTTTTAATTTGTTTTCCAGTCACCAAAAACGGGACTAGGCAGCTTATTCAATTATAGAAGCTAGTCAACTGACAGTTGCTTGTTGACAGGACTGGTGTTCAGTTTCAATTAAAAGGCGCAAAATTCAAAAAGTCTCGGATTTAGTTAACTGCCCTCGTAAAATGATTTAGCACTTTCATGTTTTAAATTACTTACAAACTATTTCATTCACTTACTACCTTTCCGGTAAATCAAAACGATCAGGACCTTTGTCTCAAAGAGTTTCTTTAAAAGATTTATAATTATGAAACAAATTTTTAAATTATCGATAACATGTGGACGTGAACACAACACTTTTAGTTAATACCGATTGATTTATTGTGATATTGACAACGAAGTGATGAGACTGTCGACGTTAAGTTTGATTATAGAGATGAATATTAAATATTTAAGCCAGAACCACGAGGGTTTCTAATTTTTTTTATCTTAAAAACCACAAGAAGCCATCAATTCCTACTATTCATGATTCTGGCTGATCTCAATATAATAAAAGCATACAAAAAATGCAATTGTAAAGGGGTTGCCCCTTGTCCAGCTGTTTCGCAAAATGCAGGAGGACAAAACAAATATCCATCACAAGCAACGAAAGATTTTTAATTTTAATTTTCTTTAATTTTCTGCTATTTTTCTTGTGTTATTTTTTCACTCTATTTTAAGAAATCTTAATAGGACTTTAATGTTTAAAACACCAGCAACAACAGCAACAAAAAAGTAAAAGAAGAAAAATGGGAACACAAAAGCAAACAAAAATGAATTGAAGTGCCTGAGAACGTGAAGCATAAAAAGAGTTTTTTTTAAGTGAATTCGATACTTTTGTCTATGAATTGCTTACAATAACAACAATTTTCTTCCAGACAGCTTTTTTATGGGTTAATTTACATTTTTCCTACCCATGACTTTTTAAACAAGTAATAAATTATAAAACAAAAAACATAATTATTTTTAATTTTCAATAAAATCATAACGTTAGAAAATATACATAAAAAAATAAATACATAAATACATAAATAAAAAGCTATTAAAAAAAAAATATATATATATATATATATATATATATATATATTTATAGATAAAAAAAAAAGTTTAAAATAGCTAGTTAAGCTGCAGCTCGTTAATGATTTTTAAGAAATTAATGAAAAGTTTTAAAAATTAAACAAAACCGTCAGTGCAGCAAATAATTAAAAAATATTTTTATTTTGGTATTGGTATGGCTAACGTTTGTTAATGCATTTTTGTGGTTGTTGTTGTTGTTGAAGCTGTTGTTGTTGTTGGATTTATTGCAAAGTATTATTTATATCTGTCACGTTTTATGCTTTTTAAAACGTTTCGTTTACACCTTCTTTGTGAAATGCAAAGACTTCCAGGCACAACCTAAGTATATGTGTCGGTGTGAGTGTATGTTTCGAGTGTTTGACTGCAAAAATAAAATATTGTCAAGTGCATGACCACCATTTGGCTTTGAAAAAACGCATGCAGGAATGAATTGAATGAATTTCATTATTACAGTTGCAAAATAGAAACAGATACGCTAAAAGGAGAAGGATCAGTCAAACTATTGAAATATTTTTTGGCAAGGATTTATCTTTATAGAATTGTGTCCTTTCAAATCATCAAATAATGTCCTCAAATTCAATATGTGATGAGATTTTCTAATATAATAAAAATATATAACTAAACCGTCTCAACAATTTCATTATTTGTACTCATTAATTCAGGCATTAGGCAGTGAAAGTAGCCCTGTAAATAAGAACTGCATCATTCGTCTTCCCCAGTTAACTGCATTAATAATCGAATGGCCTTATTTTGTGCTCAAGGTGGATTTTTATCACTTTTTTCAAATACTTCAACAGGATAATATCGCGGTAAATTTATTAACAACATTTGCCATGCTGATGACACTACTATTCTGGCAGACAATATGACTAATTTACAAACTCTTGTACAATTAGTAAGCCAAAGGACTAAATTTATGATTATTAGTCGATCAAATACATCATATCCAGACGCCAATCTATGCGTTTCCAACCAACAGATAGCAAGAGTCAGAAATTTTGTACATCTCGATGTATTGTACGAAAAATGGGGAAAATTACAGGTGCCCCTGTAGACTAGTAGGCAGTGTACTAGCTTGTCAGTCTGGCGGCTGTGGGTTCGATTCCCAACAAAAATTTTGGCTTTTTTTTCACTACAAAAATAAAAATTTAATGGCGGTGGGGCATGAACAGCGATGAAGGCATGGTCACTGCTCGCTGTGCTGTCTTATACGACAGTTAATTTCCTTAACTATCCTTCCACTTTCACCGCCCGTTTTATCTCTTCTCTATCACTTTTCTAAGGAGTGTAGCACGGTACTTAACTAACTAGACATTGTTGCCTGAAGTGCTACTTCTCTTAAAAAAAAAATAAGGTAGTTTTGAAACTAATTGAATTCAAATGGCCTTCTCCCTCGGTGTGACACATGTGCGATATCTTATCAAAAAGTTATTCATTACTGCCTGGAGTATTGCAGCGGGACTTCCCTCAATTACCATTCGGATGGATTGCTTTAAATCATCTAAATTTGTTCGGTTTCTTTAATAAATTTTTTCTTTGAAATAACCCCACAGGAGATCTGGGAGGCCATCGGAATGTGGAAATTCTTGAAATCTATTTATTAGGGCATTTTGTCGCAATTCTGTCATAACAAGCATGGCTATGTGACAAGTTTCTCCATCTTTTTGAAATCAAAGAGAATGGAAAGGGATTCTGTTTCAGCGTAATTCTGGAAAGAAAAATTCTTTCAACATCTTTAAGCGACCGTCCATTGACCGTAACCGTAAGACTGTTTTCTTCGTAAAAGTAAAGACCGACAATGAACCTTGAAGAAACTGCACTATGATGCGAAGTGGTTAAAATTACTCAATATTCGACAAGTTTGCTTGTTAACATTGGCGTTTAAATCAAAATGTGCCTCGTCAGACATAAAAGTGCAGTTCAAGACGTTTTCATTCTCTGACGCAATTTGCATGATCTTCTCACAATATTCCAAGCGAATCGGGAAGTCTCTTGGGTTCAGTTTGTTTGTTAATTGAATCCTACATGGAAATAAGTTTCATACTTGGTGCAAAATTGTCTGCAGTGACTGTCTGCTGATACCCATTTGAGCAGATAAGTTTCATCCTGTTTCATCTCTTCTCTATCCCTTTCCTAAAGAGTGTAGCACGGTACTTAATTAAATAGGCATTGTCGCCTGAAGTGCTACTTCTCTTTTTAAAGAACTAAGAGAAAGATTGCAATGGCTAGGAGCACATACAGCAAATATAAGAAAATCCTTGCAAGCCGAGAAATTAAACTCAACCTTCGATTTAGATTTAGTTGAAGTGTTATGTCTGGTAGGTACCCTTGTATGGGGTTGAACAATGGACGTTTAGAGCAACTATTATCAATAGACTTGAAGCACTCGAAGTGAAGTGTTACCAATGATTGCTCAGAATGCCATGGGTGGACAGAATATCAAATACTGAAGTGCTAAGAAGAATATGAATAACGATAGTTTATTATAGTAGTCAAGCATTAAACGAAGAAAAACTTTTGACATGTTGTGAGAGGGAAAAATAGAAGGACAATGGGAAGGAAACAAATTTCTTTGCAGAGAATTATAAGAAATTTTACGGGACTCTTTTATATTCAGCAAGAAATCAAGATGAGTTTCGTAAAATAGTCAACAACTTAAATTAAAGCAATTATATCTACTTGAATATTAATTTGCATTTTTGTAATGCATGTGATCACATCTATCCATTAATAAATAAAAGAAGACGATATCCCGGTATGCCATGCGGAGTATCATCTTTTTGTCTGAAGCAAAGTTGTAGATATTGAATAGGAGAAAAAAAGCGGAACAAATCTACCCGCAAAAGTGCTTTCAGTGCCTTAAAAATCGCTAAGTGTTTAAGTATAAAATTAAACTGAGTGCGTGTATTTAAGTCACCCTGCATGTAGACCAGTATTTATTTCCATCTGCCTTTCTTTACCGCTTAAACTTAAATTTTTTTTATTCTATCTCATCACTTGTAAACCAAACCCCGAAGAAAAAGGTCAATATTGTATACTGCCGATATTAATAAATTGTCAACCCCCAATTAAATCCTGCTGTTATTATTTTTTTTTTTTTTTGTTTCATAATTTTTACGATTATTACCCCAACACTAAGATTATCACGTTTCCTCATTTTCCACTTTTTTTGCTCAATAACCGAATTACAAATCGACAAATATGCTATTCTATTTTTTCTATTATTCGGTATTTCTAATCTTGTTCTTTTGTAGTTTGTTCATATTCATGGCCATGGTTTGCATCATTATCCGATTTTGATAATGTGTCAACCAATTTCAGTGTCATCTATATTTTCGATGCTTTTATCTTTAAAATGTATAATTTTAGAGCTGCACCAAGAAACCTGCGCAAGCAATTCATCAAATTTTTTGCTTTTATATCGCTTCTCCATTGTCATGGTCGGCTAGTGGGGTGAACCTCTCTTTCCGTAAGGTAATTGTGTCAAAATGGTATCGGGGTTGAAGCATGAAATGTAATTTAAAGCTCATGAATGCATTGATTTTTTTAAAATAATACAGCAACTATTGCACTCGTGTTTGTATGTCTTCTCGTTGTACACGGTTCTCTCCTAAAACGCCTTCTAGGACTTGTTTCATTGCGTTCCTTTCCATACTCATGGGTGGTTATAACTGTTCCAATACAAATTTGTGAAAGATTCGCTTGTTAATAATTTTAATGCATCCGGTTTCTATTCAGAGCACCCATTTTTCGCCAGTTTTTTACGCTTTAAGGGAAATGAATTTTGTTGTAGTATAGTCCCATCTTATGCACACTGTAAGCTATTTGGATTTTTGTTGCGAACTGTGGTGCATTATTTTCAAAATCGGGTGTTCATTTTGCATCATTGAGATTGGTCGGATAGGTAAAAACGGTTTCAGGCTGCAGGCACATAGTATCCAGGCTCGGAGGTTTAGGTGGATGGATAACAGCAGCGTGGTGTAGTGAAAGTAGGAATGTATACTTTTATTTTACACTTTTTTCTTTTTCAATTTATAACCGCAATTAATGCATAAGTAACACTTGCATTCATCATGCCCAGGTAGGCACCACAATTACTTCATAAAAGAAAACTGTAAACCCTTTCCATGTATTCACATTATATAGGCATTATAACAACTTTTAGACGCTGTGTTGGCACCACTTAAATCTGTTTCATTTAAATTATAAAACAACGCTGTTTTAAATTCTTCAGTAAGCAAGATTTTTCGATCCTCTTTTCCTATTTTTGGAGCGAGATAGCCACCAACCTAACAAAAATCGTTAATTTACATAAATGTTCTTCTGGTTTTACAATAAAATTATTTCCCCAGCCACTAAATCACGAAAAAAGATATGAATAAGTTGATGCTTCATGAAAATATAGCGTCATTGAACAGAATAAAAACTAAGCTTGAAATGCAGAGAATTTGTTAAGCAAAAGGTCATGAGTTCAACTCCCATGTAGACAGCATGAATTTAGGAGATAGAAACTTAACTCTTATTGCATTGGAAACATCAAATTAGCACAGTGAATAAAAAACGCTTTAAACTAAAGGCTTTCCATTATTAACGTTACTTTTCGGTTGGTAGCCTTGTTTTTGAGCCACAAGAGACAGACACCTTAAAAATGCAGCATATAATAATAAACAAAGAATTAATCTGTCAACATTTGACATTTATTTAGTATAGGGTCCGCCAAAAACTATACAGCTTCGGCTGTGTGGCACGTAGCGCCGTCCTATTGAAACCATAAGTTGCCAATTCCTCCTCTTCAATTTTTGTGAATAAAAATTCGTTCAATTATGCCTCTGGACCAAAATCCGCACCAAACAGTGACTCGTTTGCGGTGCGTCGGCTTTTCAATGTATGCATGCAGGTTTTCTGTGCCCCAAATACGACAATTTTGCTTGTTGTTTACATACCTGCCAAGATCAAAATGAGCTTCATCTGAAAAGATGAATTTTTTTGCAAAATCGGCTTCTTGTGTAATTCGATCGCAGGCCCACTTAGCGAAGCATTGTTTAAGCGTATACACAACCATATTCGTTCAGCGGAAGGATAAAACTAATTATGTTTCAAATCAATCATGAGCTAAGTGTTACCATTCACAAAATAAGCACGAAACGTTAGATGGCGGACCCTTTAAAAAAATGTGAAAATTTAAGGGATTTAAATTTACACTCTTGAGCAAACAATTTTAATTGTGAAAATTTACTATCAAAATGTGGTGAAAACTTCACTGTATCACTTAAAAAACTTGAGCAGCTTTTTTTCGTATTTAGGCTCCATCTGAAGCCGCTGTGCGTTATTTAATCACTACACTCGATGATCACGATACTGTTGCTGACAATGAACCAACACGTATTGTGTTGGTTCATTGTCATTGTAGTAGCCGTTGTGATGCAAACATAGCCGCTCTACATCTAAGTTTTGAAAATGAGCTTAGAGCATCAACTTGTCGACGTTCACCATAATTAGGTATCACTACAGCCACTTTGAACAATATTTTACATCTTCACGCTCATAAAGTTCAACCGGTCCAAGAATTAAAGCCGATCGACCATTGTTTAGGTCGAACGTTTGTGAGTTGGTTGTTTGAAAAACTAAATGAAAACTAGGGATTTTCTACAAAATCATCTTTAGTAATGAGATTTATTTTCAATTAGGTCCCGTATTGTACGGCGGCAGCATAGGCCTATGTTTCTAGCGAAAATGAGCAAAAAAACTTCGTCAGCGTAAATTGTGTGCGTCGCCAAACCATGATAAGATCGCATAAGAAATTGGCCGCCTCCTTTTTGTAGTTTGACTGTATTATTTTATCTGGGACCATTTGAAATTACGTGATAAGATTTACATCTGTACTTGGCTATGGAGCCTTAATCAGATAGTGGTCAAACCACTTTGAATGATTTTAAAACAAACGTCATTCGCGCCCTAGAAAGCCGAGGACTAATTCTAGCAACAGGTCTTTCCTAGTTGCAACTTTAATGATTCCAGAGCATGGCTGCAAACCACCACTCCTTGCTGAAGAGCTGGAGACTTTCCAACTCCTGTCCAGAACACATATCAAGCATGCTTACTGGACTGGATCATTCACCTAGGGTGTTATTAATAGCGGGATGATCCTGGCCACCATATAAAAACTGACCTGTTTGTTATGGGGCCGCGAAACCACAACCACCACGATACTCCCATATAGGGGCCAACCTCAATAATCAGCCAAGGAACAGCTAAATGTCTAAAGAAACAAATAGAGGAACTCTGCGAGCTCACTGATTCCCGTGGAAACAACCTGGAGTTTCCAGTTGTACCCCTGCTGACTTCAGGGGTCTGGGCTCCCTTATACCCCAAGTTGCACAGGTCTAGATTGTCAAGTATTCCATTAAGACCGATGAATGTGCCCCCGGGGGGGATGATTTAAAATATGAAATTCGGCACTGGCATGATGTGATAAGTGAAGCTTTGTTGTAAAATGTGCTTCAAAACTTTGTAAAAAGCACGGACGCCTGCCGACATGCCAGAGCCCGACAACGTATTCCAAACTTTGACATTGCTATCAGTAAAATTGAAGTTGTCAAAAATAAAGCCAATTTAGTTCCTAACCTCAAATTCACCCACACACTACACGCTACAAAAGTCTTCGTGTATCATTCCATTTAAAGCTTGACGTATTGATTTGTAACTTTCTTGCTTCTAGCTTCCCAGTTTGAGTACTCGAATTCCAATTTTGCTTTGATTATAAATCATCACCAAAAGAACTGAATGCAACTTAAAAATGAAAAACTAAAATTTATTTTTGTTTTAATTTTAGGGGAAGACATTTTCCAATTGCATTTGGAAATTTAGCTCAACTGTGTCCTTAAACAAATTCCTTAAACACTGTAAACATTTGCGTTTATATATATGTATGTGTGTGTGTGCGTTTGTAGATGAGTGCATAGGTGTGTGTTTCAGTATGAATTGACACTTGTACTTTTCAGTATTGTTAATCTGAATCCGTTTGTCCGTCTGTCCAATTGTCTGTACCACATTAAAAGCTTGTTGTATTAACAAAATTGGAGGAGTGTTGGTCTGCACTCTTATGCACTTTCTATGCGCTATTTATGCTTCGTTTATCGTTCTGTATCATTTTGTGTATTTATATATATATATATATATATATATATATCGCTGTATGTGTGTGTCTGTGTGTCTGTGACTGTCTATCTATCTATCTATCTATCTATCTATCTATCGTTTTTTTCTTATAGCCCCCTCTAATCTAAAACAAAGTGAGGGCAGTTAATATTGCAGCACGGTACGTCTGTCGCCAAAAACATTTCGTGTGGCGCACAATGTTTTAAACAAAATTTCCATAAATTCATTTTAGCCATTATTGCTTGTTTGCTTTTAGCTGCTTTTTTTCTATTGCACTTTGTTTTTATTCAATATTTGTCTGTGTCTGTGTTTGTGTTTGTGTCTGTGTGTGCGTGTTACTGTTTTGTTTTTATTCTTTCTCCGCCTTTTTGTCACTTTGACAAACAAATAAAAATAAAAACGAAATAATTTTTTTTTTCTTTAGGACATTATTAAAATTTGTTTTTAATGTGTAAAAAGTTCATTTTCACACACACACACACACACAGAAATAGCAACAAGCTCAGAGGAAGAGAGAGAGAAAGAGAAACAGAGGGGGAAACACACACGCCCCACTATTTCCGTTAACTTCCTGTTGCATGCCATGTCAGAAATTTTTGTTAAAACGATAAATTAGTTATTGTTAGAGAAATGCGGTCGATGACGATAATGAAGATAATAATAATGATGACGAGGTAAAATAAATGAATGATAACAACAACAACTACACCAGCAACAATATGCAATCAGCAATAAAATAAAAATACATTTTCACATTTTTTCTATGGAAATAAAAATATTTGAAATTTTTATGAAAGCGGTTAAATGTTGGTTGGCTTAAAGCATGCAACTGCTGATAATGATAATAATAATGAGGATAACAATAATGTCATTTTGGATAATATATAATTTTTTGTTCTTCTTACATTGCATTTGTATTAGTTTAACTTTTGAAAAAATAAGTCAATTACGTTTTTTTTTTGTTTTTGTTGCTTGAAGCCGCCTCAAGTATTTTATTATTATTTAATGCTATTGTCAGTTCTATTTTCTGAAGTGGGAATAATGTTGCTTGTTAATGGTTTACTAATGCCTTAAGCCAACCAGCCAAAATATCGAAACCTGCAGCAAATATTAAAATGAAAATGAAAATAAAATAAAATATTTTCTAATTTCAGTCATTAATCTTAGGAATTTAGAACTTAAAATTTATAATTATCATAATAAATCAAATAAGCATTTCTCACTGTTCGCTGCTTGTCTCTGTATGAGTTTATTAAGTCAGCTGTACTTATTAATGATATAAAGAATTTTGGCGTTAAGTACAATTTAATCAAACTTAACATACAAAAAAGCAGGCTATAAAGAAAATGAATAATAATTATTTCAGTTTCGAGTGAATGTAAATTAATGAATACAATGAAAAATGAGACATAAAGACTTAAGAATTTTAAATAAATAATGAGAAAAACTTAAATTTGAATGAAGATTTTCAAATCGTTAAGGGAATTGTTTAAATAAATTTGTATTTACTGCTAATGAGGGCTAAATGCGTTAATCAAATAAAGTACCTCAAGTCATAGTTTAATCAGTATAGATTTTATAAGACTAATTAACAATATGTAAACTTAAAAATATATGAGCCGTTTTCACTAAAAGTAGCTTAAGTCCATATTTGATTAAATATTTTTTAACCGTAATACTAAAGGCAATCTACTATGTACAGGGTGATCGCCGGGAAGGTAAGCCACTTTGTTTTGCTCAAAATGGCAGTCGTGAAGTAGATAAATTTTTATAGAAAAATATTCGATAAACCAACGTATTTTAATCGTTAAAAGATTTTATCAATATCAATCATCGATTACTACTGATGATGAGAAAGTTATTACTGTTTAATAACGGGTGGGTAAATTGAAGGTCAGAATAAATTGTCTGTGAAAAGATTAAATGTAAAGAACTGAGCTGTCCTCTTTTGACATTTATTTAGAAAAAAGCTGGAAAATTTCGAACCTAAAACGCTACAACCTTGAATTAAGTATTTTAATTATAAAAATCAATTAAAAAATGGCGAAAATATCATTGTATCAATTCAAGTAGTTTTTCCTCATAATCAGGCCGTTTCTAAGACTGAATCGAGGCTCCAATATTGGTTGGTGACAATAGACCAAAACAATACACTCGCATTTGCCGTAATAATGCAAACATATCCGTGATATAGCAAAGTGTTGAGAATTGAGCATGGCACATCAACTTGTCGACGTCCAACTAGGACTTGACATAACATTTCGCTTAAAGATGTTCATTTTTTTTTGTATAAAGAGAAGTAGTAGCACTTCAGGCAACAATGCCTATTTAGTCAAGTACCGTGCTACATTCTTTAGGAAAGGGATAGAGAAGAGATGAAACACGAGGTGAAAGCAGAAGGATAGTCGGAAATTAACTGCCGTATAGGACAGCACAGCGACCAGTGACTATGCCTTCATCGCTGAGCAGCCCAACCGACAGTCAATTTTTTTTTTTTATTTTTTGTAGTGAAAAAAACCAAGGTCTTCGTTGGGAATCGAACCCACAACCCCCATACTGACAAGCTAGTACACTACCTACTAGTCTACAGGGGCACCTTACGGTTATAAACTTCCTCAGGATTAATAATTAAAGCCGACCGACCCTGGTTGGCTTTGAAAGTTTATAAATTGGCTTTTGTCTGCCAATGCATTTATTATTTTCAATCAGGCGTTTATGCAAAAAAAAAAAACAAAGTTGTCCCATATGGGTCTCACAAAATCCAAAATCAGTCTTGGAAAGGCCATTGTACTGCAAAAAAGTGACTGTATGGTCTGGTTTTTTACTGGGCAGCATCTTGGGAGAGTATTTTTTCGAAAATGAGCAATGAGCAATTTTATGTGGCCGCGTGTATTTTGGACATTTATTTTCTAAACAATGTCGCCACGCTTTTATCTTCTTAAGAGAATAGTCCTACAGTTTTTTCTTTCGAAGTTCCTGGACTTAATGAGGGATAAGAGTAAAAGAAATGAAAAAAATAAAAATTAAAAAAAGTATAATTATTATTCAGGTGTTTAAACATAACAGCTGAAAAATGAATGGTCAGGACTTTTAAGCATTACTAGAGAGAGATTGCTGCATAATGCAAGAGGGGGCTTTCTTTAACTTATAATTTCAATATTCGGCTGGGTGCTATAAGCCGATTGGAGGTCATTAACAAAAACTAAAAATTAATAATGCTTAAAGAAATTTAAGCAGTTTTCGTTATAAAGTGATATAAGTCCATATTTGACAAAATGTTTAATTACTGAATTCAATGTGCTATTTGATTATTATCTCCAAGTTGTTCTTCAAAACAAAATTCCAACAAATATTTTTTGGGAAAAATGTATTAATTATGTTAGCAAAACGAGTTGGTACATTATTTAAAATAATGTTCATCGTTAGCCATGACCTTTTTCCCATTTTTCTAGCAGCATATGAATTGCGCGCCAAAAGAACTACTACAGTTTAGAGGTAAAGACTGAATCAAACCAATTTCTGATACCTCTTCTGAAGTGAAGCTTATACCAGCAAGAGTGTCCTGCAGCGATCGATGCAAATAGACTATAAGGCGGTTAAGTCAAAACTTTCCATTTAATGTTCCCCATGCAGTTTTCGACCGGCCTTGCAACATGTGGCCGAGCTCTGTTATGATAAAAGGTTATTCTGATAATTTTTCCTTGATTGCATTCTTCAAACGACACAGCTTCCCTGTGATCGTGTGAACCGATTGTAACAGCCCATAATGCACACCAAATATCGGGTTTTTCAACTTTGGCAACATCATAATAGTTTTGGCATTTAGTTTTTTGACATATTCGTAGCAGATCTATTGGCAATTGTTACAATGAATTCAATTTCGCACGAAAATCGCATTGAAATAATTCAAATCCACTATGAAAATGGTGGTTCTGTTAAAGTTATATTTCGTAAAATTCGTAACATTTTCGCACAACATAATCGTTCTTGTGTGACCGCTTTTAAGAAATTGATTATTAAATTTGAGTCGCCAAGGCTCGATACGAAATGGGCGAACACTAATGCATGTCGACCGGGTCGTTCAAGTGGAAACAGTGCAGCCATGAACCACAGTGTTGAAGCAGATTCAAATTTATTAATTCCTAAATGTTCTCAACAATTGGAGTTATCCAAAGCCACCACAACGTGTGATTAGATTTACATCCGCGCCTGGCCATGAAGCCTTAATCAGATGGTGGATCAAACCACTGCATAATTTGGAACGTCATGCTCGTCCTAGGAAGCCGAAGCTATAATTCTATGCAACAGAACTTTCTAGTTGCAACTTCGATGATTCCAGAGCAGGGCTGCAAATCATCACTCTTTGCTGAAGAGTTGGAGACTTTCCAACTCCTGTCCAGAACACATGTCTAGCATGCTCACTGGACTGGATCATTCACCTAGCGTGTCATTAACGGCGAAATGACGCTGGCCACTGGCAAAACCACAACCACCACGACACTCCCATAAAGCGCCAACCTCAATAATCAGCCAGAGAACAGTTGTGCCTAAAGAGACAAATACCAAAGCCACCACAAGGCGAAGATTGTATAAGCATTTGACTTTGAAGCCATATAAGAGTCAACTGGCGCAGGAATTGAAGTCGGTCGACCATTTACATCGCCGTAGATTCCTTCAATTCATGCAGGAACAACCGGCTCAATTTTTCGGGCGAAACGGGGCTTTTCTCTTGTTAGGTTATGTCAACAAGCAAAATTATCGCGTTTGGGCTTCTGAAAATCCTAAAGCGATTATTGAGAAGCCTTTGCGCGCTCAATGTGTTATTGCATGTTGCACTATGTAGTCTGGAGGCGTGACTGGGCAGTTTTTTTCAAAGATGAGACTGGAAATGTGGTAACGGTCAAATGGATCCCGCTATCGCGAAATACTAACAATTCAATTTTGGCCCATTTTTGTTGACATGGATATTATTGATATGTGGTTTCCTTAGGATGGTGCTACATTTCACAGCAAATGAAAAGATCAATTTATTACAAACTAAATTTCCCGATGGTATAATTTCATGACAATTAGCAGTTAAGTGGCCAGCCTGATCGTGTGATTAAACACCAATGGATTATTTCTTATGGAGTTATGTTAAGGACAGAGTATATACCGAGCCAAGCCAATCAGTTTCAGCCTTAAAACTCAAAATTCGTGAAGTAATTAACGAAATTGTTTCGCCATTTTGCCAAAAGGTGATTAAAAGAATCAATTTCAGTCAGCGTGGTCGTGGTGGACATTGACCAGATATCATTTTTCGTTCATAATAGCCGAAGTTTTTTCTTCGTAATAAAATAAAAATTTGAATCTAATCTAATTTTTTGTTTTATTTTTTTTACGAAAAAAAGCTTTTTATTAAGAAGCTCTTGACGAAGCATCACCTTCGTGTTATGGATTTTTAGTGTTGGCGTTGATTTGGATGCTTGAGCTGGCTTTATGTATGATTTTATTTTTACGCTTGGGATTGTCGTATTGTATCCAGTTTTTTATTACCAGTAACAAAACGTTGCTTACGTTGCTAAAATGACTGCTTTTTGTGCCCTTTAAGCATCATATCCGACGACATGCAAAATCACAAATTTTAACGGCTCTTGACTTCAATCAATATGGGACCGAATTTCGTTGCGTTTGAATGAATACCATTGCTTTAAAGTGTATGGAAATTACTTCTTGGGTGTCGCCCAATGAGAATGCATGTTTCTTTTCTTTGACAACATTTCTCGTTGAGTAACTTCCTTTACTTCTGTATTGAAATCACCACTTTAGAATCGCGCAGATCATTGTTCAGTAAATTGTTGGTGACCATAAACCTTATGGTCACTTCAGTACAGTGCATTAAAAATTGGCTTGATTCATTCAAAGACAGAGCAGTGCTTTTGGCACGGAATCCTTTTGCTACCGGAAACATGGGAAAAGGTAGTGGCTAACGGTGGACAATATTTTGCATAGTATAACAACTCATATTGATATTATAACAAATTTAAAAATATCGACATTTTTAACTTGTATACCAATTACACTTGCCCTTCCTCAAGTTTTCGTAAGCTAAACTCGTTAGATAACTCTCAGTGGGCCTGTTGACTAATTTTAAATTTTGCTGGACTAAAATTTTGCCCGTTAAACTCTCTTCTAAAAAATCTCACATGAAGTTATATATGAAGCTTTTTCATCGCATTTCATAAAATATGAATAACATTTTTTTTTATGAATTAATGAAAACGCTAATAACAAACCACGAAAAACCAAAAAATTAAAAACTGATGAAACCTGTGATTAAAAAATGGCTAAAAAAAATTTATTGTCTAAAATAAAAAGTTGTTGAAAAATAGTTTTGCTTTCACATAGTAAATGCTATTTTTCAAACTGTTGCCAACATGTATTTTTAAGTGTATTTAAGCAACTATTTTTATATCCTTGTTATTTAAAAAATTTGTTTGTTGCTCAATAAAACTAACAAAAAAAAAACACATGGCCATACCTCGCGACATGCAGAAAAATACAGTTAAAAGCCTTTTTAATTTCATGACAAAACTTTTAAATAACTATTTTGTTGTAGTTGTTGTTGGTTTTTCTTTCTGTTTGTCCTGTTTGGATTTTATGAGTTGTTTTTTTTTTTTTTGTTATCCTATTTTATTCAGCTATTTTTCGTTCATATTTTATTTTTATTTGAAATTTTGTTTTTTGTTTCTCAAACATTTTGAAATATAAATGTTGGCCATATAAAAATATACGGCGTAATAAAACTGTGAAAATAAAATAAAATATATAAAACTTTTTCTTTTTAGCAATTTGGAAAACGAAAAAAAAATGAAAATCAGTGCCAGTAGTTGTAGTCGAAAACACAAAACTGAAATGTGAATGAATATAAATGTTAAATGGGAGAAAATGAAAATAAAAATAAATCTCATAAAAACCAAATTACCAACTAAAAAGTTGACAATTTGAGCGTGTGACACGCCTAAATGCATTAGTTGTTAAGCCAGGACATATCATACTCTCATCAATTTTGAAGTTCCTTATACTTTTATTTCCAGCTTAAATGAAAATTATTGTTATTTTTAATGCGGGCAATTTTTCATTTTTGACACTTTCTCATACCTGCAACTGTCACACTTAAATTGTTATTTAGCATTAAGTCAGGAGACAGCGACAGAGCTATAACTAGAAACTGATAAGAGGAATTTCACAGGAATTCTTTGCTTTAAGCGATAAAAACAAAAAATAATGAAGTAAAATAAAATGCAATAAAATAATAAAATTAAAAAAAATATATTTTGAATCATAATGGAAAACGTGTTTAAGTTAAAACAATTGATATTATTTTCATGTTTTAATAAAGTATTTTCAAGATTGTTATCACATTTAAAAGTGTCATATTTCATTTACTTTTCTTTTTTTTTATTCACCACTCAAAATTGCATGAGTTTTAATTCAAAGCAGCTCAGCAAACAAACAAAAGGGGGAAATACATAAAATAAACAAAAAAAAATTTTTTCAAAATCCAAAAGCTTTTGATAAGTTCACGAATATCTTTGATAAGACCGACCATATAGATTTCTAAAAAAAATCCTTGCAAATATGAGAACAGATCCCAAATTTTTTTAATTTTTTTCTCAAACCCGATAACTTTGAATGATCATTTCAGTTTTCCTGTATCACTCAATGTGATGTAATGTTAACATGTTTTTCAATCAAATCAAATGCTACTGGATCTGATAATGCACACCCAAAATTTTTAAAAGCGCTTTTCGCTCTAATTCTTCCTTACGTTACTTATTTTTTTAATAATATTATCACGTCATCGACGTTGCCGTCGGTATCGAAACAGACGAAAATTTTACCTCTGCCGAAGGCAACTGGCGAATGCAGGCCAATTGCCATTCTTTGCTTTTTATCGAAAGCTTTAGAGAAAATTTTATATCGGCAAATGTTGTCTTACATTAACGGCAATAATTTTCTTTCCAGTACGCAATCAGGAACTGGAATGTGGGAACAGATGTTTTTTAGTACGTCTGGACCACTTTAAAGCATTTGACACCGTGGATCATGATATATTATATATCATCGGCCAAGCTTATTAATTCATATATATCGAATCGCATACAGTCGGTTTTTGTAACTAAAGTATGATCGGACAAATTGTCACTTATCAGAGGCATGCCACAGGGGTCTGTTCTAGGACCACTATTATTTCCAATATATGTAAATGATTTGTTAAAAGTGCTTTCAAAATGCAACGCAGACGATATACAACATAAGTTAGGTAACCCCGGTTGAAAATGCTGCTACTGGTCTATTGCATTTAAATAATGAGTTAAGAAAAGTTTGAATCCTTGTAAATCTAAAGTTTGGCAACAACTTTTTCAGGAGACATTAATTTAAATGACGAGAATATCGAAATGGTTAACAAGGCAAAAAATCTAAGCATAATTTTTAACAACTGGTTGACATAGTCAGAGCACGTGCATACGTGATAAGATTTATATCTGTACCTAGCTGTGTAAGCCATAACCAGATGGTGGATCATACCACTGTGGATGAAATGTAGCGTCATCCTTGCCCTAGAAGGTCTTCAAATACGTATATCGTTCGGTCACATCTAGTTGTAACTTCAAAAGCTCGGAGCAGGCCGCAGCCTTCACTCCTTGCTAAAAAGTTGGAGACCTTTCAACTCCTGGTCTAGAACGCATGAAACTTAATATAATTTAAGAACACGACGGCATTCATGCTCACTAAAAATGGACCACTTATTGTGTTCATTGTAATGATCCGACCCACACAACTCAAACGAGAGCCTCGAAACACACAGCCACCACGATCTCCCGGAGGGCCTACCTCAAGAATCAGCCAGAGAACAGCTAAAAGGCTAAAAACACAAATAGCTAAACTTCCCGTGGAAATAAATTGGCTCCTGCTAGCCTTTAAGGGGAATGGGCTCCCTTTTACCCCCATTGACACATGCAGTGAGAGATGAGATTCCGTCAAAACATATCAATGTGCCCCTGGGGGGGTTATGAACTCAGTAATCATGGCTCTAAAGCACTCACCATTCAGTGTAATGTTCAGACCAGGAATGTTTTTAAACTTTCGATTACTCTTTCCAACATTTGTAGCCATACATTTGCTATAGAGCGGCGAATAATGTCGCCCAGATAGTCAATCGTTTCAGGTTTATCGGTGTAGACTAAAGAATTCACATATCCTTAAAAGAGTTTCCCCAACGGTGACACATTTATCGGTCTTTATAGAATACTTGACTATCTAGACCTGTGTTGCTGGGGGTATAAGGGAGCTCAGTACCCTGAAGGCAGCAGGGGTCAACTGGAAGCTCCACGTTATTTCCACGGGTATCGGTAAGCCCCAGAGTTTTCGCTATTTGTATTTTTAGGCATTTACCTGTTTCTATGGCTGATTATTGAGGTTGGTCCTTCGGGAGTATCGTGGTGGCTTTGGTTTTGCGGTCCCATACAGGTATTGTTTTATAGTGGCCAGGTTCATTTCACCTTTAATCGCACCTACCTGGTGAATGATCCTAGATCCAGTGAGCATGCTAGTCATGTATTTTGGACGGGAGTTGGATAGTTTCCAGCTCTTCAGCAAAGGAGTAGAGGCTTGCAACCCTGCTCTGCAACCGTTGAAATTGCAACTAGGAAAGACCTGTTGCTAGAATTAGTTTTCGGCTTCGTAGAACGTGAATGGCGTTGCTTTTCATTCACAGTGGTTTGACCACCATCTGATTAAGGCTCACGGCCAGGTACAGATGTAGATCTTATCACGAAAAATCCTTAAAAGAGTACAGCAGAATGAAATAATCGAATTCACATATCCTTAAAGGAGCTTAAAAAGCTACGTGAAGTCGTAAGATCTTAAGGACCAAAATATGTGAGATTGCGGTGCCAAATATTTTCCTCAACAAATCAATTGTGGCACATATTGTGTGACACGTTGCGCCACTTTATGGAAGTCACAGCTTCTGCACGTCATGACTGTTCAATTGATGAATAAACAAATCAGTTATCAGTTGGCTCTACAGCGATCAGTATTACCTGCAACATTCTGAGATGCTTATTTTTAAAGGAAGACGAGCCAGTGATTACACTAGCCCATAAAGCACACCAAATGGTCACTTTTTCTCGATGTAACGGTGACGCAACATATGCCTGACGCTTATGATTACTCCAAATATGACAGTTTGGTTTATTGACGTGTTCACTCAAACAAAAGTGAACAAAATCGCTTATAGAAATCGGGATTAGCAGTAATTTCCTTTTGGGTGCAATTTGCACAATATTAAAGCGTTTAGCATACTATTTATGCTGAAATGTCAACCCAAACTAATTATAAATCACTTGATAAGTGGCCATATGATCGCCAGTTAAAAGGGGGTTACCAACTTAAAGTTCTGTATCTCTATAAAAAAAAAACAGCCAATAAATGCAGTAATTTATAACCCTATAAATTGTTAGGGGTTCCAGTAAAAGAAAGCACAGATGTGTTATGATGGTTATTTTATTGTCCTTATTTATTGTAAATAAAATGGGATAAAAATTTATATGACACTAACGAAGCACTGCACTTCAAAGTATAGTGAGGCTGACATTTCTAGACATTTCCTCTTTAAGCAATCAAAAGGGCTAAGATATGCAAATAAGTGATAAGAAAACCTTAAAATGCTTATCTTTATATTGGCAGTATTATTTTACAAAATAAAACGGCATAAATTAAAAAATAAATAAATAAATAAGTAAAATCATAAGCATAGAAAATCAGCTTAAGAAAATTTGAATAATTTGCAAAATATTTAAATTCATGAAGTATCAACGCCCAACTTTTCAACACTAATCAACTAACGTTGCCAACATTCTCTACAGAAATGTGACTGCCTGTGAAAATTGGCTGTTGGTGTCGAAATTATTTTAAACTTGATCTTGAATTTAAATTTAAATTTCATGACATGTGTTCTGCCAACAACTTCAAAGGGTTATTATTACTATAAAATTCACTTCGTTATGTTAATCAGTCTCACTCACTATTACTCTTTGTACTTACTACCACTTTAAGGTGTAGGATGGTATAAGTTTTGTATGTTGTAAAATAAAATTCAAAATTCCATTGACTTGATATTTACATAATTTCAATTTGCAAAATAAGAAACAGGAAACAAGAAATTCAGGAGTTCAGGGGGGAAAAAATTATGTAGAAGAAGAAAAAAAAAGAAACCAGCAACATGATGTGTAATGTTAATGTTAATTAAAAAACAACAAACAAAAAACAAACACACTCACACTCACACAAACACTAGTTCATGTGTTTGTTTGCATATAAAACTAGAATATTAAAAATTTAGCAGTTATACATAATAGTAGAGAGGTATAACGACGGCTGGCCCAAATGAAGCGACTCTATACGTTTGAATATCAACGTGCAAGAAAAATGAGTATGCGCGTGAGTGTGTGTGTGTGTTGTGTGCTGGTATCTACTTTGAGATCCCAAAGGACACCTTTCACTTGTTATTACATTTACATAATTCTACCGAAGCAAAATTTTAAAAAACAAACTAAAATAAATTTAGGAATATTATATTTTAGCAAACAGGCGCAAGTACCCAACTAACCAATCGAATAGCCAGAGTGCACAGTGGTCGCATAATGACTTAAGGAAGCTGGAATATTTTATTTGAAGTTAAAAAACCTGGAGTAAACATTTAATTTATTAAAACGCTTCATTAAATAATACATTTTTGGAAAGCTTAACTCCACTTAAATCCCCATCCCCATTCATAATAAATCCCAAAATATTTAAAAAGTAAAAGGAAATATTTAAGTATTCACCACCCAAAAATTAAATACCATTTTGGCATTATTATCACCCAATAGATCAAAAGAACTTTACAAATGTCTTATTTCCAAAGCTGTTATCCCTTAAAGTACTATTTTACCCTTTAGTCTAAAATGAGTTGACATATTATTCCAAATATTGGCCATCGTTAGCCACTACTTTTCGCCAACTTTGCGCTAGCATGTGGAAAGAACTGTTCCCTTTTTTTAAATGAATCAAGCCAAGTTCTGATACCCTGTTCTGAATTAAAGCATATTCGACTAAGGCCATTCGGCCAAGGTCCTACACATTTTCAATGTTTTCAAATAGTTTTCGACCGTTTGTGCAACATATGGCCGAGCGTTCGGGTTTAGTTTGCATGTGTTCTGGACCGGGAGTTGGATAGTCTCCAACTCTTCAGCAAGGAGCGAGGGCTTTAGCCTCGGAGTTGTCACTAGAAGTAACGAGGTTAGAAATATCCAACGGCTTCCTAGTGCGTGGATGACGCTAAAATCATTCGCAGTCTTTTGATCCACCGCCAGATTATGGCTTACACAGCTAGGTACTAATGTAAATCTTATCACGCATGGCCGAGTGTTTTCATGATGGTAGATTATGGCCTTGTGTACGGTCAATTATTCTGATGATTTTTCGACGATCTCTCTCTACAAGCGATTCAATAGTCCTCAGTATAGGTCCCCTGTGATAGTCTGAGTCGATATCAACCT
Source organism: Trichopoda pennipes (assembly GCA_030448955.1). Lineage (NCBI taxonomy): Eukaryota > Metazoa > Arthropoda > Insecta > Diptera > Tachinidae > Trichopoda > Trichopoda pennipes. The sequence continues at coordinate 1,093,295 of JASKUP010000094.1, forward strand.
TCTAATCCGACGAAATACCGAACATTCCCTTGGCGTCATGAATATACGACTTCGGCGTTGAGTAATCTACTTGGCCGTGCTTTACATACGTCTTTTTGCGCTTGAGATTATCGTAATATATGCATTTTTCATCACCACTAACAATATGATGACGTTCTGACGTTTTTTGTAGCGTTCACCCATCATTTCCGACATGCACAATCGCCTTTCAACATCTCTCGTCTACCAATGTATATATGGGACCCAATTTCCTTGCTTTTGAATGAGTTTCAGTGCATTTCAACATACCCTGTTGTGTGACTTCCAATAAAAATGCAAGTTCTTGCGTGTGACAACAACCTTCATTAACTAATATTTCCAATTCCGTATCTTCAAAGTTTTTCGGCTGGTCAGACCTCTTTTTGTCTTCTGTGTCGAAATCACCACTATTGGATCATCCAAACCATCGTCCATTTTTTCAGTTGTTGTATATTGAAAACAAGCTGCTACCAACAATTGCTAATTTTCAGCAGCCATTTTCTTCAAATGAAAGAAGGTTACCAGACTTCCCCGCAAAACATCTTTTTTTTAGGCACAAAATTCGACACTGTTAAAGTGACTATTATTAGTAAATGCAGGGTGCCCGCCGTATACCACTTGGATCTATCAATATAAGACATTTATCAATATTTTATTTAATATCAGCAATTCTGGAATACAATAAATAAAGGTGCATCTCATACGGTTCAATGATACCTCCTGACTGCCACTTTTAATGGATGCAAAGGTGGCTGTTGAATAATTTGATTCCCCAAACCCACTATTCTGTTTATTCAAATGGAAATGTACCTCTTTAATCATTACGATTTTTTTATGAAAATCGGCGATTGTCATGGGCGAGCTGTAACATCCTATTGGCTTATATACAGCGGCCTAAATGGTCTTGTGGAAGAAGTTCTTGTGTCAACTGAATCTTATATGGAAAAAAATACAATTTTTTGTGCAAAATTGTTGCCAAAGTTGTTCTATGAAGATCAAGCTCCTGAACACGGCGTCGAATTGAGGTTGATGGATTGTTTTGAACACTTTCTTGAACAGCAGAAATGTTTTCAGCCGATCTTGCAATACGTTGTGGTTGATGCTTGGGTCTTCCCCCCATGGGCACACTTATATGTCTTAATGGTCGGTACAAGAGAGCCCAGTCTCCTCAAGGCTAGCAGAGAGCCAACTCGATAACTCCACGTTATTATTACGGGAATCAGTAAGCCCCAGAGTTCACCTTTTTAGCTGTTCTCTTACTGATTATAAGGATCGTGGTGGTTGTGGTTTCGCAGGCCCTCATGAATTTTAGGTAAGGGGCCAGGATCATCTTACTTCTACTGAGGACAAAGGGTGAATGATCCGGATCCAGTGAACATGCTTGTCATGTATTCTGGACCATGAGTTGGATGATCTCCAACTCTTCAGCAAGGAGTGGGAATTGGGGGCCCTCGGCTACGTTTCCGAGGCTGTCGAAATTGGAACTAAGAATGGCCTATTGTATAGGATTGTACTTCGGCTTCATAGGGCGTGGGTGCACGCTACATATGATCCAAGTGGTTTGATCCACCGTCCAGCTACAGTTTACACAACCAAGTACCAACGTAAATCTTATAACGCATGCTTGGGCCTATCACATACACAGCGCCTTTCTTCAAAATCATTTACTATACAAGAAATAGTGCGTTTTGTGGGCACGTTGTTACTTCCAAAAATTTCACGTAACTTTTTTATCGTCACAGCAATCGATCATTGATTTTGATAAAATGTTTTAACGATTAGAACCGTTGGTTTATCGAATGTTTTTCCATAATAAATGTGTCACGCGTCGACTTCACGACTGCCAAATATGTTTATCAATGTTTATCAAAATGGTGGCACACCCTGTATTCAGCAACAATTGATATTGTGAAAAAAATAACGACCATGAGAATACACGCGGCCACAAAATGTTGACGGAATTTCCTTGCTCGTTTTCGAAAAAATACTCTCCCATGATGCTGCTCAATAAGAAACCGGACTATACAGTCACTTACTTGCAATGTAACGGTTTTTCAAAGACTGATTGTGGATTTTGTGAGACCCATCTGGGACAAATTTGTTTTTTTACATAAATGCCTAATTGAAAATAATCTTCATCACTAAAGATTAATTTGTTAAAAAATGCATTGGCTGACAAAAGCCAATTTACAAACTTTCAACGCCAACCAGGGTCGGTCGGCTTTAACTATTAATCGCGAGGAAGTTTATAACCATAAAAATGAACATCTTTATGCAAAATGTTATGTCAAGTCCTAGTTGTACGTTAACAAGTTAATGGGCCACACTCAAAACTCAACATTTTGTTATATATCGGCTACGTTTGCATTCTTACGGTCAATGCGAGCGTATTGTTTTGGTCTATTGTCAGCAACCAACCCGTGAGCCTCGAATTTTGTGATTAAATTATACATCGCGGTCTTAGAAACGGCTTGAGTGTGAGTAAAAACCACTCGAATTTTATGAAGTGATACAATGATATTCTCGCCATTTTTAATTGATTTATTGATTTTTATAATAAAAATTTTTTATTCAAGATTGTAACGTTCCACGTCCCAACTTTTTACTAAATAAATATCCAAAGATGACAGCTCAGTTCTTGACATTTAATAATTTCACAGGCAATTTAGTTCCTAACCTCAAATAGGCCCATCTGTCATAATTTTGTCCAATACAAAAGCTTTGTTTTGCTTACGAAATATAAATAGAATTCGTGACAGTAGAAGCTTTCATAACGGTATAGAATAACAGTTCTTAGTCTCTATGATGGTTTGGTTCTAGATCTCGGCGGTAAAACTCACAATTAACCAGTTGTTTTGTATAGAAAGTTGATTTGAATATATATTTCTTCTTAGCATACCACTGTGCATTGAATACGGGATGATTTTACTGCAGGCAGGAAATAAAAGCGCCAGCTTTCCTTTTTTTTTTGGTGGAATTTTTTGGCAAAAACAGCACCCTCAAAATAAAATTAAAATGAAACATTAAAGCAAAAGCAACTTCAAAAAGCAGAGACAAGCTTTGAAGAAGAAGAGCACACTACTTTTAATAATAAATATTAATCTCATTTTAAAATTTGCTGAAGTTTGGTGTAGTCTGTACCGTACGTAACATTTGGAAACCGTAACAAATTTAGTTGCTCACCCTCCATAACAGTCAACCTTCTGCCTTTTTTGCACTGTCTGCTTTCGAGTTTTTTAATGTCAATTTGTAGGCAAATTTCATGGTTGAAAATTAAGGAAGAACAAGCAAATTCTAATTACAGTTATTTAAATTATATGCCACAGCTACAGGTTTTTATCTCACTATTGCTACTGTTATTACTTCAATTGTGTTTTTCCAAAAAAAACACCAAAAAAAAAAAAATTATTAAATTCAAGGGGACCAGTGTTAAAAGAAGTGGTGGAGGGGGTTTTGGTGGAAAGATGATCGTCGTCATACGATTATGACAATTTAGCATATTAAAAACCAATTTTTCATGCTAAACATTTATAAAAACATTAATTATAATAAAAGAGGCAGCAACAACAACAATAACAATTTATAATTTTTTGTGAAAAGAGGCCAGTGGACAGGCAATAAGACTTTTAAACGAATGATATGGAAGTCACAATTTCAACTGAATCAAAATGAAATTTATTTATGAAACGGAAACAAAGGCAATGAATGTATTTATTATTATAATTTACACTGTTCCAACTCCACTGTAAAACTTTGTAGCAACAAAACCAAACGAAAAGAAGCAATAAATTGAGGATATTATGAAATTTAAGAAACTTTTGCAAGTCAAATGAATATAATGTTCTCACGGAAAATATTTTATTGGACTTTTGGGTATTTGGCCAAAAACGAGAATTAGTTTTAAAAAAAATTTTGTATTATTTTCTCCCATGCTTTTTTCTTTTTAAATTATTTACTCGAATAAGTGATGAACATTAAGCAGTTATATATGTCTTTTGTTTGTGTACGGTTTCCCGTTATATATGCATAAAATTTGCAATAATTAATGAATAAATAAAATTATTCGATTCATTATTTATTCGATTAATAATTTATTCGATTAATTATTTATTCGAAAATTTTCCTTCGTTTACTTATTTAATTATTTAAATTATTATTACATGTAATTTAAAAAATGCTTTAAGTGAAATTAATATAGTCTTCTAGTGTAAACGATTTAATGGTACATTTCGTTATACTTAGTTCACTTTTTTTGTTTCGGCTACAATTGAATGATTTTATTTCAAAACGGCAATATAAGACTAAAAAATTGTGCTTTAAATTTCTCTGGTTTTTTTGTCTTTTTAAAGAAATCACTCGAGTAATTGCAGAAAAAAAAATAAAAAAAGTGTGGTTTTTTTATAAAATGTTATCGGTTCTTTGCATAAAATTCGCCGTATTAAATAAATAAATGAAATTATTCCAGTAATCATTTCTTCGATTAATTACTTATTCGATTAATTATTTATTCGAAAATTACCTATTCGATTAATTTGATTAATAAATTACTTAAATTGATTATTATATGTAATTTAAAAATGTTTCAGGTGAAATGCAATAGTAAAAATTCTTTTTTAATTTCTCCGACCCTTGTTTCTTTTGTAATTATTTACTCGAATAATCGATGAAAATTTAGAATTTTTTTTTTATAAAATTTGCAATAAAAAATAAATAAGTTAAATTATTCGATTAATTATTTATTCGTTTAATTATCAAGTCAATTAATTATTTATATTGATTGTTACATGTAATTTAACAAATGTTTCAAGTGAAATGAATATATTCTTCTAGTGTACATTTCATTATTCGATTAATTATTTATTCGATTAATTATTTATTTGATTAATTATTTTTTCGAAAATTTTCTTTTCGATTAATTATTTAATTGTTTAAATTATTGTTACATATAATTAAAAAAAAATTAAGTGAAATGAATATAGTCTTCTATTGTAAAAGACATGATGGTACACTGCGTTATACTTAGTTCACTTTTACGTTTCGGCTACAATAGAACGATTTTATTTTAAAGCGGTAATACAAAAGTAAAAATTCTGCTTTAAGTTTCTCTGACCTTTTTCTCTTTTAAAATAATTCACTTGAATAATTGATGAAAAATAAAGAAAGCGTTCTTTTATTATAAAATGTTATTCGATTATTTGCATAAAATTCGCAGTATTAAATAAATAAATTAAATTATTCGTTTAAATAGTTATTCCAATTTATTCTGATGTTTAAAATTTTTTTCAAGTGTAATGAATACAATATTCTAGTGCAAAATATGCTATTGTACATTTTGTTGTAAAGGGTTTTTCAACAAGAAGTTTATTGCTTCAACACTGTGACTCACGGCTGCGATATTTTCAGTTGAACAATCCGGTCGAACACGCGCTGGTGTTCGTATAGTTTGTATCGAACCTGTCGACTCTAATTTAACGATATAATTGTTAATAGCGGTCTCAGAAAGAAAATATCTTTCACAAAATCACCACTTTCATAGTAAAATTTAATTATTTTAACTGCGATTTTCGTGCGAAATTGAATTCGTTGTAACAATTGCCAGTGCAACTACTATGAATACTTCAAAAAACTAAATGTCAAAACTATCATGCTATTGTTGTTGTCACAATTGAAAAATAAATTTCCTGTTGAAAAATCCGAAAAATAAATAAATTAAATTATTCGAATAATATTTTGTTCAATTAATTATTTATTTTATTAATTAATTATTTGATTCAAAACTATCACGTTATTGTTGTTGTCACAATTGAAAAATAAATTTCCTGTTGAAAAATCCGAAAAATAAATAAATTAAATTATTCGAATAATATTTGGTTCAATTAATTATTTATTTTATTAACTAATTATTTGATTCAAAACTATCACGTTATTGTTATTGTCACAATTGAAAAATAAATTTCCTGTTGAAAAATCCGAAAAATAAATAAATTAAATTATTCGAATAATATTTTGTTCAATTAATTATTTTTTTTATTAACTAATTATTCGATTAATTACTTAATCAATTAATTAATTATTGGAATATTTAATATTCTGATAAATTATTTTTTAGATTACTTAATTATTCGATTAATTAGTTATTCGATTAATTAATTATTCGAATTATTCGAGAATATATTTTTTGTTGAAAAACCAGACAAATAAAAAAATTCAATTATTCGATTAATATTTTGTTCAATTTAATATTTATTTTATTAACTAATTATGCGATTAAATACTTATTCAATTAATTCATTATTGGAATATTTAATATTCCGATAAATTATTTATCCGATTACTTAATTATTCGATTAATTAATTATTCGAATTTATTATTGCTATTATATATACTTAGTTCGATTTCGGATATTAGCCAAAACCAAGAATTCATTTTCAGGTATTCTGTTTTAATTTTCTCCGTTACCTTTATTTATTCATTAATTAGTTAATTTATTACTCGAATAATAATTTCGAATAATTATTTAAGAAATATAGAAATTCTATTTATATTATAAAATTTTATGGGTTATTTGCATTAAATTCGCAATAATCAATTACTTAATCAAGCTATTAATTTATTTAGTCGAATAATTAATTATGCAATTAATTAATTATTGGATTATTTAATTATTCAATAAATTATTTATTCGAGGCAATAATTATTCAAGTGTATTATGATGTCATAAAAACTTCTCAAATGAAATCATTATAATGTTGTAATACAAAATACTTGATTGTGCATAAATAAATTACATTATTCGTTTAATTTTTTTTCAATTAATTATTTATTTTTATTATTTAATTATTCACTTAATTACTTACTTAATTAATTATTTATTGGATTGTTTAATAATCCAATAAATAATTTATTCGATTAATAAATTATTCGATTAATTAATTATTCGAATTTATTATTGTTCATTTTTGCATATTAGCCAAAAACAAGAATTCATTTTAAGGTATTCTATTTAATTTTTTCCGACGACTTTTTTTTCTCGATTAATTATATCGAATAATTATTTAAGAAATAAAGAAATTACATAAAATTCGCAATAAAAAATTACTTAAATAAAACTATTCATTTAAATAGTCCATTAATTAATTATTCAATTATTTAATTATTCGATTATTTAATTATTCGATAGATTATTACATCGATTAATTAATTATTTGAATTTACTGTGATGTCATAAAGCTTGAGAAATTTTGACATCATTATAATTTTCAAATACAAAATACTTTATTGTCCATAAATAAATTACATTATTCGAATGATTTTTTACTCAATTCATTAAATATTTATTTTTATTATTTAATTATTCCATTAATTACTTGCTCAATTAATTAATTATTGGATTATTTAATAATCCAATAAATAATTTACTCGATGAATAAATTATTCGATTAATTAGTTATTCGATTAATTAATTATTCAAATTTATTTTTTAAATAATTAATCTAAAAATTAAGCAATAGTGTTTAAAATATTAAATTTAAACTGTATCATAATTATGAAAAAAAATCTTATACTCTCAAAAATCGCTAAGACAGCTTAACCGTGTAAAAAAAAGCCAATTGCCGAGTTAGGTGATAAATCGTATTTATTTAAGTGATAAATCGTATTATGCATTCAGACCTCTTCTAAACATTAGGAGACCCCATAGTTGTGTAATTATAGCACATATTGTTCGTCTTTCTTAATGGATAGGAAATTCAGATTTTCCGTACTGCCTTCTGCCAATATTAAAAAGATTTTAATATTTGGCCAAGACATCCTACTAAACCTCTTGTTCTCGTCTCGTTAACGTTCGTCAATTGCCATTATATTTGGACTCAATGTCTTAATAGTCGTTTTATTAATAATTAAAGCTTAATTAGGGTTTGAGCACATTCTCTCTGCTTTAAAGCCAATATATGCGTTTCTTAATGCCGATAACTCATCGATTCGCTTGAAAACAGTAGCATAAAGTTGGATTTTTAAAGCTCTTCACTAGAACTTATAAATTCATTGTTGAGTATCGTACCCTCTCAACGACCTGATAAAACAGTTATGAAATATCGCTTTTGCATAAAGTTATTGAAGCCACAAAAAGTTTACTCAGACATAATTCTGGCAACTGAATTTCTATATTCAAATTAATCGTTCAAATACCAAATCCAACTGTAAACTAAAAAATAACAACTTTAGACATAACCACAACGACTACACAGCCACACTCTCAGGCATTCGTTTGCAAGCAATTTTAACAAGTGAAAAATATTTTCTGCTTTTCATTTACGTAAAGGAAGTTGAAAAAAAAATCAACTAAGGAAAAGAAGGGGAAGGGAAGAAAAAGTAAGGAACCTAAATTTGTATTCCATTGGAATGTATTAAAGACAATCATCATTTTGAAATATTTGATATGTTTAAAGGAGGCACTGGGAAACATAAAATAATAATCAAAAACTAAATATAAAAACTAAAAAAAAGTAAAACTAAAAACTTGTAATTTTAATCAATTTCTTCCTCACTTTACCTCCTCTGCTGCAGTCGATAGAACTCCTCCAACTACAAAAATAATATCAACTGGCATTTATTCAGTTGAAAATGATAGTTTTGTGAAAAAGTTGTATGAAAACAAAAGCAAAAACAAAAACAAAAAGCAAAGCAAACAACTAAATGCATGTTTAAAACCAGTTACCAACTATAGAATCAAAATGTTCTAAAAACAAAATCACAAAAAAACAAAAAAAAATGAAATTAAAACAAACAAAAATCACAGAAATTCATTCAAAGAAACAAACCAAAAAGTTTGAATTGAAATCATGAATTCATTATGAATGAAGAAATAAACGAATGAAGAACTTATTTGTTGAGGTACCAGGAGGCGTGTAGTCATAAAACGCCAATACTTTTGACATGCAGTGGCAAATGAGAAGTCATAGTCATGGGTTTTGTGTTGTATATTTTTGAGTGCATCATAAAAATCTATGCTGATGAACGAACAAGTGAAGAACTAAATGAATGAATGAATGAATTAAATAATCGCATACACTCATAGAAAATATTAAAAATAAAAAAACAGTTTCAAAATAATTTCTGCCAGAGGGACTCAAGAAATTTGTGAAAATTATTTAAAACGTGATAAATTCAAAAACTTTTATTGGGGGGTGAGGGGTGACCTAAATATAATTAATACAAAAAGAGATGTTTAAGTATTCGTTTAAATAAATGAATTAAAATTGCTTCTGTATCTGTGATACATGTTAAACTATTCGAAATTGAAACACTTTTGATGTCAATTATGCGTCTCATGTGTCTTATTTGATACAACAGAAATAATATCGGAAATAACTATGTGTGCAATAAAATATCGCCACAGTTTCACTGGCATACCTCTATACCATTTAAAGACTATAAGCCATCATTCAATATTCTAAATCTGCCGAATTATTATTTAATCCTTTATCTCGTGCTGAATGGTTCATGATTTATTGATGTACACGACCATTGAATTTTTAGCGCAAAGCTGTTTGGTTGGCTGGACATACCCTCCAATTTAATAACCACTATTTTTGACCGCAAAAAGTTCATTCCTTATCGTCTAACAATAGCTAACACCATTCCCGGTAATTCCATTTCCGAAATCATTTTCAAAGAAATACAGCCCAATGACGCCGCCAGTACATAAGCTGCACCAAGCAGTCACTCTTAGTGGATACATTAGCTTTGCAACAATCATTTGTTAATTCTCATTTATCCAAATGCGGCAATTCCGCTTGTTAACGCATCCTTTGAGGTAAAAGTGTGCCTCGTCGCAGAAGATGATTTCCATCTACTTCTGTCTGTTCAGCTCCCCCTATCCGGGGGGCACGTAGTCTTGATAGGTCTCTTTCCCATTTTGACATGCGCCTTCGACGGTAAAAGACAGTACCAGTCGCTTGGGGTAGTAGGCTGAAAGAGACACAGGACTCTCAAAGTCCGACCAGTGCCTTAGAAACACACACTGGTACCACGAAAACCAATTATCCGCAGGGCTACGGCCCTATTCTGGGTCGGGGAGCAACGTGTTGACTGTGGTTTACCTCGGACTTTGAAGAAAGTACCGAAGAGTTGTTAACGAAAAGTAAAGGTTAACATTCAAAGAAATATTCCAGTTGCGCTTGCAACATGACCAGGAGTTAGATAATCTCCAAATTTCAAGCAAGAAATGGGGGCACAGCCCTGCTAACGTGCACTAGAAGATTGCAACTACGGTATATATGCACCTAGTGTGTATGCCTCTTAGAGCTTGGATGGACGTTTTTCCTACACCCAGTGGTGGGGGTAGGCTAGTAGGTAGTGTACTAGCTTGTCAGTATGGGGGTTGTGGGTTCGATTCCCAACGACCACCTTGGTTTTTTTCACTACAAAAATAAAAATTGGCTGCCGGTGGGGCTGCTCAGCGATGAAGGCATAGTCACTGGTCGCTGTGCTGTCTTATACACGGCAGTTAATTTCCGACTATTCTTCTACTTTCACCACCTGTCTCATCTCTTCTCCATCCCTTTCCTAAAGAAGGTAGCACGGTACTTGACTAAATAGGCATTGTTGCATAAAGTGCTACTTCTCTTTAAAAAATAAAATAAAAATAAAAAAAAACCTCAAACAGGCATCCCCGATTTCGGTTTCGTGCCGTTTCTGGTCTCCTACATCTTCGTTTTTGGCCATCTTCCGTTTTGCCTGCTGCCTTCGTTGCTATGATGTAATCACTGCTAGGCTAAGTTCTTACTCCCGGCTTGCTGCGTTTGCTGCACCCCCTCTTGGTTGTTTTTGTTGCGAATATCGTGAGCCGTGAGGGCGGCTGTATTAATTGTTTGTTTGCTTTTGTCGTTTATGGTATTTCTTGATTGTGGCACGTAGGGTTGCCATCGACACGCTTGTACCCTGGGTGTCTGATGCCCCTGGGACTTTGGTTTCAGCTTAATGATGGAGCCCTTCAGAGAGCCTCGTGCTGACTGTCATTTAAACATAATCGCGGAAGCAGCTCAACCAGGTGCCGTAACCTACAGATTGGAAGGAATATTGGATAGGTTCTGCATCTAACCAGGAGGGAGGCCATGTCCAAATGCACGGTTTCGTATTAGTGCTGATATTTTAGCGTAGGGACGTTAGTAGACACATTGGCTTCACCCGGTGTTAAGAGCACCGTGTGGTAAAGTCATTATGGCATAATGACTTGGTGGATACTGCACATCTTAGCATCTGCGGATAAAAGGCGACGTCAGTCGTATAGGCCAGCAGTAGCAAAAAACGCGACGAATTAGACTCTCGTAGTCCGACCAACTGGTAAGACGGAAACCAGTAGCCCGCAGGACTACAAACCTGCACAGATTATTGCTGAGGCCCTTTGCGGACTAACGTGAAAAGATGTGGTTTTGCTTTCTATCCAATATGCTGCTGCATTGTAACAGAATATTGCTACGCGAAGTGGAGTGGAGATAGTTGTTTAAGCAAGGAGTGGGGGCACGACCCTGCTCGCAGTTCTTCTGAAATTGCCACCTGGGGTGTGTAATGCACTTTGGGGAGGTTAGTAGACGCATATTTATCACCCAGTGAGAACCACCGCCAGGTTAGAACCATGCGACTAGATACTGACGTTAATCTATATCTTAATTTGTCTGTTCCAGTAATCACTCAGCATATTGAGGACACTTGAAATGGTGTTTTCACATTTCCTACAGAGATTGAATGACGTGTCGAATTTTCTCACCCTTAAGCTCTTGAATTGCTCTTGGCTTATTGACGTACGCTTTCTCTTCTAAATATCCTCGGAGTAAGGATTCCAACAGTGAAACGCATGATCGTAACTGACAATTAACATTGCCACAATATGAGATAGCATGGCCCTTAAAAATTCTAGCGCAAGAGCCATTGTTAGAGGCATCTCTGTTGTCATCTAATGATAGCGCACTCTCTGCGCATGCATCACTTGTGGTTTCTCATTTGCCCAAATCTAGTTATTAATGAATCATTTAGGTGTCTATGTAAACAACCATTCGAAGTATTAACAATGCCTAAAATTTTCAGTAGAGCTCATCTACTGAGTCAATTGAACCATGTAAGCAGTGTAAATTTAAGTCTTCAGTCAAAATTCTCATCAGTGATGTTCATGCGATGTTCAATTGTTGGCCGCCACAACAATTCAAGGTTGACGACTCTTCTCCCACACTATCGCGAAATAGAGCATTGTTTTCCGCAAAGCAAACTGGGAGAACATGCACTGGATTTTTTGCATGTCCTGCAAACCCAGTTTGCTAAAAATTTGAACACATTTTTCCGATTTTGGATGCATTTGTTCGAATGCGCTGACCAACAAAAAAGAGAAGCCACTTAGTGATTGATATGTTACTCGGAGTGACGTTAAAGCTCACGAGGGCGCATGTGGTCGTTATATATTCATCTAGTTCAAGGATCACCGTCACTGTGAGGTAAACGTAACCAGTTCTCTGATGACAATTTGTTTAACAATAACCAATGTTTATTATTATTTTATTATTTATTTCATTAACCAAAGTCATATTATGACTATTCGATTCGATTTTAAATTAACAACACAAAGTTTGTGATAAATTTTATGCTAAAAAACTATAAAACGAACAAAGACAAACCACAAAATGAAACATTTTAAAAATACAAAAATGCGCATGTAGGCGATGACATAAAAATTTTGAAAAAATCATAAGATTTTATATTTAAAAAAGTTGAACACTTTTGAAAAAATAATGTCACTTAAGTGCATAAAATAAAATTTAAAACATTTAAAAAATATGAATAAAAGCTCGACTATAAACGATGCAATTAACATCACAAATTTTTATCGTGGATATAAATATTAACGAGTTTCATTATTACCGGCGCCTACTCTTTTTTATTTGTTTTTTTTTTTTTGTTTTTTTCTTTTCAAGCACACTGTCAGCTGGTATTGTCCAGTTGACAGATCAATGTTGGTGTCACCTTGTTAGACTGATTTTATAAAGATTTATTTATTTCTTTGTTTATTCTGCTTTGTAATACAAAAAATCATTTTGGAAATATTTTACAGTCACTTTTCGAATACCAAAGAAATAGATTTTTCCTAAGTGGCTCCACTGCTGCCTTTGATGAGTCTTTGTGAACCTCTCTATTAAGTTAAAAATTTACCAGTGGGTTCGTTATTTTGGAAATTAAAAACGTTTTAAATTTTTAATGTATATGTATATGTGAATTTGATACGAGGAAGGAAATTTATATACAGGGTGTCCGCCGCCATTTTAGTGTAAACATTAGTCTGGGCAGTTCTTATTTGACAGTTGTGAAGTAGACACCTGGTAAATTTAATATGGGAAAAATATTCGATAAGCCAACGTGTTTTAATCGTTAAAAAAATTTTTAACAAAATCAATTATCGATTACTATATCGATGACAAAGTGACGTGAAATTTTTGGTAGAAACAACGTAGCAATAAAGCGCACTATTTATCGTGCAGTGAATGATTTCAAAGAAACAAGGTTTGTAGGTGATAGACCCAAACATGGATCACAAGGTACTGCCAGATCGGCTGAAAATATTAATGTTGCTAAAGAAAGTGTAAAAAACAGTATATTAACATCAATTCGAAACCGTGCTCAGGAGCTTGGTCTTTAAAGAATAACTTAGGCCACAATTTGGCATAAGGCTTTACATTTGTTTCCATATAAGATTCAGTTGACACAAGTGCTTCTTCCACGAGACCATTTACAGCTCGCCTATGACAACCCCGATTTTCATGCAAAAATCATAACGAGTGACAAGGCACATTTTCATTCGAATGGATATGTGATTTAACAGAATAGTCAGTTCTGGGGAATGGGAAACCCTCAAATTATTATACGGTCATGTTTGCATCCATTAAAAGTGTCAGTCTGGTGGGCAAATTGTACGGATTTTCTCGGTTTGTCCAAAAGCTATTTAAAATGGGCGTGGCACAATTCATGAATAAGTCGTAATGATTAACGAGGCACATTTTCATTTGAATGGATATGTGATTTAACAGAATAATCGGTTCTAAGGAATGGAAACCCCTCAAACTATCCAATCCATTAAAAGTGTCAGTCTAGTGTGCAATTTTTGCGGAATTTCCCGGTTTATCCGAAAGCTATTTAGAATGGGCGCGGCAGAATTAATGAAATTTGCTTCGCGTTCATCTTTAGAATTTTTTCATAATATTTTTTCAAATCTGTATGATAACAGATTATGTAGAGGGATCAAAGCTTGATAGGATCATAGTGCTGAAATTGGCAGTTCCTTTAATATATAACTGATAAATCGATTAAAGGTTCCATTAGTTGGAATTATTAAACTTTGTTCAACATATTTATTACAGAATTACACAGTTGATGAGAAATTCAATAGAATTGTTATCGTGGGCGTGGCACTTCTCATTAAAAAAATACATTAAGTGGAGTGTACAAATTTAATACGAGTAATGGGGTTTTGAATGATGTCGACGGGTAAATACGCGACTGCAGAAATCCATTCCAAAGTCGACTGAGCTGGTACAGTAGGCACATAGCACTTCCCAGAAATGTTTCCCTAGATTCGCTTTGAAAATCATTTGTTACTTCATGTAACTTACAATAGAACTTTACGACAGGATACTAATTACTGGTTTAACGGGCTAAGAAATAAACAAGTTTGTCGTATATGAAGTGAAACCAAGCCAAAATAGAACTTATAGAATGCATGAAATCCAAAAAAAGACGGTTGACATACTCGAATCATTTGATTTTATTTCTCGGAAATAAAGCTGAAGCTCGCTTTATCATGCGATGCTGAATATTTGATAATGTAGATGGTACTGATGCATGCGAGATTAAGCGCTACGTGCCTTGAGGTAACGGCAGTCATCGTTTTAATGATATTAAAAGTTTATTTCCAGAACTGAACACATCAATTGACTGCTAAAGTCGTGCGATTTGACAACTTTCGATTCATTCCTATAGGACCACCAAAAGTCATTTGTTTAAACCAGTCACAATCGACACGTCGAATGACCACATACTTGGCTCGAGAAATTGGTAGAAAATCCGAATTCCAAAATAAGCTTCATCGAGAATCTCACAGTGGCCATATGCCTGTTAACATTATTAAATATTATTTTTAAGTCAACGTTATGATAGTGTTATTTTTATATCACTATTAACGAATATATTTTTTTTTCAATCGCCAAAATAATGTGAAATTTTGTGCCTAAAAGCGATGTTTTGCGGGAATTGGAGGCTATCTGCTTTCATTTGAAGCAAACGGCTGTTGAAGGTTATCGACTGTTGGCAAAATCTTACGGTGAACATGCACCAACTCAAGAAACTTGTGCACGATCGTTTAAGCAATTCAAAGGTGCTGATTTAGACACAATAATCAAGGAGTATCTCCTGGTCAGCAGCAAACGTTTGAAGATGAGGAACTGCAAGCATTACTCGACGAAAATTGTTATCAAATGCAAGAAGAATTTGCATTATCCTTGGGCGCTACATTATCCTTCGTTTAAAAGTATTGGCTAGGCAACTGGGTACCATATGAATTAAAGTCAAGAGACGTTAAAAGGCAACTTTACATGTCGAAAATACTGGTTGAACGCTACAAAAATGTTATTTTTGCAGCGTATTGTTACAGGTGATAAGAAAACAACTGGATGTATTACGATAAGCCCAAGACCACTCATAAGTAAAGCCTGACCAAAACCAGCCAAATCTACGCAGACATAAGGTCATAATCTTTCATTATAACAATGCACGGCCACATGTTGCAAGACCGGTCGAAAACTATATTGAAAACAGTGAATTAAAAGTTCTGACTTATCCGCCTTGTAGTCCGAGCTTGGCTCTCCTGACACGAGGTCTCATAATCTTTCATCAAGACAAGGCACGACCACATGTTGCAAGAGCGGTCGAAACCTATATGGAAAACTGTGAAATAAAAGTTCTGACCCATCCGCCTTGTAGTCCGAGTTTGGCTCTTCTGACACGAGGTGTCATAACCTTTTATCAAGACAAAGCATAACCACATGTTGCATGACCGGTCGAAACCTATATGGAAAGCTGTGAATTGAAAGTTCTGACTCATTCGCCTTGTAGTCCGAGCTTGGCTCTTCTGACACGAGGTGTCATAATTTTTTATCAAGACAAAGCATAACCACATGTTGCATGACCGGTCGAAAACTATATAAAAAATAATGAATTAGAAGTTGTAACTCAGCCGCCTTCTAGTCCAGAGCTTACCGCTACTGAACATAATACGCTCTACTTCAGTGTGTCAGAACTTGGACTTGATTTATTCTTTACCTCAAAACCAAAGTAGTTATTTTGGCTGGAAAGCCATATGCTACCACAAAGATGGGGAAAATTAGTGGCTAAAACGTTGTACAATATTTTGAATAATGTATCGGCTCATTTTTTAATTATAATAAACGCATTTTTCAAACCAAAAAAACCGACTTGTATACCATTTCTATGATTACATGGGCCTTTGCAATATTTTATTTAATTTTGATATCAGCCTCATGCGCCTTGTTCACGTGCTTTGTTTTAAATGTTATTACGGTAACGTGGGAATTCATGCGACATTCTGGGTCATTCACTTAAAACCTGTAACGTGCTTCTTTTTTAAAGAGAAGTAGCACTTCAGGCAACAATGTCTATTTAGTCAAGTACCGTGCTACATTCTTTAGGAAAGGGATAGAGAAGAGATGAAACAGCTGGTGAAAGTAGAAGGATAGTCGGAAATTAACTGCCGTATAAGACAGCACAGCGACCAGTGACTATGCCTTCATCGCTGAGCAGCCCAACCGATCTTCGTTGGGAATCGAACCCACAAACCCCATACTGACAAGCTAGTACACTACCTATTAGCCTACAGGGACTTTAAAAACACTTATATCCTCAATGTTAAAAATTTTTTTAAGTGTACTTAAAGGCAAAAAACAAAAAAATGAAAATAAAGCTATACTACCCGATTGTCATCAATTTCGACAGCCTTAGACAGCTTTACCACTAAATATTAACTCTTCTTAACACAGATTTTTCGAGGGTATCAAAAACTACAACCTGTTTAACTGAAACTGAAAAGAATATAACGCTTTGTTAAAATGAAAATAATAATAATTTAAATATGTTTTCTTTTTTTTTTGTTTTTTTGACAAGTTCCCACCACTTCTGGCAGGCAACTCATCCAAGCGAACGACTAAATATTCACTTGTGCGCTCTTTGTAAATTATAGTTTTCTGTTTTTGTTAAATCAGCGGTTTAGCAAATGTTAGCGTATTAATTATGAATTACCAACGAACATTTTGAATTTTGATTGATGTAATTTAACATTTAAGGGTGTTAAGCTGTTGCCATAACGCCCATGCAGCAACACGAAAAAGAATACAATCCAACATCATCATCATCACAAACATACATCACAGCATTCAAATAGAAATGTCATATGAAATGTGAAATAATAATTTTTTAGCATAAAATAGGGGGAAGATTCTTAAAGAAATTGTGCCATTTAAATATTATTTAAATGTGAATGTGTGTTTGAACAAAAGAGCTCTATAATTTATCTAAAGAACGCAAAATTTTATATGCTGAAGAGCTGTGTAATTAAGTGAAAATGTCTTTGTCCCCCTCCCCCCGCCCCCTTTCTTGCTTCAAGCACAATAACTATTGTTGGCAGTTTTTCTTTTAAAAGTGTGGTTTTGCTGCAAAAATAGAAATTATAGCGAATTTTTCAAATTAAATGGGAATAATAATATTTAACTTTGCTTTCTGCAATAAAAGTTCTTTATAATTGTTAAATAAGAGTTAATCTCTTCTTGCGGCGTAAGCATGTTCAAATATTAAAATGCATAAAAGTCCAATCTAATTTTTCTTATATTTAGAAAATCCAAAATAATTATGCGAAGTAGTAATCAAACGAAAAAAGTTGTTGTTAATAAATAAAATAAATATATCTTTAAAAAAATACAAGGAAAAAGAATTTGGAATTAAACCGGTTCCGGTAACTTGTATAAGGTGTTCGGCAATTTTTTTTTTTTTAGTTAATCCTCCCATCTACAGTCTCGTCCCCTCATTTAAAATATTCATCCTTATTCTATTTGGCGACGGCAACATCGTCGTCGATTTTAAGGCAACATCACTTTAACATAACATCAATACCAATTTGGTATGTGCTAAAAGACGTGCGTCGATAATCGTGGTGCACTTATATTTTGAATAAAAGAAAAAACAAACAATTTCACTGAGTTTAATATAATGCTTTTCTTTATTAAAATTGTTTTTAGTATGAACCATGAGATTAATATTTTAATTTTTTATGACCAGTCGCGAGTACCACGCGATAACCAGTGATGGTTTTTTCTAGAATCTATTTTTTACAAAAGACAGTTATATAAAACGCGCGATCATTTTTTTTAGAACATATAAAAAGCGTATGTATGATTGTATAAGTAATAGATTTTAAAGTAATGTAATAGATTATAAAGTGGCGATAACAGTATGTATGCCCAAACAGTCTTTTGACGACGTTGCCAATTTATCGATCATTTTAATAAAATCTAACACATGTAATCTAATATTTGAGTCAGCTGATTTATTTGTGTATTATTTGTGATAAAATGGTTGTGGAAAATAAAATCTGTATTAAATTGAACCTAAAATAAATTAAAAATCAAAATAAAGTAAAATCAAAATGTTCAGCTTTTTTTGTTTACTTTAAATTTTAAGTCGCGCTAAATCTGTAAAAAGATCTTGTCAAACATGTATTTGTAAAGAACTAGATATTATACCTTTTGACCCCCCCCCCCCCCCCACATTTATCGGTCTTTATAGAATACTTGACTATCTAGACCTGTGCTGCTGGGAGTATAAGGGAGCCCGGTCCCTTGAAGGCAGCAGGGGTCAACTGAAAGCTCCATATTATTTCCGCAGAGTTTCCGCTATTTGTCTCTTTAGGCATTTAGCTGTTTCTCTGACTGATTATTGAGGTTGGCCCTTCGGGAGTATCAGGTGCAGATGTAAATCTTATCACGAAATACCTTTTGGCATCCATCACTCATTCTAATTGGTGGGGCCAATGCGTTTAGAGCATTCGCAACACTTTTCCATTGTTCCTTTAGATTAGTAGGAACACTGTCTCTACGAATTGCCCGGCAAGGAATGGATTTTTCCACTAATTTTTCAAATTGTTTGGCGTTGATTATTTTAAGTTTTTCCATTTTCTATTTTATTTGTACTTTTTTATATTTAATTTTATATTTTTAGTTTTTTTAATCTTTTGAAATTTAAGGCAATATCAACGTTCAATTTTCTTACAGAATACCAAACATTTGTTGCCAGTCATCGATAAATGGCAATATTGCCAACGAGAATACTGATTTACAGCAAACGATAAAAAATGACGTCGCGTCGTCTTGTATTGCCGTCGCCAAGTAGGATAAGGATGATTATATTAAGTCGGCGTCGACAGCACCTCAATGCAAATCGATATTGGGGTCAACAGGTTATCGAACTATGTATCACACCTATAGTATAATTAAACAGGAACATAAAAAAAATTGTTTTTTATATCAACTGTGGAGATGGTGTATGTGTTTGTATGCGTACGTGAGTGTGGCGGCGAATGGGTATATAAAGGAGAATTTATAAATTTAAATAAGTACTTCGTGGGTATCGCGCAAAAATATTTCTGGTGGTTTTTACCCAGGCCGATTTGTGTCTACACTCACTATTGGGAATGACCAGAGCAGCGTTAAGTTACGGTCTTGCGGTTTTTACTCTAACTCCTATCCCATAATGCTGGCCATGGTAGCACCAGTGGTTCGTTGGGGCGCAGCCGGCCGACAGATAACAGATAATATTATGACAGAAGCTTATCGCTCCTGAGTATCTTTGGCAAACACTGTGAGATCACAAACTGTTGTGGTGATTTTCACCTAACCCGGCTTGTGCCTACAGTCGCTACTGGGAGTGACAAGAGCAGGGTTAATTTGTGGTTAGTACTCTGCACAATTTTGTTCTGGTTATTTCCCTCATCGACTAACTGTGGTGGTATGTGGTACCTAGCCCAGAAATATCTCCGCACATCATTGCACGGCACCTGAACCAAAGAGGGTGAGCTGCTGTTAAGCAGATTAGTGTCAAATAAAAGCTGAGGATTTACAAGGAATCACCCAAGTACCTTTTAATTAAACATTGACTCAACACGGCGGTAGATCTAACGCCATTATCCCTACAGTAGTGGCTAACGATGGACAATATTTTTAATAACGATTAACTCATTTTGCTATTATAATAAATCCATTTTTCACAAAAAAAAAAGAATTGACATTATAATTGATTGATGTACAAAATATTTGTAAAGAAGTGTTCTTGGTATTCTATGCTTAACGGCAACCCAATTACTGTTAAGTTCTTAATTTCTTTTTTTTTAGTAATTTCATATTTCAAATGCTGCTTAATTACCCATCCTGGGAATCACACCTTATGGCAAATAAAACGATTAAGTAGAGAGTTAAGTTAGTGTTAGTGCATTAATAAAACAATATTAACTCCTCTAGACAAATAAATTCTAGCTTTAAGTAATTTCCTTAATGCTATCAAATTTGTAATAAATTCTAATTTTGAGAATTCTACTCACGGTGATTTCTAAATTTTGATTTTATTTTATATTTATTTATATAGAAATTTATATATATAATTTATATTCACACCCACCCCTCGTAGGCGTAATAAATGTAAGACTATTAACATAAATTTTTTATCTATTTTCGGTGGGTCTAACATTAAGAGACACGACAATAAAACACTGACCGACCCCATGTGTAATTTAGCAAATTTACCAGCCTTAAGTTTCCTCATTTTCTATGCTCTTAACAACATTTAGGTTTTTCTTTTAATTTTTTTTTTTTTGGAAGAACCAACATAAAAATTCCCCAAAAAAAAAATTCATCAAAAAAGTAAAGGGAAAAATTGCTAGAAAATGTGTACAGAAAAATAAAATCACAAAACAATCAAAACCCGAGGAGTTGTAATTAAGTCTTTTACAATTTCTACATTGTCAAATAACACAAAACACGTACAAAAATGATGCTGAAGTTAAGAATGAAGGGAAAAAGGAATAATAAATAGGGCAAAAAGAAAAAAAGAAACTTCATTTATTACAATTTTTATTCCACACAATACGACATAATTATCCATTTAACATGATTTCGAGTGCATTAAAAATTTACCACAAAAATACAGCACAACGTAGAAGGCAGGAGAAAAAGTAAATTATATCAAACAACAACATTACAAAAAAAATTAAGCGTAACAAGGAAACTAAAGTGTTGGTGGCAGTAACAGCAGCAGCAGCAGCAGGCCACACACATTCATAAAGTTCACAAAATAATTGTCATGTTAAGATTACAATTTTAATTTTCATTTCCACTGTTTTTTTGTTTTTTGGGTCTTTTTTTCACTCATTTGTTGGCTGTTTGATTGCTGCAAGTACTCGCACCAACCGAGTACGTTTTTATTTTCAAATACGATTTTTTTTGTTGCTTTTTTTCACATCTTTTTCTCTCGTTTCTATTTTAAATTAAATTAAACGGTGCGTCACGTAGACACCTAAAAGTGGAAGTGTTTACTTGTGTGTTCAAATGTTAAGTTGAGTGTTGTGGCCTCAAAGTTGTACCCCTTCCTGATGGTCTCAGTT
Source organism: Trichopoda pennipes (assembly GCA_030448955.1). NCBI lineage: Eukaryota > Metazoa > Arthropoda > Insecta > Diptera > Tachinidae > Trichopoda > Trichopoda pennipes. The sequence continues at coordinate 1,115,068 of JASKUP010000094.1, forward strand.
GTAATCATTTAAATGTACTTGCGCACGCTGGCAGTAGTGGGTCCATTTATATCTTGGCAGTTGTTAGTTATTTGGCTGTCTGTCTGGTAGTATTTGACTGTGTGCCCGCTTGCTTGCCTGCCTGCTTGCTTGCTTGCTTAGACACCTGTATCCCTTTTTTGGATAAATTTAATGCCCCGTGTAGTTGTTATTGCAACGTACATACAATATTTGAATATAAATGTTGTTGTAGTTGTACTGCTGGAGTTTCTTTTTTTTGCGTTCCCGTTATTTTTCTTTTTTTTACAAGGAAATATTCGGAATTATCTCATTTTTTTTTCTTGTGTTTTCCTTAAGTTATTTGTACTTTTTAGTTGTCCATTGGTTTTTCAAATGTCTAAATGTTGCTTTGGTTGCTTATAGTTGCTATTTGTACGTTTAGCCCCACAGGGAATCATAAAATAAGCAAAAATTACACTTTAGATGTTGGCAAACTGTCAGGTTACACAATTTCGCAAAAGTTAGATAAAAATAAATTCCATTTAGAGGAAAAACATTTAAAGGAACATGCCTTTTGTAGAAGCAAAATTATGAATTGGAAAATTGCAATTTGCAAGTTTTCAGAATATGTTGCTAAACATGTTCCCAAGGCAAGTTGTTATCATTTAATTAATGTATTTTCAGTTTAGCTTTGGCTACTTGGAAAATAACAAGCAGAGAAACATTTTATGCATCAATGGCGTAAAATGTGGGCTGTCAGCTCACTCTCGAGTAATCGGAGTGTAGCGTTGGAAACATTTCTTGCAGGACTTTCAAGTTATGATCTAATAATCCGTGAACGTGATACCCTCTCGCAAGATTATCTGTTACACATACCAAGAGTTTAAAAACATAAATTATAATTTTTTAAACCAGGATTTTGATTGTATCGACAGGCCTCAAATTTAGAACCTTGTAAGTGTTGCAAGCAAGTAATCTGAATTTTGTATTACGATATTGGCCCTGAGAAAACTAAAGCTATCGGGTTTGGATAGTTTTGACATTTAGTTTTTTGTCATATTCGCAGGAGATGTATTGACAACACTTGCACGAAAATTGCATTAAAATAATTAAAACCCACTATGAAAATGGTGCTTCTGTTAAAGTCACATTTCCTGAAAATTCGTGATACATTTGGACACCATAATCGTCCTTCTAAGACCGTTATTAAGAACTTGATCGTTAAATTTGAGTTAACAGGCTCGATAAAAAATGTGCCAACGCTAACGCGTGTTCGACCGGATTATTCAATTGAAAACATCGCAGCCGTGAGCCGTGGCGTTATCCAAAACCATCCCATAGAGAATTTTGTTTAAAGATTTGACTTTGAAGCCTAACAAGGTTCAATTGATGCAGGAATTGAAGCCGCAGATTTGCTCAGTTCATTCAGGAACAACTCGCTGCTTTTTTTGAAAAAGTTATTTTTTCAGACGAAGCCCATTTTCACTAGCAAAATTTTCGCATTTGGGCCACTGAAAATTCTAGAGCGATTATTGAGAAGCCTTTGTAGGCTAAACGTGTCACTGTATGGTGCGTAATTGGGCCGTTTTGTTTTTTTTTTTTTTTGAAGCGAGATGCTAACAACTCAATTTTGGCCTATTATTGACGATCTGGATATCACTGGCACGTGGTATTATCAGAACGGTACAGCCAATAAAACGATAAATTTTTTATTGTATAAACCATATTTAGCGATCGCATAATTTCACAACATTTAGCAGTGTATTGGCCAGCCAGATCGTGTGATTTAACCCTACTGGATTATGTTTTGTGGGGCCTTGTTAAGGACAGCGTCTATATGGAACCAATTGAATCGTTTGATTGCACTTTGCCGTCTATCGAATACTAAATTATTTGTTAAAAATTATAAATTAGAATATACAAGTTTTTGAAGTATGTTGCTAAACATATTCCCAAGAAATGTTGTTATTACTTAATAAACATATTGTATTTTCACTTTGGCTTTGCTGATTTGGATTTTTTTGCCTTCTAGAAACTAGAATGAAACAAGTTTTATACGAATCAATTGCTGAAGATGTGTGTCACACAAAACACATGATTTATGCGGTACAAGGTCATTACAGAGAATCGGTTTCTTTTACACGCAAGGATACAAAATAGAGCTGTATATTATAAACTTTTTTGATTATTCTCAATTTAAATTGTATAACAAGATTTTGCTACGAAATAAAAAGGATTCACAAACCAAATTTGACGAGGGTCGGCGTAAAACCGTACCCAAATAAAAATTAAAAAGCATTCGCGTTATTATACTTTGGCAACATTTTAACAGAAATATTTTATCAACGGTTTACAATTTTAGCAACATGTTGATAATACATTTGCATCTGTAAACATGGTATTCTGTTTCTTATTTAATGTGAGAAGCTGTCAAAAGTTTAAATTTCGCTATAAAAGCGAAATAAGTAAAACTTAATGTTTCCAAACTTATACCCTTTTTAGCTTCTAGAGATGCAAAAGGTTTCTGCTAGCATCTTTGTCAATCGGCACAATAATATGTCGTGCACTAATTTTAAGTGGAACTGTAAACAGCAGCAAAAAATAATGCATACTAAAAGACAATATCATATTGGCAGTATTGCCACCAAAAGCCAGTGGTTATCATAAATAAGAAACCGGAGTACTTAGTTTTACAATCTGCTTGAGCTAAATTTGGTTTAATCAGTTTATGCAAAACAGAACTATAAAAAATACTCAACATGTTTCTAGATTAAGTTTAATATGCTAATGCAACATGCCGCTATAAAAAATGTTTGAAATGCTTAAGCAACATGTGGTTCAATATGTTTATACAAAAACAAACAAATGAAGTTTAATCCGATAAAATTTCATCGAATAAAGTTCAAGCAAATACGATTTAATCGACTAAGGTTCAATATAATATAATTTAATCGGCCAAAGTTTAATCGAATAAGTTAATTCTAATGGTAGCTCCAAACAGAATTTCAACATTTTTACTATTTCCAATTGATTTTTTGATTCGAATAGAATTGTATTTATACTTTTAATTAGTTTAAGCTTTAAGCGAATCGGGTTTAGTTAAATAAATAAACGAATAAGGTCTAATCGTATAAGTTAAATCAAATTGTAGCTCCAACCAGATTTTCAATATTTTTTACTATTTCAAATTGATGTTTTGATTTGAATAAAATTGTATTTATACTTTAATTAGTCTGAGCTTTAAGTTAATAAGGTTTAATTAAATAAGTTTTAATTAAATAAGGTTTAATAGAATAAAATTAAATCGAATAAGGTTTAATCGAATAAGTTAATTCATATGATTCGAATAAAATGTTATTTATATTTCATTTAGTCTAAGCTTTTCGCGAATAAAGTTTAATTAAATCAATTTTAATCGAATAAAATTTAATCGAATAAAGTTTAATCGAATAATTAATTCAAATGATTTGAATAAAATTTTATTTATATTTAGATTAGTTAAGATTTAAGCGAATAAGGTTTAATCGCATAAGGTAATTCGAATAGCATATAAAAAATCTTCAAAATGTTTCAGCTACATTTGTGTCAATACGTTGATGCAACATGTAGCTGGAATTGTGCAACCAGATACGGAAAGACAAATATTTAGTTTGCAATTGAAATAGTGTAGCCGGTAAATGAATAAACGAACGTTTACATGAAAGTTTGCATATACAGCACTAACAACAACAATATTTAGACGGTTTACACTTCTTTTATGTAAAAAGTAGATTTTCTATTTTATTTCTTTATTTCGTTTCAATTTGTAAATGCACAAATATACGAAGCCAAAGCTGAAAAATACCATTGCGAAATTTTGTGTAATCTTTTTCCACAATGAAATCATACACGTTTTTGTTTTTTTTTTTTTGTACAGAAGTCTATGTGTGCGTATGTAAGTGTAAATGTTTTAGTTATACTGTAACAATATTAAAACGACCTCGTTAATGCAGCCAAAATGATATTGTTTGTTTCTTTGCTGTTGATGTTGAGTATGTTGATGTTGTTAGTCTCGTTGTGGATGCTGTTTCTAATGCCGCTACAGATGCTGATAACACAACGTTGTTGCTGTTTACTTAATTTTTTCATTTTGAAAAAATTTTTGTTTAAACGTCGTTGATTGTGTAGGTGGTGTAGCTGCCACTCATAAAATATGTCCTTTTTATGAGTCAGAATAAAACAACAACGCTCAATCCTGTGGAGTATTGCCTCAAACTTCTAACCTCCCTTAGTGCTCGCCATAGAACGTTTGCTCTCTATATATTTTTTTATTTACAAACATGAAAAACGTTCCCATTTTGTTTGCCAGATATAAACATAAAACAAAACAAAACAAAAAATTAAACAAAATGGATCTTAAAACGAACAAAAAAAAACACAAACACATACAAACAAGCACATCCTTCACACTGCATCTACGAATACACCTATGAAATTTGCTAAATACAGGTATTGTTGTTGTTGTTATCATGTTATATGACTATTTTGGTCCGTGCGGATATATCTCCAAGTAATTGCGATTAAATTGTATGTGTGTTTGTGTGTGTTTGTGTAAATAGTTATGAATGTATTAAATTTGGTTTGCTAGAATCTCATTTGCACGGTCCTTGATTTTTTTTATTAGGATTTTTACAAGGTATTATTGTTTGTTGTTGTTGTTGCTGCCGTTGTTGTTTGGTGTTGATGTTCATGTTGTTAGAAGTATCCTTAAATCTAAAACTCCATATCATAAACTCGCCTACACATTAGATTGTAAGTTTGTGTGATTTTATTTTTTATTTCCCGAGTTACACAGTCAAAAGTAACAATAAAATGATGCCGCCTTTAAATACTTTTGCATGAGTCTCTCAGTTTCAAATGTGTAAATATTTATGTGTACGGTAGACATTTCACAAATATGTTTACGTTTACAATTACACTTAGAAAAATTTTTGTTTGATGCATATGTAACGGCAACACTGACAGCACAAGGAATTCAAGGTGGCGACATTTCCTTGCATGTTTTCGAAAATATACTAGACGATGATGTGGTGTGACCGCAAAGCTACCACTTTCTTTCGATTTAATGTTTTTTTGAGGACTGTTTGTAAAGGGTGTCTTAAAATTCACGCATGAAGTAAGTTGTTTATAATTAAAAATTATAAATTTTTTATTAAAATTTGCCATGACTTTTTGCATAAATATGGCTTAATTTCATTGATACAGCGCTAAATTTCCTCCTTCAAGGCGTGGGTGGTCGTTGACATAAACCTTAGGCTTTAAAAAACCCGAACGAAAAAAATCCAACGGCGATAAATCGCATGATCTGGGCGGTCAATTCTGATCAGCAAAACGAAAAATTAAATGACCAGAATATGACTCATGCAGTAACTGAATTCTTTCTCGGCTGTATGGCATGTGGCACCATCTTGTTGAAACCATATGCTGTCCGCATCCAAATCTTGCAAGTTTGGCACAAAAAACTGGATTATCATGTCGAGATAGCGAGCACCATTAACCGTTATTGCCCGACCGACTGTATTTTCGAAGAAGAATGGTCCGATGATGCCACCAATCCAAAATCCGCACCAAACAATGATACATTTGTTTCTCAACAATCACTTGTGGATTTTCAGAAACCCCAAATACAGCAATTTTGTCGATTAATAAAGTCATCAAGATGAAAATGAGCCTCATCGCTGAAGATGATGTTGTTCGAGAAATTAACATCCACGTTTTGTTGTTTGATAATCGATTCAACGAACTCTCTTCGCTGAGCGTGTTCAGTAGGCTTCAGTTCTTGAGTCAATTGAACTTTCTAAGCATGAAGATGCAAGTCTTACGGGAAAATACACTGCAGAGAGCTTCTCGAAATGTCCAAGTCTTGAACGCGGCGCCTAGACTGATATTCCTGCACTCTCAGCAACATTAGCTCGAACTACTTCAATGTTTTATAATGAACGACTTGTTTTAAGACGGCCAGAATGCTTAAGGTCAGTAAGTGTCTCTCTAAATTTTTTAATTAGTCTCTTTACAGTTGGTGAAGTTATATCATTATTCCGACCATATTTTGTACGAAAATTACGAACTGTTGCTGCCAAATTTTATTATTTACAAAATATTGCTCAACAACAAAAATGCGTTGTTCTTTTGTGTAACGTTCCATTTTTAACAACCCTGAACTGTCAACTGTTACGCTGCGTTTGTTTTTCTTTTTTAAATGGCGCGTGTAGTTTGAGACACCCATTAGTTTGGTGACTCTCATATGCGACATTACTGCCTAATGAAAATGAGCCTCATGACTAAAGATAATTTTCTTGAAAAATGCGTTCAACCAGTCTAACTTTATAAGCATGCCCAAAATGGCTCTAGTGATGCCTAATTATTGGGAACGTCGACGACTTTTAGTTCCAGGCTTCTTGTAAACAGGTTGCTATGCCGTGACCGTGTTTATAGCACTTACGAGCATATTGTTTTGGTCTATTGTCACCATTAATACCGTGAGTCGATTAGTGATTATATTACGCACAGCGTTCTCAGACGGAGCCTGATTATGGGGAAAAGCGGTGAAAATTTTTCAAAGTGATGCAGCGAATTTTTCAGCATTTTTATAGTTTATTTTTACAGTCAAAATTCTTTGCTCAAGAGTGTTACGTTCCATACTTAAAATTTCCCATTTTACTAAATAAATCTCAAAGGATGTTGGCTCAATTCATGACAGCCAATTTCTTGCTTTCTAGTCTCAAATTTACCTACCCATTATTGCTGTTCTTACGCTTTTTATGCTTTTGGTGACATATCACACAATTACTCGCTTGTCTGTACAGTTGACTTCAAGTTTTAAATCAATTTCATGATCGAAATTATATCACAATGTAAATTTTTTGCCATTTTGTTGAAAATATGATATCAAATGTTGTTTGTATAAAAATCTGGCATAAATTTGACCTTTTGCTTTTTAAACGTGAGCTTGCTATATATTTTAGAACTGTGTTGCTATTTAGCATAATATTGGCAAATTAACATAAAGATCGAGGAGTGTCGGCCAATGTGTAGAAGAAAATTTCCTTCATACGTTTCACCGGCAGCCTTCCGGAATGAAAAATTTAAAATCAAACATCTACAAACACTACATTACTCTAGACAGTGTACTGGGTAAGCAGAGAGCCACAAGTAATACATTTGAATTGTTAAACAGTGAGTAAATTACTCAGCATGTTGCTTAACAAAACGCAATACAAAAAGCAGAAAAGAAACGTTTTAATTCAAGCTCAGTACCTTGTTCAAAGGGTGATATGTGTTCCAATATTTAAAAATATTTTACGTATTTCATTGTTTTATGGTGTTGTTCCTTTTATGTATATGTTCTCTCAACGTTTAGAGTAATTTAAAAACATTTATAGAAGATTACCACTGCAACATTAATAAATTTTTACGGCAACATTACTGCAACATAAGTGCAACACGAAATATTGAAAAGAACATGCCATTTTGCAAAAAAGATTTCCAAAGATGGTCAAATAATTATTTTTAACAATTTATTTAATGGGTGATGCATCCATAACGCATAATGTTAATTTAGGTCACAGCTTAAAGTCAAGTTTTTTGACCCAGCTTAATTTGCCATTTGTTACAGTGTTTGACAAATTCACCATAGAAAGCAGCTCATTACAATTATTGGTGCCTTTTACGAAAATGGGAGTTCAAATCAAAATGCCTTACGTACACTAAATCATTTTTTGGTTAGCACAATGTGACCATGATCAGGAGAAGTGTGTGTAAATTTCAGCAAAAATGACCTGTGTCAAAAGCGGAAAGTTATTGCTGTTGTTCGCGATAGTGTACACAAAAGAGCCTTCAACCTCAGGAACATTACTAACGCGAATTTTGAATCAAAATTTAAATTTATCCGCTTAGGATGTTCAATTGACTCGAAAACTGAAGCCTCTACTCACCATTTCTAGTGTCATCAATACGCCGAATGGTTGGTTGAACTGATAGAAGTGATTGGTTGGTTACTTTATAAGGAAAATATTAAAATTATCTCATCAGCGACGAAGCATACTTTTACTTCAGAGGATACGTTAACCAGAAGAAGAAGCTTCACATTTAGGCCAATAAGAATCTCGAAGTGGTTACTTAAATTTCAACGCATCCATAAAGAATGACTCTTTAATGCGTTTTATAATCTGACGGCAACATTCGGTAGTGTTTCTTCGTAACTGAGGTCAGTCAAGCAGTTACCGTGGATATCCCCCCGGGGGCACATAAATATGGTCTTTATAGAACTTCGACTATCTGGGGGAAAAGGGAGCCCAGTCCCCTGAAGTCAGCAGGGGTACAACTGGAAACTCCACTTTATTTCCACGGGAATAAGTAAGCTCGCAGAGTTCATTATTTGTCTCTTTAGACATTTAATAGTTCTCTGGCTGATTATTGAGGTTGGCCCCTATATGGGAGTATCGTGGTGGTTGTGGTTCCGCGGCCTCATAACAGTATAATGGTTATTATGGTGGCCAGGATCATCTCACTGTTAATGACACGCTAAGTGAATGATCCAGTCCAATGAGCATGCTAGACATGTGTTCTGGACAGGAGTTGGAAAAACTCCAACTCTTAAGCAAGGAGTGATGATTTGCAGCCCTGCTCTGGAATCATCGAAGTTGCAACTGGAAAGTTCTGTTAAATAGAATTATAGCTTTGGCTTCCTAGGAGGAGCATGACGCTCCAAATTATGCAGTGGTTAGATCAACCATCTCATTAAGGCTTCATGGCCAGGTGCGGATGTAAATCGAATCACACAGTTACCGTGGATAGTGTTCCCTTTCACAAGATGACAATAGAGCTCATGTGGTCAGAATTGTGCCCCCAAAGGGATGGCGCCACTTGCCATGCAGCTAACGATTTAATGGCTCTTTTGTATGAGAATGTCAATGGTCATGTGCCGTACGTCGTGGCGATATTGATTGTCCACCACGATCACATGATTTGACACTATTGGGCTTATTTCTTTGGGTACATTGGAAGCCGAGAAAAATTCCAGAGCTAAAGGATGAGACAATTCGGTACATTAACGACAATTATTGAAGACATGGACCATCAGATAGAAGTGTGCCACGGAAGCCGTGACAAGCATTTTAGCGTTATTTTGCTTTACATATAACTGTTACAAGTCTTTCTATCACAATAAAAATTGTTAAGATAATTCTATGAAATATTTTTGTTTTATATTTACATTAACAGCGTGAGTTTTTATTCGACCGCCCTTTAAAATCGAATGTTGCTGAAACATTTCAACATTTTGTGTTGCTATAACTTATAGGACGAATTTCTTGTCGCAACTGGAATGTTGGCAATTAATTTGTTTTTATCTTTTAAATATGTACATGAAGTCTTTTTTTTCTGTCAGTGTATCTGTTGTTGTCTGCTGCTTTGTTGTTTTGGTTATTATTATTTTTGTTTTTTTTTTACTTTCGTTATTGTTAATGTGTTGATATGGTTTTATGACCTTTGTGGCATGTTATATTGCCCCCTTACAACAGCAACAACAAATAACTAAAGATTTGCACACATTTGCTTATATTTTATATCCCCATGCAACAAAACACAGTATTCATCTTTTAATGTATTACAAGTTTCGGTTGATGCTTCCATTTGTTTTTTTTTTTGTTTTGTTTTTGTTTTAAGTTGCTCCGTCGTATTAAAATAATTTTATTTTTCTTGTTTCTAACATCCTTTAGGAGTCATAATCCTAAGATTATATTCATGTTCAGCATCACGTTAAGAAAATGAATAGCGTAGATAGAGTTCAGGTTATGGCTACGTGTATATAAATGTATATGTATGTGTGTGTGTGTGCATGTGTGTTTGTGTGTTTGTAACTTCTGTGAAGCATCAGCTGATAATTAATTTACTAATATTTTTCTATCCAATTCAAATGAAATAAAACTCAGTTTCAATTCGTATTCCTATTTTATGATATTCTTTTATATTTTGTTTTTAATTTTTCTCTTAAGGGAATAAGAAGCGATAAGATATGTTATTAAATATTTAAATTGAATCTCATTTAAATCTTTAATAAGTAGTCAGATAGCAACACAACAATCTTCTGTAAATATAAAAATAAATGTGTGTCTATATGTTCTTTATGGAATCGTTTATGCGATGATCTTTAGCAACGTTGTGGTACATGAGCCCACAAAGGCTTTTAAGTTGATACAACCAATTTTCAATAGATGGCGTAACTGTCATTCCAATGAATTTCATATATTGCTGTGATAGTTTATGCTGGTTTGAAGTAAAACGAAAATAGTGAACGTGTGATAACATTACGAGTTGTAAGTGACATAAGAATTTATATAAACTGTGAAGTTTATGTCCAGCTGACACTAAACGGACAATATTGTGTGTATTTGTATAATTCGTTGTGCGAATTAAATTATCGTTGTTTCCGTGAGCTAATTTCATTCATTCTCTACCGTGAATTCCCGAAGGTTGTCGAATGTATACAAGAAGAATCTGACTTCTGATTGATGTTCCAAACGCCTTTGCTGAACATTTTTTCTTTTCGGATTTAACGGTGAGCGAAATCAATATCGATTGCAATAATTCTCGAATGCTGATTTTTTCACAACAAATTTTCTTCAACGAATTGTTCATCACCGACACCATTAACATTTCCATTCATATGTGAACTGTCGGTATAGTTAGATTGCATCGACAAATTTGCCAGCAAACTTTTGAAAAAAAAACCAGAAATCATAGATGTATTTGTGCAGAAAGTTTTCCCATAGATTTCACTTACAGGTGCAAGTACAAAAATCATCGTTGGCTCAGTACGCATGCTACATTAGCTCCCAAAAACATCAATGTTAATGCCAACAACTTCACCATTTAGAGTGAAATATCCGGCAAAAAGCTAAATTATAAGTCCATCGATACTATAGCGAATGAAGACGAAGGTCTTAACTATCGAACTGAATTATCTAACTCACTTAGTTTGCCAGGCATGCCACCTCCCATTTTTATATTGAAAATTGGCGTAGTTAACATTCTTTCTATAAACATAAATCCATTACGACTTTGCAATGGAACTAAACTCTCAACTAAGAAAATGATAAACACTGAGGCAACATTTGTGACAGAAAAATTCAAAGTTGAGCACGTGCTGTTACCATATATCCCAATGATCCTGACACTTCCCGGTGCGGCTTGCTTGCGCAATGAATATCAACAAAGCAAAGGACAATGGTTGCGAGTGTATCGATTAAATTTGAAGAATTCATGCCTCTCACATGACCCCTCTAGGGTCCCCCGGGGGCACATGATAGTCTTTTTGGAACCTACTATTCCATTTAGACTGGTGTCTTGCGGGGTAACAGGGAGCCCAGGCCCCTCAAAGGCTAGTAGGAGTCACCTGGACAATCCACTATAATTTCACGGGAATCAGCGACCCGCAGAGTTCCGTTATTTGTCTCTTTAGACATTTAACTGTTCTCTGGCTGATTATTGAGGTTGGCCCGTATATGGGAGTATCGTGGTGGTTGTGGTTTCGAGGCCCTCGTGAGAGTTTGTGGGTCGGATCATTCACAATGAACAGGCTGCGGCCTACTTCGGGCCATCGAAATTGCCACTAGGAGTGACCGGAGGATATACGTATTCGATGGTCTCCTAGGGCGTGAATGACGTTTGCAAATCATTCAAAGTGGTTTAACCACCATCTGATTATGACTACCTAGTCGGTGCAGATGCAAATCAAATCACGCATGACCCCTCCAGGGGTACATTTCGTGATAAGATTTACATCTGCACCTTGCCGTGGGCCTTAATCAGATTATGGTCAAACCACTGTGAATGAAAAGCAACGTCATTCACGTCCTAGGAAGGCGAGGACTGACTCTAGCAACAGGTCTTTCCTAGTTGCAACTTCAACGATTACAGAGCAGGGCTGCAAACCACTACTCCTTGCTGAAGAGCTAGATGCTATCCAACTCCTGTCCAGAACAAATGACTAGCATGCTCACTGGATCTGGGATCATTCACCAGATAGGTGTGATTAAAGGTGAAATGATCCTGAAATCCTCAGCAAGGTGTGAAGGCTGCGGCCTGCTTCGGGCTTTTGAATTAGCAACAAGGAGTAACCGGAGAATATACGTATCTGAAGGCCTTCTAGGGCGAGGATAACGCTACATTGTATCCACAGGCTATGACCTAGTGCTCGGTACTGGTGTAAACTTTCTCACGCATGGGCAGCTACATGTGGCCTAATCACGCATCAAAAAACTTTCTGGTTTATTCATTTATGCACCAGGTGGAAAAACAACAAATATTTTGTATCCCACAGCACTTTAATAAAATACAATTCAAAGGAAATGCTGTAATAACACAAAAGTATTTGAGTATTTGCGTAATGTCTTTCCATCAAATTCATTTAGCTGCTGGCGTAACAACGTGCGCAGGGTACAACTATTATTAAATTAATATTTGAAATTCTAAAAGAAAAATATTTTAATTTATTTAAAAAATTTTCCAGTTGTTAAAAACATTTCTTTGTAGAGTCAGAAAATAATTTTTATGATGACTTATTATTTGACACGCACTTCTATGGTTAAAACTCCCCCAACTTCACATGGGGTTGATTATTAAGAAGTAACGCCTTTTAAATTTATTTTAAAAATTGAGTCATTTACTTAACAGCAAAGCTCACTGAACATTTAAGCAACCGTTAATAATGTGACATAAAGCTCAATATCCGGCCGAAAATATAACGAACTTCCGTTTCTTACTTAAAAGAAATTAAAGCAAATGACAGCTGTCAATAAGTTGGTACGTTTGCCATCACTCTTATGTTTTAGCTAAGGGAAAAAAATTTATTAAGTAAAAAAAGTAAAGACGAGTGCAATCTAACAAATCTTAACGATAACATAACAAAAATTTTACTTAATCTTTGTTTAATTTGGAATATGACGTTCTTTTATCCAGTTATCCTTTGTAAATTTTTTAAACCTTCGCAGCCGTGACTTGCTGAAGATTTTCAGATCTATAAGTCAAGTTAGGCAGTCATATATGCAACGATCTCTAAAAGTGGAGGCTCATTTCGATAAATCAGTTAATCTAAGAAAATCATTGGAAACTTAAACCTTTAACATATTTTAACGATTATTCCTTTAGTATTATTCGTTTAGTTTATTCAGTTCTTTTATTGCAGCGTTGATTTCTTTTGCTTAAAAAATGCATTAACTGTAATAACAAAATGGGTTGGCGCATTATTTAAAATATTGTCCATTGTAAGCCCTGCTTTTTCCCATCTCTCCTGTTTTGAGATAAACAATAAACCAAGCCAAATTCTGATACGCTCTTGTGAAGTGAAACGTATTCTAGTATGAGCGGTCTGCATCGATCGGAACAAATGGTAGTCAGACCTTTCTGACAAGATCTTCCCATCTATTGTTTTCCGATTAGTTCCTGACCATTCTTACAACATGTTACCGAGCGCTGTCATGGTGGGAGATTATTGTCTTCTCTCTAGTCGAATATTCTAATCGCTTTTCGTTAATTGTTTTCTTCATCCGAATCAATTATCTACGGTTAAGATCCCCTACGTTCGTCTGGCTAAATTTCAACAGCTTATAAAACAAAACACCCTTCTGGTCCCACTAAACTCAGAGCATTACCTTGGCATCAGAGATATTAAGCTTCGGCATTGATTTAATTGTTTGTTTGAGCTTTACATATGACATGTTGCGCTTGGGATTATCGTAATATATCAATTTTTTATCACCAGTGACAATGCGATGCAACAATTCCTTGTTTTTTGTAGCCTTTAACCATAATTTCAGATATGAAAAATCATTTTTCAACGTCCCTCGGCCACAATTCAATCTTCTTGCTCTTGAATGATTCCCAATGCTTTTAAGCCCAGGAATATGGTTTGTTGTGCAGCAAGTTCTTCTCTTTGTTTTATTTATTTTAAAAAAAGAAGTAGCACTTCAGGCAACAATGCCTGTTTAGTCAAGTACCGTGCTACATTCTTTAGGAAAGGGATAGAAAAGAGATTAAACAGGTGGTGAAAGTGGAAGGATAGTCGGAAATTAACTGTCGTATAAAACAGCACAGCGACCAGTGACCATGCCTTCATCACTGAGCAGCCCCACTGACAGTCAAATTTTATTCTGTAGTAAAAAAAACAGCTAAGGTCTTTGTTGGGAATCGAACCCACAACCTCCCAAACTGACAAGCTAGTACACTAGCTACTAGCCTACAGAAGCACCTTATTGCGTTTGACAACAACCTTTGTAGAGTAATGATTACAATTCCTCATCTTTAAAACTTTTCGCCTAACTAGGCTCCTCCTAGGCTTGTGTGTTGAAATCGCTTAAACCATTGTTCACAATTTTTTAAAGCTAGTTCATGTAGTCCGTAAGCTTTTACCGTTTTCTTCAAATGAAAATTGGTTATCAGACTTCCCCGCAAAACATCTTTTTTAGGCTCTAAATCCGGACATTTTTATAGCGATTGTAAAAAAATTAATATTTTCACTTTGACATCTATCGAATAGCGAATTATAGTGACAGATAGTTTCCCCTTCAAAATGCCATAAATAATGCCAAATCGTCCGATATATTAATTGCTTCTTCGTGCTTAATAAAATTTTAATGAAACTAAAATTTGGCAACCCTTTACTTAACTGTAACAACAAAATCTAAGCATGCTTAAATTTACTAATCCGCAACAGAAAGAATTCAAAAAGTTTAGCCAAAGCGAGTCGCCTGCTTGTGAGTAAAAAGCTCAAGTAACATAAGTTCAATTCCCATCAATACCAGGAATATAGACAAAATTTATTTAGTGATTGCAAACGTAGGCGAGTTAATGTTCCAGGCTTATTCTTAATTTTTGCTGTATAGCGATTTTGTTTGCATCACTATTGCCACTAAGATCGGCTTTTTTTTTGGTCTGTTATCGGCGTTTTATGCTGAAAATTTATTTATGCTTAAAGTTTCGAACAAGGGTGTGCTATCAGGTTTTGTTTTAGGTTTGGGTATAGTGCAACGGTAACTCTTGCTAAACTTCAGCAAGCCTAAGTAGATAGCGTTTTGTCGAGAGGCCAGGTTATTCGATGGTTTAAGGCGTTGCCAGAAGGAAGAGAATTGATTGAAGATGAACCATGAAGCAGAAGGCTTTCATCTTAATAAAATGTTGGTAGAATTCAGGATTAAATGTTTATAGAATTCAGGATCTTGTGTGTTCAAATCCTCGGTTGGCAATCAGAATTATTGGGAAAAAGTTACATTTGAGTCACTCCACCGTTTATCAGATTTTAAGCAATGAATTGGGGATGGGAAAAATCTGCGCAAAAATGGTTGCAAGAAACCTTTCGCAAGACGAAAAGGACGTTAGGAAGGAAAGGCGCCTTGATTTTTTGCATTCGATTGAAAATGACCCCTGCTGGAAGGTGTTATTAGTAACGCCAAGTATTGAATGTTTGTATACGACCCAGAAATCAAGCACCAGAGCTTGTAGGCACACTCCAACCTCTCCTACAGCCAAAAATGCAAGGATGACAAAGTCAAAGATCAAATGAACGCATTTTTTTCGATATCCACGGAAACAATTTACAATGAGGAAGTACCTCAAGGACAAACAGTTTTAAAAAACTTCGAAAAAGGATTATTTAAGACGAAACATCAAAAACAGTCGGGATGTTAGATCACGATAATGATCTTTGTGATACAACATTCCTGTGGGTCCACAGCCTCTATATTCGGCTGACTTAATTCCATGTGTTTTTTTTCACTTTCCGAAGTTAAAAATTATCTCAAGGAAACTTATTTTGGAACAATGAAAAACATTCAAATGGCTGTAACCAACCAGCCGAAGGCTATTCCAGTCACGGAATGCAATGCAATGCTATGAGGAGTGGAAGAACCGTGTACAGCACTGTGTTGCTTAAGACGGAAATTATAATTTTATTTGAATAAATAGAATTTAAATAATCAATGCCATTATTTACGTTTCAGACCTCGTGCAGTTAAGATATTAATATAACGCAGTTTAAAAATAAAGGGTCTGCCAAATAACGTTTTTTTTTTGTTTTAAATACTATAAACAAAACAACTGAATATTTTCTCAAATTTCTTTTTTTTTAATGAAAGTACCATCCTATCGGTTAATAATGGAAAATAATTATATTCAAATGGCTGCCTCGGCTGGCCATGCAGTAGCCTACACGACCGGTCCAATATTTAAGCACATTATCGATTGTGTGCAGCTGTATTTCACCAATGGCATCACGAATATTGCCTTTTAAAGCGTCAATTGTCTTTGGCTTGTCGGCATAATACTTATCCTTGACGGCACCCCACAAATAATAGTCCAACGGTGTCAAATCGCAACTCCGTGGTGGCCAAACGATATCAGCTCTGCGGCTGATAATGCAATCTTCAAAAAAAGAGCGCAAAACATCGAGTGTAGCTTCGGCTGTGGGGCAAGTAGTTTCGTTCTGTTGAAACCAAATGTTGCCAATATCGTCCTCTTCAATTTTTGTGAACAAAAATTCGTTCAACTTGGCCCGATAACGATCGCCATTGACTGTAACGGCCACTCCTTGCTCATTTTCGAAGAAAAATGGCCCAATTATGCCTCTGGACTAAAATCCGCACCAAACAGTGACACGTTGTGGGTGCGTCGGCTTTCAATGTATGCGTGCGGGTTTTCTATGCCCCAAATTCGACAATTTTGTTTGTTTACATACCCGCCAAGATCAGAATGAGCTTCATTTGAAAAGATGATTTTTTTGCAAAATCGGTATCTTCTGTAAGTCGATCACAGGCCTACTTAGCGAAGCGAAAACGTATTGTATGGTCACTTGGCTTCAACTCCTGAACCAATTGGACTTTGTATGGCGTCATACCAAGGTCTTTATGCAAAATTCGTCTCAATGATGTCTCTGAAATGTAAAATTGTTGAGCACGACGGTGAATTGATGTTGATGGCGCTTCACGCACACTTTCTGCCACAGCAGCAACGTTCTCTGTTGTACGCACTGTTTTTGACTTTTCACGCTTTGGTTTATCGATGAGGATGCCAGTTTCTTTCACTTTTTTCACAAGATAACGAACATACGCAATTTTCGCACACATTCTGCAACATTACCATGATTTTCAAAGTAATGTCGCAATATTTCCCAGCGTTGCTCAAGCGTATACACAACCATATTCGTGTAGGGGAAGGATAAACCTAATTATATGCCAAATCAAACCTAAGCTAAAGGTACGGTCACACTTATGAAATATTTTCATGAAAACATGAAATATTTGTTTGCTGTAATGTGACCATAAAATATTTTGAGGGTGAAAACATGTTTTTGAGAAAACAAATTTATTTCTCAACAAATAAAAGTTTCTGTAATGTGACCACCCTATGTGAAATATTTTCCAATGTTTTGAGCAAACAATTGCAAACACTGGCAAACATTTAAAAATAATTTAATAAATAGAATAATAATAGAAGTAATAATAGAATAAATAGAATAGAATATTAAATAGAATATTGAGTCCAGCGTAGAAGGTGATTTAATGGATGTGACTATGGAGGTAAGTAAATAAATATAATAAGAAGTAATGCAGAATTCTAGAGACAACGGGGATCATTCAACTTTTAAAACATTAAAAAAAAACAAAAATCGTGATGGACTGGGGGGATGAAGACATATACAAGCTTCTTGCACTTGTTGAAGTAGAGAGGTGTTTGTGGGATGCTTCAGATGAAACATATCACAACAAAACTGCAAGGGATTCCGCATGGCGATGCATTCAATCCCAATTCAAGGAAAAGTTTGCGGTTGCAGACTTAAATGCCAAGTGGACAAACTTACGGATTCAATACCGTTGATATTCAGCCAAGGCCAAAACTAAATCTGGGCAAGGCGTTGTAGGCACTCCTAAATGGAGGTTTTACAACGCATTGACTTTTATGGGACGTGCTGAGCAGAAGCACACACAGCAGACTGTCTCAAACATTGTTTTCAATGTGGATGAGGAAAATAGTTGCAAGTATATTCATAAATATATGTAAATAATAATGATTTTTAAGTATTTTAATACTTGTATTATTTAAAAGCACCAAAGTCCTCAGAAAATGGTTATAGATCATCATCATCAGCCAAAGGGAAGTAGCCTACAACACCAGCCACGTAGATAGCTGAAAGTATGCGGGAGGCTGTCAATGCAATGAAGCAGCAAAAGTAAAGGGTTTTAGACCCCAATGTTGCTTTCGGGAGATACATTGGTAGCGAGCTGAATACACTTAAGACGGAGTCTGTGGCAGAGGTGCGCAAGCGTGTCACAATGTGTTTTTTAGAATGTTTGGAAGAAGAACGCATGAAGGAACATCCGTAGGTTTGTCCACTTGGCATTTAAAGCTGCAATCATATATTTTTCCTTAAATTGACATTTAATACCTCGCCAGCGCAATCCGTTAAAGTTTTGTTGTGGTATGCTTTCTTTCTCTCTGCTTCAACAAGTGCAAGAAGCTTGTGTATGTCCTCATCCCCCCAATTCATCAGGTTTTTTGTTTTTTTTAACATTTTAGGAGTTGAATGCTCCCCGTTGTCTCTAGAATAATTTTTAAATGACTACAATTTTTAAATGTTTTACTTATTATTTGGATGTTATCCTTATGTTTTTATTGAAGTAAGGTTATTTTGTTTTGTTTTATTGTTATTATTTTTGTTGATGAAAAAGAATTAATAAACAATTTTTAAACTTAACATGACGTGAATAGTATTTTATTATATGTGTTTATATTGGAAATTAACTTCCCCCTCTTCTACAAAAAATCTTGAAAATTCATTTCTTGCTGCTAAAGTCTCATTTGATGTATATGAAAGACATTTTTGTACATTTTGCAAGACTTTTGCGTCATTACCACTGCGCCACTCGCCTGGAACTAATGTACCGTCTGCAGTATAGTGGTCAACTAAGTTTTTGGTGTAATATAATGAGCTTTTGCGGCTCATTAAATAATTGTGCAGCACGCAGCATGCAAGTGTTACTTGCCTTGTTTTTGTTGGATTAAGCTTCATTGGGCTGCGCATTACACGGAAACGTGCAGACAAAATTCCAAAAGCGTTTTTTATTACTCGCCTTGCTCTTGAGAGGCGATAATTGAAAACTCTTTGAATGGCATTTAAATTTATATTGCCATAAGGCTTCATAATATTGTTACTTAATGCAAACGCATCATCCGCAACATGAAAATACGGCACTGGTGCTTTTGTGGGTGAAAGTGGTTTTGCACTAGGCAAATGTAATTTATTATTGGTAAGAGCTTCATAAAAGCTACACTTTTTGAAGACAATGAAGGAAATTTTTAACAAATTATATCCAACATGTTTATCACTTGAGTTTCTGTACAACTGTGGACTTTCACAACGTAGCTCCAACAGTAATTTTGCACAACATCCCTCCTCATTTCGGCGTTGAACCCACTTACGCACCCATTGCCTTTTCTGTTTCTTATTTTTTTCCTCTTCTTCCACATTTAATAAAGCAGCTGCTCCACAACTCAATAGAAATAATGTTTCGCAATCCTCCATATCAATTTTGTATTATAACACAAACTATTTTTTTTTTACAGAAATTTATAGTTATTAATGTTTTTGTTTTTAAGAAAACAAAAGTATACACATTGTCTGTTTGCTGAAACAAATTACTATAGAAAATATTTGTTCAAGTGTGACCGCAAGAAAAACATGTTTGCTCGTATTTTGTTTCAAACTGTTTCACAGCTGTTTCATAAAACAAATTTTGTGAAATATTTTGTTCTAATGTGACCATGAAACAAAAATAGAAAAATTTTAAGGCAAATATGAGCAAACATGTTTCATGAAAATATTTCATAAGTGTGACCGTACCTTAAGTGTTATCATTCACGAATAAGCACCAGTTGAAAAAAAAAACGTTAGATGGCAGACCCTTTAGTTTTAAAACCGAAATTAAAATAATGATACTGGAGTTAAAATTAAGATCTTCAGTCTATTTATTCTCATCGATTTCGAATCAGTGCCGTAGTATCCATTTAATATCAGTCATGCCACTTTACACTCGTCTGTTGTACTTCAAAGAATGAAGATGGCGCTAATTTACCAATTATTGACTCAGCTCGCTTTATGATAGCTCAATTTTTAAACTCATCATTTCATAGACAATTTCCTTCCTAACCTCAAATTTTGCCAGCGTTTAGAATCAGCCAAAAAATATTAAAACTGTTTTGGATTCGTTTTTTTCTTTCCCTTTCTCATTCTAAAACATGCGCTAATAATTTTAGCACACTATTCACTTTGCAAAATTAAATTTACTTTAAAAGCCATTTGCATTCTATTCTAAATCACTTTAAGAATTTGTTGTTTTTGTATAGAATTTGTATTTGAATTTGAAAAGGACTTTTCATCAGCTTTAGCGTTCATTTTTTAATTTACTCCAGACATTGTATCTGAAGTATTTTCAAGTTTAAATTTAATCAATCAATACAAAGTTATTCATTTGTTCATTCACTTGTTCATTCTTTCGTTCAACGCCATTCACAAATAATAGCAACAACTCTTATCCAGGAGATAAGATTTCATTAAGAGCAATCTGAGCGCATTAAAATAAATACGAAAAAAAAAGTTAAACAAATTACTTACAAATCATAACTTTTTTCAAAAAAAAAAAAATCTTCTTTTTGGTGTTTTCCTCATCTTCACATCGACTGTTCATGGCAAATGGAAATTAAAGTAACACGGCTATTTTCTCAAGAATGCACTGCAATGCAGAGGACAAAGTTTTTTGCCTGTTTATCTTTTTACTTTCTTTTTTTCCTTCGCTCCAACAAAAAGTGTCGACAAAAGTAATACGACTTTGTGATACTTGAGAAATTTGTTTTTATTTTGTTCAACATTATTTAACACTGCAATAATAATTTTACCAATTTTTTCTTGATGGCTTCTTGTTGAGCAAGAAAGTGTTCTCCTTTCAACAATTTGTAGGCTCTAATGCTTCCAATACTTTCGTTGGGAAACACGAACCAAAAGGAAAATTATAAAGAATATTACGAAATAAATAGTGGTGGCGACAGAGTTTCTAGATTTAACTTTTCAAATATTTTTGTAACAAAAATAATTTTGCCTTAAAGTGTTAACGACTCTTTTT
The DNA here is from genome assembly GCA_030448955.1 of Trichopoda pennipes. Classification (NCBI taxonomy): domain Eukaryota; kingdom Metazoa; phylum Arthropoda; class Insecta; order Diptera; family Tachinidae; genus Trichopoda; species Trichopoda pennipes. Next base: position 1,136,253 of record JASKUP010000094.1, read on the forward strand.
TTGTGTGCGTGCGGCAGCGACCAGAGCCAAGAAACTTAAAGAATTTACAAGGTGGCAGAGCAAAAGAGTTTATTTGCATATTTTAAATGTTGCAGAAAAAAAGAAGGTTTGCCGGGAGTTAAAGCTGCAAATGTGGATGTTGTTCGCTATTTAATTGTTGCACAAACTACACCAAAAAGTTTGTGCTGTTAAAAATAGCGAACAACATACTTTGTGATTTATTATTAATTAAAGACGACACAAATTTATTTTTCTCGGAAAGTTAACTCATCTACAAATAAGGTTTGATTGCCTCTACTGCTGCTACTCATTCGTGTTGGAATGTGGAAAATTGTCAGTGTCTAAGGTGAACTAACAGCAAGCCTGATCTTTCTATGTGCCTTCTAAGTCGCTTATTATAAAAAGCCATATCAAAGTTGATTGATTCATTACATCATTACGTAATACATTAGGTCACACATTCTTACATATTAATTTATAACGTACAGGGAAAGTTTGTAAAGACAGGTGTCATAAGTTGAATATGTAATTACGTTAATACGAAATACATTACGTTACAAAATTCTTACATATTAATTTCTTACATATTAATTTGTACTGTAAAGAGACAGTTTCTAAAGGCAGATTTCAGAATTCAATATATAATTACGTCATTACGTAATACATATGTTATAAGAAATTCCCATATTATATTAAAACGTAAAGTATTAAGTCATTTATTTTGTCACTGCACATTATAGAAACCCGTTTCGAGCATTCAAAATTGATTGATCCTACGTTGAAGTCTTAAAAAATTTTGTAAAGGCAAAATTCACTAGTTCAACATGTAGATACTTACGTCATTACATGACACGGTAGGTCATAACATTTTTAGATATTTAATTGTAATGGAGAGGGAAAGTCTGTAAAGACAGATTTTACAAGTGAAATATATAATTACGTCATTACATAATACGATAAGTCATAGCAATCTTACAATTTAAACTATAACGTAAAGTATTAGGTAAGTAATAAAGTAAAGCAAGTAATGTTAAATATGCCGCGAATTTACAATATATTTAATGTTACGTATTATGTCACTGCATTTTAAGCGTTACGATTTTTTATCTTTATGTTTCTTTGTTCTGGTTCTTGTTGTTGTGGCCCAACCAATGAAGGTAACAGAATGAGTCAAAATGACGGAAAAAAATGTTGTCCCAAAAATGTTGAAAATGTTTCAACTATTCCAATAATAATAAAAATAAAATAACGTAACTTGTTATATATGCATAAATATATAGTAACGTAATAAAAAAAGTTAATCATTTTCAATGTCAGCAAATTTGTTTGTCATTATAAGTTAAATTAAGCATGTTTATAGATATATAATTACGTAATGGGTTATGTAACGTAAGAGAATATGTTAATCATTCTCCAACTATACCAATAATAATAAAAATAAAATAGCATAACAAGTTACGTTAAATCTATGTATAAATATATAGTGACGTAATAAAAAACGTTAATAGTTATTAAATTCAACAAATTTGTTTGTCATTATAAGTTAAATTAAACATGTTTATAGATATATAATGACGTAATGGATTATGTGACGTAATAGAATGCTCTAATCATTTTATAAGTCAGCAAATTTATTTGCCATTATATATTAAGTTAAACATGTTTATAGCTATATAATGACGTAATGGATTATGTGACGTAACAGAATGCTCTAATCATTTTATAAGTCAGCAAATTTATTTGCCATTATATATTAAGTTAAACATGTTTATAGATATATAATGACGTAATGGATTATGTGACGTAATAGAATGCTTTAATCACTTTATAAGTCAGCAAATTTATTTGCCATTATAAGTTTAGTTAAACATGTTTATAGATATATAATGACGTAATGGATTATGTGACGTAATAGAATGCTTTAAACATTTTATAAGTCAGCAAATTTATTTGCCATTACAAGTTAAGTTAAAAATGTTTATCGATATATAATGGCGTAATAGATTATATGACGTAATAGAATACATTAATTTCTTAACCCTGCAAACAAATTTCGTGTTATAAGTTACGTTAAACATATTTACAGATCTATAATGACGTAATAGCTTATCTCGGCAAATTTTTGTCTCTCTATTGGTGAAAAATTAAAGAAATAATTCAATGGGGATTTAAAGAACACTTTTACCATTTTTTTAATAACTTTTTACACTATTGGGATATAATAATTCAATTTCCTTTTATTTGTTTAAAACTGAATTTATTAAAAAGATACGTCTTTTTTATTTTATTTTATATTCAAAATGACCTTATTTCATGACTTTTTCTAATTTATTGATCAATTTAAAAATTAATTGAGGTGCTTTTTAAATTAATTTTAAATTGAAAAATGTTTGCAACAGTCTTCTTCTTGTGATATTTTTAACGTTTCACTAGAAGTCAAATAAAGCATCAAACTAAATTAATAAATAACTCCAATAAGTTATTTAACGATTTTGAATATTTCCCTGTGTCAACTCAATTTGAATTTAGATGAGAAATAAAGAAATAAAGAAAACAATTACGATAACTGCAAATTTCTTTAAAAAGCTGTCATAAAAATTCCAAGATCAATAATTTAGAGTAAACAAAAGAAGAATAAAAAATAACAAAAAATCGAAAAAAAGATTGTATAAAATTTTCCCATAAAGAGGAGAAGTAAATAACGTTAATTTAGCCGTCGATGTTTTTTTATTACGATTTGTTTTATTATAAACAAAAAAGCATGCGGGCCATCTATTATCTTATTAACAGTTCTGCTTCTTTTTTGTTTTTCTTGTTTTTGTTCAATCAGTGTTGTTGTTTTAAATGCTGTGATGTTGTTGTGCTGCTATTTTAACTGTATTTGGCAGCAAAGCCTTGGAATTTTCGATTTCAAATAAATCGATAAATCTACATAAATGATTACTGATACAAAAACATAAAGATTTTTTTGTAATTGATAAACAAATAAACCTTAAGATTTATGACTTCATTTTAAACAATTAAATTTGAATGCAGTCACTTATTTGATGCGCTTACACGTTGTTGTATTTTTGTAATTTAAGAATGGTTTTGTGCCAGAAAGACCCAGAAGGTGGTGGTGTCTTTTCAAGTAAACAATTAAAACAAATGGAATAGTCTTTTTATTACAGAGTAACAGGGGGAGAGTCAAAAAGAAAGAGTAAGAGAGGGAGTGGAAAGACACTCAGAGAGTCTTTTTTATTTAAACGCCTTTAATCGAATAAAATTTTAGCGCTTTTGTTTACTGAGATCATGACAGTGAATTAAAAAGAAAACGTCCGGGAAGTTAAACAAATTAAATAATTTATAAATAAACAAATTTAAAATACAAGACGAATACAAAATGAAGAAAATGGTTTGTAATAAAAACTCAAAAACATTAGATTCGTAGAAACAAATAAAATCCTTGCGTGATAAGGTTTACATCTGCACCGGCAGTGAGCCCTAACCAGATGGTGGTCAAACCACTGTGAATGGTATGTAGCGCCATTCTCGCCTTAGAAGGCCTTCGAATCCGTGCCTTTTCCGGTCACTCCAAGTTGCAATTTCAAAAGCTAGAAGTAGGTCGCAGCCTTTACTCCTTGCTAAAGAGTTGGAGGCTATCCAACTCCTGGTCCAAAACGCATGAAGCTTAATAAAATTTAAGAACAAAACGGCAATCATGCTCACTGGACCTGGACCATTCATTGTGTTCATTGTTAATAATCCAGCACACACAACTCAAACGAAGGTCTCGAAACCACAGCCACTACGATACTCCCGAAGGGTCGACCTCAATAATCAGTCAGAGAACAGCTAAAATGCTAAAAAGACAAATAGCTGAACTCTGCGAGCCTACTGATTCCCGTGGAAATATAGTGGATTGTCCAGATGGCTCCTACTAGCCTTTAAGGGGCCTTGGCTCTCTTTTACCCCGCAAGACACGAGTCTAAATGGAATAGTAGGCTTCAAAAATACTATCATGTGCCCCCGGGGGGAATAAAATCCTTGCGAAAACATCAACAACAAAGGTAAAGTGCAACTGTTTTTATAAAAATTTTGTTTCAAATGAAGAAAAATTGTTATACGGGTATCCGCCGGGAAGGTATACTACTTTGTTTTGTCGCCATTTTGGTAACAGTGCATATTTGATAGTCGTGAAGCAGACAAGTGGCAAACTTATTATGGTAAAATATTTGATAAACCAACGTGTTCTAAGCGTTCATACATTTTATCAAAATCAATCATCGATTACTGTGACGATGAGAAAGTTACGTGAAATTTTTAGCAGAAACAACGTGCCAACAGAACGCTCTATTTATCGAGCATTAAATGATTTCGAAGAACGAGAGTCTGTAGGTAATAGGCCCAAGCCATGCCACAACGTACTGCATGGATTGGCTGAAAACATTACTGCTGCTTAAGAAAGTGCTCAAAATAATTCATCAACCTCATTTCGACGCCGTGCTCTCCTGAGCACGGCTTGGTGGGCAAATTTGAGATTAGAAACTCAATTGGCTTAAAACACACACTTGTTTTTAACAGCTTCAGTTTTATCGACGCCACACACTAGAGATTTCGCGGAAAAAGTTAACAGTAAATAATCGTAACTTTAAAGTAAAACAAGAATTATATTTTACAATGATTGACGGCCAGACTGCATGATCAGTAATAGAAATCGCAGCAGCATCTTCATATTTTATTTGTGGAGCCACAACATTCAAGATGAATAAAATCGCAAAAGTTCAAGCTATGCCAAGCTATGGACAAGCACTGCAATTCACTTCATGCGCGTATTAGGCTGATGGAGTGTCGTTTGCGTGTTGCTTATAATATTGAATTTCAACGTGGGACAGTCGACTCAAACACTCGTGCGATTAAAGAAGCCCGAAAATATTTGATAAAGCTTTAACTTACTCTCTCCGGAATGATGTATGGAGTTGTACCATTGTTCGGATAGCAAAGGCAGCAAGTCGCCCCCTACAGAAACCATATAGTCGGTCGCTAAGTTAGCTGTTGGACTCCAGATACCTCTGGAAAATTAACCATAATTACCACCACTTTAAAAAGTGCAGAAGAAATTGCAATTGGGCGGTAATTTTCAGGGTTGTTAGCCTCATCCTTTTTGGGGATTGCGGAGTTAAAAAAAATGTATATAATTTAATTGAATTTTTTTAGAGAATTTTTAAAAAACAATTCTATTCTTTGGTTATTAGAATTATGATTTTAACTACATTTACTAAGTTGGTTGCTATAATTTGTATATCAGAAAAAAATATTAAATTGATGACATGATATTTTAAGTTAAGTTTATGCTGTTGCTAACTTTTAAGCACATTTTCTCTATTAAACTAAATTACTGGAAAAAGAAAAATATGTCGAAAAGAATAAAGTTTTTAACATGTTAGAAAATTGTTAGTAACTTGTTTTTGACAGCTGTCGTTTGGCTAAATCTCTATATAATTTTACTATTTTCTCTCTCTCTCTTGATGTTGATGCTGCTGATAGTAAAAAGAAAAGTTGTTGATTATAAAAATAAAATAAAATAAAATGATTTACAACTGTATTGTAGCCAGCAAAAGGATGGGTGAAAATTAAAGCGCAGCTGAAGGACATTTAAAAAATAACAAAAACAACAAAAAAAGAGTAAATCATTAGCTACAAAAAAATGGTAATTGAGTTTAAAAGGAATAGAAGTGCTAGGTGTAAAATTGTAAAGAATATGATTTATGATTATTTTATAATTAAGTATTTTTTTTTTAATTTTATTTTTGTATACTTAACACCCCCTCGGCCCAGAATTATTTAATTTATATGCCTTTTTTTAACAGGAAGGTTTATTAGCCTTTTCCAACTGTACTCTGTAAGATTTTTGATACATTTTATTTTGCAATAAAATTCCAATTATTTAAGGTTCAATAACTTGTCGTGGTTTATTTGCCCACGTAGCAAGTTTATTTTTTTATCTACGGCATCTACTGATGCATATAACACTCTAACAAAAATATACACGTGTTTGTTAGGACTTGGTATTGCCTTTTGCGAAGGTGGTTGTAATGATGGTGATGAAGTTGGTGGTGGTGTTGCTTCTTGCACATTTACACTTAACGAATTTCCCAATATAAATATCTTTGATTTTTCACGGAAGGATCAAGGCGATTGCAGCAGTATTGGTAGCAAGCAGCACCGCGCCAGCATTGATTTCAAACCTTCACTAAACCATTTACCTTTTTTTTCTTTTGGTGTTGCTTATTAACATTATTCCTGTTTAGCTTGTGTGTGCATGCATGTGTGTTGTACAAAATAAGTAACAACAAAAAAAAGGAATTTACAACAACAACAATAAGAGCCAGGCAAGTAATTTTTAACATTTTTATTTTTATATTTCATTTTATATCACATTTGGAGGGTGTATTACAATTTCCATTTTTATTGCGTTATTTCAATTTTGTTTTCTCTTCAAACTTGTTCTGCATACATTGATTCAGTTCGTAACACACAAACTCATGCCATTCAAGCATACAGTTATACATAGAAGTATACTCTTGGTATTACCGTTTTAGCATAAGCAGTTAGACATGCTGCCGATAAAGTATGCTCGCATTTTTTTTTTTTTTTTTTTTTTGTTAGTTCACTTCCCAGTAAACACCCAAGCAAAGGTTGCTGTAAATAATTTTTTAAATGAATGAATCTCGAACCTGTTTTAGGCCTAGAAAAAAGTTTGATCTCAAACTGAAATTCATTTTAGGTTTGATCATTATCAATAATTTTTGGCAGGCCTCCTAAAGTCTTAGTAAAAAGAAAGGATTGATTTCAACTGCAAATTTGACATCAAACAACTTTTAAATTTAATGTAGAAAAGAGTTTTTATTTTAATATTCGAATTCATTTAAACGTTCTCAAACATTTTTTGTTTATTCTTCAAACCTCTCTGAATATACAATTTTCATTTCGAACTGAAATTAATTTAAAATTACACAATTCTCAAAAAAATAGTATTAAGCTAAAACTCAGTTTGATTTTAATACAGGGTGTCCGCGAGCAAGGTATACTACTTCGTTTATAATTTTTAATTAAATAAAAGAGAATGTCGGCAATTATGTATGGAATACAATATCAGCTAAATGTCCTTCTCCGTTAGCCTCACAACTGCGAGGCCTTTTGAGCACATTTTTCACAACAGTCTCACACACTTCACACGGTATTTCATATCAGGATATTGCTCCCCATTCACAGTTACCGTCGCGCCACTTTCATTTTTAGAGAAGTAAGGTCCAATGATACCTCCTGACCAAACTCCACGTCAGACACACATTTTTAATGGATGCAAAGGTGACTGTTGAACAATTTTAAAGGTTTCTCATTCCCCACAACCGACTTCTATTTATTCAGAAATGAAAATGTGCCTCGTCACTCATTATAATTTTTTCATGAAAATCGGGTTTGTCATGGGCGAGCTGTAACATTGTATTGGCATATGTACGATGGCGTAAAAAACAAAAGCAAATCCTTGTGCGAAATTGTAGCTAATGTTGTTCTTTGAAAACCAAGCTCCTGAGCAGGGTTTCGAATTAAGGTTGATGGACTGTTTTAAACACTTTCTTGAGCAGCAGTAATGTGTTCAGTGTTTTCAACCGATCTTGCAATACTTTGTGGTTCACATCCTCTTTCTTCGAAATCATTTACTACACGATAAATAGTGCGTTTTGTTGGCACATTGTTTCTCCTAAAAATTTCACGTAACTCTCTCATCGCCACAGTAATCGATTGTTGATTTTGGTAAAATGTTTTAACGATTAATTGTTTTATCGCATATTTTTCCATAATAAATTTGTCACGTGCCTACCACGGGAGGGCCAAAAAGGAACTGTCAAGACCAATGTTTACCAAAATGGCGACAAAACAAAATAGCATACCTTCCCAGCGGATACCGAGCAAGGTTGAACTTGAACTGATATTTGTATAAGCCCTTCTAAGGCCTCGGTAAATTTATAATTTAGTTTCAAATACAGAGTCATTTGAACTAAACCAACTCTCAAACCTTTTTTGTGTTGCAACTAAAAGTGATTTGAGTTTAATAGTTGAATTCAAACTGATGTTCATTTAACGATATATTTTCTAAACCCTCATCGTTATAGTTTCTAGAATCACTTCAAAGTCGCAGAGAATTCAAATTAAAAAAGCTTTGAAATCAAGCACTTGTCAAACTCGTTTGGAAGCAAGATGTTGGACTATAATATTTGAGTTCAAACTGAAATTCGTTGTTTGAATGTTGCGATTGTCAAAATCGTTAACAACAATTTTTTCGACACATTCTAAAGCCTTGAAATCAAACTCCTTTAGAAATAAGATGTTGATTCAAGTTAAAAACTGCATGAAAGTTGAATATAATGAGTAAGCAAATTTGAGGTTAGAAAGTAAATAGTTCTCTAATGATTAAATGTCACGAATTGAGCTGTTATCGTTTAGCATTTATTTTGTAAAATCTTGAGAAATTTTACACAAGCAATGTTACGTTCTCGACCAAAGAAATTTAACTGTGAAAATTTACCATCAAAGTATAGAAAATTTCACTGTACCACTTCATAAATTCCGAGCAGCTATTCCTCGTAATTAGGCTCCTTATGAGATCGTTGTGCATAATTGAATTGCTAAAGTTCATGGTTCATGCTGTTGCTGACAATAGATCACAAAAATACGCTTGTAGTGGGCATAGTGATGCAAATATAGCTGTATATCAAAACGCTAATAATGAACCTAGAACATCGTGGACGTTAGCAACAATTGGGCAACACTAGAGGCGCATTGTGCAACATTTTGCACAAAGATCTTCATCTTTACGCTAATTCAACTCCTTCCATAATTAATGTTTTCGTCGAACGTTTGTGGATTGGCTGTTTGAAAAACTGAACGGAACCAACACATTTTACAACAACATTATATGTAGTGATGAGGCTCATTTTAAATAAGGCGGTTATGTGAACATACAAAATTGTTGCATAAGGGGCTAACAAAATCCACAAACAGTTCTCGAAAAACTAAAACATCTAAAGAAGCTGACCGTTTAGTGTAGTTTATGATCAGACGGCATCATCCGCGGTATTTGTTTGAAAATGAGAATGGAAAAGCGTCACCGTGGATTCTCCAAATCATGATAACAAAGTTTTTGTAACTTAGAAATCAATGATCTCTGATTTCAGCAAGATAACGCCACAAGCCATACCGAACACAAACAATTCAGTTATTGGATGAGAAAATTCTCGGTCGCATAATTTTTCCATTTGGCGATGTCAATTAAGCGCCTTGTTCTTGTGATTTAACGCCGCCCGATTAGCTTCTTTGGACCATTTGAAAGACCGGGTTATGTGAACAGCCCACACGCAAATGACGCTCTGAAAGATGAAATTCGTTGCTACTTTGACGAGATAAGGGAAGATTTGTTGGAAAATGTGTTTCAAAGTTTTGTGGGAATAACACACGTCTCCCGGCGTACTACGACATCGTATTTTGTTATGAACTCCCATATTTTTTCTTGACGTTTGTATGAATGGAACTGAAGTTGTTAAAAAAATGGATGTTTTAAGCCAATTTACTTCCTAAACTTAAATTTGCCCACCCTTTATGTCTCAGCTTGATTTAATATGATTTGGTGGCGTCAAGAAATGAACAGCGCTATTGAAGTTGTGGCTTCACAAACACCCAGTACGGACGATCTTCACCGAATATAAAGGAAAACAATTATTCTAAAATACCTACTCCAATTAAGATTGCGCATAAATTTGGAATGTAAATCCTACAGCTAAAAATAACCTTCAGTTTCCATTTATGATACTTAACCCATTTCGAAAGCTTCCTCAGTTTGAATTTAAACTTTAATGTTGGCTGGATCACGAGACGATTGCTTGTATTTGACTTCATTTTCTTTGTTTGTTCTTTAAGGATTATTTTATTATTTCTTATTCCGTGCACTTGTTCAATTTCTTCTTAAAGTCAACTTGTGTGGGTTTATTTCCTATTTGATATTTATTTGAGTTAATATAAATACATACTGAGAGACAGACAAGCAGACAGACAAATTTACTTCTTAATAAATACAAATTCGAAAAGACTCTTGAGAAATTCAATTTTCCTACTTTGTCATTTTGCTTCTTCTTAAAGCTCATCCAATAGCTACAGTGAGCAGCAGTGGCAAAATTGAAAACGAAAATAATTGAAGCATATGCCGCTCTGTTACTTAGTTTTTATATTTATTTTATCGTTTTGTTCCACTGTAAATTTAATCAACATTTGTATATTACTACTCCCAGTACACTTGTGAGTGTGATGCCGGTTATTGCCACTGCTGTAACGTATTTTGCTAATGCTTTTTCATACTTTGGATTTGTTCTTCAAGTTAGTTAGTTGACTAATGATTTCTTCTTATTTGTTCGTACTTTCTTACCTCCTATTCTTCCACCTCTTTACTCACTAGCAACCCAACGGCAAAAAAATGAGTATAAAGGCCTTTTAGAGGCCTTTAATAAAGGCAACACAGGCCTTTGCTGTGAAATATTTAGATTACGTTGCATATCTCGCTCATTTTGTTATGCATGAAACCAGCTGAGTTATAGTCCTGCTACGGCGTCTGAGGCGGTAAAGATAAAGGATACTTCTCGGTTTGCTACAAACACCCCAAGCATGTTTTAATAACTTGCTCCTAGAATCCTGTAAAGGCTGAAGGGTTTTGCATACTCGGTTGACTAACAAAAACTGCCGTACGTTGTTTCCTCCTCAACGCGACAAATTTTGTAAAAGCCGTTGTACAGAAGGTTTCTGCTTTTTCCTAACGTACTGCGTTCAATCTATTCGTTTTCCTGTAATGGGTGGGCAAATTTGAAGTTTAGAAGCAAATTGCCGTAAACGCACACCTCTTTATTTGACATCAGTTTTATTGATACCACTGGAATTAATAATGGAATATGATGTCCACCTTTAGCACATCGACAGACCTTCGTTATTTTTACCAAATTTTGAAGCACATTTGGCAATAAGGCTTAGCTTGTTTCGTCAACTCAGTGCCAAATTTAATTTTCAGAGTGTCAGCAGTTTGTGAGTTGTTCACGTAAGCCCGGTCTTTCAAATAGTCTCACAGAAAATAATACAGCGACATTAAATCAGAGGAACGAGGAAGCAGCGGTTGACATCACCAAACGATTTAGTTGACCACGAAATTTTTCATGCAACAACTGAATTGTTTGGGTGGCTGAGTGGCTTGCGGCGCTATTTTGCTGATGTCAATATTGGGTAGAATTGTTAATTATGGTGTGCTAGCGCAGGGAGCTCATGGTGACAGAGTTTGCTTCCCGTCCTATTAATGTACTTTAGTATACGTTAATATATTCAAGTATCTTATACTAAGGTACACTGAACTATATTAATGTATCTTAAAGTATACTTAATATGCTAGTGTTGGGTAATATTAAAATATACTTGGTATACTTTAGGATACGAAAGTATTTAAATGTATACTGAGAATACTAAAGTATACTATAGTATACTAAAGTATACTATAGTATAATTTAGTATACTATAATATAATTAAGTATGCTCAAATATAATTAAGTATACTCAGTATGCTTTAGTATTAAGTAATACTAAAATATAAAGTTACAAATATATACTAAGTATACTAAAGTATATTAAAGTATACTAGTACACATTCTAAAGTAAACTCAAGTATGCTAGAGTATACTACAGTATAATAAAGTATACTTAGTATACTAAAGTATATAGTAAATTGGTTGTCATGGTTTGGTAGCACAGGGGTTGCGGCGTTTCCTTGCTCGAAAAAATACATGCCGATAATATGGCCTGACCACAAACCGCACTATACGGTAGATTTTTGGGGATATAATGGTTTTTCGAGGACTGTTTGTGGTTTTTGTGAATATGCATATGCGACCATTTTATTTGCTTCGATAGCCGCCTAATTGATAATGATCCCTATAAGTTTTTCAAACCGCCAATTCACAAGCCTTTCACGTAAACAACGGTCCATTGGCTTTAGTTCTTGAATGAGTTGAATTTTGTAAGTGTGAAGCTGAAGAGAAAATCTTAATGCAAATTGTTGGGCAAAGTGCCTCTTGTAATGCCCATTTGTTGCGAACCTTGACGAGTTGATGTGCCATGTTCTATGTTTGCATCACTACGATCATATTGCTTTTGTCTATTGTCGGCAACAGTACCTCAAATTTAGCGATTAGATTACCCTAAGCGGCCTTGCCACAAGCCTGATTACGAGAAAAGGCTGCTTGAATTTTCCAACGTTATAAAGTAAAATTTTCACCAGTTTGATAGTAAATTTTCACAAATAAAATTCTGTGCTCAAGAGTGTAAATGTTCCATTTCTAAAATTTTCCAACTTTTTACTAAATAAATGCCAAAGGATGTTAGCTCAATTCTTGACATGTAATTATTTGACAGGGTATTTGCTTCGTAACCTCAAATTTGCTCACCCGAAAAGATAGTGACGAATAACTTGATTGAATATGTCACCGCTGGCACCTGCTACTTGGCTGTATCATGATTCGTAATAAAGCAAGAAAGCGCGTGTTAGAGAATAGGTTAGAGAGTGAGAGGGAGAGGGCGAGAGCAAGAATGTGGGAAATACCGCAAGATTATTCGCATTATTATTCGTAATAAACCAAGAAAGCGCCTGTTACAGTGTAGGATAGAGAGTGAGAGGGAGAGAGATACAGATAGGTGAGTGAGAAGGAGAGGAAGACAGCAAGAACGTGGACAATAACGCAATATATTCGCATTATGATTCGTAATAAACCAAGAAAGCGCGTGTTAGAGAGTAGGATAGAGAGTTGGAAAGAGATAGAGAGAGAGAGAGAGGGGTAGAGAGATAGGTGAGTGAGAAGGAGAAGGCGAGAGCAAGAGCGAGAGAAATACTGTAAGATATATTAAAAGTCTTGTGTAGGGCCTGTAATGCAATAGCCTTTTTACCACAAAAATATTTAACCGGCTGTTAAAGCAATTTATTTTTGTTATTGTTTTTGCTTTTTATTATTTTTTTTTTGTTGCTATAATTCAACAATTGGCATTTAGAAATTGTGAATTTTGAATCGCAAGTAGGCAAAACTAACCTAGTTTTTCATTTGCCTTTACGAATTTTTACTGCTGCTTTAATGCTTCTGCCATCATTTCCTTAAAATGTTGCCATTTCTCCTTAAGTTTCCTATCGTTCGTTCGTTAGTTACATTACGTTCATTTTGCATATTGAAATAAATAAAAATGTAGTTTAATCGATTTCGATTTTCCACTTAACAGTTGACAAAATTTATTTGAAATATTCTTGAATTTTATTGCAACTGTTAAAGTGGAATAAGTTGCCAACATAAAACGTGTTTTTGGTTTTTTATGTGGCTTTTTTTTAAATGTGGAGTGCACGTAAGGAACGATTATTTAATAAAAACAATTTATGCTGTGCCAAGCCACCAGAAACAGAAGTACAAAAAAAAAACAAAAAAAAAAAAAAAAAGATTCAACTTCAGAGTAAAACCACGATGCCAAACTACACAACCGCTAACAAAAACACTAAAAAAAAAAAACAAAAATAGAAATAGAAACGTAGCAACCGAAACCCAAAAAAAAGGAAAAGCAAAGAAAACTAATGGGTGGTTGGGTGTTGGCCTGGAAAATCTCAAGACAAATAAATCCATGGGTAAATATAATTTGTGAGACTTGTTAGTTGTTTGTATTGCTTCTCTCAAATTTATTTGCTGTGTTTATTTTCTTAACATAATTCTGGGAAAATAATTGTTTGTCATTTGAATTTCATTCGATCATTTTCATGCTGATTTATTAATAACGTTAAACAACAAACTAAATCTCCAGCATTAGTTGACTTTCAAACACACAAATGAATACTTTAGTTTGTATGTTGTTGGTTTTGTTGTTTTACTTATCAGCAATAATCTTCATTGATTATTAAAATAAGCCATATGTACATCAGGCGAACCTTTGCTGTTCGCTATATAACGAAAGCAATGATATAAACATATTTTACATTTATTAATTAAATTCTAATAACGAGTGCTAACTACAATTTATTAGATGTTCATTGTCAAAAGTTTCCTAGCAACTACACGTTAAAAAAATTATTATTTGAAACTATTTTATATCGCAGTCAAATTATTAAAAAATTTTTTGTGGCACAATTCATTTTGGTTTTATGTTTAATGGCAAATAGTATTTACCACCACTAAACTAATGAAACGTATGTTTGTCCGTGTTGCAGCATACAATTTGCAGTTTCTTGTAACGCCAAGGCTGGTGCCTTTCTCTTGGTCACATCTGCTGTTCGACAGATACAATTAATTTTGTAATTAATTAAGATTATTATTGAGTTTTTTTATGTTTTCATTTGCTCTAGAAAAAGTGGTGTTAAATAAAGGAAGACTAACAAGAAACTAATGGAATGAAAACTAACCTGGAGACTAAAGTGAACTATTTAAAAATATTACAAAAAATTACTCATAAAAATATGTTCATCCTTTTTAAATGTACAAACATTGTTAAACAGAGTGTCCTTCGGGAAGTTATACCACTTTGTTGGTTTATAATTTTTTATTAAATGAGAGAGAATAGATTTTATATTGATAAATGTTGTATTTAATGTCAGCAATTATGCATAAAATGCAATATCAGCTAAATATCCGCATCCGCAATTTTTTCACGAATGTGAGTTTGTTTTAGTTGCTCAAAGGTTTCTGGCTTGTTTGCATAAACCTTGCTTTTCAGATATCCCCACAAAAAGAGGTCCGGCGCAGTCAAATTCAGGCAACCGTGGAAAGAGGTCTCGCAGTGTAATTCCACTGTAATCCTGACTGTATTACTTGATAAGATTTATATCTGCGCCTGGCAGTGAGCCTTAATCAAATGGTGGTCACACCAATAGTAATGAATAGCAACGTCATTCACGCCCTAGGAAGCCGAAAACTAATTCCAACAACAGGTCTTTCCTAGTTGCAATTTTGATGATTCCAGAGCAGACTGTAAACCACCACTCCTTCTGAAGAGCTGGAGACCATCCATGTTTCATGGGTAAAATTTTATTGAATATCAGTGCTTACCAATTGGACAACTTTCAGAAGAAGCCCAGTAGTGCAGAAATAAGGACTATAAAAAATTTAGATACCTATTTGTGTATTGCAAGATTTCACGTATTAGATAAAATGAAGATCTCTTCAACAGATGGCTTTCTTCATCAAATTAACTCATTTCAAGACATGGTAGATCAGGGAAGCATTTGTTAAAAAAATAACTTAGGTTCCGAAATGCTAACTTTATAAGACATTGCTCCCAATATAGATGACTACTTTGTAAAGAACTAAACAGTAAAAAGTTCATAAAATGAAAATATTTCATACCATGATTAAAAGTTCAAAAAGACAGTTTTATATAACAAAAAAAAATTTTTAAATATAGTTTATTATAGCTAAGTCCTTAATATTAAAAATATTTCACTAATATGAATCTTTGACGCCAATAATACATTTAATAAAAATTAAAATTATAAAATTTGCAATAAACATATTTTTCTTTTTTAAATTTGACTGCGATTTTTACAGCACCCTGTATTTATTGAAACACATATGTTATACAGTTTTAAAGCAGAAGATGTTTTCTTCTTGAATTTTTAAAATATTTTTATGACTTCAAAAATTATGATTTTTGCAACGAAAAAATTCAAAACGAGCCACTGTGCGACGCACACTGGGGATTTCGCGGAAAAAAGTCAAATTGTCAACATACTCTTCATGCAATATGCAATGATATTTTGAAATTTTAGACTAAATGGTACAATCAAATCAAAAAGAATTACTGCGATCTGACTGCTAGTTGTTTTTTATAGCCGTCTCAAGCTCAGTACCTGTATGTTTTACTGAACCAACTTAATTTAAACCTAAGAATTTCAAAAAGAATATTATTTTATTATGTGAGCTAACTTCTTTCTTTTTATTTTCTATTTAAATACTGAAATATCCTTTCATTATACTAAAATTGAAAAAATAAACTCTGCAGAGACTTAAGTTTTTTTTTTTGTTTGCTTATTTTTATGAACATATAAAAAAAATCCCGTTTTTCTCCAAACATTTGGATCTGCAATTTTAGCTTTACTTTCCTGCAGTTGGAAATCACTACTAATACATTGTTTCATATCAGCTTTTATATTTTTAATCAATTTCAAGTGCCACCAGGTGCCACCTCTCAATTTGTTGCATTACACAGTACAACATTTTTCAGCTGATTGATTCGCAACTCAATTCTGATAAGGCCCTTTTGTTTAACATAACTCAAGAACCACTAGTCGGATTTTACTTAAACAAATTTAGAAAAATCAAGAATTACAAGTACTTTCATCTGTTTTTATAACGTTTTGCTACATAAGCAACAGTTTCGAAGTTACAAATAAATAAATTTATGAAGAAAAAAAAATATTTTTTTGCCTAAAAAGTTTTGAGTTTTTTTTTAATTCATAAAAAATCCAAAACGGTAAAAAAAGTGTCAAGTCCTATTACTTTTACGTAAAGTCGTATAACCTATGAACGAAATGAGACATAAATCATGAAAATCGATGAACGCGTTTCGCTTTTATGCACAATTAAGTAAAGGTGTGAATTTAAAAAATTTACTCGAGATATGCACAAAAAAAAACATTGATTATTTTTTTATGATTCTCGTACCATACAAAGAACTCACAAAAGAAAATACTAACAGTTATCAGTGTACCTCTGCAAAATCTGTTGGATCGTAATGCTTAAAGAATCCTAGAGACCAAGTCAGCAAAGGAAATAAATAAAATTGAAAGCGGAAATCTAATAATGTTCTCTAAATGGGGATGTGATGGGGCATCTAGTCAAAGCGAATACCAACAGAAGTTTTCAGATGATCAAATTTCTGACTCTCATTTATATACGACATCAGTTGTACCACTTAAATTATCATTATGTGATGATATAAATAAATTAGTATCGAACAACAATAAACCTTCTTCCACACAGTATTGTACAACACTACAGTTTGCATACGTTAAAGAGACACCTCAAGTTATACGAGAAGAGAAGAGTCGATGAGCAGTTACCTCAACTAAAAGAATTTGACTTAACAGCAAATAATCGTAACTTTAAAGTAAAACATGAATTATATTTTACAATGATTGACGGCAAGACAGCAAAATCAGTAACAGAAACAGCAGCTGCATCTTCTTATCTTCTTTGTGGAGCAACAATATCCAAGATGAATAAAATCGAAATAGTTCAAGCTATTCCCGTAAATGAACAAGCAATTTGGTATGTTACCACCTCGAGCGCGTATTAAGCTCATGGAGTGTTTTTTGCATGTGGCTTTTAATATTGAATTTAAACGTGGGACAAACTTAGAGAGAAAATTGAAATACAGGTTATCAACTTGTTAAGTAAGGCTCTGTCTGTTACGACAAATTAAGGAAATACTTCATGAAGATTCTTTACGAATCTTGCATTGATTTCCGAAATCACGGGTCTAGATGAAAACATAATCAAGAGGTTTTCAATAATTCGAATTTTTTTTTGGAGACGGTAAAAGAGTTTGTTGCACTGTACGAGTGGTACAATATCCCCCACCTACACTTCACACAATTCTGACTCATGGCAAGGATATAATTGAAAAGTGTATTTTTTCTATAGGCCTACTATCCGAAGAGGCTGAGGAAAGTCGTAACAAAGACTATAAAAAATATCGCCTTAGACACTCCAGAAAATGCAGTCGAATTGCCACGAACGAAGATATTACGCACCGAATGATGGTAACATCAGATCCCATGATTTCACATTTGACGCCTTCATTTAGCCAGAAAAAGCATCGTGTTATTAGCGACGAAGTTAAGGCTCTTTTAGAATAAATTAAAAATAGATTTATAATAAATAATAAATTGAAAATTAAAAAAAAATCATTTAAATTTTTTTGTTAGTTAATGCTTTTTACATTGCAGGTAACGATCGACATTTCTCTAACTTTCTTTATTTTGATTACTTTTGTGTATTACTATATAAATAAAACTAAATTTGTGATGAAATCACTAAATTTTTTTGACAAATATATTTTTTTCCTCACCTCCATACAAAAATCCCCAGTGTGTGACGTGTCTCTGTGTTTCCTGTCACTTCTCTTCAACGCACTCAACGAAATCCCGTGCCATTAAAATTATTTGCAGCAATTCAATCAACATTCAAGACTTTTGGCGAAAAAGCGCTTGATTTGAATTTGAACTTTTTTACTTAATTTATTTTTGTTATTTATTTTTTCCGCTTTCTGGTAGTGTAACAAGCGTTATCACATATTGAATTATTCTCCTAAAGTTAGGCTTAGGTTTTTCATTATTAAATGTGCATGATTGTAAAGACAATAATCATGTGGCATAAATCTTCTGATAGAACGGAACTTGCGTAAGCATGCTCTGGATATATTAAGAAAACAGCTATCAATTATTCATTTTGCGGCTAATTATTACTGTTATATATGTATATTCATTACTAATACAAATGTATTTAAATTTACTTGATGTGTTGCACAAACTCCCACTAACATTTTTAAGGTATTCATAATTTTGGTAAAAAGAAATTACTATGCCACAGTAAGACTTTATTTAATTCACTATTATTTAAGCCACTTTTGAATTTAAAGCAAATTATTTCGCTTCAAATATAATTATAATGATAGTAATAAGCTTTTCATGTTATTTACTTATTTCCTCGTTGCATGAACATAATTAAGCAGATTGAATTTGAAGTAAAACATTTCCTTGTTGCATTTGAAAGGAAATAAAATTGCAGCCCACCAACTATAATTTGAATAGTTTCGTGTTGAGAGATGAAACTTGTTTGGCTGTTACAAAAATAAAAACAAAAAAAAAATATATTCTAGCTGCTTATAATGAGCAAGCAACAACTCTGGGTTGCAAATAAAAATATAAGCAAACGAAAAAAACAAAATTATATAAATGTTTATTTACTTTACGATACAGCACAAATGCGATGTGCCATAAAAGTGACAATATTAGCAGCCATAATTATCATATCATATAATTGCAAAAAGGGGAATTAACAAAAACACCAAAAGATAAAGTAAAAAATGAAATGAAATTAAAACATTAATAATATAAAGCTGATGCTGCTGCTGTTGTAAAATTTTTGTACGATTTTATGACATCAAAAAAAAATAAAGGAAAAAAGAAAGAAACAAATGAGAAACCCTCTGTGGCAGGCTTACTTTATGGTGTTAAAACTGCTTATCAGTATTATGGTGCGTTTGAAGCTGCTTCTTTCTATACAGCGATTTGTTATATATTTTATGTTAATTTTGGAATATAAAGAATGAGAGGCGTGTAATTAAATTTTATGTGTCTTCTCCTTGACAATTCAGACAAAGACCAAAATTATGGGACAAGAAAAACTGGAAAAAAAAAACACAAAATATTATTCCCATTTGTGCATAAATAAATTGAATGCACATCACACATAAAATGCATGTTGTATGCAACCACACAAGCAAAAAAAAAAGAAGTGAGCAGTAAATTAACAGACAGACGGTTTTACATTCAGACTGGCTGATTGCTTGACTGCCCTCCTGGTTGACTGTGTTTTTTTTTCCAGCACGCATTGTGTTGCAAATAAAAAGATACGTTTACAATTATACACACACACCCACACATACACATCCACACTGTTTGCGTTAAACACTAATTCAGTCACATTTAGATTTATACAAAATTTATTTGTTGTAATTGTAAAAAATAGTTTGCATTTTTTTTTTGTTTAGTTTGTTTGTTTGTTTCTTTTTGCTTGTGTAATGTATTCAAATTACATTTTATTAGTTCGTGTACTAAAACTGGCAGCAAATTTCCCTGCGGTACTGACCCTAATTTTAATATAATTTGTTCATCTCGTTTTACATTTATTTAGTTATTTTTGCATATGTACGAAAAATTTTGAGGCTTTTTCGTTTTGTTACAGCATTAATTTCTTACCCAAATGAATAAGCTAAAACACACACACACACACACACACTATCATATTCATATTCACTCATTTTTAATATTCTTCTCGCATATATATACACACACATACATACACACACACTTACATACACACACACTATTTAAGTTCTTCATCATCAACAACAACAACATCATCATTATGATGCCAATCATCTCAATTTTTCACCACTAACAACTACCAACACCACCCACCCTTTTGTCAAATATGGTGTCATGCACCTCTGTCTATTTGACACTATCGTCCGCCCATCCATCTTCATAACACCCAACTGCCAGAAAGCCTTCCATACACATAACCAATCTGTATAACCCACCCTTCACCCACCCACAACACCTTCTTCAATTTTATCATTTAGAATTTTGATCGCTCTTGCCTTTCCAGCTGCAGCCAGCTTCACAGCTGTTACAATTTTAATTCACAACAACAAGTAGACAAAAAGGAGGCAAAAGACATTTCACTGAATTCTATTAGTTCTACAAAAATTTGTCATTTTTTTTGTTGTTTTTGTTTTTGTTTTTAGTTGTTTTTGTCATTTTTGCTTTTCATTTTTGTTAATTGTAATAAAAGTTTATTGCCAGTTATCATTGTAGTACAATCTAAGTATCACTATCACTTGTTTCATCTAGGTATACTATACGTATACTGCATATATATCAAGCAGAAATTCTCAAATCGTTAAAGAAATAATGATTAAGGAAACCTGACGTTAACGATTTAAAGAAAAATAAAACAATTTATTTCATCCTTTCAACCACATAACTTTAGTTGGGCTTAAGTTCAGAAATGTTTTAATTTCACAACTTATTTTAATGAGCCGTTAAGCAACCATTTTTTTGGAAAAGATCAACAAAATTTTAAACCAGCAGCATGTAATGTGGCATTTTCTAGATCAGTACAACCGCCTTCAGTATTCTTCATACTCATCTACCTAAGATTGCGTATGATGTGAACTAGTCGGGAAGCATCAAAACTTGCGCAACTTAACCACCAAGCAAGCTTCTATAAGAACGAAGTGTTTGCAATAAGCGATGTAAGGCGGAATGGTACCGGTGAAATTAGCACAAATAATGGTAACACGCTACTATATAGTGAAAAGCACTCCGGAGGTGAAAGTTGAGTAAGTTTCCTCATCTTAAGAAACATCCGAAATATACTTCTATCCTGGAAACTATTAACAAAAAGAAGAAGCTCGAGAAAAATGGTGATAAAAGAAGAAAGACAAATTCTACGAGCAACTCTAGTAGCAGCTCTTACAGAAGTCCAAAGAGCCGGTTACATTGTACTAGTGGGTGCCTTTAGCAACAACAAAAAAATAGGAAGTGATAACAGCAATGCCATGAGGACTATGAGACAGTATGGATATGGTATTATGAACAACAATAGTCAACTAGTCATGAGAGATTCACTATTACCTGATTAAGAAATCATGGGCATGGACATCGCTCAATGGTCTAACACGCAACCAAATTGACCATGTTTGCATAAGTCAACGATGGACGAACTCTTTTTTTTTAAAGAGAAGTAGCACTTCAGGCAACAATGCCTATTTAGTCAAGTACCGTGCTGCATTCTTTAGGAAAGGGATAGAGAATAGATGAAACATGTGGTGAAAGTAGCAGAATAGTCGGAAATTAACTGCCGTATAACGACAGCACAGCGACCAGTAACCATGCCTTCATCGCTGAGCAGCCCCACCGACAGTCAATTTTTATTTTTGTAGTGAAAAAAAACCAAGGTCTTCGTTGGGATTTGAACCCACAACCCCCATATTTACAAGCTAATACACTACCTACTAGCCTACAGTGCTAGTAGATGTCAGAAATAAAAGAGGTGCAGACATCAACAGCATGAAGACGCTCGTCGTACAGATTTTTCTCACGCCTTAGCACATTGGCACATGAAGATCCTGCTGTAATCGTTAGTGTTAATCGTTATGTTAATCGATTCATTTTGGATGTGCACAAACCAAATTTGACGCGGTTTGACGTAAAATCATACCAAAATAGATTAAACCCCGTCGGAGAATATGCGCACATATTAATCGATTAATTTCTTTGGCGGATTTTTGTCGAAAAACAATGTGAAATTTATGATTTTGAGAATTCTTATAGACTGTGATAAATTTTTTTATGAAATCTCGCCAGCAATTGATTTTAGCATACATTTGTATTCATCATTCGTATTCATTTGATAATAGACCGAAACAGTTGGAGTTGAGTTTCCAAACGCGGAACATGAATCATACGCTCAATCACGCTCTCGGGGTGATCTCCGAATGCCGTCGTGTGAATAGAGTCGATTTTAATAACCGTAAGACGTAATGTTGCATGCTTATGCATAGATCTGTGTTCGAAAATGATGCTGCACGAGTTACTGTGGGTGATATGGGTATTACGGAATCGGAAACTCTTCATGTTGTTGGCATGAAAACTCAGTGTGATGTTCGATGGAGTAAACACATTTTGCAGATTTCTAAAGAAGCTTTCAAGTGCCTCGATTTTTCAAAACAGTGTAAAAAATACTTCACTCCATCCGATCTTCGTACTGTTTATACCACCTATTTCCATTTAAAAATGGAATAAAACTCTCATGTGTGGGCCGGTGCCCCAAAATTTATTTTGGAGTGGCTCGACTGTGTACAGGAGAGGAACAAGGGGCTAATTGGTAAAGGTAGGGTATCCAACTCTATTGATTCCCTAGGTTGTATTTTACTGTTTTATCGTTACTACAATGGCAAATACTCTAATGAAATTAGGCAACTTGTTTCCGAATCTTGTACATTTTTGCGTTTGACGCGACTTTCGTTGAGATCGCATCCATTTGTGGTCGATTGGCCAGTGAATCACATTTCGCATTACAGGGAAAATTCGTTTTTTAGCAAAACAGTTTGTATGTGGAATAAAGTGGCAGGAAAGACCTCTAGAGGGAGTCTTTCCTGTCACTTTCAATGTAGGAAACTTTAAATCAAATGTCCACAAACACTATTTCCTCTTTCCTCCTCCCCATACACTAATTTCTTAGTTCTGGTACAATGCACTGCATGAGTAGGGGTCAGCCCCTGGGTACTGGTCCGACTCAATAAGTCGTAAATTGTTCTTTCATTATTTTCTCCAATATTTTACTGAAGGACGATAGAAGCCTAATTGGTCTGTAAGATCGAGAACAGTCAGCAGGTTTACTAGATTTTTTAACACAAATCTCTTTGGAATATTTTCATATTTTAATTTCTTCAGGATTGTTTTCACTATATAACTTGAAACGAATATGTAGGTGACTTTCTAACTGTCCAAGATTATATTAACTTGCGGAGTAGTCAACGAATCGCTGAGTCCTGAAGATAATAAGTAGCTTTCACAACGACTTGTCTCAGAATATGGCATTTGTCTTGCTGAGTGAAATATACAGTGCTGCTGAAATTTACGACTGGAATGCTGTTTGCTTTTTTCGAAATTTTTGAAATATTCCAGAGGGGAGAAGACCATTTTCTTTTCCAGAAATATTTTTCGCATTTTTTTTTCTTCAAGTATTCTACGGTTACATTGTTTTGTACTTCATTGAGATCAGATGGATTTTGAACACGTTGCCAGTTTTTTTATATATATTTCTAATTTGGATAATACGCTTTATGTGTGATAACGGTGATAACGTTAAGGATTTGCGTTTTGATATTTTGTTAATTGCCGCTTGTTTATTGTCATTAAAAGTTGAAATTAATTTTTCACGAAAACTTTAATCAGCAAAATCGAATGGCAAAAACTAACCTAAAATGTTAGCGGGAATTGAACCTATGATCATTAGACTGAAAAACTAGCCCAAGTGGTATAAAACAAACATTGTTTTTATTTCATTTCTTAAAATAATTCATATGGAAATTAATAAAATTCTTGATCAAATTCATTCAATTTTTTGCGCATATAATTCTCATACAGTCCGATCTAGAAGACAGGGGGTATTTGTTGTCGAAAATATAGAAATTTTATAAAAAAAAAGTGGAAAAATTACATTAAATCAAGCGAATGAATTCAATAGCTCTTTATGGAAAATATTTAATTGAAAAAAAGTGATTTTTATTACCAGAAGAAAGATGTGTTTTCAAATAAAAATGTCTGCTTCATTTATTCATTCATTCATTCACAATTTAAGAATCCCTGTCCTCAAACAAAATTCATGCAGGCGTCGTATAGATTTTATTAATGAAAACTAAGTTACACTTTTGGTGAAGTTGTTAAACATTAAGAGGAATTTTTTTTTTTGTAGAAATTGTGTAAATTGCCATAACTACAGCCGTACGAGTACAACTACAACTACAAATGCAAATCTAAAAAGTATGAACAACGTATAGAGAATTTTATGATGTGGGTGAGAGTATTTTAGAAATCTAATTATTTTTATTGCTCTTAAATTTAATCTCTTACAAAATAAAATGGTAGAAACTGCAGGAGCATTTTTGACAATGCCGACATAATCAAACACCATTCATTCGTTTACACCGTTGAGGATTGATTAGTTGATAAATGTTGCGCCACTAACTGTGGCACATTTTTAAATTAATGGCAGCTACTTAATGAAAGACAATGAAAAGTAAAAGTTAAAATAAAAAAAAAAAAACAGACTATAAAAATACTATTGTGTGTGGCGCCTGCTTTAGTCCATTCAACCATTCATCTATTTCGTTGTACAACAACAAGCACTATAAAATTTGAAATTAAAACAAATTTGTCAAATGTTCAGCTTTATTCTCATTTAACAATCTGTTCATTTGATATTTTTCATTTGTTTCTTTCATTGGA
The DNA here is from genome assembly GCA_030448955.1 of Trichopoda pennipes. Classification (NCBI taxonomy): domain Eukaryota; kingdom Metazoa; phylum Arthropoda; class Insecta; order Diptera; family Tachinidae; genus Trichopoda; species Trichopoda pennipes. The sequence goes on from JASKUP010000094.1 coordinate 1,161,145, forward strand.
GTTCCTGTTGAAACAGCCAAAAACAAAACAGCAAGAGGAAGTGTTTTAAAGTCAACTGTCAACATTTATTGTTGTTGCTGGCGAACAAAACTTGTTTTTGTTTTTGTCAAACAATAGTTTAATGCTTAAAAACAAGTGTAGCTACAGTAAGTGATAGATTTTTGTCAGAAATAATTAAATTCCTGGCTACTATTGGCACCATTAAATTGATAAATTGTTGCCGTTAAAATAAAACAGTTGATTGAAGAGTATTTATCTTGAAACTACAATGTTGCATTTTAATACTTTTAAATTGGATGGAAAATTTTCATTAAAAAATTAGAAAATTGGCACAAAGATTGTAGAACTTTAAAACAAAGTCCTTTTTTGATTTATTTTAGAAGCGGGTTCAGTTAAATAATAAAATGCTACAAATGAAATGCCTTTGTTTTTGCACAATGGGTGATTTCAAAAAACCAAAAAGCGTAGTTATACGTAAATAGTTTCTTATTAGGTGGCTCTTGGCCTCTTTAATTTAAATATCAAGTGTCTGTCTGATAAAACTTTCAAATGTTCAAAAGAGAACAAACATTTTTTTACTTAAAAAATCAAAACTTGAAAAGAATTTCGATCGTCAGGACACTTTTGCAATCATTTCTCGAACAAGGTCGCATTTAAAGGCATCAATTGCTGCTGGTATAAACCACATTACAAAATCCCACAGGAAATAATCAAAAGAAGTAAAACTACCAATGACTTGAAAGCCCATTGAGACATTCATTTGTCAAAATAACCTTATTGCCAAAAAGGTTGAAATAGCCGTATAGAACTTAGCGCCACACTGTAGAAATTATTTCTGGGTCGAATATATATTATTCACATTAAAAAAAAATACTGATCATGGCTTTGTAGGTAACGAACTCCATCTAGCGTTGAGCGGCTTTCATCCGCTATAAACCGAAATAAGCGCTGTATTTCCATAAGGTCATTTGCAGTTTAGTTTCCCTCTTATCTATCCACAGGTCGACGAATAGCTTACCCAGATGGGCGACTATGGGTAAGCTATAAGCATTATGTAGTTGCCAGAACCAATGATTAACTATTGGGTGGGTAAATTTGAGGTAAATTGTCTCTGAATCTTTCACATTTCATTTTATTTCATTTATTTATTTTCGATGTCCCACACACAAAACTTTAAGTCTCATATTGCAGTATGGAACTCAGATATTAAAAATCACTTAACACTAACTTGAAAATTGACAAACTATATTTATTTTGAAATGATGTGCGTTACTAATGATTTGATAGCTATGGGAAATCTCGTTTCAGAGTGGTATTACATAAATATCTAAAACAAAGTAGTCTTTTACCTCTATTAAAGGTTGAAAAGTTCAATCGCTCATATAAATGCTCGAGTTGACTTGTGTATATAATTTTATGCATTAGGATTAAGATCCTTATTTTCAAGTAGTCATCAAGACACATGCCATAAAGTTTATTAACATAAGAAGAAACATGATCATAGCTTCTCAAACTATATACATTACGAATAATATTATTGAAAGTCATATTTAGTTTAATTTTGCTAAAACTATCGCAACTCGAAAAAAGTTCACACCCATAAAGTAAAATTGGCATCAAGTATGTCTTAGCGAGTAGTGTGCGAATATTTAAGGGAGTGCAACGATTACTTTGCCAAAGATTTCATAACATAGCAGATACACAACCACAAGCAAAATTAATATGGTTAGACCAACTGATCGTGCTGTTAAAGTAAATTCCCAGATTTTTAACAACGTTTACAATTTCGATGGGTTGACTATTTAAGATTAAAACAGGAATTTAATCAAACTTCAATAAATACTTCTTCATAATTAAACATTTGTATTTGGTTAAATTTATCTCCAGGCCACTAGCAGTAGTCCATTTAAAGAAACGTTAAAGTTTTTTCATTTAAAATTCTAACGCAACCTTGAACTGATTTAATGTTACAACTTATATAAAGCTGCACGTCCTCAGCATATAATCTAACTTTACAATGTTTAAGTTTTGTTGGCAGATCATTAACATATAGCCCAAACAGTAGGGGACTCAAGATTGAGCACTGTGGAATACCTCAACTCAAAGGCAAAATAGTTGATTTTGAGCTACCTGTTTCAACAAATTGACGTCTGTCCGATAGGTAACAGAATATCAGATCGGCAGAAGTTGAAGAAAACTTATGACTTGTTACGTAAAATGTAATAATCGACACTGTCGAAAGAGCTTTCGAATGATCCAAAAGTACTAAAAATATAACATTGCCGCAATCAATTTCTTGTCTAATATCTTTTAACACATTCACTACCGCCCTCATACAGCTGTGTCCTTTTCGAAAACCAAATTGACAGTTTGTCAGAATGTTATTTTTTTTTTCAAGGTATTGAGTCACCTGACAATGAATCAAGCTTTCAAAAACTCTCGAAAGGAACGGTAGGATTGCTATCAGCTTGTAATCAGAATTTATTTTTTTTTTGTTTTTTGAGATGATTCTCGCAAGCTGCCATATTTTTGGTAGCAGTTGGTAGTCAATCTTGTTAAAAATGAACATTATAATTGGCGCAAGTTGTGGTAAGAGAATCTTAAGAAACTTTAGATCAATGCCATCAGCTCCTAACTTCACTTTACTGACAACACACCAGAAAACACATCATTATAAGTAACATGAAATAAAAAAATGAAATAAAATTTACTGTCTATATGAACACTGGAGAAGCAGCAGTAATTGGAGGTAGATGCAACCACATTAATAGTCACAAATTTCACATTCAGAGTATTTGCTCTAATGCCATAAAACTCATGATTGATAGGCTTGCCGATTCTAATTTCTCGAACTGCTTTCCATTTCTACTTAGAGTCAGGTGCCCCTGTAGGCTAGTAGGTAGTGTACTAGCTTGTCAGTATGGGGGTTGTGGGTTCGATTCCCAACGAAGACCTTGTTTGTTTTTCACTACAAAAATAAAAATTGACTGTCGGTAGGGCTGCTCAGCGATGAAGGCATAGTCACTGGTCGCTGTGCTGTCTTATGTACGGCATTTGATTTCCGACTATCCTTCTTTCACCACCTGTCTCATCTCTTCTCTATCCCTTTCCTAAAGAATGTAACACGGTACTTGAATAAATAGGCATTGTTGCCTGAAGTGCTACTTCTCTTTAAAACAAAAAAAAAAAAACAAAAACAAACAAATAGGTACTGTAGAAAATTTAGCAACGTAATAGATAGATTTTGCTCTCTTAATTAAGCTGTTCATCAACTTCGTGCAATAGGGTATAATTCGTGCATTTCTGGGGTTCTAAAACGCTTGCAGTACGAATATAAGTTGTAGTTGTCCCTGTGACCAATTGCCCGCTTAATATCTTGAGAAAACCAGGGCTTACTGTGTTTACCCAAGGCTTTTGTTCTCAAAGGTACTGCAAGATTATACAAATGGTTTACATTATGTTGCCAAAATTGTAGCTGATCATCAACAGAGATAAAATCATATATCATCCATGTTACAATATTCCCGTTCTAAAATAATATAATTTAAGTTTTTTACGTCGCGATAAGTAATAATTTGAGGAGATACATGTAAAAAAATTCAAACGTGATAAAGATAAGGTCATGGCAGGAGAAGCAAGAGGCAGATAGTTGATCATATAGTAAGACCTTGGCGAGATCACTTACAAAAAAAGATCTAGGAATGTACTACTAGACATAGTAAAATGGGTAGCATTAGCTCTATTTGGTTAATCAAGGCCAAGAGGTGATAGATTATCAATCAGATAGGAATCAGCTAAGACACTTGAGTTAAAATCACCTGTAACAATGACGTCTTCGTAAGCCAGAGCATAAGTCTGGAGAGTGTCGACAAATTGTTCTATACAAATGCGATTACTCGGCCTGTTAATACAGCCTAATAATAGTTTTCTACCCTCGCAACTAATCTCGAGCAATAAGTACTCTACTAAAGTGGCTAGTGTACCAATATTGGCATTACTATTTGGATCTGAAGACTTACTGATTATTTTAGAGGCAATTCCTTTTCTCACATAGCCGGTTCTATCAACCCAATACATTTATTAAGTAAAAAATTCTAAGCCAGGATTGTTACACTCTTGAGCAAAGACTATCAATTATAAAAATTTACTATCAAAATGGTGAAAATATCACTGTATCACTTCGTAATATACGAACAGCTTTTCCTCTCAATCAAGCTACTTCTGAGACCGCTGTGCGAAATTTAATCGCTAAAATGGAGGCTCACGATATTGTTGCTCGTAATGGTCGAGAAATTATAGCCGCTGTACACCAAAGGGTGTAGAATCAGACTGGATAATTAAATCGTCGACGTTTGCAATACTTGAGCATCACTTTGCTCAACATTTTGCATAAAGATCTTCATCTTCAGGCTCATTTTCAAGTAGGCGTCTCCGTAAACAAGCAAAACAGTCACATATGAAGCTTACAAAATCCACAACTAGTCCTTGATAGCGACTATATTGTTCGGTTTGTAAACAGACTTCATTGTCGACCCGTATTTGTTCGAAAATGAGCAAGGAAATGCCGTCACCATGAATTTTCTGCGCTGCCAAACCATGATAACCAATTTTTTGTGAGCACAATTGGCTAATGTCGACATTAGTGATATTTAGTTTCAGCAAACTGCGCCACACAGGCGACACAGCCACGCAAACAATGCAGTTATTGCATGAGAGATTTTCCAACCGTTAATTGGCCTCCCCATTCCTATGACTTAATGCCGCTAAATTATTTTTTCTACGGCCATTTGACAGACCGTGCTTAGGTAAAGAACAGCCCACAAACAAATTAGCACTCTGAAACATGACTTTCAGCGCGAAGCTTTGCGAAGCGAAACTTTGTTGCAAAATATGCTTTAGAATTCTGTAAAAAGAGTGAACGTCTGCCGACGTGTTAGAAGTGGGCATTTGTCAGACATTATACTCCATTATTAATTGCCATAATTCTACTTTACATTGGTATCACTACAACTGCAGTTTTGTCAAACAAAATCGTATGTTTTAGGTCAATTTACTTCCTAACCTCAAAATTTGCACACCCGTTATTTCGAAGTCCAGTGAAGAGTATGCTGATCATAAATGTTAAAAAGTAACTGCATTACAAAAGTTAGTTTGGCACTTTACTTTATTGTAGGATGTGTCTGATTTAAAGCAGGCAACCATTACATGAAATCACCCTTCCATGGAGATATCCTTTAATTCTTTTCTATTATTATTCCTTTTAGCGAGGATATAATTAAAATAAGGTATCAACTCAAATCCTTTCCCTTTTTGGTTGTTGTGGCACATTTAATGGAAAAAATTGTCATGATTTCCAGCGTGATTACAGTTCTAGAGATAGAGGCCTACGGCTGATTGTAGATAACAGTGGAGTTACATTGCGTGCGGAAGCAGAACTACGAGAACTTTTATTCATTTAACAGCATCCGCCATTCATCGTTAAATTGTTAGAACTACGTCCATCACTATGAAAAATTATTTCTGTTCTGTTCTCTTTATCAAGTCTCACCAAACTTTGTGTTTGTGTTAAGGTAAGTATGTTTTGTGCCCGGTTTAATAATCATTTAAGCTACATAATACTGTGTTCAGTAATTTAAATATTGTATTATTTTAAACATTCTAGTTAAGCGATTATATTTTTAGTACAGGGTGGCTGATGAAAAAAAAAACGTAATAACTTATTTTATTTTATAGATTGATCTTAAAATTTAACTAAAATGGAGCATTGGGATAATGAAACAAGAATTTGGATAGTGCAACGCTTTCACGTTTTAGAGTCCGTAGTTTCCGTCCAAAAAGAAAATAGGCGCACGTTTAGTGGCACTAGACACCTATCAGATGGACTATGCTGAGACTCGTGAAGAATTTTGCCGAGAGTCGCACAATCGCAAGAAGGCCTTATCATCGAGATCCCTCAGTTTGGGCGCAGAATCGCAGCTGTTGCTGCTGCCATAAAATCCAATTCTTGAGTTTCGACACGGAACTTATCTGCTCAAATGGGTGTCAGCAGCTAGTTGCTCCACACAATTTTGCACTAAGATTTAAACTTATTTCGAGATAAGATTCAATTAACAAACAAACTGAACCTAAGAGACTTCCCGATTCGCTTGGAATTTTGTGATTAGATCATTCAAATGGCGTTAGAGAATGACATCATCTTGAACTGCATTTTTATGTCTGACTGGGCACATTTTGATTTAAACGGCATTGATAGCAAACAAAATTGTCGAATAAGGAGCAATTCTAACCCACAGTTACTCCATCAGATGCAATTACATCCACTTCGCGTCACAGTGTGGTGTGCAGTTTCTTCAAGGTTCATTGTCGGTTCTTACTTTTACGAAGAAAACGGTCTTACGGTTACGGTCAATGGACGGTCGCTTAAAGATGTTGAAAGAGGTTTTCTTTCCAGAATTACGCTAAAAGAGAATCCCTTTCAAATCTGTGTGGTTTCAACAAGATGGAGCAACTTGTCACATTGCCACGCCTGTTACGCCAGAACTGCGGCAAAATTTCCCCAGTAAACTGATTTCAAGAAACTCCACATTGCGTTGGCCTCCCAGGTCTCCTGTGGGGTTATTGCAAAGAAAAAGTTTACAAAAGAAACCCAACAAAATTGAATGATTTAAAGCAATCCATTCGAACAGTAATTAAGGCAATTCCCGCTGCAACACTCCAGGCATTAAAATGAATAACTTTTTGATAAGATGTCGCACATGTGTCACACCGAGGGTGGATGCCATTTGAATCCAATTATTTTCAAAACTACCTGATTTTTTTTCTTTTAAAGAGAAGTAGCACTTCAGGCAACAATGCCTATTTAGTCAAATGCCGTGCTATTTTCTTGAGGAAAGGGATAGAGAAGAGATGAAAAAGGTGGTGAAAGTAGAAAGATAATCGGAAATTAACTGCCGTATTTAAGACAGCACAGCGACCAGTGAGTGACTATGCCTTCATCGCTGAGCAGCCCCACCGACAGTCAATTTTTATTTTTATAGAAAAAAAAACCAAGGTCTTCGTTGGGAATCGAACCCACAACCTCCACACTGACAAGCTAGTACACTGCCTACTAGCCTACAGAGACACCTAATTACTTTTATAAAAATCTATTATTTTTCAAATGAATTACTAAAAACTAAATGACATCATAAACTTTACAAAATGTTATTTGCGTTTCTTAATGTAGCAAAAATGGATCAGCCAGCCACCCGATATTTTTAATTGTGCTGCTGCCTTAATTTTATTATTTTCTTGCTCTGTCGTTTTCTTTGTAAAATTTTAATCATTTTCATTAGTAAAATAGTAACTTAAGTCTAAATTATTAAAATATTAAATTCGTGGTTATTAGCTAAAAATTCCCCGCCTCTCCTAGGCAAAATAAATAATTAGTGATAATTTTATGAAATGCCTGTGAGACTATGAATTCATTAATATTTTTGAAAAGTTGTAGTCGAATTTAAATAAATTACACAGGAATCAATTTGCGAGTATATGGCAACATCTCAAGGGAATTGTTTGATTTTAAAAACACCCAAGAGAAAATGAAATACAAAATAGACTTAAAGATAATTGACATCACAAGAAAGTAAAGAAATTATTCCTTTAAAAATGTTTTTAATGTTGTTGCAAGTAAATTAAAAGTAAAACTTACCGGTGTAGAGTAGGGGTGGGCTGTTAAACGTACGCCATCTGTTTCTAGCTGCTCCCTAATGACCATATCCAGTTCACTGGGTGGTGGTGTTTCGCATAAAATTTCTGTGCTGCCCGCCAAGGAGTTGGGATCATTTAACATAAAATATACGGAGGCAGCACCCTTTTCACGTAACTGACGTATACTTTTGAGTAGCTTGTGACGATGTGAGGGATTTTCAACACCGATTGCATCTAAATCTGGATCACCGACTTGTTTACAAATTTCCAAATCATCATAACCATTATCGAGAAAACTTTCGGCATATTGAGCTAAGCCGAGAGCACGCAACCATTCACAAACTATATTACTGACGGCCATGTTCGTTAGTTAGTTAGTTAGTTTCGTTAATGTTGCTGATGGTGTGGCTATTGTTGCTATTGATGTGATAATAATGATGATGTTGCTGTTGTTGTTATTATATATGCTCGTTAGTTATTACAATGTTGCAAAAACTTACAGGATTTTACACGTTGAAATATAGTTTTGTTGCAGTTGTTGTTGTGGTTGTTGCTGTTGTTTGACAATTTGTTTTGTTATTATATTATTTCGCCAAGTTTTAGCCAGCCAAGGTGTGTTGGTATAATTGTTGTATATAATTGTTTATATATGTGTACGTACGTGTGTGTCCATGTGTGTGTTAAGTATATTAGCCAACTAACGAACGTGCAGCAACAAACAATGTATACACGCCGAATGTTTGTTTTAGTTGTAGAGAATTAAACTAACAAGGTGCCGTTTAATACTTAAAGTTTTGTTTTACATTTACCGTTGCAAAATGGTGACTATTAACGGTTTGGTATGTTTTTTTTGTTTTTGTTTTTCGTTCCTTCCTTAGTATTTGTTGTTTTTGTTGTAGTTAAAGAACTACACTACAGTACACTACACTTGCCAATTGCCCTTTAACATGGGTAATTTTTGTCTAGAGAAAAAAACATCACGTGCAGGCTTTGATGTTGTTTCGTTGTTTTAACCGTTTTTTTTTCTAATACAATTTATTTAAACTTGTTGTTTTTTTTGTTGGTTTTTATATTTTTTCTATTAAAGGTAACGTGTTTTTAATACTAAAATATTTTGTTTTTATTTGAAATTATTTTTTACACTTTTTTGCACTTTAGAACAGCAACAGAAAACCCAAAAAAGAAAGCAAAAGAAAACAAAATTGTTACAGTTGATCTTAAAGGCGATGACGATAATGATGCTGATGATGTTAATGATGACGTTAAGGTTGTTGCCAGGAAAGAGAGAGAACACAGAGATGTTGATAATGACGGTAGTCAAGGCTTTTATTGTTATTATTGTTTCTACTTGTAGTTGTAGTTGTAGTTGTTTTTGCTTTTTATTCCACTACATGCTGCCATTTCATTTCATTTTTTCCATTACTTGTTCTTTTGCTGTGAAATTTAATTTTTGCTGCATTTATTTTAGCAGTTTGTTAAAAGTAATTTGTTCATCATCAGCAACAACATTAAATGAAAAACAACAGATTTAAAAAAAAAAAGTTATGCCAAAAAAATCTTAATTTACTCGTTTACACAAATACCTGCAAGAAGAAGAAGAAAAAAAAAATTCGAATTAGTACAACAACAATAAAAATTAGGAATTTAATGAAAATTTCCAAAGCACATGCAATTTCCGCTGAAAAACGCATTCAAAACATCAAACAATAAATTTTCCAATAATGGCAGCAACAGCAATAACAACTTCATACGCACACAAACACACACACTCAGTGGAAAATTAGTCAGTACCTGTAACCTGGGGAAAACACCATTTAAGGCATTACAAGCTCTTTAATATTTCCTTGTTTAAATAGATTTATGTTTAGTATTTTGGTATTTAGGTTTTCCCTATCAAACTGGGAAAGGTTAGTTCAAACCAGATGTGCTGACAACTTTTAAATTCTTAGTAATTTTGAGGCTGCTTCGAACGACTTAACAATTGGTATGACAAAAACTATTAGCAGCCAAATTTTTGAAACCACTAAATGTTACAAAAGAGCTCATGTTTTAAATGCTGTTGCACAGACGTAGTGGCTGCCTTCAAATGACGTGAGTAAAATAACTGGAGTTCTAACTGTCAGTTGTTGATGGTGCGTTAGCACGCTTAGCAAATCTAAGGAGCTGAAAAACTCTTAACTTAATAATTTACTGTTTTATTAGCATCACAAACTGTATTGACTGATTTTTTTTGGCGCCCGATAAAAAATCAATTTTAAGTGGTTTCTTTCCAAAATGCTCTTTCTGCCAGCCACTAGTTATTTATATATTGTGTACGCATGCGTGATAAGATTTACATCTGCACTTTGCTGTGTAAGCCATAATCAGATTGTGGATCATACCACTGTGGATGAAATTTAGAAGGTCATCAGATACGTATATCCACCAGTCACTGCTAGTTGCAACTTCAAAGGCCCGAAGCAGGCCGCAGGCTTCACTCCTTGCTGAAGAGTTGGAGACTATTCAACTCCTGGTCCAGAACGCATGAAGCTTAATATAATTTAAGAACACGGCGGCATTCCTGCTAAATGGACCTGGACCATTTATTGTGTTTATTGTGAATGATCCGACGAGGGATATTAAGGGATATTGCAATTAGCAATCGCTGCCATTTCAACAGTACTGTAATATGGTTCAAAATTCATTTATTTCGGTGTTCATCATATCAAATACACTTTGGTTTTGGCGAGTTCATGCCAAAAGGATTAAGTGGTAAATTTGCAATGTATCAATTTACATAGAGTCACTAAACGTTGTCTTTGGATCATTGCTTTGTGTAAAATATCGATGCAATATATGAGCAGTTATGTCATGTTTACTCGTGCTGGCAAACTTGTCGTCAGCACTATAGCGAATAATAAACGAATTTTTATTACCGCCCAGTGTAATGCAGCCCTATAAAGCATACAACCCTATTGGTTGTCGTTTTCTAGCATGCATAGCGTAAGAACGCATCCCTATTTTTGACTACTCTTATCCGTTCATTACGTGATAAGATTTGCATCGTTAGCTAGCCATGTGGTCATACAACAACGGTGGTTCAAACCACTTTCGATAATATGTAGCTTGCACTCACGCCCTAGAAAGCCGATAGATATCTCTATCCACATTTATAACTGCAACTTCGAGAACGCAGAGCAGAGCCAGCACCCCACTCATTACTGAATATTTGGAGACTATCCATCACCTGGTCCAGAATACATGACATAGCATGCTCACTGGATCCGGATCATTCAACCTGTATTATTGCTCAAAAGTGAGATGATCCTCGACCCTTAATCATCTCATGAGGGTCTGCGAAACCACAGCCACCACCATAATCACCGAAGGGCCAACTTCAATAATCAGACAGAAAACAGCAAAAGCTGAACTCTGGGTCTTATTGATTCCTGTGGAAATAAAGTGGAAGTTGTCCAGTTGGCTCCTGCTAGCTTTAAGAACTCCCAGATGACACATGTCTAAATGGTAAGATTCGATTAAGACATATAAATGTGCTCCAGGGAAAGGGGTAGGGAAGGGGTTGAAACCGTGCAATTTATGTATGTGTTAAAATAACAATAGAGCGATAGATTATATTCACCAATAGCAATCACGAATACCCTCAGACTGCCCTGTTTCAGCAGTTTTCCTTTAGTTATTTTAGTTCTACTACAGCACCTCTGGTGTCCAATAGGTACATTGCAATATAACATCTGGTGCAGGCATTTTATTTTGTATCTTATTTTGTTTATAATTAAGTGCTGACAAGAATAACGCTGTGCTATTGCAACATTCACACAAAGGAATACAGTTGTCCGGCAGCTAAGGAGCTGCGAACCTAAACTTTTCTGCTGTATCATGTATTGAATATTCCATTAGAGGGCTAAATTCATTTTCGGGGAGGCTTAATCCTCTCCAGGCAGTCATATTTCGGGCAGTGAAACCAAGTCCAAGCAGCCTCATAGTAAAAATCATTTAAAAATTTGTTTTGTGAACAACTTTTTTAGCTGCAACAGCTGTTAAAATGCTAAATAAAATATTTTAGGGAAAATTATATTTTTCTCACACCAATAATTTTAATAAGAGCACACACACGCACACACACCTGCATTTAAAAATTAAATAAACTAAAAAAAATGCAAGGAAACGAAATCCCAAGGACTGTTGGTATGAGTGAACATTTTGAAGTGCATTTGTAGTTTAGGAAAGTGTTTAAGTTTATTTTCTAAAATATAACAAACATTAACAAAATGACATGTTTATTAACGTATATAAAAGGGTGTTCTAAACCTTCCTATGTACACACACACACATACGATTTTTTTAGCTGCTTTTGCTATTAACGTTAATTGAATTTATAGTCATGAATGGTTATAATAAAATTTAACAACAACAGCAGTAACAGCAAAAAAAAATTCATGCCCAAACAATAACAACAACAACATTTTTTAATAACAATAATGATGGCACATAATACTGAAACTAGTATGAGAGCAAATGTTAAGTAGAAGGAAGCACATGAGTAGACAAGGTGGAGTTTAATTTTAAACAGACGTTCTATAGCACGCAAAGAGAAGTACAGCAGAGAAGGTAGTTGTTAAAATTTACTATAATTATGTTTACATACAGATACATCAGAGATGGCAATGTTGTATCATTTCAAATCTATGGCGTACTTTCTAACAGAAATTTCTCATAAAGCACAATTATTATTTTTTGCTTAAGAAAACTGCTTTGCGGGAAAGTCTGATAACCATCTTTCATTTAAGAAAACCACTGCTTAAAGTAATCGATTCTTGGTAGAAGCTTACGCTCAACATGAACCAACTCAAAAAACTTATGAAAAATGATTTGCGCGACTCAAAACTGCTGATTTTGACACAGAAAACCAGGTCGGCCAAGAAAGCGAAGCTTGTTGTCATACGTAAGAGGAGCTTGCTATATCATTGGGGGTCATACAGCAGCTAATTTCCCCACATTTAAAGGCATTGGAATTCATTAAAAAGCGAGGAAATAGAGTCGCAGATGAATTGAAGCTGACAGATGTTGAAAGGTGATTTTGCATTTTGGAAGCTACAAAAAGAACTAATTTTTGCATGGTTTTGTTTCTGGTAAAGAAAATTTGAAACATTGCGATAATCAAATCATCTATGAAGCCGAGTATCCATGACGCCAATGCTCTGTATTTAGTGTAATGCTCTGTATTTGGTGGCATCAGAAGGGTGTTTTATATCATGAGCGGTTGAAATCAAATCAAACGATCACTGGGGAGCTGTACAGTTGCTTTATTTTAAGAGAGCAATCAAGGAAAAACGACCAGAATATTCAGCCAGTCATGTGGTGAAAATCTTTCACCAAGACAACGCTTGGTAACATGTTGCCAGAACAGACAAAAACTATTTGAAAAGCAGTAGCAAAACCCATCCAAAAGCTTAGACCTTGCCATATCTGACTACCATTTATTTCGAGCTATGCAGCAAGACCTCTTACTGAAATATATTTTTCATCAGAACAGGGTATCAAAAATTGGGGTGATTCATTCTTTATTTTTTGTTTTTTTTCGTTCGGGCCAGCACTCAGGGAATGACCCCTACTCATGCAATGCATTGTGCCAGAACTAGAAAAATATATTATGGGAAGGAGGAAAGAGGGAGTAGTGTTTGTAGACATTCGATTTGAATTTTCCCACATTGAGAGTGGCTGGAAAGACCTCTGGAGGGAGCTTATTCCACAGACGAAATGTACTGCTAAAAAAGAATTCTTCCCATATTGTGTAGTGTATTTCACTGGCAAATCGACCTCGAAAGAATGCGCTCTCAACAAAAATCGAGTTAAAAGCAAAAACGCGCGAGTAGCGGGAAAAAGTTTCCCAATTTCGTTAGAGCACTCACAATTGTAGTAACGATAAAACAGTGAAATACATCCCACATTGCGTCAATGCTCTGGACAATCAAAAGATTTGGATACCCTTTGTTCCCAATGAGCCTCTTGACCCTCTCCTATATGCGTGTATAGGAGTGGGTCAAGACTTTGGGGCACTGGCCCACACATGAGAGTTGTACTGCATTTTTGGGTGGATATAGGTGGTATATGTAGTACGAAGATCGGATGGAGTAAAGTATCTCTTACACCGTTTTAGAAAATGAGTCACTGAAAGCTTCTTTAGAAGCTTGAAAAATGTGTTTAGTCCATCGAACATCAAACTGAATTTTCATGCCAAGAACATCATGAGCTGTCCGTGGTACCTATATCACGCATAATAACAGGTGCAGCACTATTTCTGAACACAGATCTATGCCTAAGCATGCAGCATTGCGTCTTACGGGCGTTAAAATCGACTTTATTTGCGCCCTGATCGGAGATCGCAGCGAGGTCGTGATTGAGCGTATCCTCCATGTTTCCCCTTTTGGAGTTGAGCTTCAACTGCTTCGGATACCAGAAAAATAGGAAAAGCAGTGGATAACGATATTAATAATTAATAAAAAGAATAAAACAAAATATTATCATTACGGGGTGGTATCGAGTAAATATTTAATTAAAATATTATTTCAGAAAGCAGCTGCCTCATTAAAAAAATTCAATTTTCCACCCCTGTCGCACTTGCTTATTAAACTCTTAGCACATACATCTAAACGCACTCATACACATTTTTGTTGGTAGCTAGATTTGTGTGCTTTGATTGCCAAATCGATTAACTGCATTTATAATAACTTGAAAACTATTAGAAAAAAATGTATAAATTTTTTTTAATACATTTTAAATAATTAATTTAAAAAGATAAACGATATGCGTTTTGTAATTTAAAAGTTTAAATATTCGTGGTCAGAGAATTTTATTTTAAATTAAAAAGGGTTGGAAAAAGAATTTTCCAAAAAAAAAAGAAAAGAAAAATGGATTTAATCGATTTGGCAACAGAAGTAATAACAACAAAAAAAATACCTAAAAAAAACCCAGCTAATATTATAGCTGTTCATTTTTTACGGTCCTAATCTAGAAAACGCGATACTTTTAAGTGTGTATTTAAAATATAATTATAATAACAATAGCATATAATAATAGCAACACTTGCTATAGAGCATCAATAAATAGCACGTTAATAACAACGATTTCTTTTTATCTGAACAAGCATCATAAACACAAATAGTCTTCGCACGTACAATTAAATGAGAGTGTATTAGATTTTAGTTATTTTATATTTTAAGTGTTTTCTACACTCCTTCCTCCCATCCTTCCTTCCTTCCTTTCATCCTTCATTCATTCATTTTCTTTTGCAATGATAGAAATAAACAGCACTTGCAGTTTTCAAATTAATTATAGCAACAAAACATTGTTGTAATAAAAGTCGACAATGTTGCCACTTTTATTTTAGATTTTAACTAACAGTTTTATATTAATATTGCACACGTTAGTAATGGACAGTTGGCAAAAAATACTATTAAAATTAACAATTAAGTTTGCAAAATTATTGGCAGAATACAATTTTATTATCTTGAACAACTAATTGTAAGGCTGGGCTTTATGATGGCTGTATCTTCTGGTTTTTCATCTCTACTAGAAAATGATCGAAACAGCGAATATATACATGTGCTGTGAACAGTTAAGTTTTAAAGTGAAAAGGATCGTGACGGAACAGTTATAAATAACCTATTGTATTAGCCGCTCCGTTGCTTTTGTTTTTAATTGTCAGTAATCTTCTTCATAACCGGTATTTAAGACACAATGTATCGGGTTGTTTTTATAGAGAAAAACTGACTGTTGAATGTGCTTTATGGGCTGGTGGAGTCATTAACCTGCCAGCTGGTCAGAACTAATTGGTGATCGCAATAGAGTTGTGATGACCGACTTTTTTGTTCTGCAATTTTACAACCATGATGTACGGGATCTATGCTTTCAACAACACGGCGCAACATATCACACAGGGCATGCCATTGTTTTATTGGAGAAACTTTTGGTTACCGTATAGTTTCAGGTTGCAGACCCACAAATTGGCCTCCAAGATCATGCGATGTAATGCCGCTAGACATTTTCTGTGGCGATATGTGAAAACGCTAGTCTAAGCCGATAAACGATTGACCACTTAGAGCACAATATTCGAAGAGCTCAGCGAAAAGCTACGTTTGATGCAGGCATGGGGGCCACATGCTAGAAGTCGGATTTTAATTATAATGCCCGAGGATTATCTAGTGAATAAAGTAAATTTCCTTTCAATTTAAGAAATTCATATTTCTTTTTTTCCAATTTAGAGTTTTAAACCTCTATGAAAAACATCCTTTATGAATTATATGAAAACTAATTTGGGCAGTTTTCAAGCTGATTTTTTAAAACTGCAATAAATTCCACTAATGATGTAAGCAAACAGTAGCGAAAGAGTCACATGCACATGTTTGCCTCAAAGTAACACATATAATAATTAGTGTTATCTTTAATACTCAGTATTTTTTTAAAACATCATACACTTTTAATGATAAAAAAAATGCAAAGGAATCAAGCACAATTTGTGTGATTTATTTTTAAGAAATTTTTATTGCATGATCTGCATGTTTGATAAGAATATTACGTTGTAATACTTCAGGGTAACACGTCTAATATTAAATTAAAAACGAAACTTTTTATTAGTGAACGGTTTTTGCCTTACATTTTCTTTAAAGTAAATCACCAATTTTTGCACACTAAAGCAATAATTCACATACACACGCTCATGAATAACACAACGTTATCGTGTGTAAAATTATTAGAAAATATATTTTCTAAAAGAAAAATTTTTATATATATAAAAATAAATAAATAAAAGGATTCTATAAGAAACATTTTATAAAAAAGTTTTCTATAAGAAACAATTTAATTAGATAAAATTTTTTAAAAACAATTTCTATAGGACAAATTTTTATAAGAAAAATTTCTATAGGACAAATTTTTGTAAGAAAAATTTCTATACGACAAATTTTTGTAAGAAAAATTTCTATACGACAAATTTTTATAAGAAAAATTTTTATAAGAAAAATTACTGTAGGACAAATTTTTATAAGAAAAATTTCTATAGGACAAATTTTTATAAGAAAAATTTCTATAGGACAAATTTTTATAAGAAAAATGTCTATAGGACAAATTTTTATAGGATAGATTTCTATAGCACAAATTTTTACAAGACAAATTTCTATAGCACAAATTTTTATGACAAATTTCTATAGGACACATTTTTATAAGACAAATTTCTATACGACAAAATTCGATAGATAATTTTTTATATAAGAAAAATGTCTATAAGAAATTTCTATAAGAAACATATAAATAAGCTAAATTTATGTAAGAAATATTTTTATAAGCATATTTTTTATATGATAACTTTCTATAAATAAAATTTTTATAAAAAAAATTCCTATAAGAATAGTTTCTATAATAAAAATTTAGTAAGATTAACTTTTACAAGGAAAATTCACACAAGAAAAATTTTTGTAAGAAAACTCTCTAAAAGAAAAAGGTAATTTCTTTAAAAAACAATTTTTTTTAAGAAAAATTTCTATACGACAAATTTTTGTAAGAAAAAATTCTATACGACAAATTTTTATAAGAAAAAAATCTATACGACAAATTTTTATAAGAAAAATTTCTATAGGACAAATTTTTATAGGAAAAACTTCTATACGACAAATTTTTATAAGAAGAATTTCTATACGACAAATTTTTATAAAAAAAATTCCCATAGGAACAATTTCTTTAAGAAAAATTTTTATAGGACAAATTTTTATAAGAAAAATTTCTATGGGACAGTTTTTTATAAGAAAAACTTCTATAGGATAAATTTTTATATGAAAAGATTCTATAGAACAAATTTTTAAAAGAAAAATTTCTCAACGACAAATTTTTAAAGAAAAATTTCTATACAACAAATTTTCATCAGAAAATTTTCTATAGGACAAATTTTTATTAGAAAATTTTCTAGAGGACAAATTTTAATAAGAAAAATTTCTGTAGGACACATTTTTAAAGGAAAAATTTCTATAGGACAAATTTTTATAAGAAAAATTCCAAAACGACAAATTTTTATAAGAAAAATTTCTATAGCACAAATTATCAGAAAAATTTCTATACGACAAATCTTTAAAAGAAAAATTTCTATACGACAAATTTTTATCAAAAAATTTTCTATAGGACAAATTTTTATTAGAAAATTTTCTATGGGACTAATTTTTACTAGAAAAATTTCTATAGGACTAATTTTTATAAGAAAAATTTCTATAGGACAAATTTTTATAAGAAAAATTTCTATTGGACAAATCTTTGTAAGAAAAATTTCTGTAGGACAAATTTTTATAAGAAAAATTTCTATAGGACAAATGTTTATAAGAAAAATTTCTGTAGGACAAATTTTTATAAGAAAAATTTCTATAGGACAAATTTTTATAAGAAAAATTTCTATAGGACACATTTTTATAAGAAAAATTTCTGTAGCATAAATTTTTATAAGAAATTTTCCATAGGCCAAATTTTTATAAGAAAAATTCCTACAGGACAAATTTTTATAAGAAAAATTCCTATAGGACAAATTTTTTAAAGAAAAATTTCTATAGGACAAATATTTATAAGAAAATTTTCTATAGGAAAAATTTTTGTCAGAAAAATTTCTATAGGACAAATTTTTATAACAAAAATTTCTATAGGACACATTTTCATAAGAAAAATTTTCATAAGAAAACTTTCGATAAAAAATTTTTTTATAAGAAAAATGTCTATAAGAAACATATAAATAAGCTAAATTTATGTAAGAAACATTTTTATAAGCATATTTTTTATATGATAACTTTCTATAAATAAATTTTTTATAAAAAAAATTCCTATAGGAAAAATTTCTATAATAAAAATTTCTGTAAGATTAACTTTTACAAGAAAAACTCATACAAGAGAAATTTTTATAAAAACAATTTCTATAAGAAAAAGGTAATTTCTTTAAAAACCCAATTTTTATAAGAAAATTTTTATAAGAAAAATTTTTATAAGAAAAATTTATAAGAAAAATTTTTATAAGAAAATTTTTTATGAGCAAAATTTTGATAAGAAATTTTTATAAGAAAACTTTCTATAAGAAATTTCTATAAGAAACATTTAAATAAGCTAAATTTATGTAAGAAACATTTTTATAAGCATATTTTTATATATATATATAGATATTTCTATAAATAAAATTTTTATAGGAAAAATTTCTGAAAGAAAAATTTCTGCAAGAAAAATTTCTATAAGAAAATATTCTATAAGGAAAATGTCTATACTTAAAATTTCTATATGAAAAAATTTCTAAAAGTAAAATTTGTATAAGAAACATTTTTATAACCATATTATTTATATGAACAATTTCTGTAAATAAAATTTTTATAGAAAAAATTAAAAAAAAAAAATTCTATAAGAAAAATTTGTATAAAAAACATTTTTATGAGCATATTTTATATAGGAAAAAATTCTATAACAAACATTTTTATAAGAAAAATTTTTATGAGAATAATTTCTATGAGAAAAATTTCTATAGAAAAATTTCTATGAGAAAAATTTGTACAAGAAAAATTTCTATAAGAAATATTTCTATAAAAAAAATTTTATAAGAAACATTTTTATAAGTTAAGTTTTTATAAGAAAATTTTGCATTAGAAAAATTACAGGAAAACTGTTTATAAGAAAAATGATCTTGATATTTAATACGCTTTTAACAACAATGGTAGAAATAATGAAAACTACAACGACAGCAACGGCAACAACAACAACCACGATTATTTTTATTATAATTATTATTGTTATTTTGATGATAATGACAGCAAATATGATGATGATGATAATAATTCAAAGCATTTAAATTTTATTTATTTGTGGCAAAACACTCCAACGATTTAAAATATCAACTCATTTCCTTTATTAACTTACGAAAACTGTGCGTTATTGTAAAAATTTTACAGCTGAAGAAAGATCAGGAAATATTTAATGAGAGCAACGAAAAATTTATTAATGTTTAAGTAGTGTGTCTGTGTGTGTGTGTGTCATTCCCACACTGTCTCTTTTAAAAATTTCTTTTTTATATTTTTTGTAATAATGATTCTGATGAGGAATGTATTTTGCTTTTTTGATGACTTGGTAGTTTGGCTGTTGTTAAACGTTTAAATTGTAAAATATCGTAAATTATTAAGACATGTCAAGTGCGTGAATTATTCGTGGGTTCGGTTTGTTGGCTGGTGGTATTTTTTTTTTGTGATGATTCTGTAAAGAAAGCACAAGTAAGAAAATATAATTAGTGAAATATTTTTTAATAATGTGAAAATAAGTTTATAACATAAATTGGACTACGGAAATAAACCACGCACACATATGCATACATATTAACGTTAACAAAAACCAATAAGACTTTATTAAACATTCAATTAATAAGAAAAAAATATATATATTTTTTTAATTATTACCCAGATGTAGTCATTAATAAAAATAAAATGAAATATAAATTTGACACTTTAAAATATCATGACAGCAGAGGGCCGCGCTGACAACAAAACATAAATTTAAATTCCTTAATAAAATTCCATGAGAATATCGACCAGCAACTTAATTCCAAGAATAGAAATCAAGAAAAATCTGCATTAAATGCAAATCAATAAAAATTTAAAACTTTAAAATTACAATTTATGGAAAAAGTGTGTGTAAATTAAATAAATAATAATAAAAAACAAAACCCTCATTTTACATTTTGTTGTCACATTAACGCCAGCGAAAAGTTTAATATTACAAAATTTTAGTGATTTCTGATGGGAAAAGATTGTTTCTTAAAGATACAACTTTTAAGATCCGAGTACTTTTGAAAGTTGAGTGCGTGAAAAGAAACCCACGAGCATGTAACAAAAAACACCCCCCTGTGGCTTTTTGGTTTTCTTTTCTATAAAATTTCAAATGCAGAGACAAAAGCAAAAGCAAAACAAACAAAATGAAATAAGAAATAAATTGATAATAACGACATTGGTTTCCCCTGACTATAAGACTTGTTGATATCTGCGTTCAAATATGTCTTCTGTCATAATAAACTTCAATAAATGAAAAGTTATAGCTTTTTTTTTGTTAATAAAATTCCATGCAAAGAGAAAAGTTTAACTAAAAAATATTTTTAATAGATTTTATTTATGAAATTAATAAGCGTGATACAGCTTTTTTATGACTTTACAAAATTGGTTTCAGATTTTATCATTAACCGCACTACACGCATACATACGCACACCTTTTTACACACCCTCAACATGACACTAAACATTGAGCAAAGTCATGATGAAGACTTTGAGGTGTATAAAAAAGCTTACAGACGAATGCCTATGATTTGTAACTTAAGTCTTATTCTTTGTATTTGATGGCTGTTAAATTTATTAAATTTATTTTATTTTTTCTTATTGTTTTAATTTTCTCATTGTAGCTTTTAATTTGTTTCTTGTTGTTTCTCATGTCTTTGTTAAAAATTATTTCCTTCATAACTGATTAAAGTCACTTTTGAAAGTCAAATTATTCGTGCGTGTACCTTTACTTAGTACACAGTTATTAATTTTTATTTTTATATTGTTTTTTTTTTTCTTGCGTTATGCTTAAGTATTATTTGTGAAATCATAACAAACGAGCAGAGAAACCTTTGGCTCGGTTGCTAAGCCATTTTGTGATTTTAAATAAAACTTGACAGTTTTTGTTTTCTTTAATCGCCTTTGAAAACGATAGATTTTTTTAATAATATTAAGCTACTTTTCTAGATAACAAAAATAGAAAGATTAGTTATTTCACAATTGATCTCTCACTTAAAATTTTTTTAAGAAAAACCCGATTTTAACATCTTTTTAGTGTTTAAATAAAATAATAATCAAAATTAGTACGCAGCCAGTCGAATGGATTTCTGCCTTAAAACGGAAAATCTGTGATGTGATTAACAAAATAGGACTTCCATTAACAACTTTGATGAGAATCGATATCTGTTAGCGTGGTCGTGGCGGACATTTGCCCGATATTATTTTTAATTTATAATTGCCGAATTTCTCTCTAAATTTATTGTTTTATTTTGTTTTATCAAAGAAGTATGTTCCAATGGTCCCTGACCAAAATGCACACCAGAATGTCACTTTTAATGGATACAGAGGTGACTGTTGAATAATTTTACGGTTTCCCATTCGCCAGAACCGACTGTTTTGTTTATTCTCATATCCATTCAAATGAAAATATGCCTCGTCACTTATTACGATTTTTCCATGAAAATCTGGTTTGTCTGGGGTGAGCTATAACATCCTATTGGCATATGTACGGTAAAGTCACGTAACGGTCTTGTGGAAGAAGCTCTTGGGTCAACTGAATCTTATATGGAAACAAATGCAAATCCTTGTGCAAAATTGGGAACAAAGTTGTTCTTTGAAAACCAAGTTCCTGAGCAGGGCGTCGAATCGAGGTTGATGTAATGTTTTGAACACTTTCTTGAGCAGCAGTAATGTTTTCAACTGATCTTGCCTATCACCTTTACCCCCGCTTTTTTCGAAATCACTCACTACACGATAAATAGTGCGTTTTGTTGGCATGTTGTTTCTCCCAAAAATTTCATGTCCAGTAATCGATGTTTGATTTTGATAAGGTGTTTTAACGTGTCTACATCCCGACTCCCAAATATGAACTGTTAAGGCTAATGTTTACCAAAATGGCGGAAAAACAACGAAGTATACCTGCCCGGCGGACACCCTTTATATAAAACATATGAACCTTACAACTCGAGCAAGTTTGACTGTTCGATTGTCTGAGAATTTAATTATCAAAGAAAAGAAGATTCTCAGCATTCATCCATTTATTGAGAGAAATCATCTGTTAACTGGCTGGCCACTAGTGTGTTTTTCTCCTAGCATGCTGTCATTAGAGAGCACATTTGGAGTTTTTTTTTTATTCAAATTAATTGCTTTAGAAATCTAAATTAAAAAACTAGAAGGAAAATTTCTGATTGAAGGACTTTCAGAAGTTATCAAATTATAAGCCGTAACCAAAACCTGGTGGCTAAGTATTCATTATTTGGTGGCGAAATTTCAGGTTAGGTAGTGACGATGTCAAGAGTTAAGCACTTATCCTTTAATGGTAGAAAGATTATTGCATTGAAGGCCTCACAGAAGAATTTAAATTTATCTTGTAGTATTCCTTCACCTCTCCCTCTCGGCCCCTCCACTATCTATTCTACTATCTGTCATGCATTTTGTTGGCTTCTTAGAAATCATGGTAAAGTCACGTAAGAGGTATTTATGGTCACGGGTTAATTTAGTTTTGGTGTCACTCCTTCATCAGGTGGGCAAGTGATTAAACATGTCAAGAATTGAGCTGTCATCTTTTGACATTTATTAAGCAAAAAATAAGGAAATTTTACTAGTATTGTTTTGTTTTGCTTTGTTGTCATAAACAGTAGCTTAATCCTTGAATTTACGCACAGCGGTTTTAGAAGGAGCCTGATTATGAAAAAAAGCTGCTCGAATTTCTCGGTGACACAATAAAATGTTTACCTATTTTGATTTGCAATTCTTTGCTTGAGAGTGTTACGTTTCATGCTTTAAATTTTTAACACATTTTACTTAATAAATATCAAAAGATAACAGCTCAATTCTTGACATTTAATAATTTGACTGACAATTTGTTTCCTATCCTCATATTTAACCACCCAATATAATTCCGCTGCAGGCACATCCCTTATACTTCAGTTTGGCTTTTTTTTCTTTTATATTTCTTTTTATATCGAGTATGTAAAATGAAGTCACTATTGGTCAACTTTTAATTTAAATTTTTTTGCACTTGCTACTTTAGCATGCTTGTTATACCTACAAGTATACTGTGAAAATTTGACATGTTACTCTATCACAATTTAAAAATAACAATATTATTATTACTAACATGTCAGTTGCGAAACTCTCTTTACTTTCCAAATATTTGTTTTTATAGCGGTTATAGCAATAAAACTTCTAATAAAATTTCACAAAACATCTTAAAATAAATATAATAACATTTCATTATATTCTGATCATATTATATTATAGCATACCTATGCTACCAAAATGATATGGTTACCAGTAACAATTTTATGTCAATAATGGTAGAAATAATAACAACAATATTATTTATAATAATATAATTCGAATACAACCATTATTTTTGTTCTTTTTCTTTGCATATGACGATCGGGGATAAATTAAAAATCCTTTCCTACTTACCCTTCCTGAAGGAATGAGTATGTCTCGTATTTTCTATTTTTACATTTTTACAATCACCCAACATCGTCGTCGATTTTGAGGCAACATCACTCTTAACACAACATCAGTACTAATGTGGTATTCCCTAGCAGTCTTATCACGACGTTGCCAGTTTATAGATCATTTTAATAAAATATAACACATGTAATCTAATATTTAAATCAGCTGATTCATTTGTGTACTATTTTTGATAAAATTGTGGGGAAAAAACTAATAAAATCTGTATTAAATTGAACCTGAAATAAATTAAAATCAAAATATCCAGCAGATTTGCCACAGCTTTTTTCAAGGGGCTCAGTATAAGTTGATTAAATATGCCGGCTCCAATAGTTTTGCATTCAATTTTGCTTTGGACCATCATTTTTGTTTTTACTTTAAATTTTAAGGCGCGCCAAATCTATAAAAAGAATTTTGTCAAACATGTATTTGTAACCTTTTGCCATCCATCACTCATGCTATTTAGTGGGGGAAGGACGTTTAGAACTTTCGCAACACTTTCCCATTTTTCCTTAAAATTAGTAGGAACATTGCCTCTGCGAAATCCCCTGGCAAGTGATGGAGTTTTTCCCAATGCTTCCACCAAATTTTTGGTTTGGCGTTGGTATTTTTATTTTTTTTTTTTTTTTCATTTTCAATTTTATTTGTACGTTTTTATATTTTATTATATTGTATTTTTTTTAAATCTTTTTAAATTTTTGTTTATAACAACACGACAATATCAATGGCAATTTAAGGCAACATCAACGTCAAATTGCCTTACAGACTGGCAATACATGCCAGTCAACGATAAATGGAAATCTTGCCAACGAGATACCGATTTACAGCAAACGATAAAAAACGACGTCGTCTTGTATTGCCGTCGCCAAACAGAATAAGGGTGAATGTCAAACAAAATACAATAAAAATCTCCAGCCATTTCATTTGGAAGAGCATATTTTCTTTTACTTTTCCTTTTTCTCAAGTAGTTTAATGTACGCCTGATCATAAGAAGACAAGTGTTAATTGATATTTGAAACCTAAAAACAAATTTCGTTATTGTGTACAAGAGCACTTATGAAATTAACTAATAATAAACGACAAAATTAAAGCATTAGAATTTTTTTTCGGTGAAATTCTCCAAACAATAAGTGTTTACACATGGATGTCAGTGGATTCTTAAGTGTTCTTATGTTATTATGTATAATTTACAATCAATCACAAACTGATGGATTTTGAACAACACAAAAAAAGGAATATAAAATTTGTCATTTTGATATTTGTGTGTGATGAGCTGATGACATTTATGCAGAGAGTGATGACAACAAGTTCTACTGGGAAAAGAAAGAAACTGGTTGCCATGTTTTATTTATTTATTTACATAATTTTTTATTGTATTTTATATGTAATTATGTTTTGTAAAATTATACCCTCTTAATGCCTCAAACCAAAGGTGGTAACAGTATATTAAGGCATTAATAAGAGAGGAACTGTAACAAAAATTCAGAGTGATAGTTTTCTTTTCACTAGCGCTCAACTGCATGTCTTAAGATAAATAGAAAATAGTTGCAAAAGTGAATTACAAAATACAAATTCCAGTAAATTTGAATGAGGATGTTAACACATAGCACTGTATTATGTTCAGCTTTTCATGCCAAGTACTATTAAAAATCCCTTTTAAAATGCGAAATGAATAAAAAATTATTTTGCCAAAATTTTATTTTAATCATTTTGTAAAGTCTTTTTGGCAACATGTTTAATTAGCAACAAAATATTCCTGGTTACCTTTTTCATGAACAGCAACATGTTTCTGGCAACATGTTTACTAAAAGTAAAATAGTTTTGGCTGCAGGTTTAGTTAACAGCAGAATATATGTGGCAGTATATTTAGTTAACAGCGAAATGTTTCTGGCAACATGTTTGTTTTACTCACACAACGTTTCTGGCTACATGTTGAATTAATAGTAAAATGATGATGGTTCTGGCTGTAGGTTTAATTAACTGTGTAATATTTTTGACAACATGTTTGATTAACAGCACAATATTTCTGGCTGCAATTTTTCTCGTCTGTGAAATAATATGCACTTATGTAGTGCAGAGTTATAATCAACAGCACACAATGTTTAAAGCTTAAAGGCAGCAAAAAACAACATCTTTCTCCTTAATCGTGTTATTGGCACCATGATCAAACTTCTCAGGCGAAATTAAAGGCGAAAATCCAGCATTGTCTACAGTGGGTAGTATTTCCAAAAGAAATAAATGAAAACAATTTTACATGTTGCAATAAAATATTGATGGAGATTTTCTACAGTTGGAAAAACATGTTGCTTAAAACATTTAGGAATTACTAAGGGAATATGAAAAAAGGTCCACAGAAAGTCTATTATTTTCACAAAATTTTAAAACATATTTTGCCATAAAGTCCCGTTTATCTCGTCAATGTAGCACCGTACTTCATCTTTCAAAGCATTAGGTGTTGCTTCACATAAATCCAGCGACGTTAAATCACTAGAACAAGGCGGATAATTTACATCGCTAAATCAAGAAATTACGCGACGTGGTCACTGATGTCAATATTTGCCACTTGTGGCTACAAAATTTAGTTATCATGGCTTGGTAGAGTAGAAGATTCACGCTGACGGCGTTTTATTGCCAAGTTTCGAAAAAAATACGGGCCAGTGATGCCACCTGACCAGAAAACGCACTATAAGTGCACACTTTCTTTGGATGTAATGAAAACGATCTGCATCCCTAAATATGATTTTGTTTAAAAACGCATTATTTTGTGCAGTTTTTTGACAAAGAGCCAATTCATAAACGTTCGACGCAAATAATGGTGGGTCCGCTTTTTTATTTAGCTCTAGTGATGCCCAATTGTTGCAAACGTCCGCGGAAATATGTTCTATGATCATTCTCAGCACTTTGCTGTGCAGCGGCTATATTTACACGACTACGAGCTTATTTTAGTCTATTGTCAGCAACATTAGCTTGAGTCTCGAATTTGGGGATTAAATTAATCACAGCCATATCAGAAGGACTCCGATTATAAGGAAAAAATGCTCGTATTCTACAAAGTGATGTAGTGTCTTTCTTTCATTATTTTCACAATAAAAATTTGTTGCTCAAGAGTGTAACGTTCCATAATTAAATATCACAAATTTATTGAAAAAATCGCAAAGAATGACAGACCAAATTTTGACATTTAATCACTCTTAAATATTCCCAACTTGTGAGTGAAAAATTATCAAAGTATGACAGCAAAGTATGATGGCAGTTATATAGTTAGCATTTGACAGACAATTTACTTCCTAGCTTCAAATTTGCCTACGCTATAATTCTTTTTTTTTGTTGTAGTTTTTTCAGAAAAACATCTCTTAATTTTTTGCCCACTGTACAATTTTAATTTACACGATTTTTTTAAAAACTTTACTTTAATTATACAAAAGAAAACTAAATATACTTACAAAACTTAACAGCTCTATTCTATTTGGAAAGAACATTTCATTGCTTCTCATAAATTTTAAATTCCCATTAATCATTTCAGCTGATCTTTATCTGTAGTACTTCCTCACGACTTTTTTCTGTCAGTGTGATAATGACCCCCTTTTAAAATCTTTGTTACTTTAAACTCCACATTTAGAAACGTGTGTCGTATAAAAATATAAAAAAACTTTAGCATAAAAACAACAGCAATAACAACAACATAAATATTTTGATAAATAAAGTAGAAAAAAAAATTATTAATATAATACACACACACATACGTACACATTTTGATGTTGATGATATAAACAAACACACAAACAAAAGAATTCATACAATCAGTAATCATCCATAGACTGAGTCTTATTAGTTTTTAAATTAATATTTATTTTCTCACTTCTGGCGTTGCAATCGAAACGTGATGAGCCAGCCCTTGTGTATTTGAGCTGTGAGTTTATTTTATTATTTATTTAGTTTTTTAATTTTTCTTTTCTTTGTGTACTCAATCAATATTTATTTAGGCAACAGTTTATATTTAAACGCACACATTCAAGCATTCGTCTAAATATTGCCGGCCAAGAAACTATTTGTTCCTCACTCGTAGGCTATGAATTTGAATGCATGAAGATTAGACATTTTCTATTATGTAAATAAAAGTCCTTAATAGAGTTTCATTGCAAATATTCCGATTCGATTAAAAAGAGTTTTTTTGCCGAAAATTTTGAAATGGGAGAAGCGTATGGAAAAAAAAGAAAATTAATGCAAGAAATCGGAAATCATATCGACGCATCCAACAATAGTAGAAAGGAAAGGGAAAGGAGAAGAAACATTTTTGTGATGAAGGATCACTCACTCACTGACGACAATGATCAGTTTAATTATCTTTTGTTCAGTTTTTATTCAGCAGTCAAGTATGGACAATTCATTGCACACACAGAAAAGAAGCTTGTTCACCCTAAAACCAATTGGACTGGCTTCGCTTATTGCGGAGAGGACTTACCATGGCAAAATCTACTGCAATGCCTCTTCTTGCGTCGTAAAGAAATGCACTTAAGAAGCTACTAAATCAGTCAAACGGTGGAGCTAACAATTTTATCGATAAACTTTCCATACCCTGCTAAAATAACGCATCCCTGCAATATGCCTGTCATCAAGTGGTACACACTATTTACCGTTTTAATCAATGAGTTTGAAGAAACATTCTCAAATGCATCCATCCTGAACGAAAAGCAACAAATAAACATAATTTCTTATCAGGAAAATCTTCACAGTAAAATAAAATTGGTGCTCTTTAAAAAAAAACAAAATTTATAGAGTCTCGAAAGCCAAAAGAAGAAATTAACTTTAGTTACAGTACGCAACAAAAAATATGTTTTTTATTTTTGAAGTCGAAAAAAATATTTATGTTAAGTATACATAAATAATACATGGTAGAAGATGATTTTGCAAAAACATATTTTTTCTAAAAACAGTGCTACTTTAAATTCCCCTTAAAATAATAAAGTACTTCTTAGCATAAACCATTTTTAAAAAAATACTTTTAAAGGTACTGCCATCATACTATTAAAATCATTTTTTACGACCCAAACGAGTCACAAGAAGAAGATGTACTTTTTATAAAAATAAATTTTTAACAAAGCAAAAAAAAATTCTTTAAATTTAAAAATTCCTCAAAAAGGGACTTTTCGCAGTTATTTTTAAATATCTTCAATCAACATGTACATTTTGAAACACATTTTGAAAGTGTACTTTAAATGCAATTTTTTACAATAGACAAATTTAATAAAAAGTAATAAAATGTGTTTTAGAATTATTTCAAAAGGTACTTTTTACAAATATTTTCAAAAGCGTACTTTTTTTAAAGGAACTTTTTAAAAAACATATTTTTAAAGACCACATTTTGCAAAAAGGTAGGACTGTAATTAAAATTTAAGAAAAAATATTTTAAGGAACCTTTTAGAAGTCAATTTTTTAAATATAAACTTAAAGACGCTTTTTAAAGAACTTTTTCAAAAGGGTACTTTTTTAAAAGACCTTTTTCTCTTTTTTCTTCTGTGCACACTATAGAAAAACGAATAATTTAAATAACCATTTATAAAATAGTACCTTTGATAGGGTAGTCTTTTAAATTTTTCAAAATGTTTTTACTTAAAGCGTACAATTTTACAAGCTGGTTTACAAAATGGTTTAATGTAATCGACAGTTTTAAAACAGACTTTTTTAACAAACGCACTTCTTTAAAGAGCACATTTCTCTTAGACAGTTTTTAAAAGGAGCTACGTCAAACATATATTTTTTAAACACACATGTATTTTTCAAAAAGGTACCTTTTTAAAATGCACTTCTTTTAAAACGTACTTTTTTTTAATGTACTTTTTTTAAAGACCACATTTTACAAAACTTGCAATTACACTAAAAAAATTAAAATTAAGGAAATATTTTAAGGGACCTTTTATAATTTAGTACCTTTTTTAGTAAAGTATACAAAAACAAACTAAAAGGTACTCTTTAAAGAAAAAAGGTACATTTTGCAGAAACGTCTATGTATATACAATTGAAAGACTTTTTTTAAAATAGTACCTTCTTGTTATTAACCGAAATGTTATTAATCAAATGGCACAAGCTCTTTTCTCAGATTAGTTTAACGTAATCGATAATTTTAAAAGGTACTTTCTAACAAATTTTGTCAAGAGGGTGCTTTAAAAAAACAAATTTGTCAAAAACGAACTTCCTTAAACAGCACCATTTTCGAGGACAGTTTTTAAAAGGAGCTATGTCAAACACATGTTTTACTTTTTAATAGGTACTTTTTTTTAAATGTACTTTTTTCAAAGACCACATTTTGCAAAACTTACAATCACTTAAAAAAATTCCATTTAAAAAAAATATTGTAAAGAACCTTTTATAAGTTCGTACCTTTTTTTAGTAAAGTAGATAAAAATAAACTAAAAGGTAGTCTCTGAAGAACTTCTTCAAAAAGGTACTTCTTTAAAAACAGATCATTTTGTAGAAACGTCCTGGTATATACAATTGAAAAAACAAATGTTATTAATCAAATGTTACATTTTTACAAGCTCTTTTCTCAGACTGGTTTAAAGGTACTTTGTAACAAATTTCGTCAAAAGGGTACTTTAAAAAACAAAATAAAAACCTTTTTAAAAACGAATTTCTTTAAAGAGCACATTTTTCGAAGTCACTTTTTAAAAGGAGCTATGTGAAACACGTATTTCTTAAGCAGAAACGCATTCTTCAAAAATGTAATTTTTTAAAAGGCACTTTTTTTTAAATGTACTTTTTTACAAAGACCACACTTTGCAAAACTTGCAAAAAAAAAATTAAAAAATTCCATTTAAACAAAATATTGTAGAGAACCATTTATAAGTTTGTACCTTTTTTTAGTAAAGTAGATAAATGTAAACTAAAAGGTAATCTTTGAGGAACTTCTCCAAAAAGGTACTTTTTTTTAAAAGAGAACATTTTGCAGAAACGTATATATAATTGAAAAAATAATAATTGCGAGAATATTTTTAAAATAGTACCTCCTTGTAGGAGAGTAGTCACCGCTAAAAATAGAAAATAAAAGGTACTTTTTAACGAACTTTCACAAAAGCTGCTTTTTTAACTTTTCTTATAAGCAACTTTTTCAGAATAGTACTTTTTTGAAGAATTTTGGATTTTTGAAAAAGGTACTTTTTTAAAATTAACTAAAAAAATGTAGGGTTTTGAAAGAAGCTCTGCTAGAAACTAGGTTTTTTGGGAAGAAAATTAAAAAAAAAGAGTTTTACACATGCCACTGAAAAAAATATTTTAGGAGAAGGAAATGGATTATTGAAAAAGTAGCACATTTCTTAAGTAACCTTTTCAAAATAGTACTTTTTTTTAAACGATTTTTGATTTTTGGCAAAAAGTACTATTTTTAAAAGAAGCTCTTTTGGAAACCTGTTTTTTAGAAAGACACAACTAAAAAAAAAGGTTTTTTATATATACCACTGAAAAAAGTCTTTTAAGAAACCTTTTTAGTACCTCTTTTAATAAAGCAGTCAATTGATAAATTTTAAAATTAAAATATTTTGTTCCAACTTTGTACTTGGCTTGATTTTTAGTAAGAATTGTTTCTGTTCCTTTTTGCTTTTTTATTATTATTATTGTCATTATGATATCACTTTAATAGCGTTTTTCTTTAGTTTACCATAAGTTAACTTGTGGCAAGTAATGGTGTACTTTTTATGTTTGCAGATATTTAAATCGATACAAAACGATAAGAAAAATATGGGGGATATTTTCTATCATCTCCGGAAACAATTGAAAATTGTTGCAATTTATATTGTTGTAAGAGAAAACCAAAACCAAAATTACTTACAAAATATAATTGAATACATACGACAACATGTTGCGTGTGTTAGTTGTCGAAAAAGTTCATTGTTATTATTTTGTTAAATGAGTTTTCATTGTCTAGTTTTGTTATATCTTGAATAGTATATCAATAACTTTTTCAAGTATGTTTTTCTATATCAATATTTTGTTTGATTACAATGTTGTTGTTATTATTATTTTCAAACTGTTTTTGTTTTTTGTTGTTTCTATTTTGGTCTGCTAAATAAACAAAATTTAATTGACTGTTCATTTCGTGCTTTCATTTCAACATTTAACTCAGCTTGACTTGATAGTGTTTTGGATAAACATTTTTGAAAGTTTATAAATCATAATTTGTGGCTTCTATTTACTATAGTGTGGAAAATGGAATGTGATCATATTTACTGCTTGATTTATGAAGATATTTTAAATTCAGTTCATTTTATAAGCGATTGAATGGGAAATGAACTTTTATTATTTTATGATATTTACAGAAACTCAGATATAAAATGGTTCACCCCTTTTCATAAAGACACAGGAAGAAATAAATTGAGTTTAAAAACTTAAAAAAAGTATTTGTAGCTTTATTCACCAATTTATTTTTATTTTTTTATTTAGTTATTTATTTTGTTGGAATCTTGTACAACAAGATATAATCTTATATTTACGGTACAGGAGTTTTATCGATCGATAAGATAATCGAAGAAGGCAAATACAAAGACTACGTATTTTTAGACAAAATTAACTATAACTTGATTATATTGGGTGTTTTTAAAGAAGTATAAAACTTTAAGTTGGCAACACTTTTTTAATTGGCGGCCACTTATTAGCTGTCAGGTGATTTGTGTTTACTTTGGTTTCGAATTGTGCAAATTCGCTTCTAAATTGTAAAAATTGAGCCCAGAACTAAAGAGCCTTTGATCCCGATTTTGTTTAACAATAAAGTTCACTATTGGTTGAGTGATAATAGTACCGAAGTGCATGTTAAGACACCGTTACATCCAAAAAAACTATTTGATGTGTTATTTTAACAGTGCGTATCAAAAAGGGATTTTAAGGCATTTTACAAGTTGGCTATGATTTTACATCAACCCGCGTCAAATTTGGTTTGTAAATTTGGAATTTTTCCTACGACATAATAATCTGTAATTGTACGTTTTTGAGGTTACTTATGGCCTGGGTGTGGTGCGCCTGCGTAACTTATTTGTTTTAGGATAACCTTTGTTTTCTTGTAAAAATGTTTCAATGGTTCAAGCATTGTGTCTGAAGCAGTGTTTATTTGTTCATTTACTATTCGTCCGTCAAATGTTTTCTGTTTGTATATTTCCATGTTTTCTAATACGTTTAGGTCTCTTTCCGTTGTGCTGTGTATGTAGCAGTTATCTGTCCTGGTGTACATTTGTAGTTGAATATAATGGTTTGCAAAATTTGATTCTGCAGTTGACTTTGGTTCTCGTAATTTTTTGTTGTAATCTCCTTAATCTGGTCCTGATTTTTCATTATTTTTGCCCGATATAACTATATTGGCATATACAAGTTAATTTGTGCACACTCCTTGTTTGTCTCGTATTTATTTGTATTTTAAAAGTACTACAATTTGATATTCTCTGAAGGATGAGACGGGCCATTTTCATGGACGCGATAAAAGATGAACAAACCTTAATTAATGGAATGTGTTAACAAGGCAACATGCCGTTCTACAGTTCTTCATACTAGGAATTTCGCACATTGTGTGTTGGAAAGAGTTTTGGAGTGTTTTAAAAATTGCAAGTATGGAGAACGATAGAAAGGCATCTCAGTTAACAAATACCATTCTTTAAGATTACAACATCTGTTGCTGTTCAGTTTGGAGTTTCAGTTTGCATTATCGAAATTTTTATTCCTTTAACAGTGCTATGTTATC
This sequence comes from Trichopoda pennipes, assembly GCA_030448955.1. Taxonomy (NCBI): domain Eukaryota; kingdom Metazoa; phylum Arthropoda; class Insecta; order Diptera; family Tachinidae; genus Trichopoda; species Trichopoda pennipes. Next base: position 1,194,829 of record JASKUP010000094.1, read on the forward strand.
AAGCTAAACATTTTTTAATTTATTTGTATACACATGCTTTCCGGGTGCAAATTTAGCGGGTTGTCTGGAAGATGATTAAATTCTTAAAAGGAGAATATAAACAGGAAGGCGAAGAGGCAATATAATATTTTTGCATTTATGTTACACAGGGTGGCTGATGAAAGCTGCTACCAAAAAAAACGTAATAACTTATTTTCTGTGTAAGCAAACCTGTTCCATTTTTGTTTTATTTTTTAAATTCATCTTTAACTTTAACTAAAGTGGAGAATTGGGACAATGAAACAAGAATTTGGATAGTGCAACGCTTTCACGCTTTAGAATCCGTAGTTTCCGTCCAAAGAGAATATAGGCGCAAGTTTGGTGGCACACCTCCTATTAAATGGACTATACTAAGGCTAGTGAAGAATTTTGCCGAGCGTGGCACAATCGCACGAAGGTCTTATCATCGAGATCCCTCAGTTTGGACACAGAAAACTATCACTGTTGTAGCTGCTGCCATACAATCCAAGCCTTGAGTTTCGACAAACAGCTTATCTGCTCAAATGGGTGTCAGTAGACAGTCGCTGCAGACAATTTTACACCAAGATTTAAACTTATTTCGATATAAGATTCAATTAACAAACAAACTGAACCCAAGAGACCCGATACGCTTGAAATTTTGCAAGAAGATTATTAAAATGGCGTTAGAGAAGGAAAACGTCTTGAACTGCATTTTTCTGTCTAGCGAGGCATATTTTGACTTAAACGGCATTGTTAGCAAACAAAATTGTCGAATATGGAGTAATTCTAACCCACAGATATTCCAGATGCAATAACATCCACTTCGCGTCACAGTGTGGTGTGCAGTTTCTTCAAGGTGCATTGTCGATCCTTACTTTTTCGAACGAAAACGGTCTTACTGTTACGGTCAATGGAGACCGTTACTTAAAGATCTTGAAAGAATCATACCGAAAGAGAATCCCTTTCTGCTCTGTTTGGTTTCCACAAGATAGAGCAACTTGTCACATAGCCACGGCTATTATGACAGAATTGTGGTAAAAATTTCTCAACCAACTGATTTCAAGAAACTCCACATTTCTTTGGCCTCCCAGGTCTCCCAAACTCACTACACCTGGTTTTTTTCGGGAGAGGGTGGGGTGGTTTATAGCAAAAAAGGAACTTACAAAAGAAACCCAACAAATTTGGATGATTTAAAGCAATCCTTACGAACGGTAATTAAGGCATTTCCCGCTGCAACACTCCAGGCAGTAATGAATAATTTTTTGATAAGATGTCGCACATATTTCACACCGAGGGTGGAAGCCATATGAATTCAATTATTTTCAAAATTTCATGAATTACTTTAATAAAAATGTATTATTTTTTAAATGAATAACTGAAAAATAAATTACATCATAAAGTTTACAAAATCTTATTTGAGTTTCTTAATGTAGCAAAATTGATAAGCTACCCGATATATGACATAAATGTGACTTAATATCTAATAATAATAGATCTGATTGAAAACGTCGCAGTTAAGCTATAGCTTTATGAATCATTTCTTAGGCTTAAAAAATATTTTTGAATGAATGGATATATCAAAAATTGAAGGATACAGAGAAAGGTAGCGGTGGTTTATAATCGCATATGTTGTTGCAGTTTTGAGAATGAAGTGATAATGGAGCGACAATATGATTGATAAATGATTATGGATTATGGATCGACAATACGATCCATAATCATTTTTATAACACGGGCAGGCCGCTTTACCCTTAAAACACAATAACTTTTAAATTAATGACTTTTAAAAGGGCGAATGAATTACTTAATGCTGATAATTTTATTCACTTTCATCGTTGATAATGAAAATATCTATATTGATATGAAGAGTCTACAGCAGATATTTGCATTAACAAAAACCGCACTACCCTGCAGCCCCTTGCGTTCTAACATAAAAACTACTAACTTTTATTTTAAACATATTTTGACTTTTAAAGTGGCGATGAAGACGAAATTCTATTGTATCACATGATACCCCCCGGGGGCACTTAAATATGGTCTTTATAGAACTTCGACTATCTAGACACAGTGCAAGTGGAAAAAAAGGGAGCCCAGTCCCCTGAAGTCAGCAGGGGTACAACTGGAAACTCCACTTTATTTCCACGGGAATCAGTGACCCGCAAGGTTCCGTTATTTGTCTCTTTAGACACTTAACTGTTCCCTGCTGATTATTGAGGTTGGCCCTTTATGGGAGTATCGTGGTGTTTGTGGTTTCGCGGTCCCATATCGGTCTATGATTCTATGGTGGCCGGGTTCATTTCACCTTTAGTAACACCTACCTGGTGAAATGTTCCCAGATCCAGATCGAAGTTGCAACTAGAAAGTTCTGTTGCATAGAATTATAGTTTCGGCTTCCTGGGACGAGCATGACGTTCCAAATTGTGCAGTGGTTGGATCCACCATCTGATTAGGGCTTCATAGCCAGGCGCGGATGTAAATCGAATCACACAGTTGTATTACATGATAATCGATACGCTATTGACTATCGGCATATGTGGAATCATACATTTTTGACGCTAATTTAATATCTCAAATTCTATAACGGCCAAGCAAACCCTTTCCAGTTCAAAGTTTCATATATGATAAATTTTAGAAGGTTATCTCATTAACAAATCCCAATTATTTTAATTTTCAAAATTATATTTTGTTATTTCCATAAAAATTTCAAATTTTTATTCTTTTAACAGTGCTATGTTATCATTTCAACAGAACTCTGTTAAAATTTATTTTCGCACACATGCTTTGGGAGTGTAAATTAGGCCGGTTGTTTGGGATGTTGATTAAATCATAAACATTAAATAATTGCAAGGAGAAGAAGAAGCAGAAGAGGAAAATGAAGTAGCAATAAATGAAGAATATAACTTAATATTATTAAAGCAATAAATAGCATTAGCATTTTTATGATGTTTTCATATTAATGTTATACGAGCTGTCTGCCATAGTCATGTTGTAATTGTTTTCATTTACCAGCTATTTCCTGAGAAGATTAATAATACGATGTGTTATGTAATGAGAAACTGATATTATTGATTTACAGTTTTTAAGAAAAGCTATCTTAGAGTCACTCAATCTTGCTGATGATTAACATTAATAAAACAAAACAAAACAAAACAGAAATGCAAATCATTGAAATGACAGCAAAATTTTGTTTAGTTCAGCAGAATAAAGTTTAATATTTTTCTTGCAGAAAATCATTACTTCTCTAAGGTAGAATTACACGATGTAGAAAAAGATACACACAACTATATAACTGGATATCAATTTACGATGATGCACTTCTGTGGGTTATTTCCTACGGTCTATTATAAATTTGTTGAAGTAGCAAATGAGCAATCGTTAATGAGTCACGCCGCTTAAATTCCTTTGTAAATATATATAAGCAGAGTCAGTAACAGACAGACAGCAGTAGCAACAACAACAGTAACTACTAGGTGGTCAGCTTTACAGGAAAAACGTTAAACGTTAACTCTTAAATTTCTTTATCTGGTTACAATTACAACATCCAGCCAGTGGCATTTAGTAATTTTTTTTATTTTTGGAAAATTTGATAAAAAAAACAATTAGTTTTGTGTGATTTTTATTTTGTGTAAAATTTTTTTGTGATTTTGAACAAATCGAATTTAAAGACAAAAACAAAAGATAATTTAAATTACGACCACGTCAAAATGAAAAGAGTTAAGAGTCTATAATATTTAAGCTTTACAGGCACCAATGTATTGGGCTGTTATAATCTGAAGCCCATATCTAATAAACTTAAGGAATCTTGTAAATAAAATTGATGTGAAATTAAAGGCAAATAAACAGGAAAAGAAAAAACAAAAAAAAGAAAAGGAAAAATAATTGAAAGAAGAACACAAAAACAATTTTAGTGTTTTTGTTTAAGTTAAGCTGCAACATTTATGCGGTGGTATGAACACAATAAATCTAATGAACATTTACAACAAAAACAATTCTGGAATGCAATTTAATAAGTAACAACAACAACTGTAGCACAAAAACAACAACAACAACACGAACATGCGACAATGTTTAAAGACTTGAAACTGGTTTCATTATTTTTTTTTACTTTTTATTATTTTTGTTTTTGGTAGGATTATGCGAACCTCTAACACATGCATGTATAAACATATACATCCATAGTCAACTTGAAGATATTTTGTAACATGCTGGCTTCATCCGGTTACCGGTCTTCTTGGTCTTTTTTTTTTATTGCTTCTTTAGCATCAACATATTTTTTTCTGTTCAAAAAGTAAAACGTAAATGCGGATCAACAAAAGATCCCACAGCAGCAGCAGCATTAGCAACAGCGACCCTTTTTAATATTTTGCCACAGCAAAAATTAAAACAACAAAAGGAGTTTTAGCATTTGCAGGATGCAGAGTGCAAAGCAAAGCTTAAAAGCAGTTAACAAACGCTGAGAAATAGCAGCTATTCTGTTAAGCAGACAATTATTTTTATTTTTTTTTTTTTATAAACAATATTGTTACTGACTAACTGACGACTGTCTTACGGCATGACTGCCTGTAAATATTTGACTTTGTTGTGCAGTGGTCTGGTATCTTTTTCTGTCATCTTCTTTGGTGGGAATTCTTTTTTATTTTTTCTTGTTGTTGTTGTTGTTTTTTTTGTTTGTTTCTTTTATTAATTTTGTTGTTGCAGTTTCATTTTGAGTAATGTTGCAAGTATTTGGCCCAATTGCACATCACATCAGCAGTGGCTTGCTCGATTGTGCATCTTTAAATTACACCAGCTTTAAATACAAATGCAACGTAACAATATTAACCGGTTTGACTAGAAGATGTTGCTACTTTCCTCTCCTCTTTATGTGTTGTTTCTCTCCTTTTTTCCTTTTTTTTTTGTTATTGTTGCTATTACAATGTTTATTTTTCGTTCATTCTTTGACCGTTCCGAGCGTTGTTTAATTTCATACTTTTCTAGCCAACTTAAGTAGTTGTAATCGCAGAAGGCCATTACCGTCAAACGAATAAACGAATAAATGTGTTGTTTTTGCTTTGTTTTGTTTTTTTTTAATGAAAGAAAACAACATAAAATTAAAGAACCAGAACAAGAACTAAATACACATCTTATTAAATAGAGAGACAACAAAGTCATGTACAAACTTTGTGTAGCAGTTATTTCCTTTTTTAAAGGCTTTCGTTTGATTTGTTGTTTTTGTTTTATTTTTTTTTTTTATTATTTTATTTTGTTATTGCTTTAGCAACAACATTGGCATTTTTGTTGGTTACATTTTATTGCATAAAATAATGTGTAATTATATACAAAAACATTTTAAAATGTGCATACTTTGTGTTTTTTTTTTGTGTTTTTGCTCTTTTAATGCAACAAAAAGTGGTGTACGAAAATTTATGCAGTGCTTGAATTAAATAAAGAAGAGCAGAGCTTTTTCCATACACAGTTGCTTGGAGGCTAGTGTTCAGATGCGCCTATATTTGATGTTTTATAATTCCATGAAATAAGTTAAATTCTATAGAATTCAATTAATTTTAAATCTTTGTACAGGAAAAAGTACCTTCCAGTAGATGCATTTTTTCCAAAAGCTGTTAGGCAAGTGGCGTCTACTTGCAAATTTCAATTATCTTCAATATCTGTTATCAAGTCTGTCAGTTATAATGCTGCGATATCAAAAAAAAATATGGTTCTACCACGCATTCAACCGAAAAATCCCTGCAAACTGTTTGGTTATTGCACATGTCTTTTAAGTCGCCTTTTGGCATTTTTTTTAAAGAGTCATGTACCGTGCTACATTCTTTAGGAAAGGGATAGAGAAGAGATGCGACAGTTGGTGAAAGTAGGATAGTTACGAAAATTAACTGTCGTATAAGACAGCTCAATAACCAGTGGCCAAGCCTTCATCACTGAGCAGCCCCACCGACAGTCAATTTTTATTTGTAGTGAAGAAAACCAAGGTCTTTGTTGGAAATAGAAACCACAACCCCCAGTCATGTAATCTAGCACACTACCTACTAGCCTACAGAGGCACCTTCTGGCATTTTAGATTGGAGAATTATGAGTTTTAATAAAACCCAAAGGGGCTAAAATGTTCTGCATTATCTTAAATGATTTCGCACATCTCGTTTGTTTTTACATCTTAAATTATCAAAAATTTAACCGGTCTAAATAATACATGCATTGACCAATCCCCCTCATTAATTATCTTGGCGTACTTTATAAATAATTTTTAATAGTTTTTAAATAATTTTATATTTTGTCCCAAAAACAAGTCTTTCCCTTAAAAATTTTAAAATTCATAACAATTTGTTTTAGAAACCTTGACAAAATGTCCTTTTTTTAAAAAGGGAATAATTTAAGAAGTACTTTTAAAGTGTGCAACTTTACACTTCTGTAAGAGCCCACAGTAATTTGTATTTTATTATAAAGTTGATAATTTATTCAATTAACACTCCTAAAAATGTACTTTTGAAAAGTACCTTTTTTACAATTGTAGTTTCTGGAATAACACTTGGTTAAATTTTTATTTGGTGATAAAGTTGGCAAATTAAAATATTTAAGACACCTAAGTATGTACGTTTTTAGAAAGTACTTTTTTTATAAACCTAATTTTTTTTAAAGCCGCTTAGTTAAATTGGTAAATTATTATGATGTTGACAACGAAGATTATTTAACATATCTTAAAATGTACTTTTTACTGTTCTTTTACAGTACTTCTTTGACAGTTCTACTATTTTAAATGTATTTTTCCTTAATTTTGATTTTATTATGAAGTTTATAATTAAGATTATTTAATATGTACACCTAAAATTGTACTTTTTATAAAGTACTTTTTTACAAACCTAGTTTTTTGAAAACAGACATACTTTTTTGCAAAGCGCTTGCATAAATTTTTATCGCATTATGAAGTTAATAATGAAGAATACTTAATACACCTAAAAATGTACTTTTTAAAAAGTGGTTTTATACAAACAAACCCTTTTGAAAACCGCTTTATTGCCGCCCAAGGAATTCAGTTTATTGCATAAGAATTTTTCCGCCTTTTAAATTCTCGCTTTGGCGATGTCAATTGGCCGCCTCGTTCTTGTGATTTAACACAGTTGGATTATTTTCTCTGGGAAGATTTGAAAGACCGGGCTAATAAAAAACTACAACCAGCTGACGCTTTAAATGATGAAATTTGATGCCGCATTGACGGAATGAGCGAAGCTTTGTTGCGATATGATTGTGAAAAGAACGGACATCTGCCGACGCCCTAGTGGTGGGTATTTGTCCGACATTATATTTTATTATTAATTTCCGTATTTGTGTTTTGCTTTGATATTAATAAAAAATAAAATGTTTTAAAAGAATTTACCTCCTAACCTCAAATTTGCCCACCCATTATATTTACTTTTTTGATTTTTATTTTTTTCAAATGTAAAACGATTTTATTTAAATTTTGGATTTTTTTTCTCTTTAAAAAAAAAGTCGCACTTCAGGCAGCAATGCCTATTTAGTCAAGTACCGTGCTACATTCTTTAGGAAAGGGATAGAGAAGAGATGAGACAGATGGTGAAAGTAGAAGAAGAGTTACAGAAATTAACTGTCGTATAAGACAGCACAGCGACCAGTAACCATGACTTGCCTTCATCACTGAGCAACCCCATTGACAGTAAATTTTTATTTTTGTCTTTGTTGGAAATAGAACCCACAACCCCCAGACTGATAAGCCTACTAGCCTACAGGGGCACCTGGCAAATACAAGTGCTATGCGCCTTAGTCACCCATATTTAATACGCAAGGCAAATTCATTGTTTTTAGCAGGACTGTGAAGAAAAAGGCAAAGAGAAAAAAGCTAAAAAAAACAATTGTCAATCGAATTTTTTAAATATTTTAAAAAACTAAATGGTAAAACATTGTTTTTTAACGTAAAAAATATTTACAAAATTTAAATAAAACACTAACAATAACTAAGCAGCTGTGCTGATAGCCTTAATTTCGGCATGCCCTTTAGCAACTTTACTTTAACTTAAACCTATTTTGCCCTTACAAGCATCTCCTTTACTATGCCCTGTACATATTGAAATCTTAAGTTAATTTTGCAGTACCCTTTATCTAATGCATACAGCACGCATAAAGTATAACAATAGCAGAGAAAATTCTTGTAGTATATTTACGAGTATGGAAAACCATAAAATACTGTAATGAAAAAAAATATGGAAACGACTGTTGCGAAAGCGTTAACGCTAAAATGGATTGAATTTGTGTCTTAATTAAGACTGCTAAGGATGTAAGAATACTTAAAATTATAATGAAAATTTTGCAACAAAATACTGTTTTTTATTAATTTTCCAACGACGAGATGCTGCAACATTTTTGCAGAGCATAAAATCTAATTTCAATGTGTTTTATTTTTTTGTTTTTTTCATTTCCAGCCTCTAGTACTGTGAATAATTTTTGGCTCTGAAATGCTTTAGGGAGAATAACAAACAAATGCCCTGAGCTGGATGCTTATAATTGTGATAATTTGAAATTTTGCGTATAGTGGTTGGTGTTGTTAAAGTTGCCACTAAAAAAGTGTAGTGTAAGTTATCAAAATAAAAAGAAAATTTAATTTTGTTGCGCAAACGTACTGCCTACATTGATGATGTAAATGTTGCCACTAAAAAGTGTAGTATATGTCATCAAATAAAAAGGAAAATTTATCTTATACATATTGTGCAGCCTCACGGTCTACATTGACGGAGTTTTTATCTCGTTCTATGTTAAACAGAAAATCATCGTTCAAATTACAGTAGAGCCATATATAAACGATAGTTATGTTGGCGTAATGGATAACAATTAAATGAAAAACAATAGTTTGATTCTCCGGGTGTTTTGAATAAAAATGGAAAACAATTGTTATGCAGCTGCAATAGATAAAGTGCCTGTATATCAGAAAAACAGCTGGAATAGTTAAAAGGTCTATTTAATCTAAACCTTAATGGAGTCGTAGTTAAAGGATTAAGTAACGATATTGATATATTTTGTACTGGTTGTTAAGGCAAGATATCGTGAGTTCCAGTCTTAGCGGAGCTACAACATAAAATTGTATGAATGACTATGCAGTTTAAAGGCGCATGTCAGCTAAATAACACGTTCTATTTCAATCTCTCTACAGTAAGATAGTGCTGTAACCAGAATGGCTATAACGTTACGAAAGGAAGTATATTTCGATAAATTTGTCGAATCATTTATTTATTTTGAATTGATGATTACAACGAGAATTAATCAATAAAAGCTGTTAAAAATTTCTAACGAAACAATAACGAAAATATAACAACAATTAATTTTTTTATTAAAAGAATTGATTGATAGAGTTATACAGTTGCCTTATGACATGCCAATCGCCACTGTTGTCATGCCTGTCGATATTTCCAATCAACCATGAGAGATTGTTCAGCTTGATTGGTTCTTCTGTGTTATAATTTACTGTCTATCAAGAAATGAGTGCAGATGTCTACTGGATAATATCTGTGTATACTGTCTTATCTATGCTAATGGCGTGTAGCTGAAAATATATAAAAAAGCAGCTATTTAAAAAAATATTCCTATCCACGGTTGAGCAGCAAATCATTAACCGAAGATGTTTAATGAAGATGTTTTCGATCACGAGCATGGTAACTCTGGATACTAGAAGAAACGAACAATAAAAATGTCAGGACCTTATTGGTAAATCTGATATCACTCTATACAGAAACGCATAGTCATTTAGTCACTGCAACTTGCACCTTATTGGTAAATCTGATATCACTCTATACAGAAATGCATAGACATTTAGTCACTGCAACTGCACTTGTAAAAAGGAGAAAGGATTTTCCAATTAAGTACACTCACGGAATAAAGAAAAATTAGAAAAGTAAAGCGAAAAATGATAGGAATTTACGTTCCTGCAAAAGTCAAACACGAATAAATTGAAAAATATGACAGAGGAGAACATATTCTAGCGCTTAAAGAAATATCCGACAAGAAAGCAAAATAAAATTATTGTTGCAATAAGAAATAAAATAACAGCGATGGTGACACAATTCCAGAAGCCATCTGAGCAAGATGAAAATTGAGGAGGGTAAGTACAGGGCACTTCAGGCAACAATGCCTGTTTAGTCACAACCGTGCTACATTCTTTAGGAAAGGGATAGAGATGAGATAAGAGAGGTGTTGAAAGTAGCAGGATAGTTACATAGCCTTCAAGCTCTTATTTTTGTAGTGAAAATAACAACCCCTAGATTGGAAGGTTAATTACACTACCTACTAGCCTACCATCAGTGATATCCACACGTTGTCAATAATATGCCAAAATTCAGCTGTTAGCATCTCGCGATAGTGTGATCCATTGACGTTTACCGCATTTTTTTTAGCCTCATATTCAAAAACAAAAAAAAACCGCCCAATTATTCCAGCAGAGCACACGAGCATGTAAAAGCTTCTCAATAATCGCTTTAGGATTTTCAAAAGCCCAAATGCGGCAATTTTGCCTGACAAGCGAAAATGGGCTTCGTCTGAAAAAATGATTTTTTTCAGAAACACCAGCAGGTTGTTCCTGAATGAATTGAACGACTCTACGGCGATCGATTTCGACTCCTGCACCAGTTGAACCTGTAGGGCTTGAAAATCATATCCTTACACAAAATTCGCCAGGTGGTGGTTTTGGATAATCCCATTTTTTGAGAATTGACAAATTTGGATCTGCTGCAACACTGTGGCTCACGGCTGCGATGTTTTCAATTGAACGACCCGGTAAAGCATGAATTGGTGTTCGCACATTTTGTATCGAGCCTATGAACTCAAATTTAATGACCAAATTCTTAACAACGGTCTCAGAGGGACGATTACCAGCAGCACCACCATTTTCAGAAAGGATTTTTATTATTTTAATACAATTTTCGGGCGAAATTAAATTCATTGTAACAATTGCCAATGTAACTACTACGATGTTGGTGTTCGTGTTGCCACAATTGAAAAAAAACTGCTTCTTGAAAAACCCAATATAAAGGTAGATAGTATAAGCAACTTTGTGCGTAACATACCATTAACATATAACGGGCCCTCAGTGCTCAAAATAGTGGTCACAGCCACTCGGCAACTAGAAGTCTTCAATTAGTAATGAAAGAGTTGTAAATTAATTTCAAAGTAAAGTTAAATTTCAATTTTTCTATCTAATTTTTGGGAGAGAGGTAACCCTGTTCGAAATTCAGATCTACGATGTAAATATACAACAATTTTTTGGGCGCCTTTTAGAAATTGAATTAAACAAAAGCTTGTCTCCAACAAAAAATATTTAATGCCTACAAATTTTTTAATGCAAATATCTTTATCTAAGCTCTCGCAGAGTGCTGTAGGCCTATAAACAAGACCAACAGGAGACAAATGTTATATTATATGTTATGTAATGTTATATAAAGAAAACTTATGCGCGCGCCTATTCATTGAATGCATAACATAATAATAACAAAATGTTATACAAAGGAAGTAGAAGATTCTTAATTTTTTTAAGACCTCTAGTGGACAAATATAAAAGGCAGCTTCTGAGTGGCTAGTTAATTAGTTAAAACATTAACCTCGTGAAGTAAAGACTTTGTAAATTTGTAATTTTTAATTTGTATTTATTTTGCAATAAAGAACTCAGTAGCAACAAAATATTTATAAAAGCTATAAACGTAATAATATTATTAAATTTAAACTTAAATAAACCAATAAATAACCAATGGCTGGAAAGCTCTAAATAACTTAGTTAAATTATTACTAGATCATCGTTTTCATTTGAAAATTATTATGTGTTAATATCTGTTACATAAAATACTAAACGCTTCTTCAAACAAGAAGCACAACAAGACACACTATCGTGCACTTTGTTGCCTTCATAACCCCACCAATTATGGAAAAATAATATTTAAAAATACAATTTATTAAAGAAAAATCCCCCGACGACACATAAGTTATGTAAACTAATCAGCCACTTAAATTGTTTCCTCTTAACCCCGGTTAACAATGTCATACAGCACGCACAAGCCCCAACAACTAAAACGGCAACTCTGCCAACAGTGTTAGGGTAGGAATAGAAGAAGGCATATAAAATAAAAATTCGCCTTTAATTAACTTTTCAATGAATCAAACCTGAAAGAGGGTGGGGTAGGCAAGTAGAAAACGTACTTGAAAGTGTTAAAACTCATACTAAGTTCCTGAATATCAGCAAGAAGATAAGTTTGTAAGAGACTGAATATAAAAACGAATTGGTTCGTTACGATTTTTATTTCTCTGTGAATCATAATGAATAAGAAACTTTTCTTTTCATGTCTTGCAGTTTATAGATGTTTTTTGTTTTATTAGAAAAACTTGTCAAATTTCATTATGAAACATGAACATTAATAACGAAAGCAACTGACGAGGAATAAACTACTTTTATAGCCAGCAAATGTTAAATTATTTCACAGTTGACTTAAGAAATACATACTCGCCGCACATGCAGGCATACACATAATGTTGCAAGCATACATATTTACATTTGAACAGAATTATGAATTTGTGGCACTGTTGATTCAAAAACATGACAGTCCCTAATTAATTAAGTATGTTGTTGCTTTTGTTTTCTATTATTATTGTTATTATTTTCCGTTTCTATGTTTCGTTTTTTTTTTCTTTTGCTGTGTTGTTGTTTGAGTTGTTTGTATTAAAAAAAAAAAAACAAAAAACATGAACATTATCGATAAATAGTTGTACGTATCATATCCATTTATTGGCTTGGATAGAAAGTATTTTCGAAATCCTTATTAGAATTTAACATAAAATTGAAAGCTCTGTACAAATGAACAAACGAGGAACCGATAGTAATTTTGTGATCGCACTCAGCCTACCCGAGAGTAAATTGAAATTCGAATTGATTGCAATCGATCTATGTATTGTTAGTTGGATAGTCTCCAACTCTTAAGCAAAGAGTGAAGGCTGCAGCCTTCTTCGGACTTTTGAAGTTGCAACTAGGATTGACCGGAAGATGACGCTACATTTCATCCCCAGTGGTATGATCCACCGTCAGATTATGGCTTACACAGCTAGGTGCAGATGTAAATCTTATTACGTATTTCGGAGCGAGTAAGGTGGTGGCTCAAATATTTCCAAGGCGTTTGATAGAGTGTGGCATGATGCACTTCTGTCAAAACTTGTTGCTATTGACGTCGGTGATCATTTGTCTAGATTTATATCGAGATTTTTAAGGAATCGCACTATACCAGTTGATATAGATGGGATTTCATCAGACGAGTTCAAGATTAATTCAGAGCTGCCACAATGCTCCTTTTATCTCCTACCCTATTTCTTATTTTTTTAAACCACCTTCTTTGTCAAACTTTCAACCCAATATATTCTTTCGCTGATAACAGTACCATTTGTCATTCGTATTCGTAATAGACCGGCCCAGTTGAAGGTTAATTCCAAAAGGCGGAACTTAAATGATACGCTCAATCACGATCTCGCGGAGATCATCGAATGGGGTCGTGTGAATAGAGTCGATTTTAATGCCCGTAAGACGTAATGTTACATGCTTACGCATAGATCTGTGTTCGGAAATTTTCGGAATCGGAAGCTCTTGATGTTCTTGGCATGAAAATTCAGTATTTTGTTCGATGGACTAAACACATTTTTCAGGTGTTAAAGAAGTTTTCAAGTGCATCGGTTTTCTAAAACGGTGTAAGAGATACTCTATTGATTGCCTAGAGCATCGACGAAATGTAGATTGTATTTTATTGTTTTATCGTTACTACAATTGTAAGTGCTCTAACGAAATTAGGGAACTTGTTCCCGGAACTAATGCGTTTTTGCGTTTGACTCAATTTCCGTTGAGAGCGCATACATTTGCTGTTACAGAGAAAATTCTTTTTTAGCAGAATAGTTCGTATGTGCAATAAACTCCCTCCAGAGGTCTTTGCTGCAACTTTCAATGTAAGAAAATTCAAATCGAATGTCAACAAACACTACTCCCTCTTTCTTCCTTCCCATAACCTAATTTCGTAGTTTTGTAACAATGCATTGAATTAGTAGGGGTCATCCTCTGGGTACTGGACCGAACGAAAAAAAATTGCATTATAATCGGGAGCCATTTGCCTACGTTCGAAAGCATTGAGATTCTTTCAGATGAAAGAAAATTTGCATCACATGAATTGAAGCCGAGAGACGTTGAGAGGCGGTTTTGTATGTCGGAAATTATGCTTGAACGCTACAAAAAGAAATCATTTTGGGATCGTATTGTTACGGATGATGAAAGAAAAAAAGTCATATTAATAAAGCCTGGCCAACTAGTCAAATCAATGCCGAAGCCGAATATCCATGACGCCAAAATAATGCTCTGTATTTGGTGGGATCAGACGTGTGTTTTTTTTATTAGCTGTTTAATTTGGATCAAATACTCACAGGGTATCTTTACCAAAGACAATTGATCCGCTTAGAGAGACCACGATATTCGAAGAGACATGCCATAATCTTCCATCATGACAATGCTTAGCGTCATCCTGCAAGATCGATGGATGAGAAGTTTCTATTCACTGGTCTTATAACCCAGACTTTTCACCTTCCGACTATCAATTGTTGCGATTGATGCAGAATAGCCTTACTGGAATACGCTTTACTTCAGGACACTACGTGGGCAATATTTTGTGTATTTGCATATGACAGCCACTGCTGGCTTGCAGGTACTCTAATTTGGAGATCCAAATTTCGATGACCCTTGCCAACGTTTGTGGCCGCACATCGGCAATAATGCGGCGAATGTTTTCCAGCAAGTGATTGGGCTTATCGGTATAAATTAGCGAATATACATATGCCCAGAGAAATAGTATAATGGCGTTAAATCATACGATCTGGGAGGCCATTTGACGGTTTCGAAATGTGAAGCTATATGATTACGAAACGTTTCCTACAATAAATCAATTTTGTCACGAGCTGTGTGACATGTTGCCCCGCCATATTGAAGCTATAAGTCCATCACTTTATAGTTGTTCAGTTGCTGAGCAAAAATGTCAGAAATCAGGGCTTAAAAACAATACAAAATCGTAAAGAGTGAAATAAAAGAAGAGTAAAACGAATTTTTGTGAGGTGGCCAAATGTTTTAAATTATGAAAAAACATATTTAGTGTTTTTTTATCTGCAAAAGGAATTTAGAGGGAATCCAACTGTAGCTTAGAAAAAACAAAATTTAACTTACACTAACAAAAAACCATTTTAGCGATTTTCGCGTTAACATTAATTCACTGCTTGATACAAAACATATTTACTTTTGTAGCTTCTTACAACGAAATGATTTTTTCTCCTCCAAACGACTAATGCCAAGCTTCACATGTCGTAATATTTAAATGTTTCCACAACTAGTGCATTAATAGATAAATCATGCTTATAAGCGAACAAATATAAATGTTTTCATAACTCAATAGCCCAAAAATTTTATGTATTTTTCTCTTTAACAAGAGATAAATAAAGATTTTCACAGATACATAGATACTTTCAAGGATTATGGGTATTAAATTGATCTGCCCAACAAGTTAGAAAAACATTTATAAAAATATATAAAAAAAAATAAAACATTATTATTTCACTGCCTTTTCTAGCAAGACAACGAAAACTAACAGCAACAACAACAAAAAAGATTCACACAACCTAAACAATCAACATTGTTATATTTTCTGATGTACATTTGCACGAAAATGTCACACCGAACTAGAGAAGGGAAATAAAGAACGACAGCAGAGGGACAAAAAAAAATAAAACATAAGGAAAGTATTTATAATAACATTCAAATCTTCAAATTAAATACCATAATATGACAGGGCCATATTACAAACACCGAAAGATACCGATAAACAGGAATAAATAATGCAAAAGAAAAGAAGAGTAAGAAGAAAAAGAAGAGGAAGAAATTAACTTGGCAAAATAACAGAATGTAATGTAATGTATTGTGTTGTAATGTAGCAAATGTCAGGATAAATTAAATTGGACACACAAGCAAATGACAGCTAAGGACACCGGCCCATATACATTTTCTTGTTTGTTCGAGTATGAATTATTTTCTTGTTGCTGTTGTTGTTTTTATTTTATTTTTAATACCCAAATAAGTAGTTAAGTGAATGAGTATTAAACGACCCCTACTACCACATGGCACAGGCAGTGTGGCAGTGGCAATGGCAATGGCATTAAAAGAACAAACCCTATTTCGGCTCATGTGAATATATTTATATTGGTTCTTTGTTTAATTGTGCTCCGTTTTTGCTTCCTTATCAAAGCGTACCGAAACTCAGGTATTATCAACATTCTATCAATTAATTATAGTCTTAAGTTTTTATTATTTAAAATTTAAAAGTCAAACAGGGTAGGGCTTCTTAATGACAACAGTTTTTTTAAAGGAAATTTTAACAGGAAATAAAGCATCTGCTATTGTTGTTGTTGCAGTTGTTGTAGTTAATTAAACCTATTAGACTAAACACAATTAATTTTCATTTCAAATGACATTTTAAAGACGCCACAAAAATTGTTACGATTTTCTCGTATTATTTTTTTACTATTTGAACATTAATTAATCATAGAGATTTTTAACAGTTCCCACAGTGTGTTACACTTGTTGACTAATTGTTGATCAGAATGAAAATAGTTGGTATTCTCAACAAAATAGAGGTCAAAATATTGCACAGATACTTTTTTTCCTAAAACAGCTTGCCATAAGTTTGAAGTACAAACACACAGAAGTTTCTGCATTAAACTTCATGCAAATTTTTCATTTAATTAAATTCAATTTTTATTTTTTGGTGTTAAGAACAGATGTTAACTGATATGTTTCATATTTGCTATTGTAATAGAAATAATCAAGCTACTAAAATAACATTCTATTTTCTACAAAACACAAATTATAAAACTTTTTATATTCACAAGTTTTTAGCACAAGACAGTAAAGCTCCCTAAAATTCATGTAAAGTTATTCACTGAGGAGTTCTTAAAAAATAGATAAAATTAACAGATCCTCGATATTTTTTGTAATAAAATGAAAAATTTACCCATGAAATTCGATTGGGAACCGCAAGCAATTTAAGCCGCTTTTATCGACTAGATCTTCATTTTCACCTTTACAAGTGCGTCAATTAGTATTAAAGGCAAGCATGCAGTCTACAAACATTTCAACGGTTCTCATTTTTCTATAGAAAAATAACTGCGATCATCATTTTGCTATAGAAAAATAACAGCGAACATCATTTTTCTATAGAAAAATTACAGCAAACATCATTTTTCTATAGAAAAATTACAGCTATCATCATTTTTCTATAGAAAAATTACAGCTATCATCATTTTTCTATAGAAAAATTACAGCTATCATAATTTTTCTATAGAAAAATTACAGCTATCATCATTTTTCTATAGAAAAATGACAGCTATCATTATTTTTCTATAGAAAAATTTTCGCGGTCATTATTTTTCTATAGAAAAATTTTCGCAGTCATTATTTGTCTATAGAAATATTTTTGCGGTTATTTTTTTCTATAGAAAAATTTTCGCGGTCATTTTTTTCTATAGAAAAATTTTCGCGGTCACTATTTTTCTATAGAAAAATTTTCGCGGCCACTATTTTTCTATAGAAAAGTTTTGGCGGCCACTATTTTTCTATAGAAAAATTTTCGCAGCCACTATTTTTCTATAGAAAAATTTTCGCGGCCACTATTTTTCTATAGACAAATTTTCGCGGTCACTATTTTTCTATAGAAAAATTTCCGCAGTCATTATATTTCTGTAAAAAATTTCCGCGGTCATTATTTTACTATAGAAAACTTACTGGGATCATCATTTTTCTATAGAAAAAAAATTATTTTTCTATAAAAAATTTCAGGGGTTACTTTTTCTACGGAAAATTGTAATCAGTCATAGTTTTCTATGGAAAATTTCATTATTTATAATTTTTCTATAGAAAATTATCATTAGACATAGTTTTGCACCAATATATCATTAGTAATAATTTGAGTAGAAAAATAATATCAGTCATGGTTTTTCTATAGAAAAATATCATCGGTCATACCTTTACTGTAGAAAATTATCATTTGTCATAATTTTTCTACAGAAAAATGTCATCAGTATTAATTTTTTTATAGAAAACTATCATCAGTGTTAATTTCTCTATAGAAAACTATCATCAGTGTAAATTTTTCTATAGAAAACTATCATCAGTGTTAATTTTTCTACAGAAAAATATCCTCTGTCATAAAATTTCTATAGAAAAAATCATTACTCATAATTATTCTATAGAAAAAATATTATCACTCATAATTATTCTACAGAAACAATATTATCACTAATAATTTTTCTAAAGAAAAAATATTATCACTAATAATTCTTCTATATAAAAAATATTATCACTTATAATTTTTCTATAGAATAAATATTATCACTAATATTTTTTCTATAGAAAAAATATTATATTTATTATATTATATTTTTTTATTATATTTTATTTTTTCTATAGAAAAAATATTATCACTAATAATTTTTATAAAGAAAAAATATTATCACTAATAATTTTTCTACAGAAAAAATATTATCACTAATAATTTTTCTACAGAAAAAATATTATTACTAATAATTTTTCTACAGAAAAAATATTATCACTAATAATTTTTCTAAAGAAAAAATATTATCACTAATAATTTTTCTAAAGAAAAAATATCACTAATAATTTTTTTAAAGAAAAAATATTATCACTAATAATTTTTCTAAAGAAAAAATATTATCACTAATAATTTCTCTATAGAAAAAATATTATCACTAATAAGATTTCTACGGAAAAAATATTATCACTAATAATTTGTTTATGGAAAAAATATTATCACTAATAAGATTTCTATAGAAATATTATTAGTCATAATTTTTTTTTAGAAAAATTATCAGTGAGGATTTTTTCTATAGAAACAATACCATCACTCATCATTTTACTATAGAAAAAATGCCATCACTCACATTTTTCTATAGAAAAATATCATCACTCATCATTTTTCTATAGAAAAAATATTATGTCATCATTTTTCTATAGAAAAATATCATAGCTCGTAACTTGGCTGTTACTCATAGATATGGCTATAGCCATTGCAAAAAAAAACCGTTTCTATCGTAAAGATTTTTTAATCATATTCTCTTTTAAATAATTCTCTAGCATGTGAAATTAATAATTTAAAATATTTTAAAGCTGCTACAGTATTTCAATCAATAGAGTTTATTTGTGCATTATGGTGGTTGCCAAACATTTTAGACTGCCCCCAATCTTACTTAACCAAACTGATGTATTTATTCAAACTCATACTGTTATCATTTCTGAAACAATTTTCCAGCTCTTTTATCATCGAACAGAGAAAACAATCGAATCAGGATGTTAAAGTTGCATTCACCGCATCCTTGCCCTCAAGCATAGAAAAACAAAAGCATGGAAGGAGAATAAAATTTTTGTATTTGTTAGCTTCAAGCTATTTACTTTTAATTTGCAATAAAACAAGGGTTGAAATAATTAAGACTTAAAATATGATAATTTGGGGATAATTTGTACAGTAAAATGATAAAATGGATAAATTTATTAAATTGTTTATGAAGCGGGAGAAAATGAGAAATTTGAATTAGTTTCTTTTTATTAAAAGCTTAAGTCCCAAAACAAAAAGGCAATTATTTAAAGTAATTAAGTATTATTATTCTTATATAGAACAGAAAAGGCAATTGAAAAAATAAAAAACTTTTCCTTTATAACGGAATATTTTAAATAATAGTATTTTCTTTAAAAATACTTTATATTGAAGATAGATTGCTGCTTAATTGGAATAAGACATTTAAGAAAAATATATAAAAATTTTATTCTATTCTTTTATTTATAAATAGTTAAATTAATCATATTTTGAGCCGTTTTACTTTTCTGTAAAAACATAATTATTGCGTTATTTAAATAGCAGAATTCAAATATAAAATTCTATGAAATGTTAAAGGAAATTAAATTTAAAATCGGGTTGTCTTAAGCAAGAGAAACTTAGATTTTAATTTAATAAAATATTTAATTTAAAAGCAGTTTTGTGAATTTTAAGTAATAATTTTTGTTTATTGATCTTTTAAATATTTTACAAATAATATTAAAATTAAATTTTCATTTTCAGTATTTCGCCACACAATTGGGTGGTATCTTCGGGAAAACAAAAAAATTTGTTTTTACATTTTTTTTATTCTTATTATTTTTTCACTTTCAATAGAGTACTTAACAGTTATTTATTTATTAATGTTCAAAACCTGCACGACAAAAAACAATTTTATATTTAGAGTACAGGAAAGTACTATTGGGAAATTAAGTTAAGACGACAAATACACAGACTTTACATATTCAGTCAAAATTACGTATAGATCTGTGTTCGGAAATGGTGCTGCATCTATTACGGAATCGAAAGCTCTTGTTGTGCTCGACATTTAAATTCAGTGTGATGTTCGATGGACTAAACACATTTTCGGGTTTCTAAAGAAGCTTTCAAGTACCTTGGTTTTCTAAAACGATATAAGAGAAACTTTACTCCATCCGATCTTTGTACTATTTATACCACCTATATTCGTCCAAAGATAGAATACAACTCTTACGTATGGGTCGGTGCCCCAAAGTCTATTTTAAAGTTGCTCGACCGCCTACAGGAGAGGGCCAAGAGGCTCATTAGGTATGGTGGGGTATTCAACTCTATTGATTCTCTAGAGCACTGACGCAATGTAGGTTGTAATTCACTGTTTTATCGTTATTGCAATGGTAAGTGCTCTAACGAAATTAGGGAACTTGTTTCCGAAACTCTTACATTTTTGCATTTGACTCGATTTCCGTTGAGAGCGCATGCATTTGTGGTCGATTAGCCATTGAATCGCACTACGCATTATAGATAGAATTCGTTTTTTAGCAGAACAATTCGTATGTGGAATGAACTCCCTCTAGAGGTCACTTTCCTGTCACTTTCAATGTAGGGAAATTCAAATCGAATGTCCTCAAACAGTAGTCCCTCTTTTCTCCTTTTCATAACCTTATTTCCTACTTCTGGTAAAATGCATAGCATTAGTAGGGATCATCCCCTGAGTGCTGGTCTGAACGAAAATACACAATATATTAGTTCACTATTAAATTAATGCTAATAGTCCAAAGGCTTTTTTAAATTAATTATTTTTAGTGAGGAAAGTTCCTAATATCTTTTCTTTTGTAGCGAACCTTTAGCCACATTTTAGATAAGCTAAAGCTGTTTATTGGAATTAAAAATAATTTGATATAATTATTATAATAAATTAAATAATTTGAAATTTGACTAACTGAGAATTGGACAAACAAAATCATTTAATACAAGCTTCGAAGCGTAAAGAAAATGCCCATAATTGATAATACAGACTTTGGTTTAAGTTCCTTGTGAACATACGTAATTTCACGTTTTTCGTTACTTCTACATCTAAAAACTGAATATAACCTCTACAGTTCTACAATCTAGGAGTAATAGTCTTGGCACCCTGAGCACCCGTAAGCAACAGCGTTTTAATTTTTATCCACTTTTGGGCATTTGAAAAATATCCATAAGGGCAAATATGTTATTTCACTTTTTCTTACTGCTATTATTGAAAACCAAGTCTATGATTCTGAGGGCTACGATTCCATAGCTTTCTCTCCCCTCAAGCCGGCTAAACTTGTATTTGTAACCACTTTTGAGCATTAAAAAATTTTCATAGTTTTTTTTTAAATTCTTCTCATTTTACTCAAAACTTCTACAAATGTAATCTGTGCGTTTGTTGAAATCTACAATGCAATAACTTACGCCCCCTAAAGCCCGCTAGCCCGCATCTTAAATTTTTTTTATTTGTACAAAAATCAGGTTAAAATTTTTATAAATATGTTTTATGATATTTTTCATTTTTTCAAGGAAAGGAAATTCGATTTTGATTTTTGACTGAGAGGTATTGGGTGGACAAAATTGAGGTTAGGGAGTAAACTGTCTATCAAATGACTGAATATCAAAAATTGGGCTGTCACGCTTTGAGATTTATTTAATAAAGTTGTGATATTTTCATTCTTAAGCAATAAATTTTTATTGTGAAAATAATGAAACAATACACTGCATCAATTCCTCAAATTCGAATAGCTATAGTTCATAATCAGGCTTCTTCTGAAGCCGTTGTTCATATTTTATTCCCTCACAACATGGGGTCATTTGAAA
Organism: Trichopoda pennipes; assembly: GCA_030448955.1. Lineage (NCBI taxonomy): Eukaryota > Metazoa > Arthropoda > Insecta > Diptera > Tachinidae > Trichopoda > Trichopoda pennipes. Next base: position 1,217,070 of record JASKUP010000094.1, read on the forward strand.
GACCAGCTTTACCTAAAACATTCGCAAGCAACTGATGCTCTAAAAGATGAAATTTGTTGTCGCATTAATGATGCTTTGCCATAAAACTTCAAAATTTTATAAAAAGAGCGGACGTCTGGCAACGTGCTAAAAGTGGACATTTACTTGTCATCATAATCCTTTAATAATTGTCATATTAATATTTTACAATGGTAGCAACAAAAGTGATGTTGTGAAAAAGGTGTATGTTTTAACTCAATTTACTTGCTAACCTCAAATTTGCCCACCCGTTGTTAGTAAAAGCAAATAAAAAATTTTTTTTTGTGAATGCAGTAGAGCGTTAGTATTGAATAATAATAATTATTTCTCGTAATTCCGGTCAGATATTTGTACAAAATGCTTGGACTTGTATAAAACAGATGTGTTCATAACAACAGTATTTAATTGATTTAATCATTAATTTAATTAAAGATTTTTTTCTTGTTTCCTTCAATTAGTTGAAAGCTTTATTTTTTGTCTTGCTAATTATTTTGTTAAATGCTAAATTACAAATTTAAATTAATTAATTAAAGCTCTAATAAAATATAACACTAAAAGTAAATGAAATCTTTAGTACAGGCTATCCACCAGGAAGGTATACTACTTTGTCTATAATTTTTGATTAAATAAAAGAGAATGGATGTTATCTAGCCAAATATATTATTTAGTATCGGCAATTGTATATGGAATACAATATCAGTTAAATTTCCACCTCCGTTAGCCTCACTTATGCGAGCACTTTTGAGCACAGTTTTCATTACATTCTCACACATTCCACGCGTTATTTCATTAATTTCATCATGAATATTTTGTTAGCGTTGCTCAAGCGTTTCTGGTTTATGGGCATAAACCTTGCTTTTCACATATCCTTACAAAAAGGAGTCCGAAGCAGTCAAATCAGGCGATCGTGGAGGCCATAAAACAACACCATTTCCTGAAATAACTTGTTGTGGAAAGAGGTTTTGCAGTAATTCCATTGTTATCTTGGCTGTATAAGATGTGGCACCGTCGTCATGATACCACATGTTAATCAAGCCCAAAGCATGCAGTTGTGACGTTAAAAAGTTTTCAATCATATCACGATATCGTTCCCCATTCACAGTTACCGTTACATGATTTTCATTTTCAATGAAGTAAGGTTTAATGACATCTCCTGGCCAAATTGCAAACCAGACTGTCACTTTTAATGGATGCAAAGGTTTCCCATTCCCCCAGAAGCGACTATTCTGTTTATTCTCACATATCCATTCAAATGAAAATGTGCCTCGTCACTCATTATGATTTTTGCATGAAAATCGGGTTTGTCATAGGCGAGCTGCACTATTTTATTGGCATATGCACGGCGGCATAAATGGTTTCGTGGAAGAAGCTCTTGTGTCAACTGAATCTTTAATGGAAACAAACGCAAATCCTTGTGCAAAATTGTGGCCAAAGGTTTTCTTTGAAGACCAAGCTCCTGAGCACGTCGTCGAATAGAGGTTGATGGATTGTTTTGAACACTTTCTTGAGCAGCAGTAATGTTTGCAGCCGATCTTACAGTACGTTGTGGTCCATGCTTGGATCTATTACCTACAGATCCTCTATCTTTGAAATCATTCACAACACGAAAAATAGTGCGTTTTGTTAGCACGTTGTTTCTCCCAAAAATTTCACGTAATTTTCTCATCGTCACAGTAATCGATGATTGATTTTGATAAAATGTTTTATCGATTAAAACACGTCGGTTTATCGAATATTTTTTCATAATAAATTTGCCATGTGTCTACTTCACGACTGTTAAGTATGAACTGTTAAGTATGAAATCTCAAGACTAATTGTTACGAAAATGGCGGTAAAACAAAGTAGTATACCTTCCCCTCGGACACCCTATAATTTGAACATTTTTCTTCTCTCCCTACACAAAAGTTGTATGAAAATGTTTTCTTTTATTTTATTTCAGCTTCAGTTCATGTTCTATTTCTGCATGTTTTTTTTTTTTTTGTTTTACCAACAAAAATGGAAAATAATTTTATTAAAATTTAAGTGAAGATGTTCGTGGTTTATAAATTTTATAGATATTTTATCGAACAATTTATTTGTAATTAAATGGATGTTGCTTTTGTGCGCTTTGGAGGAAAGCAGAAAGAAAATTTAATTTATTATCATGTGTTATCGTCATATATATTATCACTTTGAATTGACTTGGGGGAGTTTATGGTGCTTCCACGTTTCATGTCTGGATACTTTTGGTGAATAAGAATTTAATCATTTAAATTTTAGTTGCGTTCTGTTTATTCTACACAACAAATACAACGTACGCATGTTGAAGAAGTGTGTCGCTGCTTAGCAAAAACATTTCAAGCTGCTAGTGTCAAATAAACTAAATTTTCTTGAATTCTTTAATGAAACACATTAAGAAGTGGCCTTCACGCTTTGAAATAACATAGCATATTATACCAATGTTATCACAATCTTGTAATAAAACATTAATAATTGTGACTGCATGGCTTTATCTACTCGATGAGAAAATACCCGAAATTAAAAAGCCTTAATATTGTGGGCATGAAACCCTTCTCCCTATAACCTTTTGAGCGATTTAAAATTCTTCCAAATAAACATAACAGCATAACAGGGTAAAAATTGCCACACACAGGCATGTCAACCTGAAGCTGACCTTGTTTAATGATCAATAAATTCCCTGAAGATATTCTTTTGAATGAATTTTGTTAAAAGCTTCTTTCTTTCTTTCTGAAATTGTGTGAAAAATCTTGTACTTCTTTATTTAACAATAATCATTTTTTTCCTGAACTTTATATCAAATAATTTTCCCAGAATTTTATAAATTCCGGCAACAACAAAAAACAACTTACAACAAAAGAATTTAAAAACTTAAAAAAAAAGTGAAACGTATAAAGCAAAAATAAATGAAAAGGAATAAATGTAATTGATTAGAAAATAACAAGACAAACGAACAAGATGAACAAAAATATACCAAAACAAAAAATGAAATTATATTTTTGTTACAATTCTTGTTGTTTGTAGAGTGCTATTTAGGGGACAGCAGCAAGGTATCTCGAAGGAGATTGAAAAGTAACAGACACACAAGTACATACACATACACACACACACACCACATAAATAATAAAAAAAAGAAATAAACAAATAATAAACTGAACAAATGTTACCAAACAAAAGCAAAATAAAAAAAAAATAAAAATCATCATTAAAAAGGGGGGCAACATTTGAAAGAAAGGTGTGTTATTATACACACAAAAACGAAGGCAGGCAGTAAAGTTCTCTTTAGTTTTGGAATGAAAGGAAAGCAGTCATTATTTCCGCTAAATTAGAGCATAAACGAAATAAAAATATTATCGATCTAAATATGTTGAACGCGAAGATGCTTTGCTTTTGAAATATATAAATTTCCTTTGACATAAAGTCTGTCTTTATAGAGGTATAGAACTTTGAAAGGGAATAATACACATGAAATTTACATTATTCGAAAAATAATCTTCTGGCATTGGAATTTTTTTTTTTGTTCGGACCACTACTCAGGGGATGACCCCCTACTCATGCAATGCATTGTACCAGAACTAAGAAATTAGGTTATGGGGAGGAGGAGAGAGGCAGTCGTGTTTGTGGACATTTAATTTGATCTTTCCTACATTGAAAGTAGCAGAAAAAACCTCTGGAGGGAGTTTTTCTTACATACAAATTGTTCTGCTAAAAATCGAATTTTCCCTGTAATGCGTAAGGCGATTCACGACGTAAATCAAAAACGCAAAAATGTACAAGTTTCGCGAACAAGTTCCCTAATTTCATTAAAGCACTTACCATTGTAGTAACGATAAAACAACGAAATACAACCTACATTCCGTCGATGCTCTAGGGAATCAATAGAGTTTGATACCCTAAGGCCCCCAATGAGGCTCTTGGCCTTCTCCTTTTTATGGTCGAGCAACTCTAAAATAGATTTTGGGTCGTCGGCCCATACATGAGAGTTGTTATTCTATTTTTGGACGATTATAAGTGGTATAAATAGTACGAAGATCGGATGGAGTGAAGTATCTCTTACATCGTTTTGAACACCCGAGGCACTCGAAAGCTTCTTTAGAAACTTGAAAAATATGTTTAATCCATCGAGCATTACATTGAATTTTCATGGCAAGAACATCAAGAGCTTCCGATTCAGGTAACACCCACATCACCCATAGTATCAGGCGTAGCACCATTTCCGAACACAGATCTATGCGTAAGCATGTAACATTGCATCTTACGGGCATTGAAATCGACTCTATTCACATGACCCCATTCGGAAATCGCCGCCAGATCGTGATTGAGCGTATGATTCATGTTCCACCGTTTGGAACTTACCTGCAACTGGTTCGATCAAATGAATACGAATGACAAATGGTGCTGTCATCTGCTAAAGAGTATATAGAGTTAAAAGTTTGATATAGAAGGTCGTTTAGAAAAATAAGAAATAGAGTAGGAGAAGGAAAGCAACCTTGCCGTACCCTTGAATTAATCTTGAACTCATCTGTAGAAATCCCATCTATAACAACTCGTATAGTGCGATTCCTGAGAAAACTCGATATAAATTTGGAGAAATTATCACCGACACCAAAACCAGCAAATTTTGACAGAAGTGCATCATGCCACACCGCATGCATTATAATTTAAATATGAAGTCTGGCATATGAACGCCACGACTGGTTCGGACGCAATCTAATTTGGAGGTCTAAGTTTCAATGACAATTTTCCAACAACTGTGACCAACCGTATATCGGTAAATATTCAGCGTGTGATGTTCTCCAAGTGGTCAATCGTTTCGGGCTGATCACCATAAGCTGGCAGCTTTAAGTAACCCCACCGATAATTGTCCAGCGGCGTTAAATCACACGATCTTGGATGTCAATTAGGGAGTCTGAAACTTGAAAATATTCGGTAACCTAACTGTTTCTTTAATAACTCAATTGTGGCACAAACTGTGTGACATGACAAGCTTCCTGTTCATCATATTTGTTCAACTGATGAACAAGAAAGCCAGTACTCATGACACTATAGCGGTCACCATTGATTCCAACTATCTGACCAGTATCGTTTTTAAAGACGTATTTACTCATAAAACACACAGCCAGTTTTTCTTAATTTAACGATGTCTTAACATAAACTGAAGGATTATCATCTAGTTATGGAGCCAATTTCCACGTGCCATACTGAAAAAAACATATTCATTTGACAGCTAACAAAATGGCCGCCAGTTAACAAGATATTGTTCTATTTAAAGTTTTATAGCTAAAATATAATGGCTGAGCAAATTAGAGATTAGAAAGAAAATTTTTTGTCAAATGATTAAATATCAAGAATTGAACTATTGAACTTTCAGCCGTTGACACTTATTTAGCAAACAGTTCAGAAATTTTGAGCATAGAAGATTACACTTTTGAGCAAAGAATTTTATTTGTCGCTGTACAGTGACCCTGTAGGCTAGTAGGTAGTGTACTAGCTTGTCAGTATGGGGGTTGTGGGTTCGATTCCCAACGAAGACCTTGGTTTTTTCACTACAAAAATAAAAATTGACTGTCGGTGGGGCTGCTCAGCGATGAAGGAATAGTCACTGGTCGCTGTGCTGACTTATATACGGCAGTTAATTTCCGACTATCCTTTTGCTTTCACCACCTATTTCATCTATTCTCTATCCCTTTCCTAAAGAATGTAGCATGCTACTTGACTAAATAGGCATTGTGGCCTCCTTAAAAAAAAAAAAAAAAAAAACAAAAACAATGAGCCTGGATTATAAATATATCGTCGTTTGTGAATTCCCTTAGCTACCAAACCATGATAACTAAGTTTTTGTGACCACAAGTGGCTAATGTAGATATCAGTGACTTTTGGTTTCAACAAGACGGCGGGCGCCGCAAAGCACATAGCCATACATAACAAATATCTCGTCACGTAATTTATCGATTTCGTGAGGTAATTGGCAGCCTCGTTCTTGTGATTTAGTGAAATAATTAGGGTCACTTTGCGTAAAAGACATAATAAGCACTCCCTTCTGGGAGTTCTTTGAATTCTTTTAAAATTAAAAATTACTGTGGGCCTTAAAATCTAACTCACTATTTTGCTAAAATTGTAAAAAATTATTTTTAATATTCTGCGCCCTATTTTTCAATATGAATGAGTAAAAAATAAATAAATAGAGATTTTAGAATTTTATGGATAAAATTTAAAATTAATCCATCCAATCCGTCTTCCGTTTTTTTCACCTTTTCAAATAACTGTCTTAACCACCCTCGTCTTTAAATACAAGTGTGTGTTTTTTTTAAAGAGTTGATCGAAATTGTTAAGGTATGAAGACATGGATTTAAGTATGAAGTTTGCTGGAATGTAATGTAATATGTTTCATATGGCTTAAGTTGGTTGCTGTCTCCTTTTTTATGAGTTTCAACAAAAAAATAATACATAATAACAACAACAGCAACAAATAATTGAGCAAAACTAAATACATGTCTACTTCTACTTTTTAACTTTTATTATGTCGTTTTTCTCTTTTAAAATATTTCTTACCTTTAAGTTTAAGGAGTTGAAAGCTGTCTTGAGTTGGAAATTGTTGAAACAACAAACCAATAAACGAAGCATTCATGCGACCAGCCAACATTGTTCAACTGAAAGAGACACACAAACGGTTTTTTTTTCTCTTTGTTTGTTGGTTTCGTTGCTGCTGATTTTGCTGATGATGAGAATGATAATGATGCTGTTGTTGGTTTTGTTGCTGCTTCTTAGTTTACTTTGCTGAGTCTTTCCTTTTTTTTCTTCAATCTTTTTTTTTTTGTTTTTGAAGTTCAATTTTAAAGACACTTTTTTTGAAGCTGTAGATGTTGTAGATGCTGCTGTTGCTGTTGTTGTTGTTGCCGTTTGAAATAAAACAAAAACGTGAAATAATCGCAGATGATACAAAGCATAAAGTAAAAACCATCCACTTTGTAAACCTGCTTTTCATTAGTTTTTTTTTTATTTTATTATTTTTTTTTAATTTTGTTTTTATTTTAGATTTTTTTTTTATAAGTTAATTATTTATTTTATTTTTTTCTCGTTGTTGTTGTTGCTGCTGATTATATTTTTGTGTGCTGTGCGTGTTTTTTGAGTATGTGTTTGCATCCCAAACTTGTTGTTTTTGTACAATTTTGTTGCAGTTTGCCGCAAGATTTATATTACGTTAAATGCACGTGTGTATCGGTTACCTTTTGCTGTTACTTTTTTAAGGCAGTGTACCAATGAATTTTGTTTTTTGTTTGAAAACAAAAAAAAATAAATAAATTTAGAGACTGTCGCAAATGTAGTCAACTCTACAGGGTTCTACCCATGCACTATTCCACTCTTCCGCTCTTCCACCGTGGGGGTGGTAACTAGGAAAATAAGCAAAATCGTTGAATACAAAACAAAACAAACAAAAATCTGTAACAAAAAGATCTTCAGCATAAATACCGCAAAAAAGGACCTAGTAATGCCAATAATTAATTTTTAATAAGACTTTTTATGAAACTAAATTAATAATAATTAGTTGGGCTTAAGTTCGTAAATAACTAAATAAATATTTGGTGTTATGTTTTTTGTTTTCTTTTTTAAGCGATATTCTCGCTATTTTTTAAATACAAATTTAGTTTTGAAAACTGCCAGCGGCTTTGAAAGCTATTTTAACAAAAATGGCACCGAAATTACCTCGTTTCGTATAAATGGTCGCTAAAATCTTGCGTATCCATAACATAATTTATATAAGTTTTTGGGAACCTTTTTTTTGTTATTAAATAAATCATTTTGTTTATAAACACTTGTTACTAAGTTGCACGCACGCATTGAAGTCGCATTAGCGGTTAAAGGAAATAAATAATTGATTTGCTATTTTTATCGGTTGTAAAGTTATTTTAAGTGCCTTTAAAACGATCAAATAAAATAATTAAATAAAATTTTTGCATTTGTGGGAGGAAATGTTGTGTAATTTTTGTTTGACGCAGACGTTCAAACAAGCTTATCAATCATTTTTTGTAATTCAATTTTGCAGCCTTCGTAGGCATGTCAGAGTGCTGTCATTGTATAATAATTTCTTAATGGCATGGACTTATTAAAGAAAAAAAAGTAGGAAAATATTAAAGCAAAAAATTAATACACTTTTTCAAAATTATTTATTGTGTTACTAAGATATCGCTCCTTATGGATTTATAACAATTTTATAATTTTATGTTTTTCTTTTCAACTAAAATTCTCTTTTTTTAATTCCATGAAGCAAACAGCATTTATAATTGGTGGCCAAATTGGAGGTTAGAAAGTAAATTGGCTTAAAAGAGGTCCATTTTTGTTTTAAACTTCCGATTTATGGACACCAACAGAAAGTAGAAATATGGGAATTAATAATATAATATAATATGATGTCAGAATAATGTCCCCCCTCTAGCACGTCGGCAAACTTACGAACTGCAAAATTTTGGGAAAGAACTTTGAAATCTATTTGGCAACAAAGCTTCGGTTATCGTTCTAATAAGAAAGAAAACAAAGAAAATAATCCAGCGGCATTAAGTTACAAGAAAGAGGTGGCCTATTAACATCGCCAAATCGAGAAATAACGCCACCAATAAATTTCTCATGTAATTACTGAATTGTGAGGGTGGCTGTGTGGCTTGTGGCGCCGTCTTGCTGAAACTAAAGAACACTTATGTTAACCCATTGTGGACACAAAAAATTGGCTATCAAGGTTTGGCAGCTTGGAGAATTCACGACGACGGCGCTGTCGTGCTCATTTTCGAAAAAATACGGGCTAAAAATGCTGCCTGACTTTCTTTTGATTCAATGGTTTTTCACGGACTGTTTGGGTTAATTAAAGATATTAAATTAAATATTAGCTATTTAAGTGGTTTAAATTAAACCAGTATTTGTTTCATTTTACTGATTAAAACTGAATACAAGGATATCATGACGGACGTGGAAACGTTTAGACATGGCTTTACTTGAAAATATATCACTAGTTTTACACCATTTTATAACATAATTAATGCCTTCAAGGACTTTTAAAAGAGAAATAGATGGCATTATGTCAATAATATAAATGTCAAAGCTATCTGAAACTTCCTTGACGCCATTCTCTGCATCAGAGCCATCAGTAGATGCGTGATTTGATTTACAACTGTACCTGGCAGTTAGCCCTAACCAGATGGTGGTCAAACCACTGTGAATGGTATGTAGCGCCATTCTCGCCCTAGAAGGCCTTCGAATCCGTGCATTCTCTGGTCACTCCTAGTTGCAATTTCAAAAGCTCGAAGTAGATCACAGCCTTAACTCCTTGCTTAAGAGTTGGAGACTTTCCAACTTCGGGTCCAGAACGCATGAAGCTTAATATAATTAAGAGCACGACGGCATTCATTGTGTTCATTGTGAATGATCCGACCCACATACTCTCACGAGGGCCTCGAAACCACAGCCACCACGATACTCCCATATGGGGGCCAACCTCAATAACCAGCCAGAGAACAGCTAATTGTCTAAAGGGACAACTGGCGGAACTCTGAGGCTCACTGATTCCCGAGGAAATATAGTGGATTGTCCAGGTGGCTCCTACTAGCCTTAAAGGGACCTTGGCTCCCTTTTACCCCGCAAGACACCAGTCTAGATGGAATAGTAGGCTCCAAAAAGACTATCATGTGCCCCCGGCGGTAAGCCATCAGTAGATATTCGATTCCTCGATTACATTTACGGATTTTTTTTTTTGGCATAGTTTTAATCAAAAGATCACGAGTAAGTCGGTAATTCGCCGTTGTATTTTTTTTTTTTTTTAAATAGAAAAAAGTTCAAAAAACTTCTAGAAATTAAATCCACAAATTCTAATATCAGAGCCGAATAGTTCGAATTCGTGATATTCGTCACACACATTCGCACATCCTCATCTCTGCATTCCTAAAGCAACTAAAGAAGCATCACTACGCTGACTATTACAGAACGTTGATGAGTTTATTTCATCGTCTATAAGGCAGTGCAGGTGATTAATGAAATATTCGTTTAAATATGGAGGTATAGTATGATGTCTCATAATTGGTAAACTATTTAGCACATTTCGTCCTCCATTTAGTATAATTCACTGGAATTCTCAAGGAAAAACTAAATGAAAACAAATTTATCAATTGAACTCTTTAGAGAAAATTCGTATGTGAAAATGTCGTATTTTGTATCAAACATACAAATAACAGCATTCTATTCTTATTAAAAGATAGAAATTTCTTTATGTAAAAAAATTAAGCTGCATAAAAATGTAAACGAAATTTTTCATAAAGAAAAATATAAAATGGATAACAATTTTTAGAAAAATTTTATGTAAAACTTTATTAATTTATAGCCACGAAGAGTAAAGTTTTAGCATAAAAATGAGCAGTTATACTCAGTTAGATATATATACATATATATATAATCGAGTTTTAAAGGAAAGGAATTACAAAATGGCGCATTAAGATTTTTCTCAATTTAATTTCATAGTTATTTTTTTCGAACTGCTATTTAAGCTTCCGTGTTTCTGTTTATTTCTATTTAATTGGAATAAAATATTTAAATAAAATTTTTATTACTTTAATATTAAATAACAAAGCAAGAAATATATAGAAAACTTTAATAATCAATCGTCTGAATAAATAAATAATTAAATATTATTATAAATTGTTTATGGGAATCAAAAAAAGAGTATTTCATTTATAGCCGTTATAATAAATTGTCATACTTAAAGCAGAATAGCCAGGCATTTTCGAGGTATACTAGTACATTATAATCGACTTCAAAAACTAATTTAAGCTCTTGACTTAAAGAGAGTAGGTATTAAATCAAGACATTATAACTATGGATAGAGCTGATTGATGTTGCAGTATATAAAATAATTTAATTTAGCTTTGCAACTTTACGGCAAAGGATTTTTATTTAGTTTGTGGAAAAGTGAGATAAATATAAATAATAAATTTATATAAAATACAATTTTAAGTTGATAAAATCAATCTCCATATATAAGAGGAAGCACTAAATGTGAGGTCATTCTAGTTAAAATGACAGGTGGTCTCTGGCGTCAATAATAGTGGCTTTGAAAAAATAATTTCTTTTTACATGTTAACTTAAAATGGAGAATTGGAAAACCGTGAAATTATGCACTAAGAAATTAATAAATCTGCCAGGCGCAAGTTGGTCTGATGATTCCTTCCGTGCTACGAATGAAGCGCACTTTAACTTTTAATTTTATATTTTACTTTTATGTAAAAAATGTTAAGTGCGTGTCTTTACAAATAAGTGTAAGCAACATCTTGTATGGAGCGCCCTTCAATGAAATGTGTTATTAGGATATACGTTGTCCTGCCGAAATTAAAATAAATTTATTTGTGAATGTGTTTCTTAAAAAACAAGACTAATGTTAATGAAAAATTTATATGAAACAAACTTTTCTGTTGAAAAACGCAATCCCCATATATAAGAGCACACACTAATTAAGAGGTCTCTCTACTTAAAATGCTAAGTAGTTTCTGCCGTCAAGAATAATGACCATAAAAAAGTATTGTCTTGTAATGTGTTAATTTAAAATGCAGATTTAGAACATGATGATATTATTTGGTAAATTATGCATTAAGAAATAAATAAATCTGTTCAGCGCAATTTGGACTTATGAACCCTTCCCTGCAAGTATAAACCGCACTTTAATTTCGTAATTTTATATTTTTATATAGAAAATGTAAACTGCATGCGATTCACCATAAGTATAAGCAACATATTGTATGGAGCACTCTTCATTTTCTGCTGTCAGCCTGTAACAATTTAATAACAAAGGTTATATGAAAAAGCATTTTTTCATAGGGAAGCTCTTTAATTTTTATTTTTAATTTATACTAGCAAAACCGTCAGACGTGGTCCTGTCTAAATTTCTTTTAATTATTTTAAGAATTTTTATTTTTACAAGATTTTGCACAGGTTTTAGTTTTGAATTGAAATTACACAGATTCGTATGGTGTTTTATTTACACTTCGACTGTTAGAATGACGTTCGAGTAACAAAATATAAAAAAAAATGTTTTGTTGCGATTAATTCACTTTCACTATTTCGTTCATTTCAGTGCGTTATGACGCACGACATTTTTTATCTTGTTGCCTGGCTCGTAAGCAAACAAATCTGATGGTTTTCCAACGCAGAAACAAGCGACATACAACTGATCATGTGAAAAGCATGGATTTTCCAGTTTAAAACTGCAAACGCTCTATAGCTTGCCTTGTGTTTTGTTTATTGTCCTTGTGAATGGAAGCATCACCGAGAATTACATGAGAATTACCTGTGTTTAAATGCAAAAGGCACGTCGATCGGAATCATTGGAATGCATGGTGATATGAAAAGGTTTTCCCCTTTGTACTTTCCCTCAAAAATTGTTACTTCGATTATGTTATATGCAAGTCTTTTCACTGCCCGTCCGGTCCATTGCCAAGACATTATTGCTTGATATTTTTCAACATTACGACTACTGGTCTGGACTTTCAGTTGAAGATTGTGTAGGGGCGAACTGGGTAATTCTGAGGAATTAACAAACTTGGTTTGATAGGTCATTAGCATCATTTTGATTAGTAGTGGAATTCCCCATTTTGTACGTCATCAATTTGAAGTCAATATAATAACTATGGGGAAAAAAAATATGCGTAAAAATAGGCATGGTCAATTAAACCTTTACATTCCTATTTTCCGAACTTAAAAATATATTTTATAACTAACTTTCTTAACCATAAGGTCTTTATATAAAAATTAAAAAATTGTTTTATAGATTTTTCTTTTCCTGAAGATGCCACCCAATAGTGTGGCGAAATATCGAAATAAAAATATTTATTTAATTTTTGTATAAAGATCTTGTACTTGAAAAAAAATTAGTTATAAAATATTAAAAAGGTGAAGATGCCACCCAATGGTGTGGCGAAATATTGAAATTTAAAATTTATTAAATTATTATAAATAATTTTTTTTAACCACAAATTCTTTGTATAAAAATTAAAAAAAAAAAAAATCTTATAGTCTTTTCTTTTCCTGAAGATGTCACCCAATAGTGTGGCGAAATATTGAAATAAAAAATTTTTTTTTAATTTTTGTACAAAGATCTTGTGCTTAAAAAAATTATTTATAAAATATTAAAAAGGTTATTATTATTATTTAAAACATTATTCATGCTAAACTTGAGTGGATTCCGTGAAAAACTTTAAAAGATGTAAAATTCCATAGAAAAATACATTTTCACTTTTTCTTGAATTATACAATTTTCCAAGCAAATTTTTTAAGTTTTCTTAAACCTAAAATCCTAAAACCCAGACTGTTAGACACATTTCACAAAAAAATTTTAAGCGATCGGCCAAGTTATGCGCTTAGTAACGGAAACCATTTTATATTTATTTTTTTTTTTTATTTTTACGACCCTAAACTAAATAACCTTTATTAAAAATTTCAAGAATCTTGCTATAAAGATTAAAGATATAGAGAACTGTGCCAAGCGTGCAGACATTGTAGGACTACATTTTCATTACTTGGACACGGGGGTGTGTTAAAAACAGCAGAGTTATTTTGCAACGAATAGTTTGTTTTTACCCTAGAATCATCAATCATTTACCCATTTCGAGAACAAATCCCTTCGTTTAGTTTTATCGAAAAAACAATTCAATTCAATTTTATATCCAGACGGACGGGACTAAACTCTTATGAAAATCGTACCTGCATAAATTTCTAAATTCAAAATTAAGATATTTTTCTTTTTTTTTGCAAATGCTGATCTAAAGCAGCATTTTAAGACCTTTTACACTTTAACACGTAAAATGAATTTAATTGAAATTAAGTTACAGTTAAAAACAAAACAAAAAAAAACACTAAGTTGGCATTTCTGAATAAAGATTGTTCTGTTCTGTTCTGCTGGCAAACACAGCATTCATACCCACACAAACTTAATCCTAAACTCATGTATGCAGCTCAAAGCGAATTTGAAGACATGAAAGAAAAAACCTGTTTAGTGGCGCTTATTTCCTTCCTTTCAAACTTTGTTGTGTGTGTTTTTGTTGTAGATTTGTTTTTTGTTTTTTTTTTGGTCCGTTAATTTAGTTTGAAATCGCTCAAACGAAAAGCCACCGAAAAATGTTTAACAAAAGATTTTATTTTGTTAGACAGTTTCTTTTAAATAAAATTAAAATAAATTATAACACCAGAAAAATAACAAAAATAAGTTAAAAAGACATTTTAATTTATTCCTTAATTTACAGCTTAAACATGTTTGTTTAAGTGTGGAAATGTCCAAAACTTTGCTGCCCTGTTTTCTACAGCAATTAATCATAATTAACTAATAAAACACTTTTGATGAGATGCTCACTCATTGAAAGGGAGTATGTATAACGGTAAGTGCTCTCAAACTTATTGAAGCGTATGTTTAAACACAATTTAATTTAAATTATCTAGTTTTAATAACAACAATAAAAATGTTTAGCAGAGCAGAGACTTGACTCAATGAACAAACATACACGTTTTAATGAATTTAAGATATGACCTTTAATCCGTTGACCTTTTTGTATGTCTTATGCTGCTGTTGTAAATTGTTGTTATTGTTGCTGCTGCTGCTTTTATTGCTTATATTTGTTGATTTATAAAAGTAAAAAAAATGCCTGTAACATCTGCCTTGCAAATTGTCTTTTTTTATTATTAATCTTGTTGTTGTTGTTGCTCTTGATGTTACAGTTGCTTTTATAGCCACCATCCCCTTAAGCAATTTTAACTTTTACATTACTCTTCATGTAACAACAACCAACACGTTACATTTTTTACGATTTTAATAAAATTTATATTTTTATTCTTAATAGTTAGGTATTGCAGGATATTTTATTAAGTAAATAATTTAGAATTCATTTTGCTTGCAAACAATAAATATTTAATGACAAAAAATAATAAAAAGAAGTAACAAAATTCGGCTTTTAAAATTTAACGTTTCAGAATTTGTTAACTCCAGGCAAAATTTAAAAAGTAGACAGACTATAGACAGGTAAGACTTTGCAAAAAAAAAACCAACACTGCACTGCACTGCATGAGCAGAAGGGATTAAAGATTAAGCAAACACAATAATACACTTTAATTTTTGTTACTTTACAACTGTTTAAAATAAATTTTACACATTTGAGCAATTGTTGTGCCCTCTTTAAAAAATTACTTTATTTTATTTTTTTGTTTTTTTTAATTATAATCTTTTTCTTAAATTGTTTGGCTTTATAACTAAAAAAATTGCTTAAACACCATCAAACACTTTAGTTAAATTCAAATATAAAAACATAAAACTAAATTCAAAAACCCAAACAAACAAATCCACTCACTTTGTGTTTTTTCATACGGGCGGTTCACACAAAATTCATACTTTTTTTGATTTTTAAATACTGTATGGTTAACTTCTTTGCTATTGAATATACTCCTTTTTGTTTATACTCTACACACAATGAATTTACACCGCGCGACGAACGCAACCATACTCGCGTGTGTTCAAATTGAAACTAAATTCGTTTGCAAGAAATTCGCTTTGCACAATTTTTTACCATTCGGAAAGAATATCGAAGTAAGACAAGTGTCGCAATATCGCTCGTATTGTATAGAATGAGAATAAAACGTAAATGTCAAAAATTTTTCAAAATATTATCGTAAGATGGCTCTCATAATTATAATTTAGCTAAGGATTTAGAGATGCCATATCGTTACGAAAAACTATTCATATTATTTCATTCAGCAGATTACGCTCAGTAGTTTAGGAATTATAGAAATTCCGCTATTAAACTATAAGGAATAGCTTTCTTTAAATATAGATAAAACAAGTTGCTTGAAGGCAGTAAAGGCATAACCTGTTACGTAGTTTGTGATATTTTTAAGCGACATTTTGCTTGCAAAACATCGATTTATATTTCATTTTGACCGTTATGTTGGATTTTTCAAATGGCTTGTGAACTATTTCATCAATCTATTTTCCAAATTTTTTTTTCAATTCATTTATTTATTGTATCCTTCCCTAAGGAATTACCAATAATTCTACAAAGCTTAACCTAAAAATAAAAAACAATGTTGCTACTGCCACTGCGGTCGACAACTAAAAATTGCTTGTTATACATCTATCTCAATAGTTCAGTGGTTTGCAGTCTCTTTAGATGTCTGTGACCCTCAAATAAAAGGGAGTCTCTGGCAAGACGATTGGGGTAAGTTCCAAGCTTTCTTACATAGTTGGTAGCTGTCTTCGTAATTTTCTTCCCAACGAAATGTATGATGACATCCCCATGGATGTTGCTGTTGCTGATATACCACGCTGCACCTGTTATTATTTTGAGAAGTTTAGACTGCTTTCTTTGGAGCTTCTCTACGTTCGATGGTGATGCTGCTCCCCACAGCTGTACTCCATACTTCCAAATAGCTTTTACTACTGCCTTGTATAAAAGTATTTTAGGACCTAAGTCGAGAGCTGACTAAGTGCCAATAAGCCAGTGTAGATGTGTACATCTGAGTTTAAGATGGGTGGTTTTATCTGCTATATGGTAGAACCACATAAGGCGACGGTCCAAATGTATGCCAAGATATTTTACATTGTTATTTTCCGGCACTCTTACACCATTAATCATGATGGTTAGACAATTTTTCCTTCTCAATGTGAACGTAAAATGGACGCACTTAGAAGCATTAACGTTTATTTTCCACTTTTGTAGCCAACTTTCCAGCTCATTAACTTGGGCTTGTAGTCTTTGTGACACAACCGACGGCTCTTCAGCGAAGGTAGATTCATTTCACTGGTATTCATATCAGCGGCGAACAGGAAGTAAAGAAATGGACCCAGTATACTTCCTGCGGTATATCAGTGGATATCTTTTTACGCGAATAAATTGCAGATTTGGATTTTATTTGAAAATATCTCTCGTGTAAATAGCTTTTTAGCAACGGCTTGGTCTTAAATAAGATACATTCGTGCCAGAGCTTGCCGAAAGCTTGAGATATCGCAAAAAAGGGTCACAACTCCAAATTTTCCAAAAGTGAGTTTTTTTTCATAAATTAATCAGAGTACACATCTCTAACTACTGCGAAAATTTCGTTCACATCACTATCTTCTTTAACTGGAAAATTACAGTTATGTCTATTCTTGTGTTAACTGTGTTGCTTCTGCACATTGAAGTAACTAAACAGTTTTTGTCTCTCCTAAAAATTTTAGTATTTTGAGTTGTGGTCCTTTTGTATTTAGGGTGCGATATGTCAATAACCAGCGCGGTTATTGATCTTTTCCAAGATGCGAGAAAACAACCGACTCGTAATATGTAAGTAAATATAAAGAGAATAAAACGAGCAGAAGAAACAGGCAAATTTTTAATCATTGTAGTTTTGTTGCAATCGGGTAATTTTTTCACTTTCAACCCCTTAAGAAACTTAAGAGGCCGCTGTACCACTTGAGCAATGTTATAAGGATCAATTACCGAGCTAGTGCAGTTAAGGGCAAAAACCTTTTCTAAGTGTTCGGCGAAAGTCTCTGCTTTTTCATTTGCACTTTTTGCCCACGGATCGTTCTGTTGCCGTAAGGGAGATTCATACATAGTAGGTCGTTGCATTTTCTTCTGGCTTACCATAGGCTTTCGACACTTTCGTTGCATCCAAATTTTGAAGATATATTCGCAAATTCGATTCTTTGTCTTCCTTCAAGCCAGCACGCAAAAGCCTATTACACGGATTAAGTTGGGACTTTTACAAACGACAAAATAATTGAAAGTGCAATAAAAGAGTTTTTGAAATGTTTCGAATTGGTAGAAATATTGCACATGAAGAAGAGGAAATTTAACAAAATAGAATTGTGCGTAGGGTATTGAGCGATGTATGTATTCTAGAGGGGCTACCAAATTCATTGTAAGTGACTAACATGCTTATATATATGACAAATTTTTAATTTGAATTAATCTTTATCAATACCAGTGATCGTACAGCTCAGTCCTTGTTTACGGTTCTTCTCAGAATGAGGCTATTAGAAAAGAATTATCTAGTGTACGCAATAGATAACAGATCAGTTAGATGTAGAGCCTAAGCTTATAAATCAAGCTACCTAGCATTTTATAGTAAATAGGTTAGACCAGGTGTCGTTGGTTGACGGAACTGACATTAGCAATCACCTGTACTATAATTGGTAAGAATGTCAAATTTCTAACGTTATTTGTGTCTTATATAACGTATAAATTTGTAAAGATATGCGATAATAAAATAAAATTTTTATCCTTAATTTTAAGGTAGAAAAACTAAAGAAAAAAGAATTGTTTACGATAAAGGGAATTTTATTTTGCTTTAACGTGTGGGATATTTTACAGTTAAATAATCACAAAAAGGGAAAAAGTCTCCAAATGCAGTCGAGGGAAGAATTATTAATGATAGAGGTGACCAATCTTGTTTAATGCAAAAAGCAAATGCTTAGTCTGAAATTTAATAATTAAAATATTAATAACATGTTTGCTCTGTTTGAATTTGTGAAATTACTAATAAAACAACATGTTGTCCTCATTTTTAATTATATTTGATGCTTCTGACGTTTTCTCTTAGGTTATTTCATTGTTAACTTTATTCGCACTCTTATATTCCGCATTTAATAATGAATTTTTTGGCTACTAAAATGTGGCAACTCTTTGTGGCTCTATTTGTATGTTATCAACACAGACTACAGCCTGTGGTTATCAATTACGAGTGAATGACAGGCAAACAAATTTAACATCTGATTAATTACTTGTATTAAAGATTATTCTGTTAAATCAAATATCACAAGCTAATTAAATATAAAGCTGGTAAATAAATATTTTAAACTTTGTACATTCTTAATCAATCGGTTAAATTTTTAATGTGAGTCTACAAGTTTAAGGATCGGAGCAGCTTAAGTGCGACCATTTATACATTAACATCAGGTTTAAGGGCAAAATACACTGCAAAGTAATTTCACAATTGAATTTGATACAAGAATTTTTCCACTTGTTTTATCTGTAATTAGAAAAAATAATAACCATTTTTTCCGCAAGATTTCAACATAATTTTTTTAATTAATATCAGCACGTTAAGTCAGAGAATGTTGGCTTAAACTGGTTAGATTTCAAGGTTTGGCGGTCTCATTTTTTTTAGCTGCAGTTAAAAAGGTTTTGGATGCACAAGGAAACTTACTTTATTAATCAGTTTTATGTTATGCCATTTTCGAATTATACACTCCAAGCGTGCCGTAAAACTAATATACGTAGTCTGTGTTGGTCATACAATAAAGGTGGAATTACCTTTACCTGTGAAAGGGACGGTTAGGTGGGAAATTTTTAGAAATTAAAGCAGATAATGGTTATGGCATTTAGAAAATTCTTCACCTGGTTAAAGAATCCCTAATGAGGAAATATTAAGAGCTCTCAGACAGAGCACTGATTTAAAAAATTAGAAACAAGTTTTATAAA
Organism: Trichopoda pennipes; assembly: GCA_030448955.1. Taxonomy (NCBI): domain Eukaryota; kingdom Metazoa; phylum Arthropoda; class Insecta; order Diptera; family Tachinidae; genus Trichopoda; species Trichopoda pennipes. Next base: position 1,236,557 of record JASKUP010000094.1, read on the forward strand.
AATTCTAGTATCTTAAATTTATCTTTTAAAGCCTGATACGCTCAGAGATATCATACTCAATAACACTTATATGATAACTTCAAAATCCCATACCTCAAAAAATATGAATGAGTGCGCTTTTGTTCTTTTTTTTTACTTTTTAATTTTCTAACACTCGGATACGTTTTTTGACGAAATGTGTAAAACAGCGAAAATCGATCGAACTTAATCACGCCCTTTAAAAACGATAACTTTTAAGTCTGCATTCCTTTTTTAACACTTTGGGGTTCACTTTAAGCTTTGATATACATATGCTCGTTTGCATGACAACTAAGCACAAGGTTAGCAAGAGCGAACAGAGTCTTAATGGACATACGACAATGGACATTAAAAATAGCTTTCGAATATAGGAGGGCAATTTTGAGGTAAGAAGGTTAATTATCTATCAAATGATTAAATGTCAAGAATCCTTTTTTCTTTATTTAGTAAAAAGTTAGGAAATTTTAAACAGGGAACGTGACACTCTTCAGCGAAGAATTTTAATTGTAAAAATTAACTATCAAAAAGAGTGAAAATTTCACTGTGTCACTACATAAAATTAGAGCAGTTTCTTCTCCTAATCAGACTCCTTCTGAGAGTAATTCTAACGCTACATTCGAAGCTCACGATATTGCTAATATCAATAGACCAAAAACAATACGCTCGTAGTCGCAGTATTGATGCAAATGTAGCCGCTGTACAGCAAAGTGTTGAGAATGAGTCTGGAACATCAACTCGTCGACGTTCGCAGCAATTGCACATCACTAAAGACAACTTTTTGCATAGAGATCTTCACTTTCGAGCTTATAAAGCTCCAATCATTTAAGAAGTAATACGTCGAAATTTGTGACTTGGCTGTTTGCAAGACTGAACGAAGAAAACGCATTATTCAACAAAATCAGGCATAACCGCCTTATTTTTAATTGGGCGATTATGCCTGCAAACAAAATTGTTTTATATGGGGCTCACAAAATCCATAGAGTCATCACATCCAAAGAAAGAAAGTGACCGTATTTTACGCTTTGTGTTTAGGCAGCATAATTGACCCGTATTTTTTTTTTAATGAGCAAGGAAACGTTGTCGCCGTGTGTTCTCTGTGCTATCAAATCATGTAAACCAATTTTGTGTAGCCACAATTGGCTAACGTTGGCATCAGTGACCTTAGATCAGTGCCAAAGTTACCCTATTATTGCTTGAGAAATTTCCCGTTCGCGTATTTTTTCTCTTTTTGGCGCCTCGTTGTTGTGATTTTTATGCCGCTGAAATATTTTTTCTATGGCCATTTGAAAGACCCCCATTTCGTGCAAAAATTACAAACAGCTGATGATCTACAATTTGAAATTCGGCGATGCATTAACGAAGATAGCGAAGCATTGTTGCAATATGTGCTTCAAAATTTTGTGAAAAGAGCGTGGTGGTGGTGGACATTTGCCCGACATCATATTCCATTATTTCTACTTTCGGTGGTATCAATAAAACTGACTTTGTCAAAAATGTGTGCGTTTTAAGTCAATTAACTTTCTAACCTTAAATTTGCCCATCTGTTATATTCTTTTATGAGTTTAATAAGACTTCGGCTGGCATTAATACCGCTTTGGAATAATTAAGATGGAGACGAACTGCAAAATGCAATATGCATGCCCTAAGTCGTTGTTTACCAAAGGGTTTGCGGTCGAGGTACATAAATAAAATAACACAATAACCTTAAAAAAATCTGTTTTGTATATTTTAAATTAAATAATTTATCACAACTTTTTTTTAAAGAACATTTTTATCGAAAAAATAACTTCAAGTTGAAAACAATTGCCGAAAGCGAAACATTGTGTTTCATCCAGTCCATTAAACAATTGCTTAAAGAAGACTTAAAAATAACATACGAATACTTAAAATTTAATATAAGAAATCATGCTTAAGGAAGAAGATAAACATCTGTGATGCATATTTTAGGCATTAAACAATTGGGAATGTTAGTGTTTTTTAACACCTGCGGAAAAAGAGACATAAAACAATTTGAAATTCAATTTTTATTTATAAAATTTAATAAGTTGCTTAAATAACTTACGTCTGTTACAAAATCGACCATAGAAGCCATCCTTACATTTGCAAGTTTTATTGTGCATACAATCGCCATGTTTACATTTTCTCTTACAGGTCAATCTTTGACGGTGACCAATTTCACAATGATCACCACTGAGACCCTCGGCACAACGGCAGAGATTAGTGCCAATACAACGGCCACCATGCATGCAAGATATCTCACATTTAGCTAAAAACAAATAAAAAGAAAAAATATTAATTGAATGAAATTAGATTGAATTTAAAAATTATTTTATTTACAAAATTCACATCTCAGGCCGTAGTAACCTCTAGGGCACTCGCATTTATCCTTTTGCACACATTTGCCACCATTTAAACATTTCTCAGCACAAATACCTGTAAAAATGTATGTGTAGAAATATTGTGATTAATTACGCTTAAATTAAGTGAAGGCTGTTTTTTTATAAAGCTATAGAACTATAAGTTGGCAATGCTGTTTAGCTATCGACTGCCTTATCAATTGATTTATCTTTAGTTTGGTTTGGCATTTCAACATAAGTTGACTAACGCCTGAACAGCACTTCCAAATTGTGCAAATTGGACCAAATAAGATTGCCGTTGATCTCGATTTTCATAAGCGAATTTTGTTTAGCGAAGCTCACATTTGTTTTTCTGCCGTATTTGGAGTGGTGATAATCCTCAAGTGCATGTTGAGATGCCGTTACATCTAAAAAGCCTGACTGTTTGGTGTGATTTATGGGCTAGTACAGTCATTGGTTAGTACTTCTGTAAAAAGCTGCTTGCCACAACGTTACAGTCAATGATGACCGCTATAAAGCCATGATTACCGACTTTTGCGTTCACCAATTAAACAACCATAACAAGCAGGAGTTATGGTTTCAACAAGACGACGCAATATGTCACACAGTTCGTGTCACAATGCAAGCGCTTAGTTTCACCCGTGAGTTGGTCCGTAGATCGTGCAATTTAACCTCGTTAAATCGAAAATTATATTATGTCCCAGCCAGCCGTGACGTTTGTATGTCGGAAGTCGTTTAAATTAAATTTAGGTGCCCCTGTAGGCTAGTAGGTAGTGTACTAGCTTATCAGTCTGGGGGTTGTGGGTTCGATTCCCAACAAAGACCTTGCCTCTTTTTTTTACTGCAAAAATAAAAATTGACTGTCGGTGGGGCTGCTCAGTGATGAAGGTATGGTCACTGGTCGCGGTGCTGTCTTATACGACAGTGAATTTCCGTAACTCTCCTTCTACTTTCACCACCTGTCTTATGTCTATCACTTTGCTAAAGAATGTAGCACGGTACTTGACTCAATAGGCATTGTTGCCTGACTTCTCGTTAAAAAAAAATTATAATTTCAGAAGATTGTCTTCGAATAAAGTAAATTTTATGCCATTTCAAAGTTCTATACCTATACAAAATACACCCTTTATAATTTTATATTAAGTATGGTGAACGTTAAATATTTTTAATAATGGTTGGGCAAATTTGAAGTTGCGAAGTGACTAAATGTCAAGAATTAAGCTCGGTCTTCTTTTGACATTTATCTAGTTAAAAGTTGAAACATTTTAATTATGCAGCGTTACATTCTTGAGCAAAAAAGAATTGTTATTGTGCAAATTTACCATCAAAATGGTGAAAATTTCACTGTATTACTTTAAGAAATTCGAGCAGCTTCCTTTTAGAGCGCGTAATTTAATTGCTAAATTCGAGGCTCACGGTATTGTTGCTGACAATAGACCAAATGAATATGCTCGTAGTGATAAAAACATAGCCGCTGTACAGCTAAGTGTTAAGAATGAGTCTGGCACATCAACTCCCCGGATTTCGAAACAATTGGGCATCACTAGAGGCATTTTACGCAACATTTTGCATTAAGATCTTCATCTTCACGCTTATAAAGAATTAAAGCCGGCTGACCATTGTTTGCATTGGAACTTTGTGAATTGGCTGTTTGAAAAACTGAACGAAAGCAACGCTTTATTAATCAAAATCATCTTTTTTAGTGATGAGCCTCATTTTCAATTAGGTGGTTATATAAACAAATAAAATTGTCGCATATCGAGCTCACTAAATCCGCAAACAGTCCTCGAAAAACCATTATACCCAAAGAAAGTGACCGTAGGGTGTGGTTTGTAGTCAGGCGACACCATCGGTTCGTATTTTTCGAAAATGAACAGCGAAACACCATCGACCTTTGGTTTCAGCGCGACGGCGCAACAAGTCACACAGCCATTCAAACAATTCAGTTATTTTGTGAGAAATTTCCTGGTTGTTGTGTTTTTTCGATTTGGTGATGTAATTGATCGCCCCATTCTTGTGATTTAACGTCGGTGTACCATTTATTCTGCGATCATTTGATAGACCGGGCTTACGTAAACAACTCAGAAGCAACTGAGGTTCTGAAAGGTTAATTTGACGCTGCTTTGACGATATAAGCGAAGCTTTATTTTAAAATGTGCTTAAAAATTTTGCAAAAAGAGCGAACGTCTATCGTAATGTTAGAGGTGCAAGTTTGCCTGGCGTTTCATCCCTTTATTAATTTCCATATTTCTACTTTACATTGGTATCAATAAAGCTGAAGCTACCAAAAGAGAGTCAATTTACTTCCTAACCTCAAATTTGTCCACGCTTTATAAATAACTTTTACAATTGTCAAGTGATTTAAAATGTGATTGAATTTGATTAAATTTTTTCCAACTTAATTTCTTTCCAGAACATGCTGCGTCAACCAATATCGTTTTTCTGGGTTAAAGGTCAACCATCAAAAACTTTCTTTAAATTAGCTCGTTATTCAACTTCCGCCCCACCAGCATCTTCACAACAATCAATAAAAGATAAGCGTCCCTCTAAGTTAACAGATGAAATCATACGTGTCGATCATGCTGGTGAATTGGGAGCCGATCGTATTTATGCCGGTCAAATGGCCATTTTAGGTAATTCTTCTATGGGCAAAACGATTGCTCACATGTGGGAACAAGAAAAAGAGCATCGGCGCAAATTTGAGTGCTTAATACGTGAACACCGTGTCAGACCTACAGTTATGATTCCGCTTTGGAATGTAGCTGGTTATATTTTGGGAGCAGGTGGGAGACTTTTTTGTCTATGCTGTGGAATATGAATAAAATGTTGTTTAAAAATATTTTGTTTTAAGGAACGGCTTTAATGGGCGAAAAGGCCGCCATGGCTTGTACAGTAGCTGTAGAAACTGTTATTGTGGAACATTACAATGAGCAATTGAGACAAATAATGGACTCTCCCAAACCGGATAAGGTGAGACAAGTTATAGAACAGAATTTTTTTGGGTATTAATTTTTAAACTTCAAAAAATCTGCAATATTTTTAGGAATTACTGGAAACTATTACCAAATTCCGAGATGAAGAACAAGAACATCACGATACTGGCATTGATTGTGGAGCGCAGCAGGCTCCTTTTTATACAGCCCTGACAGAAGTTATAAAATTCGGCTGCAAAACCGCCATTGCGATATCGAAAAAAATTTAATTTTCCTTTTTTTTTTTTTTTGGGAAATCTATTTTAATGTTCCCCATTAACATTTCGTCCTTGTATATATTTATATTGTAGTTTTTTTGTGTATATTCTAGTTTCATAAAATTAAGTTTTAATTGCTATATAGAAGAAAAACATTAAGCGACTACTTACCACCTTCACATTGTGTACCCTGATAGCCGTCTGGACACGTACACACCGATGGCGCTGTACAATTGCCACCATTCATACACTGTGGAAAACAGAAAGCCATTTCACAATACTGTCCAATATAACCGGAATGACACTGGCAAGTGTTGCGATGATTGCAAAAACCATGTTCTCCGCATTTCAAATGACACTCAGGATCGGGACCTTTAAATTTTGTTTGCAGATTTTTTATTTATTTTTTTGTTTTTTTTTTTTTTTGTTTTTGGAATTCTTTCTTTTTGTTAATAATTTTTGACACAAATTCAAGATACTGAGTAAAAATATAAATGGCATAGAGAATATAAGCGTTCGAAAGGAAGCGTTTATAACAAGGAAATGAAAATAAGCTTTACGTCTTGTAAGTAAATTTTAAATATTTAATTGTGAGTGGGTTTTAATTAAGCATAATCAGATGCCAGAATATTATATACTTATGTTTAAAGATAGCAACATTTAGCTAATAAGCAGACTTTTATTAAGTAGCATAAAAAATTAAAATTAAAAATTTAATTGTTCATAATTATGAAGTTTGTATGTGTGGGAGGGAGTGTTGGCAAATATTAAATTCAAGCATACTTTGTGCAATTAGGGAATATACATACATACATATGTTATTTCTAAAAAAATATATATAAGTTTGTATTATTTCTGTACTTATCTTTTGAACTTTTGTCTCAAAACTTTAATGAGTTTCGACAAATTCAATTTTGTTATAAAATTTTGCATGTTAAAATTAAAACGATACGTAAAAAGGAATTTCGATTGTATGTACTTGGAAAAATAAGTAGCTCCAATGAAGATTAAATAATAAGTGAATAAGCCAATAAAAGGTTTGATTCAAATGATTTTGATAACATCAGTGGAAACACAGAATAAGTGGCAAATTTGAGGTTAGGAATTAAATAGTCTGTCAAATAATTAAATATCAAGAATTAGGCTGCCATCTTTTGACATTAATTTAGTAACAAATTGGGCAATTCCAAGCTTGAACATTACGTTCTTTAGCAAAAAATTTTAATTCTAAAAATTAACCATTTTGCGGAAAATATTACTGTATCACTTCGTAAAATTCGAATACTTAATCCTCCTTATCACCCTCTTCTGAGGCTCATAGTATTGTTGCTGGCAATAGATCAAAGCAGTAATGATCGTGGTGATGCAAACATGACCGGTGTATAGTAAAGTCTTGAGACTTTCGACTTTCGCAATAGTCGGGCATCACTAGAGGCGCTTTGCGCAACATTATATCTTCACGCTCATAAAGTTCAACTCGTTCAAGAATTAAAGTCGACCGAATTGGCTATTTGAAAAACTGAACGAAAATAACTGATTTTTCAAAACAATTATCTTGAGTGATGAGGCTTATTATTGCCCCATATGGGTCTCACAAAATCTCCAAACAGTACTCGAAAAATCATACCTTAAGAAGGTGACCGTGTGCTGCAATTTGTGGGCAGATGGCATCATCGGCTCATGGTTTTTCGAAAATGTACAGGGAAACGCCGTCACCGTGAATTCTCTGCGCGACCACAACATGATAAAAATTTTTTTGTAGCCTCAAATTGCTTATGTTAAGTGTCAGTAAAACGGCGCCACAAGCTACACAGCCACCCAAACAATTCAGTTATTTCATGAGAAATATTCGAGTCGCGCATTTTTTAAATTTTGTGATGTCAACTGGTTGTCTAGTTTTTTGTGATTTAACACTGGATTATTTTTTTTTTGGAGAGCAGGCTAAAAAGAACAGCCCACAAACAACTGACGCTCTAAAAAGTAAAATACGATGCTGAAAAAATGCATGTCTACTTACTTGCTAAAAGTGGACATTTACCCGACATCATATTTTATTATTAATTCCAATATTTCTACTTTCCATTGGTGTCAGTAAAACGTAAGTTGCCGTAAAAAGTGCGTATTTTAAGTCAATTTACTTCCTAACCTCAAATTTACCCACCAGATATTTAAATATATCAAGGCAGTTCAATGAGTCCTTACAACAATTTATTTACTTTTTTTAATTTCAAAGGCTTCTAAAAAATACAGTTTTGTTTTAGGCGTTACCTTCACATATGCCCGGGATGATTTTATGCCGAGCTATTTTCTTAAATTTGAAAATAGACAAAAGGTGATAACAATTTAAGAAGGAGCAGGGAGAATCGCCAAAGCAAGGGTGCTACTACTACTTCTTTGCAACCTCTCCGTAAATGTACTGATAATGAAATTGGTGCTCGAATGAGGTTCAGGACGGGGTATAGGGTGAAGGCTTAATAGTAGAAAGTATCAGGGATGTGTGTCGGCTGTTCTTGATAATACGGTTGGCGCATCAACTATGGAGAACAAACTCTGACCTTTTGGATGATTCGCTAGGCGTATAAATGGACCAAAGTCAGATGTTACAAGAGATGGTTTCATCCCTTGATTTTGCATGATCAATGCAGTGCTGTGCACGCTAAGATTTTAGCAATAACCAGAGAGCGGCGGGTTGGCTGGAGGTAACACACGATATCCGATTAAGGTATCCCGACATATACCGGTTAGTCGGACGATACATTCTTACCTGGAACTACTTTGGGTACCTGTGTATTCGACAACTGTGTAATTAGATTTACATCCGCCTTAATCAGATAGTGGACCAAACCACTGCATAATTTGGAACGTCATGCTCGTCCTAGGAAGCCAAAGCTATAATTCTATGCAACAGAACTTTGTAGTTGCAACTTCAATGATTCCAGAGCAGGGGCTGCAAATCATCACTGCTTGCTGAAGAGTTGGAGACTTTCCAACTCCTGTCCAGAACACATGTCTAGCATGCTCACTGGACTGGATCTTTCACCTAGCGTGTCATTAACGGCGAAATGATCCTGCCCACCATATTAAACAGAAGACCTGATATGGGGCCGCAAACCACAACCACCACGATACTCCCATATAGGGGCCAACCTCAATAATCAGCCAGAGAACAGTTAAATGTCTAAAGAGACAAATATTGAACTCTGCGAGCCTACTGATTCCCGTGGAAATAAAGTGGAGTTTCCAGTTGTACCCCAGCTTACTTCAGGGGACTGGGCTCCCTTTTTCCCCCAGTTGCACAGGTCTAAGTTGTTGCTATCTCCAAGGACCATATATATGTGCCCCCGGGGGGTACCTGTGTACTCGACAGCGCGAATAGACTTGAGAACTACATCTAAGGGTTGTTTGGAGATAAACAGGTTCGTTAACGACTGTGCTAACAGAGTTCCGCGCCGAAATTTATTTATTAAAAATGTTAAAATGCATTAAAAAATTAATTTTTAATCAGGTTGACTGGTAGAGTTTTCTAAAAAGTTCTTGATTAATCTATAGGATGTTCTAAAACCGCTGCTATTTTTCGGAGGCCTGTCTAGAAATAATTCGTGGGTTGTAGTACTGATTTATAGGTTATGAAGGGCATATGTTTTGTCAAAAAAGACATACAATTCAAATTCCTTTATTCGATCAAACACGAAATTTGTACAACTTTTTGAAATTACTAATTTTGTTTCGAAATTGTAAAAAATAAACATTTCTGAATTTGGAATTTGTTTTCTATAGCTGTTGATACACACAGAGAGTACATAAATATACACTACCTTGTATGGATGTAATTAGTGTAGGATTGGAAGCGTCTAGGCTATCATACACACCTCTATGTGTACACTCCTTTTTTAAATTCAAACGCAGTGGAGTGCCTGGCAACGGAATACCGCTGCGATTGTGTATGCTAAGACCTACACTAAACATGGCTGTACCAGAATTATTACCGCTGCAGGGTAGAAAGACGCTAAAATCTAAAAGAAAGAAACAAAAATGTTTAAAAACACATTTTTTTTTGTTGTAAAATTGTCATACTTTTTTCCTCGTTGGGTATACGCCCCTTGGGCTTAATCGATAGGGTGGGTGCTTTCAATATGCTCTCATCCATTGTCTTGAGCAAATCGAAATGATAGAAATATTTGCGATGGCCCGATTTCCAAGTGAAGTTGACATAATTTATTTCGGCTGGTATTATCATATAATCGTAATATTTATTGTCCAAAATGTGGTTTAAGACATGACCATTGTGTATGGCATAGATAGGGCCATGCAAAGAACTCTGGGGAAAAAATAAATCTTTAAGAGATCAAAGGAAATTGTTAGTAGTTGGTTATTGTCAAATGGCCTTTTAAATGCAACAGTGATCGATCAAACATTACCCGTTAAAACTTTTATTTGTTTGTCATTGATCCACAATGAAATGTTTTCGTCCGGATCGTTAGATCTATTACGTTTCCTATGATGGGCTCTACGCTGCTTGTTACCCTTACGTCCTCCACCACCATGAGCTTTTGCAGCATCTATGAAACTTTTACTGCTGTTAATTGAATGATGCACAAAAACGCCAGCGCTTTCCATTAAAGATTTGTGTTTCTTTTCATTGTAAATGTGATTGTTGTTGCGATGTTGTTTGTTTTTCTTATTATGTTTTCTTAGCACTTCATAAGATGAATTTCTACTGCTGCTGGCACTGTTCCCTCTGTCGTGTTTTTGTTGTTGTTGTTGTATATGAGGACGAACATCCACTTCATTAATTTGTTGCTGCATCTGATCATCATGTTTTCGCTGCTGTCTAGCCTCTATCCCATCAATCCACATTACAAAATACAACAGCATCAGCAATAGATAAATAAACTTCCATCGAAACATTGAGACATGCCCTCGCCTTTCTTTACAGCACTCTTGCCGTGTGTCTAAATCATGGTCATGAAGTCTGTTAATGTTTTTGTTATAGTTGTTGTGATTGTCATTGTAACTCTTCAGCATTTTTCTGAAAAAGGGAGTGAAAAAAAGAATAAAAAAAAATCGTAGTGGAAGAAGGAAAGAGTGGGCAGTTTTTTTTCTGTTTAAAAGTGCAACTAAATCAGAGCTAAATTGTTGAGACTATAATTTTGCCATATTTGTGTTCTTCTATTTTATAATTTATATTATTAATCAATGTGTGTATGTGTGTGTGTTTACTTAAAAAATTCCACAGAAATGATAATCAGCTCAAATAGATTTTCCTGGAAATGATTGAAATTTTTTAATTTCGTTTGTTGCTTGCAGAACTTCAAGTGTCAGACAGAAGACGGATAGATTTTAGTAGATAAAAGTGACATCCACCAACAAAATAACAAATGCAATTTTAATGTCAAATGAATATAAAATTGTTGCTTTCCATCAAACTGCGTCCCAAAATCAGTCATGTACATTTCTTGCAAAACACCCACAGACAAGTTAATAATGTTGACTTTATCCCTTGAATAATACATTTATTATAATAACAAAATGAGTTCAAACATTATTCAAAATATTGTCCATCATTAGCCACCACTGTTTCCCATCTTTCCGGTACCGTATAGGTATTGAAGTAAAAATAAAACAAGCAAACTTTTGGTATTCTGTTCGGAAGTGAAGCGTATTCCAGTGAGGGCCGTTCTGCATTGATCGAAACAAATCGTACTCAGAAAGGGCAAGATCTCATCCCCTGTTTTCCAAAAGTTTTGACTGTTCTTAGAACTTTGGCGATATCAATTCCATTTCTTGATGAATTAACAGTTTTAAGCTGTTTAAAAAGAGCTTAAATTTTCTTATAAATATGGTCCGGATGGTATTCCCAGTTGCATATTCCCCCCCGGGGGCACATTTATCGGTCTTTATAGAACTTCGACTATCTAGACCTGTGCAACTGGGGGTATAAGGGAGCCCAGTCCCCTGAAGTCAGCAGGAGTACAACTGGAAGCTCCACGTAAATCAGTGAGCTCGCAGAGTTCCGCTATTTGTCTCTTCAGGCATTTAGCTGTTCTCTGGCTGATTATTGAGGCCCTTTTGGGAGTATCGTGATGATTGTGGTTTCGCGGCCCCACAATAGGTCTGTTTTATATGGTGTCCAGGATCATCTCGCCCTTAATAACACCCACTGGTGAATGATCCAGTCCAGTGAGCATGCTAGTCATGTGTTCTGGACAGGAGTTGGATAGTCTCCAGCTCTTCAGCAAGGAGTGGTGGTTTGCAGCCCTGCTCTGGAATCATTGAAATTGCTGCTAGGAAGGACCTGTTGCTAGAATTAGACTTGGGCCTCCTAGGGCGTGAGTGGCGCTGCTTTTCACTCACAGTGGTATGACCACCATCTGATTAAGGCTCACTGCCACGTGCATATGTAAATCTTACCACGTAATTCCGAGTTGCATACTTAACAAATGTGCTCTGGCACTGGCAAAACCTCTTACAATAATGTTCAATTTATCAATAAAATTTAGTTATTTTCCTAAAATATGAAATAATTATTTTATTATTAAATTATTTAAATCTGGTCGTAGGAATAAGATAGCAAACTACAGAGGTATTGCTAAACTCAGCGCTGTACCCAAATTTTTTTAAAAAATTGTTACTGATCGATCACCTTTCCCATCAAGTATCGTTGATAATGGTTCCTGCTCAGCATGGTTTTAAAAGGGGTTGTTCAACCGTTACAAATCTCTTGGAGTTAATAACGATAGTTAATCGGGGTTTTTTCAACGTGGATTAATTCATATCTTTCAAACAGAGCTCAAAAAGTTCATTTTAACTTGCTTACTTCCAAGGAAATTATCGTTTCATCTGATAAGCCGCAGGGTAGCCATCTGGGTTCTTTATTATTTACATTGTTTATTAATGATCTACCCAATGCCATTAAATACTCCAACGTTCTATTATATGCAGATATATTTAGATGCCCCTGTAGGCTAGTAGGTAGTATACTAGTTTCCACGACTGGGGGTTGTGGGTTTGATTCCCAATAAAGACCTTAGTTTTTTCACTGCAAATAAAAATTTGCTGCTCAGTGGTGAAGGCATGGCCAGTGATCGCGGTGCTGTCTTATACGACAGTTAATTAACGTAACTATCCTTCTACTTTCACCACCTTTCTCATCTCTTCTCTATCCCTTTCTTAAAGAATGTAGCACGGTACTTGACTAAATAGGCATTGTTGCCTGAAGTGCTACTTCTCTTAAAAAAAAAAGACGACGTGAAGATATTTCGAACATATAATCGTCACGCTGATCATATTCTCCTGCAAAAGGACTTGTATGCATTTAATTCATGGTGTAATATAAATTTTATGGAATTAAACATTAAAAAGTGCAAATACATGTGTTTCTTCCAAAGATGTCATACAAACTTGCAGTATATTTAAAGCGGCTGTGAGCTTGAGAAACTAAAGGTGGTTTCAGATCTTGGTATTTTACTGAATGCGAAATTAAATTTTATACAGCATATTTCATTGGCCACTCACTAACAAAGCACGTGCTGTTCTTGGATTTATAAAACGCTGGGCGAAGGAGTTTAGTGAGTCATATGTCACAAAACATACTTTTCTTGTCCGACCATATTCAGGCTCAATAATTTGGGATCCAATTTATAAAGTTTATAAAGTAATACCATGGAATCGATGCAAAAGCAGTCTTTGTTATTTTATCTTTACGGTTTACAATGGAATCCCTTAAATCTACCATTCTCCACTAGTAGACTTGCTCTAATAAAGCTGCCAACTCTAAAATGTTGAAGAATAATCTTAAATGTCACGTTTCTTTTAAACTTAATAAAAGGAAAATGTCTGTTCAGATTTTTTAATAAGTAACATTTCATTTAACGTTCCATTTCGTACTACGCGCTATTTTAATCCACTTGTAATTAAAGTGTTCAGATGGAATTATGCTAAATCCGATCCGTTTTTGAGAATTTGTGCTGAATTTAATAAATTTTATAAGCATTATTAATATTTCTTTGCATGTTAATGCTGTTAAATAGCTAAATTTAAGTTTTATGTAATATTATTGTTTACTGTTTCAATGTCTGTAGGGATCTTGAATCCATAGACTAATTATAAAAAAAATAAATTGCCATGATTGAAGATTGTGGCCCCGAATATTCTGGTAGATTTTCGTTAATTGCTCTCATCAAATCAAGCAAATGTCTTGTAATACAAAGCACCTTTCTGATCCCACTAGATACAAAACATGGATATTCGACTTCGGCATTGATTTGGCCTGTATGGAAAGCCCCATATGAATTTTAGCGCTTGGGGTTATGGTAATGCATAAATTTTCCATCGCCAGTAACAATAAGATGCATAAATGACTTCTTTTTGTAGCGTTTAAACATCATTTTCGACATGAAAAATCGCCTTTTCGTCTATCGGCTTCAATTCATATTTGTCCCGCTTTCCTTGCTTTTAAATGAATCCCAATGCTTTTAAATATAGAAAAATGGCTGATCATTTGACTCTCAATGATAATGCTTCTTTTAATTCCCCATCTTCAATATATTAAAGCAGTTTACTAAATGGAGCTCTCTGTATTATTCGTAGAACTCGAGAATCTTTAACATAATTGCCCGGTCTACGTGATAAGATTTACATCTGCACCTGGCTATGGACCCTTAATCAGATGGTCGTCGAACCACTATGCATAAATAGGAACGTCATGTTCGTCCTAGGAAACCGAAGACTAATTCTAGCAACAGGTTTTTCCTAGTTGCAACTTCAATGATTCCAGAGCAGGGCTGCAAATCATCACTCCTTGCTGAAGAGTTGGAGACTATCCAACTCCTGTCCAGAACACATGTCTAGCATGCTCACTGGACTGTATCATTTACCTAGCGTGTAATTAACGGTGAAATGATCCTCGCCACCATATAAAACTGACCTGTCTGTTATGGGGCCACACGATACTCCCATATAGGGGCCAACCTCAATAATCAGCCAGAGAACAGTGAAATGTCTAAAGAGACAAATAACGGAACTCTGCAAGCTTATTGAATCCCGTGAAAATAAAGCGGAGTTTCCTGTTGACGCCTGCTGCCTTCAGGGGACTGGACTCCTTTTTTCCCCCAGTTGCACAGATCTAGATAGTCGAAGTCTTATAAAGACCATATAAACTTGCCCCCGGGGGGTAATTGCCCGGTCTGTGGTAAGGCGGCATCGTCGGCCCATATTTGTTCGATAATAAGCAAAGAAACACAGTACCAAAACATGATAACAATGTTTTTGTGGCCACAATTGGCTAATGTTGAGATCAGTGATCTTTAGTTTCAGCAAGGCGGCGATATTTACTGACACCATATTTCATTATTAATTCCCATATTTCTACTTTACATTGATATTAAAAAAAAAACGTGTGTTTTAAGCCAATTTACTTTCTAACCTCAAATTTACTCTCCCTTTTGTATTTGTTGTATGAAAACAAGTTTAGTTTCGATATTTTGTCGTAAAAATTTCGCTGCTATTCCCAGTATTCGCTTTTTTTAAGTTTTCAAAATTTAGTTTGTTGTTTCGAAAATTTATCGTTTTAGCAAATTAACGAATCTAAAGTTAAGTATAATCAATAGAGAGAAGAGAACACTGAAGATGGCCGAAACCGCTTTGTTTACAAGCCAAATTTGATGCAGGATGACGTAAAATCATACCCAATTGTAATCAATACCAAAATCACGCTAAGAAAAAGTATATAAGGGCAGATAAAACGAATGATATATATTACTATTGTGGTACCAAAATGGGGAATCAAGAACTAAACAGGTTTAAGAGGAATAGCAAGCAAGTCAGTCTAACACTAGATCGCCGATCAATAAAAATAACGAGAATCGAAACTATCAACTGTATAACATGTAACGATGTAGGTCGATTTCCATATTTTTGAAGACGATCAATAAAGACTATGAAACAGATGACGATGCCACTAATATGGATATGCAAAGGCTTCATGCATACAGATATGTTATTTAGTGGTACGGAAACGCATATCTGATCAGAAATATAGGTGGCGGAAGAGAAAGTCTGAGAAAAGTTTGAATCTTGTTTATTACCGGGCCAAAACAGCTTCTGAGCCTATCTTGGGTGGGTGTATAAGTTGGGTTTTGCATTAATATTTGTATGGTTACCATAACATAAATTAATAACCATAGAGATATAGCATCTTAAGTTGGCAGCACTTTTTAACCAGCGGCCATTTTGTCAGCTGTTACGTGATTAATGTTTTGTTTGGTTTGGTATTTTGTGACAATTGTGACAATTCTCTCTGTCGATGAAGCTCATTTTTGTTTGAATGGATCGGATAATAAACAAAAAGATCGTGCGGTATATCGTCGCTAGACGATTTTCTGTAGGGTATATGAAGTCGATAGCCTAAGCCGATAAGTCCAAAACGATTAGCCCGTTAGAGGACCACATTCACCGCGCATTGCCGATATGCAGTCCCAAATGTTGGAGAAACTCATCGAAAATTGGACCGCAAGACTATAATACGTGCGAGGCAACCACTAGCCGAAGATTATCTTTTGAATAATGTAAATTTAAGGTTAACTTAAAAAATTCATATTTCTTGTATTTCATTTGTAAGTTCTATACCTCCATGAAAACACCCTTTAGATTGAGTTTGTAAAGAGAACGCATTAATTTCTTTTGAAAATGTTGTACCTTAAAGTCTGTAAAATATAACCTGAAGAACATTTGAATGATGCTGCTGCATTTCTCAAATATTTTATCCAAATATCTAATCCTGAATGTTTTCTTCAAATTCTCTTTCGACACGACACCACAAAATGAAAACCCTTTATTTTTTATATGTTGAGCTTTGTTCAACCAAGTAATTCAACTAGAAATAAAATTGCAAATCTTTATAACAGCAAAACGACAAGATCAGTGTCACCTTTAAAAACAACAAGGTATTTAGTAACGCTATAACTGTATGTACGAGGGTGAAACAAAAAGTCATTTCACAACGATTCTATCTTACCAAGTTATTTAAGTCGATTTTTTGCCTAAAAAGTGCATTTGTTGCAATAAAAAATTGAGTTGATACATTATTCAAAATATTGTCCATCGTTAGCTACTACTTTTCCCATTTTTCTGCTGAAGCAGAATGATGTAAATAATGATTCAAGGCAATTTCTAATAACCTGTTCTGAAATAAAGCATATTCTAGTAAAGGCGCTCTGCATCGATCGAACAAATAGTAGTTAGAAGGGGCAAGGTCTGGCTATAAGCCGTCTGAGCCAAAACTTTCCATCCAACATGTGGTCAAGCTTGTCATGACGTCAGGTTAAGTATTATGGTAATTTGCCGTTGGTTGCTCTCTTTAAACGAATCAATTGTCTTCGGTAGATATCCTCTGTGATCGTTTAACCCGATTTCAGCAGCTCATAATATAAAACACCCTTTTGATTACCTTGGCATCGTGGATATTGGGTTTTAGCGTTGATTTGGCTGGGCTTTACGCATGGTTTTTTGGCCTTAGGGTTATCGTACCCACTTTACATCACTAAGAACAATACGATGCAAAAATTACTTTTTGTAGCTTTCCAGCATCGTTTTTGACATGTAAAATCGTCTTTTAACGTTTCTCGGCGTTAATTCATGTGGGACCCAATTTAATTGCTTTTGAATAAATCTTAGGGAAATGGTTTGCTCCCAATGATGATGCTAGCTCTCCATTAACAATTTTTTTCCACTGACCAGGCCTCTCCTTGTCTTCTGTGTCGAAATCGGCACTTTTGAATCATTGTTTTCTGTGTGGGTGCATGTAGCTTCTACCGACACCCGATTTGCAACAGCTGTGTTCTTCAAATGAAAGAAGTTTATCAGACATCCCTGCAAAACATCTTTTTTAGGCAAAATTTCCACATTATTATAGTGATTGAAAAAATGTATTATTTGACGTCTATCGAATACTGAATTATAATGACAAATATTTACCATTCAAAATGTCATTTTCGTTATTATTGACACATACTACTTCTGATTGTTATGCCGTACGTTGTCTAAATCGGCATTAGTAACTTGTATGCCATGTTTTGCTTTTGCTGTGCTTATAATCGTGATATCTCCACGTTTTAATAGTTAGGTATGGGTGAAGAAATAAATCGGAGTCTTGACAGAAAAGACTAGGTGCAATGAATTTAAAATTAATTCTTAATTGTGAGTACACCCGATACCTTCTTCTCGATAGTTTTTTTTAAAGCCAAAAACAATTTAAGTGCTAAAGCATGCGAGATAAGATTTATGTCGGTAGCTAGGGTGTGATATGATGCGTGCACCAACGTCCTAGGAAACCGAATACTAATTTCTAACAACAGGTCATTCCTAGTTGCAATTTTGAAAGGTTCAGAGCAGGGCCGCCAATCTCCACTTCTTGCCGAAGAGTTAGAGACTATCCAACTCCTGGCCCAGAACACATGACAAGCATGTTTACTGGATATGGATCATTCACCCATTATTCTCAGTAAAGGTGAGATGATCTTGGCCCCTTAATCATTTACATGAGGGCAGCGAAACCACAAAGCTTCCGAAGAGCCAACCTCAATAATCAGACAGAGAACAGCTAAAAGGCTAAAAAGCCAAAAAGCTGAACTCTGGGGCTTACGGATTCCCATGGAATTAACGTGGTGTTTCCAGTTGACTTCCTGCTAGCCTTTAGGGGACTGGGCTCCCGTCTTTTCCCTGGTAGCACATGTAATGACGGTGAGATTCCGTCAAGACATATAAATGAGCCCCCGGAGGAGAAGTGCTAAAGGATGCGTGATAAGATTTAGGTCTGTACCTAGTTTTATAGTTTTGTAAGCCATAACCAGGCGGTGGATCATACCACTGTGGATGAAATATAGCGTCATCCTCGTCCTAGAAGGTCTTCAGATATGTATATCCTCTAGTCACTCCTAGTTGCAACTTCCTTTCAGAAGAGTTGGAGACTATCCAACTCTTGGTTCAGAAGCTTAATAAAATTTAAGAACACAAAGGCAATCATGCTCACTTGATCTGGACCATTCATTATGTTCATTGTAAATGATCCGACCCACACAACTCAAACGAAACCACAACCACCATGATACACCCGAAGGGCCAATTAATATCGTGCGCTTTTTAAATTCAATTATCAAACACTTTGTTTACTCTAAGAAAAGGCAGTAGGATGCGGTAAATTAGATTTATTACCTATTTACGCTTCCATTTCATTTACCCTCTTAAAGTATAAAGCACCGGACTAGTTATTCATAGAGCTGCATAAAGTTTTGTCTTGCAAGGGTGCAAAAATCATTTGCTTTAACTTCCTTTATGAAGAATTTAATAACTTACTGGATAACCCTCGTACATTCATGTATTTATTTTTTTTTATCATGGCATTTTTATCTTCATTCTTCAACCATAACAGGACTTCACTTTGCGAACAATATACCTGAAATGTGACTACTTTTTGGGGTGTTGTGTAAAGAATGCAACAAGTTTTCCGGTTGAACCTAATATGCCCATAATCAAGTAGTAGTGTCACCATTACATCATGATGATCATCACGACAATTATCATTGTTGTTGTTTGGATCGATGTTTTACAAAAAAAAAAAAAAAGTGTAATGAAACAATGACAAGACAGCGGGCAGACAGAGTTCAGTCAGATACAACAGTATGAAGAGTCAAGTTTTAAAGAAGCAACTAGTGACTACAGCATAAGAAGCGTTCAACCGTAGTTTACACACAACAACACACAAAAGACCTGATGGATAATTTACAAAAAAAAAGGCAAAATTAACAAAATGTAAGAGAGAAGGAAATAAAAAAGGCACACAAAACGCATTCAACTAGCAAAACACGGCCTTAAACGACGGCAACAACTAATGCAAATACAACAACAATCTTTGCAACCAGGGGCCACGGCAACAATATGACCAACAGCAGGAAACGTTTCTTTTTTATTTGTAAAATTTTTTCTTTTGCCGTTTTGTTGAATTATTGTCTGCCCCGACAGTGTTTAGTTTAAAAACAAAACAACAACATTAACAACATGCGAGTATATTTTTAGTTCTACTTTTTTTTTGTTGCTGTCTTTAAACATTTCAAACGTGTTCAAGTGGTCAGTTAGCAATATACACAGGTAAGAAGACCGACCGACAGACAGACAGACGGACCCACTAGTGGTCATCACCATCATAACGATAATGTCGTTATAACCAGCCGATGATCTTACTGCATTAAATAATATGGGATATTTTTATAAATTATAAATACAGCTGCTGTTTACACACTTGACTCTTCAGTTAACAGAGCCGTTAAATAATGTATTCGTGGACTTAGATATTTTGCTTAAGCTTTTGTTTACTTTAAGCATACAACAAAATTACCACAATCACTTAAAATTTTCTGGAGAAAGTTTGTCACATAACAACTGATTCAAATTCGACTAAAGAATGAAAAAAGTTGTGATGTGATATCGACAGAAAACTAGTTATATTTCTTTGTTTGAGGATTATGCTTTTTGATAAAATTTTTCATATTTTCGTGAAACCACAATTTTTCGTTTGTTTAGGCCTCTTCGACAAAAGTTAGTTTCAGTTACTTCAATTTAAGAAATTTTGTTTATCACAAGAGTTTTCATTTTTTCACTTATTCCGCGGTTTTTTGTGTACTTTCGATTTTTATAAAATTGATTAATTTTTAGTTTTATTCCTATGATTTGTGACCGATATTATTATTCGATAGATAACAAAGTGTGCACACATACTTTTTCAGTCGCTACAATAGAATCGAATTTTGTGACAAAAACAAGATGTTTTGCATTGAAGCCTGATAACCATCGTTCGTTTAAAGAAAACGGCTGCTGAAAATGATCGATTGTTGGCGGAAACTTACGGTCGCGCGATTCAATAGTGGTGATTTCGACACACAAGACAACGAGAGGCCTGGTCAGTTGGTAATCTTGAGGATAAGGAAACATTATTTCATGAAGATTGTTGTCAAAAGCATGAAGAACTTGTGTTATCACTGCGAGTCACACAAGAAGCCATTTTTCTATGTCTAAAAGCATTGTGATTCATTCAAGTAAATTGGATCCCGTAAGAACTAAAGCCGACAGATGTTGAAAGACGATTTTGCATGTCGGAAATGAAACGGCAAAAGGAAGTTATTTTTGCAACGTATTGTTACTGGCGATAAAAAATGTGCCCATAACGAGAACATAAGCCTGGTCAACCAGCCAATTTAACGCCAAAGCCGAATTACGCCAATGAAATGCTTTTTTTTATGTGGGATCACAAGGGTGTTTTGTGTTATGATCACAGACGTTCACAGGAGATCTGTACCACTAACAATTAATTTAGTTAAAGCGAGCAATGAACGACAAACGAACAGAATATTCCAGCAGACACGAGGGCATAATCTTCCATTTTGATAACGCTCGTCTAAATGTTGCAGAACCGGCTAAAAAGAATGTAGAAAACAGTGGAATGGAAAGTTTTGTTTCATTCGCCTTATAGCCCAAACCTTACTGCGTCTGACTACCATTTGCTTCGATCGATGCGGAACGTTCTTATTGGAATATGCTTCACTTCAGAACAGGGTTTTAGAAATTGTTTTAAGTCATTATTTACCTTAAAAACTGCAGTAGTTTTTGCCGCGTAATCTATATGCTACCAGAAACATGGAAAAAAAATAGTGGACAACGATGGACAACATTTTGCATTTTTTAAGCAAAAAAAAATCGACATTATTAACTTGTATACCTATTACAAATATAAAAGTTTTTATTTCGGGTTATACGCCTGTGTTTTTTCTAAGGAATATTTAAAAAAAAGTCGATTTTTTAAATCAATGTCTTTTAAATGTGGAAAATGTGACAATCTAGTGGGCGATTTAAATTCTTATCGCAAGATACAGGGTGTCCGCCGGGAAGGTGTAGTACTTTGTTTATAATTTTTGATTAAATAATAAATATTTTATTTAATGTCAGATGGAATACAACATCAGATAAATATCCGCCTCTGCTAGCCTCACAAATGCGAACCTTTTTTAAAACATTTTTCATTACATTCTCACACATTTCACGGGGCATTTCATTTATTTGAGTTGCTTAAGCGTTTCCGTTTTGTTGGTATAAACCTTACTTTTCAGATATCCCCAGAAAAAGAAGTCCGGAGCAGTCAAATCAGGCGACCGTGGAGGCCAATCAACATCACCATTTCTTGGAATAACTTATTGTGGAAAGAGGTCTCGCAGTAATTCCATTGTAATCCATGGTCTTGTGAATATCCCTTCCGGGGGCACATTCATGGTCTTTATAGTGCGTAACCAGCTATCTAGATCTTTGCAACTGGGGGAAAAAGGGAGCCCAGTTCCCTGAAGACAGGCAGGGAGTCAACTGGAAGCTCCACTTTATTTCCACGGGGATCAGTGGCTCGCGGAGTTCATTATTTCTCTCTTTAGACTTATAATAGTTCTCTGGCTGATCATTGAGGTTGGCCCCTATATGGGAGTATCGTGGTGGTTGTGGTTTTGCGGCCCCATAAGGGAATTATGAAAATTATGGTGGCCAGGATCATCTCACTGATAATGACACGCAAAGTGAATGATCCAGTCCAGTGAGCATGCTAGACATGTGTTCTGGACAGGAGTAGGAAAGTCTCCAACTCTTTAGCAAGGTGTGATGGTTTGCAGCCCTGCCCTGGAATCATTAAAGTTGCAACTAGGTGGTTCTGTTGCTTAGAATTATGTCTTCGGCTTCCTAGGACGTTCCAAATTATACAATAGTGGTTTGTCCATGGCCAGGTGCGCATACAAAACAAATCACACTCTTGTTACTACCACATGTTAATCAAGCCCAAAGCATGCGTGCAGTTGTGGCATTAAAAAGTTGTCAATCATATTACGATATCGCTTCCCATTCACAGTTACCGATACGCCGCTTGCATTTTCACAGAAGTAAGATCCAATGATTCCTCCTGACTAAATTACACACCAGACTGTCACTTTTAATGGATGCAAAGGTGACTGTTGAGTGATTTGAGGGCTTCTCATTCCCCAGAACCGATTCACATATCCATTTAAATGAAAATCTGCCTCGTCAGTCATTATGATTTTTTCATGGAAATCGGGGTTGTCATGGGCGAGCTGTAACATCCTACTGACATATGTACGGCGGCGTAAATGATTTTGTGGAAGAAGCTCTTAGGTCAACTGGATCTTATATAGCAAAAAATTTTAAATCCTTTTGCAAAATTGTGGCTAAAGTTGTTCTTTGAAGACCAAGCTCCTGAGCACGGCGTCAAATTGAGGTTAATGGATTGTTTTAAACACTTTCTCAAGCAGTAGTATTGTTTTCAGCCGATCCTGTTCGGAATCATTCACTACACAATAAATAGCGCTTTTTGTTAGCACGTTGTTGCTCCCAAAACTTTCACGTAACTTTCTCATCGTCACAGTAATCGCTGATTTATTTTTATCAAATGTTTTAACGATCAATATACGTTGGTTTATCGAATATTTTTCCATAACAAATTTGCCATTCGCGACTGACAAATATGAAATGTCAAGACTAATTTTTAAAAGAATGGAAGCAAACGCAGTAGTATACCTTCCTGCCGGACAGCCTGTACAACAATGAGAGTTATGAATATGCTGTTATAAGTTTATTTTTTTTCAACTCTTTAGGTAAAACATTAAAATTTTAATTTAAATAAAAATTATGAAACACACAAACGAACTATCAAGACTAATGTTTACCACAATGGCGACAAAAAAGTTATACCTTCCCGGCAGACACCGTATAGCCAAGATATGCACAATTTCATCTGTAGTGTTTAATGGTGTATGGTTTTGCCAAGTTGAAGCTATATGTCATTCGCTACTCACATATTGTGCTGTAATAAATTAATTCTTATTATTTGTTATCGACAGTTTGGAGTCACTGATGTAATTGAAGCAGTAACGGCAGCGGCACTGTCAATAATTTTTAATCTATATTTCCTTAAAAATACTATCCGATGTATAAAATTTTTAATTTTTCAGAAAACTTATTCCTTCAAAACTTATCTCCCCCCGGGGGCACATGATAGTCTTTTTGGAACCTACTATTCCATTTAGCCTGGTGTCTTGCGGGGTAAAAGGGAGCCCAGGCATCTCAAAGGCTAGTAGGAGTCACCTGGACAATCCACATATTTCCACGGGAATCAGTTGCCCCAGAGTACACTATTTGTTCTCTTTAGACAATGATGTGCTCTGACTGGTTATTGAGGTTGGCCCCTATATGGGAGTATCGTGGTGGTTGTGGTTTCGGACCCTCGTGAGAGTTTGTGGGTCGGAACATTCAAATTAACACAATGAATGGTTCAGGTTCAGTGAGTATGAATGCTGTCGTGTTCTTGATAAAAAAGAGCTTCATGCGTTCTGGACCAGGAGTTGGAAAGTCTCCAACTCTTTAGCAAGGAGTGAAGGCTGCGGCCTACTACGGGCTTTCGAAATTGCTACTAGAAGTGACCGGAGGATATACGTATTTGATGGCCTTCTAGGGCATGGTTGATGTCCAATTAACCAAGTGGTTTGACCACCATCTGATTATGACTATATGGTCGGTGCAGATGTAAATCAAATCACACTCCTTCAAAACTTAGTGCGACACTTGCAGGGATTAAATAATATAAAGGAGATATAGGAAACCCATATATACGACTCACATTTGTTATGTGAATTTAAAGTTACAAAAATAATAATGCACTTTTTTAAAGTTCTGCCTTTTAGCTTATTATTAAGTGATATTGGATTTCAGTCTGTTTTTATTATTTCTTCACTGTTGTTGGTGTGATGTCTAACAATGTATTTTATGTTGTTGTTGTTCTTGCTGTTGTTATAGCTTTTGTCATCTTATGAGTGTAATTTTTTTTCTTGTATCTAAGTAGTTTGTATGTGTTGAAATTAACACATCTCCCTTTTTATTATTATTACTATTATTATATGTTATGCTTTGTTATCCACCTAAATACATGAACACTCATACAAACACATCCTACATACTGTTGGCCCGAATAAAAAGAAGTAGCTGTTGAGTCGATTAACTAACTAAACACACTTGGTCAGATTATAACAAACAGCCAGTTTGCCATTGAACCAGCTAAAACCAGAGAAGTATGTTTGGCCATCAGTTACACTGGCTCGCTGGCTGTCTGGCTGACTGGCTGACAGGCTGAACAACTTAAATAATTTTTGACACTTTTGTTTTTAAATGAGCCATAAATTTGTCATGATCATAAAGAGAGTGAAAAGGGATTAAGACCAAAAAAAAAAAAAAAACTAAAAGGATTTTAACGCCTAAATTAACACTAAATTAAAATGGGAAATTAAGTTTTCACATAAAAAAGGTTCGATCTTGTAGTTGTTGTTTTGTAAAATGATAAATGCATGTGAATGAAATTGTTTTTAAATTGTTAAGTCAATTGTATATAATTAAACAGCTTAACACAGAAATTAATATGTCCATATTTTGTTTTTTGTTTTAAATATTTCTAGATTTTAATTTAATAAATCTTTAAGTAAAATCAGTAGCGATGATCAGTGAGGGAATTTATGTAAGACGAACTTATTTTTAATAAGAAAATTTCATTATGTTTGAATTGCAGCTAAAAATCTATTAGCTAGATAAATAAATACACTTTTAATAGATTTTTATAAAAATGATATACATAAGTTATTGCCTCGCAAAATTTTGACAGCTGTCAGTCTAATTTCTTGGTTAACTAAAAATTTAAAAATGTCAAATCAAAAGTATTTCTATAAAAGATCTGGATACCATAGTTTCCCTGATTCCAAATGTCTCGAAGATTGTGATTTTAATTTTAAATGCAAAGAAGGTTTTTGAAAAAAACAGAACATCTCCGATACGCATTGCTCCGTGAAAATCCCACCAATCTTGAATTATTTGGGAAAGTCTTAAAAAACTATTTTATCTCGCTTAAAACTCTTGAGATTCATTCTTAACACGAGAAATTGGGGGCAACATAAACTGATGGTGGAGAATTAATTTATTAAGACAGCTTAATGTGCAAGTGTTGGACAGCAAAATGTTATATATGGTATAGATAGTGGTTGAATTGTCTATAATATGATTAAATGTTAAGAGTTGAGCTGTCATCCATTGGCATTTCTTCATTAAAAGGTTGGAAAATTTTGAGCGTGAAAGAGTGTAGCGCTTGAGAAAAAATATTAATTGTGAAAATGTACAATCAACTTGATGAAAATTTCACTGTATCACAAATTAGCAAGAAAACACCTTCACCGTGAATTCTCTGTAATACCAAACCATATTTTTTGTGGCGAAGATTGGCTAATGTTGACATCAGTGACCAATGGTTTCAGCAAAATGGCGCCGCAAATCACACATCAACCCAAACAAATCAGTTATTGCATGAGAAATTCCCCCCGGGGACACAATGATATGTTTTGATGGAAATCCAACATCATTACATGTGTTAATGGGGGAAAAATGGGAGTCCAGTCTTCTTCAAGGCTAGCAGCAGCCAACTGGACAATTTCACTACATTTCCACGGGAATCAGTAAAGCCCCAGAGTTCAGCTATTTGTCTTTTTTCCTTTTAGCTGTTTTCTGTCTGATTATTGAGGTTGGCCCTTCGGGAGTATCGTGGTGGTTGTGGTTTCGCAGCCCTCATGAAAATGACTAAGGGATCAAGGGATTAAGGATCACTTTTACTGAGAATAATGGGTGAATGATCCGTATCCAGTACACATGTTTGTCATGTGTTCTGAACCAGGAGTTGAATAGTCTCCAGCTCTTCAGCAAAGAATGGTGGTTGGCGACCCTGCTTCGAAACCTTCATAATTGCAACTAGGAATAACCTGTTATTAGAAATTAGTCTTTGGCTTCCTAGGGCGTAGAGCACATATCATATCGCCCCCCCTCCCCCGGGGCACATTTATCGGTCTTTATAGAATACTTGACTATCTAGACCTGTGGAACTTGGGGTACCCCCCGGGGGCACATTTATGGTCTTTATAGTACGTAACAGCTATCTAGATCTGTGCAACTGGGGGAAAAAGGGAGCCCAGTCCCCTAAAGTCAGACAGGGAGACAACTGGAAACTCCACTTTATTTCCACGGGGATCAGTGAGCCGCAAAGTTCATTATTTGTCTCTTTAGACATTTAATAGTTCTCTGACTGATCATTGAGGTTGGCCCCTATCTGGTAGTATCGTGGTGGTTATGGTTTCGCGGCCCCATAACAGTATAATGGTTATTATGATGGCCAGGATCATCTCACTGATAACGACACGCAAAGTGAATGATCCAGTCCAGTGAGCATGCTTGACATGTGTTCTGGACAGGAGTTAGAAAGTCTCAAACGCATTAGCAAGGTGTGATGGTTTGCAGACCTGTCCTGGAATCATTAAAGTTGCAACTAGGTGGTTCTGTTGCTTAGAATTATGTCTTCGGCTATCTAGGACGAGCATGACGTTCCAAATTATGTATAGTGGTTTGTCCACCATCTGATTAAGGCTACATAGCCAGGCGTGGATGCAAAACAAATCACACTCTGTGCAACTTGGGGTATAAGGGACCCCAGTCCCCTGAAGTCAGCAGGGGTACAACAAGAAACTCCACGTTATTTCCACGGGAATCAGTGAGCTCGAAGAGTTACCCTATTTGTCTCTTTAGATATTTAGCTGTTCTCTGAATGATTATTGAGGTTGGCCCCTATATGGGAGTATCGTGGTGGTTTTTGGTTTCACGGCCCCATAACAGACAGGTCAGTTTTTATACGGTGGCCAGGATCATCTCCCCATTAATAACATCCGAGGTGAATGATCCAGTCCAGTGAGCATGGTAGACATGTGTTCTGGACAGGAGTTGGAAAGTCTCCAGCTCTTCAGCAAGGAGTGCTGGTTTGCAGCCCTGCTCTGGAATCACTAAAGTTGCAACTAGGAAAGGCCTCTTGAAAGAATTAGTCTTCGGCTTTCTAGGGCGCAAATGACGTTTGTTTTAAAATCATTCAAAGTGGTTTCACCACCATCTGATTAAGGCTAACTGCCAAGTACAAATGTAAATCAAATTACGCAATATCATATCGCCCAAGTGGTTTGCCCACCGTCGAGTAATGGCATACACACGCTAGGTACGTCATATTACGCATTTCATGAGAAATTTTCCGGTCGCTTAATTTCACGATTTGGCGATGTCAATTGATCGCTTCGTTCTTGTGATTTAACGCCGCTGGATTATTTTCTCTGGAGCTATTTTTTGTGGAGCAGCACTCAGAGGCTGCCCCTACATATGCAATGTATTGTGCCAGAACTATAAAATCAGGTTAGAGGGAGGAGGAAAGAGGGAGTAATGTTTGCGGACATTAAATTTGAACTTTCCTACGTTGAAATTGACAGGAAAGATTTCAAAAGGGAGTTTATTCCACATACGGACTGTTCTGCTAAAAACGAATTTTTCTTGCAATGCATAGTGCGATTCATTAATTTCCTTAGAGCACTTACCATTGTAGTAACGATAAAACAATGAAATACAATCCAGATTGCATCGATGCTCCAGAGAATCAATAGAGTTGGATACACTACTTTGGAGCGCCGGCCCATACATGAGAGTTATATTCCATCTTTGGACGGATATAGGTGGTATAAATAGTACGTAGATCGGATGAAGTGAAATATCTCCTACACTGTTTTAGAAAACCGAGACACTTGAAAGCTTCTTTAGAAACCTTAAAAATGTGTTTAATCCATTGAACACCACACTGAATTTTCATGTCAAGAACATCAAGAGTTTTCGATTCGTATATCACCCATCTATGCGTAAGCATGCAACATTGTGTGTTATGGGCATTCAAATCTCTACTCTACTCTATTCACACGAACCCATTCCGAGATTATTGCGAGATCGTGATTGACCATTCTACCAAACAAGTAAACTTCATTGTGATGTATCAGTAATTAGCGTATAGAAAAAATTTCCTTATTCAGCTTATAGCCCAATTCTTGTTAAGAGTGAATTGGATTAGAGTATAGCAAAGATTAAGTTAAACAAAAAGATGAGTAGTGGCATATATTCTCAGCCTTTGCCTGCTGGTGTCATTTGCTCGAAAAGACAGTCTTCAAGCAAAGATCATGCCTTCTTATCAGAATTATATACCGTTAATATTGTATCGTCACTACAAACGGCCATTGATAAAGTTCAAAGGATATATAAAAAGAGCTGATCTATTGGCCACGATATACACGTGGACATTTTACGAGTATTGGAAGAGTAAGTCACAATGAAAACTTGTCATGACTAATATAACTGGCTACCATTTTTTACAACCAATGCAAACAGTCTGACCTAAATGTGCAGGATGACTTTTCACTTAATTAATTTTTATGATCGCTTCCTAGTTGGTTAGGGGGAGCCTTATCGTTAGTATGTTAACACTGTATTCATTTCGACCTGTAGTTTTCGTACGAAATTTCTTGCGCATGTATGTTCAAATCCCATAATTTTAACACCCAAACAATATGGAGAAGGGTGCATTTTGAAAACAGAGGAGCTGATTAATCTCAAGGGTAACTCGCCAGATGTCTATTAAAAAAAAAGAAAAGGTGCCAGGTAATGGACACTCCATTATAAAATTAGAATTGATATGTTAAGCTTAAGCAAAAGGAATGAGGAATTAAAATGTAGAGCTCCAACAAAAATTGGGTATTAAATCAGCTGCAAATTAAACAAATCGAGGTATAATGGCATTAATAATACAATGAAATATTTTAGCTAAGCTGAAGAGTCAAATGATTTTTGTTATTTGACCAAATACTTGGTGAGCTAAAATTCGCAAGTTAAGTATCAGTTATTTAATTGTACATCATCTAGCAATGCTATAGTAGTTTAACTAGTTATTTCATGTTATGGAGTTTTAAGATATTAATGTACTGTGACAAAAAGTCGCCTGGTGTCAACTTTAACTTCTTAAAGGCTTTTTGTTTCCAAATTTTAATGTTTTTGTTGTAGTCACACTAATGCGTTCATTACGACTTTTTGTTTTTTTTTGTTGCTGTTCTTAGTCTTGTTCATATTGTTATTTGTACATATTCGTGGTTTACAGTAGTCATCCACTGCTTAATGCATTTCTTTTTGTTGTGGCTGATGTCGTTGTTCTTGTTGCACAACAGACAGGTGAAGCTTAAAACAGAAAACAAAAAAAAATTAATTATATACTCGGACACCTAGACTATCCATTCCAGATATCTGTCTATTAACGTTGCACGATCACATGCTGATTCATATATAAAGCACAAACTAACAGAAGGTTCTGCGGTCCTTCCTCTCGTTCTCCCGTCCGTACTTCCATCTATGCAACTTGTGTATATACAACATCTATTCATTTATATCATACATTACAGCGGGTTATCCATTTTGTTGTTCTTTATTTAAAAAAGCTCAAAGCAAGTTTCAGAGTGCTTCAAGATCAAATTCCGGGTTATTGATGGGAAATTGTTTAATTTAATTTTAAGAACTTTCCTTAACTTTAATTAGGGGTGGGCAAATTTGAGGTTAGACATTAAACTGGCTTAAAACAAACACTTTTTTTCGACAAACTTTTACGACGCCATCGTTAAGTAGAAACATGGGAATTAGTAATGAAATTTAATGCTGCGAAAATGGCCATCTCTGGCACATCGGCTGACGTTCGCTATTTTTGCAAAATTTTAAAGCACGTTTTGCCCAAAAGTTTTGCTTATCTCGTTATTAAATCGCCGAATGTCGCCTTTCAGAGCATCAGTTGTTTGTATGTTGCTAAGGTATGCATGATAAGATTTGCGTCAGTACCTAGCTGTGTAAGACATAACCTGACGGTGGATCATACCATTGTGGATGAAATGTGGCGCTATCCTCGTCCTAGGAAGCCTTCAGATACGCATATCCTCCAGTCACTCCTAGTTGCAACTTTAAGAAGAGTTGCTTGCTGAAGAGTTGGAGACTATTTAACTCATGGTCCAGAACTTATGAAGCTTAATAAAATTTAAGAACACAATCGCAATCATGCTCACTGGACCTGGAACAAACATTGTGTTCATTGTGAATGATCCGAAGCACACAACTTAAACGAGGGTCTTGAAACCACAACCACCACGATACTCCCGAAGGGCCAACCTCAATAATAAGTCAGAGAACAGCTACTGGGGCTTTACTGATTCCCGTGGATATAAAGTGGAATTGACTAGTTGGCTCCTGCTAATCTTTAAGGGGACTAGGCTCCCTTTTACCCCCGTTGACACATGTAATGACGGTAAGATTCCGTCAAAACATATTAATGTGCCCCCGGGGAAGGGGGGGGGGGGGTGTTGCTAATGTACACCAAAAAGCCAAAGGCCACTGATGTCAACATTAGCAACCAATTGTGACCACATAAAATTTGTTATTATTGTTTGGTAACGCAGCGAATTCTAAGTAAAGGTGATTCTGTGCTCATTTTCGAAAACATACTGGTCGATAATGCTGCCTGAAAGCATAGCGGACCATATGGTCACTTTCTTTGGATGCATTGTCCCATATGCGACTGTATTGTTTGTTTACATAAACTGGCAATTGAAAATGAGCTTCATCACTAAAGATGATTTTGCAGTCAATTTACATACGTGCAACACAAATAGTAGTCGTGCCCAACTGTTGTGAACGTCGGCGGATCCAGGCTCATCCGCAAGACGTTGCTATATAGCAGCTATGTTGGATCTCTGTTGCCACTACGAGCCATAGTACATTGTGTTTTGTCTCCCCCCGGGGGCACATATATATGGTCTTTATAGAACTTCGTCTATCTAGACACAGTGCAACTGGGGGAAAAAGGGAGCCCAGTCCCCTGAAGACAGGCAGGTTATCAACTGGAAACTCCACTTTATTTCCACGGGAATCAGTGACCCGCAGAGTTCCATTATTTGTCTCTTTAGACACTTAACTGTTCTCTGGCTGATTATTGAGGTTGGCCCTATATGGGAGTATCGTGGTGGTTGTGGTTTCGCGGCCCCATATCAGTCTATGTTCTATGGCGGCCGGGTTCTTTTCACCTTTAATAACACCTACCTGGTGAAATGTTCCCAGATCCAGTGAGTATGCTAGACATGTGTTCTGGACAGGAGTTGGAAAGTCTCCAACTCTTAAGCAAGGAGTGATGATTTGCAGCCCTGCTCTGGAATCATTGAAGTTGCAACTAGAAAGTTC
The DNA here is from genome assembly GCA_030448955.1 of Trichopoda pennipes. NCBI lineage: Eukaryota > Metazoa > Arthropoda > Insecta > Diptera > Tachinidae > Trichopoda > Trichopoda pennipes. The sequence goes on from JASKUP010000094.1 coordinate 1,268,363, forward strand.
TGTTGCATAGAATTATAGCTTCGGCTTCCTAGGACGAGCTTAACGTTCCAAATTATGCAGTGGTTTGGTCCACCATCTGATTAAGGCTTCATGGCCAGGCGCGGATGTAAATCGAATCACACAGTTGTGTTTGGTCTGTTGTCAGCAACTATACTGTGAGCCTCGAATGTAGCGATTCAAATATGCACAGCGATCTCAGAAGGAGACTGATTACGAGAAAACCCACGCGACATTTACAAAGAGGTACAATAAAATTTTCACTATTTTGATAGAAACTTTTCACAAATAAAATTCTTTGCTCAAGGGTATAACGTTCCATGTGTTATTTCATTAATTTAATTTTCCAATGCCAAAGGATGATAGCTCAATTCTTTACATTTAATCATTTGATGGACAACTTTGTTTCTAACCTCAAATTTTCCCAACCGATATATCAAGCTCTACAAAGACTTTAATGACATTTGAAATAGCTTCAAATAAAACTAAGTTTCACTTTTTGGAGTGCAAAGCGGGTCAGCATTGACGGAGCTTTCTGTTTAACTAATGTTACTAAATTCAAGTTATAAAATGCGTTCCACAAAATGGATAACTCTATATAGTTGCAAGTTGTTGGCTATTTCATACACATACGTATGTAAAAGAACATGTAATTGCGTGTTTGTATGTATTAAATGAATGTGGTTTTATGTTATAAGAATAAAGTTATTCTTCTTCTTCTTCTTCCTCTTGCCAATATTATTTTTTGCCGGCCGGTTACAACGATCACTATAAAAAAAAATAAAAACACTTTTTTTTCTTGCTTTGTTTCGTTTAATGTTGTGTTGTGCAATGTATCAAGGTTTATTGCTGTTGTTGTATATATAAAATCACACCAACAGACGTTTTATACCATAACAAAACAAACCCATGAACAATGTTAAATGTACATAACAAACATACAATCATACATATGTATGTATGTATGTACATTTAGCAAAAATTGCAAACTAAATTGATTGTTTGAAATAAACGGTTGATGATCGTTTAACTGATTGTCATTTGCTTGTCTATTCTCAATACCTTGTTTGCCAGCTTGTTGACTTGCTGGCTGTTGCTGTCCATATCTCCATCCTGTCTATACTTCCGTCTGTGTGACTTGTGTTTGTTAACGGTTACAGTGACGTCTTGAAGTCTAGTATTGCTTAATTTTCGTTATTTAAAGTTTGCCAAACTTCTTTTGTGTTTTCAATTGCCAAACATGATAATTATTGAGATCATTATTGTCTTCGTAAAAAAACAAAAAAAAAACAAGTTGTATGTCCCGACCCTGAATAAAAATGATATACAGTTGTTGAGCTAAAGTTATTCTTTGTACATACACACCAGTAGTATACACTTAACGACAAAATAAAGTTTATTTCATTAAACAGAAAAATAGGGTGTCTAGTTTTAATCGGTTTTTTAGGACAGTTCAAATAGTTTAATCTGCAGTCAAAATTTAGGACATTTCCATTTTACTTAAAAGTGTTAATTTTTGATTAATTAATTAATGTACTGCGTTTATTTGGTAAACGGTATTGAAATCATTTTACAAATGAGATAAATATCTATATTTTAAATAAAAATGTATTCGATATAACAGCCAGCTAAAGTATGTTTTTAAATTTTAATTAAAAAAACCGTTACGTTAGCACAACTCAAGACGAATCAAATACTAGATGATGGCTATGGCTGATTCGTCAGGGCGTATTAATTACCAGAGAATTGAAAAGATGAATTCTTCCATATTCTCGAAATTACAAAACTATATTCGAATATTTGAAAGAGAGAAAAAATTGTGAAACGAATTCCGATCGATCACCTTAACTTCAGCCGAAGAAAGACAAATCTTGAGAATTGCATCAAACTCTATTCCTCCAGCATCTTAAAAAAAGCTGGTACCAAATTGGTACGAATTTCAACGGTAATATTGGGTGGGCAAATTAAAGGTTAGGAAGTAAACTGTTTGTCAAATGATTACAAGTCAAGAATTGTGCTATCATCATTTGAACATTTGTTTAGTGGAAATTTGGGAAATTTAAGCATGAAAAGTTATACTTTTGAGCGGAAGATTTTAACCGTGAAAACTGAGCAACCTTTCCTTGCAACCTGGCTACTTCTGAGATTGCTGTGCCCTATTTAATCGCTAAATTCGAGGCTCTACGTATTGCTACTGACAATAGACCTGAACAATATGCTCTTAGTGGGCATTGTGAATCAAACATAGCTGCTGAACAAGAAAATGTTGAGATTTCGAGGCTCAAGCATTGCTGTTGACAATAAACCAAAACAATACGCTCTGGCACTACGAGTGAGCCAAACATAGCCGCTATACAGCAAAGTGTTGAGAATGCGCCTGCAATATCAACTTGTTAACGTTCGTAGTATTTTCTTCAACATTTTGCACAAACGTCTTCATCTGCATGCTCAAGAACTTCAACTCGTTCAAGATTTAAAGCCGGCCATTCTGTATATTGAACGTTGTGTCAAATTGGCTGTTAGAAAAACTGAACGAAAATAACGCATTTTTCAACAAAATCATCTTTAATGATCAGGCGCATTTTCATTTAGCCGGTTATTTAAACAAACAAAATTGTCGCTTATGGAATTCAAAAGATCCATAGTACCCGAAAAGCCGAAGAAAATGTTCTTATGATGCGGTTTGTGGTTGTTGTGAATCTTCTGCCTACCAAACTGTAATAACCAATTTTTTATAGCTATAAAAGTGACCTTAGGTTTCAGGAAGATGGCGCTGCAAGTTACACAGCTATCCAGTTATTGCTAGAGAAATTTCTTGGTTGCGTAATTTAGCTATTTGTCGATTTCAATTAGCTGGCTTCCTGTTGTGATTTCACACCACAAGTTTTAGTTTCTCTAGGCCCGTTTGAAAGATCGGTTTTATGTGATCAACCCACATACAACTAAATTTCTGAAAGATGAAAATCGTACAGGGCCTCAAAAGGGGTCTGAGTACAAGCAAGCTGATCGAATTTTACGAAGTGATACAGTAAATTTTTCACTATTTTGATAGAAAATTTTCACAATTAAAATTCTTTGCTTAAGAATCTAATATTCCATGGTTGAAATTTCCTAACTTTTTACTAAATAAATGTCAAAGACTAACAGCTCAATTCTTGACATGTAATCGTTTAACAGATAATTTACTTCCTAACGTCAAATTTGTTTATGCGAAATCTAATCATGTTTCGCTGTTTGAATACCGATTTTTAAATCATGAGAACAAAATGGCTTAAAATAATCATTTGCTAAATTTGATTATTCCATTAATAAGAAAGAAGCGACGCTTAAAATACAAATCCTTAGTAGGAACTCAGTTTATTTCATAAGGCTGTAGTTTTAGAATAAAATAGTTCTTGAAAAAACGCACCGGCTTCAAAAAGAATATAAATTTTAATTAAAGCAAAAAAAGAAGGACACCCTTTAAATATTTTTTTTATTTACCACCAATAATTAATTTTAGTGATTTCATTTAAAAATAACATTTTTGTTATGAGCACGCTAAAAAGCGATTGAACAAATTTTCATCTACGCATGATATGTAAGCGGATATGGGAATACATATTTTGTTTAAATTTCCACATTCTGCACGATTTGTAAGGAGTACCCTTCAAATTTATGTTCAAAATTTAGGAATCTATGTAAGTTAAAAATATAAGCTCACATAGCTCGCAACACATCCCTATGGCCCGCTCTCATGGCTAATACATGTCCCTATAGACACACCCTTTAGTTTAAACGTTAATTTTCTTAGGGCCTTTTATTATAAGCGCTCTCTTTAGTAATATGTGGACTGTCAGACAATTACGTTCTAAAATATACATGGGAATAGGTGTGTTGAATAGGGACACCCTTTAATTTTTAAAATTAAATATAGAAAATATTAAGAAGCGGTAAAAATGTAATTTTTAAAGCCGGTTTAAAATATTCGCCTTTCCTCGATTAATCGGTTAATTACTTGTATTAAATGATTTCTTGGTTTAGTTAGGCGTAAGATTCATCTAATTCTTGTGCCATCACTTGGCTAGGAAAAGATTGGATACTGAATAACAACTAGAAAGTTAAAAGATCTATTTTACTCTTAAAGATCTGTGTGATTCGATTTACATCCGCGCCTGGCCATGAAGCCTTAATCAGATGGTGGATCAAACCACTGCATAATTTGGAAAGTCATGCTCGTCCTAGGAAGCCGAAGCTATAATACTATGCAACAGAACTTTCTAGTTGCAATTTCGATGATTCCAGAGCAGGGCTGCAAATCATCACTCCTTGCTTAAGAGTTGGAGACTTTCCAACTCCTGTCCAGAACACATGTCTAGCATGCTCACTGGATCTGGGAACATTTCACCAGGTAGGTGTTATTAAAGGTGAAATGAACCCAGCCACCATAGAACCATAGACTGATATGGGACCGCGAAACCACAACCACCACGATACTCCCATATAGGGGCCAACCTCAATAATCAGCCAGAGAACAGTTAAGTGTCTAAAGAGACAAATAACAGAACTCTGCGAGCTTACTGATTCCCGTGGAAATAAAGTGGAGTTTCCAGTTGTACCAATGCTGACTTCAGGGGACTGGGCTCTCTTTCTCCCCCAGTTGCACTGGTCTAAGTTGTTGCTATCTCCAAAGACCATATACATATATGTGCCCCGGGGGGGTAGATCTTAAAGATCTATTAAAATTGTAATAAATATTTTAATTCATGCTCTCCAGTGTTATTCACTGTGTGTTTAGGTAATTTTATTTTCTATAAGGTGTCCGCCGGGAGGTATACTACTTTGATATGTACGTATATTGTCTGACGGGGTTTGATTTATTTGGGTATTATTTTACGTCAACCGGCGTCAAATTTCAGCTATACTCAATATACAGATACTCAGTATAGAGAGAACACTGAAGATGGCATATAGCCGCAACCGGTATGTTCACAAACCAAATTTGACGCGGGTTGACGTAAAATCATAACCAAGTATACTACATTGTTTTGCCGCCATTATGGTAAACATTAGTCTTGACTGTTCATATGTGGCAGTCGTGAAGTAGACATGTGGCAAATTTATTATCGAAAAATATTCCATAAACAAAGAACGTGTTTTAATCGTTAAAACATGTTATCAAAATCAATCATCGATTACTGTGACGATAAGAAAGTTGCGTGAGTTTTTTGGAAGAAACAACGTGCCAACAAAATGCACTATTTATTGTGTGGTGAATGATTTCGAAGAAAGAAGGTCTGTAGGTGATAGACCCAAGCATGGACCACAATGTATTGTAAGATCGGCTGAAAACATTACTGCTGCTCAAGAAAGTGTTTAAAACAATCCATCAAGCTCAATTCGATGGCGTGCTCAGGAGCTTGGCCTTCAATTTTGCACAAGGATTTGCGTTTGCTTCCATATAAGATTCAGCTGACACAAGAGCTTCTTCCATAAGACCATTTAAGCCGCCGTACATGCCAATAGGATGTTACAGCTCGCCCATAACAACGCCGATTATCATCAAGAAATCATATTGAATGACGAGGCGTATTTTCATTTCTGGATCAGCTTTGCATCCATTTACAGTGACAGTCTGGTGTGCAATTTGGTTAGGAGAAATAACTGGACCTTACTTCTTTGAAAATGAAAACGGCGTAACGGTAACTATGAAAGGGGAGCATTTTCGTGATATAATTGAAAACTTTTGTATGCCACAACTGCATTCTTTGGACTTAATTAACATACGGTATCAACAACACGTTAACGCATCGCATACAGCCAGGATGAATTACTGCGAGATCTCTTTCCACAACAAGTTATTTCAAGAAATGGTGATATTGATTAGCCTCCATGGTCGCCTGATGTGACTGCTACGGACTTCTTTTTGTGGGGATATGTGAAAAGCAAGGTTTATGCAAACAAACCAGAAACGCTTAATGAAATACCGCGTGAAATGTGTGAGAAAACATTAATGAACATAAGATCCATTTCTCTTTCTTTTAAGCAAAAATCATAAACAAACAAAGTAACATACCTTCCAGGGTGTCCCCTGTATATTTTTATATTTTCTTATAAAACTTGAAAACGAATAAACATTTGCAAATTTTTAGCTTTGAAAATTAACTCTGGCTGTTTTTTTGCCACCAAGTGTATTAATATTACTTTGTGTGTGTGTGTATGAGTGTGCTTTAAGAATACAGACAAAAAAACCCAAAATCAGACGGCCAACTTATGAATGCAAAGATGGACAGACATCTGCATCAATAAATTATAATGAGTTTTGCTACTTGTTTTATAAATTAAATGCGTGTTGCTGATGGGCAGATGCTGTTGCTGTTGCCGTTGCTGTTGTGCTGTGCGGTGCTGTGGTGTTAAATTGATTTGGTGCTGCTTCTTGTTTTATTTTTTTGTTTTTTTTTCGTCTTGCACAACTCGAAAAATTTATCGATTTCCGTTGTTCTGGTTGGAATGTTTTGTTTTTGTTTTTGTTTTTTTGCTTATTTATTTTCACCCAATCAATTTAAGCTCGTAAAAAACTACAACAACAAAATGCACTTTAAACTTAAAAGAAACAATCGATTTAAATTGCGTTTCATAACGAATACAATAATAGTGTTATTGTTGTTGTTGTATGTGCTGTTGTTGCTACTACTGCTACTGCTACTGCTACTGCAGTTGGTGTTGTGTTATAGCTGTTGTTGTTTTTGTAATTGTGGTTTTCATTTCAAACTGAAATTACAATAATTTCTGCACAAAATTAATTGACGACCAGACAGACGTCTTTAATTTTACAATTTAACACTTTTGTAAGAAGTTTCTTTGCAAATTAATTTTATAACTTGTTAAAGGGAGGAAAGTTGTTTGTGCCTTTTAAGGGAATTTATTATTATTGTTGCTGTTGTTGTTGTTAGCCATAATTTTTAATTATTTGTTGTGGCTGTTTGTTTGTTACCTTTAGTTGAAATTGTTTTATATTTTAATTAAATAACTTACACATCCACATCCTCACACTCTCACAGCTGCTTTTTAATTTTATGACAATATGTTTTTATGTTAATTATTCGTTCTATTGAGATTTTTAGTGTGTTTATTTTGCACTAACAAATTAACAAAAGTGTGCAAAAAAATTAACTTAAAACCACAAAACACCTCATTAACTTTTTAGCTGATTTTTTTTTTTTATTAGCCAATTAAAAAAAAACAAACATAAAAACAAAAACAAAAGCAGCACCAAATTGTATTTTAGTAGTTAAAATAATGATGATGATTATAAAATGCTCATTAACATCCGCCTCATCATGATGATGAAGATATTAGGGGTTTGTTTGTGTATGTTTAAAAATAAATTTGTATTGACAACAAAACGGTAAATGACACTCTTACACTCCAAATTAAAAGTATTAAATTAAAGTTAAACAAATTTCACACATTTAACTAACACGAACAGCAAACAAATTTGAGTTTAAAAATTATTTGAAAACAAAAAAGAACGACAATAATAATAATAATGATGATGTTTTTATTTAATTTAAATTTATTTAAACCAACTTTTTGGACTAACAATCAATTCAGTGTGTGCCGCTATTTTAACATCAGCAACTTGTTCAAATCGAACTTCACTTAACACTAAACAGACGTTCTGTTTGCAAAGACATCTTCAGTTGAGTTTCTCAAAACTCACACAACAAGTGTTTGTTCTTTCCAGCTTAATCTTTTCTCTATTGTGGCTAGACGACTGGCTGGTTGGCTGTCTGACTTTGTGGCTGGTTAAACTGAGTAAATGTTTTGTCAGCTGGCTGGCGGTTTGGCAAGTGTTGGTGCAATTGAGTGCTCCAACTCATACTGTTGTCTTTAAGATAGTTTTGCTAAGTTTTGTGCGAATTGGATAAAGATACAAATTAAGTCGGGGAACGGAATTCCAAAGTTTTTTTTTAATTTTTTTTTTATTTTGCAATAGAGCAAAAATTTTAAAAATTTATCACATTAAAACAATTTGTTCTAATTAGTTGTCTATTATTGTATTGCACACATACACTTTTACTTGGGCGAAAATCTTAATAAAAGCTGGGCAAATTTGAGGTTAGTAAGTAAATTGTCTATCTAATTACTAAATATCAAAATTTTAGCTGTCATTCTTTAATGTTTATTTGGTAAAACCTTGGGAAATTTTAGTCATGAAACATTACACTTTAAAGCAGTGATGGGCGAACTTTTTGGGTGGCGGGCCAATAAATTAAAAAAAATCTTGCGGCGGGCCTTTAAATTAAAAAAACAAAAACCATAGAGGGTCATTCATTAAAAAATTATGGGGTTGCTGTTCAATTAAAAGTTTTTTTTTTTTTTATTTTATTTTCAAAAAAATTTGCATACAATATTAAATTAATTACGTTAAGGTATAGACCAGGGTAGTTTTCTTAATTCTTGTTGTATTGTCCTATTACTCGGCTATACTGGTCGATCATTAGAGTAAGATTGAAAAAAATTTTCAAATCTTTTTTCCTCCTACGTTTCGCCGGTATTTCCCGGCTTCTTCAGGGAGTATGTACTTTTATTCATTCTAAAAACATCATTAATCAATAATAATATTTAATTAATAATTAATTAAATATCTAATAAAATAATACACAAACCTTAGTACTATTAAATTAAATTGTAACTATTGCTGATCATAATCACTTACATTATGGCCTCAGCGCCATAAAGACATTTTTGAGGCAACTTGGCAACTAAATGTATAGTATGTACTTAAATCATTTTATAATTGCATAAAAATGAAATAATAAAATAAAAGAAAAAATTAATTACAGAAGATGCGTTTCAACTACATTATGTAAATAATTCTTACACAATAGTTTAAACATTGATAATTGTGGTATCAATCTTAAGCTTGATGGTAAATTATTATACATATTACCGCCCGTAACGTCAATACGTTGTTTAGTTCTTTCCAATCTACACCTTGGAATTCTAAGATTAGATACGTTGCGAGTATTAAAATTTGATTGGTTTTGTAAAAATAAAATTGTGGGTTCTGTTACGTTATGTATGCTTTTAAAATCATACATTAAAACTTGATACATATGTAACCCATATAATGGTAGTACCGATCTACTAATTTCTTTATATAGCAATACTGTAGGATAAGTTCTTGGTAAATTATATACTACTTTTAGTGCTTTATTCTGCAAACGTTGTAGAGATTTTTGACACGTATTATTATTGTTGAATGCATATACACATGCCATGTGATTTAAATGTGGTTGTATTAACCCATTATATATCATTAACTTTGCCTTCTCATTTAATTTGTTTTTAAACTTATAAAAAGTGTTTTTTTAAGCTAGATAGAACTTTAAATTGTAAAAAGTAACACACAAAATGAAATTTTGATGAAACATTTTTTTTTATTTGTTTCAGTATACTCTGACAAATCATTATGAATAGACTCTCGCTTGAACAACGCTACGAAATTATCCAAATTTACTTTGAAAATCAGTCGTCGATTCGCGCAACTTATAGACGACTTCGTCATTTTTATGGCGTACATAATCGTGCATCTGAACAAGCCATTCGTCGAACTGTCGATAGATTTCGTACCACATACTCTCTAGAGGATGCAATAACACCAACACGTCGAAGGAATGTGCGTACTGAAGAGAATATCGCCGCTGTAAACGAAAGTGTGGAAGAAGATCCAAATTTATCAATTCGTCGTCGGTCGCAGGAATTGGGACTCTGTCCGTCCACTACGTGGAAAATTTTGCGCAGAGATCTCGGCCTACACCCGTATAAGATCCAGCTGGTGCAGGAATTGAAGCCACGAGACCATTATATGCGTCGTTCTTTCGCCGATTGGGCTCTAGAGCAGTTGGCAACTGACCAGTTGTTTTATCGCAAAATTGTGTTCAGCGATGAGGCGCATTTTTGGCTTAACGGGTTTGTTAATAAGCAAAATTGCCGCATACGGAGTGAGACCAATCCACAGCAGACCCTACAGACTCCATTACATCCAGAAAAATGCACCGTTTGGTGCGGTTTTCACGCTGGTGGCATCATCGGACCTTATTTCTTCAAAAATGAGGCCGGAGCTCGCGTTACGGTCAATGGAGATCGTTACCGCACCATGATCAGTGATTTTTTGTTTGAAAATATTGATGACATTGATCCGGACGAGATGTGGTTTCAACAGGATGGCGCTACGTGCCATACAGCGAACGCAATCATCGACTTATTGAAATCAAAATTTGGCGATAAGTTGATTTCGAAAAATGGACCTGTCAATTGGCCTCCAAGGTCGTGCGATTTGACACCACTCGACTATTTCCTGTGGGGCTACGTGAAGTCACTGGTTTATGCTGATAAACCAGCAACAATTGACGCCTTGGAGGACAGCATTGTTCGTGTTATTCGTGACATACGCCCAGCAGTGCTCGAAAAAGTGGCCCAAAATTGGACGTCCAGAATGCGCTTCGTCAAGAACAGCCGCGGTGCCCATATGCCAGAAATCATTTTCAAATGTTAATGTCACGTATTGATCCTTCGAATAAAAAAGAAATTTTGATTACAATTTAATTTTTTGTGTTATTTTTTACAATTTCAAGTTCTATCGGGCTTAAAAAA